>OU611982.1:16264321-17514321 GCA_914767915.1 Agriopis aurantiaria | reverse complement strand
GCATAATTAGTGAGACATGGTTTGATGACTGCGACACAAACATAAAAATCACGAATTATAATATCTATAGGCATGATAGATCGGATTCCTGGGGTGGCGTGGCCATAATAGCACACAAATCTATTAAAACCCACATTTGCTCAATAGATATAAATAATGCCGGAATTGAGGTTCTGTGTGTCAAGGTTTTAAATTGTAAGCATTTGGAATATGTCGTATCAATCTATTGTACCTCTCCTGTGACAACAACACAATGTGACTGGGAAGACGTATTTTCTAAATTTTCTTCAAAAACTATAGTTGCTGGTGATTTTAACGCTCACCATACTAATTGGTCATGTAAAAATGATAACAGAGGCCAAAAGGTACTTGATGCCTCTTTAGAACATAATTTTGTATCGCTCAATACTGGCGCAGCCACTAGAGTTAAATTAGTGAATGGAGCTTTACAGGAGACGTCACCTGATATTACTTTTGTTACATCAGATATTGTTTTATACTTTAAATGGCAGGTAACCCGAGAAAATTTTGGTAGTGATCACCTCATTATCAAATATTCCATGCAATTTCGGAACGTCCGCCACTTTGTGAAACGCCTTAATTTCAAGCTAGCTGATTGGAAAAATTATAAAGATTCTTTAAAAAATAATTTCGATAGATTAGTGGTAGATAAAAACAATCTACAATCCAATTACAATTTGTTTATCGATAAATTGGAACACGCAGCAAGTAAAAATGTGCCTATGATCAAAATTAGTACAGACCCAACACAAACCTTTCAACCTAAGCCTTATTGGTCTCCAGTACTGTCTAAAGCAATAGCTGAACGTCGGTTAGCTTTAAAACATTTCAGACGCAACCCTACACCAAATAATTTAAATATTCTTAATACAAAAATTTCGGACGCGCAACGAATACACAGACAGGCACGTTCAAGTAGTTGGCAGCAATTTTGCAGTAATATAAACGAAACAGTAAATTCATCGGACATGTGGCGTCGCATGCGCTGGATGAAAGGCTTAAAACGAGATCGCATCACTGCCTCTAAAAATAAAAAAGAAGAACTACTGCGCAGCTTAACTCCCGATTTTGCTCAATCACAAAAGCCATCGTTTAGTTCGAAAAATACTAGACTAGAAAGTGAATTTTCTATACAAGAGCTACACAACTGCCTTAAAAAGAAAGACACAGCGCCAGGACAAGACCAAATTACTTATTCAATGGTGTATCACTTACCTCCTGATGGTAAGTTGTTTTTACTGAAGATTTTTAATATAATTTTCAAATACTCTATAATACCTGACCAATGGCGGAATATCAAAATTGTGCCCATACCTAAACCTAACACTAATAATGAACCACCTAAATTTAGACCTATTTCCTTAATTAATATCATGCTTATGTAAAATATTCCATGCGATGCTATGTAAGCGAATAGAGTGGTTTGTTGAGTCAAATAACATTTTACCCCCGATCACTAGCGGGTTTAGGAAATGTCAGTCATGTGTAGACTGCGTAGTACGCTTAGTTTCAAAAATTCAAGTTGGATTTACAAATAAGATGACTACTCTAGCTGTGTTTCTGGATGTGCAGAATGCATATAATGAAGTTCTTGTAGATAAACTAGTAGCGATATTGGATAGTTTAAACGTTGGAACTCAAGTCTGTAATTATTTGTGGTCATTCTTAAGTCAAAGATGTTTGCAAATTCAAGATCATTTAGAAGATGAAGTTTTGACTAGATGGACTGGAAGAGGCTTAGCACAAGGTGATCCCATGTCTCCTATTCTTTTTAATATAGTTACTCATAGGATGTTTATAGGCCTTGAAAACGTATCAGCACTACAATACGCAGATGATTTGGTATTTTTTACACAAAATAGAAACATTGATCGTAGTGCATTGTACATTCAAAATACCTTAAATTCAATAGTACGCAGATTAGATTTATTAGGATTACAAGCTTCTCCAACAAAAACACAGTGGTGTGGTTTTCAAAGGGGCAGAGGAAAACATCTAATAAATTTAACCATAAACAACTGTCAAATTAAGTCTGTTGAAAATATAAAATATTTAGGCGTGTGGTTGGATAAATGCCTTTTATGGAACAAACATATTAATGAAACTCAAACAAAGACGATGAAGATGTTAAATATCCTAAAAATATTAGCAGGTGCTTCGTGGGGTTTACATCCCAAACATCTTAGACGAGTGTACATTGCTTTGATTCGCAGTAGGATTGATTATAGTAGCTTTATTTACGACACTGCAGCCAAATCACATTTGTCTAAACTTGATAAAATTCAAAATGCTGCAATGCGTGTAATAGGAGGTTTCATTCGAACCACACCCATACATGTTATGGAAAGTGAATTGTGTATCCAGCCGCTGTATCTTAGACGTCAATATCTAGCCACTAAATATTGCTTAAAGGTGCAATCGTTGTCTGACAAATTAACTATGGCCATATTTCGTGAGCTTTCAGCTCTTTCTGATTTAAGGTATTGGCAGAAGAAGAGAAAACCACTGCTTATAAAAGTGTTCAATGAAACTAAAGATGAAACTATGAATACTAGTGAACCTTTGAACATGTTTAGATTAGATACTTGGATGTCAAATATTAATATGGATTTTGTTGAAACTGAAGTAGAAGGAATACAACATTAAAAAAACCACTACGACACTAGAATGCTTAAAACAAATTCAATACATATGTTAAATACTAAATATAAAGACTTTTATAAACTATATACAGACGGCTCGAAGTCAAGTGACGGTTGCGGTGCAGGATATTACGTACCCAGTCGCAATGTGGAGGAGAATTTCAAAATTGTGTCAGAAAAAAATTGTATTATGTCCGTGGAACTATTTGCAATCTCAGAGGCATTGTCCTATATCATAGCCACGTCGGATATAAAACAAGTCGTGATTTTAACCGACAGTCGAAGTGCTTTACAGCATATCACTCGATGCGCTTCTAGTGCCAGAAGTGCTACCGTAGCATATGCAATTATAAAGAAGGTTTTATTTCTTTTAAACAAGGGCGTGAATCTGAGGCTGCAATGGATCCCATCGCACACTGGTATTCGAGGAAATGAAGTTGCTGATCAATTGGCTAGGGAAGCTAGCTTAAATGGAGCAGAAGTATACATTCTACCAGAACACACAGAAATTTTAATAAAATACAGGTATAAAATATATGAAAAATGGAAAGATAGATATGTATCGACATGTTCGGCCAAAGGTATCTGGTATAGAACCCTGCAGCCTGAACTTCCTCGAATACCATGGTTCGTACACAGTCACTTGAGAAGAGGCTTTATTGTTATAGCACATAGACTTCGCTCCGGCCACATGCCACTTAATAACTTTGAGCATCTGATGGGCAGGGCCGAAGATCCCACCTGCTCACTGTGCGGTACGCTAGAAGATGTTTCCCACCTTCTGGTCGACTGCGGCCGGAGCGAGTCTATGAGAGAATATATGTTGCACGAGTACGGCGTAAACCCTCGAGTTGTTGGCATGTTTCAAGGTATCCTGGCCGCACCCACGTGTGATGCGGCGAGGGCCTTGTATGCCATGGTCTCGGTCGTATTGGAGCAGCGTAGGGATTCTGCTCCCTTTTGATTGTATATGATGCTTTGAAAAACGGGGCTGGCATAATCGCATAGCGACTAAAGCCCCAAACAAAAAATTAGACTAAAAAAAAAAAAAAAAAAATATCACGCATAACAGATGGCCGATGGGGCCGAAAGGTTCTGGAATGGAGACCACGGACCGGTAAGCGCGGCGTAGGACGTCCACCAACAAGATGGACAGATGATCTAAAAGAGACTGCAGGGAAACGCTGGATGCAGGCCGCTTTCAAGCGACCCTTTTGGAGATCTATGGGGGAGGCCTATGTCCAGCAGTGGACGTCCTATGGCTGAAATGATGAATGATGATGATGAACACTCCTTGGTGTCCTGCCTCTGTGCCTGACGGATGACACCGAGGTCTCCATAGAAACAAGTACTCCACGAGTATTTAGATAAACATTACCATCGATTCATGTAGGTGTTGTTTTCAGTCAGCCGATGATGACACGCGTTCGTCCGTACCTGCCGCCGGTGCTCGCGGGCCCGCCCCCCGAACCCCCCACGCCGCACACCATGTCGGCGGGCGTGTACAAGTGCGGCTGGTGCGCGCGCACGTGCGTGTCGCGCTGGGCGCTCTCCAAGCACGCCAGGAGGCACACGGGGGAGAGGCCGTTCAAGTGTCCTCATTGTCCCCGTGCGTTCGCAGACTGTTCCAACCTGAACAAACATAAAAAGGTAACATTCATAAAACATTGTCCCCGCGCGTTCTCAGACTATTCTAACCTGAACAAACATAAAAAGGTAACATTCATAAAACATTGTCCCCGCGCGTTCGCAGACTGTTCCAACCTGAACAAACATAAAAAGGTAACATTCATAAAACATTGTCCCCGCGCGTTCTCAGACTGTTCCAACCTGAACAAACATAAAAAGGTAACATTCATAAAACATTGTCCCCGCGCGTTTGCAGACTGTTCCAACCTGAACAAACATAAAAAGGTAACATTCATAAAACATTGTCCCCGCGCGTTCGCAGACTGTTCCAACCTGAACAAACATAAAAAGGTAACATTCACAAAACATTGTCCCCGCGCGTTTGCAGACTGTTCCAACCTGAACAAACATAAAAAGGTAACATTCATAAAACATTGTTGTCCCCGCGCGTTCCCTGACTGTTCCAACCTGAACAAAAATAAAAAGGTAACATTCATAAAACATTGTCCCCGCGCGTTCCCTGACTGTTCCAACCTGAACAAACATAAAAAGGTAGTCATTTTTGAGAGATGTTATCGAAACTGCACATAATTTATTTAGGTACTAAATCGTAACACAAACCCTTAATTCCAGCACGTGCACAAACAAATCAGCCTACTGGCCAACCAGCTGCAACGTCCCAACATCCCTCCGCTGACCATCGTGCCCACGTCTGCTCGCTCTCCAATGGAAGAGCGCACGGAGTTGGTAGTAGAGAGTACAACCAATGGCGTGGAAGAGCGCGTCATATACGTCACTTATGACGTAGATGATCCTCATTCGCCGGACTATCAGCTCGTTGACCCGGAACAGGTAACATACTATAAGCTATATTCTCGCGCTCACCATCGGCTCTACGCCTGCTCACTCCCTTACTTAACTAGCTTTGGTAGTGTAGCGGTATAGTGAAATGTTTTTATGATGTATGTCGGCGCGTTGAAATTTCAGCACTCAGGCGCAACTACCGTCGGATAGGTTTTAAGGCTTAGATTATTTAGTTAGGCGTCACCTAGCTTAGTTTTGGTGGACTAGTGATGGGAAGGGGCGCCATCACTGGTGTAACGCTGCAGTGTCGTTGGCGACCAATCAGCGTTTAGCAAGTTTGGGTACCGTCCGGCAGAGGTGCTAGTGAGGGCGCGCGGACTCGGGAGGCTCGGTGGAGCTCACTTTACTTTGGGTTTTGAATTTGGACTGCTGGTTGGAGGATGGTAGCGTTCGTAACGAGGCGGAACACCTTGTTCCCAAGTAATTTTCAAGTTTTTTGTGTTTTTTTTTTACAATTATTAATCATATATCAGCGATATCTCATTCTCCTCGGCCGCTATAACGCCGTAGAACCACGACCATCGTACCCCCCCCCCCCCCCCTCGCACGCGCCGACATATATATATATATACCGACTAAAGAGTCGAGTAACCTTTAGTCACAAATAATCGAACATGTTACTTATCAAACATTTTGTGTTATTCAGGCAGCAGAGATGCTCGAGCGCTCGGATGTAACTGCGACTGAGCTGTATTCAGAGTCGATACTGCGCGAGAAAATTAACGAGCCGGCACCCCAGGAGCACATGTCGGTAAGGAAACTAATGGCATTAAAAAAAAAGTTTTTTATTATTATTAATAAACAGATTGACAATTTAATTGGCTCTTTTATGTTATACCAAAGATTATATACTAGAGGTTATACTAACAGCGCTCTGTCCTGCTATCCTACTAGAGCCGTAATTTTCTGGAATAAAAAGAGATGAACCGAAAAGCCGTTTAGCCGGATACCGGATATCCGGCCAATTTTGATGCCGAATATCAGGCTGAACATTGCCGATTGGTGCGTATCAAGCAAGCTCACTTAGGTGGTGCACGACCATTGGGCGAACTCAGGTGAATTTTGGTCTTTTCGTGCATGAGCGAAGTTAGCAACATTACCTACTGTTTCCATATCAATATATGTTGCATTGATTGCCAACACAATAACTTGAGGTTATTGTAAATGTGCTATTACAGTTTGAGGTTATTGCATAAGTATTTTTACTATTGTAAAATGATAATATGATGATTTTTTGTTATGTGGATTTAATAAAGTACCTAAATTAAATACTTCGTCCTTTTTTATCCAGTATCCGACCGAATACTTACTTGCTATCCGGTCCGATAGTAAATTTAGGCCGGATATCGGATAGTTACCGGATATCCGGGATGGGTAGTACACGGTGAACATACTGCGATCCCAAGCCGCCTGCCAAGCGTGGGGATTATGGCAACACCCTTCGCTAAGAGGCCTTTCTGGTTTTTTGGCGCCAACGTGGGAAAAAACATGTCGGCTCTTTGGATTATTTTTTGTGTATTTTCGAGTGTTAATGTGTACTAAGTGGTGAATTCATTAAGTGCTCGTAAACGTGCTCGAGTGTCGGCAAGTGATATAACGAAGTGAAACGTGTCTTCTCGTGTTGTTTCCAAAACTCCATAGGAGCCTCTTGTAAAAGTCTCCACCACTTTACAGGGGCATGAGTTTGACCGTGACTTACTTAGCTTGACTCTGACTGTGACTATGACTTGTTTGACGCTATTAAGACTATGTAAACTGTTTAAGATTATGACTAAAGGACATTGAATCCAGGGTCATAAAAATTTTTACAAAAAAAAAGAAGCCTTTTTTCATCGGTGGACGTTTACTGGCTGATGATGTGATATTAAGTAGGTACAAAGACATTCAATGAGTAAAGTACTAAAAGGGGCGTCGCCAAATATTAGTATCGGAGGGGTACAAGAAAATAAAACAAAAAAGTGTGCATAGGGTTCCGTACCCAAAGGGCGAAAACGGGACCCAATTGCTAAGCCCTATGCTGTCTGTCTGTCTATCTTTTAGCGGCTGAATTTTTCGAACCGTAATAGATATCAAGTTGGAATATCATGATGGTGTAATGTTACGGCGGATTAACTACGAAACATTAAAAAAGTCGAAAAATAAAAATAAAAGGGAATAACAAGAAATGTGTTTTTTAACGTGTTTTTGTATTTACTAGAGATGCCACGAATATTCGGCTACTATTCCGTATTCGGCCTATTCGGCCACTTTTTTTGGTATTCGGTATTCGGCCGAATAGTACTTATTATTCGGCCGAATACCGAATACCAAATCGTGGACAAAAAAGACACATCATATTACTCAAGATTCGTATTGATTACCAAATTACAATATTTGAATAAGTAAAATTAATCAGCGGTAAGTTGTGATGGATAAAAACATGCTTTTCAGCATTTGATGGTAGCAAACGATTACGCTTTTCATCGTAAATGATACCAGCTTCAGAAAACAACCTCTCACTATACACGCTACTCCCGGGAGAAGAAAGATAAACTTTAGCAAATTTTGAAAGGTTTGGGTATTGCTTTTCATTTGCTGACCACCACTTGTAAGGATCAGCTTTCCTATCTAGGCGAGTAGTTTTCAAATAAAAATCTATCTCATTTGCCACAGTATTCTTCTCCATGTTCTCCTCATCATTACTATTTCGCATATTATCAGTAGCGACTTCCTCAAAGCAGTTCCAGAAACTGTCGTGTATTTCAAATGTCTTATCATTTTCATTCAAGTTTCTTTTCTTACGAAGTGGAGAAGAATCTTCATCAGTACTACTAGATTCATCATTACAACTTAGTTTCAGAGCTCCTAGAAGAATTTTTTGTCTTGCTCTTTCCGAGGAAACTTGTTTTGAAACGTGGATCAAGAAACGTAGCGACTAGATATTTGTTATTTTCATCAAAGTTAAATCGCTTTTCAAGCGTTCGCTTTTGCGTTCGACGAGCATGTACTCAGTGCCGAATGTTCGGCGGCCGAATATTCGGCGCTTCGGCCGATAGCGTTGCAGAACATTCGGTATTCGGTATTCGGCTAAATCACTATTCGTGGCAACTCTAGTATTTACTCTTCTGTAAAAATGGTAATACGTACAAGCCTTATAGTACATCAACCTTGGCAAGATTATAGTACAGACTCTAAAGTTTAACAATAAATAATGGCCAAGTGCGAGTCGGTGACATATTTCTGTTCATTACCAAGTCGTCCCACCGAATCGAAATGGCATATATAACAAATTTTGAAGTCGGTTTTTTTATTGATAATAGGGTATATGCATGTGGTTTAAATCTGGTTGAAATATTTTTTTTCCGAATCTTTATTGTTCTGACTTTATATCTAAAAGATTTTTTTTTAATTTATTTACATTTTAATTGCTTAAAATATTAAATAAAAAGTGCAAAATATAAGAGGGAAATTCAAATTTGCGAAACGCTTCACCATTGGTCGAAACGAAACGTGACGTCAAAAGCCACAACATTGCCTTTAGCGGCGTCGATATTCATACTGTTTTAGTAGTGTTTGAGAGAAAAATCGTTTTATATTGAGTTCCTGTAGTTTTTTCCATTAGCTAGTGTAATTTTAGCATTCTCGTGAGACTAGAGATCATTTAGGACGATGACTGAGACTGGTTTTGTCAAAGCACATTTGGACAATCTACCAAAAATATCTAGATGCATTCATAATGATAGCATATTTTGCATCAAATCCAGATTTTACAGTTAAGTTGAAGTTGAAAGCGGCAAGGTAATTGTTATAATCCATGATATATTTTAATCCATTACATAGGTTTTTACACATAAATGCACTCGGCAGTAATTACCAAAACATAACCTATAAATAATCATTGGTCATTCAAATTTTTATGAATTTGCTGCTCTACTGTCTATATTATAATAATTTATAAGTAATTATACCTAACATTACTTATGTTCCGTAATTACTCTTACTTTTACTCTAAATACTTAATGTACCTACTTATTGTTTGTCTGTTGAGTGCATAATATTCAATACTAAACATACTTCTAACTCACACCATGCTATCAAAGTATAACATATTCACATTGAAATGATCTTCACGACAATGCCAACATGATATTGGAGATACTTCATCTCTTCTCATAACCTTACACCATTGTTTACGTATTTTCGCATCTCTTGGAATAGGAAAAAAACACTTTATCGGGTGTATTTCTAATAGTGTTTGTACACTTTGGCACAAGACGATACCTATAAAAATGTTTTTTAGCTTCTTCCATGGTCTGGATATCAATAAAACTGAAAATCTGTATAAAATAACTGTATCGTCTATAGTAAACAAACACAGAACGTGGCTTATGACGTCATCCAAGGCCCGCGAAAAATTGCGGCGTTCAAACAGCTCAAATTTATTCAATGTTTTAAATATTATTTTAAAAATTAATTTGAGCATTTCCAACTGTAATTATATTTTTTACTATGATATAACGATGTAAACAGTTAATTAAAAATATAAAAAAAACACATGCATATTCCCTATTATTGTATTTTGTGGTGGTACGGAACCCTCAATGCGCGAGCCCGACTCGCACTTGGCTGGTTTATCAATGAGTATGTGTTGGCGCTTTCAGGTGACGGATGAGCAAGGCAACCCGCTGCATTTCACTATGCAAGACGGCACTCAACTCGCGATCACTTCACTCGATGGACAGTCTTTACAGGTACCGTTGCATTTACATTGCATTGCTAACATCTTTCACATCTTATGTGGTATAACACCTAAAGATATCGGCAAACATCTTGAAAAAACGAACGGCCAAAACTGCACTCATGCAAAAAAGTGTATTTTGTTTTTATTTTATTAATGAACACCAACATGATGTACGTCCTTACTTAACATGACGGAGACAAGGCACAAGAAGTAGACTAAACGCCACCACAATTATAGGTGCAGACTACATGCTATTAAAAATAATAATAATGAGAGTTAGTTTTTGGAATATAAGTTAGTACATTATACATTAGCATTATTTCTGTAGCAATCACCCCGAACGTGAACCTTAAGAGGCGTATTACAAAAGTCACCGTTCAATTTTAAGTATTTGGATTTTAGATCATAAAAAGATAAAATAAAGCCGTAATTTTCAAGATAAATATAAAATAAGTAAACCATAACGTAAAAATGTTTATTTTACGTCAGTGATTTAGCGAAAATCTTTCTCAAACTTTCCCTTCTTTAGTTTTACGAAAAAGTACTTTTGTAAATTGGAAGTAACAAGTGGATATGTTGAGTTTTTCCAAAATCTGAAGCCGCTACATTCAATAAATAATACAGATTTATTTAAAACAGAAATTGAATTATCTGCAGATCTTACTAATTGATAGAAAAAGAATACCCAAAATCCAAACATTATTCATATTTTCATATAACATATTTTCGTCAAAATATGTGAAAGGACCCCTAACGCGCCCAAATACGGTTTGCGGTCGCGTGATTTTCCAACGGAGCTGATTTAACGTTTAGTTTGATACCGCGTTAGCAGTTGGTCGTAAGGCCGCTGTAGACGAAACTGCGACAGAGCCCTTAAAATAGGCATGTGTCCTAATATTTAATTTATTACAAATAACCGGCTTAGCGATGAATATAACTAAATACATTACACATACTGAAAAATAATTTAAATTGGCTGATAAATCTCTGAGATATGAGTGTTTAAAGTTTTAGGTGAGGATAGGGAGGGGATGCTCTATCCCTTTCTCGCAAAGCGTGTGTTAGTATAGCATTTGTATGGCGCTCCTAAGGCGTGACGTCGCGGCTCAGTATAGCGCGCTCTTTGTCTAGCATGAAATTCAAAAGCTTATAACTGATTTATTTTTGAACTAATTTTAATTTTGTTTTCGTTGATGTGCTCTATTTATGATCAGCTTTTTTATGAGGTAATAAAAAAATATTAGTCATCATGCCTATTGTCTATACTTAAGTAATGTAAAAACTATTGGTAACAATATGTGAACTACCCATTATTGTGTTCCAGGTTATCACTGAAGACGGTCAAACCATACCAGTTGAGATCAATGGATTTTCGCCGGGAGAAGTTCAGGTATGTTGATTCAAATCAGCAATCACACACTACGATATGTTACCGATTTCATTGTGAAAACTAACCTAAAGTCAACACATCAATATGGATTTTATAATAAAAATAGTGAATTGTACTAAACAACTTTTAATGGTACAAACCTCTGTTCCAAATGCCATTTACACTAAACGAAATTTATGGAACTTTTTTAGTGATCACAGGGTTGTTTCCATTACAGAAAAGAATATTTTTTTTGGTTAAATTAGAACAGCTGTCAAGGCTTTTTTGTAAGAAATTTATTGTAGCCAGTTGCACCCATATAAACGAAACGTCAGTTATTCGAAATCAGTTAGCAACTGTGATGCGAACAAACAACTTTGAGACCTAACCCAAAAAGGTAAGGTCCAAGTTCTTTGGATGCGGAGTTCGACGCGTTGATCTAAATAAGAATGTTCAATCTGATTTTTCTTTTCATTTCCGTTATATTTACTTCTCTTTTCTGTGGGATGCACTGAGCCGAAAAGAGCAGAAACAATATGCTTAATCCTGCCACAACCTGTTAGCAGTAATAACCATATTTCAATCTTATATTGAAGTGACGTCTATGAAAAAAGAAATTAAATATGATGATAAATAATCACTGAAATTATAAATACAAATAATTAAACGAACAATTAATAATAGAACGATTGTAATAACGTGTTGTATGTTCAAGCAAGGTTCTGTCATAATGCCTGGCGACAGATTTCCCTTCTCATTTCCGTTCTATTTACTTCTCTTTTCTGTGATTGGTAATAAATGAAACACCAGTCAACTAGCCTATTATGAGTAGAATGACCTCCTTTCGGAGAACCAACGTTCCGTATGACACTGTTTTAAACTATCACGGTTGTTCACTAGGGTTATATGATTATTTACGGGATATTTACCGTGGTAAGGTTGTGGAATGAGCTCCCGATATTTCGGCGCAGTTCATTCCACAACCTTACCACGGTAAATATCCCGTAAATAATCATATAAGTTCCGTATAACGTTCTGTAATCTTTATATTCATCTTTATTTTTTCCATTTCGATTGCTTTTTAACAATATTGTTGTCTTTAAATTTTGGATCAAAAATTATTCAAAAAAAAATAAAAATTATTGCATTTTGTTGGTAAACCTAGATGTAATACAGAATATAATGTTCTTAAGAGCTCCGAAAACAAACTTGTCTCTAAATGGACGTGCAATATTAGCACTGGCATTCATAACTCACTAATAGGGTATTTGACTACTTTTGGGAAACTATTGCACATTATTGTCTGATATAAAATAATGTATACTGCATTTATATTTTCTGGATATCAGTCGTATTTGCGATATAAATCGATGTTAAAGTTTGAATAAAAAAATATCGCGCCAAAACGCAGGTCTGCGTCATAGCTCCGATCACATGACTGATTGACGTCACACAAAACAAAACAACTGCAGCCAGGCTGCAAAAGTTCGATGATTAATTAATTTCTGATAGAAGTAATGGTTTATAAATATTGTGTAGTGCCAAAATGTACAAATACTTCCATAAAGACACCGGATAAAATATTTGTTCCTGTTCCAATGCACCCAAAACTCGAAAAAAGTGGTTGGAACCAATCTAAGGTTGGAACTTAGTAGCTCGTAGAGAACCCAAAAGTATTGGAGCTAATTCAAGTGTTTCTATGTGCGAAGATCATTTTGAGGTACATATTTGAGTCTATATATTTCTATTACAATTTGTGTTTTTATTGCATTACTATTTTATGTACTGTTACTTTCTTTTTAAACATTGTAAAGCTCGACATAACCTAACAAAATAGTTATATCCACTTACTACAACATACTTTTTGTACAACTTGATTGAATGTTTTGCTTGGAGAACAATTAAAAATTAATACTGACATTGTAGTTTTTACGTTTTGAGTTCTGCAGCGTAGAAACAATGATGTGGATTATTACTAAAGAAATATGCAACCATAAAAACATTAATTTCGGGTAAGTTACTGCTGTCTGCTTGCACAAAGTGTTTCTCCATTCTTCTCACATTTAACCTCCGGAATGTTTTTGGTGAAAATTTCTGGATAAATCGCTCTCAAAACAGCTTTACAACATTAAATTCGCAAATATCAATACAAAATCTGATTGTTTAGATTTGTGTGACGTCACTAGGGATGAAGCCAATTACAGACCGTTTTCGATCACGTGATCAAATGTCGAAAATACAGTTATTTTATTCGCGTTTTTTACAAAAAATAAGCATATTTTTATCAAAAAATCAATGAAATATGCTTTTTCATTATGTCATGTTTATGGATGGCGTCAATTGGCATAATATTTTTAATACAGTCAAGTACCCTATTATAACTTATTAGTATTGTTAGTGTACAAAGGAAATGTCATAGTATAGTATGTCGAAGATTCAAATGGATTAGAATCTGTTTGCTCGTTTTCGTCGTCCGCCATGTTTTTATTCGTCAGTGCGCACACCCGGCGCAGGCGCTGTCTTGAAATCAAGTGAGTGAGCGAATCTCGAGATCGAACGAACTAACGCACTACTGACCGATATGACGTTGGCAACGAGCTTCACACTCATTCTGTAATTCATTCCCAGCTTCTTTTTTTTTTTTTTGTTAAAATCTTCATGAGCGTGGATTCAATGTCCTTTACTCGTAATATTAAACAGTTCATTTTGTCTTATTAGCGTCAAACAAGTCATAGTCACAGTCAGAGTCAAGCTAAGTAAGTCACGGTCAAGTCGAACTCATGCCCCTGTAAAGTGGTGGAGACTTTACAAGAGGCTCCTATGGAGTTTTGGAAACAACACGAAAAGACACGTTTCACCTCGTTATATCACTTGCCCACACTCGAGCACGTTTACGAGCACTTAATGAATAATAATTCACCATTTAGTACACATTAACACTCGAAAATACACAAGTTTAGGAAAATAATCCAACGAGCCGACATGTTTTTTCCGCGTTGGCGCCAAAACCCCCATTCCCAGCTTCATTCGTGCAGTGTTGCTATTCGAATAAATTAAATAACTACCGACTCCAACAAGTGGTTATGTCAAGTTAAATAGGTACGATGTCTACAATATTATAATGTCATTATTAGTTAGTCAATGTTAGTATTCCAATTTAATCTCTTATCATTAATATATTCTTTTACGGTGTTATAGCACTTAGTCAGTAGTATTTTTTTAAATTTCAATATTATTATTAATTTTATTATAACTGACGTGGTTTTCACACATTTTACTTATATTACACGGGAATTACTCACGTATGATTAACTGCGGTATTACTATTAACTTTGTATTTCAACTTATGGCCCATTCTTTTCGGTGTGGTTTTTCAAGGAGCATAATTACTGGAAATGTCTTTAAACAGTAATTTATTCGTGCAGCTTGCATCTCCTCCCACGACGCCCACGCATCAGCTCAGCACCCAGAAGTCTGAAGAGGGGGCGAGCTCTCCCGTTACTCATTACTACACCATCGTGTGAACGCCGCCGATGTTTGCTCAAACAACACTGTAAGGCGTGTTTTGTGCTTGAACAAGCAACTTCTGTCGAGTGAATCTACCACAGAAAATGTTTTTTGTTTGTTTAAATTAGAACGGCTGTCGAGGCATTTTTGTAAGAAATTTGTTGTAGCCAGTTGCACCCATATAAACGAAACGTCAGTCATTCGAAATCAGTTAGCAACTGTGATGCGGACAAAGAACTTTGAGACCTAACCCAAAAAGGTAAGGTCCAAGTTCTTTGGATGCGGAGTTCGACGCGTTGATCTAAATAAGAATGTTCAAGCAAGGTTCTGTCATAATCCCTGGCGACAGATTTTCCTTTTCATTTCCGTTCTATTTACTTATCTTTTACTCTGTGGGTTTTACAGGGTTATAAGCTTGGGATGCACTGAGCCGAAAAGTGTGGAAACAATATGCTTAATAGGGCTGCCACAACCTGTTAGCAGTAATAACCAAATTTCAATCTTATATTGAAGTGACGTCTATGATAAAAGAAATTAAATATGATGATAAATAATCACTGAAATTATAAATATAAATAATTAAACGAACGATTGTACTAACGACATTTATTCTTGTTTAAATCAGAAAAATATTATTTGTGATAATTTCTAATACTTACATTAATTTTAATTTGGGTAAGTTTGTTATGATTATGGTATCAATAGTTTTCTTATTTTAGTTATAAAATTTGCTCAAAAGGTTTTAAAAAAAAACTATAAAAATACAGCTAATATATATGAATCCGCCATGATCAACACCAATCAGAGCAAATGACGTCAATGGGTTATGAAAACAAACGTCATTTTGAATTTGGAAGTTCGCAGAAAGTTTTGTAAGTACTGTCAGTGATGGAGTGTTTAAAATTATGACGTCATAAGCAAACGTCATCGCCTCTGTTTTTGACACAAATTCAATATTAGTATTAAAAAGCAAAGTGCGGTTGTGGTAGGCCTGGGGCCTTACGGCCTACTGTTTTAAGCGATTCTGTTTATGCGATGAGAAAAGTAGCGCGACCACATACCGTATCTCCGCTCGTTAAGGTTCACGTTCGCGTGATTTTTCGAACTGCGCTAATTTGAGCCCAAGTTAAGAGTTGGTCGTAAAGG
This sequence comes from Agriopis aurantiaria, assembly GCA_914767915.1. Classification (NCBI taxonomy): domain Eukaryota; kingdom Metazoa; phylum Arthropoda; class Insecta; order Lepidoptera; family Geometridae; genus Agriopis; species Agriopis aurantiaria. The sequence goes on along the minus strand of OU611982.1, from coordinate 17,498,423 downwards.
GTGGAGTTGGTGGTTTCTCAGTCTCCATATTTGCCACATGTCATTATTCAGTCAGAATTAATTTTATTAAATTATTAATATTACAAAATACTTTGTTCATCAATTATGATTAATTTTAGTAGTGTTTTACTCTTAGTATGGTCACTAAACCAAATACATATTATACAATACAGTATGTTTTGTGTTTAATAATTTTTAATCATTTATTTATTTGATCATCTACTATTAGTTAAATTGTATAATTTCAATATTAGTAACAGATTGATTAATCTAATTAACAGATAAACTAGTATCAATCTACTGTTATACCTAATATGAATAATATTATATTTGCAAAAGTATGTTTGTTTGTTTTCGCGCAGCAATAGAACATGTTTTCTCACATGTAAGTATAGTTCAAGGGCCTAAGAGAATAATTGAAACAAAATTACCTTACCTTATGTGATGGCGGGTGAAACTGCGGGGCGCAGCCAGTCAAATGCTAATGTGAAAATTGCAAAGTTTGTGTGAACTCAACTCCGTAACGGCTGAACGGTTTTGGATGATATTTGACATGGAGATAACCTCAGATCAGACACAAGGGAGATATGCATTAATACAATTATTATCACTATACCACTAAACTGCTTAGCGCAAAAACTAAGTACAGCACACTTACTTTTTTTCACGCACACCACGAAACGTGCAGCGACACTGCAGTTCGACTTAACTACTCGAGACAAGACTAAACATATCTCCCTTGTTTGTTTGATCTGTGGAGATAAATACACACAACACACACAAGTTACTATTTTGACAAAAACTACGGTTCCTGTAGGATAGCAGGTAAAACCACGGGGCGTAACTAGTGTTAAATCATTCGAATGGTAACCACTAATTAGTTAATTTATCAATCGGTACTATGTTTTAATTAGAAATATTATTATTTTAAAGGTTCATTGTGATTTTAATGGATCTCTGTATAAATAAGTGTATTTCGTAAATGTTAATCTTTAGTAGTGTTTATAATATTATTACTCTAGAGTATGTTTATAATTTTATTATTGCTTTGTATAATTGGAATGAGATAAGTTGCAATGTTTTATTACAGTAATTATCAATTATTTATCTTATGAGCGTAATTCAGTATTATGTTAACATTCAGAATAAGAATAAATATGCGATTTTTTAAATATAAACTGGCTTTATCTTTCATGTACCCAACCCTAAAGTACTAACTTAATTATTATGATTGCGTTTAGTTATTTTTTTCTAAATATCCATAACTAAACTGGCTTTATCTTTCATGTACCCAACCCTAAAGTACTAACTTAATTATTATGATGTGCATTTAATTATTTTTTTCTAAATATCCATAACTAATCTGGCTTTATCTTTCATGTACCCAACCCTAAAGTACTAACTTAACTGGTATGATTGCATTTAATATTTTTTTTCTAAATATCCATAACTAAACTGGCTTTATCTTTCATGTACCCAACCCTAAAGTACTAACTTAACTATTATGATTGCATTTAATATTTTTTTTCTAAATATCCATAACTAAACTGGCTTTATCTTTCATGTACCCAACCCTAAAGTACTAACTTAATTATTATGATGTGCATTTAATTATTTTTTTCTAAATATCCATAACTAAACTGGCTTTATCTTTCATGTACCCAACCCTAAAGTACTAACTTAATTCTTATGATTGCATTTAATTTTTTTTTTCTGTATATCCATAACGTATCTATATCAATATTCTCTTTTACCTCAGACACAAAGTTCAAGTCAAATAACGTTTCGTTGTATGCACTGTCATAACAAACCATCAAGTTGCAGCTGATATAAACTAGGTAGGTTTTTTTATAACCACCTGGAAATTCTTCCAGTGATTGATCAGACACTGATGGATTCTCGGTCGGTTTCGAAATCTGAATTCTGTCGGTTGGCTCAGAATAAATAAATAAATAGAAGCTTTAGCTTTTTATACCTACAGTTTCCCCTTTATCACTTACACCCCCCCCCCCCCCCTCGGTCGTCCATTCGATTACATTTTGAGCACATCGTTTACAGTTGTGTGCTGCTTAATATTGAAATGGACGTTTGAACTAGTAAGAATGTCAGTGTGTGCAATCCGTGTTTACTTCGCCCCTTTCAGTTTTTAGCAGACTTTTTTCGGTACTAGCTCGAGTTTAAGGCAGATCCAAACTATATAATATTATCAAAGCCAATTTGCGGGCGATGGCAAAGTGAAAGTGTTGCTAAAATTGGCAAATTGGTGTAACTTGATTTTAATGGTGGTGTGAGTAGAGATTATACTTGAGGTTATGATTATAAGCATTTTAGTTTTTTTTTTTTACCTAGGAAATGGGTTTTTAATTAGTAACTATTAAAGCAAAAGAAAATGCGTGAAACGAAACGCGTCACAGTTAGTGACCCCGACTTCTGTTAGTGTTAACACACGTATGGATTTGGTTGACCTCAACCGCCGTCTGAATAACGGGAGAGAAAGAGAGGGAAATATGATATTCTCACTCTTTCTCTCCCGTTGGTTGGACGGCGGTCCGTCAACCAAATCCATACGTGTGTTAACACTATTAGTGTCATAAACACGTGCTGTGTGGGTGTGTGCGCGTTTTATAAACGCCGATTGGCCCATTGTTTCAGACTACTAAGTTATGAGTAGTAGTAGGAATTGGTATGTGTATTTGTTCGACAATAACTGAGCTTCATGAAATTTTGTAGGCAAAAGTAGATCATGCAAATAGTAAGTCGTGCGAGTACCGTTTTTTATCGATCGTCAAATTTGACAGTTGAGATCGTCAAATTCGATAAAATGCCATTTGATTAGTAGCTATGATCGACTCTATGGCATTTTATCAAATTTGACGATCGATAAAGAACGACACTTGCACTGCTGAATCGTCCTTTATTACAAGGATGAAAAACTAGGAACAAACCCAGAATCTCAGTACCTCCAGAATATTCCTTGGCACCTCTAAGGCACGAGTATCAAATAAAACAACAGAATAATATGAAATTCAATATTATTTCGTTATGCTTTTTAATAATACAATATAATTTGCATACCATATACTATCGGTAGTATATTACTGATGACCAATCATTAAACAATGAAAAATTACATTCATCAATTCTCGTTTAACATTCTTTTAATAAATAGCTGTATACAAAACAATTATTTACAGGATAAGGCAGTATAATTACCACGTAATAATATGTGCCTCGTCTTAAGTTTAGCTATACAAGCGGTAAAAAATGGAAATTGGATAACGTTAATCGAAAGTCAGTTTAAACAAAACTACATAATCACCTTAATCTTACTCCAGTCAAATTCAAATAATCACTAACGAGTTAAATATTACAACAAAATTAAGCGACGATAATTAGTTTGTGAACGTGTTATTTTCATTACGTGATGGATAAATTCCACTAATAGTTACATAGAAACGTGTCTAATCCAATCGAGCGTACATCCGTCAGCGCGGCAGCTTCACTTTTGAGACAATTTTTATTAGAATTTGGAACGTATCGACCATCTCACTAATACATATGGCAAACATCGCGTACACCACAGAAAAGAGAAGTAAATAGAACGGAAATGAGAAGGACAATCTGTTACCGGGCATATGAGTGAACCTTGATTGAACATTCTTATTTAGATCAACGCGTCGTACTCATCACAGTTGCTGACTGATTTCGAATGACTGACGTTTCGTTTATACGGGTGCAACTGGCTACAACAAATTTCTTGCAAAAACGCCTTGACCAGCCGTTCTAACTTACAAAATAAAATTTTCTTTTCTGTGGCGTACACCCACTATCACAGCATCCGACGCGAGCACAGATTCAACGACACACCGACGGTGCTACAAACAAAACCCTAACACGATTCGAGCTTACAATCTCCTATCTGTACAACGACGCGATTACCTAATTGATCTATGACTCGATCGACTCGCGAAACTATACGTGGAAATGCACTAACCGACGTTAAAAATAATGGACACTGGCACTACAGCCCTACGGTAGCGTTCGAACTGAAGAGAAGGCTTGAGAGCTCGCGGCGACTAGATATAGGAGTGCGGAGGCCTATATGACGAGCGCCATGTCCTTCTTGCTGGGCAGCTGCACCTTCTTGCCCTGCCACAGGGAGTTGTGTATCGTGAACGCGTCGATCGTTACAGTCAAGTGCTTCGTGTGTATCTGTGAGAAACACTTGCTGCCCGAGTTGTATCTGGAACAAATGTTACATCATGTTATCATCTTGTCGTTAATTTAATATATGGTTTGAATCTGACTACAAGTCTGCCATTGAATTTGGTCTCAATCAAACTTCAATGATAAGGAGGATGATCCAATGCTGAGTTGTCCAGAAATGGCCTGAATTCTAAAGTCATAATTTTTATAAATTACTAGCGGTCCGCCCCGGCTTCGCACGGGTATAGATTATAGCCTATGTCACCCGGGGACAGTGTCGCTTCACAACAGTGAAAGAATTTTTCAAATCGGTTCAGTAGTTTCGGAGCCTATTCAATGCAAACAAACACAAACAATCAAATCATTCCTCTTTATAGTATTAGTATATATATATATATATATATAAATCACCCATAATTTTAGCTAGTAGAAACACAATAATCCCATGAAATACGGAGATTTGGATTGATAGGAAACAATAGTTTTGTAATCCAATTTGCTAATCAGTAGTGGTAATCGGTCATTTTCTAAAATTAAAGCTGGAGGAAAGTTTCTTTAGTTTCCTAAATCAATCCTATATCATGTAGGCCTTCCGAAAATTACTCACTTAAAGAACTTGTCAAACATCCTATCATTGACATGTTTCGGCCCGGTTCCATACAGCTTGGTGATTTGTTCAGAGTCGGGGCAGAACGAGTAGAGCGCCCGGAACTGGCAGCCCGCGTCCCGGAACAGCACCAGGAAGTGTTTGGACTCGGAGCGCGCGATCTCCTCCAGCACCCGCCGCTTGGCCTCCGCGTTCACGGCGCCGGGGAACACGCAGTACTCCACTGCGTTCAGCATGATGCCGCGGTTGGACTTGGTCGTCGGCTGCTTGTATAACCGCGGACCTGATGCAATAACTCACGTTAGGGCTTTGGTAATGGTGAAATGTAGCAGTTTTTGTACAGGGGCCTTGCTTCTAACTGTTTTAAGCAATTCTGTTTGGGTGAAAAGTTGCGCGACCGCAAACCGTATCTCGACGCGTTAAGGTTCACGTTTGCATGATTTTCCGAACTGCGCTGTTTCGAGTCCGTGTGTCGACCCTAATCAGACGGCTGTGTGCCACAATAGTAGATAGCAATAAGGGGCTATTCAAATATTACGTAAGCACCAAAGGGGGGTTGGGAGGTTTTTACTTTGCTTATTTTTGCTGACAGGGGGGTATTAGAATTTTCTGCTTACGTGTTGACTACTTTTACTATTAATATTTGAGTGGTGATACATGGTAATGGTAAAACATTGTGCACTATTGACAAATAAGGCGGAATTGTTTTTGCATCTAAAAAATTTATTTCCCTAAGCGTTTGACCACAGATCCGCTGATGTTATGTGTCGGTGTGGTCGAAGATGGTAGACACGGTTAGCCTGGAATGGCCAGAACACACTTTAGTTAACACTAAAGTGTGTTCCATACGTGTGTTAACACTATTAGGTACTTGATAGATTGTCAACTTGAGGATGGCTACCCAACCAAGCACTAGAAAGTTTCATATTTCCTCACGATGTTTTCCTTCACACTCTCAGCTCAATTTTATTGTTGAGATTTGAACCCAAACCCTGCTGATTGGAGTTCGAACGCGCCAACCACTGAGTTATCATAGCTACAAAAACATTCAGAATCATTGTGATTTCACGTTGCAGCTCTATCAATAAAGTGAACTACCAAGTCTACTTGTGTCTAATTTTACTCAACACGACTAAAAACTATGATCACTCTGTGTTAAAGCGATTGAGAATTGAAAACCTAGCATTTTACTCTGATGTTTATGTCAATCAAATGGTTGTATATTACACAATTATTTGTATTAGTACGGTACTGCGCTTATGAGTGGATGCACAAAACAAATGGAGTGCCGTGATTCTAGTGTTATTCAAAATTTTGTGAGTAAGCGAATGTCGGAAGCATTGCATTCGTTGTTAGATAAAAAAATGCTCTCAAGTATTCAAAACCATGCCTTAGATTATTGTTACAGTTATATTTCGTTGGCATGACATCGCTTGTATTACAATTTACATCGTGTTTCAAACCGTTACTGTGAGTTACTTAGGTACGTGTCGGTGAGCCTTAGCTACCTATCTATCTACTAATAATGTTCTAGGACCTTTGCCTGAGCTTCGATTGGATCTGGCTATAGGGATAAAATACAAATGAAAAATTATTATCCTTTTCTTAAATTATTTTAAAGTGTTTGGTAAATTAGTGCGTACATAAGTAAAAACTAGATCACAATTGAAAAGAATACAGTAGATCAAGCATTGATTGACCAATAGTAATAAAATATAGATGAATGTAATGAAATAATACTCAATACCCCACCACCTGCTGCCCACTGTCTTTAACAAAGAAAATGAAATAAACAAACATTACCCGGTAACATAAAATAACAGACAGAATGATAAAGATTGAACATTACGAAATATTCCTTGTCGTCAAACTATCTGGTCTATCTGGCTTGTCCAACTAGAATAATTTTCCTTGTGGTCAAATTGTCTATAAACAAATGCCCGGTAATATACAAAATAACAAAGACAGAATGATAAAGATTGAACATTACAGATTCTTCTTTGTAGTCAGACTATCTGGTCTATCTGGTTCGTCCAACTAGAATAATTTTCCTTGTGGTCATATGTCTATAAACAAATACCCGGTAATATACAAAATAACAAAGACAGAATGATAAAGATTGAACATTACAGATTCTTCCTTGTAGTCAAACTATCTGGTCTATCTGGTTTGTCCAACTAGAATAATTTTCCTTGTGGTCAAATTGTCTGCGGCCGACTATGTTACTGGTGTTACAGTTAGGGAGAACAGTCCTCACCTTCACACTATAGAATGACGTGACGTGAAATGGTCATGAGTGTGAACGTGAGTTGCAAAGGTAGCATCGATGTTAAGGTTAGGAAGCGGTTTCCTATCCTACACGCCACTGTAAGAACAGTGTGAAAGTAAGGATTTTTTTCCGAACAGAAAAGAAACACAACCACTGAAAAGTTTCTTTTTTTTGTTTGTTTAAATTAGAACGACTGTCAAGGCATTTTTGTAAGAAATTTGTTGTAGCCAGTTGCACCCATATAAACGAAACGTCAGTCGTTCGAAATCAGTTAGCAACTGTGATGCGGAATTTGGCGCGTTGATGTGAATAAGAATGTTCAATCAAGGTTCTGTCATAATGCCTGGTAACAGATTTTCCTTCTCATTTCCGTTCTATTTACTTCTCTTCTCTGTGGTAACACTAATGTGACAGAGCGGTGTGAAAATTAGTCGGTCGCGACAATTTGACCACAAAGAAAATTATTGCTTTTAGACAAACCAGTTGAGACTATCCAGTTTGACCACAAGGATGAACCCGACATTACCAGGGGTTCCTGCAGGTGGTTAATTTGTTAAATCCAAATTCGTAATATTATATTGCCAAAATTTCCAAAGCCGGCTTACAAGCTCGACAAAAAACTAATTTGTCAAACCAACTTCTGGACTCTGGTCCAACAATAACCTTTATCAGTATATTATAGATTTATTTATGAAGTTGTATCCAAACTAGTTATATCTGGTAATGTCTCACAACTCTGTGAGACAGTATTACGGCGACGTTATCTAATTTGTTACAAGAGTGAAGTGATGAACTTACCCGAGTAGTCCATGATGCTGGAGTGAGTAGAGGAGACATCCGAGGCGTCGTCGGGGTGCTGGCGGCGCTTGCCGATGGCGCCGGGCAGCGAGCCCGGCCCGGAGCCTGCCGGGGAGGCAAGCGCCCGCAGCCCGGGGGAAGCCGCGCGCCGCGGTGGCGTCGCGCGACCCAGCCCTGAGTCTACACACACCCCGCATACGTTACACCGAGTCCTATCTATCTTTATACCTGGGTGGGGGACCCACTATGGTATTTTCTCAATAAAACTGACACCCACCCAAAATGTTAGTTCCCATGGCTACCTTTCCAACTAAGTTTATATGCACACATAAACGCAAGACATTCATATGAGACAGACACCGCACCACTCACATGAACGAGGTGATGTCAGTGCCGATTTACTAAAACAAGGCTGTCACAACGGGGAAAAGGTAGATATTTGGAGTGGATTGTAATGGAAAATTACCTTGGTAATGATAAGAAAGGGCACAAATATAAATCCGTTACTGACAAACACAAACGGTGATTTGGTTATGTCTTATGTTACTTTTTATATAAATGACTATAGCTGTAGGCCTTAGATAGCCTTAACAGCGTGATCAAGCTGTTGGCTAACGCAGATAGCGTTCGGCCTTCTTATATTGCTATGACCATATGTCATGCTAAAAATACGTTTCGTAAAACGACTAGTTAAATTGTTATAACAAATATTAACAGACAGAACAGACCTTACACCAGAAAGGTAAATGTTTTAAAGAACTATTTTTATTGATTAGTCTTACTTATTCCTTCCCAGTTAGTACTCATAACGACGGTTAATTGTTATTGAATTTATTCACTAGCATAAAAAGTTGTATTAGTATAGAAAAAGGTAATCAACAATTTGATATTATTTATTTCTATTTAACATTTATATAAAGTTTGTGAGGCCTAAAATACTAAATGTCAAAGTGTATACATATAAACTACATACATTAACATATAGCTAGGTACGTATCTATGCGGCTAAGCAAAATAAAAGGCGGAACTGAATATAAGAAGCCGACATTTAATATTTTACGCATAAACATACATAGAGATAGATATATCTAGCCAATGCTATGTTTTACTGGATGTAAAATTATATTTAGCGTAAAACACATTTACAACCGTTTGCCGGTTAGTCAGAGGGGTTAGTCCCAGATTTGATAGTTTTCGAAAACATTTTTCGTTTACGTATTGTTCCATACATTTTAGTAAAGCGCCTCCAGTGGAAACGCGGAGGAACTAAAATCGGTAGTATTCGGCGGTATAGATTGCTTCACTCTAATACGAAAAAAGTTTTCGAATACCTTTCAACCCAGCAATTTATGGAACAATACGTAAACGAAAAAAGTTTTCGAAAACTATCAAATCTGGGACTAAGGGTACTGTATCCAACTTTCAAGTTACGGCTATGCATTTTGTTTATATGACATGGGAATTACTCACGTATGATTATTGAGCCGGTTGCTCCGACTATAGTTTTAACAACATTCCGGCTATGACTATGCTACGGCTAAGGTGGAATTAGATTAGTTAATAACCTAATAACTTCAATTATTTAATTAACAGAAAACATCGGGCAGGTTCAGGCACTAAATGTCCAATGTTCTATATCTGGTTGTTAATATCTATTTAAGTATGTATTTAAAACTATATATGTATGTATATCAGTCTCTGGCAGCCATATCACAAGCTTTGCTTAGTTTGGGGTCAGATGACCGTGTGTGAAAATGTCCCGAATATTTATTATTATTATTATTAATTATCAATATTACCAATTACTCAACATTTCGTTTTCTTTCTTAATATTTCCATTCAATTTTGATCCCAATCTACAGTTAACTATATAAAAAATAAACAACATTATATCAGTCCTTCTTTACTTATCAATTCAATAAACAGAAAAATTGTTTACTGTTGATTCAAATAATCATAACATGTATATAATAACTTTTGGTTGATATTTCCTATTTCGAGTCATATGACATTTTGAGAACAATTTTCAAAATTTGCCTCATAAGAAATTGGCATAAGGCAAATGCATTTTTTTGCTTTTTTGAAATTTGGTCTAAGTTTTTATTTATTTCGGAATTGGCAATGTAATGTATTGTCGTCGTTTTGAAAATAAGTCCTTTGTAGATTGGGCATTCCGGGCGTAAACCAAGGATGGTAAACCCGTCGGCAGCCTGGGATATGAACCGGCTTGTTCTCAAGTGAGGCGACTTAGCCAACCAGGTGGAGTTCTACAAAATATCCTACTTACTCTCTAAGTGCCGCCGCACACGGAGCCACCAGTGGACAAGCCGAGCCACTAGACGCAGCCACCAGTCGCGGCCACTGGTGGCTTAAACGCGGTCACCAGTCGTAGCCACTAGTGGCTAGGCGTTTCCATATTTTCGATCAGTATTTCATAGGAGACGGACGAATTTGTTTACGATTAAAAATATAAAATTCTCTGGATTGCGTTATAGATTATTATTTTACTGGAAACGATATACTAAGACAGGGTGAAGCCGGCGACTGAGGCGGGCTACGGGTGACAAGACGTTCTAGTTTGTCTTATGCCCACGCAATAAAACACAGGGAGTAAGTTCTAATATATCTTATTTATATGATGCTTTGATAACCAGGTAGAATGTATAACTAGGTTGTAACGTGTTTTATCATAAAACGAGGCGATGTCACACCAACACCAAAAATATACATAAAATTAAAGATGAAACATGCTCTAACGTCGACCTTGTAACAATATAAATAAGGCTGTAAAACGTAAGAAAACCGCAACCACAAAAATATAGTAAAGAATTAAATATTTACTTAAATATTTGCCGTTCACCAAACTGAAACATAATGTGCACAAGACGAAAGGTTTCGCACTCGAGAGATGAATTTATTTTGTATAGAAGGGTGTTTCCAAGCAGAAATGTTTACAATCACAATAATTTAATTCCCAAATAGACATTTGGAACCCCAATTTACTCAAAATAATTAATATATCTATTTGTGAACCCTTTTATCTTTGTTTAAGGACCTGAATACCAGATGCAGCAGATATTTTTTATAATGACCTTAATAAATGGGGAAAACTTTTTATGCCATTTTTTGTGATCATTATAATCGAGATACAACTCCTATAGAGTCACAATCTTTCAGTGAAAACAGTCAAAAAACGTCCGAGCGTCTTTACTACACATTGTATCAATTATATATGCAAGCGACACAACTAGACGTTGTGTCGCTTGCATAGTGTTCTTCGTTAGTTGTCCGCTATGTTATCGTTATAGCTGGCATCGCGCGGCGTTGTAGCCGGAACGCGGTTACCTTGTAACTAACCAAAAAGTAGGCGTGCGCCGAGTTTTGGGTCAGACATTTTTTTGGCACGATTGTGACTCTATATGTATTGCATCTCGATGAATCATAATAAAAAATATGAAAACAAAATTTGTTCCAAATATGTTGAAGTGCCTATTGACATCGCAAATAGACCGAAGCGCATTGTAAAAAAGTTGACAGTAATTTTATATTGAAATAAAACATCAAATGCGAGTGAGATCATATTCTGAGCAAAACCTAGTAGGGAAGAACCTTCATCAATGGTCTCAAAAGTAAGTGAGCATCTCTCGAGCGCTAGGAGCAACAGAACAGTAACCCAAGGCACCAAAAGCGTCCGTATGAACCGGTATCACCAACGTGAGTCAAGCTTTATCGAGTGTTAACTCAAACTCTTACCGCACAAGTTCATAAGAGAGCTTGACTTCCGTCCAGCCTTAAAGTTACTCTGGTAACTGGTATATTTAGACCTTCCACGGGCCGATTGCGGTTCCTCATTCACACGCTCTGAAATGTTTCCTGTACATGTCAACGCAATCTCATGCCATGCGACGCCACGCCACGCCACGCGCGACAATACAGCGGTCGGTGTCGAGACGGCGTCGGGTCGCGTGTGGAAGCATGCATCACACAAGCTCCGGCGCTCAGGCAAACAAAATCAACTCTATCGCGGTTACAAAACTGGCAACATTGAAAAAACTTTATATACAGATCCAGGAACCAATTTCTGACAAATGCGCGGAAGGTCTAGAGGCGCGTTTTGGAATTTGGAAAAAAAAGCTATAAACCTCCATATCACGCTTTAAAATGCAAACTACATAATAATAATAATGGCCAAAAAATAATAAAAAGCGAAAATTTTGCTAATCAGAGTGTCTTATGATTGGATGCGTTGCTGAAATACACATATAAAAATAAATCGATTTAAAATAAACATGAAACTCTTAAGCGTTCTACGAAATTAAAACCGAACAAGCGTCTTCAACCAACCGTGGAACTGTAATTACTAGCGAGGTCTCACATTTAACAAACCAAATGAGTATTTGGTGCTCATTGAACAAATTCAAATAATGGAAATAACTTGAACAAATACTGGGCACTTTCAAGTTATTTCTATTTATATTTCTTTAAAATAATCAGTTCAAATCAAATAAACGAAAAGATATCAAAATGTATATTAAACTTCAACTTAAATTGAAAGAAACATAATTTCAAGAATATTACATTTTGATATCCAGTAAGCAGTCACTCCTATAAATGAACGAATTCTGTTTATAAGTATATATTTTTAATAAGGTAGTACGTGTATGGACAACTAGCAACACCACAGCATTGCCACAATAATTTCTATGTCTGAACTACTGACTCACATGCGCGCCGCGACAAAATTTGTCGACTCCTTTTATCGTGCCAAAGCGAGACAAGCGTATACGAAAACGTAAGCGCCTTGTCACGATCTCGCTCGACAAAATGACGACATGATTTTGTCACGGTGCGCTGGAGTCGTTTTAACTTGTTTGCATATTGCTAATCCTTTTAATAAATTGAAATATCTTATTAGTGTCGTATTTTTTTCTTCTTCTGGTGTACACAATAAAGAATTTCTATCTATCAATCTTATTCTTATTTCAATGACATATCTGGTTTATAAACAGAATTCGTTCGTTCGAGCATAGCGTTCGCCTGTTAGTGAGCGGTAGCACAGAGCAAGCGTATAGACATGGCATGTGACGCACCTCGCGAAGTCTTGCAGGATCCGCGCCGGCCGAGCGGCCCGCTCGACGCGCTGCCGGGTGACATCCCGCCGCGCTCTTCCACTGGAGAGTCTGAAACATTGCAGCGTCTATTGTCACAAGTTTGTGGAGCTACGCCCGGTTTCTATACCCATTGGATAGTTTAAATTGATTGCAGTCTGTGATTCGTCGGCTTTTGTACTGAAATGCTCGTGACACTTGATAATTTGTCTGTAAAAATCTTAATAAATCATAACATACATAATAAAACGAAATTCAGAACTTAATATTCCTTTTATCACATAAACAAAAACTAATTATGGAAAAATGTTACCGGATGTTAGCAGCCAAACCTAGATATAAAAAAGTATACAACGTGACACAGACTGTTGACGTATGGAAGCGGCTGTTGGAAGTCGTGTCCATACGTCAACAGTGTTTCATTTTACATTTCTATGTTTGGCTGCTAACGTCCGGTAATTTTTACCCGTTATTAATTTATATAATAAAGAAATATTAAAAAGTTTATATAGTTATGTTGTGATTTAGTAAAATGGGTTAAGAGTTTATAGACAAATTAACAAGTATTACTGGCTAGAAATAAGGATACTACTGCTGCTTACCTATAAAATACCGGTTACCACTTACCATAAGGGTAAGTGGTAAGCGGTATTTTATAGGTACTGTCACACACTAGTAGGATCAATAATTTGCCAAAACGTCGCTTTGTTGACGACGCGTTATACACACAAATCGTAAAAGGACGTATATACTCATGGTGTGACTCGTCGATGCTCCATGGACCAATTAAAATTTTACCATTTGGTCTAAGGGGAAAATTATGTTTCCTTCGTCCAAATTTTCCATCGTTTCCCAGTTGATATTTGGACGATGGAAACATGTGATTTTCCCCATAGACCAATAGGTCAAATTTCAATTCCACGGAGCACCGATGGTTTGAATGACGTTTATTTGTAAATACATACGTTTAAGATGTGTGTGGTTTATGCAATCACTTCAAACTATTCTAAGATAGACTATAGGAACCAGCTTAATGATTGTAGATATATAGTGTTCGTTAATAACGTTCCATGCTTAAGCTTAGCAACATGCCTACATGTGCGTAAGTAAGAGTGTGGGTAAGGTATAATGTAAGTACTAATTTTCACTCAGTTATGGATTAGGATTTAAACTTGTTTTTTTAATGATTTGTGAGGTTTTTCGTTGTGTAACTACGTTTTAAAACTACTTTTTCATACATGAAAGCGAAAATGTGGCGGTTAACGCATCGCAATGTTCAGACTTACACTTCAGAAGACCATTTCTTGACCCTAAAATAATGAAAAATCAATAGAATTTGTTTGCTACTTCTTCTGATGCTAGGAGTTTTACCGACAGTACACTTTTGACGCACGGGGGAAGGTTCGAGACTTAGGCCCACTTGCACGGGAAAAAAACAAGTATCTCGTAAGTAAGTTAGTCCAGATTAACAATCCAGGCTAACTAATTAATTATTATAACTAAAAACTCAAATATAGAATCTCCTTTTTTGTGTCAGTGCAAGACGAATCCCGAGATTTATGAAGTTAGCACAGTACCCTTAGTACAAGTTTTGATAGTATACGAAAACTTTTTTCGTTTACGTATTGTTCCATACATTGCTGGGCTGAAAGGTATTCGAAAACTTTTTTCGTATTAGAGTGATGTATATATACCGCGGAATACTACCAATTTTAGTTCCTCCGCGTTTCCGCTGGAGGCGCTTTACTAAAATGTATGGAACAATACGTGAACGAAAAAAGTTTTCGAAAACTATCAAATCCGGGACTATGGGTACTGGACTTAGTCGCTAGCCCAGGGCTAAGTAAAGCTGCGCAAGTGGAGCTTATATTATTATCATTATGACTACAATACTAATTTGATTTCATTATCATAAACATAACACAGACCAAAGTTAGCAAGGAGACGGTTCAAATTGTATGGATGTGTTGGCCCAGCGTGAATAGATACTATTGGTTAAACTGTTTTCTTCCAAACTTGCTGTTTCCAGGAGCCTTACGGCTACCTCTTAACGCGGGCTCGAAACAGCGCAGTTCGGAAAATCGCGCGAACTACTCTTGATGGGTTTCATAACAAGCAAGAAGGGTCCAACAAAACTTTAATATCAAAAGCGCCGACACCGGTTAGTAGGTCACCGACAATCAGCATACAAGTATAAATATCTAATTAAGTTTCGATATAGTCGGAGTCACTGTACTGTGTAACACTTCGCGCCAAACTTAATGCCCGGTGTGAATATAGTCGAACGGTCGCTGTAGCCCATTTTTTTTTAATCAGTCTTACAGACTGATGTAAAGGTGAGACAACGGAGCAGAGGCGAGATATTGATTGTCATTTTGTTTGTCCACTCAAGCGGAGCAAGTTAAACACGAATTTAATATACTAAACATATTATTTAAAACAAAACCACATAGTTTTATCGGAGTCCCAGAGATTGGGAGGTTATGATTTCATGCAACTGGTAACACAGCGTCGATGGCGTAGGCTTGTGTCATCCACGTGACTTTTGTGTCTCGTAATGCTAAACCTGGCGAAGTATATAATTATAACGGTGTATACAAGTAGTGTAGGTACATACCTCGGTAGAGGCCGGCGCGCTCGGCGAGCGAGTCCTGCGAGCCGCGGTAGTAGTCGCGCCGCATCGTGCCTACACGCACACACACAACGTCACGCACAAGCCGGGGGGAGAGGGGAGGGGGGCAACATATGAGATACGCTCAACTTAGAATATCCACTATTGTAGCGCATATTATAACACAATACTTTAGGAGTGTCGTGGCTCCGCATCACCTTTCGGAAAATTATCAGATCTTTCAAAAACTTCGGAATAGACTACCTGATGGATTTTATTTTATTGTCTTTTAAAAAAGCTAACCTTAAATAGAGCCGATCGCCAAAAACAATACTAAAATTTGCTCAAAATTAAGGAAGATATAAGCTATTTAATTTCTTGCTAGTCAAAGAGCGCACTATACTTTCAAATGATGTCACTGGTAAGTGCGCCATACAAACTTCCTACTGACACTGACTTTGCGGGAAAGGAAAAGCATCCCTTCTTAATCCAACCACAAACTTTGAACGCTTATATCTCTGAACTTTATGAGCATTATTAGCAAAGACAAATAATGACTTCAGTTAAGTCCACTTTATCCACGTTTCTGTTTAGATATCGAACTATGTAAACAAATATGGCTGACAGGCGACCAATGACAATCACTGGTGAGGAAATTCATAGCTGTTATTGGTCAAACAAACGCCACGTTTGTTTCCATAGTTGGACATCTAAAAAGAAACAGACTTTACATATACATAAATTATATTTCTCGCAAAAATATTTTTATGTCATAACTTTCGAAGTTTTGTCGAACAGAAGACACATATTCAAAGCTTTCAGAAGTGGGATCAACATTTGAAATTTTAATGTTACCACGTTTTGATATTCTAATTTGAGCGTGCCACATCAATAAAATAAACGTAAAGGCGGTCATGCCTCATGGCAGAACTTATTCAAAAGGGGGAGAAAGCTAACAACTAGCGCTATTTACATATTAAGAAAGGCAAAAATTAAAAGGGCCATTCAAAAAATAATTATAAAACATCAACAAGGCTGACATGGAATGGAAATAAATGTTGTTTTTTAATTGTTGTTTGTGAATGACGCTATCCATCGAGACCAATTTGGGTAATTTGAAGTTCACTTAGTGCTACTAATATTTACAATACTATTGGTGCTATGGACATCAACAACTAGCTAACACTTATTTGTGCAAACGCAACATCTATGTGCCTACTATTCACGTCTCAATGGAGAGCTTTTAATTATTGCATTCTCCACATGTTGTAAACGTCTACAGTCGTTAATACACAAGGCGACCCGAGTACTTGAAACAAATCGACCAAATATGGACTACGCACGCAGTTAACGCATTTACGATTCGGAATTAGGCACAGATCGAATTGAACTTGTCTGATTAGGACAAACCGTTCAGTTTGGCTTCGACGTATTGTTTACTTTTTGCAACATGCGACGAATGCACTGAAACCGAAACCGGACTGGCAGTAGGTTACTCGGCCATAGAGCGCTATGTTATAATAATAGAAATAAGGAAGCCACCTGTCACTGCGGTTTTGGCTTAAATGAAGAAAGATAATGACATCGATTCTGATGAACTCTAAACTAAACTAAATTTGACAGCTCTAAAATTGTTGCCATCCTTCTCTCACATATTAAAATGAAAAGAGAGGCAGATAATTTTAATCCTGTCAGATTGGTTTAGTTTAGTGGTACGACAGAATCGACGCCAATATAACTCCGAAACGACGACGAAAACCATCACTTCGTTTAGCCGTCTCTTCGTCGCGTCCATATTTCCTTTTCTTCTCCTTCTATCTCACTCTTACCAGTAAGGTTTGTTGAGGAAGGCTGTTTACTGCCGAGCATGCCTTCCGCCGCGTGCAGCGCCCCGCTATCCACGTGGATAGTCTTGGGACGAGCGCGGGGCGCCGCGGCGGTGCGGCGCGCGCGGGGAGTGGGGGCCGCGGGGGACATAGCCTGCCGGAACTCGGATTTGTCCAGCACTTTGCCCTGGAATTGAAATAATTGAGTGGTAAACGATTGACCAGTCAGTATTCAAGCATCCAGTATCGCTTGTATTATGCTTTGTCAAATTTAGGTTGATAATTTTGGCAGGTCACGACTATGAAGCTCCGTATTATTTCCGGTAAAATGTACTACAAATAATGTCGTACTTGATGGGTGCCGCCCACTTAGTGAAGTGTCATAACAACAATAACAACATGACGTATAATGAACAACAATAGACTATAGAAAATCAGTTTCAAAAAAAATTAATCAAACAAATGATCCAATCTGCACCACCGATATGCACCCCGGTTTTTTTTTTTTTTTTTTTTTTTTTTTTTTTTTATTATAACGACTGTCAAGGCATTTTTGTAAGAAATTTGTTGTAGCCAGTTGCACCCATATAAACGAAACGTCAGATTCCAAATCAGTTAGCAACTGTGATGCGGAGTTTGATGCGTTGATCTAAATAAGAATGTTCAATCAAGGTTCACTCATAATGCCTGGTAACAGATTTTCCTTCTCATTTCCGTTCCATTTACTTCTCTTTTCTGTGATATTCACAATAAATCTTTTTTTGAGTACATCATTATACAGGCTGTTCCAAAATTAAACGCAGTATTCCTAACAATCACTTGGTACTTCTTCCAAAGCAATACTGACACTTGTTCTACCAAACCAATAACCACTGACACTTACCTCTCTTTCCGCTTCTTCGATAGCCTTTTTAAGCTTGTATTGCTGCAGTATGGTCTCCCGCCGCCTGGCCTGCTCCTCCTTCCTTGCAGCCTTCAGTTCCTGGGCAGCTTCCTCCCTGGTTTTCCTGGCGACAGCCGCAGCGTCAGCTCTAGCTCTGGCCTCGTCCGCGCGCTGCCGCCGCTGGAGCGACATTAACATGATACGCTCTTTCTTTCGCTCCATTTCTTCCGCTGAATTCTGAAAGAGAATCGGAGAGTTAAAGGCGAAATGTTGATACGTTATTAAGATTTTATTTGGTTGCTGTTGTATGAAGGGGAAAGAAATCAAGGCGACAACTAAAAAAAATAAAAAAAAATTGGCTTGCACTTGGCCGGCAACTCGCCTGATGTAAAGCGATGATGCGATTTAGGATGGAGCAACCTTGCCTAGAAAATTAAACCGATTCACTCTCGATTCGAAGACACCTAGATTGTCATTATGAAAGCAATCTTTTTCTACAACTACATTACAGCAAAAGGAAGTTTGTTTGTCCTTTTTCACAGCTAAACGGAACAGTTTTTATTCCAGGAAGATCTACTTCCAAAGGGCCATGCAAATTAAATTATGTGCAAAATTTTACAAGCATACACTGTGCTGCTGCTCCTCCAAAACAAAAGCTTATTATTTTACTTTGTGTGCGCAAGAGCTTCATGACCTTATTCCACCCTTCTCCCCCCCCCCCCCCCTTTTTACTACAGGACAAGTAGAAGTACTGCACACTACCACCCCTTCCTCATGGAAATTCCAAAGATTCGTACTCAACGATTTGGGTCATTTATGATACATACTGCCCAAGAATGGAACTCCCTGCCGTCCTCCTTGTTTCCTGAGAACAACAATCTAGGCATCTTCAATGCTAGAGTAAACAGATTTCTTTTAGATCAGCGTGTTCCATCCTCGGCCGCAACATCGCTTACCATCGGGCAAGTTGGTGGCCAATCGTAAACCTATTCTATATATATATAAAAACAACCGTTTAGTAAATAGCTCACCGGGTCGATATTAACTTCTCCTATGACTATAGCCGTTGGTTCCGTCGACGTAGGCCGTTGGGGCCTTTCCCGCGGCGGCGTTTCCCTTCTCTCCACCTCCTCAGGCCTCGTGGAATCTCGACTAACTCTGTGCACTACGAACGGTTCCTCGTCAGCCGGCTGTGGTATCCGCTCATTCCACGTATCATCTGGACTGCGATCGGGACTAGATCTCTCTTTCCTAGGTGAGCCGCGTTTTGCCCGCAAAGGCGGCTTAGGTCGCTTCGGCTGGTCGTTATCGAATGAGATGTAGAACCCTTTCTCGTTATCGTTGTCCTTGTCTTCCCTGTGCAGAGACGCTCGAGCGAGGGAGCGAGTCGGAGACGGTATGCGGTAGGTTCTGGTCCCGGAGGATATGTGCAAGCGATCGATGCCGTGTCGTAACGTTTCCTCTTCCGCGTTCCCGATGAAGGAGATGTTCTGCGGCAGCATGTCGTCAGCGGGGGTGGCGGGGGGCGCGGGGGACGACAGCTGGTGGAGACTGACGGGGCGCGGCTCGGGGAGCGAGCCCTGTCGCTGGGGGGTTTTGGAGCGACGCTGGGGGGAACCCACGGGGGGAGATTGTGACGAGTACTGCAAGAAAAACAAATTCAAAGTCTAATCTGACTATACAATATGCGTGTGAGTCATAAAAATCTGAAAAAGTATTCAACGAATTCACATGGTAGTGTTAAATATTTTATGTTTTCTTCCGCATATGTTAAAAGCAACAGTAACGTCACTATTCAAACAAATAACAGACTGAACTTATTTAGACTGTGGATCATAACAAATTAAACAGTCAGATTTCGTCTGCGACCGTTATTGGTCCTTGGAATGTTTTTAAAGTGAATACTACCAATATTGAGTAGGAGAAAATTATTAAAAAAATAGGGCTTCATGCGCGCCGGAGTGCGCACCCAATAATAATCATCATCAGCCTATTATGTTCCCACTGTTGGGACACAGGCCCTCTCTCAGAGAAAGGATGGGCCCTAATCCACTATGCTGGCCCAGTGCATGTTGGAGAATGTCATATGTCTTTGAACTTTGAGGTTCTTGGACATACCGGTTTCCTCACGATCACCTAAAAAGTGTTTTCTTTCATTTAGTTTGCAACTTTTAGCGCGCACCCGACTCGCACTTGGCTGGTTTTACTTTAGAGTGTGTACTTTTATCATCACAAGTTTGACAATTGTAAGTATTACTGTTTTTACTCCAGAGCAAAGACAAAAATGTTTTTATATGGTTTTTATTTCTTACTTTTTGACTTTATTATTATTTCTTGGATTGTCCGCTTTACATTACTAATTGTGTAAAAATTTCAACTGGCTATTTATTACGGTTCAAAAGATACAGCCGTTGAAAGGTAAGACAGAGACAGCGTAGGCTTAGTAATAGGGTGTCATAGCACATTTGTGTATGGAACCCTATGACATACCACAGTATAACTGAGATGGTTCTGCGCGTCTCGCGAGTCCCGCCCGTCCCGATCCCGGTCTCGTTCTCGATCCCGGTCCCGGTCTCGTTCTCGGTCTCGATCCCGGTCTCGGTCTCGCGCCGTCTCCGTGCCGTTTTGATACCGATCCGTATTGTAATGTACCTAGTTACAAAACAACATCATAAACGATAAGTATGTATCATAATCTAGATGGACTAACTCTTAGATGGATTTATATTTTTGTATTGTAATTCTTTTGACTAATTCTAATTCCTATATTTATGATTTAACTACTCTATTGTATTAGGAATCAACCTGTAATGATAGATGTAATGTTTTAATAAATAATAAATAAAAATAAAATAAATAATAATTTATATCATATCATCGTACTAATATTATAAATGCGATAAGTTTGTTGGTTTGTTTGTTCCTCTTCCACGCAGCAACAGAGCTACGGATCGACCCGATTATTTGCATGGGTATAGTTCAAGGGAGAGTGACATAGGGTACTTTTCATCTTCATCACCATCATCACCATTTTTCAACACTACGTGGGTGAAACCGCGGGACGCAGCTAGTATGTCTATAAATCACATAATTCATTAAAACAGCACACCCCATCCTTTACCTCTGTATGTCCTCTCCATGCTAAAGTTGCCTGGAAGATTGCTTATAGCACCGCCAGTTGTTTCAATAGTTATAAACTGTTGTAGGGCTTTTGTCCTATATATGTCACTAGCTGCGCCCTGTGGTTTCACCCGGGTGGTGATGATGATGATGATGATGATGATGAAAAGTAGCCTGTTTTACTCCTTATAACATCAGCTATCTGCCAGTAAAATTCCCGGAAAAATAGGTCTTGCGCCGTTTTGGAGTCCATAGGGAACATACATACACAAATCGCCTTTTAAATATAAGAAGGTGAGCTGTAGTGAAATTAAATTAGTAACAAGACGACTTCTAACGAGCCTAACAAACAAATTGTTTAAGGGTTATTGTTTAAGGGTGTTGACGAAAAAAGCATCGAAAACTGCATTTTTGGTATAATTTTTCTTTCAACTAATAAGATTTGTAGAAAATTCAGTTACTGCATTTAATAGATCTGTATTTTTTATTGATTTTAGCGGCTTCAGACTTTGGTTTACCAAAGTCTGAAGCTACTGAGGTGAGGGGGGGTGGGGGGTGAGGTGGGTGGGGTCTGCTGTTGAGGTTTACCTCAACATATCCATTTGTTACCTCCAATTTACAAAAGTAGTTTCTCGTAAAACTTTAGGAGGCAAAGTTTGAGAATGGATTTCGTTAAATTACTGTCATAAAATAAACATTTCTATGTTATGGTTTACTTATTTTATATTTATCTTGAAAATTATAGTTTTATTTATTCGTTTTATGCCCGAAAATACAAATACTTAAAATTTAACGGTTCATTTTGTAATACGCCTCTTAACAGACGACGGATCTTGATAATGTTGGTGGTTCTGTCGGTGGATTCTGGTGGTTCTAGAAAGTTCTCACCTGAAACTGTTGCTGGGGCTGTCCCCGCTCGTGCAGTAAGAAGCCGGGGGAGTGCCAGCGGTCGGCGGGCGGCGCGGGGGGCTGCGGGGAGGGGGAGCGCCACGTGCGCTGCGGGCTCTCTCTCCCGCCTGGGGGGAACTGGCTGTTCTGCTGGTGGATCTGGAATTTTCCGTGGTACATGTTATTATTACTCTTGCGACATTTCAGAGTAACTATAAAAACAAAAAACCGGACATGTACGAGTAGGACTCGTGCTCTGAGGGTTCCGTTGGACAGAACCCTCAGAGCGCGAGTCCAAATAAAACTAAAGTTGAAATATTGAAAGACAAACTTAACTTTGTAGTTGACTATAAGGTTCTTCTATACATTCCAACTACAAAATGTAAGTTTGTAATAGCAAAATAATTATTTTTAAATGATATAACTTCAAATTTGGAACTTTCAGATTTATTCCTATATATTATGTGCTATGGGACCTTGCTTTTTGCTAAATTTCATGATTCTAGGTCAACGGGAAGTACCCTATAGGTTTTGATTCCCCTGTGAAATCGCAAAATATGCGACATAAACGTTCATATCTTTTGATTGCGTTGACTTAAAACTTTTATTTTTTTACAGCCGAAAGAAACCGTAGACTCAAGTATTTAGTATAAATTTCAACTTGATACCTTTACGCGTTCTTGAGAAAAAGGGTCTTGGCAGACGGACAGACAGACGGACAACGAAGTGATCTTATAAGGGTTCCGTTTTTTCCTTTTGAGGTACGGAACCCTAAAAAAGACCCCCAGTTCTTCAAAAGGGCTGTAAATCGAGTCTTTAAAGGTCGGTAAAGTATCTGTGATGCCTCTGGTGTTACAGGTATCCATAGGTGACGGTGATCGCATACCATCAGGCGCCCGTTTGCTTGTTTGCCATTTATAGCATAAAAATATATCAAAGTAAGTGAGGATATTGAAGTGGATTCTTTGCTAAATAGTATTGTGTCACCCTGAATCGTAAAGCAGTGTCGTGTGTTTATGAATTTGGTGCTTTTGCTGTTCATATTTGCATGGGCTGTTCATAAGGTCTGAAGCTATTTTGGGGATCGCAGTTTCGACGTTTGAGCGTTTTTAGAGACGCTTTTCCGTTGACGTTAGATTCAAAATTGTACCTTATTTAATAGAGTTTAGGACAGTGAACAGTTTAATGAGTGCTGCGTGACCATTCTGAACTGCGGTCGAGTTTTTACATAAATTACAGTAACTTATGACTTATTGAGCGGTCGCATTGTCGCTTTAAGTCGATCTTGAGTATAAAGCGACAGCAATTTTTTTGGCAAGACCTACAGTTATGCCGGGTTATGCGGAAAGGGTGTACTAAGCCGAAAGGGGTCCGTTATTCTCATCATTATTATCAACTTTTCCTATGGAACAAACCCTGAAAACGTGAAAAAAATATCTGCTATTCCATACATTTTGTAGAGTGTCAATGACCGTTTTTTATGGAACTGCTGATATTTTTTCACGATTTCAGAGTTGCTCCCATCAGTAAAAGTTGTTCATAATGATGGGTACTATGGACCCCTTTCGGCTTAGTACACCCTTTCCGTGTAATCCAGTAGGTATAAGACCGACCTGCCACCCTCTAAGCTCCGGCTCCTGCTGAACTTGCGCGTGTTGCGCCCAGGTGCGACGCTGCGGCGGCGGCGGACTGTCGTGCAAATAAAACTGCTGTCGAGTCCGCTCCTCCATCTCTCTATACGTCGGCTCTTGGTATTCTCTGTACTCCTGGTACTGTTGCTGTTGCAACGGTTGCTGTGGCATTTGTTGTTGTTGCTGTAGCATTTGTTGTTGTTGCTGTGGCAATTGTTGTTGCTGTGGCAATTGTTGTTGCTGTGCCAATTGTTGTTGCTGTGCCAATTGTTGTTGCTGTGCCAATTGTTGTTGTTGGTAGTACTGCGGTATGTGCGGCGTAGAGCCGAAGTTGCCGAGTGGCGGCCGCGACACGTTGTGCTGTGAGCTGAATTGACTGTGCTGGAAGGCGAGGGATGCGCTCGTAAGCATTTTGACGTGTTATGAGAGGATCAAGCAAGGGTCAAGCAGAGTATTTCAAACTGGGTACAGTGAAACCAAGTTACCATGCCACTTATGACGTTTGCTAAAAGTGATGGGATACGACATAACATCGATAAATCCAAAGCCAAATCAAACTAATCAATATATAATAAATTTTGATTTTCTGATCAGTCATGATGCTCCCCAACCATAGGTAACGGGTTGACGACTTTACGCTACACGCTGTATATAGAACAACGTATTTATTTAGGGTTGGTCTCATAGTAAAAGTTTTTCATAGTGAGAACTTCACTGTGCACAATACTTAGACATAAACTACTACTACATTAACGTAGACTACTACACAAACGTAGACTACTACATAAAAGTTTCAAAAATATTTTTTTAAACAGTATTGAGATTAGAGTGGGTCATAATTAGACCTAAACTAGAGTAAAGGTACTATCCTAGTCCGATAGATTGCGTTTGAAAAACTTTGCATTCAGGCACAAGTGTATGAAAACGACGCAATATGAGTGAAGTGTCCAAAGCAAATTGTTCAAATATAACACCATCACCATCACCAGAAAAGGAGAAACCTTTAGTGATTTTTACATGATAAATTTTACTATTCATATTTTACACGTAGCGTTTTCTCATGTGGCGTTTTTTTCTCATTAACGGATGCATTACACACATTCATACACATATTCATACATTAGCTTATTTAAAATAAAATAGGCTTGCGCTTGACCCCCAACTCGCCTGATGTTAAGCGATGATGCGTTCTACGGTGGAGCACGCTTGCCTACGCGCATTTTCTCAAGTCTACAGTTAGTCAAATGCACAGAACACTGATGACGGTAATTATCATTCCAAACGACAATTAAAAGGCAAGTATAACGTTAATAGGCAAAAAAATCTTCACTCTGTTAGTTTTACATCAATTTCATCTCCAATATTCATTACAACTCACTCAAAAAAAAACATGAATAAAATAACATGGGACTTACTAGATGTGGAATGTTTTGTAGATATTGGGGTTGCTGTTGTTGTTGGTAGGGGGACTGAGGTTGCATTGGTTGAATTTGTTGTGCCTGCATTTGTTGAGGCTGCATTTGTTGTAGTTGGACTTGTTGTGGCTGTAACTGCGGCGGCTGAATTTGTTGCGGCTGCATTTGTTGCTGTTGCAATTGCTGTTGCTGTTGCAACTGCTGTTGCTGCAACTGTTGCTGTTGTTGCTGCAACTGTTGCGTCTGTTGGAACAGCTGTTTCGCGTGTTGCTGTTGTTGTAACTGGTTCTGCTGACTGGCCAGCCGCGCGATGTCACTCTGTATATCCTGTAGGCTGGAGTTCATTCTGTAATGTTTGGTCGATGGGTTTAGAGTTTCTGTTCTGTTACGCTGGTCTTTACAAACTTGTACAAATCGAATCGAAATCGAATTGTGTTGTTGATATTCTTTTGACCAATACAAACTTTAAATTTAAACAAAAATCTACGCGTGACTTATGAAAATCATAAATAGCAGATAAATGCTAAAAAACTTTACAAAACAACCAAACGTAATGTGTAATGAAATAAAATTTTAGCAATGAACAGAAACTCTTAAACAAATCGCAAACAAAAACTCGAAGGAATGTACAGTGTTCCCAGTTTATCTACAGAGTCAAGTGGAGTCGCCACCATCAAATTTTCTGATCCAAAGTGAAACTTTTACTAGAGATAAATTGGTCGCACTGTACGATCGAAGCAAACAAGTGCTTTCCTTTAAATGTTTTTTATATATTTTTGTGAGATTTATAAAAAAAAAAACACTTTTATGGAAACTGAAGTGGTTTAACACATTTTATACTATACGGAAATCACTCAAGTAAAATAAAGACGGTTACTTTCAAACGCATTGGGCGGTCTTTTTCAAAGTGTGTGCGCGCGCGGCTTCATCGTGCATCGCACAAACCAAGGCCACCGAATGCGGTTGAACCTACAGTTGGAGTAACTTTGCATAAACCAAGACCACCGAATGCGGTTGAACCTATAGTTGGAGTAACTTTGCACAAACCAAGACCACCGAATGCGGTTGTAACTATAGTTGGAGTAACTTTGCACAAACCAAGACCACCGAATGCGATTGAAACTATAGTTGGAGTAACTTTGCACAAACCAAGACCACCGAATGTGATTGAAACTATAGTAGGAGTAATTTGCACAAACCAAGACCACCGAATGCGATTGAAACTATAGTGGGAGTAACTTTGCACAAACCAAGACCAATGAACACGGATGAAACTTTAGTTGAAGTAACCAGCTTTAATCTTACTTGAGTAATTAATAACCAAAAAGTTGTACACTTGTTACTAAGGGGGCACAATTAGTAAATAGATAACAGTAGGTAACTTACTTGGCTATGGATTGTTGGTATTGTTCTAGAACAGCATTGTCGACAGTTTGATTTGCAGGTTCCGCGACCATGTCCTGTGGAAAACCATTCATTAAACTATTTGTAAGCCCTTGTATGATCCCTCATACAAAGGCATACATCATGAGAGTCATCTCATGGTCAACGAACATTGAGGTGTTCTATCTTAATGAGCCAAATGTTGAAGGTAAATATCACAGCAAGTGTCATTATCACGAAATAACCGAGTAGGACTAAGTTGACAAAAACGTTTGGTTATGAAATTGAAGGTTGTCTAGGAAGAACAACCCTTACGGCTACTTCTTAAAACGGGCTCTAAACAGCACAGTGCGGAAAATCATGCGAACGTGAACCTTAACGCGCTGAGATACGGTTTCCGGTAGCGAATCTTTTCGCATTACCTAAACAGCAGTGCAAGTACCGGTCTTTATCGATCGTCACATTTGGCAGTTGAGATTGTCAAATTTGATAAAATGCCATTTGATCATTACTCGCTATGATCGATTCTATGGAATTTTATCGAATTTGACGATCGATAACGAACGGTACTTCCACTGTAACAGTTAGCCGTAAGGCCCCAGTTAACAGAACTATAACGATAAAAGCTTGAACTAGATCCATCGCTACGATTCGGAACATTATTATAACAAGTGACATATCGATCTGTCAATTTACTCCGTTCATTAGTAAGCCCATTATAGGGCGATCATTTTGGTTTCCAACCATTTTGAACAAGTCTGTGAATTATTTAAAGTGTTCATGCAAATTAATACTCATGCTGATTTGTTATATAGCTATTTCTACTATTGATGATGATCGAGAATACGAC
The DNA here is from genome assembly GCA_914767915.1 of Agriopis aurantiaria. Taxonomy (NCBI): domain Eukaryota; kingdom Metazoa; phylum Arthropoda; class Insecta; order Lepidoptera; family Geometridae; genus Agriopis; species Agriopis aurantiaria. The sequence continues at coordinate 17,470,828 of OU611982.1, read as the reverse complement.
TAATGCAATCAGAGCTAGTAGATTTCGATTGATCTGGTCCCGAATAGTCTGACGTTGAATTGTGAACCATACTGTTGGTATAAAACAGCCAAATTTCAAATGACAAACTATGGTTGCGTACACGGCGAGTTTTCAAAAGTTCGTTATCAATCGGATATTTTGCTGTAAGGGATTACAGCAAAATATACACGGGACACGGTAAAAGACTCACATTTTAAAGTCAGGGTCCTGGTGGTCAGTTAAGACAAAATCTGCGGAATTTGGGCAGACTAAAGATAAAAAGGGCTGATCAAAATAAATGCTATTGAGATAGAGCTCAGAGGCAAAATCAAAAAGAAAGAGAAAATATTTAATGAAAAAAATAACAACAGTTTTTTAAAAGTGTGACGTTTAACGATGACGATTAAATAGGACAGCAACAAAATAATGAATGCGAAAACTTGAGGCAATTGACAAAATCAAAGATAAGCCCAGCAGTTGGACAATAAAAGGCTGACGATGATGATATTAATTAGAGGCGATGACGATAGATGACGACTATACGAAACCGCTATGATGGATGTAGGTATGCATCAGCCGCCATGATCACGTTACCTGATTGTGAGCGTCAGATTTCTGTTCCTCGTCAGCCGGCGTTCGCGCACCTTTCCCCTGTAACACGCACGTGCACCGCCACCGTAACACACACGCCACGCCACGCGACGACACGCCGCGTCGCGTAACACATGCCGTGTCGATTGGTGTATAGGAAAGTATTGAACGGAGAAAATTATGACGGATTTAATGTTTTACATAGACATTAGGGTAAAGTATTGCATTAGGTAGCCTAAGACGCAAAGCTGACCAGGGAAACGAGGCGGCGTTGCGGTGTGAACGAGGCCGTGAAAAGTCGACTCTGCCCGGTTTGCCGTAAGTTCAATATAGTTCGATCGCACTTCCGCGCCTCGGCCGTTCAAAACTATAGTAGAATTATTCACTCGCTGCAAACTGGATGATAAATATGGAACGGAACAGCGATATTGCGCTCTCTCTCCCACTTAGCAGCACGGTACGGACCTTTTTTGACACATTTGTTTTTATCGATAATGAGCGCCCCCACAGCATAACTTAAACCAACACTGATCCGATGAACAATGACCCAGTTTGCAGCGAGTGAATAATCTACTATATTAAATAAGGTACTTTGAACCTAGCGCAAACCGAAAAGAGTTCCTTTTCCACGGCTTGTATGCCGCTTGTTGAAAATTTTTAATGAGCCCCACTGTACAAATTTTAGGATTCCATAGGACAACAAAGAACATCTGTAAGATCGTTATGTATGTCTGTCTATCTTTATTCATACTAACAATTTCAACGTTTCAAATAATCCCTACAAACCACTTCGTTATTTCAGGGTGAATTTTAATTTACCAATTTTTCATCGACGAAATTATGCTGATTTCTAAAACATCTCCTATACACCAATCAACGGAAACATGCTGTCAAACACAGTGTGGAATGAGACCTATACCTACAATCTTGGATGTGCTATTAACAAACAGTGTCTATCATACCGTATTTTGGTTTAGTGAAGTGAGACCAGTTGGAATTTATGTGAATTTGTGATTTTAATCTAAATATACGAAATTATACAATTATTTATACTGCCATGATGGGATTGCATTTGACAATGATAAATCGATTACTAATAATTTAAAAGTATGAAAACAGGAAAAGCTATTACATTGTACATTTGCTCTGATAAAAATTTAAAAGCGAATTGGAATACGCTATCCAATAAATGACTTTGCAATGCAGATTTTGTTGAAAAACGTCATAAAAAATGAAATGTTTTTTTTTACGAGTGTACAATATCTAAAGCCGTGTAAGCATGTACATGGGTACTATTTGTACAGTAGAATGAACAAAATATGTAAAAGACAAAAATTAAAAGATTCAAAAACTAAATGGGAGGAAACTTAGGCCACTCACCAGGGAGGCCAACTGGTATTGCAAATATGCATCCTTATGGAATAGAAAGAAAATAATTGTAAGAGAAACATAACATTAGTAACATTGCGCTGTTACATTTTATACAATTGGTGGTCATCGCGCACTTAGCGTGACATCCTCAACTTGCCATCGTTCGTTAGCGACCCGCCCGCCCCGGCTTCGCCTTAATCGTTAATTTACGTGCGAAGCCGGTGCGGGTCTCTAGTTATATAAATAACCGGTCAAAAGTACTTTTGACTAGCAAAATCAGTCACAGGTAATTTTTGCTAGTCAAAAGTAGTTTTGAACGGTTAAGAGTTTTGCAACATATATAAACCTTCTGTGGAAAAAAAATCGGTTAGACAGTGTACACTACGATCGAATCGAAAGCACGGAATTATTCACGCGTCGTATAGGCAAATATGTCGAGTTGAGGCAATCGGACAGTGAGCGATGACCAGTCTTACTCTATGTTTACACACGATGGCCCAAAAAAGGATTTTATGTTTTTAGAGTTCATGTATGTCTGTATGGGTTTCTTATTTTAATTTCCACCAAAACTTCTGAACGCCTGAACCGATGTGGTGTGACCTTATTGTGATGTGGTATTGTCAGAATCCTTGCATTATCCCGAATATCATAGGTTTGACCAATAAATAAAAAACACATATTGCGACTGTGGGACATAAATGAACAAGACTCGAATATTTTGTATCATATAAATTATCGCCTAAAACTGGTGACAGATTCTAAAAATATATAAAAACAGACGTTGTCCTGTACAAATTTCAATAAATTTGTTTGTGATTGTTCTGTTAATTGTTTTGTTTGTAATGCTCCCGAGATGGTAAAATCTGATTCAAAGCTCTTTGCTTTATTTACTTTTGTTTTTAATTCGCGATCTTCAGTTGTTTATTGTCAATTAAATTGTAATCATGGTTTTATTAGTTCATACAAAAATCCCACACAAAAAAACTCGGTTTTGTCTGATTCAATTTTTTTTTCTGGGAAACCCATCCAATTTTTCTTTCCGTAAAAACGAATATGGGCATTTTAAAACAAAAATATAGCCAAATCGGTCGAGCCGTTCTCACATAATTTTTTTAATTATAATTACAAAATATACATATGTAGGGCCTGTGAGTCCCACCTACATCACGTCATTGTTATTATAAACATTTTGATAAAAGCGCACCAACATTCAATGTTTAACCAGTCATTCGTTGGCGCTCAAATAAAGCGCAAGTACTTAATCCATCTACTAGAGTTTCAATTACCCACGCACATACATTTAGGATAGCCTTCTGCATCAAATCTGAGTCAGATCACAATCAATTATAAGTCAGATAATACAACCCAACAATATATCCTAAACATAGTTTACTGGAAATTGGCCACTAGAGCAATGACGATTAATTGAATGGCGATTTTATATTATCTTTGCATTAGAATGACGACGCAGCGCGATAGAAAATGAATAAGTTATAATTTGGGCATTTGTGTTAGGTTGGCCGTTTTGTATATTTTTTTACTATAATCTTGTATAAAATGTAACAAACAGTGTGTAGTCAGTTATACAAAGACAGATTCCTACATATTTTTTATGATATTTTGTGCATTCATTCCTAATTTTATCTTCATGCTGAGTGTAACAGTTGTACCACCATTTTATAAACTGGATAATTAGACAAAACCAACAATAGCCCCACAATAGCAACTTTTACTTTAAACAAACAATACTCACAACCGACAATCACTACATTAACCTTGTACGCCTGTTGCTGAAGTACCTTCTCACGCACAAATCACTATCAAATGTTTACTTTAGAAACTCGACTTTCCCGTACATTTGAAAATCGATCTAAAACTACCCGGAAAACATATAAGTAGCTTGCATTTTATACTAAAACTACCCGGAAAACTTATAAGTAAGTGCGTTTAAGTATTGTTCAAGCTACTTTAATACATTTTAGTCTAGCCAGCTGAGAAGCCTGAATTAGTTCTTTCTTTCATTGATTAGTTGTTATAATATAATACGTAAAAAATACCTCTTTTATGCAATAATTTGTATAAATTTTTCTTAACTAATATAATATTCTAGGCGTTACATTTGTAGTGTTTTCTTCGAATAGATTTTAATAATGTTTCAAATATTGTTATTGTTATTTTTTATTTTTGTATGTGTACAAGGTTACATGGAATGTACCACTGATCCATGACATCTGTATAGAGAGAATTAATAAAAAAAAGGCGTATACAGGGTCATACGGAACTGTGGTGTAAGTACTAAGCCAAGTCATTAAGAAGGTTATTGGAACCACAGAATTTTTTTGATTGTTTAAATTAGAACGGCTGTCGAGGCATTTTAGTAAGAAATTTGTTGTAGCCAGTTGCACCCATATAAACGAAACGTCAGTCATTCGAAATCAGTCAGCAACTGTGATGCGGACAAAGAACTTTGAGACCTAACCCAAAAAGGGTGAGGTCCAAGTTTTTTGGATGCGGAGTTTTACGCGTTGACATAAATAAGAATGTTCAATCAAGGTTCTGTCATAATGCCTGGCGACAGATTTTCCTTCTCATTTCCGTTCTATTTACTTCTCTTTTCTGTGATTAGGAGCAACCCTAAAATAGCAACGAAAAAAAATAAACAGCTATTCCATACATTTTGTTGCGTGTGACATGTTTCTACGGAACAGATTTTCGTGATTTCAGGGTTGGTGTCATAGAAAAAGTATTTCGTAATTATGAGTGAATTGGCCTCTTTTAGATTTATAACCACTATTCCATGTAAACCGTAGACTAGCAACTGTGACTAAAAAGCTTAGTCTGAATTAGGGATTTGTTGCTGATGAGCCCTTTATAACCCAATTTCACATGTTTTATCCATCACAGAACGACCTCAGAAGTGTCTAATGGAAAGTCGAGCTTCTACAACATGGTTACCACACTCACACATCCGACACACACCCCACACATACGTACCCTGGTGACAGCCTGCAGGAACGCCTGCTGGCCCAGCTGCTGCCGCTGCCGAGTCACGGCGACCTCCATCCGTCGCTTGTCCTGCTCGATGCGCCGTCTCTTCTCTTCTAACTTCAGTCGGATATTGTTCAACTGCGCCGCCATGACTTGCCCGCCCGATGGGGTTGACGCGTCATCTGTAAGGTCTTCACCGTCTGTAATGGTGACAGTAAATTCTGTGAGCTTAGTCTTAAGCTCTTGGCGTCCAGTATCTGCGTTGCTTTACGTATTGAATTACAAACAAATCTCAATTCTGTATGGCAATTATTCGTATTTCGCACATTACAGTAAAGTACAATCAGGGTGTCTTCAAATCGAGAGTGAATCGGTTTCTTCCAGGCAAGCGTGCTCCATAGTAGACCGCATCACCGCTTAACATCAGGCAAGATGGCGGCCAAACGCAACCCTGTTACTAAATAAAAAAAATTGTACACTCACTCACGTGTGAAAACGAGACAGACGTATATTCGTCTAGTCACATTTTCGGAGGGTAAAAATAGTAAAGTATTTTTGCGGCACGCATGCTGGACCTGGCCAGCTATTGTTGTGCATGCAATAATGTTTCTATCCCTATCACACCTATGTCAATCCAAATAAGAGTAGCAGTGACATAACCAATGACAATACCACTTGACTGCTCTTCCTTTACCCCGCGTAAGCCAAAGGTTCTAAAATGTCAACCTAAACTATTTCGAGCGGGGCCAATCCTAGGCGCGAATTGAATGAATGGCTTTTGATTCTCCAATCACAAACGTCGAGTCGCGTCGAGTCTCCAATCACAAGCTTCCCCCCGCGACCGACGTGGCATCATTTTGCAAAAGGTAATTTTGACTACATGCGCGATCAAGTGGTTATATTATCTTTGGACATACTAATATTGCAGAATTGCAGATCCTGGATGACCGGCTGGCTGTCCGTACAGTAGGGCATACCCTATGGTTGCCTCAATGCAGTCTTAACTCTCGTTTGCCTAATAGAGATCTTTGGAATAATATGCTTGCGTTTGACCGCCACCTCACCTAGTGGTTGCACGCTTGCTTAGAATAAACAGATTCACTCGCGACTTCAAGACATCCAGATTGTAACTATCGGGGAACACCCTTTCAGGCAGCGCATTCCACAGACTAGCAGTTCGCACAGTAAAAGTGTCAAAGTGTGTAAAATTTCGCACGAGTTTACGGAATATCAACCATGAAGCGGCGTCGCCTTTTCGTGCCCACTCTAGCAGTCTGATACAAAAATGGGCAGGAATTAAATCATGCAGATCTGACGCACACTCTCCGAAATGTATCCGATAAAAAAAAAAAAACTTGAAGCTCTTTAGTATATTTATATAGGGTAGGTACTAAGTAGCTTGACTACCCACATTGTTATACTACATGTCTTATCTTTATTAAAAAAAAAAAAAAAAAAACCCACCGCTGTCACCATGAAGTGAAACACACGCTAGTTGGTTGAACGCTGGCTTTATTAACTATAATAATGTGGGTAGTTAAGCTTCTTAGTACCTACCCTATATAAATATACTACAAACTCTTAGTACAGAATCACTACATACTGGGATGACTTTCGTGCTGCATGAACTGCTGCTGCCATGTGGTGGTTGTGGAGGGAGGGGTTGCGAACGTGGTCGTTTTCCGACGGTCGACTACCTCACCATCCGAACTGAACTGAGACTGAAGACCTAAAGAACAAGGCCAATAACGTTAGTTAGGAAATTACGATCTTTCCGAAACAAACATGGCTCATGTTCCAAGAAGACTAGTTTGATCATAGAATCATCGACAATCCACCTACTTAAGTAGCTAACAGACGTGTGGATTTCGTTGACGGACCGCCGTCCAACCAACGGGAGATAAAGAGTGAAAATAACACATTTCCCTCTCTTTCTCTCCCGTTGGTCAGACGGCGGTTGAGGTCACCAAATCCACGTCTGTTATAGTGTTAACACACGTATGGATTTGGTTGACCTGAACCGGATTGGTTGGACGGTGGTCCGTCAACCAAATCCATACGTGTGTTAACACTATTAGCACTTTAATGGATCGAGATCTGACACATTTTAACATGTTATTGGAAAATGATAATCGAATCCCGGCTTTTTTTCTTTTTCTTTTTTACTTTTTCTAAGAAGCACAGTCGATGTTTGTTTCGAAATTTTTACACTTTTTTTTGCTGTTTAGTAATTTTTGCTTTTAAACTATGGGAATATGTGGTCCATATCAAGTTTAGCTGCCCGCTGTAGACACAAGACACCAATGTCAAATTAGAATTTATAAAATGTTAAAAGTATTTTTTTTTATTGCAATGTGCCAATGTGCCGTGTCGTGTCTACGCTTACTGCGGCGCTAAATTAAAGCGAATGCTAACATCGAAAGCTACAGCCAGGCTAGAAATAAGAGGACAAAGCCGACATGCACAATATAAGCAAACTATGCAGACCAAACTTTCTAATTGTTTTTTTTTTTTGTCTTTATGCAAACAACAACTGACTGCCAATGAGAAACAACTAAATTATTGTATTGGCAAATAAATTACCTATACAATTGCCAATTGGCGCCTTTGAATTTGCCACTCTGTCTTTGGTCCTTGGACCTCACCTCCGACGGCAACGGCGGTAGGGGAAATAATTCTGGGCAGTAGAAATTTTAACAGCTAATATGTAATAATGCTAACAGATGTGTAGTTTTGGTTGCCGCCGTCCTACCAACGGGAGAGAAAGAGAAAATGTTCTCTTTCTCTCCCATCATCGTCAACCAAGTCCGTCTCGTCTATTAGCTAGTTAATATTACTGCTCAAGCTACGTTCTACATCCCGCTAACGGCGCAAATGAGGACCAACACAGCACAAAAAAAATTCCTACGCACTGAGTTGGTTGTCATTAGTGTTGCTGCCGTAAAAGGAAATTTCCCCTTATTTGTGATTGGTCAACCCGGGGGTATGTCCTGAAACTGCAACCAGAGCCACCGGAGGATGGGCAGCAGCGTCCTATTAGTACACGGTGAACGTACTGCGATCCCCAAGCCGCCTGCCAAGCGTGGGGATTATGGCAACACCTCTCTCTAAGAGAGGCCTTTGTTCAGTAGTGGACGTTTAATGGCTGATGATGTGATTGGTTGCCGGTCCGTTGTTTACATAGAAAACAGACTAACCGCCAGCACTCATGGCAGTCACAACAATAAAATAGATATCTAGCTCTCATTCTCACTTCGTTAGCTCCCCCACAAGGCTCGCAAGTGCGAGTAAGACAACAATATATGTGTCAACGACTGCTACAAACGTTGGCAATTAGTATCGTAGTCAGCGAGTAATTTCAATGTCCTCGTATTTCTACCGGCTTAAAGCGAACAAACCTGACTGGTCGCCATTACTCCTGATCTTTAAATCGGCGAAGTTACTCTTGATCGAATCGCCGTCGGTCGAATCTCGGTCGTTAAGGAAGAAGCCGTCCCCGCCGCCTTTGTGCGCAAACTGATTCAACTGGGACTGATTCAGCGGGCTAAAATTGAGCTGATTGGTTTGACTGGTATTGTTGAGTTGGTTGAGTGAGATCGCGTCGCTGCTGAGTTGTCTCCGCATCGGTTGGTGGTCGTTTGTCGGTTGTGGCTGGGAGTTTTGTCGCGCGACAGTGGCGGGTCGGTCGTCGCCATTGGTGAAGTCTCCGTGGATGAACTGTATGGAGCCGCGGATGTCTTGCCGCGACGACCGCAGCGGCGGGTTGTAGTTGTCGAGAGGACCTGCGGAGAGATGATAAGCAGATTAACACAAACGTGGATTGTTTAATAATATCAATCCCCTTTAGGCTTGTCTCCTTTTTAGGGTTCCGTACCCAAAGGGTAAAAACGGGACCCTATTAAGCCTACGATATCTGTCTGTCTGTCCATCCGTCTGTCCTACCTATGAACGGCTGTATCTTTCGAACCGTAATAGATTTAGCCAGTTTAATTTTTCACAGAATACATATAGTGTTCAAAATCATCAATACAAAATAATACAATGACTCTTTACTAAAATACCACAAAACAAGGATAACATAAACATTACGATAAAAATGTTAACTAGGCTTTTAACAGGCGGCCTTATCGCATCATCATTGTCAGCCTGTATCAACCCACTGCTGGGCATAGGCCTCCTCTCCCTTGCCGATAAAACATAATCGTGAGTGCAAGCCGGTGTTATAATAATTTAGTTGAATTACTGGCCAAACGTAGACCTATTGTATATAGAAAAAAAGCGTCCTCACCTGCCGGCGCGGAAATCTTCCTAACATTGGCTAGCGTAGCGAGCTCCTTCTCGGGGTTTCGTCCAGCGAAGTGTAACCTATCCTGCGACCCTCCAAAGTTTTCCACAGTCAGCTGGCTGTCCTCAGTGACCGAGTTGCGCCGCGACCGACGACCGGCGAACGAACCCTCGCGGGAGTCCGCCCAGTTGGAAGGGCGTCCCGCGGCGGTCTGCGGCAGCATCGAATCTATCACTGTGGGACAAAAAGTTATACCTTTAGATATCATTCTTAATTTTATACTTACACATTGTTTTTGGTGATCGGCTCTCTTAATGGCCAATCTTATAAAAAAGATAAAAAATTCCTTATTTGATTGGATATCTAAATTAAACTACTTGGAGACTGAAGAGTTGCTTCAGATTCAGGGATAACAGTTTGTACCAACCACCCCTTCTATTACACACACACATAGGCATTTCTACGAACCCTTGTTTTATGACGCTATAATTACGATGATGCCTGACCCCCCCCCCCCCCCCCCCCCGCGCACACACACACACACCCGCGCACACACACACACATACACACACGCACGCATGCACACACATACACATTTTATTACTACTAACATTACAATAGTTAACTTTGTTTATTTTTATTGCGCTAAATTGTTCTCTGAAGGTATACAGATACCTACAACACAAGCTTTGCTTAGTGTAGGTTCTGTGGACCAACCTACATGTTATCTTAAGCCAAATATTGTGTATATACCTAGGTACTATAATGAAAATAATAAGTAACTAGCTTAGTATTTTTAAGTATTAAATTTAGTGACTTTTGTATCAATGAAATAAATAAACTTAAACAAATAAATATCAGTCCGATAGCCTATTGCTCTCGTGACGTCATAGTAGGTTCATACATGCGACACGCTGTGTTTTCATACAAGTTGACATGCTCGCGGGATCTATGCTGATAAAGATCTGTGGACAGTAGTGCTATACTCACCAGAGTCATCGTCCCGCAGTCCCCTCACTACACTGGCGAGGGTAGTGATGCCCCGGCCCCGGTGTACCACGAACTCGTCCCGCTGCGGACTGGCGCTGCGGCGCTCCGGCGTGGAGCAAGCCGAGCGGCCCGCGGGGGTCGGACCTCGGGCCCGCGGCCCGCACGCTGACGGCGACCGCGGCACTGAGGGCAGAACTCAATTTAACTTGGGCTTCACTGGCCAATGTAAAGACAGTTATACGGCAGACTAACTATCTATTTTATCTTAGCATGAAAAATCAATCAATCAAAAAGTAAGACAATGATTCCGTATTTTTTTTTTTTTCAATCTATATCAAAATTTTGTTATGGAAACTCATGTGGCTTTGAAATACTTTTAGATTTGTATACAGTGATTCTCGAATAAATAAAATCCATAAGGGTTTAAAAAAATCATTTTGGTCTATCTTTTGGTTATTGTATTTAGGCAAGGAATATAGACTAAGAGCAAAGACAATAGCGGAACATTAGAGCGTACCCCGGAAATTTGCCTAAAAACGGTATGAACTTAGATGGCGCCGTAATTTGAGCGCCCTATACCGTTTTTAGGCAAATTTCCGGGGTACGCTCTAATGTTCCGCTATTGTCTTTCCTCTTAGTCTATTTTCCTTGATTTGTATTGTAGTCAATTTTACTATGGGGCCCTGAAATTGTGGAAGAAAAATATATGCTTTACTATTGGTAGATTTTAAATGTAACTAGAGATTGTAGGGAGAATAATAACACAATAAATATACTATAAAAGTGAGCTTTACAAACTTAGGAGAAATAATTATCAATATGAAAACCCACTTTAAAAATACACAATTTTGTTTACTTGGATGACATATTTGTCCAGTTATTTTGATTTAAAAACCAAAATACTGAACCGATTTTGATGAAATTTCTGTGGGACCAATGTGAAAGTATATCCTTGCGAATAAAAAAGACTTTTCCAAATCGGTTTATAAATGACCGAGTTCTGAGGTATCAAAAAAAAAAAACAACTTAATTGAGTACCCCTTCTTTTTTGAAGTCGGTTAAAAATTAGCTTAATTTTTAACTAAATTTCATACATTGACTATGATATCTATACTAATATTATAAAGAGGAAAGATTTGATTGTTTGTTTGTTTGTTTGCATTGAATAGGCTCCGAAACTACTGAACCGATTTGAAAAATGCTTTCACTGTTGGGAAGCTACACTATCCCCGGGTGATAGGTTATATTATATTTAAAAAAAATAGGGATTCTTACTAATACTCCAATAACGTAACCCAAGGTGTAAAAAAAAGATTTACACCCGTGCGAAGCCGGGGTGCGTAGCTAGTATCTTAATATTTTATACATAATTTATGGCAACATTTCACTAGCTACATGATAGGTATTCTAACTAGCAGTAGGCTTGGCAAAACATCTAATGATTCAGTGTGAGACCAAACAATACTTCTACATTGATGAGTCTACACTAACATCTGGGAGCCCCGAGGACATAACGTCAATGACTCCAGAGTAAAAGAAAAATAAAGAAAACGAGAGAGTAGAAGCAAAGAAAAGTCCCATGCGCAAGCGCGAACCCAATCTCGAAGCTTATGGTACACGATGGAATTAATCGCGTTTTGTTATTCAAAGCGTGTTATGTGTATATGCTTAAATGTAGTGTGGAAAATAACAAAATGCAGAAATAGATAATCACGAATACTTACAGAATACATATATAAACACACTCACACACGGACAAACAGATGGATGACTCGTTATTTCGTCGTATTATTGTGATGTACACACAAAGCCCCATGTGGGGAAGGCAGTGTCCAGTCCAATAATGTGATAACATACAGGGTTACTCGGAAAGGGTGTACTAAGCTGAAAGGTGTCCGTTATGCTCATCATTATGACCAATTTTTATTGTGAGACCAACCCTCAGATCGCAAAAAAAAAAACTGTTGTACCATACATTATGTCGAGTGTGGATGCCAATTTTCTATGGAACAGCTGATATTTTTATCGCTATTTCAGATTTGCTCCCATAGTAAAAGTTGTTCACAATGATGGGTACTATGGACCCCTGTAAGGTTAGTACACCTTTTCTGCGTAACCCAGTATAAGTATATAAAATGTGTGTAAAGTTGTTTGCCTTCCCCCCGCGCGCTCCCCTCGGCCTCTGTGTGGGACGGCACTGGTGGTACCTGCGAAGGGCGGCAGTCGCGCATCCTCGGCGCGCAGGTCGGGGATGGGCGTGGGCGGCGGCGGCGGCAGGCAGCGCTTGTGCCGCACGCCGTGCTCGTTGGACGGCTCCCGCGCCCGCGCTGCACACACACCACGCCGCTCAGCGCACGCACACACGCGCACCCACACGTGACGATACCACACGGATGAGGAGGAAGGCTCATACGTGCACGTGGTGTGAGCGAAGAGACCGCGCGTGTATCACCCTGTCTTACCTTTAGTTGCCATCCCGACCAGTTCCACATATTTGTTACTCGCATACAGAACAATTTTACTATGAAAATTAAAGTTAGTAGCTTAGTGCATCATTTCATCGCGAATTTCATTACTTTCGTGTATTTTTTAGGGTTCCGTACCCAAAGGGTAAAAAAACGGGACCCTATTACTAAGCCTACGATGTCTGTCTGTCCTACCTATTAGCGGTTATATCTTTCGAACCGAATTAGATAGCCAGTTGAAATTTTTTTAAATTTTTTAGTGCATGCGACGACGAACACTATTATTTTATATAAATATGTTATCACTTAAGTGACAAATAATTGTCTTTGTGGTAATAAAGTTCTTTAAACCTAAACCTAAACCTAATTTTCACAGAATAATTATGTTATGTTACGGCGGATTAACTAAGAAATAATAAAATTGTCAAAGGTCCCCATACTAGAAACGTATTTTTTTACGTACTTTTGTATTAGCTCTAATGTAAAAACGACAATACGTACAAGCGTCAAACTTGGCACGATTGCACTCTAAAGTATAACAACAAATAATAAATAATTACCAAGTGCGAGTCGGTGTCAAAATTCTGTTCATCACTAGTTATCGTACGATCACTGAAGAGAAGCAACGTCAGGCGCGGTCGGTACTTGGATGAGTGACAGACTGAGCGTTGATGGGATTTTGTTTTTTTTGCACAATTTTTTCTACGTTAGTAAGCTAACAAGTTATGTGGTGGTACGGAACCCTCAGTGTGCGGGCCCAACTCGCACTTGGCCGGTTTTATTTAATTTACATTTTGGTGTGAAATAAATTGTGGAGGCAAAATTTGCACGAATCTATCGTTCAATGTCTGTATTTAGAACAAAACGTGTCTTATTTAAAGTTATAAGGCACGTACCCAGATGAATCATTGCCCATAGCATGCTCTTAAAGTTTCAAATTACAAAACAACTGACATCAGAATCCCCAAGTAGACTATGTTGTGTTAACAAGCTGATTTTAAAGTACCGTCAACTGGGGTGACTTTTGAATGACGGGGCAAATTTGATTTAAAAAAAAATTTGCTCCGTAACTTGCTTAAAAGTAGCAGTTTTTTTTATTTTTTATTTGGCATCTTTTACTTTTAGGCCATCTTGTCACTTTTTGTTTAGTGTTCTTCAGGCGACAACATGGCGGATAAACATATTAAAGTTGAATGGGAAAACAGGTAAGAAATGTATGATTGAATAACGTTAGATGTGCAGGACAATGTGACTCCTGTTACTTTTATTGATTTGTTGCATGTTTTACTGGTATATTAAAACATTCTTTATTTTAAAGTTATATGATTATTTACGGGATATTTACCGTGGTAAGGTTGTGGAATGAGCTCCCGATATTCCACAACCTTACCACGGTAAATATCCCGTAAATAATCATATAACTTTAGTGAACAACCGTGATAGTTTAAAACAGTATTCTTTATTTTTTCGATTGTTCGTCCATGTTTTGATTAATTGTTTTTGGTGTTACCTCAAAAACTAATCAATGTCACCCCAGTTGACGGTACATTGATTACTACGAAAATAGATAGCTATTACGTTTATGCTGTTTAGTTTAATAATTATAGGCTAATTAAAATATGATTGAATTAAAATAGGTACCTGAAAAGCTTGTCACAGTATTTTTCCGTTCATAAATTACCTTTAACTTATTTATTACTAAAAATTTCGACAATCACACGTACAAACAATTTACACGAATTAATGTGTGCGTTGCAACTGTGGAATGATAGTCCCATAATGCGGTTTATAAGCTTATTGTAACGCCGGAGGCTCCAAATTGCAAAAGCAAGACAGGGTGACGACAGACAAAGAGAAAAACTTATGCGCTAAGCGATTTTAAACTTTAATCCATTGACTTACCTCGCATACATCATCTAGTCTTACAATAAAAGAGTATAAATGTATTTATAACTATTCTATATCACAAACGCATTTTCAATACATTGAAAACAACGTCAACATCCCGAATCTAGAATTGAAATGCGAGTAAAGAAAGTAAAGCGAATACTTGACCGCTTCCGTGAAATTTTAAAATTAATTAATTAATTATTAGTATTAGGCAGAGAATCTTTGATATTATGACCACATACTCCCATACGAGGCTAGTAGGTATTTAGCATGCAATACAGGGGGCAGCGCAAGGCGCGCAGAGTTGTGGACTCACCGCTTCCCGGGTGTTTCACTGACTTGACGGGGTGTACCTCCAACATGTTAAAGAGATCGGCGACCATTGCTACCAGGTTCTGCCGCATTGATCTGAAAACGAAAAATTTCGATTACAGACAAGGACGTTAAAGCCGCGAGATCAAGAATTTTTTAATGGTATAAGAGACTTAACCCAATAAAAATTAAGTTTTTTTAAAGATGTTTGTGAAGATTAATTCATTTTTAAATGGCAGATACTTTACGTCCATTCCTTTTAAAATTAATACTTTATTTACATACTACAGGGTTTCTGAACTGAAATTAACTGTATGGATGTAATTTTTATCAACTTTTACTAGGAAACCAACCCTCAAATTGCGAAAAAAATAACAATAGGGAATATGCATGTGTTTTTTTTATATTTTTAATTAACTGTTTACATCGGTATATCATAGTAAAAAATATAATTACAGTTGGAAATGCTCAAATTAATTTTTAAAATAATATTTAAAACATCGAATAAATTTGAGCTGTTTGAACGCCGCAATTTTTCGCGGGCCTTGGATGACGTCAGAAGCCACGTTCTGTGTTTGTTTACTATAGACGATACAGTTATTTCACACAGATTTTCAGTTTTATAGATATTCAGACCATGGAAGAAGCTAAAAAACATTTTTATAGGTATTGTCGTGTGCCAAAATGTACAAACACTATTAGAAATACACCCGATAAAGTATTTTTTTGCCATTCCAAGAGATGCGAAAATACGTAAACGATGGTGTAAGGTTATGAGAAGAGATGAAGTATCTCCAACATCGTGTTTCAATTGTTGTGAAAATCATTTTAATGTAAATATTTTATATATTGATAGCATGGTGTGATTTAAAAGTATGTTTAGTATTGAATATTATGCACTCAACAAACAAACAATAAGTAGGCACATTAAGTATTTAGAGTAAACAGTATTCACATAAAAAAAAAAACTTAAAAATTCACGGAAAATAAGTAATGTTAGGTAAAATTACTTATAAATTATTATAATGTAGACCGTAGAACAGCAAGTTCATAACAATTTGAATGACCAATGATTATTTACAGGTTATGTTTTGGTAATCAGTGCCGAGTGCATTTATGTGTAAAAACCTATGTAATGGATTAAAATATATCATGGATTATAACAATTACCTTGCAGCTTTCACTCCTTTGATCTCAGCAACTATAAAATCTGGATTTGATGCAAAATATGCTGTCATAATGAATGCATCTAGGTATTTTTGGTAGATTGTCCGATTGTGCTTTGACAAAACCAGTCTCAGTCATCGTCCTAAATGATCTCTAGTCTCACGAGAATGCTAAAATTACACTAGCTAATGGAAAAAACTACAGGAACTCAATATAAAACGATTTTTCTCTCAAACACTACTAAAACAGTATGAATATCGACGCCGATTTAGGCGATGTTGTGGCTTTTGACGTCACGTTT
The DNA here is from genome assembly GCA_914767915.1 of Agriopis aurantiaria. Classification (NCBI taxonomy): domain Eukaryota; kingdom Metazoa; phylum Arthropoda; class Insecta; order Lepidoptera; family Geometridae; genus Agriopis; species Agriopis aurantiaria. The sequence continues at coordinate 17,454,468 of OU611982.1, read as the reverse complement.
CGTTTCGACCAATGGTGAAGCGTTTCACTAATTTGAATTTCCCTCTTATATTTTCCACTTTTTGTTTAATATTTTAAGCAATTAAAATGCAAATAAATAAATAAAATATCTTTTAGATATAAAGTTAGAACAATAACGATTCGGAAAAAAATTATTTCAACCAAATTTAAACCACACGCATATTCCCTATTGCTTCATACATTTTGTTGTGTAATTTTTTTGTTTTTTTTTAGGTACAAGATTTTTTTACGCCATTTGATTGATTGATTGATTAACTCTTTATTGTTCACACCATGAAATTTGATACAGAGGACAAAAAACTCTTAAAAACTAGTGTAACAGCTGGGTTGGTCCGACTTGGTCCCATAGTAAAAGTTACTTAAAATTAAGGGTACCATGACCTCCTTTCGCATTATTACCACAGTTTAATCTAACCCTGTATAGATTTATCAAAGAAATAAATAAATAAATATTAGGGGACATTTTTGCACACACGGCCATCTGACCCCAAACTAAGCAAAGCTTATAATATGGCTGCCAGACTGATATACATACATATTTATTTTTAAATACATACTTAAATAGATATTAATTAACACCCAGATATAGAACAAACACAAATGTTTGTCCTAGGTGGGAATCGAACCCACGCCCCCAAGCGCTGAAGACAAATAAATATGATAAAAACATTAACATAACAGACCATGAGGTCATCATAGCTGCAGGTGCAACTTTGGGTGCACCTGCATTTGTACATTACCTGGCCTTATCTTAATTATATTAAAGGGATCTCATTCATAAAGATTCAATAAGCCTTCTGACTAATTGGTGCTTTGTCACGTTTACGCGAGTCTCGCTTCTAGCCAGCAGATCAATCCTACACAAGCATTGATTAGTTTATCAAATTATTTTTGAGTAAGTAAGTGATTCCGAATATTAAGAATAATTCTCAACAGATAACCTACAAACGAGTTTGAGAGTTTAGTACGTAGTATATAGATAACATAAGATAGCTGAGGTCAAAGGAGAGATTGCAAAAAATACGGCCTAATTTACTAAGTTCTTTACTCTTGTTTTTTATATAAGTAATAGGCTTGCGTTTGACCACCATCTCGCCTGATGTTAAGCGATGATGCGGTCTACGTTGGAGCACGCTTGCTTAGAAGACATCGATTCACTCGTGATTTAAAGACACCCAGATTGTAACCATCGGGGAACACCCATTCATGCAGCGCATTCCACAGGCGCAGTTCGCACAATAAACGTGGAATCAAAGCGCTTCGTACGGGTTTTCGGAATAACAACCATAAAGCGGTGACGATTTTTCGTGCTCGCTCTGGCAATCCGATAGAAAACTGAGCAGGAGGTAATTAGATCGTGCAGATCCGATGCATGCTCTCCGAAATCTCGCTATGTCCGTGCTTAGACAATTGAAAATATATATGCAGCTGTCATGAAGGCCATAAGAAAGTAAAGTGCTCACCCGCGCATATAAGTGACATCCTCGGGTAGCATATGGAACACGTTGTGCGGCAGCGCGGTGCGGCAGAACTCGTGCACCAGCATGAGGTTGTTCAGGCAGTCCTGGATGGAGGCCATGCGGCCCACGCGCACGGCGCTCCGCGGCAGAGACTCGGGACAGTAGAAGGAGATGAGAGCCGCCAGGGCAGTGCCGTCACACAGCTGCTCCAGGCTCGTTACTGTGGGCACCTGCGTTGGGGACTCCTGGAACGATATTGAACGTCTCTTAGGGAATGAGTGTGTACAGGTTGATTTTGCACTTGTAACTAAACTTTCACAGAATATGCAATGTTACGGCGGATTAATTAAGAAATAATAAAAAAGTCAAAAAGTCAAAACGAAATGGGGCTCCCCATACAACAAACGTATTTTTTAACATACTTTTGTATTAGCTCTAATGTAAAAACGGTAATACGTACAAGCGGCCAACTTGGCATGATTATAGTGCACACTCTAAAGTATAACAAGAAATAATAAATAATGGCCAAGCGCGAGTTGGTGTCAAAGTTCTGTTCACCACCGGTTCCCGTATGTTCACCGAAGTGAAGCAACGTCGGGCGCGGCCGGTACTTAGATGGGTGACCGCCTGGGCGTTGATGGGATATTGTCTTATAGCACTTTTTATTTTATTTTAGTAGCTAACAAGTTATGTTGTGGTACGGAACCCTGAGTGCGCGAGCCCAACTCGCACTTAGGCGGTTTTATTACTGTCTGGCCTCCTTAAAACGTTTGAAACTAAAACTTTAAAAGTTAGACTACGAAATATAATTCCAGTGTTAGCAGACTATCTGAATATACAAAAACCAAACAAAAATTGCCCAAGAATGGGGGGCATAGTTAGTGGTGCACACAGAACACGGCCAATATGTGGATGCAGCTTTTAAGTTCATGGAAAAATCGCCTAGCAAACGTCACAGGTTTCTTTGATGTCAAGTGTGAATGTGTCAGGAGCCAGGAAACTAGCTCTCTAACACCTCAAGTTAAGCTACCGGATTACCGAAACCGGAAGTATCAAAATTACTTGTACAAAAGGATATTAAGCACAAATTAAGTATATCTGGAGTTTGAGCAACATCTTTGAATAGACGAGAAATGCTATTGTAGAACAGTTTTTTGGCTAGTCACAATGGATGGAATGGATAGATAAAGTTTGCTGAGCTGACTGCCAGTCTCTAGTTACTTATGATCTCTAGGAGATATACCGGATGTTAATAATGACATTGTAAGAAAGAGCAAGCATGATGATCGATATCACTGCCTTGTTGAGCGCTGTGCAGGCCGCGTTGACCCAGACCAGGATACCGTCCTCGTGCGAGGGCGCGGCGGGTAGCGGTACATTAAACCCGAACCCGCAACCACGCGATACTGATGACTAGTGTGTTCAGTATAGTACCTCTGCCTTGTTGAGCGCTGTGCAGGCCGCGTTGACCCAGGCCAGGATGCCGTCCTCGTGCGAGGGTGCGGCGGGTAGCGGTACGTTAAACCCGAACCGCTGCGCCGTCGCGACCACGCGATACTGATGACCAGTGTGTTCAGTATAGTACCTCTGCCTTGTTGAGCGCTGTGCAGGCCGCGTTGACCCAGGCCAGGATGCCGTCCTCGTGCGAGGGCGCGGCGGGTAGCGGTACGTTAAACCCGAACCGCTGCGCCGCCGCGACCACCCGGTCCGCCGTCACCACTTCGCGAGCGTATAGCACCATCAGTGCTTCTATCACAGACATGTGTGCGCTCTGGAAACAACCAAATGTACAATTATAGTTCATAGCAACAATTACAGCAACAGAGTTCCATTCGCCATCTATTTATTCGAAGAAAAGAAATTAAGGAGCGATGGTGGCAAAGTGGTAGCATTTGCACATAATCTGACAGCACCCGGTTCGACCCTCGGCCCTGCACCAATAACTTATTTAGTACCTAGATAAATTATGTGCAATTTCGATGCCCTCGCTCAAAAACAGTGAAGGAAAACAGCGTGAGGAAACCGGTATGTCCAAGAACTTCAAAGTTCAAAGACATAATGACATTCACCAACATGCACTGGGCCAGCATGGTGGATTACATCCTAGCTCTCTAAGAGAAGGCATGTGTCCCAGCAGTGGGAACATGACAGGCTGAAATGAAAATGATGATGTAGTTATTCACAATGTATATCCCAAATCCGCAATGCTGCATTACCATTTCCAAGTTATCCAAGAGTTGTACGTTTTGTTACTCTGTCCAATATAAAAGAAGGCTAGAAATGTTTGTGTGAGATGAGAATACTAGCCAGTTTGAGCGGGTTAGTTTGTATGAGCACGGTCTCCGTGAGCGCGCAGTCCGGCGGGTCCAGCACGCGCACGCCCTTGCGCGCGAACGTCTGCAGGATGTTCCAGTGGTTGAGGCTGTGGTAGTTCGGATCCGAGTACATGTTGGCCAGCGCCAGGCAGTACAGCTCCGCATTCGCCAGGCCCCCGCATATCGGCGGCTTCAGGTGCTCCTGATCCTGGAAATACCACAAGTTTATACTGTTATTTCACGTCATTCGATAAATTTTATAAGAGAATTACAAAATAATTTATTGTTCATAAATATGGGAGCAGTTTTTTTTTTACACTGCCTGCTACTTTAGTTTGTCTTACCAAAGATAGAAATAGTTACAATACAGTAGTAATTTTAATAATATACATAGTAAATTTAAGAGTAACTAAATACAAAATATAGGCTAGTAAACAATACACAAGGTTTGGGAAAAAAATCTATAAATAATGTGAATGTTAGTAATGATAATGTTTGAATTTGAATGACCACAAGTCTTCATGACAGTAAGGGTTCACCAAGGACTTTTATTACCTTAATAGGGTATTAAAAGTCCTTGGGGTTCACAGAGATGACTATTCCACTCGTGCCAACATTTGCTTGACGTCATTGGACAAATTGACAAGACAGTCTCTGACAAGATCGAGAGCCAGCGCAGACGTAGCATGCGCACCGCGACAAAGTCTTGTCGTCACTTTTTGTCGTGCGAGAACATAACAAGGCTGCGGTTATGTATACGCCCATCTCGTTTTGGTACGATAAAATAGAGTAGGCAAATTCTGTCTCGGCGCGCTGGCTAGGCACTCTGGTATCAACACTGTAGCTGTTTGTTTCGGGAACATTGCATTGTCCCAGATTAAATGAATTTTTATTTGAGGACTTGGCAAACGCTGTGTACGCGCAGACATCCTTAATAACATAGTCTACATTTAACAAATTGGCAAGTTACGGGCAGATAAAAAGAAGAATTAAATGAGAAAATACCAAGACTACATATACGACTACTGTATTTAAAACTATATATGTATGTATATCAGTCTCTGGCAGCCATATCACAAGCTTTGCTTAGTTTGGGGTCAGATGACCGTGTGTGCAAAAATGTCCCGAATATTTATTTTATTTTATTTTATTTACATACTATTTGGATGAATGCTTTAATAACGTCTCTGTATATTTTCAGGCTCCAATTTAAAAAAGAAATACGAGTAACAATCCAAGGTTGCTTCTCGTTTTTCTAACTATTTCATTTGCCCTTTACTCCCTTTGTTTGCGCAATCTCTAATCTCGAAGAAAAACAAGAGCACATTTTTTTTACATGTTTGCTGACTGTAGCAAAATAACCTTCAAGGGTCGCGGAACAAATACTCAGGGAGCCCTTCAATAAGTACGCACAGTACTCTACCATCCGGCATGCGACCTAATTTCATAAAGCCGAGATTGTCCCGTGTCATAAAAACCTAAGCAATGCGACACTGCTCAATGTGCCATGATGAGACGAATCTAGATCAATGTTAGGTCACGGCCTATTTTAAAAGGGGACGGACTCAGCAAGTTCTTGTGTTTGCTATCGTCTCCATCTTCAGCCTACTAATAAAGTTTCAAAGTTCGCGCAATCAGTCGATTGTGTCAAGAAATCAGATAAGGTTCCCAGTTTTAGGTCAGTTTGTGTAATTGAAAGTAAAACTACAAAACCAGTTTTTTAACCGACTTCAGGAGGAGGTTATCAATTCGAATGTATATTTTTAAATTTTTTTTTTTTACTACAAAGAATGAAATAAAAAACAAGCGAAATTTTAAAATTAAGGATCTCATTGGATACAACTTTCATGCATACATGTTCATTCCGCTCTACATAGTTGTCACCCTCAAGGACGATCACTTTTTCGGCCCCTTAAGGGAATAATGAGGTGAAGGCACCGAGATACAATTCCTATAGAGTCACAATCTCTCAGTGAAAACAGTCAAAAAACGTCCGAGCGTCATTGTACATACATTGTATCACTTATAATATATATAGTACACAATGCCGTATTTACTCCAATTTCGACGTTATGTCGCTTGCATAGTGTTCAACGTTAGTTGTCCGCTATGTCATCGTAGCTCTGGCATCGCGCGGCGTTGTAGTCGGATCGCGTTACCTTGTAACTAACCAAAAAGTCTGTGCAATTCGTAGCAGGCGCCGAAATTGGTTCGGTCATTTTTTTGGCGCGATTGTGACTCTTACCTGTATTGTATCTCGATGGGTGGAGCTGGTCGAACTGATCAGACAGGAACCATATTTCGTTCATCAGTAGCTTCGTTTTAGAATATGCGTAAAACAGCATAAACTAGCACCAACTCAATAATTTACGAGCCTAATGTCACGCTTATTTGCAGGTTATTCCGTGAGGTGAGACAAGGCAATGGCATACTACTGTAGTTATAGGGGTGTTTAAGTGTCAGCAGAACAGGTTAGTTAACCTTGCCTTGCCGGGTGCGGTCGACGCGCCAGACAGTCCGCTATAATATTATGACGTCATTATCAAATTACAACCCCTACCCTACCCTGGCACAGATTAAATAATATCCACTATGGCCCTGGAGCGGCTATTAAACGAATTTTTGCCATGAGAGGAATAACACACGCGCCTGTAATATAAGCCACATGAAACATTTGGGGCCTATGCGTTACGTCCTAAAATGTAGTAGGTATGTCTTGTGATAACGACATAAAGTGTAATGGCATTATGTCAATTGATCCTGCGGGATCAGTTCGAGCGGGATCAGTTAACGTAAGAGCCGTAGGAAGGTATGATGCTTTTTAGTATGAAATAAATTTTCCATAGACATTTTGTGCTAACTTATTTGCCATTTTAGACGCGTTATGGAACGGCTGGAACGTTCAATTGAATTACATGTTTTAAGTATTACAATTTGTGAGTTTAAACTAAATTCAGATGGAAGTTAGCACCGCGAGTTCTAGCATTTTGCACACTGCCGGTTACAAGTTCAAGCCAATCCACTTCAAATCTCGTCCGAGTTATTTTCCGTCAAACCCTAATAAGGTAACGGACATACTACTAAAACGATTTTTTTTTAAGTCTTTCCGCCGAGCTTCAACGTGAAACTTTTAAAAAAGGGTGTCTATAACTACCTCTCCGTGCTTGCAAAGCACCGTCAACGCCGCTAGTGTTGCAGGTGTCCATAGGCAGCAGTTTCCTGCTTACCATCAGACGAACTGCCCCCCGATTCTACTGAACAAATTGTCTTTAAATTGTAATAGTTGCGATTTTAATTTTTAAATAAATGCCTCAAAATTGACAGTTTTTAATATTTTTTTTATACTTAGTTATAATATTAAGTGGTTGTATTTTTCTAGTATACAAATATATTTAAAACTGACAATATTGAGGCAATTATTTAACAATTAAAATCGCAACAATTACAATTTAAAAACAATTTCTTTAGTAGAATCGGGGCCCTGAAAGCTTGTTTGCCGCTCTTTTTATTTAAAAAAACCTACATGTCCTGAAACATGACATTCTCACATTCGTCTAGCGGATAGGATCGATAGAGTTAGCAATCCAATCTCGGTGGCGTGTCCGAAAGCACCGGTCCGGGTAAACGACACGCGAAAACCGAAAAACTGGTTTTGTTGCAAAACCGAACATTTATGACGAGATTACGACATTATATTACCATCTCATTGACCATGGCTCAGTAACCGCTACGACTGTGAAATTACACTACAGCAGACAATCGAACAATATATTGACCTCGATAACTCTCACTTTTGACTAAATACCTATGTGAACGATTTGTTTGTCGTATTCAGTTACTCGAGTGGAGTTTGAAATAATTAGCGACACTTTCAAGGCGATGTTTTCCCACTTATAAGCAAAGCCACTAAAGATGCCCGATGAAAAGAAGGCTTGATATATCAAGCCTATATATAGTACCTAAGTATAATATTGTATTAAACTCGCATTTAGTGGAGCTCACCATGGCGCTTTAACACAGTCGTGCTATTCACTACTTCTATTTTGGAGGGTTTTCTCATATTTTTCGAAAATATTAGCTGTAATGAGAAATATACTGTACATATATATATACGTAGACATCTTTTAGTAAATAGGTGATTGAATAAATTAAAAAAATCAGGGAGAAAAGCTCAAATCAGTGTTACTTTCATAAATTTTTCTATAGAGCGAAATGTCCTTAATCTTGTTTCTGTCTTTACAGTTTCCTAGATAAAACATAAAAATTTTATGACTTCTTTTTTATAATTTTAAGATAACCATGGAAGGGAAAAACTAGAACGATCAAATTTGCTAAAACTGGGAAAAGAAGGTCTTAAAATAGGACTACTTACTGATAAATGAAGCGAAGCACGGTCATGATGGACTCAAAAGGAAATTACGAAACAAAACAAACAATGCGACAGAGCTCAAAAAGCCAAACATCAGTCAATGCCGTGTCACTTCATGTCGCGATACAATGTCACACTGTTCATTCATGTGGGCCATACAAAAATACATACACGTCGGGTCGACGGTCTTCAAAAATACCGAGACAAAATTATGACCGCGCAGTGCGCCACTGCATACATTTACTCCGCTCCAACGCTCAGACATACATTGTATGTATCATTTTGCTAGTGTTTAAGTTATGTTTAAAAATAAAATTAAAAAAAGGCTTGTGCTTGGCCGCCAACTCGCCTGATGTTAAGCGATGATGCGGCGTACGATGGAGCACGCTTGCCTAGAAGAAACCTATTCACTCTCGACTTGAAGACACCCACTCAGGCAGCGAATTCCACAGACTAGCAGTTCGCACAATAAATGTGGAATCAAAGCGCTTCGTACGGGTTCTTGGAATATCAACCATAGAGTCGATTCTGCGTGCCCACTCTGGCGGTCCGATAGAAAAATGGCCAGGAGGGAATCAAATCATGCAGATCTGAAGCAAACTCTCCGAAATGTATCCGACAAAAAACCGATAGACTAGCATCCTTGCGCCGATGCTCAAGACTAAGAAGCTTAGTCTGAACCAGGGATTCGTTGCTGATGAGCCTCTTGCCACGTTTCTCAATAGACTCCAACGACCCAAGCTGGTACTTAGCTGATCCATCCCAAAAGTGAGAGCAGTACTCCATGCACGACCGAACTACTATGACTGACAATACTTATATAGTTAGTTTTAAAAACTGCTACGCCACTGCCAAACTATACCGTTATAACGAAAGGGTAAGCTAAGCCGAAAGGGATTCGTTATAGTCATCATTATGAACAAGTTTTACTAAGGGACCAAACCTGAAATCGCGAGAAAAAAATCAGCTGTTCTATACGTTTTGTCGAGTTTCAATGGCCGTTTTCAATGAAACAGTTGAGATATTTTACGCGATTTCTGGGTTGGTCCCATGGTAAAAAATGTTTTCAATTATGAGTACAATGACCTCCTTTCGGCTTAGCGTAGCCTTTCCTTATAACCCTGTATTTACATATACAACTGTCGGAGTCGTCGGCTAGCTAGCAGTCAAGAACAAAAGTTCAGTCAACGTACACATTACACTAATGGCTTTGCCCTGTCGAGATGTGCTCGCTCCGTAAACCGACTATTTTACTTTAACCCCTGACGCAAACAGGGGGTTGTTATAAGTTTAACGTGTGTATCTGTGAGTCCGCCTAAAAAATGACGTCCTAAAAAAGGCCGCAGGAAAACACTGGGTACGAGCCGCTTTGAACCGACCCTTTGGAGATCGATGGGGGAGGCCTATGTCCAGCAGTGGACGTCCTACGGCTGAAATGATGATGATGATGATGATCTGTGTGTCTGTCTGTGGCATCGTAGATCGGAAACGGCTTAACCGAATTGTTTTTTTTTGTTTGTAAGATTATTTGATCGAGTCATAATTTCAGCCATAGGACGTCCACTGCTGGAGATAGACCTCACCCATCAATCTCCAAAAGGGTCGGATCGGGGGTAATCAAGCAATCGGGTGGTCTTAACTTATTCATGAAAAAATACTTGTATTATGAAAACATACAGTTTTACAGTTTTTTACAGTTTTCGCATATTGAATCTACATTTACACTTGTTGACAGATGGGGATGAAGAAACGTTATAATATTATTATGTTAGAATAGATAAAGCAACAATAAACATACTATTTTTGTGCTATCTGAGTGGCTAAAACCATCCTTATTCGGTTCACATAGTGAATATTTTGGTTTGAGTACAAATCTATTAAAAAGGTAAATTATTTACAAAAAATTTGATCGAAGCAGACGATCTTATTTACATTTTAACGTAGATATAAACGAAAATTGAATTAGATTCCCTCTAATTCGATTCAACGTCGGACGTGTTAATTGCCTGGAAAAGCAATCATTAGAATTTAGAGTACATTTTGAAACGGCATCACATCTATCTTTTGATGTTAATAAACATTTCAGAGATAATTCCAAATCAAAATAAAACATCGAGTCTACCGTAACACGCGTCCGATCCGTTACCCAACAAAAACAAACAATTTGAATGCCAATGAGTTCTAAATCTTTCCATGTCGTGCATATAATTAAAGCTGTAGGACAAATGACGCGGTGGCGGGCGTTACAAATCGACGAGTTCTATGGAATAGATGAAGGTGTCTGGAGGCCCTCGGGTCAAGGAGATGGCGCCGTCCTCGGCACTTGGACGCATTCCTGTTCCTTCTATTGTTGTGTGCAAATAATAAACAGGCCAACTGCGAGACGGGCTAGCGTTCCGTATATACACGACAACACCAGACCCAGGCGGTCACGGTAATGAACAAAAATTTGTCACCGCCTCGCACCTGGTCATTATTTATTGTTATAATTTAGAGTGTGTACTATAATCATGCCAAGTTTGACGCTTGTAAGTATTACCGTTTTTAAATTAGAGCAATACAAAAAAAGGTAAAAATATAAGTTTGTTGTGTGGGGTAAAACTAAAAACCAAGTCCCTTTTGTTTTTACTTTTTGACTTTTTTATTATTTGTTAGTCAATCCGCCATAACATTACATATTCTATGAAAATTTTAACTGGCTATCTGTTACGGTTCCACAGATACAGCCGTTAAAAGGTAGTACGGACAGACAGACAGCGTAGGCTTGGTAATAGGGTCCCGTTTACACACCCTTTGGGTACGGACGAAACCCTAAAAAGGAATCGCAACTACACAAGTTTCAATTACGTCACAACTTCATGAGCTCATGCAACCCAAACCAAAGAAATAGAGCTATCAGTGGTATCTATTTTCCCATTATTTGAGGTGAATCATTTAATAGAAAACGCGGTTGAACGTTGACTCAGTAGATACTAAATTGCGAGCCTTGACTCATTGGTCGCCAACTTCTGAGGATAACGAAAAATTAAAAAAGAAATATTTTGATGGATCTCGAAGAGAAAGTGCATGTTAGAAGATCAAGAGTTCCAGTAATCATCAAACGGCGGTTAATTCAACGGACAGAGATTTCCTCCACCATTTCCTGTACCAGTCACTTTTATAACTTCCTCGGTTACAGACAAAAATGCGAAAAAGCAAACTGAATAGCCACGGGAGCACCGGTCACCGGCGAAAGAGACAAAAGTTCACATTTACCCAAAGGCGGAAATGGAACTGACTATTTTTACGCCGACCGAACGATACAAGTTTTAATCTTCTGGTGCTTCAAACAAAAAACAGTCCGTTTTCGACCTTACAGCCTAGTATATTGGAATCTCAAAAACAGTAACAAGAAACATTATTTGTAAATGCATTCATTAAGAACTATTTCTAGCATAGCGAAGATTGGAAACGACACTAAAGAAGCAGAACAGATTCAATTTTCATAATGATTTTTTGTTGCATATTTTTTAATCAAAACGTTTCGAATTTAAAATGAAACGTGCTGAATCCTGATAGATGTAGATGTAATTGATGGCAGTTTAATCTCAGTGGTCGTCGAACTCGCTCGAGACAAAGAAACATCACTGCAACGTAGAGTTCATCCAACTTTATTCACTGCTTCTATGATACCGAAAATCTGATGTCTCGATCTCAAACGTAGGAGTAACGACAGATCTCAGGTTCAGCTGTGAATCAATAAACATGTGAAACTCAAATCAGTATTAGCAAACAATAGTAAATTCTGATATGAGGAAAATTAAATTATTTTCGGTTATAATACATTATGCGAATCACCGAGCCGTGACTGCTGCTGTTTGTCCGGTAATTCTGAGTTTTGAAGATTCTCTTCAATGTGTTGAACACTTCGGCTAAAATAAAATGAATGGACGGGCCATAACCATTGAACTTGCTCAGTAAAAACGAGTCAAACCATCGGACATTTACTTGAACACCTAATTATAACCATGTACAGTACATTTGTTACAGAAAATAGATAGCGGTTTTTATTGTGTATTTACAGTTCGGGAAAGCACACGAAGGCATAATTTTGTCAGATGTTTCGTTATCATGTAACAATAGTCTTGTATTGCACTTCCTACGGCTAGAGACCGACTGAAACGAATTGAGCACCGGCGCTCATTTTGTAATCTTAAAAAATACGCTCCTTCTGGGCCCGTCCATTCATTTTATGTTGGTCGAAGGTTGAACATGATTTGATTCCTTTAGTGATGAGCGGTGTTCCCAATCACTGAAAATGTCAACGCATTTTCAATGTGATATTCAAACACGGCATGAAATCCATCTACAGCGCTCATTTCCACAGAAAATATTAAACTTTTTTCCCCCCCTTTTCTATGCCTATTTCCATTGTGATCTATAATGTTAATGCTACTGGCAGTTGTTTTATTATTTCTTGGACATAATGCTTTTTCCATAATTTCCATCGATTTAGTAATCGATTAACTTTAACAAAACTCTACCAAGTGGTGGTAAGTAATGTTTACATCTTTTGTTGCTTTTAGCTGTCTTCTGCTTGTACATTTTTTATCACTAACTTACTTATCTTATATATTGAGCATTATTACATTCATTTAAAAAAAAGGAAAGACCTTTCACGATAACGTAATATCTTATCTTCAAGACACAACATATATGTATATTTGTTTATGTAAGCCATTTATCAAAAGGACATTCAGCCTTTGATATGGACTTTTGAATTTCAAGCATCTTTGTTCTTAGTTGTTATTCCTTTTTGATACAAGATTGATATGTTATTTTGAGATCTTTGTATAATGTACTTTACTCTTAAACAACAACAATCGTTAATGGACATCCGTCCATGCCAGGGGTGCGATAAAAGCGGAAAGTTCATGGAAATCAGCATCAGTCAGGGGCCAGGCCTAAGCTTGGAAATAGCATTTGCTATCGTATATATCGGGCAGGTTTACATAGCCCAAGGGCAGGCCTTGTTAGTTTTAGATGATAAGAAAGTTGGTCCCAAACAAAACGAAGAACGAGTTAATCGAGTCCTAAAGGGTCGGCAACGTATTTGTGACGCCTCTGGTGTTACAAGTATCCATAGGCGACAGTGACTGCTTACTATCAGGCAGCCCGTCTGCTTGTTTACCAACTATGGCATTAAAAAAAGCGCGATTGACGTCTAGACATCGAACGGTACCGAAAACTAAGCACGGTTATTTACGCTTGATTGGATGATGCACAAACAAAGATATTTCAAAATCAAATAAAAAAATTCTAGGTATTGGAGAAAATAGCTATTGACAAGCTTTGTCCTTGTTTGTCTAGATTCACCGCGATTATAAACAAGATGCCTTACACTCACCGTAACAATAACAGTCTTGACTTTATCACCCCTGTTACGGTTTCTCCTAGTCACAGCCATTTTCCAGGCAATAATCCAGTGTTCTACACTACGATCAGATTACCACAGGGCGCACCCAAAAGAGCATTCCACCAGCACTGAGCCAGCTTGCGTGACTCCCGCGGTACTACCACGTAACCGACTTAGATGGATCAATATTCTGGCTGGGACTGAAACTTTTATTTCAAGGGCAGTAACCAGCTCGTAACAGAAACTCTATGATAAACATCGTTTAACAAGATATACCGGCAAAAGACACGGTATTACGAAATCCAGGTGTATTATTCGTGTCATAGTCGATTTTGGACACGCGCCGCCTGAATGTTTTATTTGAAAAACGTCGTTTACGGCTTAAGTAAGTAATTCACTCAATTATGCAGGAAATTGGGTCGCATTTCTCGAATGAATGAACATTATTTGTAAATTTTACTACACATTGCAGTAAATTAGTGAAGCAGAATAAGCAGCTTCAAATTATGTAAGAACTAAGAAGTAAGTAATATCCTCTCGTCCCAAAAACAGGTTCGACTCGAACGTGTTCATTTATAGCGTTTTCACTTTCGTAATACATTAAGAAATCAAATTAAGAGCAGCTTTAATCAACATAACTTTATAACAAGTTTTTGGGACATGAGTTAACAATAAACCTTTTAAAATCTTCGACCAACATAAATGAATGGACGGGCCATAACCATTGAACTTGCTCAGTAAAAATGAGGCAAAACCGTTGGACATATACTTCAACACCTAATTATAACCATGCACAGTACATGTGTTACAAAAAATAGATAGCGGTATTTTGGTGTGATTTACTCTTAGGGAAAGCAGACGAAGGCATAATTTTGTCCGATGTTTCGTTATCATGTAACAATAAATGCGTGTCGCACTTCCTACGGCTAAAGACTGACTGAAACGAAGGGAGCGCAGGCGCTCATTTTGTAATCTACAAAAATACGCTTCTTCTGGGCCCGTCCGTTCATTTTATTTTGGTCGTAGTTTAAAATATAGTTATCAGATGACACAGATACAAATACGTAATAAGCAAAGACTGTTATTGAAGCAGATTGGTATCAATAAGGTGGGGCAGTAAAGAGCAATCCAATCGAATGAGATATGTAACGAGCTCGGGCGATCTCGCTTTTTATTCTCGGATCCTTTGCTCCGAGTAAAACAATAAAAAAAAAAGAAAAACTGGCCTATATCTGCGCTGTCTGACCGTCTACAATCGGTGAATTCGCAGCTTCCTATTTGCCACTCCCATAATGTTAGTTTTTAAATGCATTGTAAAAGCTGTCCAAATAACCTTATTCCTTCCAACGACAGCACTTCTCGTAACACAAAATTCCGTCAATCGCAAGTATATATATATCTATACTAATATTATAAAGTGGAACGATTTAATTGTTTGTTTGCATTGAATAGGGTCCGAAACTTGTGAACCGATTTGAAAAATTCTTTCACTGTTGGGAAGCTACACTATCCCCGGGTGACACGGGCTATGTTATATTTTCAACAAAAAAAAATAGAAATCCTTACTAAAACTCCAATAATGTAACACAAGGTGTAAAAAAATTAAGACTTACATCCGTGCGAAGCCGGGGTGCGTTGCTAGTGAAATGTTAGTCCCAAATTGTGTTGATTTGATATATTTTGGTTACACAATCGGTGCAAGGAGCCTGCATTATGACTAATATTCGACCATAAAATAAGAGAATTTGACATCGCATTACAAACAACAATGTTTATTTTTAGGTGTATTATGTACTCTCGTTGGCCAGCAGTCGATACTATAAGGAAAGCTATACGTTTTCAATCGAAGATGCAAACAAAACTAGCATAAAGGAAAACAAACAGTTACACACAAAGGCAGTGAAAACTGAACGTGAGAACTGAGTAAACACGGGGGAGAGGGGCCAACGATCTTATATCTTTGCATTCTCGACGTGCCTGTCGTGATTTGAGTTGAAAAGCCTTCGAAATCATAGCTTACGTAAGAAAAGTGTCACTAGAGACTTTTATTCTTCATTTATTTCATTGCTTCCACGTCTCACGCCTTCGTAAATCTTGACTCTACGAAGTACCGCTTACAGTTTGGCTAAGAAACTAACTTAATAGTGTGAATATGATTTATGACAATGTTCTCACCTCATGATCCCTGTAGAACGGCTCCTGAAGATTCTCCGGCACCCTGTTGTTGAACGCCTTCGATAACAGCCATTTGATTGAAGCCCGCTGCTTCGACTGAAACAATGAAAATATTTTCATCTGTCTTTTGATATATATTCATCATTCATTGTCCTACCCTGCAGTGCAAGTACGGTATTTAATCGATTGACAAATTTTTCACAATATAACTATCGACAAAATCGGTTTTACGACTTCAAAATGTCATATGTGACATTATTCGTCGACAAAAACACTTTTATCGATAGCAAACGACAGTAAATAAATAAATATTCGGGACATTTTTGCACACGACGGTCATCTGACGCCAAACTAAGTAAAGCTTGTATATGGCTGCCAGAGACTGATATACATACATACATATATATATATATATATTTTTATAATACATACTTAAATAGATATTAACACCCAGATATAGAACAAACACAAATGTTCATCACATTAATGTTTGCCCTAGGTGGGAATCGAACCCACACCCCCAAGCGCAGAAGGCAGGTTCACTACCAACTGGACCAACGGGACAGTAAGAAACCTAATTATCAATTAATTTTTTGAGGACCTTAAAATGCGAAACAAAAATTATATTTGACATCAAATAATATAGCAAGTACATCCACTTGTTGGGGTTTTTATGATGAGTTTCATGCGAATTCGTTTGGAACATTTGATTTTCACTTAATAATGCGAATATGCAATTCGATCAAAGGAGTTTCGCACCGTAGCCTTCAGGTCATTAATCACTTCAGTGAACGTCCTCCACGCCGTTTGACGACAATTGTCGATACGCACTCTATAATTGTCGACTGTAAGCAGCGCACCAGTGTTGTGTATGGTCAACGTCCGCTTATTGTGAACGAGTTGGCCAATAACTGGAATCCTTGCTCCAATTTGTCTAGCCTAACAATTACAATGCTATCATCATCGTTTCAGCCATGGACGTCCACTGCTGGACATAGGCCTCCCCCATCGATATCCAAAAGGGCCGGTTGGAAGCGGCCTGCATCCAGCGTTTCCCTGCGGTCTCTTTTAGGTCGTATATATCTTGCGGGTGGACGTCCTACGCTGCGCTTACCGGTCTTTTTTTTTTGTCTGTGGTCTCCATTGCAGAACCTTTCGGCCCCATCGGCCGTCTGTTCTGCGTGATATGTGCCCTGCCCACTGCCACTTCAACCTGCTATTTCAGTGGGCTATGTCGGTAACTTTCGTTCGTCTACGGATCTCCTCATTTCGGATTCGATCTCGTAGAGAAACCCCGAGCATAGCCCTCTCCATAGCTCGTTTTGCGACTTTTAACTTGCTTATGCTGCCCATAGTGAGAGACCACAATACAATATTATACAGTGCCGCAATACAATGCTATGAATCGCTTGAATCTATAAAAGTGCGATAATTTATACGATATGCCGGCGGGCGTCTAATTTTAATGCAACTAACCGGCTATTGACACGAATGTGGAAGTAATTGTGTAAGGAGGGCACATCTGTTACGACGCGTTACAGTTCCAGCAAACACGGTGTTTTGAAAAATTACAAATCGTTTTAATTTAGAAAATAATAATAATATATCACGATATTGTTAACAAGACCGAAGAAGATGGCATTGAAAAAGAAGTTTCTATGCCCATCAGTGAAATAGGGAACGCAGTAGATGATGATAATGACGATTATAAAAGTTGTCGCATGTCGATTGAGTTGATTGAGAACGGAGACAGAAGTGCAAGTAAGAATGATAACGCGAATAAGATATGGAACTCAATTCGCAATGCCAAGGTCAGTGTACCAGTCGATATCTCAGAGCCGAATACCGACAAGCACCATGTTCCATGGTTACCATCGTCTGGCGCGATTACCGCACACTCAACACGCAAGTGTGAAAGCATTCACGCAACACATCACTCTCTGTTATTAATTTATTGTAAACCAATAGTTACACATCATGCAAATAAATAGTTGAGATGAAATCCTAAATTATATATGACACGTTAATGCTAAGTAATGGAAAATTTGACTTAATTTTGTCTTAATGACACGTTAAAGTGGAATTAATACACGCTAGCTGGAAGCAACACCTTAATCATTCAATAAGACGTTTTATTAATATTAATACAATTCACCTTCAAAGGTAAAAGAAAATGATGAGCGAGCAGCAACGATAAACGAGAAAAAATCGATAAAACAAGTATCAGAATTTCGACAAATCGTAAAGCATAGGGCGGGAGCGTGCCGCCGCATGTCGCCGTGTTAAAAATACACCCCGCGGAGACTCCCAAATAAGAAACTGTTGGTGTTCGGTTCGGTTACCTTGATAACGATTGTCAATAACAAAACATATCTTGAAAATGACTAGTAAAATCTTCGAAAGAAACGCCGACCTTTGGATTAGTAAAAAGTAGCATCAACGCCAAAAGCTGCAAACAAGAAGAGGGGTAATTGCAAAATCATATGCGTTACAGCACTTGCAAAGCAATTTAGTATAACTGATACAGAGGTACTGTTTTCAAACAATCGAGCAACAAACAATATACAAATCCGTACCAATTTTACGGTAAACGTGAGAACGCCAGAGACGATTAGCATTTTATTGGGCAAGCTCGAGCCTTAAACGGAGATTTCCGATATATTACCATGTTGCAGATACTATCGGCAGATAGAACATGCAGTATATGTGGGCTCGTTCCCCAGTTTCGTTACCGTGAGGTAAGTGGTCGTGTATAAGACAATGGCGGATGTTTACTAAGCTGCGGATGCGAGGCCTAAAACCATTCCCAACCGGTTCCGACCCATTATAATCACCTAGAAATACAAATGCAAATATTATTTACATAATTAGGAAAATATTCATACGGAATGTCACCGTGAATGTTAACATTGTGTGCATGCTGCCATTTGCATACATGGCAGTCTAACGATATTTTACATTGAAACTAGCAAAATATGATTGAATATTGCTAGAGAAGTTGCTATGACGTGATCTCAAAACGAATTGGATTCGATTAAGCGTTGCGACAACGGTGACCTCACAATTTTTAAAAGCATAAACAGTCTGGGCAGACAAATTCAATTTGCAAGCGTCGGAGCCGTTTCACTCGTAAAGAGTCGACTATTAAGTACTTTCATGCACCACGCTATAACATATAACAAGTGGAGCGGGCATGCCACTCTCTACAGTCTACGCTGAATTCGTACTATTTAATTGGTGGGTAATTAGCGGAATCTCCGCAGCATTTCACTCTCTCCCATCATTTCAAGGTGTTAGTTCGACGTCTGGCAAAGCGGCCAGAAGATTGCATTTCCGCAGCGACCGCCTCTAGTTTGCATCAACGCGTGTCAGTTGAAGCATAACTCACAACATCTGTCGTGCTCCATCGGATAGTATTTTAAAAACAGACGACTCGGATTATATCGCCGCGAATTGGGGTAAAAGTTTGCTTTAAATACGGTGCTGTTGTCACAAAAGAATTCACAAGCATATCATTCCATATCATTATAATATCCATGCGATACTTTTCAATACCAAAGCTAGCTTGACTTCACCACACTGACGAGTGATCACTAGCCTTATTCAGATGAGAACAATGAACCGTTCTTTAGCAGTATCATCTTCTCGTCCGAGAATAAACGGTACATTTTACGACAAATAAGGTTTAGCTTGCTATTAACTAATGCAGCCCGATGCAATCGTACATGTAGTTAACGAGCTGAATCGTACGAGTATCAAATTGCGGGCTTGTAAAGGAGTTGTTAAATGAGCATTGATCACAGAAGGTTCGGTTCAAGTAGTAACGCAGTGGCCAGTGATCAGCGAGTGCTGGCGAGTCGGAACGAAGGCAGTCGGAGCTGACGGTGCGTGGAAACTGGAAAGGTGCGTTGGCACCTGCAGCCCACGCGGACCGATGAGGTCGCGCGCCCACGCCACCGCCTCCGCAGCCTCGATACGACAGCCTGTCTTGTTTCAATTCGATATAAATGAACGGGACAACAAATCAATCAGTTTTTTAACACAACATTATGATTTAGACAAGATGGCTAATATTTATTTAGAGCGTTTACAGGCCTCCATAAATCGGACAACAAAACTTTTGGCAGCGAACCTACAGCAAATGAATAAAAGAGAAAACAGATAAGATGTACATTATACTAATAAGCATGATAACTCCAATTGCATATTGCGTGTCGACTAATTAGTAATTATAATAATGAGCGATGTCTAGGCAGCACGCGTCTCACTAAGTGATTTAGCAAAGAAATGTGGAGTTTATAAATATTACTAAACCATAATTATAAACTACATCTGCTAGCTTCGAACGCTGTGTTCCAGATGCAATGAGCTTTTTAATTCAAGAAAGCTTTTTATGGCATTGATGAATTGCGATCACCTGCTTGAGACAGTATTGTATTCAACAGCTGTTTGGGATCATAGTATTTTATTGCAAGGTCAATTACGCAGGAAGGATCTTGCGACTTACCTTACATGTCCCAACTTCGAAACATGCATTGTAGAGGTGCAGAATCAATACACAACTCGTTTGACGAGAACATGGTGTGATTCACTGGTCACCATATATGGGAGACCAGCCGAACGGACACGGCGGCAAAGAAAAAGAATTTCAATACGCTGCTAGGAACAAATACGTCAATACATAATTCATTGGATGCGCCTAACATGGTCAAACGCACGACTTAATACTTTAACAACTTTGAATGGAATCCGCAAGGTTTCTAATCAACTCTAGTGAGATTCCTTTATGGGCAAATAGGAAACGGTCTAAGGATCACGAAGAATAAGTAAAGACGAAACGAGGCATATGAAAAAGAACTTTAAAGAATAGGTCGTTCGGACGTGATCGGAATACAGAAACAGAATAAGGTTCAGTATTAAAAAAAACGCGATTTTATAATTCATAGCGCCTCAAGCCTCTAGTGGAAGCAGGAAATGTAAAAGAATTTATGACTAGAAGTGTGAGCAATATGGTGTTGAGTACACAAAGACTAAATTATATACCTATGTTTAGAGGCGATTTAAAGAATCGAAGCGAATCGTACCTCGTAACGTAACATTACTGAAGCTTTCGCGTCTAGTGGAACTAATGGGACACACAATTAGCCTAGCGGGCAGGAAGCAAAGAAATGACAAGCCCCGGTGCTGACTCATTTTAAGTTATCCAATTTACCTGACCACTGGAACCTGGTTACTCACAAGTTTTCTGCTTAAAACTAGGATTGAAGCAAAAAAGCCACAACTAAGAAGCAACCTTGAACGTCGATCTGTGAATGTAAAATGACGACTAATTGTGTTTGTTTTAGAATCGAGTAAGCTTAAACCAGTAAATTGGTTGGATACAACTATTATGATCACATCAGAAATGTCAACAGAGCGGTGCGATGCGATGAAGTCATAACTAAAGACACCTATAAATACACCAGACCCACGCAACTACACATGAGTTTTATTGTACACTAAATCCTTCGAGGCTTTAATCGATACTTAACATGTTGAGATAAATTCTGTGTTCAGCTCCTGTGAAATGTGACTAAACTACGAAAACTAAATCGTCGTTCTCGAACAAGGTCAGAAGTTTTACGGTAACTGCAATTATTTCATACTTGACGTCAATTATACGGATGAGTGTCTCTCGTACATCAGAATTTAAAATGCCATCGGACACGCAAACAGTTGACAACGAAATCACATCGGCCTCAGAGCCTACGCTAATATAGTCAGGCAGTGCCAAGGTTCGTCGTGATAGTTTGATTAGGTAGGAAGCACTACGATTATGGTATCGCCCATGAAGCAATCAAATTCAAAACATCGTTCGGAGAAAGACGATAAATTAAATCAATGACAATGACAACTTATCGCAACGGAATGCAAAATACATTCTCATTACTGCCGTCATCGTTGCAGATAAGGAATGCTAAGTTTGAATCGAAGTTTTGCCCGATAAGGGATCAAATAGTATTTCCAGTACGTTCTGCAGATGGTGTTCATAATTCGTTCACTAACGGCTTGGAGGTGATCAGTTGTGAATAATTCAATGATTCAACCGAAGCTTCGGATTATCTATCATCTGCCGTGTGACCCAGTTGGTATTCGCAGAGCGAGCCTGCTCGGTGAAAGTGAGAGATGTGCCTGTGTGCGGCTGGAATAGCCAGACAGCTAGTGGCTAGGCCAATCCAAACATTTCATAACTATTAGGACAGGCATAACCACGATCGATATCACCGCCAGCATATTTAACGATTTTATTGGGCATTACAAATTCCATTACGTCGGCTGATGTATAAGTACTTATCAATAGACATCATTCAAGTTTATTAGTGCAACGCAAATTAGTGGTTGTGGAGTAGTGGTCTGACAAACGTCGAAATTCGATGATACATAGTCTCGATACTTTCCAGTTCAACAGTAGAAATATGGCAGACGAGTTCGAGGGTGGTTCTAAAGACGATATGAATTCGTATCACGTAACAACTCATCACAGCGCTGGAATAAGTGGTGAATATTAAGTAAATACGGTTCGTGGAACAATAGTAGGCGGTGCGACGTCCGAGCCAAGTCAACCGCTACGACAGCTGGCTCTGAGAGGTTTTTACCGTAGAACTCGGGTTGGCACAAACACGCAATGTTAGAGACCTAAGTTGCAGCAAACATCGTGTCTTTGGTAAAGGTCAAGAGAGATGAGCTTGAACTTGACTCAATAAAATCGAGTCGACAATGAAGAAATGTATGTAGCTGCCTAGAATCATTCTGATAATGCTAAATGACACTTTTATAATCAGATCTATGCTATACACAAACTTAATAAAAATTAATTCGACTTTTAATAAATAAAAGCACAGATAACTTATGTTTCCAATGTATGGTATTTTAAACTGCCGTGAATGCCATTAATTTCGCTACAGTCAATGCCAGTAATTAGGCGTGACGATGGATTACGCCCAATTGAAAACTTTCAAGGTCTATGATACAGTCATATTGCAAAAAACTTATGATTTCGTGAATAACGCATCATAACATCATCATGGTAATGTGGATAAGCCTAGAGGAATTTATGGGCTAGAGCTAGATATCGGATTCGAATCGAAAGTTCAATTGAGCCGACCGCGTTTGTGAGATATAATGTGAATACATACGAATTTCAAACCGCAGTGAAATTGAATTCTGCGACGGCATTTCATCTAGAAAACATGTTAAACAGTTATGATATTTATATTTATCAAAAAAGCTAAGATTTTACAAGTTGCGACGTTAAGTAAGACTGAATAAATAAAATCTAATTTGCAACGGACAATTAGCCACCTAATTGGTAAGGTTTCGCAAGTGATTAAGAACCAATTCCGTTATACCTCCGTAATGAACATCGATAACTTAAATAAAGTAGCTAAAGTCAGTAGCAAAAGTAGTGGCAGTGGCAAAGCCGTGCTTGATCTGCCGTAACAATTCACTTACGCATGCAGATCTGGTTCCGATATTTCCCACGGAGCACACTCCCACAAACCGTGAGATGGCAATAAGAGAAATC
The DNA here is from genome assembly GCA_914767915.1 of Agriopis aurantiaria. Lineage (NCBI taxonomy): Eukaryota > Metazoa > Arthropoda > Insecta > Lepidoptera > Geometridae > Agriopis > Agriopis aurantiaria. The sequence goes on along the minus strand of OU611982.1, from coordinate 17,431,170 downwards.
AAGATAGGAAGACCAACAGACCAATCAAGTTACGTAAAAATTGCACTCGAGGATACGCATATGCGTGAGGTACTAAATTTGATTCTCAATCGAAAATGCCAAAGTACTACGGCCGATGTGCCGTCGTTTACTTATTCATGAGCGGCCCCGTTCTGAGATTTCCCAAGGAGCGGCCCTACAATACCACCGGGTAGGCATACGCGTACCTAGAGCAAAGCTAGACACTACGGTGCGGCTAGACACTAGACGTAGGGCGACATTTTGCATAGGGACACGCACACGATTAAACAATGCGGCGTTTTTTTTTAATGTAATAGGCAAAGAATTATGTGATGTTTCATTTATTACAAACTAGCGGTTCGCCCCGGCTTCGCACGGGTAAAGATAAAATCGAGCCTATGTCACCCGGGGATAGTGTAGCTTCCCAACAGTGAAAGAATTTTTCAAATCGGTTCGGTAGTTTCGGGGCGTAATCAATGCAAACAAACAAACAATCAAATCTTTCCTCTTTATAATATTACTAGCGGTCCGCCCCAGCTTCGCACGGGTATAGATTATAGCCTATGTCACCCGGGGATAGTGTAGATTCCCAACAGTGAAAGAATTTTTCAAATCGGTTCGGTAGTTTCGTAGCCTAATCAATGCAAACAAACAAACAATCAAATCTTTCCTCTTTATAATATTAGTATAGATTAGTAGTAGTGTAGATAACAGGCTTAGCGAAGTATATAATTAAATACATTAAATATGCAAAAAATATTTAATTGGTTTATAAATTTCAGAGATATAAGCGTTTAAAGTTTTTTGATGGGGATAGAGAGCGGATGTGCTCTCCCTCTCCCACAAAGCGTATGTTAGTATAGCATATTTTGTATGGCGCGCGCACGGCTTGACGTCATAACGTGATATAATGCGCTCTCTGTCTAGAATGTAATTAAAATACTTAGAAATTATTTATTTTTGAACGAATTTTAATTTTGATATCGTTGATCCCATCAAGGACGCGATCGAATGAATTCTTGGTTCTAATTAAAAATAACTTTTTTAAGAGGTAATAAAAAATATTAGGACATGCCTTTGTAGACAAATAAGCGACGGGCCACCTGATGGTAAGTAGTCACCGCCGCCTATGGACACCTACAATATCCGGAGCATTAGTGGTGCGTTGCCTACCTTTCAGGACTCTATTCAGCCTTCGTTTGACGCAATTGAGGTCTATTGCAGAGGTAAAACCGAAAAGTTTGACTGAAAGTACCAAGTATTTGTCTATAAATAAATAAATAATATGGGCCTCATAAGCAAGCTCAAAGTCGCACAACGAGCTATGGAGAGGGCTATGCTCGGGGTTTCTCTACGAGATCGTATCCGAAATGAAGAGATCCGTAGACGAACGAAAGTCACCGACATAGCCCACCGGATTAGTTTTTAGGATTTTTAGGACCAGTAAGCGCAGCGTAGGGCTTCCACCCACAAGATGGACAGACGACCTAAAACAAACCGCAGAGAAACGCTGGATGCAGGCCGCTTCCAACCGGCCCTTTTGGAGATCGATGGGGGAGGCCTATGTCCAGCAGTGGACATCCTACGGCTGAAATGATGATGATGATGAAATAAATAAGGCATTCCACAACTTACAGGTAAGTGACACAAATTTAACAGTGTGATACTTCTATACATCTCTAATGTGTGGCTGGATGACTTTTCCTACCCTTGGAAGAGAGAAGAGAGTAAGAAACTCAAAAATATTTTGCAAGGATGCCAAAATATAACTTGTTTTTTTTTACTCTACCGTAATTATAATAAAATGCGCGCAGTTTTTGCAAAATAGAAAAGCAATTTCACTAAATTCCTTTAATTTCACTTTGCAGAACGACTAGGCTTGGCATAAACAAGAGCATGTGGGAGAATTTGTGTTTGCGTAAGAATGCCCCTAGCACCTCGGGAGATGATGTGCAATCACCCACTTTAGAAATACCTAGTTGCCACTGGAATTTTCCCAGTGCAAATGTGTATTGGATGAATGTGAGAACTACTAAGGATTCAGTTAAAGATAACATGTCAAATGAAACCAAACTGATCTCATCTCGAGTCTCTATTCTTCAGATCTAAACTGTGGATACATGCGAAATGAAATACTATTGAACTACTTTACAAAGGCATTACGGAGAAAGATACATTTTTCTGTGGTTCACTTGGTCTAATTTCAGTTGACTTGACTGATTGCTTGAGATCAGATGACGTTATTATAAAAGCATTAGAAACAAATCGGGAAAAGATAGAGCAGATAAAGATTATCAAAATCACGATACCTAAGCAAGATAGGAATCTAAGTCTTTTGCTAACAAGAATTTAAATACCACTAAACATCCTATAGTTTTCTTAAATAATTATGATATATGATCATTGTATTGTTCGACTATAAATGAATTCTCATGATGTCTAGATAAATATTGACAATTGCACTTTGCATACAGATATATCAGACTGAAATTTCGCACAACTAAGACTCTGTGACAACACCAAGATAAAAAGATAATAGACGGCATTATGGAGATAAAAAAACTCTAGACGACTTGACAGCTGCTTTATTTGAGGAGAAAGTGATATTGTATTATGAACTTACTATAACCTTGGAACGTGCGATGTCTATATCTTAATTAATTATTTATTTTACCTCAGAAGCTGTTTGAGTTCTGTTTACGAGTCTCACGAGTCAACGGTCAGCTACAGCAGTAAATCGAATCGCTTGTCCGATTTCATTTGAACAAATAAAACCGCTTCCGGGAGTCAATTTCACTTTTGGCAGTTGATATTACGTCGCAATTACAGGTTACCAACCAGTGATGACGAATGTCAATAACCTAGCCGTACTTCTCAATAGTTTGTGCAAAAAACTATACATTACAGAATGAAACATTGAAATATTACAAGGAATATCGCTTTCAGTTTTTTTTTTTATACACAATCGATCTACGTTGGGCCTCCAACTCGCCTGATGGTAAGCGACGGTGTGGCCGAGGATGGAACACGTTGATCCAGGATAAATCTATTCACCCTAGCCTTGAAGATGCCTAGTATTGTAGTTCTCAGGAAACAAAGAGGACGGCGGGAGTTCCATTCTTGGGCAGTCCGGCCCAAATTGTTGAGTACGAATCTTTGGATTTTGCACGAGGAAAGGGTGGTAGTGTGCAGTCTTTCTAATTGTCCTGTAGTAAAAGGGGGAGGGTGATATAAGGTCATGAAGCTCTTGCGCACACTCGCCGAAATGTATGCGATAGAAATATCAATGTAAATAGAAATATCCCATAAATTTATCGGACATATCAACCTTTTTAAGTTCGTACGTGATAAAGAACTTATAGAAATACTTACGGTTCTTAGAACCACTCGAGTTCTACGTGAGTCTAATCGAGTTGCGATTGATATTAAAGCTAAAACTTCACTCGTAGAGAGTACAAAGCTTGCCCATGGCTCGGCCACATGAAAGTTACCGCACGAAGCATTCCGCTTATAGCTTTCTCCGTAGACTTCATCAAAGCACGTGTATTGTGCTATTGAATGCCTCGATGCGAGTATTAATAACGGTGGTTATATAATTTATGCAGCCGAATCCGAAATTGAGTAATAGCTTTTTGATGAGACTGAAAGTCTAGATAGAATCGCATACAGAAATACATTGCATAATTTATTTAACGTGAATTTAATTTATGACAGATAAATTTAACAGAATTTAGAGTTTGAGCATTCCGAGGAACACGTTTTTAAGCTTGTAGCGGAAGAGACAGATGGCAATGCCCAAGGTCGACCAGAAGGAACATCAGTTGTAAAAGTACCTTCGACTTCAGTTAACTGTCACGACGACTATAGTCAGCTATTTATAGCTCCGTATTCAGCAGCTAAGTGTTATTAATCACCAAAGATATGAAGCGTATCCAAGACACGAAAGCGGTTTATGGTATAGGCGAGAACTTCAGCCATTTCAAAGATTCAAATATGTATGAACAATCGATTTTGCACGTTACTCTTAATTCCCTAGAGTATTATTTTCACCGGCAGGTTCATGTTTCGACAGTAAATCATATAATTAAAATTTCTAATAAAGCAATTGTTCGTCATACGCTGGAAGCATGCATGTAATTACGAAGAAATTCTTAGCTTAATCTAGGAGTGCATCTTCTCAGACTGAATACTCGTTTAAGCGTTTCTAATCTTTGATCGGTGCAATGGTAGATAATGAATTCGACCAAATATGATTTATTTCTTCCGACAAATTGCTTTGATCAATTTTGAAAGTTTCAGTTTCGTTCAATGCATGACTCATACTCCCAATGGTTCGATGTTACGCAATGTTTGTATTAGTAGCCGACTTATCCTCTCTAAACGCTTAAAAAGGCTCAAACGTAAACCTTTTAATGTGTTTGCCGATCTTAGACTTTATGATCTTAGTTTTACTCCTAATTGGGATAATCGTCTACTTTTATATGGTGCACCGTAAAGGAAACCAAGGACCAACAAATCAAAAACGCATCAAAGCAATCAACACGAGATCTCGCTGGTTGTGGAGATGCGGTAAATTTAACGGGGCGTTTTCCGACAAGGTGATACCAGCGATAATGTTGCAAAATATGTGAGATCAAGGTGGCAATGTGTGGTGTTGGCGACAAGGTGGCTCCTTATATGTGGGATCCGGTGGGCGGAAGCGTGCGCCAGAGGGCCAGAGGTGGCTCGTCAACAATGCGCGGTGGCGCAACCAGCTCGGACACTTCCACAAACTATGCCACCCGTTCTCGAGACTACTTTTTGCCACACCGTATGACATGGGCTACCGATCGTTAGCTAATGGATCGAACGGGAAAACAAGCTCGGAGAAAACTAGTGCTACTACAAGTAGTATTTAATTAATATGTTCTCATAAAATGTGCAGCGTGGTTAGAGTAGGAATTTAGGGCAATAGCGGAGCGTTTTCATATAGCCAGACGTCGTAACTTTGGAACTGGGTCACTCAACAAATAGAGCCTGGGAATTAAATGTTGGAAAAACTAACAAGTCGCCATTACCAGTTCTATGCAGGTGTGCCAGCCTAGAAAATGTTAAATGATACAAGCAACGCCAATGTGGTCTTACAAAACCCTTGCAACTCCATTCAATTAGCATTCCAATCCAATTAAAACCCGTCGTGTCCTGTAATTTTGTTTGCTTTAAGGGTCATTATAATGTAAGCACTTGTAAATACTTGGAATTCGAAGACGAGTTGTAGCGAAAGCCTTCATTTATCTTCATTAGTAAAAATCTTGACGGATCGTGTGCCAGTCTGTATTTGGACAGAAGTTACTGTTGACTTGCTACTAAATAAGTATGTAGGTCTCTTGATTGATGCCAGTTTGTATTAATCACGGGGTAAAGTTGATTCAAGTGGGACGAATGGCGAAAGCTGAAGCGTCGGCGTCGATAGCTCATTCAAATTCGTTTGATCGTCGAAAAACTAGCGGCTGGGAATGAAACTGCGTTGAACAATCGAATAATAACGTCACTCCATAGATATTGGCAGCGTACTATTATCGATACGATCATATTTGATTTCTTGGCTTTCTAGTAGCAATTTTTTTATTTTATTGCGAATAATTTCGCTTTTCACCTGTTGGTAAGCCACGATGTACTCGAAGATGAAGCAAGCAGACTTAAGGCGCTTGCAGACGATGCGTAGTATAAGTAGCAAATAGAAGTAGTAAGTAGCAACTACGCATCATCTCCAACGTTTTGCTCAGAGAAGTGGCAGTTGTAGTGCTTAGTAATACATCCACTGCCACTTGCAATAAGCAAAACTTTGCAGACGATGCGTAGTAGCTACTAACAAGTTATACTTGCTACTCGTACCACGCATCTGCAAGCGCCCTTAGAAGAACAACTGTTTGTTGGTATCTAGAATTAGAGTATGGTCCCATAGTTTATATGAAGTTAAAATTATGGGACTGAACTGATGATATATTTGAAAATACTCTCGACTCCACGTGGGTGATCTGTGTCAATGTATTCAAATATTCACAATGTAACATTAGAAGCCGGTTTGGTGTCTTATTGATCCGATTCGGAATATGTTCAGAGCTAAACTAAATATAGAAGGCAGGTAGTACGGGACTTGATAAGACACCATAGATGTAAAAATTTATTCAGATCGTACAGAGTCCATTTTTCAAAACGCCACACCATTGAGCAAATGGCACAATACTTTCAATTAGTGGTAATAAAGAGTATACGCGATTCAAATTAATTTGAGAAGGTAAAAAGCGAGTAAGCGCCGGAGTGATCTGGGTCGGTAACCACACGGTGGGCTCCTTTCGCGGATGGTGGCCAACGAGCCGTGCTTCTAGAGAAGCCACGGTCTGCTGGCCTAACCTTGGCCCCATCCCTCCACGCGCTCCCGTGGCGTCAGGGTGACATCATCTACGATTCTACTAGAACTGCTCTAATGCCCCACGTGAGGCCAAGGCCAGTGTTTCGATCGATGCTAATACACATCGGAATAATAAAAAGGAAAGTAAGGTCGATGACCTGAGTAGACGTTACAACACTGATGGATTTGTCCGGATTCTTTTTTTAGATGCCAAAATGCGGTGCTCCGAACCAGTTTCAGCCAGAAAGTCCGACAGTGCAGGCGCAAAAGAAAAAGTTCACAACTAACTAAATTACGATTTAACTTGATCACTGAAATTGGAATAGCTCTTTTATTTTCGCAGTCGCATGCTCGAAATTTTTAATACGCTTAGACGTTCTAATGGAAAATGCACAGCGCACCAGCTTTCTAAATTCGAGTAAAGAAGTCAATTAAAGTTTTATAATAAATTTTCTAGTGTAATAAATATAATTCCACAGATACGACACCGGTGGAAACCACTGCGAAAATATTTTGCTGTAAATCACGCGGTCCTTGCTTTATTTTTTTAGGAAAGACATACTATTTGAGTGTAATCTTTTACTTTAGATCAAGGTAAGGGACTTTATGCCGGTCTCGTATGGGGTGGAGAAAGGAGTTCAATGTTACTCAGCAGAAAATTATCTATGCCTTTCGACCTTTGAGTCTCTTCCATATATGTAAAGGTGCCATCAGTACAGAATATAATTGCAGAATGACTTAAAATACAACTGTTTACCTAGATTATATCGAAGCTAATCGCTAAAGCAAACCAGCCTAGACAACACAAATATGCATGAAGGCCTAGTCCTTGCCAACTAGTTATACCATTCGTAATTAATTCTAGATACGCGGCGCATTGTTGACATCATGTAAATCACCTTACTTAATGAATCTGGTCCCAAGAATACATTAGCAAGTATTTATCGTACCGATGACTTATCGGCGATGTTACAATTTGTAGTGCATAGCAGTAGAAGGCGTGCCTCGCGATAAGTACCCATCGGACCATCAACATTCTTGTCGCATAACGTTATCGTTCGCGGTTCAATGTTAACAGTTACTTGCTTGTTTGTCGTGTAGCCAAGCCCTAAAGTCAGTTTGTAGATCGCCCGAAAGCCTGGCATTATCTAACGGTTTTCTAAAACAGCTGCGTGCCGTCGTTGTAAATGCCACTCGCATTCCTGGCCGCAACTCTTGGATATAACCAAGAAGTTATAGGATTAGAGGTTGCTAAACTATAGAAGGAACTATAGAAGTAGACTATAGAAGGTAGTGCATCAGTCAGTATTCGGTTAGCCGATTCAGTCATTAACGATTAAATAAATAATGTGCAGTATCGATGCCATCGCTCAAAAACAGTGATGGAAAATATCGTGAGAAAAGTTCAAAGACATACGACAATCACCAACAGATAGATTAGGGCTCATCCCTCTCTCTGAGAGAAAGCCTGAGTCCCAGCAGTGGAACGTGATAGGCTGAAATGATGACGGTCGTAGAGCCAGTGCATCAGAGACACTTGTCATTTGTTTGCGGACTCACCCCCGACCAACGCCCACAGGCGGCAAGGTGAGGGGTGGAAGTCTTACCGAGCCGGCGACTGAGGCACTGGGGACAGCGGCCGCCTGGATGCCGTCCTGGACGCTCAGAAACCGGCGGAGCGTGCCGTATCCAGACGCCGAGGCCACCATCGCTACCATTCTCAACACAAGCACTACACGGGGCGGAGCACTGGTCCTAGTGACATCACGCGCGGCGCGGCCGCGGGTTAGGTTCGATCGGTGCGCACGCGGCTGGCTGCGCGCTCTGCCGCCTCTAAACTGAAGGAGCCCGCCTAGCTCTGCGGCGCCGCGCCCCCCTACCAAGCTTTTCGAATAAGCGACTTAGATAAGCCAGTTTTGTACTTTACTTCCGTCACGACTCGCGACAATCTTCTAGGATGCTAATGAATGAGTTTACTATGTGAATAGATTGTGACATATTCATTGATAAACAATGTGTGTTTTACTAAAACATGATTTCTATCTACATACTATAAATATATAGGTAGGTATGTAATCAATTAATTATATACTTTTCACACCAATACTGTAAATGTGAAAGTAACTCTATCCATTCTGTCTGCTCGACCGTATGTTATTTTTAAGACTAAACATTTTTTTTATTATTCACTATATCCCGTGCTAGCATCACCTAAACAGAATCGCTGAAAACAGGTAGCCGTTAAGTCCCTTGAATTATTTGAATATAATTTTTAACAATCGCTTTTTATTTGTCATAGTATAATCATACTAATCGAATCTTTGCGACAATGCCAGGATGATTACAAAAGACCATATTTTTTTAACTTCATGTTTCTCTTGTATGCTATAACGTTCATTATCAGTCAATCAACGTGATTGAGTGGTTATTCACGCCTCACTATGTTGGATTTATGCAATCATCCTGATAATAACTGGTATTATTATGAACATCTGTCTTAGATTCCAAATATCCAGTTCTTTGCCATCGTCCTAAGATTGTCGAAAAGATCAAAGTTGTCCAATTATCCTACAACATATCTCATCATCATCATCATTTCAGCCGTAGGACGTCCACTGCTGGACATAGGCCTCCCCCATCGATCTCCAAAAGGGCCGGTTGGAAGCCGCCAGCATCCAGCGCTTCTCTGTGGTCTCTTAGGTCGTCTGTCCATCTTGTGGGTGGAGGTCCGACGCTGCGCTTACTGGTCCGTGGTCTCCATTCCAGAACCTTTCGGCCCCATTGACCGTCTGTTCTGCGTGATATGTGCCCTGCCCACTGCCATTTCAACTTGCTAATCCGGTGGGCTATGTCGGCGACTTTCATTCGTCTACGGATCTCCTCATTTCGGATTCGATCTCGTAGAGAAACCCCGAGCATAGCCCTCTACATAGCTCGTTGTGCAACTGTGAGCTTGCTTATGAGGCCCATAGTGAGAGACCATGTTTCAGTGCCGTATGTCATCACTGGTAACACACACTGGTCGAAGACTTTCGCCTTAAGGCACTGAGGTATTTTTTTTTATAACATATCTACTTATTAAATATCTTAAATTTGTTCATTCATTCACTGACAAACAACGCACAGCCTAAATCGCTGGGTCTAGATGAATGAAATTTTTCACAAGTGTTTCTTATATATATTGAGTGTTAGCACTAGGGAAGGGTTTTTGAAAATGTATCCCCTAAGGGAGTTACGTAGAGGATGAAGTTTCTTATTTTTGAAGTTAGAAACAGGCAAGTTGGTACTTAGAATTCTGTTTATTAGGAAAAAGATGGTTGTATCATTTTCGTTTGCAAACTCCCTTAATGGGTTAAATAGTTATCGAAATTTTTATTTTGAAATTCATTATTTTTTTAACATAGAAATGTGGAAATTGGCGTTTATACAAGGATATAGTTTTTTTACTGGTTTTTGTACAATATACGTTTTATATAGCCCGTTGGTCCAGTTGGTAGTGAACCTGCCTTCTGAGCTTGGGGGCGCGGGTTTGATTCCCACTTAGGACAAACATTCGTGTTTGTTCTATATCTGGGTGTTAATATCTATTTAAGTATGTGTTTAAAAAAAAAAAATATATATGTACATATCAGTCTCTGGCAGCGATATTACAAGCTTTGCTTAGTTTGGGGTCAGATGACCGGGAGTGCAAAAATATCCAAACTTAAAAAATTTGCTCCCGTGATGTTTCTAATAAGAAATCTCATTGGGCAAACAGCTTGTTTATACTAGAAAAATGTAACTTTTGTTGAGAAATCCTTACAAAATTTTGCAAGAAACTAGCTAGAAACTAGCAGCTTAACCAAAACAATCAAATAAGGTCTAACTACATACATAATTATTTGTGTAATAACCCGTAAATTAGTAATGCATAGCTACGCCCAAATCCAATGGTCACCAAAATTGTTATTAAATAATACCTACCTTAAACATGCTACCTAAGATCTGTATGTGAATTTCATAATGTGCAATCAGTTAATGAGAATTCAATATTTTATTTTTGCATACAAATTCGCAAGTTGATTATGCATGAGCATGAGTAAACAGCATGCAGGTGCAGGGCCCAGGTATGTCCTAAAACTGCGACCAGAACCACCCGAGGATGGGCAGTAGCATCCTATTAGTACACGGTGAACGTACTGCTATCCCAAGACGCCTGGAGATATTGGCAACAACCCCTTTAAGAGGGGTCTTTGTTCAGCAGTGTATGTTTAATGGCTGATGATGATGAGTAACCAAAAAGATTACCAAAAATATTGTGCTTCAAAAATGTATGCTGCACTGGTTTTCATCCATAGACAGTTTAAATAAATAAAATAAGACTGTTTTTAGGGATATCACAGCATGCAATTATATTTTTGGCTTGTCACATTACTATAGATAAGCAAATTGTATACACCTGCCATTCTACAAACAAGACATACAGGGTTACATAAAATTATTTAATTTTATTATATATATTTTAGGAAATCTTACAGCTAGGTATAAAGTAAGTAAAGCAAGGAAAACTCTCCTAAAATGAAGACTGGTGATAGTACTGGTTATTGCAGATATGATATCACAAAAATTGGGGCTGAAATGTATATGAGTCTACATGTAAAGTCACAGACAACAGCTAGTACTTAATACGATCAAAAGTCTCTATCAGACCAGCTTCAGTTACAGTGTCATAACATCAGACATTGCAAAAAGCTGTCCCCTTAATATTCCAGTACAAAACGTCACTAGAAATTGGGAAAGGGAATAAACTGGAAAACACAAATTAGAGAAAACAATTAGAATGTCTGGCTGGCTTAACATAAGTATATAGCCAGCATCAGTGTAAGTATTATCATTTGAAAGTTGTAGAGAAGTCTTTTGAACTTCGTTTAGCACAAAAAGGCACATAAATAAGTCAAAAATATCAATCCACAACAAAATGAGGTCTTGGTCTTGTCAAATATAGCCCTCAATACAAGCAGGCATTCATAATTGTACTCAATAAGGCACCAACAACTCATAACAATGTTCTAATGGCAATAATTTATTCACGGGGAGTGTGGGTAGCAAATAACAGCGCCCACCTTTTGCCTTGCTTTGTTGCTACAAAGAATTGATGCAGACTAATGTGAAATTCTTTACTGGTTTGCTCATATTTGTTCTAGGTCTAGACTGCACTCTAGAAAGTATTGCTTGCTTGTATATTCACCCTGAATTGTTATATCAGTGCAAGACATCAAGATAGCTGTGAATCATTCGATTTTTGCACTGGCATGATGACCAGTGGCAGCATTCAAATGCAAATTTCCCGAGACCCAAGGTAACCCGGACATGGCAATGGTGAAAATACTGAAAAACCGGCAGTCAATTAGCCGTGCAGTGCTCACCTGCTTGGTGTCCACACAGTCGCTGGCCTCCATGTTGGCATGTGCTCTCTCCTGCCTCTCCATGGCTTCGGAAACATCAGAAACTCTCGCACCGTCCACAGAACGAGTGGAAAGCACACGGTCTCAGCATAAACATAACAATCGCGATGGGCACAACGATTTCAACGAAACAATGTCAGTGATCGAATCTCACGTCAGGCACTTTGGGAGTTCACTACTCTTTACTATACGGCAACAGACCTACGTCGATAATGCAACACATTTAGATTGTTATGACGGGTAAATTAAGCACCAGTGTTGATTTTCAGCTATATTATGAAAAAATACAGTTGATCACCATCTTAAAATTTTTCACACATTCCGTCATCGAGGCCGACTGACGGTCGCTGCCCTGTGTTACGTTTCAATACTTTCAATCTACGTATTGCTCGAAATTATTACACCTTTTTTTTATTTTTTTGTTTATTCAAAATGTTGGTTTTCTAGTCATTTTAGCTTCTTTATTAACAGTGGGTTTACTAGATTCGCGAACCCTACGACACCTGTTCCAAACAGTGTTTTTGATCATTAAGCTTAACATTATTATCTGCGTAAAATGAAATAGTTTCAGAATTGATAACAGTGACATCTATTGGGAAAATCTGGAACTATGAGAGAGCAAAGTCTTTTTTAATTATTATTTATTTCATGACCGTGGAAATAGCGTCCTTCAGGCAAAAAAATAAGCAGATTTGGGGATAGGCGTTTGATTCCGACGCAGTGGACGCGCACCTTTGGAGATACCTATATCGAGACAATTCATAGTCTGAGTCAGAATCAAGCAAAGTGAGACACTGTCAAGTCCAAGTCATGCGACATTTTTTTTCAGATTTTTAAACACTAAAATTAATTCTATTGTCTCGGAGTTAGCCGTGACTCGACAAGGGCATTCCTAGACTTTACCACACATCGCACCACATCGCGCTCTTGTGCTGGATGATTATGTTTCTGTGAAATAAGCGTTGGCTCGATTCGACTTAATTAATATATTAAAAAAGTGCTCGTGAGTACGGGCAAGTGGTTTATTTTGTCTATAAAATACGGATAACGAGGCGGTATGGCTTTAAAAGCTTTAGCCTACCCGATGGACGGAAAAAAAGATGTTTCGATCCAAGCTAGTTATCAGTCAACTGTCAAGCAATCGTGTCAAATAAGTCAAATTGTCAATTTCAAGATTATCAAATTGTCATTTGGTTTAACTTGGTGAAGCTTGAGAGAATAGTTTGTTTGAATGGATTTTGAATTATAATATTATGTAAAACTACTATGCCTCGTGAAAAAAGCCGCTACAGAGACAAGAGAAGCTCTTCTTACAGCTCCGAGTCTTCACACGAGCGAAAGAAATCAAAAAGTAAACACAAAAGACGTTCCCGTTCAAGAGACCGATCGGAGTACTCCGAGTCAAGTAGTCATAGACGGAAGCGTTCCAGCTCTCGGTCCAGGCATAAGAGAAGGAGTTACTCTAGGAGCGTATCCCGAGATCGCTACGAATCCAAGTCTAGAAGACGCTCGTTGTCGCGATCGCGTTCTAAACGCGATAGGTCGATATCCCCCTCTCGCTCGCGGTTGAAACGCGAACGCTCGCGGTCAGTGTCCAGCACTCGAAGCCGATCAAAATACAAGAGCAAAAAGTCGAAGAAATCGCGCTCGTCGACCAGTAGATCCAGCTCCTATGAACCAGGTAACCTTAGACAGCAGGAAACCAGTGGACGAGACTGGCAAGGGACCGGTAAAAATGGTGCACTGAGGAAGAGACCTATACTCAGTAGTGGGTGGAAAACGGCTGATGATGTACATCAAAATGATTACACTTCACAACATTGTCTGTAACTTTAGCAATAGTAAAAGAAAAATGGTGGTCTGCTTCCGTTTCATGTGGCACTTAATGGGTATTGGCGGTACTAGGTAAATTTTTGGGCGGTGCGAGATCTCAAGTTAGCGCATTTCCAAGCACAAAGATAGAGCTCTTTCTATGCAGTAGCTTACTTGTAGTAAGGTTTACAAAGACATGGTAGGTAACTTAAATACTCTTACATCCTTATATTTTAATATCTTACAGACTGACCAAATACTAATGTTATTGAAGTTAGAAGTAAGATTGATGAGAATAATATTAACAGAAAAAAAAAACAATACTATTTAGACAACCTTAGTTTAAACTATTCATATTCAATTTAATTATCTTACCTTCATCATATTTCAATTCCTTTTTGCTAACTAATGTATAAATTTTTGAATTGTTTACAGAGCGCTCAACAATAACGAAAAAATATCAACAAGAAGACAACAAAAGTGAAATAGAGAAGGCAATCAAAGCTGCAGAAGCAGCTGGCCTAACATTACAAAAGATACCTACATATGAATACAAAGAGGTTGAAATTAAAGAAGATATGCCAACTATTCATGATAGAAACCTACTAGCAGAGCTCAACAGTGACTCTTTTGTACAGAAGTCATTCTCATCTTCGAAGAATAAAAAACAGAATATTGTAATAGATTTGAATGCGCAGACTGTTATGGTGCCTGAAGCAGAAAAGAGAGAAGAAAAAGATGATTCTATCATCAATTTTGATGTAAGTTATACACTGGGTTTTAATTTAAAATTCTCATTCTATATTGCTTCTAGTTCTTGAATGAACAATAGTATATTAAAGTTATATGATTATTTACGGGATATTTACCGTGGTAAGGTTGTGGAATGAGGTTGTGTGATGTTCATATAACTTTAGTGAACAACCGTGATAGTTTAAAACAGTGTTTTAATAGTATATTATGCAATTAGTGAATAAAGGACAGATTGAAAGCGAGGGCTATAGATGAATCACGAGCAAGTGAAAGATCCTAACGACTGAATCATGACTGTAGGGAGTGTATCATAATTCAAGTGTTAGAATCCAGAGCGACACAACTGATTCATGGCCCTCGATATAAATCCGTTTTATTCAAGAATTGCATACTATATTTTATACCATGACTGCGAGAAAAAGAGATTTAAGGAGTTTGTGTCGAGTATTTTTTCCACAAGGAGTTTGTATAGCATTGAGATGGAGGTCGAATTAATTGGTATGTTCTAAATTCAAACACCAGAATAGTAATTAAAGTGCTTTTTATTCACTGTTTTCAGTGAATAAAATGAGCTTTTTAGAGGGGGAATGGTATAATAGTTATTTGTTGTACTAGGCTGCAAAGTTATTTGGAGTGAGTGCAATATTACATCCAGACCGAGCAAAGGATTCAATAAGCTATCAGACAGTTTGGCGCAGTTTTAATTTTAAAGCAGGTTTTATTGCGGCGCTTATAAGCTGTTTGATCAAAATCTGTTCATTTTAAATGTTACAAGCTATTTTCTGAATCAGTTAAGTTTTTTTTATTTTTATTTAAGTTTATTTCATCATTCATTTATGTAGTGGTTTATTTATCCAATGACAGTGTAATAGTGGGCATATTTTTATCTTTTTATAAAAATAAATAATAGGCTTGCGTTTGACCACCATCTCCCCTGATGTTAAGCGATGATGTGGTCTACATTGGAGCATGCTTGCCTAGAAGAAACCAATTCACTTGTGATGTTACTCGTCGTCTTTATGTCCTACTTTTTGTGGTTTTAATCTCATCAGCTATGGTCATATTGGTTCATAGAAAAGGGGTACACATTTTGACGCGGATTACAACATACATTCGTTTTTTTAAATCAAATAAAGGCTTATATTTGTTGCCCGCCACCTGATGCTAAGCAATGAGCGGTAGGTATAACAACAACAAAGGGACCAACAACTTAGTGTGGTATTAATAGGTTTACCTAGCACCTAATTTTCACTCAACTGTATATCAAATCTTGGAAAGTATTTTTATTTTAAATAGTGTAGTGGGCATACATAATAATACGCGATGGGTTAGCGATAGGTAGGTATAGGGTTAGACGCGTGCATCGCTCCCCGCGCCCGCCTCCACGCGTTTCGCTCCATAGTATTGTCAGGTGTGCTACCTCCCTCCACGGACCTCGTTCGGCAGTCAGTCTCTCTCTCGCCTCTCGCGCGCATGCATATATTCGTACCATCTTAATGTTGATTTCGTTGTTAAGCTTGTGATTACACAATACAGCTAAGTAGGTACTACTGATAACACAAGTGCCTTACTTATCACCATCCCGGACAGAACTAACAAAACAGCCGCCGAGCTGACAATCCGCCGTCATTTTACAATAGTTGTTTAAAAATCAAAGAAACGCCAATAAAAAAAACCATTTTGTTTTAAAACAAATAATGTATACTATTCATGATTCGGTACTCCAAAGTTACTGAAATAAGATGCTTCTTTGCATTTACTCATTGACAAGCAGTCTTTGCTACCAAATTCTTTATTTTGGTTATAACAAAGACATTTGAAGAAGTGGACGTTATGAGAAGTTGACATTAAATTTGTGAACTGTATGGGTCTAATATTCGACATGTTTCAGGAGCTACCAAGTGAAGAAGAGCTAAGAGAGATGTGGATCAGAAAAGTTTATCAATTCAGGAAGAAAATGGTGAAAGGAGAAATGTGATATTACATTTTTGAAATACACTACACATATAATTTAATGCAAATGGTGTTTTATTTAAAAGCAAACAAATGTTTCATTTTCTGTAACTTGTATTTACACAAGCATCACCACTACAATATTGTAACATTTCCATACATTAACTACATTTCTCACTGTAACAGTTGTTAGTACTGGCAGTTTTCATAAATTACTATAATCAGCTCTGTACCTATACTGGGGCCAAGTTTTTTTAGTTCTGGCAGCTAACATAGAAAAAAGATGAAATAAAACAAAATTTTTACTTTAAAATATAGGCTACCAGCAGTGCAAGTACCGTTCTTTATCGATCGTCCAATTCAATAAAATGCCATAGAATCGATCATAGCAAGTTGTTGCATAGCATGTTAAAATGGCATTTTATCGAATTTGACAATCTCAACTGTCAAATTTGACGATCAATAAAGAATGGTAGTTTCACTGCAGTATCAAGATAACAATTTTTTACCATTTGTGACCATATCTCGATGGCTACCAGACCAGCTACATACAATCTTTGAAACATTTTCATCTTTTTTTCAATCATTAAAAAACTTAGCAATATATAGAATGTATGGTTTTAATTCAGCTTTTTAAAATCTACTGCAATTGTCAGAGCTAAAAAAAAACTTGGTCCGAGTATAACTTACATAATTATGCGGTAAATAAAGTGTTCAAACAATGCAACAATTATTATTAACCTAAATATTTAATTTTGAACACAACAACCATTGCTGCAACTCACAATGTGAAACATGTCACTACTAAGTTTTATTTACACGCAGTGCTGCAACTTGCAAGCTTTGAGAGGCAAAAGGCTCCTCACATGTTGTTCCTCTCTCTCTGAATTCGACTGCTGTACGTCCGCGAGACCAGGTTCCACGCGTCCATGTATCTGTCCATACACATAGCTATGCACTTTTGTTCTGAATTATCTAATGATGTGCCCGGTTTGGAAATGCACTTCTTGAAACATTTTTCAGACATTTTCGTCAGAAGTTCTTGAGCGTTTGCGATAGCGATTTGTTGCTTCACTTGATCCATCAGCTCTTCTTTCTGAGATCCGCTGAGGGAACCGGTGGAAAGGCTGTCCATTTTGGGTATTTAGCAGCAAATAAAGTAATTTAAAGTTCTTTGATTTCCAAAAATTATTATCTCTGATCCGAAGACTAACCTCAAATTCCAAACTTGACTTATTAAAAACGTCAAGCAAGATTTGACATTTAAATATTTTTTATTCATAGATAAATGAACACTCTACTAGAGATGAACTAGTCGAATCTAAAAACAATTATCGAAAATTACCGATTCGAAACTTCTCCTTGTTTATTTCAAGCATTGAATACCAGAAATAAATAAAAATTTAGTTTAGAGTCTCCATCACTTTACTAGGGCATGACTTGGACGTGACCGTGACTTACTTTTCTTGGTTGTTCGAGGTTTACCTTTTTATTATCATTCCGACTGAAGAACTCTGTATCCAAAATCACGAAAAAAAAAATAGAAATAGAACTTCAACTTCAACTCTATTTAATGGCCTCTTTTGTGGAGTAAGAAATAGAATATTATGTATTATTTTTGGGGGAGTTTTGGCGCCAACGTTGAAAAAACATGTCGGCTTGTGCTATTATTATCCTAAACTTGTATATTTTCGAGTGTTAATGTCTATTAAATGGTGAATTATTATTCATTAAGTGCTCGTAAACGTGCTCGAGTGTGGGTGAGTGATATAACGAGGTGAAACGTGTTTTTTCGTGTTGTTTCCAAAACTCCATAGGAACCTCTTGTAAAGTCCCCACCACTTTACAGGGGCATGAGTTTGACTTGACCGTAACTTACTTAGTGTGACTCTGACTGTGACTATGACTTGTTCGACACTTGTTCGACAGATGAACTGGCAGTATGGCCTTAAAGGCTTTAGCCTGCCCGATGGGCAGAAAATAAAAAAATTAAGGTTTTTTTATTTAATTATTTACATCACAGATCTTTTACATTATTATTGTATTGTACTCAAAGACTACTTTAAATATTGTACTCAAAGAGTACTTTTTAATATAGGATTGTACTGACTCAACCTTGAACTGACTGATTTTATTTATTTATTCGAACATAGTGAACGTAGTACAAAACGCAGCATCATCTTCAAAGTTAAACCAAAAGAAACAAAACAATTTTCAGATCCTAAATAGTTTTTGTATTCTCTTTGATAGTATTAATTCATTTCCCCTGTCTGGCTGTGTGTGCTAATGGTATACGTTCGGAATTAGGCCTATTGGTTTGTAGATGCAGTAATGGAAGCAATTGAAGATATTACGAACACTTTATCTCATGATGAACTCCTAGAAATTACACAGTCTTCACTCTATACCTTGACCAAATGTGATTCATTGCTAAGCGATCTCCCTTCGGATATAATTCTTGAAGAAGTTTTATCTCAGGTACCTATGTATTTCTTACTACTTTTTTAATTCATCATCAGCAGCCTTAGCTTACCCACTGCTGGACATAGGTCTCCCTTTGATTATGTTATTCACCTCGGTCCCTTGTGAGCCTATCTTGCTTCTTTATGCCTCAAAAACCTGACATGTGTATGAATAGGTACTAACTTTAAAGGTGCAAAGCTACTTATTAGGTACATGTTGGTGTATAAGTTAGTTTCTGTTAAGGTGGGGAAATTTTCACAAGTTCAGTTTGAGGTTTACTGGTCATGGTCCAAGAGCCCCCTGGGCTTGACGGCACCACCTGGCAAATGACCTATTAGTAAAACGTCTTAAATGTAGAATGCTCAGTGTTAAAATGCCTCTAATGTAGACTGTCGCTATGCCTGGTTAC
Source organism: Agriopis aurantiaria (assembly GCA_914767915.1). Lineage (NCBI taxonomy): Eukaryota > Metazoa > Arthropoda > Insecta > Lepidoptera > Geometridae > Agriopis > Agriopis aurantiaria. The sequence continues at coordinate 17,411,945 of OU611982.1, read as the reverse complement.
AAGCCCTACCCATCTCAATTTTATGCCGGCCTCCACACTTAACATGTCCACCATATTGATTAGTAAAAATCTTCATGTAATCACAGCTGTGAAATGGACAAATCACAACCATAATTACTAAACATATCAAAATTCGTATTCTTCCAGATAGCTGTAGAACATGGCCAATCGATAGCCTTGTTTGTCAAGAGAGAAGATGAACCGGCTCTGAAAGTTATTGTGAGTTTAACTTTCCATGTCCCTGTAGCAATACCAAACTGCATGCTGGCTTGAGTGGAGCATTGGGCTTTATACCTTTAAAGATGAATTATTCTAGATCATGGCGGGCACGAGCCACGACCCGTATGAGGTGCGGACTTAACACTTCACGAACATTTTATATTAAGGTGGTACGTTTCACCTATGGCGGGAAATTCAAATATCAATTAGTTTTTTGTTCTTGTAGCTTGTTCATATAATAATAGTAAGCGATCATGGTGTTTGCGCAAATTGATGATTATTCTTTACAAAATCATGTAAAGCTATTTATCTCTAATGCACATTATTACTTATGTTTGTCAATAAATAAATTTTTGCTGTTTCAAACGGTTTTTTGACAAATATAACTAATATGGTGGGTTAATAATAAATAGCTGTACATGATAATGTAAAGAACAACTAACAATTGGCGCAGTGTTATTTTAAAATAATTATCCAGCCTATGGCCTATAGCTACTAGAACCAAAATTTGAATTTCCCGCCTTATGTGAAACGTACCACCGTAACGGGGCGCAACTGAGATGACTTACATAAAATGTTCGTAGTGTTAAATCTGTGCCTAGTACAGGTCAAGGTTAGCACCCGCTACGGGCTAGCTTGCATCATCCTTAAATCGGTTAGTCAGTTTTACTATTATTTTATTCTTTGGGTACACTGAAAATTTCGCAACATATTTTTTTTGTTGGCAGGTTCCACAAAATGCATCAGTGCTGGATTTGAAGAAAGCAGTCAAGAGACATTTTGAAATTTTCCAAAAAAGAAATGGCAGTAAAGTGAAAATTTCCTGGAAATATATTTGGAAAACTTACAACTTATGCTATGATAGCACTGTGCTAGAAAATAACGGTGACAGCATACAAGGCTATGGCGTCACTAATAAAGTTACTTTAAACTTTAGGAAAAGAAGGAGAATTAAAAATCAATTGATTCACAACTAAGCATATTATATTTTTTTCCTTAACCTTAATCTAATACAAACCAAAAAGTTATATTCTACAGTAGACTTGTATTTCTCGTGTTGATCATAGACCATAATATTATGGCTTTGCATCAGGCGAGATGATGTTCAACCGCAAGCCTATTATTAAATAATAAAAGATATACAATCATGTACTCATTTCGTCCTATATTTAACTTTAACAAAACTCTAGAGTTTGACTAACAAAGTTTGTCTAAACACTAAAGTTTATAATAATCATGCCTTTAATTAATAAAAATGTCAATAGAATGTTACATCTTGTAATATTTAAACATGATCTTTACTCTTGCCTTTCAATATCAAAGAATGATACAAAGCATGGTTTAGACTTTTCACAAAATGGTACGACACATTTCTAACTTGCTTTCGACTTGAGTTGCAAAGTTGGTTTATTCCCATCTGCCCCTATGATCATGTCTTTTGCAGATTAATAATGCAGGGCATTGACCATGATGGACAATATAACCACTTGACTGCTCATCCTTTACCCCGCATAAGCGAAAGGTTCTAACTTGTCAACCTAAACTATTTCGAGCGGGGCCAATCCTAGGTGTGAATTGAATGAATGACTTTTGATTCTCCAATCACAAGCGTCGAGTATCCAATCACAAGCTGCCCCCCGCGACCGACGGCATTATTTTGCAAAAGGGAATTTTGACTACATGCGCGATCAAGTGGTTATATTATCTTTGATGATGACAGATATAATGACTGAAAATTTGAGTCAGTTTTTAATACTACATGCTATTGAGTCTTATTAAAAAGATTTAATGTTTGTCATTCTACAAATAGAAATATACTAATCTATTTTTAATTAATCTACACCAACTTCAACAAGGAATTCAATGGATTATTCTTGTATAAGAAGCATAATTGTAAATTGCACAAAAGACTGATTGTTTATAGCTGTTCAAAGTCTGGTTGCGGTGGAGGTTCCTGCGGCAAGGGCTCGAAGTCTCCGAGGGTGTAACTCGGGTCCTCATGTCTCGGTGTGGCCAGCGGTCGATCGTACGCATCCTTCAACAGTTCTTGATCATGCTGTAATAGAATCAAAAGATTGTTACTTGGGAGAATAGTTAATGTTTTATATGTTTTTATGAGTTCTGCAGAGCAAGTACCATTCGTTATTGATCAATAAAATACCATAGAATCGATCATAGCGAGTGCTGCAGTGCAAGTATCGTTCTTTATCAATCGTCAAATTTGACAGTTTAGATCAACAAATTCGATAAAATGAAAATGCCATTTGATTAGCTATGGCATTTTATCGATAAAGAATGGTACTTGCACTGCAGATCTGTTAATCTGTTGTTGCATAAAAGGTGAATAAACAGACAAACTGCTTCAACAGACAAGACCTGCGCATTTATATTATATGAAAATATGACTAACATAGCTACTTAATACCCTTGAAAAATGTTTAGGTTCTTAAGGGATAGCTGATAAAACAGTTGAAAAAAAAGTAGCAATTACAATTATTTTTATTGGGATATTTGGGGCTTATCGTGCATTATTATTATTTATGTAAAACAACGCGCTGAAGAGGAAACTACCCAGCAGTGGGTGGAGAATGGTTGATGATGATGATGATGATGTAAAACAACAACTGTCAGTGACCAATGTCTAGTTTTTTCATGAATATATTCAGATGCGGGGATGACGCTAAGTGTGTTCTAAATATTGCAGTTTCACTACAGAAATAAAGAGTGGGCAGCATCGTTAAGGCTTTTTTGGATGATGGGGCGATAAATGTTTCAAATAAGAAGTATTCAGAACTTGAATTACTTGATGGTCACTCTGTAGTACAGACGGTGGAGCCAGATCGTCGAGAGAGAGTTGTGTGTTGAGAACCGATGGAGGCGCGTAGTCCGGCATCGGCGGCGGTAGGTCCACCGGCTGGAAGACAATAAAACATAATTATTGATCATTAGAAAAACAAATAGAAGAAACAAGTTTTTTTATTTATAGAATATATCTACGCTTGGCCACCAACTCGCCTGATGGTAAGCAACGATGTGGCTGAGGATGGAACATGTTGATCTAGAAGAAATGTATTTCCCTCTAGCCATAGCTCACATCAGACTAGGCTAACGTTTGTCCGCAATCTCACCTGACATAATGGTCAAAATCATAGTCATTTTACTAAATTAATTTCGACTAAATATCTAGAAAGCATACAACATTTAGATAAATACTGAAATTAACTTTTGAAATCTGCATAGTTTATAGCACAATTTTTTTATTTTTTATTTTATTATTAGAACAGCTGTCAAGGCATTTTTGTAAGAAATTTGTTGTAGCCAGTTGCACCCATATAAACGAAACGTCAGTCATTCGAAATCAGTTAGCAACTGTGATGCGGACAAAGAACTTTGAGACCTAACCCAAAAAGATAAGGTCCAAGTTTTTTGGATGTGGATTTGGACGCGTTGACTTAAATAAGAATGTTCAAGCAAGGTTCTGTCATAATGCCTGGCGACAGATTTTCCTTCTCAATTCCGTTCTATTTACTTCTCTTTTCTGTAGTTTATAGAGTAAATAAAGTATTGCAAGTTCTCTGTAATTTTGTACTTACCCTGTCATTGTTAGATCTCAGACATTTTATCATTACTCTGAAAATACCTTACAAGGACTGTATCAATGATAAAAATACACAAATAGAAAGTAACAGACTTACATTATGAAGATGAAGTGAAGGTTCCTCCACTGACTTAGAAGGCTGTTCTTGCACGATGTTGGCGCGCGCATCCTCTTCGCAACTGTACGCTGTCTTATGCTCGCACATCAGCAAGTGAGTCAGCATGTCAGTGCCTGAATAAAAATATATTTTATAATATGGATACCACCAACTAGGGGCATTGGAGTCCATTGATAGAGGTATATATAGTGCACGGAAGTTCATCAGCAACATATCCCTCGTACAGACTAACTACGCTTCGCACTGTACATTGGTGCAAAGTTGCTAGTCTGTTTCATATCGGATACATTTGGAGAGTGTGCATCGAATATGCATGATCTTATTCCCTCCTGCCCATTTTTCTAAGGGCGGCCAGGGCGGGCACGTAAAGGCAAGACCGTTTCATTGTTGACATTAGAAAATTCATACGAAGCTCTTTGATTCCACTTTTATTGTGCGAACCGCAAGACTGCAATGTGCTGCTTAAATTGGTGTTCCCCGATAGTTACAATCTGAATGTCTTCAAGCTATGAGTGATCGGTTTCTTCCAGGCAAGCATGCTCCTTAACATCAGGCAATTTTAAGTATTCTTTAACTTAAGTAATGTCTCTAACTGTTAGAGACGTTACTTAAGCCAAGGAATACTTAAAATTGCTCTGTCTCGTTTTCATGTGACAATTTCCGTCAACGAGAAGTTGACAGAGTAATTTTAAGTATTCCTTAGCTTAAGTAACGTCTCTGAGTGCGGCTGATAGTCTATTTAACTAAGTATTATCCTTTTGGCAATCTCTCTAAATGCTTTTCTTGATAGTTAGTACCCGCAGCCAGTATCTACAAGCGAGGGCGGGCCCGCGCAGTAGCCGCGCTGTAATGTAAAACAGTGACGTCATCGTTTCAGAAGTGGGATGATGACTCACCGACTCTAGTGTTGTAACCACAGACACAGTGAGAGACGTAGGGAGCGTTGCGTGGCGCGTCTTCCAGCGATAATGGCCCCGCACAGTAGCCGCTGTGTTGTAACATTGCACGGTAGCATGACGTGACGTATGCGCATTTTGTGCAGCTTGTTGTGCCTCTGTGGGAAGACGAAAATTTATAAGACTATCAAATCTATTTGCAATCTTAGGCAGGACGATGTTCACGGTTGGGATTAGATCCTATCGAGGCATTGCACTAAGGCACACTAGGGAGTACTAGGGAGTACTAGGGAATGATTTTGATAATATTGTATTTATAATTGAACTCAAACGCACTTCTCAATCATGAATTATCATCAGCTGATAGCGGGCATAAACTTTTTCAGTCTTACCTTTTTTTATCCCAGTTTCAGGCCGGTCTTTTCTAAAATCTTTCAATCATAACTCTGATTCAACATCGTCATTAATTTTAACCCATGAACGCTTAATGCTGAACTTTTCATATACTAGCTTTTGCCCAGGGCTTCACCTGCTTAGCGATTAAAACAAAGCATGTATAACTCAGGAATAAAGTATTTTATTCTTTCAGAATCGATCCAGTAGTTTCAGACCAGCACTTCAAGTCACAAACTTTACCTCTATATAATATTAGTGATGAAGGAAGGTCAAGCATGAGAGGCCTATCTCCGTCTTGTTCGCTAATCGTCCCATTAGAATCTAGACTAGATTTGATTTGTGTCTTTCGACTTTTCAAACGACAATACTCACAAGAAGTGGTTCTCAGTGTTGAGTGGTGTGTCGCACTCGCGGCAGAGCATGCCTTCAGGCAGCACCAGCGTCAGATTCTCGAACGAATCCTCCACATCGTGGTTCGCAGAGTCTTTCACTGGAGGCCGAGCCTTGTTCTATAATAAAAGTGTTGGATGGGTTGTTATTGCCTATGCAATAGTAATGCCGTTAAACTGACTGTCAAGTACAGTAATTCTAACTAGAGTTAGGAACAAACATAACACACCTCCAAATATTCATACAAATCTCTTTCCAGAATATGTAGAGTAGCCTTTTTTTGTTTGTTTTATTTTTACCCGCAACAGACTGGAGAATGGTATATATAAACCCCAAGGTAAGAGATTTGAGTTCTTACGATTTTTTCTCAAAACGACTTCATTATCAGCCTATCATGTTCCCACTGCTGGGACAAAGACCTCTCAGAGAGAGAGGATGGGCTCTAATGTAGCATTGTGCAATGTCCATGTTGGTGAAAAAATATGTCTTTTGTAAACATTTATGTCTGAACTTTTGAGGTTCTTGGACATACCGGTTTCCTCACGATGTTTTCCTTCACCGTTGTTGAGTGATGTCATCAAAACTGCACATCATTTGTGTACTAAATATGTCATAGATGCAGGGCTGAGAATCGAACCAGGTGCCGTCCAGATTATAAAGCGCACATGCTACCCGTTCATCATAGTTCATAGTTTTCAAATTTTATTTGTATCTGTATGATACTAGTTTCAAATAACGACGTAAAGTCACTAATAAGGTACAATATTATGTTTAATTCTAGATAGCGATAGCGATAGATGATAGCGTGCATTATGGTTCCAAAATTTTATCGTGCTAAATTTAAAACTATCTCGATACATACATTCTAAATTATTTTCAAGGATCCACAAGATGACTACAATGATCCACTACAAATGACAACAATGTTTCCAAAGAAAAACTAGTCCCATTAACACCCATAATAGATACACTACAAATAACTAAGAAGTAACTATATATTCTTTAGTATTAAAGCATTCTATTAAGGGAACGTACCCATACAACGTGACTCGTATTGTGGGCAGCAAAAATTAAAAAAAAAAAAATTGTTGTATGGGTGCGTTCCCTAATTTAATATCAACAAGAGAAAATAAACGAAATACATACTAACAACAGAATAAAAAAATTTGCAAAACCTCCCCACAGCCAGACTTTAAAACTCTTGTGGATCATATCTTCTGTGTGCTTGCCATCTGCAGAGATGCAACACTATAAGCTTTAAAGCTACATCCAAAAGGTGCATTATTAACATAAAACAAGTAGTGCATAAGTCACCGAGCGAAATTCAGAAGTGGGATTAATATTAATTCAGCAGCATGATTATGTTGGCAATCAACTAAGATCGTTAGTTGATAATTGCCATCGCGTTTTCCCATTCAAGCACAGATATACACAACCAGATCGGCAATATATTTTAGTGAAAGAGACAACTTGATATGGCTCAGCACAAGTACGAAAAGGACATAAATAGATTTTGTTGTCCTTATCGGCGTGACCTGTTTTTGGTACCTCAAGTGTCAAAATCTGTAATAATCAGTGACAAACAAAACGGGTTTGAATTATATTTATTGCCTTTTTTTGGTGATTAAATGTGATAAATGCGTGTTTCCTCTGAGAAATAATTGTAAAAGATATTTTACAATGGTTGGTTGTAGCATTTTGGGCTACAAGAAGCGCAGTGAGCGAAAATACGATGAAATATCATTTCACACGTAAGTAAACATATAAAGCTTGTAACGATCACCTAAATAAATTCAGGATATCAATTCGCAAATATTTTATTCATAATTAGTCAGTTTTTAGGTCGATTTGTGGTCTAATTCTATGAATTTTATTAAATTATTCACTTAGAAAATAAATTATGAATGTTGCCAGTTTATGAAAGAAATTACCCACCGCAACTAACATAAATTATTCGTTCTGCAGGTTTCCAACTGATCCTGTCACATTGCTGAAAAAAGCTGGCACATTGCAAGAAGTGCAAAATACCGACCCTTTTATGCCCATATGAATATGGTGAATGTTAATATTAAATATATATTAATGAGGCCACAGTTATGAAGCTGGAAAAGCAAAAGGCGATTTCGGCGAACCGATTCAAAAAGCTACGCGCTGTTCGTGAAATTTGTACTGTAAACATTAAAGAGTCTATTTATCTAATTATTTGGAATGTTATACATAATTCCATTCATGAAAAAACTAAACTGACCAAGCGCGAGTCGGGCTCGCGCGCTGAGAGTTCTTTACAATCACAAAATACAAAAAGTTGTGCAAAAAGACAACATCACGCCCAGGCTGTCACCCATCCAAGTACCGACCGCGCCCGACGTTGCTTAGCTTAGTGGTAAACAGAAATTTGTCACTGACTCGCACTTGGCCAGTGTTTATTATTTGTTGTTTTACTTATGTTCACTATAATCAGCTAAATTTGACGCTTGTACGGATTACCGTTTTTACACTAGAACAAATCCAAAAATACGTTTAACGTTTGTTGCATGGGGGCCCTTCCTTTGCCCTTCCGTTTTAACTCTTTGACTTTTTTATTATTTTTAATTAATCATAAAAAATCATGCTATGGTTACTTTACAACCTTTTTTCTAGTACTATATTCTAATCCTAACAAATAATTATAATAAAAACGCAAGTAACTTTCTGTCTGTTTTTTACGAGGAAACGGCTAAGTCATGGTATAATAATATACTCCGCCAGGTATAGCAATCCGAGAAAAAATGTTTACGTAGGCGTCCCGCAATGATGTCATGATGTCAATTTACAACAGGTTCGAGAGAGATGACGATACACCACGTAACAGCTGATTGAATAAAGTGGCAACTGGACAGTGACGTCATTGCGGGACCACTCCCAGATTGCTAGACCTTGTTTTCTTAGATCATGGGCTAAGTCAAATTTTGTCAGGACGATAGGGTGTGTCATGAGGACAGACAACGTACTTTTCTTCCCAGAACATTGCAGGTAGCTCCGTGGGTTGCAGCAGATAGTGTATAAAATATAAATATTTAAAAGGTAGTATTGTTTCCAAAGTACTCATTGAAGATTCACTACCCATCATAGTAGGTAAATTACCCTAACTTATAGCAAATCATTTTAATGTGGCAACACACCTTGTTGAAGCGAGAGGCACTGAGCTAGCCACGCTCATTGAAAATCTATAGGTAGTAGATCTGTGCATTCAAGCATGGCGAAAGTACGATGGCGCGAACGAGATTGACAGCTAACATAATTAGGCTGTAGGAAAAAAAAAATGGATGCCATTCAAGTATTACATAAGCACCAAGGAGGGAAGAGGTCTTTGCTTTTGCTTATCATAACATTTAGGACGGGACGGGACGGCCAGGATTACGTCACCAATATTTATTAAACCTCTATGCTTAAGAACGTTTGTGTAAGAGCTTTGCTTACATTTGCTGACAAAATACGAGGGGGTAAAAATTACTAAAAATCTGAACCACTATATGAAAATGTGCTTTCATTTTTGGTGATCAAGCTGATGCTTATGGGATGATAATTACACTTGAGTGACTTTTGCTCCACTTTTATGTGGTGAACATAGACAATAATTACTAACCCTCGGTTTGGCAATTAAATGCTCCTCCTTGCAAAGCGCCGTAGCGCCTTGCACTGTGATGTGTTGGCGGATTTGATGCTCTCGCAGTTGACCTGTACCAATAGCAAATTGAGACAAGAATAAGCATTGTGTATAATCTTACAGTGGAGCTTTATAGTGGAGTAACCTTTACTGTCCCACTGCTGGGCAAAGGTCTCCCCCATTTCCTTCCATGAATCCCGGTCCTCCGCATAGTGGAATACGAGATTTATAAAGATTTTTTATGTTCAAAGATATTTAAAAGTATGGATAATGGATATCCAGCTAGCGCTCAAAATCGTCTAAACCAACATCTACAATTTACTAACTATTAACGTAATCTGTGCATTTAGTCTACATTTGTTGGGTTTGCAAAATAAATTAGTTATTGGCCTAGGATTTAAATTAATTCGTAGATATTTCTAAAATGTATTTAAATTTACATAGATGAATTCATGACACTTTTTTAAAAATGAATTTATTGTACCAACATCCGCGGGATTGTAAATCTATGGATGTATGGACTTTACTTATGTGCCACAAATAAAACCCCATGGGTACTAATTAATTTATAACATGACTATATTAAGTTAGGCAGTGATTTCAATATCAAAGGCAGTAAAAGAAGACAGACGCTGGCTTCATATTTGTGTAGCCCAGAAAGGTTACATTAAAGAATGCGTATCGTATGACAGTTGCGTATGTACGAAATTCTTCGTACATAAGAACGAAGTACGAAGTGAGAATAGGCAGGTGTCCTAATGTTCAATTTATTACAAATAACCGGCCTAGCGATGAATATAACTAAATACATTACACACACTGAAAAAATAATTTAAATTGGCTGATAAATCTCTGAGATATGAGTGTTTAAAGTTTTAGGTGGGGATAGAGAGGGGATGCTCTATCCCTTTCTCGCAAAGCGTGTGTTAAGTATAGCATTTGTATGGCGCACCTGAGGCGTGACGTCACGGCTCAGTATAGTGCGCTCTCTGTCTAGCATGAAATTTAAATGCTTATATCTTATTTATTTTTAAACCAATTTCAATTTTGTTTTTGTTGATGTGCTCTATTTATGATCAGCTTTATTGTGAGGTAATAAAAAAATATTAGTCATCATGCCTATTGCTTGTGGACATCATCATCATTTTAGCCATAGGACGTTTACTGCTGGACCCTCCCCCATCGATTTCCAAAAGAGCCGGTTGGAAGCGGCCTGCATCCAGCATTTCCCTGCGGTCTCTTTTAGGTCGTGGATATGCTTAGAATTAAATATAGCACATTCTTACCAAGGTGTACAAACTTGAGCGAGCATCTGTTGCACCGGGCTTCATTATCCTTGTCTTTGTGCAGTTTGAGATGGTCGAGGAAAAGCTTCACGTTAGTAGTCATCTCGTTACCGTCCACATATACTGGGATCACCTGTGAACAGTTTCCATTGCAAGATAAGCCTCTAAGGGGCTACTACATGGGGTTCTTCATAAGGCGAGTAAATGGATTCGGCAACGTAATTGTGATGCCTCTGGTGTTACAAGTATTCATAGGCGACAGTGACTGCTTACCATCAGGCACCCCGCCTGCTTGTTTGCCGTCTACGGCATTTACAAAAACAGGCAAATCTACCCCAGTTTGATCCGAATTGATGCATGCACATTTACAATCAGTTTGTTTTGTTTCATTGTAATTTTGCATCTCATTTCAATCCGATACAGTTATAATTAAGGGTTTCCGTATGCACCTTTAGTATGATAAACTCGATCCATCTACACAACAGTTTTTTTTTTGTTTAAATTAGAATGGCTGTCAAGGCTTTTTTGTAAGAAATTTGTTGTAGCTTGCACCCATATAAACGAAACGTCAGTCATTCGAAATCAGTTAGCAACTGTGATGTGGACAAAGAACTTTGAGACCTAATCCAAAAAGGTAAGGTCCAAGTTCTTTGGATGCGGAGTTCGACGCGTTGATCTAAATAAGAATGTTCAATCAAGGTTCTGTCATAATGCCTGTTAACAGATTTTCCCTCTCATTTCCGTTCTATTTACTTCTCTTTTCTGTGATCTACACATACTATAGGACAGTTCTGTATGAGACCAGATTTAACTACCGAAACTTTAAAAACCAACTGCAACAAACTACTGTTTCAGTTTTTAAACTATCCGTAAACAACAGCAAAACATCAAGAAAAAAAATTGCAATCTTGGTCACGTTTTGTGATGAAAAATATTAGATTATCCAGTAAATGATTATGTGGGCAAAGTTGACGGCAAACAATATGCTTGATGAAAGATAATTATAAAAAAAAAAATACTTTAAAATTAGTAAATACGCAATTTCGTTTCCTTAGTTGACATATGTTGATATAATAACCAAACTACTGACCCGATTTTGATGAAATGATTATTTAAGCATCACAGGTATTTATAACTTTTTGAGCGTATCCACTTATATTTGCTCCAAGCTCATACATCTACTTTTGGTCCTTCGAGCATCATTTTGTGGTCCTTCGAGCCGATATGTACCTTCCTATGTTAAGCTCTTTGTTTTAGCTTCTTACCTTGAGACAATGCACGCACAGCACAGTGTTGTAATACGCATGCGCATTGCGGTAATGGTCGATGAGCGCGCGATGCGATGAGGCTCGATAATCGCACGAGCCACACGTGTAGGGGAGCTCCAGAGGTGCGTGGGACTTCTGCATGTGGGACGCTAGAGTCAGCACCGCAGCGAAACGGACCTGCGGGTGTAAACAGTGGTTAGATAAGCGAATATGCAGTAGTTTATTATAATCAGTAAAGTGACCCTAAATTGTTACAGTCAAAAATGGGAAAAGTGGGATTAAAGCACTTCGTATGGGTTTTTGGAATATCAACCGTAAAGCAGTGTCGATTTTTTGTGCCCACTCAGGCAGTCCGATAGAAAAATGGGCCAATAGGAAAATGGAACTTGAGATATTTCAGGTCGACTGGTCGGACTTTGCGGTTGATCACACAGTTTGAACTTTAGTTTTTGTCTTCATTGTTGAACATGAACATAACAAATTAGTGGAGTATTTCGGCAGACTTGCAGCGAAAGTTTGTTCATACAAATTGCGGAAGTAGTGCCGTGTGCATTCACTTATTGTGTTTGGTTCTTTGATTGCTTAATTCAGGTACCCTGCGACCTTATTTTGTTAGAATTTGGCCTTATTGTGTTTTCTTTACAGAACATTTATACCAGATTTTAAAATCTATATACATATATAAAATAAAGTCGTGTTAGTTAACACTATTTATAACTCGACCGATTTGGCTGAAAATTGGTGGGGAGGTAGCTTAGAACCAGGATAGGCTACTTTTCATCAGCATCATCACCATTTTTCATCACTGCGCGAGTGAAACCGCGGGGCGCAGCTAGTAGGTACTAAAACAAAGTCACAAGTGAGAGACACTGACGCGTGTAACCAGACGGACTTGGCCAACTGACCGCCGTCCAACCAACGGGAGAGAAAGAGAAAATTTTATCTTTCCTTCCCGTTGATTGGACGGCGGTTCTTTAACCAAATCCACACGTCTGTTAGTACTATTAGAGAGCCACAGTCAAATAAACTTCTCCTTCCCAACCGCAAGCGAACGCGCTTTGTCATAAAGACGAGTTAGACCCAAGTTCTGACAAAAATAATGTCGCAGGAGAACTGGCTTTACTTATTAAAAATATTTTTGAGTCGGGAAATACTGCTGTAACATGATTTCTGACGCACACGCAACTTTGGTTCTGTCACTTTCTTAAAACTGAGTCAAGCAGTCAGTTCGGGCTTATTTTCTGGTCTACAGAAAAACTCACCTCACAAATCATATTTAAATAAAGTGAACAAGTTGACTTTGTATTAGCTGGGTGTTTTAAGTGAATCTGCAGTAAAAAAAATATGCCATAGGTGGCAAACAAGCAGACGGGCCGCCTGGTGGTAAGCAGTCACCGCCGCCTATGGATACTTGTAACACCAGAGGCATTACAAATAAATAAATAAATATTCGGGACATTTTTTCACACACAGTCATCTAACCCCAAACTAAGTAAAGCTTGTGATATGGCTGCCAGAGACTGATATACATACATATATATTTTTAAATACATACTTAAATAGATATTAACAACCAGATATAGAACAAACACAAATGTTTATCACACAAATGTTTGTCCTACGTGGGAATCGAACCCACGCCTTTAGGCTCAGAAGGTAGGTTCACTACCAACTGGACCAACGGGCTATCTAAATACGTAAATACGTTGCCGACCCTTAAGGTCTCTATTAATTCGCTTTTTGAAGAACCCCATGTTGTAGCTTCTCGGAAACACCGCGTTAGGTTTGTCTTTGTTCAGGAACCGCTTGAGACAATATACACTGAACGACCATTGTCTCTTTAGTTGTTATCTTTTAAATTTAAGTATACAAACCTCACAAATCAGACAAGCGTAAGTGAACAAGTCCGGCGACTTTGTATCAGCTGGGTGGTTGTGTTTCAAGTGAGTCTGCAGCTCGTCTTTGCTCGGGAACCGTTCAAGACAGTAGATGCACTGAGTGATCGTTGACTCTTCGATCACACCCTCAGGCGGTGGAATTGCGTGCGTGTAGAGATGGTCCATTAGAGCAATGTTGTCGTTGAACTCTTGGTAGCAGACCGTGCACTGTTGATGGGAGATTTTTGATTGAGTAGGGGCCAAACATATGCATGCAGTATTAAGCTAATCTTCTCAGACCTTGGAGGTTAGACAAGACCCACTTTCTGTTAGCGTTAACGCCTGCGGAAAGATGAACTTGAGGAAAGTGGGGTTGTCTAACACCCAGTACCGGCGTTATCTATTCTTTGCCATTGGATTTTCCGTTTGAATGGCAGACGGGGGGTAGAAATCTCGCCCAGCGCGCTGGTAGTGCTAAAACCCATTATCCATATCTCTCTTTTGTTCTTAAACGCATTTATTTAGATAACCTAGACGTATAAATGTGGCGGAGCTGACACAGAAGGCGAGAGTACGATGCACGACGTTCTGTCGTCAGTCTCAGCGATGAACGTCGTAACGACTTCGAGTTTTGCCTCCAAAAAGTTTCTAACCCCTGTCTGTCTAATCCAATTGAAAACATCAATATTTATACATGGCTAAATAAAAAATGTCCTGACTAACAGACAATGTACAACCCGAATCTCTGGACCTTGATACTTGATGTTTGGAGGATGTGTTCATAGAACGCACACTAAGAAAGGATCTTGGAAAATTTGCATCCCATAGGATAATCGTTACCTATCACTTATCCTGTAGCTCTAAGCTTTAGTTTTACGGGAAAAAATCCAGGAAAAACGGTTGTGTCCCGTAGGACAAGTTAATTTGGTTCTTAGTCACTTTGCTTAATAACAACTGTTTCAAAACTTACCACAACAGAAATAGCGACTCGGTCGCCGGCAGTCTTGCCACCGATCTGCCCGAAGTAATACTTCTCCATGGACACCATTTCCTCTGGCTTTGGTTCCCGTTCCTTCTTAATGCTCTTTAATGGAATATCATCTAAGTCCGGGTCATCATCGACGTAGCTCTTAGGAGCCTTACGACGCCCTCGAGTGGGAGTCTCGTCTTTAGTCTTGGTCTTTTGTTCTTTTTCTTTTTCATGCTCTTGTTTGATCTTGGTACGGCGGAGGGCCAGCGGGACCTGAGAACGATTAGAATGAAGGTCATTGAACATTATCCTACCAAAAATAATCCCTAATGTTCTGAGTTCGCGGCTTTGATAATATATAATTTGGACCTGTCTTAAATTCGAATTAGTACCGAAAAAAAGGCTGCCAAAAACTGAAGGGGGCGAGGTATTACACACACTGACATATTCTTACTAGTTCTACAAACAAACACACACTTCAATATAGAGAGGCACAGAAAATTCAAAATTATATATTCAAGAAATGTACATTAT
The DNA here is from genome assembly GCA_914767915.1 of Agriopis aurantiaria. Classification (NCBI taxonomy): domain Eukaryota; kingdom Metazoa; phylum Arthropoda; class Insecta; order Lepidoptera; family Geometridae; genus Agriopis; species Agriopis aurantiaria. The sequence continues at coordinate 17,396,747 of OU611982.1, read as the reverse complement.
AAATTGTTACTGGCTCTAACTGCCAAACTGGGTATTGGAAGCCCGTGTCTTGGTAGTTAGTTAGTTCAAATAAGTCGTCAAATAGACGACCGGGGGGGGGGGGGGGGGGGGGGGTTTTTTTTTTTTTCAGTTCTGATACTTTGTAGATGGTTCTTACGGAGAGAATGTTTAGGAAAATTGCGTAGAAAATTTAAAAATTCCATAAAACTTAACAATGTTTTTAACTTCGCGCGTTCCAGTATAATTTTTTGTATATTTGTATTGGGAACATAATAGATTAGGACATTATATTATGTAGCATTTATGGTTCGTCTATACGTCCCCAATTCAAATTTACAAGTACCATTATGCAACGCGGTATTAGAAAAAAAACAACAAGCTGGATCGTGACAATGCCAGCCTCCATACAAAATATTTCAAACCCCTCTCACAAGGGTCAAACAAATATACAGCAACAGCTACATACAAGCAACAATTTGTTCTCCTAGACTCCAAGACCTTTGCTTCAGCAGGTTAATTGTTACAAACCTCTTCTTCATCATCGTCCTCGATGTAGAGAGTTTTCTCCTTCTTCTTCTTTTTGGGTGGGGGTGCGGGCAGCGGCGTGGGTGAGAGCTCCTTTTTCTTGCGGCCACGCTTGCCACGTCCACTTGTCTCAGCCTCTTCTTCTTTCTTGCTCTGCGAACAGTCATAGAAGAGAATGAGAAACAGAACGAAAATGAAATGCCTCTTTTCAAGACCAGAGTGAATAGGTATCTTCTAAGTCTGCGTGCTTCATCTTCGACCACATCGTCGCTTACCAACAGGAGAGTTGATACAAACGCGGACCGTGGTAAAAAAAACAACACAATCTGCATTGCAAAACGTCAACTTTTTGTAGCAATTTACAGTAACATTTCTGAGAGTTTTAGTAATATAAGATACTTTATTGTCTCTTGCTTACCTCGTCATTCTGCCTACTAAAAAATATCTCCCGAAAATTTTCTTGCCTATCTCGAGCATCATATTTTAGGAATCCAGTAAAATCTAACTCCAGGCATATAATTTATCCTACAGCATTTAAACAAACAAGTGTATTGTAAGGAAACATCTGAATGCAATGTTATAATTCGCAGTATTAGGCATGATGACTAATATTTTTTAATTGCCTCATAAAAGAGCTGGTCATAAACAGAGCCCATCAACGAAAACAAAATTAAAATTAGTTCATATATAAATAAGTTATAAGTGTTTTAATTTCATGCTAAACAGAGCGCACGATACTGAGCTATGACGTCACGCCTCAGGCGCGCCATACAAATGCTATACTAACACACGCTTTGTGACAAAGGGACAGAGTATCCCCTCTCTATCTCCACCTAAAACTTTAAACGCTTTAATCTCAGAGATTTATATTATTATATTTTCAGTATGTGTAATGTATTTAGTTATATACCTTAGCTAAGCCTGTTATTTGTAATAAATTAAACATCAAGACACATGCCTATTGCAGATCGTATAGCCCAGAGCGCAAGAGCTTCATGGCCTTATTCCACCCTCCCCCTTTTACTACAGTATAAGTAGAAGGACTGCACACTACCACCCCTTCTTTCGTGGAAATTCCAAAGATTCCTACTCAACGATTTAGGTCGTCATTTAGGATACGTAGTGCCCAAGAATGGAACTCCCTGCCGTCCTCCTTGTATCCTGAGAACTACAATTTAAGCATCTTCAAGGCTAGAGCGAAAAGATCAACGTGTTCCATCGTCGGCCGCAACATTTTGTATGCTTTGCTGTGTCCTAAACTAACTTCATTGCGTCATAAAGTCTTTGTTTACTTTAATATCATGTTGAAGTGGGTCTTCTGTACTTTAATTACTATTATTATATTCTGTGACATTACTTACTTTCCCAGAGGGATATTTCCAGTTCTTGAATGGGTTAGCCGCGATCTTGTTGAGACGTACAGTAATAGGGTCTTTGGAGTCTATTTTAGTTTGCTCGGAAAGGTGGATGATTATGTTGTCGAACGCTTGCCCTGGCGATATTCCATATCTGTGTACAATAATTTGATTAAGTAAAATAAAAAAACAAGCTCAAATATTATAATTTAAAACACTGTTTTAAACTATCACGGTTGTTCACTAAAGTTATATGATTATTACACAACCAATAACCATAACATAACTCAACATAACATATCTCATTCCACAGCCTTACCACGGTAAATATCCCGTGAATAATCATATAACTTTAAAATTATTTATTACATCAAAATTTAACACAGAAGTGGGATTTTTTTAACTAAGATATTACACATGCAAGAATTTCTCAGAATGCAAGTTGCAGTTAACTGTGAAAGTTAACAATTTCGCAAACGTGAGACCTACGATCGTTTATTCGGAATTTATTGGCTTAAATTTTGCAAGATTTCTACAATATTATTTTATAAGCGTAGGCAATTTGTGAAAACCAGTATCGTGATAAATTCTTCACTTACTTTTCTCTCCATACAAGTTCATCCAAGAACTGTTGAATAATCTGTCTCGAGAGCAGAGACAGCGTATTCTGAAACATTCTCGGCACAATCCTTCTCAAGTATTCCATTATGTTGGCATTACTGTTCCTTCCTTGGGACTCAGTATGGGAAGACGACTGGTGTACAGCCTTAAAGCCCATGTTAAGTAAAGTTCCCTTGTCAACTGTCAAATCGGTGAGGATAGTCGATGATGGATGGACCCAATTCGTTAGCGGTTCTAGAATCTTTTGGAATCTCTTCTTGTAATTCTTTTCATGTTCTGCTAAAGGCTCGACGGCGCGCAATCGAATCTGTGGAAAATAATTTTAATCAATAGTTTTCTCTGCTGCTTATGCAGTTCACTGAATATCAAATGAGCTGTTTATAGACTGATTTGAACATGAAAACGCATTCCACTCTTTTTACAAGCATTTAGATAACTTGCGTTGTTAGTTTGTGTCAAATCTTACAACTGTTATATCATTTAACTAACCTAACCTAAGCCAACCGATTGAGCTGATATTTTGCGTACATATTAAGGTTGGATGACAATGCATGGTTAGAAAAGTGACGTCATTCTAAATCCAATATGGCGGACCAGTTATTTTTTATGGGCCTTATGATATGGGTATCAAATGAAAGGGTTTGTTGAGAATTCGAAAATTTAAATGACTTTATACTATATATTCAATATTTATTCATTATATTCAATACTAGCTGACCTGACAGACGTTGCCCTGTCTTAGAACTGTCAAACACGCAAAGTCAAAATTGTAAATCTTATTTTTTTACCCCTTGGGTTACATTATTGGAGTATGAGTAACGATCCCTATTTTTTTTTAAATATAATACAGCCGGTTACCCGGGGATAGCGTAGCTTCCCAACAGAGAAAGAATTTTTCAAATCGGTTCAGTAGTTTCGGAGCCTATTCTATGCAAACAAACAAACAATCAAATCTTTCCTCTTTATAATATTAGTATAGATTTCGAACGCCTAAAAGTTTGTTTAAGTAAATTAATAAGTTTGCTCATTTTACCTAACAGTAGTGCAACAGTAGTTGGTTCTGCCTATCGCGTTTACGTACACGGACGCGTTTGGTCTGTTTTTTTTTTTTACTAGTAATTATAACGTGATTATGAAATTTACAGTATTTTGCGTAATATATTTTTGCAAACTACTTTCGGTCCCGCTGCTTGATACTGTTAGCACTCTACGCTAATAGCGATCACATGAGTAATTGAATTATTAGAATGTCAACAATCGTCAGTGAGCTCAAATAAATCGGACCGCTCATCTCATTAGCATCGTGGACACTGTTGGCGTATTTCAGATCACCCACTTAGTGTGTCTACGCAGACAAACATGCAAAAAATTGTAAGCAATACTTACCAGTTTCTCAACAGGGTCTAGCACCCCCAAGACTTCAACCTTCACCTGCCTCTGCGTGCCATCATGGCTTGTCGTTCCCAAAGATATAACCCCCACTTCCACTTTCTTACCCGGTCCACCCAACAAGCCCAAATGCTGATGAATTGCTGATGTGCAAATCGCTCTAAGCCATGTAAACAGTGCTTTCACATACAAATTGTCCACTTTGACCCATTGCACGACGTTTTGAACATTAGTCTGGCATGCCCAGTGGTAGACTAGTTTCAGGAGTACGCTAGGTGGGAAAGTGGCCCCTTCGAAGACAGAACTGGAGAACACTGAGACGAAGCGAGTTGGGCAGCATTCGGATATCCAGACGTAGCCACCGGAGTAGGGGAATTTGGACACGTCTGAGTACATGCCTGGAGAAAAAAGGTAATAAGTTCATATACTAGTATGAATAGGTTTTGAAATAAAAAGTATAAATTTGACCTTTTTAAAAACCCCTCGATGAAAGACCTGATAATCTTCAAATGGTTGAACAGATTTTTTTGAATCATACCTAAGAAAACATTCAAGTCACCTTTCAAATAAAAAAATTATACCTCAAATCTTACACAAATTTACAGCACAGCATTAATCCTTCAGATTTTGTCTGTCCACCTTATCCTCGGTTGGACGTGGTTCCGCTAACCTAGATTAATAACATTAATCCTTATGTATTGTGACCTTCATTGATTTAAAATTGCAAACACATACCTAGTTTCAACTTGTTCCCGGAATGTATGAGACACCACTGCTCCGACCTCACAAGCCCTTGCTGGATGAGCCACTCGGTGAACTTCATTGGAGTGTGCATCAGCACTGATTTCACTTTGCTGTCGAGAATCGAGCGATCGGATGGTGGTGGGGCGTCCTTGGAGCGGAGGTATGGACGAGCCACTACGACGAGCGAGGGGAATGTTTTGCCTGTAGGGAGAAATAATGTTAGGTGATATTTTAGTTTGATTTCGGCTTACATTAAGACACACCTGATGGGCACAACGTGGGATCTAAGTGTAGGGTATCGGAATTTTCGGGTGCCTTCCCACGGACGAGGTCCCCAAATTGATCAGAAAAACAAACATAAAATAATATGAAAAAAAAAAAAAAAAAATAGTTTTATGTTTTTCTTAACTAACCTTGCAGCTTATTGAAAGAAACCTCTCTAGAGTCTGCCACATTCTTGTTGCTTTCTTCTTTAGTAAGGTCCACAATGGCGGTGGCTTTAGTAGCACTTCCAGTGAGAAGACCTCCGATGGCAGATGCTTCCGATGGCCGAACATTTGTGACCACACTGTGTACATCTGTAGAATGATGAAGACATTAACAACTTTATAAAAAAACAGTACAGTTCAATCAATTTTGTCAATTTAAAAAACTGACTTCAAAATTTGTAAACACGTAATTTTGAGTTTAAAAAAAATATATATTACCATTCCCACTCCTTCATTAATAAGCTGATTTGTAAAATTCTTTTTTATTTGAAAGGATAAATTTTCAGGTTGGTCCCATAGAAATTTCATCAAAATCAGTTTGGTGGGTTTTAAATTTAATTAACTGGAAAAATATGTTATCCAAGTAAACGAAATTGTGTATTTACTAATTTCTGAAGTCCGTTTTCTTGGGTTCTGTACCCAAAGGGTAAAAAGGGCACCCTATTACTGAGCTTACGCTGCTGGCTGTCCTTTCTGTCTGTCGGTCTGTCCGTCCTACCTTTTAGCAACTGTATCTTTCGAACCTTAATAGACAGCCAGTTGAAATTTCACAGAATATGTAATGTGACGGCGGATTAACTAAGAAATAATTAAAAAATCATAAAGTAAGTAAGTAAAGCGAAAGGTTTTTTTTGGGATTGCTCCAATGTAATACGTACAAGTGTCAAACTTGCCGTGATTATAGTACACACTCCAAAGTATAACAACAAATAATAAATAATGGCTAAGAGTGAGTCAGTGACAAATTTTGTTCATTATACCTAGTTATAACTGGTAATTTCATTACTTAGATGACCTCATTATTTCTTTCACCGAATCGAAATGCCATCATATTTTACATCCGCTACACAAGTAAGGGTTGTCCAGCCTCAGCCTTAAAATACGCTGATTGCCATAATCTATACTAATATTATAAAGAGGAAAGATTTGTTTGTTTGTTTGTTTGCATTGAATAGGCTCCGAAACTACTGAACCGGTTTGAAAAATTCTTTCACTGTTGGGAAGCTACACAAATCCCGAGTAACATAGGCTATATTAAATTTAAAAAAAAATAGGTATCTTTACTAAAACTCCAATAATGTAACCCAAGGTGTAAAAAAATAAGATTTTCAATTTTGACTTTGCGTGTTTGACAGTTCTAAGACAGGACAATGTCTGTCAGGTCAGCTAGTTATAAATAAACTGACTTCAATAGGTATCTCCTTCTTCTTTCATTAGGTTAGGTTTATAGACATTTATTCTCATATAAGATGTTACATCACTTCCATGAGAACACTGCTAACAATACATTTACAGTTCGTCGTCGCAAAAATAACTAATAACATTACAAACATGTAGAACAAAATAATATAATAAAGCATACAGTACATAATATATATCTAATTAATCGTCCATCACATTTGCTTGATAATATGCTCAGCAAGCCGCTTTTTAAATGCGTTGAACGACTTCAACGCACATTCATTCCTTAATTTGATCTAGGAACAAGAAAAACCCACTTAATTTAAGCATTTGATACTAACTAGATGGTGCCAAAGTTTTATCCTTAGTCTTGGTGTTCTCCTTTGTCTTGGTGGTCTCCTTTTCCTTATCTTTTTCTTTTTCCCTGTGCTTATCTTTATCCTTCTTCTTTTTCTTGTGCCGGGTTTCGAGGCCAGGGGAGGGTTCTCTTACTGGCGACGGAGAATAGTCACGGTCTTCTTCTGGCTCTTTCTTCTTACGACCTAAAGGGATAATATAGGTGTAGTGTAATTAGGTCTGCAGAGCGATTATGAGTTACGTCACAATTCAATCGCAACATGATTTAATGAAATCCCACTCACTCGGATATCCATTCTCCTAAGAATAAAATAATTCATATGGAGCACAAGCAGGTGAACATGACTGCTATCTGGATTACATCTCTACATAGTATAAATTATAGTCACTTTCCGCATCTGTCTGTCTGTCTGTATGACCGCTAACTCCTCCTAAGTCACGTGAAGGATTTTGATGAGATCACCATCAGATAATTTTTCATGGATGGTTTATTTATATATTACTAGCGACCTGCGGCCTTATTATAGAAGTTTGATTGTGATCGAGATTGCATGCCGTCCCGTTCGCATCTACTTACTCGCACCACGTGCGTAAGTGAGATGGCACACGATCACGATCACAATCCGAATCACGATAAGACATCTATAATAAGGCATCTGCCCTGGCCAGGGTGGGTCACTAGACTGCTATCAGACTATTCATTAGATTATTTTCAAAATCATTTAATATTTCTTGTGCGATAAATCAAAATATTGTTAGATTACAATAATATTTAATTTGGAACAATATTTTAAAACAAGCCAGGCATTTACACCTATACGACTGATTGAAAGAAACCTGCCCATTCAAAGCAAGAGTGATATAGCGGTAACAAGCATCATGAAAATCCACCTGCTCTTGATTTATTTATAACACAAGACCGATGATTCGTTTTTTTTTTATTTTTTATTTTTTTCATACATAATGGCATTTTGTATGGAACAGCAAGCGCAACTAGTATTACATAATAACTCATAATAACCTTTTTTGGATGGTGGTTTTTCCTTGGATATGGACATGGAACGAGACCTTGATCTGATGATGTCAGCACTCTGCCTCTCCAGGTCTTTCAGTACTGGCTGCCTAAAAAAAAATATATTTTTAGAAAATGGATAGAATATAGAATAATAATAATAACATATAGAATAATAAAGAAACTGCATTATGTGTATCTGCTAAAATACAAGTTTGTACATTCTCTACAAAAAAAGCAAAAGTTTTTTGCTGCTCCGAGGATCCAGGGCGTTTCCTTGAATATCTCACTACATTTCTAGGGAGGTCAATTAAGGCTGTAGCGAAACTTGCTTCCAAGAAGCTTGGTGTGCTTAACAGAGCAAAGCGATACTTAACTTCAGATCAGTGGCTTCTGCTTTATAAAGCACAAGTGCAGGCCCATGTGGAGCTCCCCCCTCTGGAATGGCACGTCTGAATACCAGCTGCAGCCACTAGACTAATTAAAACGGTGAGCCACCAGAATTGTTGACAATCCCAAGATCACCAACAAGCTGGATCCACTTAGCCTCCGAAGAGATGTGCTTCGTCTACAGCTTGTTTTTCGGGAAATACTCTAAAGAGATTTTTGATCTCATTGCTGCGTCATATTTCCACAGCTGCACAACATCCCAATATCATCAAAAAGCTCACTCCCACATCTTGCAGAGCTGAAAATCTCACACCGTTCGGTTTGTCCTTCTCCCGAAGGTCTTGCCTATAAGCTTTAACATGTAGTGTTTTAAAAGGGGTGTCTACAACCTTACCACTAGTGTTATAGGCTGTCGTTTCCGCTTCCCATCAGGTGCATCGCAAGTTTGTTTACCCACTCGTTTTATTTAACATAAATCTATTACAAAACAAGGATTATGCAAACATGGCTATGGTGGCAGTAGTCAATTTAGCTGATTGATAACGACAATGGTTTAGAAACTCCGGATATTCTGCCAAAATTTTCCTTGAAACCCCAACATCATATTTTACATGTTAATTCAATGAAGTAGTGTCATTGGCAGAAGGGGCGCAGAAAACGGCAGTGCGCTCGTGACCAAGGCATATGCACCTACAATGATCTACATATATGTGTGGAACTAATTGAACCCGTATAGAAAACAAACAAAACTGCCAATGCAATGGGTGGGAGGTGTCCATGTATCTCCCATTTCTTGAGAACCTTATCTGTATTTCCTCGGACGCCATTCTAAACTAGGGAAAATCCAGGGTAACCCAGGTGGTTGGTATGTTATAGCAGTTCTCTACTTACTTGCCAAGCAGTGTATACGCAGTAAACTGATCACCATTGTACACAATTTGGCCTCCGGTATCCTTCACCATATCATCAAGCTTGTTTTGAATACTTTTATATTCGTCGTCGGCATTTTTGTAAGCCTGTAGCTGAACTTCCGTTAGCTCTTCTTCCCAACATTCTAGCTCGAGCGTGGGAACGTCTGGACCAAAGTAAGACCGCTTGTACAAGTCTGCCTCGATGATTTCTGCTTGCGGCGGGACCACTTCGGCTACTTCCTGAAAGTATACATTGATTTTATTACAAAAAATGCAGGTTAGCTACGGACAGCCGCCCGCGTCTGTGGTAAATAATGAGTTTAGAAATAACTACGCACCTCACTATCTGACTTTGGTTTTTTAAGCTTCATGTTTGAAGTTTAGTATATTTTTCTGGAAAGAACATCCATTTATTTGTGCACTAATAAAATTACGACTAAAACGAAAACAACGGCAAACAAGCCGCCATCGAAAGCCACAGCCATGCTGTGGTAATTTAGAACATTAGTGGCGGAACGCTCTAAGGCTGCTGACATCCATCCGCGCCTAACCAAAGAGATGAAAGAGAATGTAACTCGACGCTACGCCTAACTAAACTAATTAAAACAACATAACGTACTGTGTCAATATCCTCTGGTATAAGTGTTCTGTGGTCAATATCATCCATCAAAAATGTTTCAAAATAAAAAACATAACGTCAACAATAATTATTCTTTGAACATTATTAATAATTAATTTATCATTTCTTCGATAAATTTCACGGTAATATCTCTAATTTTATCAGTAGAGTGATTCAAAGTTTCTGTGTACCTATTTTAGTGTTAATTTGAACGCATGTGCCACCGTTTCAATTTAGCTACCTTCGAACTGAGATTTCATATTTTACTACGTATCGTTGCCCCCCACAAAGATTTCATACTATACTACGTGCCCCCGAACTGTGAACCCATAATATATTTATGCTAAGGTTTGTTCAAATTTCGGAGAAAAAACTCGTGCAGTTATCTAGGCCACGTAGTACAGCATGAGTAAAGCCCGATGCAGACCTTGCGAAGTACAGGTGGCAAGTACAAGTAGCAAGTACCTACTAGATACTAGTAGTTAGTAGATACTTGCTACTTGTACTTCTCATGGTCTGCAATGGCATAATACTTAGGTGATAATTTGAATTTAGTTTAGGAATCGTGGTAATTTCTGGTAATAACTGTGATGATTACTTGTTTTGCAGTTGTTTGAACACTTTGAACTGATACAGGACTCACTACCTATATTATTATCACTGTATTGCAAGATGTCATTCAAGTTGCTGGTTGCAACGTGAGCGATGGAAAAGGTAATTTCATATTAAAACTGTTAACATATTCGTGTCCTACAACGAAAGAGAATGTAAACACAATGGTACCGTATTACTAATGACCATTACCCAATGAATAGACTTTTCGAATTAGCAATCCAAGGTATTTATTACTATAATATAATTACGATTTACCCTTAGTCTCAGATAAGATAGTTTTCGAACACTTTTTTCGTTTACGTATTGTTCCATACATTTTAGTAAAGCGCCTCCAGCGGAAACGCGAAAGAACTAAAATCGGTAGTAAACGGCGGTATAGATTGCTTCACTATAGTACGAAAAAAATATCGAATACCTTTCAGCCCAGCAATGTATGGAACAATATGAAAACGAAAAAAGTTTTCGAATACTATCAAAACTTGTACTATGGGTAGAACAGAGTAGATACTTTTAAAGGTTTCGTACGGCGTACCGTACCCAAAGGGTGAAAACGGAACTCTATTACTAAGCTTACGCTATGTCTGTCAGTCCGTCCTACCTCTTAACGCTGGTCGGTTTTTTATGTTATTTCCCAAAAGCAAAGAAGTTTAAACCACTGCTGGAACACAGGCCTTCTCTCAGAGAAAGGATGGGCCCTAATTCATCATCATCATCAAACTTGCTTGGGCGATATCTCGGAAACTGTCGATCCTGGACTAGCAGTTCCTTCGCAAAAGTGATAGATCTCGTCGAGATCTTCATTTCGGATGACAGCTGTCAAACTTGCTTGGGCGATATCTCGGAAACCGTCGATCCTGGACTAGCAGTTCCTTCGCAAAAGTGATAGATCTCGTCGAGATCTTCATTTCGGATGACAGCTGTCAAACTTGCTTGGGCGATATCTTGGAAACCGTCGATCCTGGTCTAGCAGTTCCTTCGCAAAAGTGATAGATCTCGTCGAGATCTTCATTTCGGATGACAGCTGTCAAACTTGCTTGGGCGATATCTCGGAAACCGTCGATCCTGGACTAGCAGTTCCTTCGCAAAAGTGATAGATCTCGTCGAGATCTTCATTTCGGATGACAGCTGTCAAACTTGCTTGGGCGATATCTCGGAAACTGTCGATCCTGGACTAGCAGTTTCTTTGCAAAAGTGATAGATCTCGTCGAGATCTTCATTTCGGATGACAGCTGTCAAACTTGCTTAGGTGATATCTCGGAAACCGTCGATCCTGGACTAGCAGTTTCTTTGCAAAAGTGATAGATCTCGTCGAGATCTTCATTTCGGATGACAGCTGTCAAACTTGCTTGGGCGATATCTCGGAAACCGTCGATCCTGGACTAGCAGTTCCTTCGCAAAAGTGATAGATCTCGTCGAGATCTTCATTTCGGATGACAGCTGTCAAACTTGCTTGGGCGATATCTCGGAAACCGTCGATCCTGGACTAGCAGTTCCTTCGCAAAAGTGATAGATCTCGTCGAGATCTTCATTTCGGATGACAGCTGTCAAACTTGCTTGGGCGATATCTTGGAAACCGTCGATCCTGGTCTAGCAGTTCCTTCGCAAAAGTGATAGATCTCGTCGAGATCTTCATTTCGGATGACAGCTGTCAAACTTGCTTGGGCGATATCTCGGAAACCGTCGATCCTGGACTAGCAGTTCCTTCGCAAAAGTGATAGATCTCGTCGAGATCTTCATTTCGGATGACAGCTGTCAAACTTGCTTAGGTGATATCTCGGAAACCGTCGATCCTGGACTAGCAGTTTCTTTGCAAAAGTGATAGATCTCGTCGAGATCTCAATTTTGGATGACAGCTGTCAAACTTGCTTAGGTGATATCTCGGAAACCGTCGATCCTGGACTAGCAGTTTCTTTGCAAAAGTGATAGATCTCGTCGAGATCTTCATTTCGGATGACAGCTGTCAAACTTGCTTAGGTGATATCTCGGAAACCGTCGATCCTGGACTAGCAGTTTCTTTGCAAAAGTGATAGATCTCGTCGAGATCTTCATTTCGGATGACAGCTGTCAAACTTGCTTGGGCGATATCTCGGAAACCGTCGATCCTGGACTAGCAGTTTCTTTGCAAAAGTGATAGATCTCGTCGAGATCTTCATTTCGGATGACAGCTGTCAAACTTGCTTAGGTGATATCTCGGAAACCGTCGATCCTGGACTAGCAGTTTCTTTGCAAAAGTGATAGATCTCGTCGAGATCTTCATTTCGGATGACAGCTGTCAAACTTGCTTGGGCGATATCTCGGAAACCGTCGATCCTGGACTAGCAGTTCCTTCGCAAAAGTGATAGATCTCGTCGAGATCTTCATTTCGGATGACAGCTGTCAAACTTGCTTGGGCGATATCTCGGAAACCGTCGATCCTGGACTAGCAGTTCCTTCGCAAAAGTGATAGATCTCGTCGAGATCTTCATTTCGGATGACAGCTGTCAAACTTGCTTGGGCGATATCTCGGAAACCGTCGATCCTGGACTAGCAGTTCCTTCGCAAAAGTGATAGATCTCGTCGAGATCTTCATTTCGGATGACAGCTGTCAAACTTGCTTGGGCGATATCTCGGAAACCGTCGATCCTGGTCTAGCAGTTCCTTCGCAAAAGTGATAGATCTCGTCGAGATCTTCATTTCGGATGACAGCTGTCAAACTTGCTTGGGCGATATCTCGGAAACCGTCGATCCTGGACTAGCAGCTCCTTCGCAAAAGTGATAGATCTCGTCGAGATCTTCATTTCGGATGACAGCTGTCAAACTTGCTTAGGTGATATCTCGGAAACCGTCGATCCTGGACTAGCAGTTTCTTCGCAAAAGTGATAGATCTCGTCGAGATCTTCATTTCGGATGACAGCTGTCAAACTTGCTTGGGCGATATCTCAGAAACCGTCGATCCTGGACTAGCAGTTCCTTAGCAAAAGTGATAGATCTCGTCGAGATCTTCATTTCGGATGACAGCTGTCTATAATAGGTAGAGACTCTGGCAAAGCTATAGTAATATTTTTGTGTTTCAGGCATGCAATCTCAACCAAACGCAGGACTTACAAATGTAAATGATACAAGTGCTGCAATGGTTCCTAATGAAGGTGGTGTAACATCGGATACACAAGAAGAAAAAGATTTTTAAGAAGATTTTCGAGATTGGTTTGTGTTTGCAATCTCAAAATTATGAGATTTATAGAAAACAATGTTGCTTGACTTTGAAGTTACCAAAAGAATGTGAAGAAACTGCACATCTTTTGATGTTCTTCGATAAATTATTTGATTCGGTGAATGGATCTTACAGTGAAATTCTGGGAAGACATTTTTACTTTGCTGCTGTAACGCTGAAATCACCACATCAGAAATTTTGGAGTGAAGCTCTTCCAGTTTTAAGATCGTTACGATATTTAAATGACGGGAGGGAAAAGGTTGTTCGGTACATAACAAGCTGGATTAAGACTAAAGAAGGATTCCAAATGCTTGTAAATTCTTTACACAAAAATCAACTTAACTATATAGTTAATAAATTTCAACCACAGGATGACAGGACCCATTAGAAAATATGTTTGGCTCCATATGGTCACTGAACATATGCAATAGAATGCCTGGTGCATTTGTTTTTGAAAGCAAATATAAATCACTTTTAATAAATAATTTATCAATGGGTGATTCGCAAGGAGCGAATTGTGAAAAAGATACTTCAGCCGGCTTACAAACAATACGCGATTATTTTGATATTTGAGCTCAAAATCAAATGAAAAAGAAAATATCGAAATTGATGAGGAAGAGTTTATAATGAGGATCAGTAATCATCATCAGCCGGAAGACGTCCACTGCTGAACATAGGCCTCCCCCTTTAACCTCCACATTGAACGACAGCCCGCCTTTTGCATCCACTGGATACCCGTGACTCTCACAATATCGTCGGTCCATCTAGTGAGAGGCCTCCCTACGCTGCGTCTTCCGGTTCGTGGTCTCCACTCCAGAACCTTTCTTTCCCATCGGTTATCGGTTCTGCGATGGGCGATGGCAATGGCAATGCGATGGCAATGGGCGATGTGGCCCGCCCATTGCAACTTCAACTTGCAAATTTTAGCAGCTGTCGGTGACTCTGGTTCTTTGGCGAATATCCACCACGTTTCGGATCTTATCGCGCAAAGAAACTCCGAGCATAGCTCTCTCCATTGCCCGCTGTGTGATTCTGAGCTTTTCCAAAAGGCCAACAGTTAAAGACCACGTCTCAGTACCATATTAGTAAAGTAGTAGCAAATTCAATAGAACTAGTACTCACTTTATTCTTCATGACATATCTTTTTGAATTATCCAAATCGGACCATTACTTACGAAGATATTAAGTAATAAACATTATGCCGTTGCTGCCGCTAAAAGAAATGTACGTGGGTGCGTATGACGTCACTGGGACGGTCGCCGCCAGCTACCCGTTGGCCGCTAAAAGGCGCGCAGTGTTTTGGGTGGTTAATTGTGACTTTGATGCAAATTAAGTGCCCGATTTGTGTCTAATATTAGCTTAGTACAGTCTATACTAAATGCGTAACCCTGTATATAATAATGATCTCCTATCGGCTTAGAACAATCTATATGCCTAACCGTGTTTAATGACCTCCTTTCAGTATAGGACAGTCTATATGCGTAACCTTGTGTAATGACATATTTTTTTTGCTTAGTTCAATCTATATGAGTAACCCTGTATAATGACTTCCTTTCAGCTTATTAGTCTATATGCGTAACCCTGTATAAGACTTCCTTTCGGCGTAGTACAGTCGGTCTATTCCACTTTGATCCCTGACTGAAAATACCATTGTACCCCAGACATTTGTATTTGTGTGCGTGCTGCGGTGCGTGCGTACAGGCATGCGCACATACAAGCCGCACGATGTATCTTTCTTCGAAGATAACTTACTATTATATTTTTACTACGGTGGAGTTTTATCATCTCTTTTTACAACGGAGTACCATATTTTACGAAGTAGTAAAAAAAATTGTTTTTCTGGCGTTTTAATAGAGCGTTTTTATTTGTTTGTACATTTCGGCACTATTCAATATTTGTACATAGTTAAAAGATCAATTAGACACAAATCGGGCACTTAATTTGTATCGAAAATCACAATTATCCACCCAAAACACTGCGCGCCTTATAGCTGCCAACAGGTAACTGGCGACGAACGTCCCAGTGACGTCACAAGCTATCACGCCGGCCGACCAGTGAATTTCGCTAGTAATTTGGTCATAACTTCGTTATTTTTTGTCGTAAAACAATATTTTTGCACTGTATGTTAAGGATTTCTTAGCTCTATAAATCTGCATTATCAACTAAAAACGTTACTGATCCTCATTGATCCCATCAACACTCAATCAATGATGATGAACGCATCCACTAGTGATGTAGAAAATTGTGCAGCTGTTGGTTATTGCAGTGGATGGATAGTCAGAAAGGAAAAAAATAATATTTAGTTAACCACTGTAAAACCTGCAATAAAGACCTCGAAAACCATGAGGAACTACCATTCGTGGTCTCCACTCAAGAACCTTTCTTCCAGTTTATCGGTTCTTCGAGCGAAATGGAACATAATTATAATACATAATATTACCTATGATTTTAGACAAACACAGTATTTTTTTTTAAATCGCAGAATACATATTTTGATAATATCTATAAATGTAGATTTAAACTTTTTAAAGTCTAAATTGCACAAACAACGCCTGCAGAGTTTTTTAATATCGATTGGTGCAAACTAATCTTAAACATATTGTCAGGAAAATCACAGAGACGGAGATTGTTAAAGCTGCTTTTGATTATTATACAAAACATAAAACAAAAAATTTAACGTAATCAGGTGTTTTTTTAAAAATAAGATTTAGCATAGTATAATGTTTAATTAAAACCAATGCATTTTTAACGTATTTTTGTATAAGCTCTAATGTAAAAACGGTAATACGTACAAGCGTCTAACTTGGCATGATTATAGTACACACTCCAAAGTATATAAACAAACAATAATAAATGACCAAGTGCGAGTCAGTGACAAATTTCTGTTTATTTCTTCAAGATATAATTGTGTTACATTATAGCGTATTCATTTGATAATTGTATTTATGAGTTGTATAAAACTGTACAGCCGTTTAATAAAATATTTTATTAAAGCTCGCAAAAAAGCTTATTATTTCTGAAGTAGACGGAGCGCTGCAGCCAAACTTATGCTTAGCGGACTTAATTTTTACAGTAGGCAAGATGTTTTTTCTACTATGGAAAATGATTGTAGTTTTTTACGGAATGTATGGGATTGTGTAATAGATTGGTTACCATAGATACCTACGTTGTTGACAAAACGTGATGTAAAGTCAAAGAAAATAAAAGACTAGAATAATTATAAGATGCTTGTTTAATTATAATATAATAGGTTATGGACCCTGAAACGTGAGTAAAATGAGTCATCACGTACATATTGAGCCGTTGAAGAGAGAAAATTATGACACATCGCCGCCTTAGTGCTTGAATGGCCAAGCAACCATTTACCAAATTTTACAGGAGACGTTTTTTTTAGTTTGTTATTAATGTATCTGATATTTATTAAAATATTTGATGATTTAGGAATAATGTTGTATATATTTATAAGATGGTCTATATTGTATTTTAATATGATAAGCATAAAACCGATATTTTTTCATTTATTTGTGGAGGTTGGACAAAATGCCTCCGTAGAAATTATGTAACTGGAGGTTGGACATAACGACATGGAGATAGCCCATGAAAATGATTAGAGATTTCAGTGCTTGTTTGTCCTATCTACCATTAAGACGTATACAGCATGTTCAACTTTTTAATGAATTTAATTAGAGCATATTTACATTATAGCCCTAGGGTCTCGTGGGGTACTTTGTGTCCCCCTTGGGCCAGGACTGAAGAAAGTCTAAATTTAGATGAGTACATTAAAAAAAACTGGGTATAGTGGGCATTTAAATTTGAGACTTGTGAGGTGACTGGATGGTGAATTGAGTGGTAGTGGTGGATTGAGGTGATCTATGGTACATAATAATAATAGGTGTTATTATTAATGGTTATACGAGTTTTGATAAAGTCTTTGGAAGTTTACGCAAACTCCGTACATCCGCGATCCCGTTAGAACGGCAATAAATTTTTATACTTGCCCAAAGATAATAGGACACTTATTCTGTCCAGGTATAATTCTTTCTTGAGAAAGCGGAGATGGGGCATTTTATGAGTCCCGTAAGGTCCCGTTACACGCACCCTGCCAAAATGTACCGTTGAGTTTGGACCCACAGGTAGCCGCAAGATGACGCAATATTTACCTAGACGAACTTGCTAGAATCCATGGCAATTTAGTGCTATGTACTGTAAGCGAATTATGTGACTAATACCTAGCGTAAGACGATGTTTGAAACCTAAGCTAGTTAAGCCAAAATATCACTGTAACCAAGTTTTATCTCTAATCTATTCAAATGAGTATATTTTAACGTTCCATATTATGTCGCAAGGTTCAGGGGCCTTACGGACAACTGTTATTGCGGCACCAAACTAACGTTAAATCCGCTCAGTTAGAAAATCACGCAAACGTGAACCTTAACGCGCCCAAATACGGTTTGCGGTCGCGTGATTTTCCAATTGAGCGGATTTATTGTTAGTTTGGTGCCGCAATAGCAGTTGTCCGTAAGGCCCCAGTACACAATATATCTACAATACATTACTAGCAATCTATATCGTAGTCTTATCAAAAGCCTAACATAACCCTAGCATATACTAATTCCTAAATATTCCTAATCATGAATACATTTTCCTTATTATTAATAAAATTATATAATATATGTCGGCGCAAGACCAATATAAGCTTCTAAATAATAGCGTCGAATTCAACAATGTCCGTTAAAATGAAGACCAGAAAGGTTTACAAACTGATTGATGTAATTAGTTTCCTTATTTAAGCGTAAAGTTAACTGTGGAAAACTAAAATGTAAAAATATGTTTTGTTCTCTTTCCGGACAGGAAACAATGACACAAGACTATTTAATCTTTAGTTAAATGTAAAGTTATCTATTGCTAAATTCATGTCTTGATTTGTAGACGATAAACATTAGGTTTAAAATCATTAGTTAATGATTACATTAAAATACAGCTGATTTGATATTTGATTTACAAAACGAAAAACATGGCGCCTTGTTTCGATTATTTAAATGTTTAGCTTAAGTGTTAATAAGAGCTAAGTTCTGTAAATAGTTAAGATTATTTAACAAGTTATAAACTACTGTAAAGTAGGTTATTTGTAGATCTTTAATGAACAGTGTTATGACTACACAACGACATGACGCCATCTTTGTTATAAAATGGCGAGCTGTTGTGGAGCCGGGCTCATTCTGTTTGAGGCATTCATCGAGCACAGTACAAAGTGCAGAAACAGGCAGTCTTGCTTGAAGCGATATCCAGTGCACTTAGAGTGCTGTTACTATTTTGTTAACTACTATTTATTGCTCAATAAGTGTTATGAAAAAGTGTTATTCTGTAATAATTATGATAAAGTGATGGCGCTGTAGTTTCTTGCCCTTCTTCTATAAGCGTCTAGGGTTTTACGAACGTGGCGGTAAATTAGCATTAGCATAGAGCACCTTCTTAGGGTCTATGCAGAAATAAAGGATAAATGGTTAATAATGAGAACTTTCAATGTGTTTCTTTAACCTACCCCGTGATAAGTCAGTTTGGTACAGCCTAAAAACTACAAAGTTACTTAGAAGAGAGTAGTTCTGCCAGCTAAGGTTTTATCTCCAATGGTAGAACCCAGTGATGGAAATAGTATCATCAGCACTGATGACGTCACAGCTTCAAAAAACATCCTAGTACCGGGTGTTCTCCGACATATATAATTTTATTGTTTAATAATAATTAAAAAAAAAAATATTTTATTAATTTTATCGTGTGACATAACAACAACAAAAATACAATCGAATGGAAAACCCTCTTTTTGGAAGTAGGATAAAATGCACTCGCGTGTTTGTTTTTTTACTTATATACTAAGCGAAGAATGAACTGCTTTTTAAATCAGCCTGTAGGTATACTGTGACATACAACATTCCATCACTGTTAAACAAATTATATGCCAACGTTCCTTTCTAAATTCAGCTGTACGTACGTACGTAAGTACATCTAATACTCATCATCAGCACCTCATCTAACTCATCTAGCACTCATTTAAAAACTATTTAAACTCTTTTATTTATCACAGGATCTTAGAAACGTTGCTAAATCATTGACAAAACTAATATTATGCAAACAAGACGGCGAAACGTCACAGCTCACAGCGTAAATACTTAGCTGTGATTGGTTGGCCTATGGAGGTTGGACAAACAAGAACGGAGCTTGATATTTGGATGCGGTTATTTGAGCAAATTATGGAGTTAGGCCATACAAGCACTAAAGACTATTTTAATTACGGAGATAGGATATTTTATTTTTGCAAAAAGTACGACTAATATAGAAAATAAAATAAAATAATCAATATGGTAAAAAGGGTAATTTTTTTCTCTTAATTTTAAAACAAAAATGTTGTTTTGGGTGGAATTGGTCTGTTGGACATTCAAGCACTAGGGCGGCGACATGGCGAATCCATGCAAAAGCTCTCTTATTGAAACTAGGACTATGGAAGTATGTATCGCAGGAAATAAAGAAGCCTACTCGTGATGGTGATGAACTAAATATTTTTTTAGAAAAAGATGGTTTGGCGCTAGCTGAATTATTGCTGATAATTTCACCGAGTGAACTGAAACAAGTGAAGAACTGTGGTACTAGCAAAGATGTCTGGAACACTCTTGAAAATATTTACTACAGTAAAGGTCCTGCACGGAAGGCAAGTCTTTTGAAAGAATTAATATTAAGAAAAATGAAGGATGGCGATAACATAGTGGATCACTTAAACAAATTTATGGACATTGTCGATAAATTAGCAGATATGAACATAGAAATAAATAAGGATCTACTTAGCATTATGATGCTCTACAGCCTATCTCAAACTTTTGAAAATTTTCGGATTGCTATAGAATCCAGGGATACTCTACCAGATCCTGACAACTTGAAAATAAAAATCATTGAAGAAGCTGAAGCAAGAAGAAATATAGCAAGTACCAGTGAACAGAATTCTGAACAAGAAGCGCTATACAGTAAACAGCGTGGAAACAACAAGAAATATACTGTTGAATGTTTCAAATGTAAGAAAAAAGGACATAAAGCCAATGAATGCTGGTCAAAAGTGGATAAAAATAATAAAAATAATGCTAATCTCTGTTGTTCAGGCGAATCATGTCTAAATACGAATGATAATAAAGAAAAAATAAGCAAATGGTGTCTTGATAGTGGTTGTACGTCACACCTGACACATGAATTTGAAAAATTTCATAATATGGAAAAGGATGACAGCAAATCTTTGAAGTTAGCTTCTGAAAACTGCACAGCACAAATTAAAGGCCGTGGTACAGTGAAACTAAATATTAAAGAAAGACCTGATCTACAATTGACTGAAGCATTGTATGTGCCATCACTGACTACAAACCTAATGTCAGTAGGAAAAATTACAGATAAAGGTGCAACAGTTTTATTTAAACAGAAAAATGCAACCGTAATGCGTAATGGTGAAATACTGTTGAGAGCAGAAAGAAACGAAGACGGTTTATATTATGTTAAAGAAAACATAAAAGAAAAAGCTAACTACTGTGAAACCAACAAAATGCAGCAATGGCATAGAAAGCTTGCTCATCTCAATGAGGGGCAAATGCGTATAGCACTGGATAAGAAATATATGGAAGGTTTAGAATTTAATAAGAATGACACAGTTAAAGACTGTGAAGTGTGTGCTAAAGGCAAGGCAACAAATTTGCCATATACACTTAAAAATGAACAACGGACAAGTGACAAATTACAAATTGTGCATACTGATGTATGTGGTCCGATGAGACAGCCATCTAAGGGGGGTTCAAAATATTTCATCACATTTACGGATGATTTTTCAAGGTATACAAGAGTATACACCATGAAAACTAAGGATGAAGCTTTTTCAAAATTTAAAGAATTTAAAAACGAGGCTGAGAGATTTACTAAACAAAAAATAGTTTGTTTGCAAAGTGACAATGGCACAGAATTTATAAATCAGGCTTTTGACAAGTACTTAAAAGATAATGGCATCAAACGAAGACTTTCCGCGCCTTACACGCCACAACAGAATGGGCTAGCTGAAAGAAAAAACCGAACACTACTTGATAAAGCCAGATGTATGCTTATTGACGCAAAAATGAAAGAAGCTTTTTGGGCTGAAGCCATCAATACAGCCAACTATTTGGCAAACCGCAGTCCCTGCAGTAGCATTAAAAATATGACGCCGTTTCAAAAATGGATTGATAGGATACCGTCAGTGAGACATTTTCACATTTTTGGAACGAAGGCGTTTGTACTTAAAAAAGGAAAAAAGAATGGAAAATTTGAAGCCAGAGCCACACCGGGTATATTTATCGGATATTCGGAGAATTATAAGGCATACCGCGTCTTCAATCCAAAAACAGATAAGATCATGATTAGCAGAGATGTCAAAATCATGGATAAAATGTATTACGAAAATGGGATAGAAGAGCCAAAACAAAATGAAGTTGGTAAAAATGAAATTGAAGTTGTACTTTTTCCGAAAGAAGAAAACGAAGATAATAATGAAGACTTCAATAGACGTGAAATAGATGAATCAGAACCGGAAGTAAACATGGATATACATGAAATTGATGAAACGGAACTAGAACAAAACTTGGATGAAATATTTGTAGATGCAAATACAGATTCAGATGAAACAAATATTGAAATTGAATCGAATGAAAAGCGACGAAGACAACCACCAGCATGGCAAAAAGATTATGAAATGGATGCTGAACAGTCATTTCTCTGTGAATTAAATGAGAATAGTGATGAATGGGAAGATGCTATAATAAGCGAAATTGAATCTCATCTGAAAAACAATACATGGAAAGTTGTAAGCCGGAATGAAAATAAAAATCTAATTGACAGCAAAATGATTTTAAAATATAAATACAATGCACTTGGAGAAATAGATAGACGGAAGGCACGACTAGTAGCTCGGGGCTTTAACCAGAAAGAAGGCATTGACTATAATGAAACATTTGCGCCAGTAATGAAAATGAGTACAATGAGATTACTTATTGCACATGCGATAGAAAATAACATGAAATTATCTCAACTAGATGTATGTACAGCATTTTTAAATGGGGATATAGAAGAAGACATTTACATGAAGAAGCCAAAAAATCTAGATAAATACTTAAGAATTATCATTTCACAAGCAAAAAATAAAGAATTAGTAAGAAAGGCTAAAGAAATGATACAAGATATAAATAGATACAAAAATAATGGGATATGTCAACTAAATAAAGCCATTTATGGATTGAAACAGGTAGGACGACAATGGTTTCTAAAACTACATAAAAAATTGCTGGAGATTGGTTTTAAAAATGCTACAGCGGATCCTTGCTTGTATATTTTAGAAAAAAGAGGTGAAAAACTATTTGCCAATATTTATGTTGATGATTTGATTCTGGCATATAAATCGGAAAATCTGTTAAAGGAAGTGAAAACAAAATTGCAAGAAACATTTGATTTAAGAGATATGGGTTCCTTGCATCACTGTCTTGGCATACGATTCTCCCATGTAGGGGGAGAAATGAAGTTGTCGCAAGAGACTTACGTTGACAATATAATACAAAAGTTTAACATGGAAGAATGTAAGCCTGTGTCTACACCCATGGAAACGGGTTTAAAGTTAGAGAAAAACGAAAATAATGACAGTGAAAAAGACATCTACCCATACCAAAAACTTATAGGATCATTAATGTATCTAGCAGTGGCAACGAGACCAGATATATTGTTTGCTGTTAGCTACCTAAGCCAGTATAACAATTGCTATGATAAAAGTCACTGGTTGGCGGCGAAAAGAGTTATTCGATATCTGAAAGGGACAAAAAGTGTCTGCTTAAGATACAAGAAGACTGGAATGGCACTTGTCGGCATGGCTGATGCAGACTGGGCGGCATGCACTGTTGACCGTAGGTCGTATACAGGTTATATTTTCAAATATGGCGATGGTCTGATCAGTTTTGAGACAAAGAAACAAAGAGTTGTAGCTTTGTCGACGGCAGAAGCCGAATATATGTCAATGACAGAAGCAACGAAAGAAGCTTTGCATTTGAAGCAACTTCTGGCAGATATTGGAGTATTACAACAGACTGTCACAATATACAATGACAATTTGGCTGCACAGAAATTAGCAAACAATTTAATGACTGGAAAAAGATCAAAACACATCAGCATTAAGGAACATTTTATTAGAGACTGTGTCCAGAATAAATTGATAAATGTACGATATAAGGACACAGACAACATGGAAGCCGATCTTCTAACAAAAGCATTGCCACAGCCAAGGTTGTTAAAACTAATGAAAATGATCGGAGTCACTCAGACTACTCAGCAGAGCCCGTAGTCATCGTGAGGGGGAGTGTAATAGATTGGTTACCATAGATACCTACGTTGTTGACAAAACGTGATGTAAAGTCAAAGAAAATAAAAGACTAGAATAATTATAAGATGCTTGTTTAATTATAATATAATAGATTGGTCACGTGAATTTTTCACCAGTTGTGTAAATCTCATACATTTTGTATAAAACTACAAGCGTTTTCTGTAGTAGAATAGAATTAATACAACCTGCTATTCATCTGTAGGTTAAATGTAGTACCGTTAGTGGCGGATAGATGGAGGCACATATAATTGATTTCAAATATGGCTGAGTTGCCAGTCTATCTCCGTATATATATAGTAGTCTTTGGCCACAGCAAGTGACACAGATCAAAGACTACTATATATATACGGAGATTAGCAAGTGACAGCAAGGTCAGCAACAAAGAGTAGAGTACCCTACCCTCTACCTCTATGTCAGCAAGTGACAGCACCAGTGCATGTCTTGTTCAAATTTTCATGACCGTGGATTCAATGTCCTTTAGTCGTAATCTTGAACAGTTTACATAGTCTTAATAGCGTCAAACAAGTCATAGTCACAGTCAGAGTCAAGCTAAGTAAGTCACGGTCAAGTCAAACTCATGCCTCTGTCAACGCCACCACTTTGGTGGAGACTTTACAAGAGGCTCCTATGGAGTTTTGGAAATAACACGAAAAGACACGTTTCACCTCGTTATATCACTTGCCGACACTCGAGCACGTTTACGAGCACTTAATAAATAATGATTCACCATTTAGTACACATTAACACTCGAAAATACGCAAGTTTCGGAAAATAATCCAACGAGTCGACATGTTTGTTTCCACGTTGGCGCCAAAACTACAACAGCTGTTAAATGTTTTTTTTTTGTTAAAATGTTGATGACCGTGGATTCAATATCCTTTAGTTGTAATATTAATCAGTTTACACACAATAAAAAAACAATAAACAATATATAAAAATATCAAAATATAAATGGCACGTTCCGAATCACACCAATAGCGCAAATGCACAGAAGACTATTTACCCAAGGAGTGCTAATGGTTCTAAGTTGTAATGGTGCGCGTCCACTGCGTCGGAATTGAAGCGTATATGCACCGTACGGATTTGTTGCTTTGTATTGATTTCTATGGTATTGCGTGCGCTGGGTCGGCAAATATGCGCCATAGAACTCAATACAAAGCAAAACAGACGCGAACGCGCACGCACAGTGATCGTTTACTGTGTCCAAAACAAAAACCTGAACCGGTAATTTCCAATTAAACATAAACCAACTGAGAAACATGTACTATCACATCTCAACCTCCAATTTTTTTTTGGAAAAAAAAACGTAAATGCAAAAATGACAGTTCAACAAATACCTTTTTTGTGATGAAATTGTTTTTTCAAGTGAGATTGAACTTTTCCCCTGAATATCTACTATAGCGATCATGGAAGCGGTTCCCAAATTGCCGTTGATTAGTTTCGAGTTAAAAGTGAGCTCAGAGAATACACATTTTGGACCAAAACTAAAACAGGTAAGTAGGTCTCTAATCTGAGCGATAAAATGGCTTTCACGCATTTCTTTGTCTACTTTACTCCTTGTTTTGGTTTTAGTACATCGCAGAGGCGTACAGAGAAGACCCTGAAAGCTATAGCAATGAGATATATCAGCTGGAAGCCCTACGTTCGGTCGCCGTTAGGCCGACAACTGACTCCGCAGGCCTCAGCGCACTATACAAATATTTTTGTCAATTACGATCTCTACAAAGCCGATTTCCAATGGCTAAAGGTCAGCCTGCTGCTTGCTCATTCACTTGGTAAGTTAATCACATTAACTTGGTTGTTACACCGTCTTTGCTATTGATGTATGGATGGAAAGAATACCATTATAGTAGTACAGTAGGCACTTTGATTCATAATAATTTTGATGTTTGTTTTGCTACTGATCTTCTGTAGATATTCATACAGTCATCAAATAATTAAGAATGACTATTTTCTAAGTGTATGTTGGATTAGGGCCTATTTTCTCTCTCTCTCTCTCTCTCTCTCTCTGTCTGAGAGAAGGCCTCTAAATGAGCAGTGATAGGTTGATAATAATGATAATCCAAGTGACTACTGAGGAATCAAATAGTGCTGTTTAAAGTTAACTTTGGTGTTTGTGGCATTAACTTCTGCTTCTTATTATGACTTTTAATAATAAAATATTTTGCTAATTCATTGTTTTTTTTTCTAAACATGGTTTTCTGTGTTCCTTCATCAGAAGCGTTATTCTCTTGGCTATCTTCCTAAACAGTTTTGCATCCGTTAGACATCTCCTCACTGTACATGCTGAAACACCTTCACTGCCAAAAACTTCCCTTCATTATGTTTTCAGATCCCTTGAAAGGATCAGCTTTCGCCAAATAGACAATGAAAGAATCTTCATGAGCTGTTGTTTTTCTTGTCTATACTTTTGAATGACTTTTTAGGTAGTATTATTGGTTTTGACATGGCAGATCACATTGAACACTTGGTTTTTGAATATTTTAATTGGTTTTGACATGGCATATCACATTGAACACTTGGTTTTTGAATATTTTAAATGGTCAGGAATCTTTTGATAAGACCAATCACATTCATAACGTGTCACAATGGTTTTTCTGGTGGATAAATTGCAACTTTTCTTCTACCCCCATGTTTTTGACATAATTACGATAAAAATACACAAACTGTGAAAACTTTCAAAGTAATGACAGTAAAATACGCAGGGATACAACAGTCATTTAAAAATTAATTTTTGCTCTTTTACAAATTTTTCCAATGGCCAGTCTCACTGTAAGCTCCATGAAAGATTAAATAAATTAAACAGGAGGTCTTATTATTTTAGAATATGTAGTATGCAGTGTTAAAGTATACCAAACTACCGGGCCGTGGTCCACCCTGCACCAATATTATAATTCCATTTAAAATGTAAATCAAGAAATAAATTCAAAAGAAAAAGTATCAAATTGTCCTTACCTAGAAGTGCCTTAGGCATAATTAGTTCCTGATTATATTTTACTTTTTTTCTGGGCTGGTCTTCAAGTCAAGATTGAATCGGTTTGTGAGTGACCGCATCACTTAACATCAGGCGAGTTGGCGGCCAAGCAAAAGCCTATTTATAATTAGAAAAAAAAAACATAACTGTTATTTATACGAAAAAAAACATAACTGTTGTTATTACGAAACAATATCTTTATTGCAGGAAAGATTTATATGCGAACATGACCTCTTCTCTAGCAGATATAAGAGTTGAAATGGCTTGTATTCTCTACAACATGGGAGCATTACACACCCAGCTCGGTGCGTCTGAGCCTCGGAACACAGCTGACAGTTTGAAGGCAGCTTGCACACACTACCAAAATGCTGCATGGGCCTTCCAGTACTTGAAAGACCAATACCCCCTGCCCCCCGGTGTAGACGTGTCCACTGAAATAATGAGGTTGCTACAGAAAATATGCTTTGCTCAAGCTCAAGAGTGCATTCTTGAGAAGAGTATTCAGGATACCAGAAAGCCTAGTGTTGTCGGTAAGAACTGAACAAATGTAAAAAGAAACTTCAAATTTTAACTTATTTTAATTTTTACTTCTAAAGTTGGTGCTGCCGTCACCTGGTGGGAAAATGGCAGAGAGATAAACTTCTTCACTTACAAGCTCCCCTCCGAGTGCACTGTTTTCCAATCGAAACTTTACGCCCTCAGCCGAGCGACTCAAATGGTGAAATCTAGCAAAGACCATGTAGTCAAGTATTCTGAGTGACTCAAGATCCTCACTTGATTTGTTACGAAATCCCAAAACGAGTCATCCTCTGGTAAAGGTAATAAAGGAAAACATTGAGAGAGTCAACGCAGACGGTAGGGTCGAGAGTGTTCTTAGCAATGATAAACAAAAACCTGTTCAGCCATTAGAAGATTATCAGCATTTTTACTTTAAATAAAAAAATCTCTTATTTCTATTTTATGTTGGACCTTTATTATTCAAATTATCAATTTCCTCAGGTGCTGTAGCCACTCAAGTGCTGATGTTCTACAAAAATGCCCTCATCATTCTTGGCCCGTCCACTGGCACTGATAATATCCATGAGATAATTGGCACAAAGCTGTACAACTACTGGTATAGATTCCTCTCTTTCAAGTCTTCATACATCGGCTGCATTGTGAGCTTGTATCAAGGTTAGTGTACTTTTTATGGTTGGCAGGTTTTTAAGTCTTTTTACAATAACTCGAGTTAAGTGAACATGTACACGTACCGAATTTTTTGATTTGGGTTTCTCATATTGTGTATATCTAATGTAAATTTTAATGTGCTCTTTTTTGGAAATAAATTTATTATTATTATTATGTGGTAGAAGAAGGTAAACACATTTAGTCGTGAATGGGCTCTAAAGTTCCACCATGCTATGTTTTCCTTACAAATGTTTTCTTCACCGACAGCTATTGTCGGATGCGTGCTAAAGATCCTGAACTGAATTAGAGTGAATTAAAACAGTGTTGAATTAGAGAAAACAAATTTTTGTGTGTTAATTTATTGAAGAAAAATCTGTATGGTCACCAACTCATCTGATGTTCTCCGATAGTTACAATCTGGGATTCTTCAAATTGCAAGTGAATCGGTTTTTTCTAGGCAACCGTTCTCCATTGTAGACCACATCATGACTTAACAACATGGGAGATTGCGGATGATTGCAGCAAACCACAAGATTTTGAAGTAAAAAAAAAACAATTGCCAAGAAACCTCCATGTTCCTTTTCTAAAGAAAACACAAATTTTAAATTCCTTTATCTTCTAGGCATCAATGCAGAAGAACATCAGAAGTTTGGCGAGCGAGTAGCCTTCTACCAACTATCAGTGGAACGCCTCGCTGAAGCCAGAAAGCTGGCCAAGTATATAGAACCGACACAGATCACACAAGAAGCCCTAACGTTTACAAATGATGTCCTTGAAGGGAAGAGGAAGGCGGCCAAGAATGAGAATGAGTTTATTTACCATGAGGAAGTACCAGAGAAGGATTTGCTGACGGAAATGAAGCCTGTCTGCTTGGTGAAGGCTCTTAGTATCAACTTTAATGATCCTGAGGTACGTCTTTTGTTAAAAGGTTGTATAGAAAATATAAGGGAAAGCGAAAATGCATATAGCGAGTTAAAGAGAAACGCTATTATTATACTATCTAAACACAATTAAATACCTTTTTTATTTTATTTATATCAGTTTTTTAACTACCTTTTCACCATGAACAAAATCGTCCATGCCTTTGTTTGCTCATTATAAAAAAAAAAGCAGTTTAAAGGTGCATTGATTAATTCTTTATTGTTCACACCATTACATTTGATACAGAGGACAAAAACTCTTCGACTCTGATCATCAGCGTCGCATTGCGGTGCTTAACATAATCAAATAATGCAATGTATATGTATTCGTAAGAGCAAGCGATACACGCAACCATAAAAAAAAAATTGGCTTGCCTTCGATCACCATCTCGCATCTGGGTGTCTTCAAATCAAGATTGAATCGGTTTCTTCTAGGCAAGCGTGCTCCACCGCTAACCGCATCATCGCTTTACATCAGGCGAGTTGGCGGTAAAACAAAAGCCGATTAATAAATAAATAAAAAAATAAAAAAACAAGAAGCTTCACTAAATCCTTTCGTAATTTCCTCAGGTATCTGGCCCTGACATATTTTCCCGGCTCGTACCGATATGCGCTCACGAGGCGTCATCGCTCTACTCTGAAGAGAAGGCCATGCTCCTCCGCTCCATCGTGTCGCAGGTGGAATCCAAAAACACCGAGCTGACAGAGTTCATGTCCTCTCTGCAGCTGGATCAATTAGAGGTCATCGATTCAGAACAAAAGTAAGTGTTTTAGATTGATCTTGCAAGCATACTCAAGACTCTAGTGTGATCTGATACTTACTCTTATTACGGGGTTTTTTTTTTAAAACATTCATCATCATCATCATAATCAGCCTTTTAACAGTCCACTGCTGGACTTTGAGCCTACCCCCGAAAGGGTGATTGGCCCATATCCACCATGCTGGCCCAGTTGCGGGTGGGTGGATTCACATACGCCATTGAATTCCTTCTCCATACATGTGCAGATAAACATTATTTATTTATTAATATACAAACACTTGTAACACTATCAGCGACGTCAAGACGTGTGGCAGTGTGACGAGTCATACAATTCAAAGATAAATAAGAATAAATTGGTCGGTAAAAAATTAAAACGTTGAATAAATTATTTACAAAAACATTATTACTAAATATACAAGTCAAAATACAGAATATAAAATTAACTATACTAATAAATATTAATAATAATAATTAATAATAGTGTAGGACACCCTGCGGCCAGGTGGAGTGATGACCTGCGTAAAACGGCGGGTAAAAACTGGATGCAAGGTACTGCCGACCGAGCTCAGTGGCGTGCATTGGGAGAGGCCTATGTCCAGCAGTGGACAGTTAGAGGCTGATGATGATGATGATGAATAAATATTATGTTATATTAGATAAGGGATTTGATGAGCCGTACTGTCGCGCCATTAACACAATAAATACAGGCATATGTCAACTGATCACTAGTCAAATAGTCCCCGACGTATAGTTCGCTACTGGCGCAGTTATCCCGCTAGATCGCTAGGGAGATATGTTGCATCAATGTCAATTATAAAAAATAAAATAAGTATATAAAAAACATTCCATAGATACAAGGTCCAAATGTCAAATAATAATAAAAAATAAGTACAAGGAAATATTTTTAATTAGTACAAAATAAATACAATGAAGGCTGTAGATGGTGATGATGATGATGTCTGATCTGATAACAGTAATCCATCTCTTGACAATCTTTCTTTCTTGGTGATTTCTTCTCATTATTTTATCACAGAAAATCAACTGAGTCGATGCAAACAAAAATTGTTAAAGGTTTGGTAAACACGCGAGCTATCTCTGAGTCAGTGCTATTGACTGATTAGGGAAACTAAAACATTCTTTCAATTTAGGTGTCCGTGTTTGAACTTTGATAAAAAATATTGTAAACAATTTCTTGTTTAGCATTAGTTGAAGACATGCTCAGATAAAATTAATGGCAAATATTACTTTCAGCTAGAGTCGCTAGACCGTCAAACTTATTTCGTCAAATGCTCAATCATGACATCTAACCCTAATTTGAAAAGTTAGTTAAGTCAGAAAAGTCACGGCGGTAATGAGTTTTATAACTGTACTAGCGGTCCGCCCCAGCTTCGCACGGGTATAGATTATAGCCAATGTCACCCGGGGATAGTGTAGCTTCCCAATAGTGAAAGAATTTTTCAAATCGGTTCAGTAGTTTCGGAGCCTATTCAACGCAAACAAACAAACAAGCAAACAATCAAATCTTTCCTCTTTATAATATTAGTATAGACTAGCGACCCGCCCGCCCGGCTTCGCAAGGGTGTAATTTACGTGCCAAGCCGGGGCGGGTCGCTAGTTATATATATAAACCTTCCTTGAAAATGTATCGTAACTGATGGTGAAAACTGTATCAAAATCCGTTGCGTGGTTTAGGAGTTAGTTGGCCGCTAACTTCTAAACCAGACAAACAGACAGACAGACAGACGTGGAAAGCGACTTCAATACTCAATATGTTTATTGCGACATATGTATGCATGCAAACCTTAAATAACATGTTTATATTTTTAAAATTACAAGTAGTACATATGACCCTGTTAGGGTATGGCAACAGAAAGAACGGAACGGTCTATTTGTACATCGTCGAAGTTATCCTTGAAAAATAAGGTTCGTCCAGGGTGTAGTAACATTTAGATTCCAAGAAATGTTTAAGAACATTAATGAAGCTGTTTTCTTTTTCTATGTCTTTTATTTTATTTGGTAGTTTATTGAATTGTTTTACAGCCATAGATGTAGGATATATATAGATATATACTTCAATTTATACTATGTAGAGATGATGCATTAAAAACCTGTTACACTATCGTGTTGTTTGTTGTGTTTTGTATGATACATTATTACTAACAAATAATAGTTAAACAAATACTTCATTACTTTCTCGAGAACCTGAAAGTGTCGAATTTAACGAGGGCGCCACTTTAGCTTACCTTTCGCCTTAAATAACACTAATACTATAAATGCGAAAGTTTGTATGCTTGTTCCCATTCAACTCCGTAATGACTGAAATCATTTGCATGAAAATTGTTCTGGAGGTAGCTTTTAACTTGAATTAACAAATATGCTTCTTTTTATCCCGAAAAACCAAGCAGGCAAAAGCGGGGAGCGTAGCTCGTTTCTGAATTAAACTTAATTTGGAGGTAGGCCAAAACAACACTGGCAACCTTTATGTGATGAATTTATTTATGCTTTTCAGTTTACCGCAAGAGATAGTAGACCGATGCGCAGCAATGAACGCCAAGACAGAGATTATCCAGTCCCTCGTTGATTCCATGAACAATTTGGCTGAAATAATCAGCGACGTGGAACATTCACTTGTTGAGATAAAAACTCTTATTCAGGTGAGGTGGCAATGTTGATTTATAAGAAGCAAAATAGTATTAAAAGTGTCAAAGTTGATTTATAGTTCACCATAAAAAGTTCACCATAGTGCCGGTAGTCGTTGGGAACGATACTCTCGAAGTTGTTGACCATTATACCTATCTTGGACAGATTGTTCAGTTAGGTAAGTCCAACTTAGGCAAAGAGGTCGCCCGAAGAATCCAACTCGGATGGGCAGCGTTCGGGAAATTGCGTGACATCTTCTCGTCCAAGATACCACAGTGCCTAAAGACAAGGGTCTTTGACCAGTGTGTGTTGCCAGTGATGACATATGGTACTGAGACGTGGTCCTTAACTGTTGGCCTTTTGGAAAAACTCAGAGTCACACAGCGGGCAATGGAGAGAGCTATGCTCGGAGTTTCTTTGCACGATAGAATCCGAAACGTGGATATTCGCCAAAGAACCAAAGTCACCGACATAGCTGTTAAAATTTGCAAGTTGAAGTGGCAATGGGCAGGCCACATCGCTCGGAGAACCGATAACCGATGGGGAAGAAAGGTTCTTGAGTGGAGACCACGAACCGGAAGACGCAGCGTAGGTAGGCCTCCCACTAGATGGACCGACGACATAGTAAGAGTCGCTGGCATCCAGTGGATGCAAAAGGCAGGCTGTCGTTCAGTGTGGAGGTTAAAGGGGGAGGCCTATGTTCAGCAGTGGACGTCTTCTGGCTGATGATGATGATGATGATGATAAAAATAAAAATAAACATTATCTGCCTATCATGTTTCCACTGCTGGAAGTCTCACAAGTCACAACTCACAAGTCTTCTCTCAGAGAGAGAGAGAGAAAGAGAGAGGGAGAGAATGGACCCTCCACCATGCTGGCCCAATGCATGTTGGTGAATTGGTCTTTGCACTTTTGAGGTTCTTGGACATACCGGTTTCTTCACGATGTTTTCCTTCACCGTTATAGAGCGGTGGCATCGAAACTGCACATGATTTATTTAAGTGCTAAATAAGTCATTAGTGCACGGCCGAGCATCTAACCGGGTGCCATCAGATTGTAAAGCGCACATGCTACCGCCTGGCCACCATCACTCAAACTATTTATAGTTAGCAAGTTATAAATAATAAATAAATATTCGGGGCATTTTTGCACACACGGTCATCTGACCCCAAACTAAGCAAAGCTTGTGATATAGCTGCCAGAAACTGATATACATACATATATAGTTTTAAATACATACTTAAATAGATATTAACAACCAGATATAGAACAAACATAAATGTTCATCACATAAATGTTTGTCCTAGGTGGGAATCGAACCCACACCCCCAAGTTCAGAAGGTAGTTATGTTAGCAGCTCAAGCAGGTAGACGGACGACATGGGCTTGCACCCACTTGAGATTGTGCCGACCCCTCATCTATTTTTAAGCATGCTACATCTAAGTTAGTTAAGATTTTAGATTTATTAAATAAGCTCATGTCCTTCTGAGCGGACCTCTACATTGGTTTTTAATTTAATCATTATTTAATATCACCATCGCGACGCTCCCTGAATCTTGACTGGCGCAGCCGGTAGGATTTCCATGGTTGAGCTGTTACATTTTCCGCGCTTTTCACAAACTGGTGTATGCACTTTTGCACCTCTTGTGAGATAACGTCGATTTACGATTTACGCAACTCCGGGTATCAAATTCTAAATGGTTTGGCGCAAGTGACGGCGGCAGCGACAGCGGTAACAGCGAGTGGAAATCCAAACGAACCAAAGAAAATCGTCAAGAAGGAGCGGTGGTGCCGGCCGGTGGGTGAGTCAAACTTTTCGCCTTCCTGTCCAATTTTCCGATTATTTAGAGATCGAACTTTTCTCTTCTTAGTCATTATCTGGTTTTCGTATAAAACTTTATGAAACCATACATAGCATTTTAAGAATTAAAAAAATAAAATAAAATAGTGTTTTTAAAAATATAGAAATTTACATTTAATACAACTTTAAATTAAATTTTAATTATTTGGAAAAGCATATAATTTAAGCGATCAATTCTCGCAATTTTGTGTATTATTTTATTTGTTGATATTTGTATTTGTGTGTAAGAGAATACAAATAGAAAATATGGCCCAAGAACAACAGCATATTGTCCTCATTCCGCCAGGAATGCTGAAAATCATACCACTATTTAACGGTGACAAACGTCATCTAAATTTATTCATAAGAAATTGTGAATTTGTAATAAGTAAATACACAGGGACCATTACACAAAATGATTATGTTATGAAATGCCTTACAAGCCGACTAACTGATAATGCAGCCGCGCTTATTAGCGAACGCGGAGATATAGTGACATGGGACGAATTAAAAAAATTGTTAGTGCAGCACTTTGGGGACCCACGTACAGAAGAATGCATAGCATTAGAGTTAGATTCGCTAAAAATAAAGAATAACGAAAGCTACCTGGATTTTTGCAACCGTATTCAGTCTGTAAGATCAGTTTTAATGTCAAAAGTTAATGAAATTGACGACATCAGCATGAAACACAGTAAACGAATCATCTACAACAATAGCTCACTTAATGTATTTTTATATAATTTACCAGAACACATGATGCGAACAGTTAGATTTAAAAAACCAGACAGCCTCGAACTGGCCCTTGCTATGGTAATGGAAGAAGTTAACTTCCATGAACAATATTTAGCACGTTGCGGTTCGGTAAACAAACAACAACACTCACAGGTTAACGGAAATACAGGATTTAAATTCGGAAATTCTCACTTACAGCCTACAAATGTAAGACCTAACTTACCTCCGAGTATGCCTCATAATCAATTTAATAACAATACCGCAAATTCTCAAGGTCAATCTGGCTTTAGGCAGCCACAGCCATTTGGCTACCGACCACAGTTGCAGCCATTAGGCTATAGACCACAACAACAGTCTTTTGGCTACCGCCCACCACAGCAGTTCGGGTTTAGACCATCTCAACCGACAGGCTATCGTCCTCAGTTTGGCTTTCAGCAACAAACCATGACTCCACAACAATTTGGAGCACGGCAACAAAATAATAACCCACAGTTTGGTTATAGACCAAATACCTCCTCCAATCTTCGATCTAATGATGTTTCAATGAGAACAGCACCGCCATTGAGAAACAACCAGGGTTTTAGACTAAATGAAATGGAAATAAATAATTATGAATCATATGAACCTGACTGTCAATACGACTATGAGCAAAACTGTGAATACCCGAATGACGACTACGTGCAATACTCCACCGATGACGTCACACACGACTTACACATGAATGACGAAACTTTCCAAGACTCGACCGACATCTCAAATGCCCAAAATTTTTGTATAAACAGCCTTTTTATAGAGAAGAGATAATTAAACTTAATAATTGCGACCCAAATTTGAAATTACCATACATTTATATACCGGAAATTGATAGTAAATTTATGATTGACACTGGCAGTATGCGTTCTTTTATAAACCCTGAAAAAGCTTTCCAGTATTTCTCCAATATGATACGTCATGAGCCATTTCAAGTAATAAGCACACATTCAAGCTCAGCTCACGACAAAGTTGTGGAAATTCCCTCATTACCCACATTTAATTGCTACGGAAATCATAAATTCTATTTGTACCAAGTTGACTCGAAGTATGACGGAGTACTAGGTGACGATTTACTGAGACAATTGGGCGCTGTTATCGATCTCAGGAGAAACATCCTAAAAACAAACACGACTACGATTCCTATATCCCATAATACAACCAATTATACAATAATATTAGATGCACGCACGGAACATCGCGTAAAATTACCTACCAACATGTATAAAGGAGAAGGGATCTTAGAATTCAAGGAATTTTGTAACGGTGTGAGAATGCCTAGCGCGCGGGTCAAGTGTGAGAACGGATACGCGACAACAATAATCCAAAACACTTTAGAAGAACCAATGAGTCTAACGATAACACGACCTTTTCAAGTGTTTGAGTACGATCCGAACGAGTGTAAAGTTTTTAGTATGAACAATTCGAATAATGATTTAGAGATTGACAAAATGTTGATGGAAAATCTGGAAGAAAAATTAAGATTAGATCACACAAACAAAGAGGAAAAAATTGCAATCACTAAACTATGTACGGAATATAAGGATATATTTTATTGCGAAAAGTTGCCATTGACTTTCACAAATCAAGTAAAACATTTCATTCGAACGCGAAATGAAGACCCCATATATCTGAAACCATACCGACAGCCCCCAGCTCAAGCAGCTGAAATAAAAGAACAGGTCCAAAAATTACTTCAAAACAATGTGATCCAGGAGTCCTTTTCTCCGTGGAGTGCCCCTGTTCATCTCGTCCCTAAAAAGATGGATGCTTCAGGCGTAGTGAAATATAGGATGGTAATTGACTACAGACGACTTAATGAGATTACCATTGGCGACAAGTACCCACTACCAAACATAACTGACCTTTTCGATAAATTAGGTAAAAGTACGTACTTCACAACTCTAGATCTTGCTTCTGGTTACCATCAACTGGAAGTTAATGAAGAAGACCGACAAAAGACAGCTTTTAGCACCGAGTTTGGACACTATGAGTTTTTACGAATGCCCTTTGGACTTAAGACGGCACCTGCCACATTCCAGCGAGCAATGGATAATATTTTAAGAGGCCTACAAGGCATTCATTGCCTAATATATTTGGATGATATTATTATCTATAGTAATAGCCTCCAAAGTCACCTGGAAAAACTGCGAAAAGTGTTCGACAGATTAAGACAAACAAACTTAAAAATCCAATTGGAAAAATCTGAGTTTCTGAGAAAAGAGGTTCTTTACTTAGGCCACACTATAACTAAAGACGGATTGAAACCCAATAGTGACAAAATAAGAGCAATACTTGACTATCCCTTGCCTAAGACCACAACTGAAATAAAAAGTTTCCTCGGTCTTATTGGATATTACCGACGATTCATAAAAGACTTTGCCAAGATTACCCAACCATTGACCAAGTGTCTTAAGAAGTGCAATAAGATTCTTATAGATAAAAGTTATATTGATGCGTTTGAAAAATGCAAAGAGTTATTGACCAACTTTCCCATACTTCAATATCCTGACTTTGATAAACGTTTTATATTGACAACTGATGCTTCTAACGTATCTTTGGGCGCCGTGTTGTCTCAGGGTCCCATCGGCAGTGATAGGCCTATTGCATTTGCGAGCAGGACATTAAGTGATACCGAATCACGCTACAGCACTATAGAACGAGAACTATTAGCGGTCATTTGGGCTGTAAAACATTTTCGTCCATACCTCTATGGAAAAAAATTTGATATATACACGGATCATCGACCCTTAACGTGGTTGTATTCCTTAAAAGAACCCAACAGTAAATTGACCCGATGGCGATTGCGTCTCCAGGAGTATGATTTTGACATAGTTTATAAAAAAGGCAAGCAAAACACTAACGCAGATGCACTTTCACGAATAAAATTGAATGCTTTAGATACGGACGACGTTTCAATGAAAGTTCATGTTGACAGAAACCCAGGTAAACTACAACAATGCTTGAATGACACAGTTGATCGATTGACAAAGATTTTACCAAAATCGCCCACTTACACTGACCTTATATCTATACCTGACCCCGACACAATGTCATTAGACGAACCAGACCTTCGTAACTACCCTTTACGATCTGACGAAAGTAGTATAGAGACTGTACACTCAGCGTTAGACATGGAAAATAAAGGCATTCCTATTTTACACGAAGCAATCGACACAAAACCGAATCAAATACTAGTCTTTAACTGGCTTCAAAATAAAATGCACGTAAAAGACTTGTCACGACACAAACAAAAGGTTTTGGAAGTTTTTCTACCTTTTGATGAAGAAATAGTAAAACAATTTTTGAAAGAGTACATAATACCACACAGAAAATATTTCATATACTTCGAAAGTAAAGAACACAGAAAATTATTTAATAATGTAATAATCACTCTGTTTAAGCAAGGCATGGTCGATTTCCACGAATGCACTGAAAGAGTAATTTACGTAGAAGATGAAACCGAACAAAAGGCAATAGTTTTAAAACACCATGAAGGTAAAACGTGCCACCGCGGAATTAGAGAAACTTTAATCAGAATAAAAAGAAATTATTATTGGAATGATATGCAACAAATAGTATCAGCTGTAATTAACTCGTGTGAAGCATGCCGAAAAATGAAATATGACAGAAAACCCTTAAAACCTTTAATTCAGCTAACTCAAACCCAAGATGCCCCTTTCCAAGAAGTATTTATAGACCTCTTTACAATTGAAAACAAGTACTACTTGACGATAGTTGACGCATTCAGCAAACTGGCTCAAGCCATCGAAATTAGTAATAGATCAACCGCTGAAGTCGTTAGGGCGCTCATTAAGTACTTCTCATTTTATGGCGTTCCGAGAAAAATCAGTAGCGACCCGGGTACAGAATTTAACAACGAATTGATGAGAGAGTTAACCGCAATGTACAAAATTCAATTACACATATGTACACCAAATAACCCTAACTCCACTGGCATAGTGGAACGATTTCATTCTACAATAATAGAAATCTACCGCTTAGCCAGGTACGAACAAAAGTGTACAGATGCCGCCTCTGTAATGTCATATTCCATAATGGCATACAACAACACTATTCATTCGACCATTTATCCCCTTTTGAGGTAGTATTTGCTCATACTGATTCTAGCAGAATGTTTGACGCGAACTTTGAAAAATCCTATTCCCAACAGTTATTACAAGATCATGCAAAACGGTCCAAATATCTATACAAACACATAGCCGAACGAATGTTAGACAAAAAAGAATTAATTAGAGTAAGAAAAGGCGGTGAAAGCGACATTGACCTAGATGAAGGACAGGTCGTTTTTACTAAAACTGTTAATAAAAGAAAAAGTAAGGACAAACCTCGTTACCAAAAGGCAACGATACGAGATAAAGTCGAACGTAACATAGTATCCGTGGAAGTAGGAAAGAGAAAAACTAAAGTCCCCATGAAAAATGTTAAGCGTCCCCCACAGGTACTGCTCGATTGCAGCGATTCTTGTTCTGATAGTCCACAACTAGGAAGTTCAGGTTCAGTAACATGAAACATTCAAGTTTCACCAGCTGGAATCCTAATAAGAACAACGAATCATAATATAGTTTAGGCATTAGAGTTAATTGATCATGATGACGTCACGAACACTGACACTCGTATGATGCTGGGTATCGGGAGTCACATGAATATCTTAATGTGTCTAATGAACGTAAATATATTTGACCAAAAAATAATAATTTTAATTTAAGTCTAGTTAGGATTGAAATAATTACCTGTAAAATTTAAATATGTGAGGAAACCAGATAATAGACAACAATTATTATCAACTATATTTTATTATCATTTACAAGCTTTATACATTTGTTTCTGATCTCTAAATAATACCATTTTTGTAATTCCATTTATCCTTACCTATAGTGGCGTAAAGTGAAGTACTTACCGGCCCCATACACCCAAGCAGATTAACACGCGGAAGACATTTCTTACGATATTAGAATAATGCAAGATAAGATAAAAGGATGATTGCTAATGATTCCAGAACGGCAGACTGACCATTATTCCATCATCAGTTTCAATACCACACCTCGCATAATAGACAATGAAATATAAAGAGCTTGCAAAATTTCATTGAAGTACATCGTACAGTAATGCCCTGTACTAACCAGATTAAAACTAATAAAATAACATAACAGTGCAAGTGTTAGTGAAGTGTCAACCACCGTGTTTCGTTAGATTTACTCATAACTTTAGTGTTATAGTTTAAGCATTAGCAGTTTAAAAAAATAGTATAATGTATCTGTAATTTAATGTAATCCTAATGTAATAGTATGCATGAATTTCTGCGTACTTAGTGATAAAGGATTAAAAATAAAAAAACATTGTTTATGTCTGTGTAATGAAATTGTAATGTCGTTAGGTATTCATCTTAACGTACCTAATAGTAGTAATAGTAAGCATGACTTTTTGCATAACTATTAACTAATATAGCGGTTTTTAATTAGAAAAATAGTTTTAATCTTATGTTTTTTTTTTTGTGTGTATGTGAAATTGTTCCAAGCAAATTCTTACCTGGGCAATTTCACTCTTGAGGAGGGAGAAGTTATGTTAGCAGCTCAAGCAGGTAGACGGACGACATGGGCTTGCACCCACTTGAGATTGTGCCGACCCCTCATCTATTTTTAAGCATGCTACATCTAAGTTAGTTAAGATTTTAGATTTATTAAATAAGCTCATGTCCTTCTGAGCGGACCTCTACATTGGTTTTTAATTTAATCATTATTTAATATCACCATCGCGACGCTCCCTGAATCTTGACTAGGTAGGTTCACTACCAACTAGACCAACGGGCTATCTAATATAATATAGTTGCCAGGCTTATTCGAAGGTTGGGGAAACTGGTTAGCTGTTGATTCATAGCTGGCTGTTTAGTAACAGCTGATAAAGTAGATGTATCAGTTAGCAATGTTGGTACAGAGTAGGTCAAATACTTTTTGTTTACATTATACGGGAGTTAAGTAGGACGTCAACACGTGCGCGGAGCGCGGCGGCCCGCATTGCAAAGCGATAAAGAGCCGCGACCCTCACCTCGAAGAAAACCTCCGAATGCGGTTGATACTATAGTCCAAGGGTGGCCAAACTTTTGAAGTATGCGGTCTACATTACAATTCAAAATAACCTAAGTGGTCTACCACCAGTAATGTTTAAAAAATACGTCTTTATTTATACGCATTGAGATTAAATTTCTATATATATAGAGTTATAATCTCTCAGTGAAAACAGTCAAAAAACGTCCAAGCGTCATTGTACATACATTGTATCGATTATATAGTTCACAATGCCATATTTACTCCAATTTAGACGTTATGTCGCTTGCATAGTGTTCAACATTAGTTGTCTGCTATGTCATCGTAGCTCTGGCATCGCGCGGCGTTGTAGTCGGATCGCGGTTACCTTGTAACTAGCCAAAAAGTTGTCGCAAATCGTAGCGTGCGCCGAGTTTTGGTTCGGAATTTTTTTCACAACGTTCGTTTTAGTACACCACTTATTATGTAAACTATTGAATTTTTCTAAAGTTAAAGTTATTTCTAAAGTAGTATATTAATTTTACGTTTATCCAAGGAAGATAGTCTAAAAGGAAATATAATAGCGGAACATTAGAGCGTAGATCGGAAATTCGCTTAAGAACGGTATACATAAACTTAGATGGCGCCGTAATTTGCGCGTGTTATAGGTTGTCTTGAATTTCCGCAAGCGCTGCAGTCAGTAGATGATTAAAATTTCTTCCAGGAAGAAACAATGAAAGAGAAAGAGTACCAGAAGACAATGGGCCCCCGCCCCCCGTCCATAGTCCAGACGGAACTGTCCAGAGAGTATCACAAGTACCACGAGGCCCACACCCGCACCAACGAGAGCAACCAAGTGCTTCACAAGGCCATGACGCTGCACATTGCCAATCTGAAGCTGCTCGCTCAACCTCTCGATGTATTGCAGTTGAAGATACCAAGCATTGGTTGTATTGGTAAGTTTATTTTTTGAAGCGAGGAGGCGCATTTGCTGCACATTCCTTTTTTAGGGTTCCGGTTTTAAGGGTCTGTCTGTATATTCTACATTTTAACCGCTTTATGGTTGATATTCCGAAAACCCAGACGAAGCACTTTGATTCCTCATTTATTATGCGTACTGCTTAGTCTGTGGAATGCGCTGCCTGAATGGGTGTTCTCCGATGGTTACAATCTGGGTGTCTTCAAATCACAAGTGAATCGGTTTCTTCTAGGCAAGTGTGCTCCACCGTAGACCGCATCATCGCTTAACATCAGGCGCGTTGGCGATCAAACGTAACCCTATTACTAAATAATAATAAAAAACAGCTGTATCTTTTAAAACAAACATTTGTTTTATATATTTTGAAATATAAAAGTCGTAAAATGATTAAAACACATTTTCAAAAGTATACACAGTCTTACTCTGTAAATATTATATTTTTATTGTAGACAATTGATTATTTACTTGAAGTAATAAAAAAAATACTAACATCAGTATTTAACTTCGCAACCCTAGGCATTCCAGCCCAGCCATTTTATGTCTTAAAAACATGAAATGCGCAAGCGAGATCGCTGCACCGGGTCCCCCCGGCCCTTAAATCATCGAGATACTATACCTTACCATCAGGTGACCCTTAGGTTGTTAGTAACTTATTCTATTAAAAAAAAAACCTATAGAGTCACAATTGTGCATAAAAAATTCCGAACTAAAACTCGGCGCCCGCTACGCATTGGGTACGCCGACTTTTTGGTTAGCTGTACGCGACGTCGCGCGATACCAGCACTACGATGACATAGCGGACAAGCGACGTTGAACATTGCAAGTGACAACGTCTATAATGGAGTAAATGTGGCATTGGGAACTATAATATTATAATTAATGTCCGGGCTGTGGTCTAGATACGTACAACGACGCTTGGACGACTTTTGACTGTTTTCACTCAGAGATTGTGACTCTATAGAAATAAATAAATAAAATATTCATTTCTGCACACACGGTAATCTAACCCCAAACTAAGCAAAGCTTGTAATATGGCTGCCAGAGACTGATACACGTACATATATAGTTTTAAATACATACTTAAATAGATATTAACAACCAGATATAGAACAAACACAAATGTTCATCACACAAATGTTTGTCCTAGGTGGGAATTGAACCCAAGCTCAGAAAGTAGGTTCACTACCAACTGGTCCAACGGGCTATCTAATAGCAAATCTAGTATTGTATCTACCACCAGCCCTGCGTGAACTTTCGGGACCTCGCAGTACAGCGCTGAGCGTACCCCTATTGCCAAACATTGTATCTCCTTATGTTTCTCATAGTATATGTCCATTGTTTTTGCTTTTTGGCAATAAATATGTCTTATTCTTATCTCGATGCCTTAAATAAATCGTATTTCAGAGGGTCTCGACCGCGACACGATGATGGAGATGCGTCGCGTGGTCGGCAAGGCGCGTGAGATGCAAGTACAACGTGACTCGCTCGTGCAGCAGCTGCGAGAGGCGATCACGGCAGACGACATCACTTCCATCCTGCTGGCGCGCAGCTCCGAGAACACTGACGATATATTCAAGCAGGAGCTCGAGAAACATAACCCCAAGGTACATACTATATACTACATGATATAACAGTACGACTCGTACATAAATGGTTCACAACATGGGCTAAGGT
This sequence comes from Agriopis aurantiaria, assembly GCA_914767915.1. NCBI lineage: Eukaryota > Metazoa > Arthropoda > Insecta > Lepidoptera > Geometridae > Agriopis > Agriopis aurantiaria. The sequence continues at coordinate 17,353,168 of OU611982.1, read as the reverse complement.
ACGTTGAGGCAGAGTGGGACGCTTACCCCACCCTGGCTGGCGTATTGTGCTGACTTCTAAACTGACCGATTTTTTTCAAATTTACAGCACTTCAATTTCATAGGATGGTTTTCCTTTCTTCCGTTCATGTTAATTGTATTCATAGATCCTAGAGCATGAATGTGTTGTAGACAATGATTGCATTACACCAAACGGCGCCGGGCGGTCTGACACCAACGTACTGTCCGGCACCTCCGGACGGTCCGGGAACATCGTACTGTCCGACACCACAGGACAGTCCGGGGCCACCGAACGGTCCGAGACTTCTCGACGGTCACCAGTCCGCCACCACCGGGCGGTCTGGTAGACAGACCGGCACTAATGGACTGTCTGGTACCACCGGACGGTCCCCCTCCAGACAGTCCGGTACCATCTTACTATCCAGTACCACAGGACAGTCCCGCCCCGGCAGTGGCCGCCCTTGTCGTCTCACAGAAAAAAGCAATCTCTTAAATGTATCTAATTAAAAATTTATATATTAGGCACTTTAACTTTTTATGACCGCTGCTCTTTTGTTAGTAACATCGTCATTTTGTATCACAGGAAAAGATTATAGAACAGAACCTAGCGGCGCAAGAGAACATAATAAACAGACTGACTTCCCTATACGCTTCATACGGCGAGTCGAGGCGATTACTTACTGACGTATTGAGGAAGCGAGAGGGCCTTATCAATGGTGAGCAGATATTTTAAAGCATTAGCACCACAGACCTACTATAAATAAGCCACAGAAAAGTTTTTTTTTTTAATTTGTTCCGCTGTCAAGGCATTTTTGTAAGAAATTTGTTGTACCCAGTTGCACCCATATAAACGAAACGTCAGTCATTCGAAATCAGTACGCAACTGTGATGCGGAGTTCGACGCGTTGATCGAAATAAGAATGTTCAATCAAGGTTCTCTCATATGCCTGGTAACAGATTTTCCTTCTCATTTCCGTTTTACTTCTCTTTTCTTGTCTAAGTAGATTTCATAAGCGGTCCAAACCGTATGTAAATTAAGCCTGTAAAATTTTTGTTACTGTTGTCGCGGCACGGATTAAGCAGACTGGTTTTAGTCTTCAAATCAAGAGTGAATCAGTTTCTTCTAGGCAAGCATGCTCCATCGTAGACCGCATCATCGCTTAACATCAGGCGCGTTGGCGACCAAACGCAAACTTATTATATTATTGTATTTTTTTAACCCACTTAAAAAAAGATCACTTTCTGAATTCTACTACCCTTTTTAGGGTTCCGTACCCAAAGGGTAAAAACGGGACCCTATTATTAAACCTACGATGTCTGTCTGTCCTATCTTTAAACGGTTGTATCTTTCGAACCGTAATAGATGAAATGAAATTTTCGGAAATATGTAATGTTACGGCGGATTGACTAACAAATAATAAAAAAGTCAAAAAGTAAAAACGAAAGGGTACATACAACAAATGTATTTTTGTATTAGCTCTAATGTGAAAACGGTAATACTTATAAGCGTCAAACTTAACATGATTATAGTACACACTCTAAAATATAACAACAAATAATAAAAATGGCCAAGTGCGAGTCAGTGACAAGTTTGTTCATTACCAAGTTATAACTGGTAATTTCGTTATTGGTTTTTGTGGTGGTACGGAACCCTCAGTGCGCGAGCCCGACTCGCACTTGGCCGATAAATTACTTCTCTTCTCTTCTTCCAGCTCTCATAACATCCTACGACGCGTACGAAGAGCTCCTCGGCAAGGCGCAGAAAGGTATTGAGTTCTACAAGAAACTGGCGCACAATGTGAACCAACTCCACACGCGACTGAAAGGTACCTGCCAAGTGCAGGAGGAAGAGAGACAGCAACTACTCGCGAACATTAGCAAACGTACGTTATTACCTTGCATTTTACTATCCGTGAGACTTACTATAAACAAGTATATGGCGCAGATTCAAATGGATTAGAATCTGTTTGCTCGTTTTCGTCGTCCGCCATGTTTTTATTCGTCAGTGCGCACACCCGGCGCAGGCGCTGTCTTGAGATCAAGTGAGTGAGCGAATCTCGAGATCGAACGAACTAACGCACTACTGACCGATATGACGTTGGCAACGAGCTTCACACTCATTCTGTAATTCATTCTCAGCTTCATTCGTGCAGTGTTGCTATTCGAATAAATTAAATAACTACCGACTTCAACATATACATAAAAAGTTTTTTAATACATTTTGCCACTATTAATGGACACCGCTAGTTGTAAGAGAGCTGGCTCATTCCTCACGCAGAGAATTTCTTTGGCAATTGAACTCTGCAGCCAGCGTTCTTGGTACTTTACCACACGGACAACATCTTGTTTTAGATTTTTAATATTTAATAATATTAGTCATCATCATCATCATTTCAGCCATAGGACGTCCACTGCTGGACTTAGGCCTCCCCCATCGATAATATTAGTGATAATTAGTAATAAGTAATGATTAAAGCTTTTTTATTTTCTTTGTTTGGCATACCTTAGTACCTAAATTAAATAAATTTTGATCAAAAAAAAAGTTACACTAAAAACTTTTAAAAACCTCGGACAAAAGAACAGATTTTCTAAAATCACAGTAAAGGAAACTCGATCAAGTCATTTTTCAAATAAATAAATAAAAATGTCTGTTTAATAGTGGTAACATGATAACTTATCGGTTTCTTCTAGGCAAGCGTGCTCCAACGTAGACCGCATCATCGCTTAACGTCAGGCGTGATGGTGGTCAAACGCAAGCCTATTATTTATATTTTAAAACAAATTGACGAGACGGCCTTGATTTTTTTTCTCTTTCCCTCCCGTTGTTTGGACGGCGGTCCGTCAACCAAACCAACACGTCTGTTAGTACTATAAGACCGCACGACAGAAGTGAAAACATCATCTAGGTTGACTATTCTTCTTCTTTCGAGTCGATGTTCCGCAAAATACAATTCTATTTTCAAATCAAGTTTCTAGACCAAAACTTTGCCACCTCAATGGCATTTTGCGTGGCTTCATTCAGGTCGTCTTGTGTGCAAGTTGTAGGACACGCTGCACAGTTCATCATCGTAGGTTGACTATACCGGCTAGCGGTCCGCCCCAGCTTCGCACGGGTATAGATTATAGCCTATGTCACCCGGGGATAGTGTAGCTTCCCAACAGTGAAAGAATTTTTTAAATCGGTCCAGTACTCGTTGAGGCAATTCGTTACAAACATACTTACATACAATCTTTCCTCTTTATAATATTAATAGTATAGATAGGCTCTTTCGCTTTGTGTTAACTAGTAACATAAGCTAGTTTTTAAAACTAATAATAATTGTTTATCTTCAGCATCAACGCCAACGCCGTCAGTAACTCCTAAGCCGAGTGAAAGGAGCGACGCGGCGGCTCCGATCCCGGCCATCCCTCTCGCGGGCGGCGGCCGGAAACTGAAGGACTACCTGCCATACATGCAAAACCGGGGCCGCAGGAGCGTCACGCCACAAGGTATGTTGCATTACTTGTGTCTCTGTCCCGTACGAAGCGCTTTGATTTCACTTTTATATTATATAGTGTAGCTAGTCTTTGGAATCATCATCATCATTTCAGCCATAGAACGTCCACTGCTGGACATGTGCCTCCCCGATGGATCTCCAAAAGGACTGGTTGGAAGCGGCCTGCATCCAGCATTTCTCTGCGGTTTCTTTTAGGTCGTCTGTCCATATTGTCGGTGGACGTCCTACGCTGCGCTTACTGGTCCTAAAAATTCACTTGCGTGTGAATTTCGTTAGGAACCGTACCGTTTTCCGGGTTAGAAACTGAAAGAAAGAAGGACAAATAAACTTTCCCATTTATAATTTTAGTGTGATTCTACTTACTATTTACGTCTAAACAAAGAAAAATTGTTATCTTCTAGCGCAAGTAGAACAGATGCCAGCTGAAATGTACTACCCAGAAACAATCTATCCAACGTCAATACGGCCAAATCCTGTTGGCTCTGAAGGTAACATATAAAACGCCTTACTCTTTATATTAAACAAAGCACTGAAATGTATATGTACTTATCTTGTTCTACTTATTGTATGTTGAATTGTGTACCTTACTGTTTTAGCAACGGATATGTCAATGCAACTCCCCGATGGTGGAATATTACCGATGCAAGGGCAACCCAACCCGTACGAACGTTACGCATCTCCTTACGCGTTAGCCGAAAGTGACTCCTACGCCTCACAGCATAACTACGCCTACCCTGCGACCAGCAAGGAGTATGAGATACCAGAGGCCAATGTTTATGGATACTCAGCATACATTCCACAACAGTTTGCGTCTCAGATGCCTGACCAATCACAGCAGGTTTACTCTAACCCTTACTACTCTGCCACACATAACAGTGGTACGATTGTGACTGATTCACCGGGCACTGTGCAATATCAGAACCAAACGAATATGATGAATCAACCCAACATAAACCAACCTAACATGAACCAACCTAACATAAACCAGCATAACATGAACCAGCCTAACATGAACCAGCCTAACATGAACCAGCCTAATATAAACCAATCAAACATTCCAGTCCAATACACCAACCCCATAAACCAAGCCTCTGCCAACCCCAATCAGTACGCAAATCCAAGAAACAATCAAGCAAATTTGAATCCTAACCAGCTCGGATACGACTCATACTCCTCTGGCCAAGCGACTCCTATACCCGACGTCGTACCATCAGGGTATAATACTGACCTGAACACAAACTTCTCTCAGATGCAAATCAATGCGCCTAAGCCTGAACCGCCAACTACATTCGGAGATTACACTCAGACTTATTACAGCGTGCAATATCCCCAAGCCAACACGCCAAACTTGGCCACATATAGCCACGCCCCACAGAGTGCTAACACAAGCATGGTTTCGGCACCGTCTGATAACAATTCTCTCAACTACCCATATAGCAGCGATTCGGCTCAATTTGCCCAGACTCCTACAAGCGCCCCGTACAGTGCAGAGCAATATTTCGCTACGACCGGATACGCAAACGTTTCTCAAGGATATCCAACATACACGCAAGCAGATAGCTCTAATACATCGACTTCTAGCGTCGCCAATACCGCCAGCGCATCTCAATCGTTCGGCTATACTTCTGAAGTTGATCCTAATTATGCAAACCCTGTGTTATCGCATTTAGATGCTCATGACAGGCCAATAAAGTCGCACACCAAAGGAGAAGCATTGTCTAGCTATGCCCCAACCTTCCAAGCATACGATAGCAGCATTTCGAACGTAGCATCTCAAATTTACGCCATTCCAAGTGAACAGACCATTCAGAATGTAACATCTCAAATGTTCGGAAGCCAGAGCGATCCAAAGGCCATACAAAATGTAACGTCGCAAGTGTATGCACACCCGAATGATCAAACTAGTATTCCTAATGCGCAAACATCGCAAACGTACTCGAATCCAAACGATCCAAGCAACACGCACATACAACCATCTCAAGGATATACAAGCCAGACTGAACAAAACTACCAACCTATTATGAACCAAAATCAAAACTACCCCCCTCAAGGGTATCAAAACCATCCGGGATATACTTTCAACGCAGCCACAGGGAACTATGCTTATACCTACGGATCACAAAACGCTGTTTCGTACGACCCCAGCGCTGTTAATATGCACCCTCAACCATCTGCTAAAGACGCAAATTGCTCTGCACAAGGAGCTTATACAAGTGCAGGGATGTGTGAAACTATACAATCGCCTTCGCTCGAGAATCCGCCGCAATCGGAGCAAGCGACCAATCAACAGATTTATTACAATTCGCCGTATGGCTACGTCACGCATACGAATCAAGCGAATCAAATCCAGAACTCCCAAGTAATGCCCACGAACTACGGTGCCGATATGAATCAATCAACTTATATGCAATCGGGACAGCAAGGCCACGAGACCAGCGTTACCTATGCCAATAACCAAGGTATGGATTTACTATCATAAATATTGTAATACAATTATATTCACATGTTATTTTATTTTATATTTTAATAAACTAGTTTTGATAGATTGATGTTTTATTTCTTTGTTCCGTTTCAGTATCGACGCCAAAAGAGAATGTAACAGAACCACCTAACTTCGAACAAAGTCACGGTGGGTATACTCAAACTCATGATGGTCACACCCACGACTATAACAAACCGTCGAATGTTGAAAATAATGGCTACGGTCAAGATCCCAATTTGTCTAATGCTGGACAAAGTGTTCCAAGCACTGATCAAACCGTATCTGGACCACCGACTGATCAAAATATAGACAGCCAAGCAAGCAATCCACCGACCGAAAGTCCTGTGCCAGAAAAACAAGAGAACATTCCGGAACCAAAGTCTGAACCGTCGGTATTTGATCTCTTATCTGGCATCGATTTCACAGTCGAACAGAAACCTCTGATGCCGCAAATAAAAGTGCCACAGATATCCGAAAGTGCCATCATAAGACCCGCCGTGCTTCCTAAAGTCGAACCTGTGAAAAAACCGCCTCCTAAAGAAGAAATCATCGAGCGACCGGCGAAAAAAGACCTATTTACCGACCCAAGTCTATTGAACAAGTTTACTCAAGAAGTGAAAAATTTGCAAAAGCTGACTGATTCTTTGACTAATACGACAGCGGGAGGACTTACTGTGTTGGATGCGAAGTGGAAGACCTTCCAGGATGTTCAAGTGAGTAATTTTCATTTCTACTATATATACGTGTGGCTGTGTGTTGTTAAAATTGCAATAACATAAATAAAAAAAGAAAGACCTAAATAATTAAAAAGTACTAGCATTTCGCTCACACAAGTCGTAAGTTCACAATAAAAAACCACACAAAATACTCATAATATTAGCATTTTGTATCAGAATAATTGAGTTGAGAATAAAATAAACTAACACTAAAAACACAGTTTTTGCAAAAGCAAACATTTCTGATAGTTTGCATCGAATCTACATAATCTAATTCCATTTTGCCTATTTTTCTATCGGACTGCCAAAGCGGGCACGAAAAATCGACACCACTTTATGGTTGATATTCCGGCAACCTGTACAAAGCGCTTTGATTCCACTTTTATTGTGCAAACTGCTATAGTCACCGCGTCACCAACTGAATCGTCGAGCAATAAACGTCATACCATAAGACCTGTAAGTGCGAGCGAGATAGACAGAAATGACATGTGGGTGCGAGCGAGATAGACAATGATTTATGACCTGACGACTCAGGTGATAATGCGTTTACTATAGTCTGGATTGCGCTGTGTGAATGGGTGTTCCCCGATAGTTACAATCTGGGTATCTTCAAATCACGAGTGAATTGGTTTCTTATAGGCAAGCGTGCTCCATCGTAAACCGCATCCATTTGTGTCTGTAATTTAAACGATGCATAAATATGGTTCCACATTAATGATGCCAGATATAAAAAAAATGCACAAAAAAAATATTTAAAATTGACGGTTATTTTCAGAACAATGAAAACATGACTAGGTCCAAAACAGTTGCGATGCAACACACTGGTCGCAACATTGTTACTGAGGTAGTACCTTTCGACGACTCCAGACTGACTCTCAAATTTGATCCGGATGCTTACATTAACGCTTCCTATTATAAGGTAAGAAAAGAAATATATATTGAAAACCTTTAGCTAACCACTTTGATAGTTTGAAATCAGATGACATGATGAAGAAACGCGAATTGCAGTGTTTTACTTGATTTGGTAATCATATTCACAAGTCATATTGTTTGAAAATTTATTGTTCCAGCAACTGGCTTCCTGGTGCATTTCTTTAGTTATATCTAAGAACCCGACTGAAAACGAATACAGCATCTTTTGGAAAGCAGTATTAGAAAATAAAATCAGCTGCGTTGTTTGCCTCCTTAGCGAAATCGAGGTGAGTTTATTCTACCCAAGAATATTTTCAATTCTTATGAATTCAATTCAAGCACAGTTAAAATTTATGGCGATATAGGCGATAAGTCCCGCACTATCGTCCCTAATGGGGCGTCTGACGTCCCTCTTGGGGTGTGTGACGTCCCTCTTGGGGTGTCTGACGTCGCTCTTGGAGTGTCTGACGTCCCTCTTGGGGTGTGTGACGTCCCTCTTGGGGTGTCTGACGTCGCTCTTGGAGTGTCTGACGTCCCTCTTGGGGAGTCTGACGTCTTGGGGTTACTGACGTCTTGGGATATCTGGCATCCTTCTTGGGGAGTCTCACATCCTTCTTGGGGTGTCTGACGTTCCTCTCGGGGTGTTGCGAGTAGGATTTTTTAAACCAGATTAATGCAATCTTACATGACAATATATTTTAGATGCAAGGCAAGTGCTACTGGCCAACTGCGAAGGGGCAGTCGCTTGAGCTTGGTGGAGGCCTAAAGGTGACATTAGACGAAGTGAACTGCAACGTGCACTGGACCGAGAGAAAACTGACAGTAGCAAGTGGCAATACAGTGTTTAGCGTTACACACTATCAGATCAACGTCTTTCCTGCAAAGTGAGTATATCCTTCTTATGTAGATCAGTAGGCCTAGCACGGGCCGTGGATAAATTGTCTGTCCACTGTTCTTATCCCGCGGGAAAGAGACAAACGTATCTAGATTCAAGCTTTGTCGCGTCTAGGCGTTGATAAAAACGGTGGAAAGCCAATTTTTCCACGGCCCGTGCTAGGCCTGCAGGGGCCATAAAGAATTAATCATACTGATATTATAAATGCCAGCTGTCTTGAACGGAGTACGGAATTGAGTGCGGAGGTACACACACACACACACTCGCATACAAACTTTCATATTTACAATATTAGTGTGATAGTGTTATTTATTTGTGCCGTGATATCATCCCATTGTAGGGTAAATGTCTGCCATCCTTTTTAAAAGATTTTATTTAACTTGGCTTGTTAGTATGGGTCAAATCTTGCAACTGAGTTTTATAACAGTTATGGCAACCGATTGAGCCGAAATTTTGCTACACGTTTAGTTTGGATGACAATGACGTCGATTCTGGCATACTAAATCAAACCAATCTGACAGGACTAAAATTATCTGCCTCTCTTTTCATTTTAATATGTGAGAGAAGGATGGCAACAAATTTAGAGCTGTCATATTTAGTTTAGGTTAGAGAACATCAGAATCGACGCCAATGCACGGTTAGCTAAGTGACATCATTCTAAAACCAATATGGCGGACTCCCAAAGATGGCGGACCAGTTATTCTTTATGCACCCATGATGTGGGTATCAAATATGAAGGGGTTTGCTGAGAAGAATACGAAAAATTTAATGACATCACACTAAATTCAATATGGCCGACGCCCCAAGATGGCGGACAAAATTTTCTTAACTACTATCATGATTATGGGTATTAAATGAAAGGGTTTGCTGAGAAGAATAATAAAAGCTTGTTTTTAAAAAGTTTTTTCTTTAATTTAAATAAATATTCGGGGCATTTTTGCACACACGGTCATCTGACCCCAAACTAAGCAAAGCCTGTGATATGGCTGCCAGAGACTGATATACATACATATATATTTTTAAATACATACTTAAATAGATATTAAGACCCAGATATAGAACAAACACAAATATTCATCACATTGATGTTTGTCCTAGGTGGGAATCGAACCCACGCCCCCAAGCGCAGAAAGCAGGTTCACTACCATCTGGACCAACGACTTATACTACATTATGGTGGACCAGGTTTAAGTGTAAGTGCTAGGTCTGGATTTAACTTAAAATTGTTTCGATATTTCCAATTTTTTTCTAGGATCGTCTGCTCTCCTTTAGTGCTTTTGGTAGACAAGATCCTGAGCCAAACATACGAGGGCCGTCTCAGCAACCAACTATGCGGCGCGTGGCTGCAGTGCGGCGCCGGCGCAGGCCGCAGCGCTCTGCTAGCGCTGGTCACACTACTGGTATGCCAAGTGCGCGCCGGGCAACTCGACCTCTGTGGTAAGAACACAGTAGCTTGTCTGTCTATTTTCTATCAGATGCATTTCGGCGAGTGTGCGCAAGAGCTTCATGACTTTATTCCACCCTTCTCCCCCCCCCCCTTTTACTACAGGATAAGCAGAAGTACTGCATACTACCACCCTTCGTAGAAATTTCAAAGATTCGTACTCAACGATTTGGTTCGTCATTTATGATACATACTGCCCAAGAATGGAACTCCCTGCCGTCCTCCTTGTTTCCTGAGAACTACAATCTAGGCATCTTCTAGAGTGAATAGATTTCTTCTAGACCGACGTGTTCCATCCTCGGCAACACGTACCGTCGCTTACCATCAGGCGAGTTGGTGGTCAAACGCGGACGCATCCGCGGTTTAAAAAAAAACACATTTAGGTAATTGTGAAAACATAAAAACTTGTTTTTAATAAAATTGACCCAACGAAGTGAGGTCTAAGAGTTTCATCATCAGCCGGAAGACCTCCACTGCTGAACATAGGCCTCCCCCTTTAACCTCCACACTGAACGACAGCCTGCCTTTTGCATCCCTTGATGCCCGCGACTCTCACAAAGAGTTTACAGTGGGACAAATCAACATTTAAACTAATTTATATTGGTTGGTTTAAGGAAGGAGTTCCCAATAAATCCGAAATGAACTTATTTTATACAAATAATGTCAGTATGAGTGAAGTGAAGATTGTCAGTTGATTATCGTAGCCGCTAACTGTCATATTTTTCAATTAAGATCATGGTAGGTAGGAAAACTATGGAGCGGAAGTAAAAGCTTGAACATCGTTGCGTCTCAGTTCGGGGCGAACTACTAGTTATAATTTATTATTTTAATTAATGGGAGTCCGCCTTTAAGACAGTTCAAATGTTCAAGGAACTCTTTATGCTAAACTAATTTTTTTTTTTATTGCCGGCTTTAACATTGTGTTTTATATTCACAGACATGCTAGACGCAGGCTGTATCAATCTGATCAAGCACAGGAGCAATGTGCTCGAGGACACAAAGTATCTAGCAGACGCGTACAGAACTGCGCTGTTCTACGTACAAGGAGTTTTATGTTCAGGTATGCAACCTTACGGCTACCTGTTTTAAGCGATTCAGTTTAGGTGATTGCGAAAAGAAGCGCGACCGCTAACCGTACCTCGGCGCGTTAAGGTTCACGTTCGCGTGATTTTCTGCACTGCGCTGTTTCGAGCCCGCATTAAGAGATAGCCGTTAGGCCACAGAACTGAGTAACGAGAGACCGTTTGTCTGATAGTGAGCGGGGAGAAAGCTTCTGTACCGACGCCACTTTATTTGCCAATTTTTTTTTTGTCACACACATTTACAAATGTTTGTCAAAACATCTCTGCGACTCGATGGAATGACTATATACAGGGTCATTAAATATTTATCGGGACTTATCGTGCTTTATTTAACTTAGGTAAAAATAAAGCGAAAAGCATAACTTTAAAAGTTACTTTTATTGATAACTAGCTGACCTGACAGACGTTGTCCTGTCTTAGAACTGTCAAACACGCAAAGTAAAATTGTAAATCTGATTTTTTTACACCTTGGGTTACATTATTGGAGTTTTAGTAAGAATCCCTATTTTTTTTGAAAATATAATATATCTTATGTTAGGGGATAGTGTAGCTTCCCAACAGTGAAATATTTTTTCAAATCGGTTCAGTAGTTTCGGAGCCTATTCAAAGCAAACAAACAAACAATCAAATCTTTCCTCTTTATAATTATTGATAATTATAGCTAACAACTTCTCGCAGGCAGCTTTCCTATATAACACCAAACAATTTAAGTTCCATTTTCCTTCCATACAAGAATTTAAAAAAAAATATAGGGCTCTAAATGCCATTAATTTTATGCGATTTCAAATGAGATTAAATGTGGGGCCTAGACAAAGCTCGCTGACATTTGCACATAATAAAATATAACAATATTATGAATGATGAATAAAAGATTCAAAACAAAATATTGATTCAAGAGAAAAAGCGACTAAATAAGTTTAAGATTAAAATTAAAAATAAGGCTATTCAGTAGTGGACTGATGATAGCTAATGATGATTACTTACCATCAACACTGTTTCTGGTACTGGTTCTAATAAACATTCCTTCCCCAGGTACAACAGCATTCAACGGCGAAGCAGTCTCACTCCCCTCCGGGGCGTCAATCCTCCCCCCTGTCACCCCCACCCCTTCTTCTGCCCCCTCCCTCCAAAAGACCAAGTTCTCGCGTGAATCCTTTGAAGAAATGAAGCAGTCTCCCGGACTCAAGAGCGGGGATATGAAGGACCCACTAAACTTCTTAGACCCGTTGTGGAGTTTGAAGAAAAAGTGATTCGAGAGGCGTTTTTGTAGAACTGAGGAATCAAAATCGGTTGTAAGGTGACCCATTTTTACGATTTTCGGTGAGGTGGTATCGGGTTCACACGGAATTGTTCATTCTTCTTTGTTGTTAATCAAGGTGGTACGTCATCAATGGCGGGAAATTCAAAATTTCAAACAGCTTTCTTGTTCTTGTACGTAGGCCGGGTAATTATTGTAAACGATCATGATGTTTGCGCAAATTGATTATAATTTTTTACAAAATCGTGTAAAGCTATTTATCTCTAATGCACATTATTACTTACATTTGCCTATAAACAAATTTTTGCTGTTTCAAACGGTTTATTGGCATATGTAAGTAATATGGTGCGTTACTGTTAACAAGGACAAAAAAACTGTTTGATATTTGAATTTCCCGCAATTGGTGAAACGTATCACCTTAAATGGAACTTTATTCATATGTTCAATTTTAAGGCTGTTTTAAATGTGCTCTTAGACGTTTTATTAACATTTTTATAATTAAATTGGCTAGTAGGCATTTTTCACAGATTGTGCTAGAATAGCTTTGTACCTATAAAGCCTAGTCTAAGTCGCACACAATCTAACCAAAAACTAACAAACATCTTATCAAACATCGGGTTTATTATGGATGTCCGTTTGTGATTCGGATTGTGATTGCTATCGTGCCATTCCGTTCTATTTGCTTACTTGCACCACGCGTGTGAGCGAGATGGCACGCGACCACGGTCACAATCTGAATCACGGACATCCATAATAAGCCCGGTGTTTAGTAAACAAGTTTTGTTATATTTTTGGCGCAGGAGACTCGGCTTATGGATTTATTGAATATAGAAAATGTCATTTAACCAAACGAATGACAAAACTCCCATAACAAAGGTTTTAGGTATGATAGCTTTACTTTGACAGTTGCCAATTCTATTTAAAATTCCCGATTCCACCTTTATTCGAACCCATTTTTAGAAGAAAAAAAAAACATACTGTTGAATTGATAACCTCCTCCTGAAGTAAAAACGTGCGCGACAGCTTTCGGTTGTGGCGTTTAATAAAAAATATGTTTACCTTCATAGAACCCAATTAGTTTCGATTTTGAGCGCGCGCATGATTATTTGGTTTATTTTACAGTATTTACTCGTATATCTGTTGCAAAAGTGATCTTTATTGACTTGTATTAAAACAGTTAATGGTGCTTGCCTCGTTTCGGGTTATTCTGAATGTTCTGATATTATGGTTTTAGTATTATTTAATGTATCAAAAATAATTACGAATAGTTTATAAAGCATTTGTATTAAAAGCGAAGAAAATGAGTATTTATAATATGCATTAACGGTGTCACTGAAAAAAGTTAATCTAGGCTTAAACTGCTATTTTTCGCGATTAATTCCGTCAGCGAGAAATTAAAATAAATTTTAAGCATTGATTAACTAACATTTCTAATTATTACCATAAATTATTACATATTAATATTTACGGCCGAAATGTTAATCTATACTAATATTATAAAGAGGATAGATTTGTATGTAAGTATGTTTGTAACGAATTGGCTCAAAAAGTACTGGACCGATTTAAAAAATTCTTTCACTGTTGGGAAGCTACACTATCCCCGGGTGACATAGGCTATAATCTATACCCGTGCGAAGCTGGGGCGGACCGCAAGTATCTAATAATTTATGATAATAAAAAATCTTAATGCAGCCCTTCTAACTGAATAAGTTATACGTAATAATAAAAAATTATAGATTATGAATTCTTTTAATGTTTGCTAAAATTACTGTAATATTATATAGAAATTATGCTTTAGTTAAATCTGTCTGCTTCCATATTTTAAATCAATCTGCTGGACATAGGCCTCCCCCATCGATCTCCAAAAGGGCCGGTTGGAAGCGGCCTGCATCCAGCGTTTCCCTGCGGTCTCTTTTAGGTCGTCTGTCCATCTTGTGGGTGGACGTCCTACGCTGCGCTTACCAGTCCGTGGTCTCCATTCCAGAACAAATGTATTACAATACAAAAAATAAATAACAATAAAAGTGGCACAATTCCCCATATCGGTCTTTGCAAATGTATTTCAGAAACTGTAAATACTTGATTCCAAAGGCAGATTTGAAAGGTATAAGAGGCTTTAAACATTATTAAAAACTTACATGCACTTGATTTAAATATGTCGGTTTTTTTAAGCATGTTTTTTTTTGTCGCGCTTCAAATGTTTCTTCAATTACTCCTGGCTCGATCAAATTGTATAGTCACTATATTATAGTGGCTCTAAATTACTATCGGACGCATCCGTCAGTCGCGGCTGACGCACATATTATAAAGCCGGGGCGCGACGCTAGTTATAAAACTAAAAGACATTGAGTTATATAGTAAGGACGGGGCGAATTAACTTTTGACCGCGATCTCGCCTGATTGAAAGCGACGATGCGACTGACCAAAATGAAATGAATAGACGGGCCATAACAATAGGCATGTGTCCTAATATTTAATTTATTACAAATAACCGGTTTGATTGATTGATTGATTGATTGATTAACGCTTTATTGTTCACACCATGAAATTTGATACAGAAGACAAAAAACTCTTAAAAACTAGTGTAACAACTGGCGGCCTTATCGCTAAAAGCGATCTCTTCCAGGCAACCTAAGGATGGAAAGCGGTGAATATAACTAAATACATTACAAATACTGAAAAAATAATTTGAATTGGCTGATAAATCTCTGAGATATGAGTATTTAAAGTTTTAGGTGGGGATAGAAAGGGGACGTTCTATCCCTTTCTCGCAAAGCGTGTATTAGTATAGCATTTGTATAGCGCTCCTGAGCCGTGACGTCACGGCTCAGTATAGTGCGCTCTCTGTCTAGCATGAAATTAAAATGCTTATATCTTATTTATTTTTGAACAAATTTTTATTTATGATCAGCTTTTATATGAGGTAATAAAAAAAAAATTAGTCATCATGCCTATTGAACTTGCTCAGTAAAAACGAGTCAAAACTGTCGGACATATACTACAACACTTAATTGTAACCATGTACAGTACATTTGTTACAAAAAATTGATAGCGGTTTTTTGTTGTATATTTACACTTCGGGAAAGCACACGCAGCCATAATTTTGTCAGATGTGTCGTTATCATGTAACAATAGACTCGTGTTGCACTTCCTACGGCTACAGACCGACTGAAACGAAGTGAGCGCTGGCGTTCATTTTGTAATCTTCAAAAATTCGCTTCTTCTGGGCCCGTCCATTCATTTTATTTTGGTCGATGCGATGCGTCTATGCTGGAAGTGGGACGCAACGCAAAGTGCGGCTCATCCCGTCTTCATATTTAGCTCTACGGCTGTATGCAGAGTTCTTATGACGAGATTGCGTTGAAACCACATGTCACCGATAGCGCGATAGTGTATCGGTTTTCAGTGAGTAATGCGGCCTTGCGTGCGGTTCTACGCAAATATTAAAAACATATCCGATGTTAGATATTCCAGCAACCGGTCTAACCAGAACGATGATTCTCATTTGTAACTGGCAACGCCTCGCGGTTATACTATCACTCCTATACGAACCTTATAATTTTAACCGACTTTCAAAAAAAGAGGGAGTTCTTTTTAGGGTTCCGTACGTCAAAAGAAAAAAAACGGAACCCTTATAGGATCACTTTGTTGTCCGTCTGTCTGTCTGTCAAGACCATTTTTCTCAAGAACACGTAAAGATATCAAGTTGAAATTTATATTAAATACTCGAATCTACGGTTTCTTTCAGCTGTGAAAAAATCAAACTTGCAAGTTTACGCGATCAAAAGATATGATCGTTTATGTCGCATATTTTCGCATATTTTGCGATTTCACAAGGGAATCAAAACCTATAGGGTACTCTTCCCGTTGACCTAGAAACATGAAATTTGACAAGAGGCAAGGTCTCACAGCGCATATAAAGGAATAAATCCGAGAGTTATAAAATTATATCATTAAAAAATAATTGTTTTGCTATTACAAACTTACATTTTGTAGTTGGAATGTAAAGAAGAACCTTTTTGTCAACTACAAAGTTAAGTTTGTCTTTCAATATTTCAACTTTTTTGTTTGGACTCGCTCTCTGAGGGTTCCATCTAACGGAACCCTCAGAGCGCGAGTCCTACTCGTACTTGTCCGGTTTTTTTAATGTTTGCTCAGAACTCCATTATTTATAAACAGTTTTTTTTAAGGATATTTTTTCACGTTGGTCCCTTAGAAATGTCATCAAAATCGGTTCAGTTGTTTGGTTTTCTAATCAATATCGTATAACTGGAAAAATATGTCATCCAAGTTAAATGAAACTTCGTATTAATTTACTAATTTTAAAGTCGGTTTTTTAAATTGGGGGTAAAGCCTATGGTAGGGTATTAGGTACCTCCATACCGAATTTCATCCAAATACGTTCAGTCGTACCGAGTGTGGACAAACAAACAAACCTTCAGTGCAAGTACCGTTCTTTATCGATCGTCAAATTCGCTAAAATGCCATAGAATCGATCACAGCGAAAAAATGAAAAAATTCTGAAAAAATGGCATATTATCGAATTTGACGACCTCAAATGTCAATTTCACGATCGATAAAAGAACGGTACTTGCACTGCTTATGTTATAGTATTAATTTGATTGTATGGAGTAGCTGATATTTTCGCGATTTCAAGCTTGGTCCCATAGTAAAAGTTGTTTATATTAGGGCCCCTTTTGGCTTAATACACCATTTCTGCGTAACCTTGTTTATCTATTCTAATTCGATACGTCTTGGTGGAGCCCTTTGAATGCCCCTAAAGCTCCGGTATACTAATTGTACGACAAGCGTATTAATATAGAAATAAACTAACAAAAAAGTGAAGTTCATTTAAATGCGCGAAATTTTTAAAACCAAATTTTAGGTTGGTATAGAGGTCAGTTACGCTTAGTCCCAGATTTGATAGTTTTCGTTTACGTATTGTTCCATACATTTTAGTAAAGCGCCTCTATCGGAAACGCGGAGGAACTAAAATCAGTAGTAATTGGCGGTATAGATTGCTTCCTTTCGGCCCAGCAATGTACGGAACAATACGAAAACGAAAAAGTTTTCGAATACTATCAAAACTTGTACTAAGGGTACTCAATGCACTGCTATGATCTTGTCTACACTAATAGCAGTTTTATCGTTTAGCATTCGTAACCTAAAATTTAAAAAAAATATGTTTAAAATTCATAAGCAATGTGTAGGTACTTAACTATTTTAATCATGTATTCTTTTAATTTATAACTATTACTCGTTTTAATGTAGGTATGTGATTAGACGTTAGATCTCAGACATTTATAAAACGCGTGGAAGTATTAGAGGTTAATTTAAATCATTAGTAATATTTATGCTGGCGGTTATTCACATTCCTCTCCTATACGTCTCTATTAAGTTTTATATTATTTATGACAATCCACAAGAATGCCGTTTTGTTTAGGTAGTTCACACGAATGTAGGTTGAAAGTGAATTTGTTGGTAGATTGTAGTTTTTGGGTCGTCAATGATATTTGTGCGGACTACCTGACCGACATACGCGTTTATTTATTGATGAACTATGTGGGACAAAATGAACTTGTAACACTTAATTCGACCATTAATCAGCTAAATCGAACTGTCGAGTAATGAATTTAATCGCATATAGGTACTAGTTAGTTACTGATATTTATAGCATACTCAAATAAAACAAATTGGACTGAATTATCTTTGTTTCATTACCGATTCGATAAGCGATGTTTTTTGCTACAGGTAAATGAATCGCAAATTGCTTTCCCAATCTTATCGCGCTCTTCATGGTACCTAATGAAAGTGAAATTGACAGGTAGCGAGTCGTGGTGAAATAGTTGTAAAAGGCTCTAGAAGAAAACTGGTGTCGAGTTGGATATAGGAATAAACGGGAATTTGAGGAAGGTAGGAAACGGTTCCGGGGTGGGAGCTTTTCGTGATGGAGGCTGCCGCGCGGCGCCAGTCAGGCCCGCTCCGCCACTGCGGATGATCGTGTCGTGTCGGCCGCTCGTTCGCTCGATCCGCGCACGCGCGCGATAACAAATCCAACCCACACTTGCCAAAGTGACAGTGACGTTTCTCCCGGGGGTCGTCGCAACAATAACATTTTGTTATGCTGTTTATTATTTTTAAGTGATAAATTGTATGTGAATAATACGCGAGTGTAGTTATGGATGGTGTGGCGGGCTAGAGCGATGATGCGCAAGGATAACGCGGGCGCGGCCGCGGGCGGCGGCGAGTTCTCGCTGGACGCGGCCGAGTGCATCTCGCTGCAGCAGATCCTGCAGGCGTTTAATTCAACAATCAGCGAAGAACACGCCTGGGCGCTGTTCTACCAAGCGGCGCGCTGCTTCCAGCGCTGCCTCGCGGACGGCGCTCCCTGCTACCTGGTCACGGAACCCAGACACGTACTACTGCATAAAGAAGGCTCCGTCCACCCGACTACGCTGCTGCATCCAGGAGGTCAGTCAATTTTGCTTTATCATCGCAACTGCATTTTCTTTAGGAACATTCGTGACTTTATAGGTACGTACTTACCTGCCTATCTCTAACCGACAACGTAGTTTACATCCAATGTTTATTTTGTGAACGCGACATATCTCGTTTCCGTAAACCCCTGATATATTCCCTTATATTATATTTAAACCTTGCAAAATTTCCAATATGAATTGATTGAACCGTAGTATTAACCTACCAATTATAGTTATCTCTATACCATTAATCAGACACGTCGCTGAATGAACTTTACATACACAGAAGATGGATAACCATGGTAGGTAGGTAATAGGCATAAACATCTACTTAGGTATATCTGCTTATCTATCGGGTACTAGAAAACTGCCTTGATATTTAAAAAAAATATGATAAGATACCTAGGTGTTTGCTAATTTGTTAATGACCTTGTGTTGTCTATTATCTAAAAAGTCATGTGTTTACTTTGAAAATTACCTTTCTAATTGCATTTACGTGGAAATGTGTCTGTTTTCTTTATTCCCCTGTCTAAGTTGGTATGAAGTAATTTCCTTCCTATGATTACTCACTGGATAAAATACACAATATGGATGCTATCTCTACGAAGGCAATCACAAATATAGGTAGGAATATTAACTTTTGGATGATGTGCGTCGAAAAGTATATACCTACCTAGGTACCTATATGTACCCAAGTGGATGCCTATTTCTGATTTCACATTATTTTTTATTTCTCGGCGACGTAATAAGGCCCTGCGTCAAATGAAGCCCTACAAAATCTTATCACACACGTCTGATCCAATCAATGATTGGATTTAAGAAACAACATAAAGTAGCACTATTTCTGTCATTGTTTTGTTATTGGGATTTATCTAAAAAAATATTTTATCATAGTAACTTTGAATTTTCGGAGGCAATCTCTTCCAAACGCAAGTTCGTTGTCACGATAGCATCAATCCATCTATACCTACCTTCAGCTGATTGTTTAAGATTCGACTCAATTTTTTTAAATACCCCCGTACCTAATAGTTAAGTAGTTACCAACGCAAATAACAGAATCAGGCTAGAACTGCCAATTCTACACACTGATTAAAATTATGTAGGTACCTATTGTCGAACCATGGTTGGCTGTGGCAGGAAACAAAACGTGAGATAAATATACTTAATAAACTTGCTATAAGTAACAAAATACAGTTTTTTTTTGTCATATCTACTTACGGCATAAATTTACACCAACGCCAGACTGAGCATTGTCTAATTATTTCACGTGAATCTGTTTACCAACTCCGTGAGATGTTTGCTCGCCTTTATCTCACGAAGAAAGTTTTCCTTCCTTATCATAAACTTGCCTAACACTTGCCTAGTTTAGTCATATCAAAATATAGTTTTACAAGCGTCATATTTGTTGTCTAAGTAGTTGGCGCCGAACTGTTGGATTCACACGGGTATTATCTACGTTTGAATTGCAATTTCATGCTGCTTGCGTGGTTTCGAATTTAAATATTGTCATCAGCAATTAGGTATTTGCCTACTAGCTTACAGAACTCAAGTTCTTGCTGATTAGCTGTTGCATCTTCAGCTAGCCTATTGTTTCTTTTGGAATCAAATGGCCAGTTTCCAGTGAATGTCTGCTATCGTATAACAATTTCCGAGTATCTAGGCTAGCTCAGACCACCAATCATCGTTTCGCTGTCGCTTCCATCTGGTTTTATTATCGTCTTGCAATTTCTGCCAATTTTGAATGCATATTCATTGTGTTACGATGTTTATTGGTGACCCATTTCCAGAATAGTGTCAGCTACCCTGAACCCTAGTTAGGCCTGATTTAGATTGCTAAAAGTCAATTGCTTATGGACTATTACTGACATAAATCGAGGCCATAGTAAACCGGCAAAAAAGTAATTTATTCCCAATGATCTAATGAAATACAAAATCAAATTCATAACGACGCAAGTATTCAAAGCAGTCAAAATTTAAAGTAGGTAAGCCTGCCAGAGATGTCAGGACAAAATAAGAACCTGTCAATGTTTGAATAGCTGTAGGTGGCTAGGTGGACGCCTCATGGCCCGAACGGTCCTCAACCGTAAAAACTGCACTTTTGTAAGGAAATAAAAACAGTGAACCGAAAAGTCAAGGTTGATTTGTTGCCTAAATAAGACGGAGTATTGATAAAGTGTTAACTCATTGAACGTAACGTTTTGTCAATGTCATTTCCGAATCTTTATGTAATCGCGGATTCACTGCGATAAGTTCCGTGAGGATGTAGAAGATTTAAAATTAGTAAGTAAAATTATAAAACTTATAATTTAATCACACATTTGGGTGAGCTTCTCCGGACTTCCATCTTTCATTGTTATTTATGGTATTCTACTTTGATCACTTGGGTGTTCTGGGTGATCAAAGTCGACTCTTTTTATTGTCTTTAGAATTTTTCTGTATAAACATTTTCTATCAATTTCTAGTTCACCTACCAGAATGAAATAAAGAAGAAAGAAAGAAAGAAAATAAATTTTATTCGACACCATTACAAAAAACTGAACTGGTACTGGAAACTGAATGCTGTCAAGGTGTTTTTGTATTGCAAAACCAGACTATCGTTTGCAATAAAATTAAGGCACGTTGATCGTCCTTGCGCCCCTATTGAATGTTATAATAATTTTCGTTGTGTACCTACTAACGTAGGTAGATACCTACCCAATTATAAAATCTTAAGGAACTTGTTTGACTTGTTTGTTTTTATAAAACAAGTGCGGAAAATGTAGCGCTTAAGCTGTGAGAGAATTTAAAAAAGAATACTGCGGTTTTTCATTGATATCTACTTCTGTTACGCTTGACTTCAGACGGCCATGCTGATCGCGTAAACTACTTACATACATTTTTTTCATTGACATAACATCGTTACATACACTTAGGTATTGTAGGGCTGTTCAACAGTTTTGACAAAATAGCAGCAATATTATAAACATAACCTGTTTATGCAGTTGATTAATTTGTCAAACCTAGTCAACAGAGCTAGGTTTTAGCTACGCGTTTGAAACTATCATGACTTTTTTATAACAAAACAGCGGCAAACAGACGCATGATAGTAAGTAGTGACCGTCGCTTGGACACCAGCAACACTAGTGGTGTGATCGATGCTTTGCCAGCTCGGAGAAGTGGTTGTAGACACCCTTTTTAAAACGGTCCATGTTGAAGCTTGGTGAAGCCTTAGGCATCCCTGCTTAGGTACAACTATTAGTAGTAGGAACCCCGGTAATATGTATGAAAATCCAGCGTGCCGTGTTTTTGGTTCGTCGCGAGGATAATTGAGTGGTAGTTTAACTGAATTCGCACGCCCAACTGTTTTCGAAAGGTGATTTACAGTTTACTATGACGCAATTTGAAATTTTTGCCGTGCTACTGCCAAGACGACGGAGATCCTCATGGAGATGGAGACCATCCAGAACAGAAAGTAAGCAGGATTACTGATCCAACTTAAGACGGGAAACAGACACGCAAAGTAGTTGAACTCACGGCATCTAACCCGATACAGAGGCCTTTTTAAGCGATTCTGTTTAGGTGATGAGAAAAGCTGCGCGACCACAAACCGTATCTCGGCGGGTTAATGTTCTCGTTCGCGTTATTTTCCGAACTGCGCTGCTTTAGCTCTAGTTCGAGCCCGCGTTAAGAGTTTGACGTAAGGCCCCAGATCTGTGATTCGAATGCTGTTCGCATTTGTATCACAGATCTGTATTAGGTGCTGATCAAAGCCATTACCTTCCAAATCGTACGATCACCCCCAGATCTGGCTAGCCAGTCTTAATTTCCCGAAGTTATCACGACTGACGCTATCGATTTCTCGGCCTGCCCCAGCTTCATCCTCTATGCGACTTTTTTGGCCCATCAATCAATGATGCATGCGTAGTACGCATGTCATGTTGATGAATGCATGCAAGTAAAACAACACGAAAAAAATCCAAACTATTTGACACCATCAGTAAATTTAAGTCAATGTATATGTGTACATAATATTATGTAAGTGCGCCAACACCAACCATCAACTGTTAACTGACTATAAGGCGCCCAAGAGACAGGCTTTGCGTGTATAGTTAGGGTCCCATTGGAACCACCGTTTTTGCTGCTAGCAATTTGTAACACCAGTACCTAATGTTCTATGATTGTTAATGAAAATATCAGTTTTTTTTTTGGATTAGGTGCAAATCTATCCAGGATGAAATAAAACTACTTAAAATTTAATTTGAGGTTTGTAAACAAAGTCTTATAACAACGGTGTAGCATTACGGAAGGCCTGTAAAAGCTACTGGCATAATAATAATGCTTGTTTCCAGTAGCGGTAAATCGATAAAACCATCAATTTATTGGCATAACATGGTTCTTGTTTAGATCGATGCTCGATTGCCTTACTCCTGTTAGCTTAGAAAATTGTTGAGTATTTTGTAGTGCAGGTAATCCTAGCAATTTGAAGATATCGATAAAGTTTGATCGCGTTACGTACCACTTAAAACAGTTAAATGCATGCATTGAAGTTATACAAACTTAAGTTTATTAACCGAATCTTTATAATCGAACACAGAAACCCGAAACAGATATTTTTTCGTAATTCTTCTTTCAACGGTGATGACTATTGACTAGTCTTGTAACTAATTATTAATAATTTTTTTTGTTTTTGTTTGCAATTTTATTCTCTATATTACTACTTTCGCATTTTTATTTTTAGGGTTCCGTACCTCAATAGGAAAAAACGGAACCCTTATAGGATCACGTCGTTGTCCGTCTGTCAAGACCCTTTTTCTCAAGAACGCGTAAAGGTATCAAGTTGAAATATATACTAAATACTTAGGTCTACGGTTTCTTTCGGCTGTAAAAAAAATAAAAGTTGTAAGTCAACGCAATTAAAAGATATGAACGTTTATGTCGCATATTTTGCGATTTCACATGGGAATCAAAACCTATAGGGTACTTCCCGTTGACCTAGAATCATGAAATTTGGCAAAAGGCAAGGTCTTATAGCACATATATAGGAATAAATCCGAAAGTTACAAATTTAGAGTTAAATCATTTAAAAATATTTATTTTGTTATTACAAACTTAGATTTTGTAGTTTGAATGTATCCAAGAACCTACAAAGTTAAGTTTGTCTTTCAATATTTCAACTTCAGTTAAATATTTTTTTTGGACTCGCGCTCTGAGGTTTCCGTCCAACGGAACCCTCAGAGCACGAGTCCTACATGTACTTGTCCTGTTTTTTTGGGTCGGCAACACTATTATTTTCTGCTCCACTATATGCTTTCAAAATGTTGCGCGCCTCTGCCTTGGTATCTCACTTGCGTGTTTTTGCCGCACCATGTTCTATGCTGCTCCTCATTGTTCTGTCACCGCATCAACCGCTTCTCCGTTTGGAGGTGCTTGGAGCCGCCCGTGGGAACCGGGTCTCGGGCCCGGAAGGTCTACTAATCAGTTTTTTGCTAGGGTGCGTTGGGGAAAATATTCTCATATAAACAATACCTAACTTAATGAGATTTTTTAATGTAGATGCGTATCAAGTTTTCTTTTAGATGTTTTAAGTAATTGGTGCGTTAATTGCTTTTTGATCTGTTTTTGTTCTTTACCTATTAATTCTGCATTCTTTGCTCATAACTTCCTAATTAATAACAAAATACATAAACAGAACTAACATAAGCGGAACGAATTTCATTGACCAAGAAACATCTTTTATAAAACTATGAAACTTAAAACCGTAAATAGACACTGATGGGCCTATGGAGACCCTATAAAAGCCAATTGTTTTGAAAAATCGTGATATAAAATAAGACCAAGTCAGAACTGGGTCTAGGAATACCCCAATTATGCAGACAGATGTGTCTTTTACGATCAAGTAACTGTTTATATCGGTAGTCGGTGTTTTGGACTAGATATTTCCATTTATAACCGGTCCATCATTATGACAAAAATAGCCGTTAATGCTGACCCTAAATTTTTGTAAAGTAGGTAAATTGTTTTACGAAACAATCTATTGCCTTTCTTGTATTTCTGTTCTATTTCTTCCGATCAATTCATTTCTTTTGATAATAAATCATAGCATTGTTGAGCAAAAACTCTCAGCGGTTTCTTTGACGCGACCGAATGAAACTAATTTACATAGGAATCCTTAAAACGTCAATATAAATAGACTCCGCCAGGCTTCCGAGCACAAAAAACTCTACAACAATACATCGATTCGAAACTTCTGGTCTTTTTTCTGAGTATTTCATAATTTTAAACCTTCCTTCAACGAGGTGCCTTCAATTTACCTGTAGCAATTTTCTCGGAAGCCGTGGGTTCCGCAGGTAGTTTATCTACGGGAGTGAATGACACCTAGATGTTTACTTTTTTACTAAGTATTTACTTAGTTACACTGTGATGGGCTGGATTAGCGGCGTAAATAAATATTACGACAGAACCTGCCTGTGCCGCGGCTCGAGAGTGTATGCATGTTGAATGAACGACGAACATGATTTGATGGCTCGGCAAATATTCAGTTTTATGAATGAGATGTTGCAAGGTACTTTAGGGTTAACAAAGCTAGATTATTGTCGTAAAAAGTGTACTGAACAGTAACCGGAAACGGATGATAATATGCGCATCTAGAGAATAAAATTCCTCCTTACCAAATTTCATCCAAAGTCGTTCATCCAAGTTGAGTGCGAAGAAAAATACACACACTTTTGCATTTATGATACCTATAGTGTGATGTATGTAGCTCTATAACTAGTAAAATATCATCAAAAAAAATTCATATGATTACGTACTTAGGTAAGATACCTACATATTAAAACATATCGGCAAACTAATTTAATTCTTGTCATTACAACGTGTTTCATTAAGCTTCCAACAAATATAGACTTTAAATGCGATTACCAGTCAGTATACCTAGTTTTAATCCACTTTTCGTTCAGACGAAAGAATCCCAATCATTTTTTTTTAATAATTAGGTATATCACTCGCTAACGTAACGAGTGCGTTTGAACCATTGGAATTTGCTTTCTAACAAAAGAAAATCTTTCATTTCGCATGATATTTTCGTGCGAAATATCATTCGGGAGATTCAAATGAGAGTCCCGGAATGCATAGTTTTAAATACACAGTGAATAAGTACTTAAATACCATTATCACTTAGATTACTGTCAATGTCGTTGTCACAAATGACAGTTTAGCAAACAAACTAAATCAATAACAATGTTCATACTATTATCTGTGATTGATTATTTGCGGCCTCAAAACCTTTAAGCGTGTGACATAATAAGGCTCTTCAAGTACCAATATTGTCTTTTAATAAATTAGTATTCTTAGTAGAAAGTGGCTTGGTTCATTGTAATAAAGACATTATTCATGTTGTGTGACGATCGTGGACTCACGATTTTCGTGACCCGACCCTAGACCTGACAGGCTTGCACTTGGCACCTCACATGTTCTGACTAAATCACTGTCAAAGCATGTTTCGGTGTGTGACTTTAAAGTATTTAAAAAACCGATTGATCAATGAACAGCGAAGCCATTATAACTTTATTGGGTAAAGCGACGGGGGCTACTGATCCGAGCGTTGTGGGTTAAAGTCCCACTACCCGCGAATTTTTGTACCAAACTGTTTTAAAATCTTTTTTTTGTGTGTAGGAACTCGCAATACTCAGATTAATTGGGACTTCGTCAGTCAGTGTTAATTTGTTAACAATAACTTAGTAACTATTTGATAATCTGGGCATATAGATCACGACCGTGAAAAGCTAAATTAGACATTTTTAAGACGACCTAGAATTTAAATTAGTTTGTCGCTATTTCTAAAATGTGTTATCATCTTTTCACTAAGTAAACCCAGGACATATTTTTTTTCGTGTTTTTTGTACGAGGTCTATTTCGAGCCATGTTTGGGATGTTGTAATAATTCCGTCCGACTTTTTCCACTAGCGATTTAACCACCTATCAATTTCAAGAAAGTTATTCTTTCTGAAAATAAGAACAATGCAGATTAGAGGTGGTTTAAATGAGATACTCGGCGGAACAATAGCCAGATTCCACGGGTTTCGCAGCTCGACGCAGATTGATGGGACTTGCTAACATTCATCTTGTTACGTATTGTAAATACTGTTTCCGACGTTCTAGGCAAACTTTACTGTAGTTTACAACCTTCAATTTGTTGAAAGTGTAAATGTAATTAACCGAATGGCACAAATTACCTAATAGTTCGTGCGCAAATAGTCCTAGATCTGAATTTGACCTGAGAGTTTGTAGACAATGGATAAGACAATCCAAAAATATTTGACCAGTGAGATTTGTAACCACAAGGCTTCGTTTATAGAGGCGCGAAGCGTTGCGAGGCACATTTAATCGTAGGTATAGCGATTTAGCCATGTCTATAAGCGTTTTGTGTTGCCTGCATTCGTGCCATGCGTCTCTCTAACGAAGACATTTTTTTGTAGGGTTGTCTTCCAAACATACCCGGCTGCGTTGGGGTGCAGCCAGGTTATATAGGATTATACCCACTAAAACCCCCCCGGTGACCAGCCTTGTGCTTGACAAGAGGGCTCCGGGATCTCCAGAGGAACGAGTGATCTCTTTCTCTATACATTTAAATGGCCTTTGTTGCTTTGCTCCAAGCTTTGCTTTGCACTTTTTCGTGCTCACACCATGAAGTTCGACCTGCACCAATAATCCCGAGGAACCTGTCAGATCTTGATACGATAACAAAACAAACGCAACAAGTCGTTATTACTTAACCGGCAGACAAAGCTTCATTCAGAGAAGACAATCGCAGCCTCCAAGCGGATTCGCATTGTCTCTCGCATCTTCACGGTTTACTTGCCACAGTGAAATCAGGTGCGTTTTGTGATATCATGAATGCATAATAATTTGGTGCACTGCTCACATTCAGTATAATGATATATGTACTTACTTACTCGTAATCTTGACAAAAATCCAAAGATGTTAATATTAAGGATATGATCATCCGAACATTTGCATTCCAGTATACATACCTAATGGGAGCTCATTCCACAACTTTACCACGGTAAATATCCCGTAAATAATCATATAACTTTAGTGAACAACCGTGATAGTTTAAAACAGTGTTTTACATACCTAATGTTTCAAAAATGTTGAAAAATTTGCGTCTTCTGACGAAATCTCTACTAACTACGTCGCGTCGCTCCTAAGTACGAAGATCGTTCACCAAATAATTCGGCGTGCGACTAATTTCCCGCTGATGTACATCACATTTGTGCTCACCTCTGAGTCGGTAGGTACCATTGAAAAAGTTTCATTGGTCCTTCCGAAGTAATACAAACATTCAGCGATAAATTCTAGTTCGCAAAATTTTACAAACGTCTAGAATACTTTGCAGCGGCTCTTTTACACAGCCTTTCTTATTGCACTCTGGGTCTTCAATTTGATCGAAGCGCTGGATAAGTATGGATGTAGATATGCCATTTTCCTGCCAGAAAGAAGGTAAGAAAAACCTATCTTCCCAGAGCAAGGGTCTATTGTTTTTGTTCCTAATTAATGAAAAGTTATTTTCATAGTTATTTCATATTCGCAAGCGTACTCACTCCATCGTAAAACATCTGTCGAGATGGCAGACAAGCGCAAGCTTATCAATCAATGGAAAAAAAAAACCTTAAAAAAGCTATGCTATCAGATACAGCCTCGGATCTGATTTTTTTTCTTGCGCATACAAAATACTTTCATGTACCTACCCTTTAAAAAAAAACTTGTGAAACTAAAATGCGGCATTAATTAAGTAGGATCACAGAAAAGAGAAGTAAATAAAACGAAAATGAGAAGGAAAATCTGTTACCAGGCATTATGAGTGAATCTTGATTGAACATTCTTATTTATGTCAACGCGTCGAACTCCGCGTCCAAAGAACTTGGACCTTACCTTTTTGGGTTAGGTCTCAAAGTTCTTTGTCCCCATCACAGTTGCTAATTGATTTCTAATGACTAACGTTTCATTTATATGGGTGCAACTGGCTACAACAAATTTCTTACAAAAATGCCTTGACAGCCGTTCTAATAGTAATATTTTCTCTGAGTAGGATAATCTTCCTGCAACGTATTACGTTTTTTATAAATGTTATGCCTTAGGTGGCAAACAACCTAACATGTTGCCCGACGGTAAACGAGTTGTTATTAAAGCAGAAAACAGAAAACTACATCGGAAGCAGACAAAAGTACCTACATCATTTAGCATGCGATAAGCAAATCGTAATACTGATAAGATAATGATAACAAAGTTCAACCTATGGTGTGGGTATCCACAACAGGTAGAGGGAGTAGGAAGGGGGTGCGTCAGGGGGAGCCGGCGCTTGCCTGGCCAAGGTCGCGCGATCGATACTAGAGTGCTGCCACCTAACGTACAGCCACAGTGAATAACGGATAGTAGGTTCACTTATTATATTAATCATTCAATCTGGGTGTCTTCAAATCACGAGTGAATCAGTTTCTTCTTGGCAAGCGTGCTTCAACGTAGACCGCATCATCGCTTAACATCAGGCGTGATGGTGGTCAAACGCAAGCCTATTAATTATTTTAAAAAAAAACAACCTCGAACTGTTTTTTAGGGTTCCGTACCTCAAAAGGAAAAAACGGAACCCTTATAGGATCACTTCGTTGTCCGTCTGTCCGTCTGTCAAGACCCTTTTTCTCAAGAACGCGTAAAGGTATCAAGTTGAAATTTATATTAAATACTTGGGCCTGCGGTTTCTTTCAGCTGTAAAAAAATAAAAGTTGTAAGTCAACGCAATCAAAAGATATGAACGTTTATGTCGCATATTTTGCGATTTCACAGGGGAATCAAAACCTATAGGGTACTTCCCGTTGACCTAGAATCATGAAATTTGGCAAAAGGCAAGGTCTCATAGCACATAATTATTAAATAAATCCGAAAGTTACAAATTAGAAGTTATATAATTTAAAAATAATTATTTTGCTATTACAAACTTACATTTTGTAGTTGGAATGTATGAAAGAACCTTATAGTCAACTACAAAGTTAAGTTTGTCTTTCAATATTTCAACTTCAGTTCGTTTATTTTTGGGCTCGTGCTCGTAATTTTCCGGATTTTTTGTGACGAGTGCTTCGACCCACTAGACTACTTGCTATAGACGTCCTTTACATAACCATGCTAATTAAGTACACACACAGAACGCCTAAGTACCTGGGCAGAGGGTAAAAATCAACATTGTAAGAAAATTATCGGGAATTGCTTTCGAAAGGTCAATTTATAGTTTTCAGCCAGTTCCGTCGGTTATATTGGTTACAAAGGAAATAGCGAACGTATAGGTAATTTCTACATGACATAAGTTCATGTAGTAGTATAAGTATTTTTAGAATTCTACAAAGTAATGCAATGCATAAAAATAACACAGTAAAATGGTGAAACTATGGTTAAAAGCCTAGCCTGAAAACTATAAAAATATGCTATCAAAATGTTGCATTGCATGGAACGATTAGTTAATACATCTGCCTAATGCCCTTTGCAGACGATACGCAGTAGCTTCCACAAGTACTTGCGCTAGTACCTACTACGCATCGTCTGCAACGAGCTACAACACTTTGCTTAGTGCAAATGGCAGTGGAAGTGCTTAGTAGCACTCGCGCTGGCCCTTGCGCAAGTGACGCTTCGTTTCCCCGCCCTACTCAAGCGACACCCACTGCGTATTGTTCGTCTCGTTCGAACACTCGCGCTTATAAGTACTCGCACGCAAGTGTGCGCGTCGCCGCGCGAGTGGCTATTCACGTTTGAAAATCGGCGCGAGTACTTGCGCAATAACTTACACAAGCTACTGCGCATGGTCTGCAACGGGCTTAAGTTACCGAATGAAGTGTATACATATTCGGATTAGAACAGTAGCAAACACACTTAGAATCAGTAACAAACACCATAATTTAAATCAGATTTCATGCAGCATTTAATTTTCTTGTATGCAGTTTACCTTCTGCCATGAAGTACTATGGAGTTGTCGCGTCACTGCTGGCTGAAGAATAATAATTGAGGATCGTGACGTCACGCCTTCATGGTATTTTAAGAGATTGCGTAAAAGATAGCTGTAGGTTTAAGGGTTGTTTTTAGCGTACCTGCGTCACAGGTAAAAGCAACATGTGGTTGAGAAGAAAAGTTTTAAATTCAAGCAAGCTGTATTGTATAGCACAATTTGAGGTACAAAATAAATTAAATATACTAGAGTCGTAATTTATATGCTAAAAGGCCTTTTATTTTGTTTGGTGATAGATGAGAATTAAAAAATATTTATTTATTTAGTAATAGGCTTGCGTTTGACCGCCAACTCGCCTGATGTTAAGCGATGATACTGCTGCTGCTGATGATGATGATGATGTTGCTGTCTACGATGGAGCACGCTTGTCTAGAAGAAACCGATTCACTCGCGACTTGAAGTAATCCAGCTTGTAACTATCGGGGATCAC
Organism: Agriopis aurantiaria; assembly: GCA_914767915.1. Taxonomy (NCBI): domain Eukaryota; kingdom Metazoa; phylum Arthropoda; class Insecta; order Lepidoptera; family Geometridae; genus Agriopis; species Agriopis aurantiaria. The sequence continues at coordinate 17,321,949 of OU611982.1, read as the reverse complement.
CCAATCAGGCAGCGCATTCACAGTCTTGCAGTTCGCACAATAATAAGGTATAAAGAAAACGTTAAATAAATATACAGTAAACTAAACTAAAATATAATCTAAAAATGCCTTGGTGAAAGAAAAATTCGCCAGAAAGGAAAACTAGCTTTAAATAATTTTTAAATTTGGTTTTTGGTTTGGTTGGTTGTGGCTTTTATATACGGGTGTTCGGCGTGAATCACTAGTTTCTTGATTATTATCGGGATATTTACCGTGATAAGGTTGTGCATGGAGCTCCTGATATTTCGGTTCCGTTACTTGCACCGGTTCACGGGGAAACGGGCGACCTTTTTATTATTGTTAGCCGGCATCGTCCCAACTCCCACTGCAGGACAAAGGCCTCCCTTCCCTCCTTCCATTTCTCTCTGTTTTGAGCAATTTGAGTCCAGTCCCACTTTAGGGCACGGGAGACCTTATCATGGTAAACATCCCGTTAATATCTAATCACATGACCGTGATAAAATATAATACTGTTTAAGTGTGATTCCCAAAGTTGCAATTTCGTAAGGTAAAGCCACCAGACCACACCTAAAAAGGCACAGGCCTCACACGCGCAGTTGAAACTTGAGAAGCTGAATATATTGCGTGAGAACGAGCCCTAAAGTCCGAGTTTACATGACTGCTATAAATTGGAACTGTAATTGTAAGGGCTTGGTCATATTTGGAGAGGTTTTCGCAATAAGCGGTCTTATTTAGCAACTGCGTGTATTAACTAAAATTTGCTCTGTCCCTTTTTCTCGTGTGACAATTCCCGTCACTGAGAAGCTCAGAATACAAAGCAGTTTTAGCCTAATGAACGTTTCTGAGTTTCCGTTTTAGATCGACTGCTATACTTAGGTACTCAGAATTCGCACGCTACAGCGGCGCGCAAGACGAAAAAGGGAAAAACGGGAGCGGATTGTTTGCGTCTCCTTTCTAGTCTTCTGTACTGTTGCTGTAGCGTCGCGAATCCCGAGGTGCGGCCGGCCTATATATTGTTTTTTTAATATATTTTAGACTTAGTAAGGTCTCCATAATCCATACACCAGGCATCGCGTTTGAAACAAGATCGTGATCGTGTGCACAAAGACAATATTGCTGCAGTAGACGACGTATGATCATGGGGGCAAATGGAAGTAAACCAACCATGCACTAATCTCAATATATCCAGTTTCAAATCATCGGTCCAGCCGTTTCGCACTCCATAGCGAACATACATAAACACACCGAGTTAAAAAAAAAAATGCCATAAGTGGCAAACAAGCAGATGTGATGCTTGATGGCAAGCAGTCACCGTCGCGTATGGATACTTGTAACACCAGAGGCATCACAACTACGTTGCCGACCCTTTAAGAATCTATTATTCACATCTATTATTAACTCGCCTTTTGAAGAACCCAATGTTAATCCTACTAATATTATAAACGCGAAAGTTTGTATGTATGGATGTATGGATGTATGGATGTTTGTTCCTCTTTCACGCAAAAACTACCGAATGGATTTTAATGAAAGTTTACAATAATATAGCTTATACATTAGAATAACACATAGGCTATAACAGGTTGTATAGCGAGGCCGAACGCCGAGCTCTACGCGTACGAAGTAGCGGGTTTCAGCTAGTGTAATATATGTAAAGATATGTATATAAATGGCGATTAGTCTTTGTGTAACACCAGCGGTCTGCCGGCACGGAGTGTTTGCGTCATATCGACTGATAACAGGACCTTTGATTTAGATAACACTAATGCTGTTTTAATGCTGAAAAATCTGTTGCTTATATCATGAAAATATTATATTTTGGAACCAATCAAAACTGTATCGAAAATCGAAACGATAATTGATATAAAAATTCACATTCTTATGGTGACCTTAAAATTGTATTACCTACTAGAAGTGCCTCGCGATTTCACTGCGTTATACCTGTACTTGAACCTCCTTGAAGCATCCTCCTTTAAACTATAATGGCAGTAAAAAAAATCTATCATGTTTCTATGTGTTTCTACCATTGACCAATATCGTACTAATATTATAAACGCGAAAGTTTGTATGTATGGATGTATGGATGTTTATTCCTCTTTCACGCTAAAACTACTGAATGGATTTTAATGAAAGTTTACAATAATATAGCTTATACATTAGAATAACACATAGGCTATAACGGGTTGTAGTAGGGAGGCCGAAGGCCGAGCTCTGCGCGTACGAAGTAGCAGGTTTCAGCTAGTAAATCATAATCTCAATGTATACAATTCAATTCTTGTTCTTTTGTAGAGAAAATATTAAAACACAACAAAATCAGTTGATCCGATTGTCACCAAACTTTTCAGGGTCACAGGGTCAGTCAGGGTTCTTCTTCAGGATCATTTGCTGGGCTAATCTGGACATTCATACATTTCATACATATATAAATATATATGGGTACACAAATCGCCTTTTATATAAATATATTCTACTAGCTGCGCCCCACTGTGTCACCCGCTTGTTAAAATTGTCATTAAGTTTTCTGATATTTACCAATTTTATTAATGTTTTTTTCCGTAAGAACCTTCTACAAAGTATTAGTAAGCTTTAAAAAACAAGATGACTGAAATCGGTATAGTCGTTCTCAAGTTATGGTTTGACCAAGGATATAGGGATTCATTTTTATATACATAGATACGGTGGTTTTATTATGTAGATGCGTTGACTAGCAGGTTAATGGCCCGGCATTCGCTTAGTCAAGTCATCATAGTCGCCGGTCACGTCACTAGTGCTAGTTCAAGAGCGCTGTTTTTATTATATATTACTTATTATATAATATATCTACGGATATACAATAATAGAAGCACAAACTTAGAGTCAAACTTATTATTGTTTGAAAGTAGCTATTGCACAGTAAAGGTACGCGCCCACTGGGTCGGAATCGGCGCGTACGAATATGTTGCTTGGAATTGATTTCTATGGTACTGCGTGCACTGGATCGGTATATCTGCGCCATAGAAATCAATACAAAGCAACAAATCCGTACGCTGCGTACGCATCGATTCCGAGTTCCGACCCAGTGGACGCGTACCTTAAGTTTGCTACGAAGTGCTACGCGCTACGATCAAAACAAACAAACAAGCGCCGCTTCGTAAACATTCCAGTGTAGATTACGTGGGTTATTACTTTTGTCTCGGTTATGCTAAAATTCGTTTCGTCCACAAAAGAATAATTGAACGCTTTCAAATCGATATAAAAGTACGCATTGTAATCGAGATTTCACTTTCTTTTACAATCAGTAAACCTTTTGCGTTTGATATAACATACAGTAATATGAATAATTATCATTAAGTTAAAGTAGTGTTACGACAGTTCTTTATTGCCTTTTAAATAATAATAATAATGGACATTACAAGATGAAGTTCACTGGCTTTCCTTGCTTGTCTAGCTTTTTATAATCGATTATGCAATAATCGTCAATCGTACTGCGATGATGAATTATAAACAATCGATTTATCGATTTTTGCTTTTATTTTCTAGATTTTCTTTTTGATTATTTCTTCTTAGTTCTTATTTATAAAAGGCGATGTGTAATTGTGTACTGTATGCATGTATATTATGTTATCTATGGACTCCAAAACGGATGGGCCGTTTTTGACGGGACTTTCACTGGCGGATAGCTGATGATATAAGGAGTAATCTACGCCGGTGAAAACGCGGAGTAAACCTAGATTCCTTATAAAAACTTACCGTTTAAATTACTACCTTCGGTTATTCCTCCGAAATATAATTTGGACTGCTTCAAACGAAGGGTGAATAGAGTCCTCAAAGGTAGGCAACGCACTGACAATGCCCCGGGTATTGTAGGTGTCTATAGGCGGCGGTGACCACTTACCATCAGGTGGCCCGTTGCTTGTTTGCCACTTATTCTATTTAAAAAAAAAATACAGAAAAATAGGTAACAGAGCTAAGATTAACCACATAATAGTTGTGTATACTTTATGGGACCACTGTTTTTTTAGGCGATTTGTGAACTTATAACCTGAGTATTTTAGCTATTTAAAAAAACGTAATTTATAAACTTTTTTCTTTCTTTCTTCTTCTTTCTTAATATTTCGGTCCAAGAGTTTTACCTATCACAGCTGCAATAGTTTAACAAAAAAGCTAAACGACTATTGCAAATTTTCTTTTAATATATTTTTAAATCTTATCGCACACCCATTAAATATCTATGTAGGTACGATGATGAAATATTGTATCGTTTCTTTACATATACATAAAATAATAACTTGGTTGTTCTGTCGTGTTTAACAATAGAATGTGGCGCTGCAGCCCCCGGGGAAATCAAACAACTGGCCCGAGTATTACGACGTGTGTTACTGCCTCGAATATGTACTTATTGTATTATTCAGTCGGTGTAGGTATTATCATACATACTTACTACATGCTACAATATTATATATGCGTATGTTTTTCGATGTTTTTCTTATCAAGCTTCAACCAAAATAAAATGAATTGGACGGGCGGGCCATAACCATTGAACTTGCTCAGTAAAAACGAGTAAAACAGTCGGAAATATACTTAAACACTAATTATAACCATGTACAGTACATTTGTTACAAAAAATAGACATCAGTTAGGGAAAGCACTGGAAGGCATAATTTTGACTGCATGATGTTTCGTTATCATGTAACAATAATCATGTGTCGCACTTCCTACGGCTAGAGACCGACTGAAACGAAGTAAGCGACGGCGCTCATTTTGTAATCTTCAAAAATGCGCTCCTTCTGTTCCCGTCCATTCATTTTATTTTGGTCAAAGCATTCACGCAGCATCGACGTGATTTTTACAGAGATATGTTATTGAACGATGTAACTAGTAACTACTTATTCTTAAACGTTTGTATGATTCGTACAAAAAACGTTTCCAGATTCGCAGTTTTACGCCCGTTCAGAAGGTAAGACGTGAAAAGGTAGCGAGCAAACGGAGAGACAAGATCAATCAGTTCAACCAACCGTTAGGGCTCCAGGGCAAACTCCTTCTGGGGGGCCTGGGCAAGTCTGATTCCCACTCCCGGCGACGGCCCAAGCCGAGGTTCGTACCTTCGAGGTGCTCTTGTGCTAGTCGCCCATAAACAAAACCACCAAGTTATGCCGAACGCACTCTGCGTTCGCTAACTAGTCCAGTCAAGCTGTAGAGGCCAAAAGGCCAACAGTACAAGTCAATATAAAAAAAAGGAGAGACAAGAGGATAGAAAGTTTTACAGAAAGTAGTTACTTTTGCTTTTACAATAGGTATCATTAGATAATTTCAATCGAAGTATAGGTATTACTTTTAGTGTGAAATGATTAAATTGCAACCTATCAGATCTATAAATAAATGGTACCAAATTGTATTTATTGTGCAATCCTAATAGATTTCAGTTTAAGACTGCATAACATTATGTAAAAACAGGAAGTCAAAAATAACTATGCAATTCAATGAATTCAATACATATATATCACTGGTGCAATTCAATTTCGATGGATCGAGCAATATACCCATGAATAAAATAATTAATCGTTATGTCACAATATCGTCTCAATTTGACGTATTAGGCATAAACGGTCCGCTTTCACATCCCACTGTCTATTGCTCAACAAAAATTTTCAAACGTGATCATCGATACATTATTAAGTAATTCGTTATAATATATTACACGTGATGCACCGTCCGTGCATCCAAATTAAAAAATATATGTGCAGGGAACTTCCATCGGACCCTTCGAATCCGACCGGACCTTATACTTACGCAAGTATTTGTGTACGCTGTGTAATGAGACATTTAAATAAATTGATGAGCCACGAGCGGTCTTACTCAATGCCCGAGTTAAAATGAGTGATGTTCCGAATGATAACAATGACACTTGTGCGTCGATCTCTCGTTCGGAAATCGGACGATGTAATGAGTGGGTTTCCCATCACTATTACTGATGTTGCGCCGAATGACGGCTTCATTGAGACTTATTGCATTGCATTTGTTACGGTTGTTTTGGCTACTTGTGGTTGTACTGAATAAGAAAACGCCATCATTGTTTAAACCTGGAAACAAATTATCGGACGCGGCTGACGGACGCGACATAACGGTATCTAGATAATGAATGTACACTGAGCTGTGCAAACTATCGGACGTAAGTCGTGGAATTAACCTTGGGCTGACCTTGAGCGTTCGGACGTCCGACAGAAATCTGGCGCGCCGGATGTTTTTGTCAGCCGAAGCCACGTCTTATAAGACTGTGCACACTTATCAGTCGCGTCCGTCAGCCGCGTCCATCAGCCGCGTCCATCAGCCGCGTCCATCAGCCGCGTCCATCAGCCGCGTCCATTAGTTTGTTTCCAGGTTTATTCTACAAATAAAATATGAGGAGATACTAATTTGCTACAAATTTAAACGTACTTGCTTAAATAAATGCAAGAGTAAATTTGCAACGACAATGAAACCCAATTAGTGCACTTCTGTAAAAAAGTCGTTAGCTAAATTCAGCCACCAGTTAAAAGTATCACTTAAAAGAACATGTTACTCAATTCTAAAACGATTTTTACAATTTAGTCGAAATTATGAGGCCAACTCAACGAAGTTCGCGCGGCAAATAAAAACGATACGATCTTAGGTGGGCTAGTCGATCATTTATCGAGTCGACCGACCATGCACAATTGCCCATCCCTAATTCGACCGCGTGGTTTGCAACTCTTTTCTTTGGGTTATGAGATAGACGTAACTATCGTGTTCAGATCCGTGGGAAAAGCGATGATAGGTGCGAATTTCAGCCACGACGAATCGTCTAGATCTTAGATAAACTCTAAAAACTACACGTTATCTAAAACAGTCTGAGATGGTAATCAGCCTCGGCTCTTTCTTCCTTTCACGGTATTCACCCTTTTACGTAATAATGACTAGTAATTTTAAAAGTTCCAAAAGTTGCAAAGCAAGTGGGCGCGACTATGACCGTTTTATGGGTTCACTTCCTTTTGTTCTGACTGTGTTAGTCAGATGTATTGTGATGTGAATAATACTGTCAAATCTGCGATCTGTGTGGGTGGCGCTGTGTGACAAATGATTTTTAATTTACTGTTTTACTCTTCGCACAAAATAAAATTAATGGACGGGCCATAACCATTGAACTTGCTCAGTAAAAACGAGGAAAAACCGTAGGACATTTACTTCAACACTTAATTATAACCATGTACAGTAAATTTGTTACAAAAAATATATAGCGGTTTTTAATGCGTATTTACACTTCGGGAAAGCACTGGAAGGCATAATTTTGTCAGATGTTTCGTTATCATGTAACAATAGACGCGTGTCGCACTTCCTACGGCTAGATACCGACTAAAACGAAGTGAGCGCCGGCGCTCATTTTGTAATCTTCAAAAAGGCGCTTCTTCTGGGCCCGTCCATTCATTTTATTTTGGTCGAAGGTTTTACTGCGTTGTAAAAGTCGCGGTAATTTATTGTGGGAAGACCATGGCTGCAAGGACGAAGGACCTGCCCATGAGATATTTTTAGATGTTACATTTACGGTTCGGAGAAGTCCCCTACTTAAATATTGGTCTTTATTGTTATTTATCCCTAATGACCAGTTTTTTGGTGGTCACAAAGGAAATGTAGAGTAGGAATGGTGCCTATAAAGTAGTTTTTTTTTGTGGTTTCCGACTATAAAAGTTGTTTAATATGGCGTGTATAATGGAATCTTCTCTTTATCTGAATAAAACATTAACATGCAGTGATAGGAGTCGGCGGACAGCTCGGAGTGACAGTTTGGTTAGGTCATGTGAATTTTATCTGATTCAAGAGGCCACATTGTTTTTTTTTTCTAGTGATATTTGTTTAAATTAGTTCACATTAACTTTATGCTAATACAATAAATGCGAGAGTATATTTGTTTTTTTGCATAGTGGTAGTTTAGCCAGAGAGTGACGAGGGTCTTTTTATGCCTTTTTATCCCGGAAAATAATCGCTCCTTGAAGAAATGTCGAATTAAACCTTTAGGCGCAGATAGTATTATTGTAACTACGCTACTCTAGGATTATTAATGTTATGTCTTTGATCACATGTGCACTTGTGACATAAAATTATCGATATATCACAGAATCAAAGATCCACGCAGAGGCAGACATGTAAGTGCATTCAAACAAACTATCGAGTATGCGTTTCGTATTGGTCGCACGCGCAATATTTGCGCCCAAGGCCAACAAGGCGCATGCGCGAACCGTCATTGAATATCATGCCTACCCCCGAACCGTGTCAAGGACGTGTGGATTTACATACGAGTTGTCGTTCAAGAAAAAAATTGAATGGTGTCTGTTTGAACTTGAGGAAGGGATTAATGAACTTGGATATTGTATCCTAGATAAGTAATTACATAATCATTTCATATATTTTCGCGATTATTAAAATACAATCACAATAATTACAATCTGAGGGTCTTTAAATCGTGAGTTCGAGTTGGTTTCTTCTAGAAAAGCATGCTACACCTTAAATATAAACCTATTCTGTTATAAATAAAATCAAAAATAAATTATTTCAATAAAAGTACACACAGTCCAAAAACACAATAGGTATCGAATCAATCGACGGTAATGTGGGATTGCGCTGGCTTACGAGAATCCCCTGGGTGGTCAGCCCATGTGCTCAAAGGAAGGCACCACTATCTCCATAGAAAGAGTTTTTTTCTGAGGCTTGAACAATCCAACCCTGTAATTTATGTGGCATATGGTAATCCTAGTTTAGCCCGACAATGCGGATACCTAATGCTAATAATACCTTTAATGGTAGATTGCGGCAGAATAGGCAGCAGTGTCGGAGGCGTCACAATGGAGCCTTTCTCCTAACTAGAGCGTAGGTGGACGAACGGCCTTGTCCACTTAGGATTTGCTACACTGGAAGATGTAGCGAGTATCTTCTTATACTTAACCGTCTTCGAAATATAGGACCCTAATAAGAGCGTAGTAGACATTTCAATAGAACGCTGGGAAAAAATATGTTTGTCTCTTTTATGTTTGTTATGTTTGTTATTGTTTTTTAACCAAAATGAAACGCGTATTAACTTAAATTAGCTTTGCCTCGTTTTCGTGACTATTTTCGTCAACGAGTAGTTGACAGTTTTTTTGTTTGACCGCCAACTCGCCTGATCTAAAGCGACGATGCGGTCTACGGTGGAGCACGCTTGCCTAGAAAAAACCGATTCACTCGTTCTAAGCATAGATTATAATTACACGCTAATTTTAATTTTCACGACGTTTATGTAGAGTTCTTACAACAGTCTTTAATATATCAATTTCTGGTCGTTCTACAACATCTCGATGAAACCATATCTTTACGAATTGTTAAAATTGTGAAATACTGTCAATACTTTATTGACACCACAACAATAGTTACAGGCAAACTCGCGCGTGTGTTTAAATTAATAGAAATTAAAAATATATAAAAAATATCATCACAGGTAGTTTAATAAACGGGATTAATGTCAATTTTACACAGTTAGAAGGTAGTTTAAAAATATATATTAATAAGGCTATTCTCGAGATATAAGCCAATTCAATGAAATAAAATAAAACAATTTATCGGTTCACAATTCGCGAAGATATCGCGTAACATACAAAAATAGGCACGAAAGAGTCCTGTCGCTTTCTGACAACCTTTGAATGAATATAAATTTAGTGTAGAGCATGGACGGGTCGTGTCGTGATTAGGCGTTCGCTTATCTCTCAGTGGAGTATGCTACTTTAGTGGGCGGGCAGTTGACATTTTGATGTGTTGCACACTCAGTGTATGTACTGCGTGCATTAAACTCTGCAAATCCAATAAAGCACTGACATTACTTTTAAACACCTATTCGAGTTCAATTGCTAAGTCAGGGGTCAGTGACAAAAGCGAGCTTTGTACAGCAAATGTGACGTTGAGCCCACGCTGTTTGATTATAATTATGGCTCTGGATTTATCACTTTATCTATTGATACTTAGTATTTTTAACACAGTGGATGTTGTGTCGTTTTGATTGGTATACATAATTTATTTGTTACAAGGACCTGTACAAAATTTATGTAATAAAAAAAAGCCTTTATTATTATTTATTGCGAATTATCAATTATTATATTAAAATTCAAAAATCTAAAACAAGATGTTGTCCGTGTGTACCATAAAGTACCAAGAACGCTGGCTGCACTCCCGCGTTGAATTGCCAAAGAAAATAATAACATGACTAGTAGATAATTTTCCCAAAATTTAAAAGTTTTGAAAATATTAAAATGATTGATTGAACTTACATTCTTCATATATCTACTATATAAAAATAAGTCGGGTTTTCCTTCCTGACGCTATAACTCCAGAACGCACGAACCGATTTCCACGGTTTTGCATTCGTTGGAAAGGTCTCGAGCTCCGTGAGGTTTATAGCATATAGGTTTATAGTAGCGAGGCCGAAGGCTGAGCTCTACGCGTACGAAGTAGCCGGATTAATATATTGTAATAAGAATAAAGAACCATTGCAAATATTCAGTAGTTTTTTTCATTGCGATACAAACAAATACAATTATCGAATATAAAAAAACAAAGATACTTACCCTTATAAGATATACTTATATCGACATTGAAAAAAACTATTTTTTTTAAATCTTAGATTTGATTTTTATTTGAAAAGTTCCGTAGAAAAAACATATTCGCACGCTTTAGGAAATTTATGAAACAGCTGTTTTTTATTGCGATTTATCATGATTAGTCCCATCCATCGTAAATTCTTTTTTTTTTTTGAGAATAAAAATGACACATTCCACTTACATTTATCTCACAAACTGTTAAACTTAAATAGATTTTCTAGTAAAAATAGGAATAAAGAATATAGAATTTTTTATATGAATTAAAATAAAACTACTTAGTATAATAAATACAACAAATTGCTGTAAAAATATGTCAACATAAAATTAGTAAGGTATTAGTAGTACACGGTAAAAGTTTTTCATAACGATGCGATGGGAACAATAACCACGTAGTAGGTATGTCTTATCTAGTCTAATTGAATTTACGTTAAAACAATTTCCCCACGTCATAGACACTTACCTATCAGAAAAACATAAATATCATTATGAAAGTTTATTACGCGTGTTTCCGTAATATCTTTAATGTGCGATAAAATCTTTCTCAAAACAGAGTTTTTTAATTGAGATAATGACAGTTTATACAACTTTATAGGCTTTTAATTAATGACCGCATCTTGATTGAATTTTCCTCATTTTACTGTCGTTCCCAGCGTGACTATCTAGATGTTAAACTTTACAACCGTTTTAAAATATTTATTTACTATTACTATAATTAATAGACTCCATGGTATTAATTTTAATTAGAATTTCTAACGTAAGTACTTAGAATTAATTGGAAAACATACCTTCTTGAACTTTGACTGGTTAATTATCTGTTGAACTTGGGTGGGTTGCACCATCTTAGTTTAGCAATAACAAACATCGACATTTCAGTCAAAGTGCCGGTTAGGCAAAAAATTAATTTGCACCATCTGACAATCTATACTAATATTATAAAGACGAAAGATTTGATTGATTGTTTGTTTGTTTGCATTGAATAGGCTCCGAAACTACTGAACCAATTTGAAAAATTCTTCACTGTTAGGAAGCTACACTATCCCCGGTTGACATAGGCTATATATCTATACCCGTGCGAAGCCGGGGCGGCCTACTAGTTGTAAAATAACGTCATAACGTTAACTGTTAAGTGTAACCGCCAACGCTTCGCTGGTTAAGTCTTATTGTTTATATATGTTAAATATCTGTCAGTATTTTCAAAATGTTTCTAGCTATGCATTTGGGGTAAATAAGGTCTTTTTGACTTGCAACCCTGGTAACTTTAACTATGCTAGTGAATACGCTGGTGCAACGCATTTCGCAGTAACTAGTAAAGTCAGCGTTACTGTCTTTGTCATAAACCTTTACTTTAATTACTACTATGGTGCAACCAAGTCTAAGATTACCAAAGTTCATAATTATGAATACAATATTAGCATACAAGCGAATTATACCACTTACTCACTCACTCACTGGTTGACTGACTGACTGACTGTCTTGACTAATCACGAAAACTAAGAACCTATTCTAGACCTACGAAGCTGAAATTTGGCAGGTTATTCCTTATCAGATATAGACATCCGCTAAGAAGAAATGTATGCTAAAAATAATAACAATAAAATGGAAGTGTAATACCTACAGTTTCCCCTTTAGCTCTTACACCCCCTGGGTCGTACGTTTGATCATCTCGTTTGTAATCGTGTGCCGCTCAATATTGATTATTAAGTGTGCGTTTGTAGAACCAAAGAAAAGAAAAAAAAAAAAAAATTTAGAATTGCTGTCAAGGCAATTTTGTAAGAAATTTGTTGTAGCCAGTTGCACCCGGATAAACGAAACGTCACGTCATTCGAAATCAGTTAGTAACTGTGACACGGAGTTCGACGCGTTGATCTAAATAAGAATGTTCAATCAAGGTTCACTCATAATGCCTGGTAACAGATTTTCCTTGTCATTTTCGTTCTATTTACTTCTCTTTATGTAGAACTATAGTAAGAATAGTCAGTATATGCAATACGTGTTTACTTCGCCTCCTTCAGTTTTTGGCAGACTTATTTCGGTACTAGCTCGAGCTTAAGACAAATTCAAGCTATTTATGATCAAAGGATTTTATGACGGACTACTTAATTAAAGCTATATAGGACACGGGCAAAGCACAACTATTTATCACGACAAAAATTCCCAGGGGAAATCGCCAGTTTCGTTTAAACTGATTTCAAAATTATAGTTCCGTTTTCAAGGATCTGTGATGTGGAGTATTGGAAGACGTGACTGCGGTTTGCTTTGTCTTCAGTAAACTATACCCAACGAGGCATGTAACCACTGATGCGACAAGGGAATCAGATAGTGCAGACCGCAAGACGCGGAATCTACGCATCAGCTTACCATTGAATTGTTGAACGTTTTCATGCTTTATACTTGCAAAGATTATGAAGGTAATTTATTTTTGTTATATTTTTTGGAAATCATATTTATACCGTTATTTTAAGATATGCTTGCCATGAAGTTATTAATTTTCAAGTTAATAAAATGCAAAGATCTCAAAAGTATGTAAGGATATGCTCATTCGAATGTTAATTTGCGTCCGAGTTAATGCCATTTTAGAGTCCATGGGGAACATACATACACACATCGCCTTTTATACATAACAAAAATAATGTTTGAGCTTTCTTGCAGTTCCTAAACGACATGATAAGAGATACGAAGATATACTTACCGATAATTTTTCAAATAATTTAACGGAATCTTCAGCGAACAAAAAAAAAAAATCATTGCAGATAAACACTATTCCTGATATCTTTCGTGTACTGTGGTGAATGACTCAGCTATATTTCGGGTCAGTGTCAGAAGTTTAAACGATGAAGTTAGAAGCATACTTAAAAATGCCAATTGATCACAATTTTGCTTAATCGTTGATCATTATGTGCACCCACACGTCTACTAAGAGACAAACAGTGGCAGTGCATACATCATCATATTGCAGCATCCTAGCCGGGAATTGTGCCTGCAAGCTGTAACGGCCCATGTAGGAAGAGCAATTATGCTATGAACCTTGAGGGAACGCCATGCAACCTTGGAGTCGCCACCTTATGTAACCACGCTGTCCAATTATGGTGTGCTTCGGGCAGTATCGTAATACAAACAATTTTCGACATTTTGATTTACGAATGTATGCTTCTCTGGTAGCATTGTTTGCTATGTGCAACGTTTGATAAATCGGCATCAGTTTTGTGATGATGAATTCATAGAATTTTGAACCAGTTGTAATATTATTTTCTTTTGATTAACGATGTGCATAATTGTTGTTTATTTAATTTCTCAGTGTTGTTATGTTACCATTATTTTAGAAGTTTTCATCTTTGACTTTGATATTATGGCGTCCTTCAATGTTGTCGTTGTTGACTAGGTAACAACTTCGTTCAGTCTTCCGTAAAATACCTCGTTCGAAGTTCAAATCCAATGTCATTCGGTTTTTTCTCCGTTACGTCACTGGTGCGAAGGTGATCGCCGGAGCCGGACCAGTCCGTCCGACTTGTGCCTTGTTGCGTGACGCGACTCACCCTTAACCCGCGACGGCAGTGGCTTGCTGACTGGGTTTGTTTTGGTTTGTGACTTCGTAACATCACGTGCCCGTGTTTTATTATTATGATTAACATTTGTTTCATTGTTGTCATTTGTTGTGTTCTTTTTTCAAGTCTCTTACACTATTCATACTTTGTGTTGTTACAATATAAAAATATTTGATGCTACCCAGGGTTTCTTTGGGAATTTTGTCATTACCCATTTTGTGCTCGTCAAAATCATCATCCCACGTGACGAGAACCTCTTGAAGGACGAACAAAATAAACTCAGCATGTGCGTATAACTTGGCTTGCGAGATGACTGCTATGTGAGATGTTAAGACGACGATCATTGTCCCGACAGTCATTATAGATGAAAGGCCTTGATCAACTCAGGCGATCTCGCTAGACGGTTTAGTCAATGGTCAGATCCATGATACGACCCGCATCTGGAAGTTTCCCACTTTGCAGCCACCAGTAGCTTAGGCCTTGCCTTGCGCCTGCCATCAAACTGATTCTGATTGCCTCTTTGTCTCTAGTGAGTAAATTGAAGCTTATCAGGAGGACATAAATAAGTACATAATACAGTATGTAATTCCTTTCTCTCTTTTCTATCTCTAATCATTCCTATTTATTTTTCTTCTCGTAGTTCTTATTGACGATAATAATGTGAAGTGTATGCTAATATAAAATCAGGTACGTATAGAACTTCTATCCATAGCTTTGCAAAAGCGGCGACCAAGAGATGCAAGCCCAACTGCCGCAACCACATCAATTGCCGCCAGCCGCCAATGGTTTTTGTCGTTTCTCAAATCAGCCGTGAAATTCCGACGAAGTCTCCTCTTAAACCACAGTATGTTAACGACGAGGCTTGATTAACCTAAAGCGATGGATTATCAAGTTTGCTGCCAATTCATTTGATCATTGACGGTTTTCACTCTCAAGTCTGATTTAATTTGAAAATGGCTTAATAATGAATATAATATCTACAGCTATAACATTTTGATGGTGAAATGCAGTAAGTTTGTTTAAAAATAAAAATTTAACTCTGAATAAAAAACTGACCGCAATTTTTTCCTGCAAGAGCTTCACTATGGATGTAATACCAGGAAGCGTAAGGTAAGATCGGAAGATGCAAGATGTGGCTCCAGTGGACAAAGAAAAGCGAGAATAACGGTTTAGACTTACGCAGGACAAGGTCAACTTCAAGAAGTTAACTGTTGCCAACTTTAATTAATGGAAAGGCACAGATTTCGACTTTTCAATGGTGATCTTAATCTCTTACTCTTCTTTGAGAGTTGACAGTCTGTGTGAAAGTTGATTCTTGATACTTTTGTCTATATTGTCTTTACAATTTCAGTGCTCGCATTCGCTTTCATGGTCACGGTTTCTAGGAACGGTGACAACACTATCATATTTATTCTGTCAACTGTTTCAAAAAAGATTTCATCTCTCTCAATTAACAGTGAGCTAATTCTCGTTCCACTTGTGTTACTTTCTTCGAGTAACGGTGCCGCCGCTTTGTCTTGACATCTGCGCGAAGCGCGTGCGCAGGCCCTTGAAAGGGCATGTAGGCAGGTGCTGATGACAAGCCATGTGGAATTGCGTTTTTCTTTAGTACAATGTAATATTTATAAAAAAGACCATCCCTACTTGCCAATTATAATTTGGCCCATAAAATGTATGAGATGGCAAGTCAAGTCCTAATTCAAAATATACCAGCATAGCTGTTTTCGTAAACAATACATTTTAAACGAATGCTTGACGTTTCTAGGCAGACCGTAATAATATATTAATCAGAGTCGAATCTAAGTAGCTTTATCGATATATGATTCAGCTTATTAGGTTTAAAATAAATAACAGTGCATTTTTCAACAGTTCCCAAAAATGGAATGGAAACTACATTGTTTTTTATCCAACATCTATTAATATTATCTGCACTCTCTATAAAGCTGTCAAAGTAACTGTTGCCCGATGACAGGTGGTAATTACGAAACTCTCGCTGCGCTCTCAGCTGCGCTCGTACTATCCGACTTTTTCAATGTCATTGCCGTTTTACCGTTTCGATACCGCCGCCTACCGGCTCGCGTGTCGACCGATGCCTATGCATCATTGTCGCGAGGAAATTAAGATAAAAATTACCTACTTAACCCAGATGGTATATAAAGATAAGGTATTGTATCCAACGTGGCAGAAACTTTCACTAATCAAGGACCGTTGTTTTCATCAGATACGATTGAGCGGGACATTGAAAACATAAGTGTTAATGCGGTTATTCTTTTCGTCGGCTATCGTAGTATTGGCAGCTGGGACTTTACACACTCCCGTGTGCTAAACGATGAACTCTCACCTGTATTTTTACGAGACAATTTGAATAAACAGTATATTATCTGTGCAATTATCATGTGGATGTAACGGCCCACGCGGCTGTATTTGCCAATGAGGCTCTCACGCTCGAGGCAGTCGTCCACACTTGACACAGACTTGACACTGTTCCACGGGATCCGATGTAAGATGACCGATGACCTAAAGATTTTCTTGAAGTTGCTTCTTTCTTTTTGAGGATAACAGTCGTCGACATCTATTGAATTTGAACAAAATCTACTCATAATTAGCGACAGCGATGTGTAATTTCTATCAATCTATACTAATATTATAAAGAGGAAAGATTTGATTGTTTGTTTGTTTATTTGTTTGTTTGCATTGAATAGGCTCCGAAACCACTGAACCGATTTCAAAAATTCTTTCACTGTTGGGAAGCTACGCTATCCCCGGGTAACATAGGCTATATTATATTATCAAAAAAAATAGGGATCCTTACTAAAACTCCAATAATGTAACCCAAGGTGTAAAAAAATAAGATTTACAATTTTGACTTAGCGTGTTTGACAGTTCTAAGACAGGACAACGTCTGTCAGGTCAGCTAGTAGTAAATATTTTGGGACAGTTTTCACACACGGTCATCTGACCCTTGTGATATGGCTGCCAGACTGATATACATACATATATAGTTTTAAATACATACTTAAATGGATATTAACAACCAGATATGGAACAAACACAAATGTTCATCACATAAATGTTTGTCCTAGGTGGGAATCAAACCCACGCCCCCAAGCTCAGAAGTTAGGTTCACTATCAACTGGACCAACGGACTATCTAACGATCACATAAAGTATTCTATTTTATTTTATTTTATAATAGACTTATTGAAGACTTATTGACTTACCTTTTGAAAAGCGATGATGTGGTCTACGATGGAGTATGCTTGCCTAGAAGAAACCGATTCATTGGCGACGTGAAGACACCCAGAATGTAACTATCGGGAACACAATTTCATCAGGCGACCGTGTGCTTGTTTGTCGCCAATGGCATAAGAAACGTAAATATTTTTTTCTACTAGAATTTACTACACATGATACTTTAATTTCCTTTGCCTCGAAGCCTTGAAATAAGGCTTTTGCAGTGCTACTGCAGAGGTTTCCAATCGCACTGAGCTTGCTTTTCGCGTCGAGCACGCGTCAGTGGCCGGTGTCCCAAATACCAGTTATGAAGTAAAATTTATAGCATCGGCCGCACTTAAATTGTTATAAATCACGGAAACCCGAGCCCGCTGCGGTAGAATTTTACTTCAGTAATTTGTAGCGTGCTCTTTTCAATGCCAAAACGTGTTTTCGTTTACACGATAGCTCAGTTTGCGCCTAGGCTTTCTATCAATTGTGATTGAGTTGCGGATAAAACACACGTGATCATATAAAGTTTTATTATTTATCGATATAATAAAGCTAGAATAAATAACAACCGAGCATTGATAAGCTTTGACCAGTGTGTGTTGCCAGTGATGACATATGGTACTGAGACGTGGTCTTTTAGAAAAACAAAGTCACACAGCGGGCAGTGGAGAGAGCTATGCTCGGAGTTTCTTTGCGCGATGGAATCCGAAACGTAGATATTCGACAAAGAACCAGAGTCACCGACATAGCTGTTAAAATTTGCAAGTTGAAGTGGCAATGGGCAGGCCACAGCGCTCGAAGAACCGATAACCGATGGGGAAGAAAGGTTCTGGAGTGGAGACCACGAACCGGAAGACGCAGCGTAGGTAGGCCTCCCACTAGATGGACCGACGACATTGTGGGAGTCGCGGGCATCCAGTGGATGCAAAAGGCAGGCTGTCGTTTAGTGTGGAGGTTAAAGGGGGAGGGCTATGTTCAGCAGTGGACGTCTTCTGGCTGATGATGATGATGATGAAGCATTGATATAAGAACACAATGGGTTTTGGGATTAAAAAATGTACGAATCAGTGTTCTGAGGTTTTTTTTATGTTACCCCCTGTTGTCTCATTGTTGGGCAAAGAGTGTTTTGATTTTACTTTTATTACGTGTAATTTAGACACATTTTAAAAATACCGATGAAATAATTTAAATTCATATGTCCTTAAACCTATGTCTAAATTTAAAAAAAAAAGTGAACGAAAAATTACTTATAAAACTCAAGCTCACAATTAAACTATACCTAATACAAAGCTCACAATAGAGAACAACACTGAACACACAAAGAACACTGGCATCTAGGCCTTTTTACAAAAGGCACAACTCTGTGACTGGTACATTATGTTTATAAAAAGCAAAACTTTTTGGTTGAAAAGTATAGTTTTAGTCAATAAATAAAACATAATTATAAAGAAACGCCGACTTGTCTCATTAGAATCTGAGATCTCTCATTGCTCGGTCAATTAACAGCTGCCTATGTAGCCCCTCTAAATTTACTATTACTTTTAAGGTACCTTTAACCCTAGTTACCTATATCCAACGTTTTCCCTCACAAAAGTTCACCATGATTCACCACTACCACGTGACCTGTGTTCGCCCCACGGTGCCTCGTAGTGCGTGACTCCCCAATCCTGCGAATGTTCCCATGATGCCATGGGACTGCAGGTGCCATTGTCTCCCCAAGCTTCTCTGAATTATTCATGCTATTGTCTGAATTTACGGGTCATATGATACTGTTCATCTACTTATTTTTCCACGCAGTTAATTTACTATTTAAGCGTGCTTCTACCCCACTCTCTCATAACATAATTATAAGGCGAAGTAACAAAAAATTAACCAATTAACAAAGATTATCTTAGTTTTGGCGCCAATATGAAACAATCATGCATTGTATTATTTTCAAGTGTTATTGTGTAATAATGATGGACTGTGTTTGTAAATGTGCTCGAGTGTAAGCAGTTGGTATAATGAGGTGAAAATGTGTCTTTTGGCATGACTTGGACTAGACTGTGACTTACTTTGTTTGACTTTGACTGTGACTATGAATTGTTTGGACATATTCACTAAAAGTTAATAATACTTTAAATTTTTCTTGGCTAAACAAACAAAATGTCTAAAAGCTAGAAATAAAATAAAAACATTGATTAAAAAAATGCGTGAAAATTTACTGCATGAATTTCGTTCGACTAAATACAAAAGGTCGAATAAAAAGTTGAGACTGTATATAAAAGCTTGCGAAAAAAGTGCATACCAACATGCATGCTTTTAATATATACAATTTTAAATTTTAGAGACTATTCAGTCTTCTCCTATTACCAATAACTGGGCCAGCTCTTTATTTATGCGATACGATCTATTTATCCAAGCTCCTAACTGCAACTTCACAACTAATCAGTAGACGACATAGTAAACCTGTCATCGTAAAGTTTATTTAAGTAGAACCTTCATAAGTTGCTATTCAGTGGAATTAACTTAGCAGAAACCTGGTACATGCGGAACATGGTACCTCGTATATAAATTAAAATTAATAAAAATATTTAAAAAAATATAGCCCGACGACTGGGCGAGCCAAAAAACCTCATGTACATACATAAATTATATTTGGCTAAACAAACAAAATGCTTAAAGCCAGAAATAAAATAAAAACATTGATTTAAAAATTATGTGAAAATTTACTACATGAATTTCTTCCGAGCAAATACAAAAGGTCGAATAAAAAGTTGAGACTGTATATTGTATACAAAAGCTTGCGAAAATAAAGCATACACTCGAAAAACAACCCTCCTTCTTGTGCAATCGGGTAATGAGAAGGGTGTAAAGCCTGGGATTAGGTCTCGCACATAATGTTAGCAACCACGGTCGAGCTTCTGTTGACTTGGCAACAACTATAACTTTGTTCGAACGGTTACTAATTTTGATGTAGGTTTTTATATTGATTATTATTTAAAGTATGAAAACTGTCTCCGTTCTATTCTATCTATCACCATCATCACACGGTGAATTGTACTTCACAGCAGTTATGTCGCGGAATAGCTGTTCTAACGGCGGCCAGTGAACTACGATAACTATCGCCTGTCGTCAATTATTTTTGATAACTTTCGACCAATAATTGTTACACTCTCAATTTCACTCATCACATGCTTTATTAATTTCTTTTATCAAATTATTTGGACGTTGTTAAATTTAATCCGCCAATGATTTGCGCGTTTCTATAAGAATGTCTTGATTGAATAGTTGATATTTTTATTAAATTGTGTTACGTTTGATTTTATTGTTATGGTGGCAATCGTTTCTATTTTGATTCCGGGTGAAATGATATCATTTGCAATTATTATTCGAAAGTTATTTCAGATGAGTTGCACAAGCTTCAGCATAAAAATAAAACATACTATTTAAGGTACGTTTCACCAATGGCGGGAAATTCAAATTTCAAACAGTTTTTTTGTCCTTGAAGCTAGGCCGGGTAATTATTGTAAAATGACACAGTGTTTGAGCAAATCGTTGGTTGTTTTTTACATTATCATGTACAGTTATATATCAGTAACTCACCATATTACTTACATATTTGTCAATTAACCGTTGAAACAGCAAAAAATGGTTTATTGGCAAATGTAAGTAATTATGTGCATTAGATATATAAATAAATAAATAAATACTCGGGACATTTTTGCACACATGGTCATCTGACCCCAAACTAAGCAAAGCTTGTGATATGGCTGCCAGAGACTGATATACATACAATTACATATATAGTTTTAAATACATACTTAAATAGATATTAACAACCAGATATAGAACAAACACAAATGTTCATCACACAAATGTTTGTCCTAGATGGGAATCGAACCCACGCCCCCAAGCTCAGAAGGCAGGTTCACTACCAACTGAACCAACGGGCTATCTATATAAATAGCTTTACATGATTTTGCAGTGAATAATAATCAATTTGCGCAAACATCATGATCGTTTACAATAATTACCCGGCCTAGCTACAAGGACAAGAAAGCTGTTTGAAATTTGAATTTCCCGTAATAATTATGTGAAACGTACCAATCATTCCGCTGAGGCTGAATGTTTGAAATAGTTAGGTACTAAAAAATGAATGAGTACAGCACTTGGATTATTCCACGTAGTTTAACAGACGTTTTCTTTCATTAGGATGAATAAGGAAGCAGTAAAGATGGCCCGTTTCTGAGAAATTAGGGCAGCTTTTAGAAGTTCTCTTTGACGCGGAGATTTCTCGTTAGTCCGCTAGCAAGCGGCTGGAAAATTTCTTTAGTTCACTGGATAATTGTATAAGTGGATACTAATTGTTATCGCGGTAGTTTGTTTTAAAAGAAAGAAAGAAATAATATCTAAGAAAGAAATAATAATATTTTAGTTATCAAGCAATCAAAATCGTTGTTTGTCCAAGGTTTGAGATGAAACAAACTGTTCATTTTTAACACCCGACGCAAATATAAGGGTGTTATAAGTTTAACGTATCGTATATCTGTTTGTTCGTGGCATCGTAGCTCTCAAACGGTTAACTTTGATTTAGTTTTTTTGTTGAAAGTTTTTTTTTTTCTTCTTTTTGACCGCCACCTTGCCTGATGTTAAGAGTGTTCTTTATGATTCAAGAAAATTTGATCAGCCGTTTGAAGATTATCAAGTATAAAAAAAAACATTTTATACTTGTTATATGTTGATTGATAATTGAAATGTTTTATTTGGGCGCAATAAATCTAAAAATACAATTTCCTCGAGTTTTATCGATATCCTTCGCCATGCTATAAAATATCTTCATGAAAATGCTATATACAATTTGCAATGTTATTCTTAAGATCTAATCATTATGCCATTATAATGTCTATCGTTTTTTATTTATGCCTGATTGGTCCAGATGTTTCGGCCCGCAAGCTTAAAAATTGTTTCTCTCGATATATTCTCGTTTCAGCATGCCTTAACTTGTTTAAAGTACAGGGGCCTTACGGACAACTGCTATTCCAGGCACCTAATCCGCTCAGTTGGAAAATCACGCGACCGCAAACCGTATCTGGGCGCGATAAGGTTTGCGGTCGCGTGATTTTCCAACTGAGCGGATTAGGTGCCTGTAATAGCAGTTGTCCGTAAGGCCCCAGTTTGCAACTAAAGTATGAAAGTTATTGGTAGAGCATAATTCGTTCGTTGATTTATGCCCAATTTAAATCTCACTCAGCCATTTTTTTCTTATTTTTTTTTAAATGTGCCAGAGAGATAGGTCTGGCCGTTTAGCGCGGCTTTAATGTTACAAAACAAATACACAGTTTGAACCGTTACCAGTCTATTGTTCGACGGAATGTTTTGACCATCTCATCTAAAATAACCTTCTCTTTAGAGCACTCAACGTAATAGGAGAAATTGGGCATGTATACGTCGTGCCGTATGATTAACTACAATGTTACTTTCTTTGTTGTAATGCATGGTTTGGGTATTGGTATCTAAATCGTTTGACTCAGTCACTTGAAAGCGGACAGCTATTAAGCTTTAGTTTGGGGGGTTAAATGATATATATGACATACTATAGGATTGCGGAGGAGTTAAAATATCAACACTTTTTTTTTTCATGAATAATAAATGTTTTTCTTGGATATTCAAGGCGATGTGTGTATGTATATGTATGTATGGACTACAAAATGGCTGGACTGATTTTGACGGGACTTTTAATTGTTTATCACCTAGGCTTTACGAATACTTAACAACGTACAGTAAATCTAGCTTACCGTTTTGCAGTAAGCGCCACCCATGAGACTATTTTTATGCTAGTTAGTTTCGGAATCCAATATTTCAGAAAAGCTACCTACGTATTACCTAGGCTTTATAATATATACGCAACACTACAGTAAATCTAGCTAACAGTTCAGCTTGCGTGCGCGCAATATGCACCTTCTTAATGGTGGGTAGGCACGGAAGCGTCGCATCTGAACTTTTCGACCTTTTCGAATATTATTGCTCTTAATCGTATTATTGCGACTTTCTACACAGTGGAATCGATTGAGACAATATTAGTGCTGTGGTTACGTACCCACTTTGAGAGCCGTTTTATTTTCGCTGAGCATTATATGGCGCGTTTTCCTTGAGTGGTTGCGAGAATTTTCATCTTTGATAAAGTCAAGAGGATTTTAAAATGTATTTTGATCGTTTAGGCAACTAAAGAGTAAATAAGCTATGTATGTAACCATATTTTTCATTCTTAAATAGTTTTATTACAATCTTTTGCAAAATATTTTTTGCACCACATGGTTTCCTGGATCGAAATGTATGCTATGTTTATTTCATATTAGAATATGAAAAATGGCAAACAAGCATTCAGGCCACCTCATGGGATAAGCGATCTATGAATGCCTGTAAAACCAGGAGCACCGATAGAGATACGTTGCTGACCTTTAAAGAATCATTCAATCAGAAATATTAACAGACCTTTTGAAAAACCCCCTGTTATAGTCAAGTGTTTGGAAGTGCCGCAGGAGCTCATTCCACACGTTGCAGGTGTCCTTTCTTCTAGCCTTTCTCTATAAAGTTTTCGGATTTTATCAAGATCCGTCATTCGTAAAAAGATCAATCAATGAGTCAAAGTGACTGTAGTATTTAAAAAAAAATATGGGACCACCTTTGAGATATGACCTACCAACCAAAAAAAACATCATCAAAAACAATTCTAAATTGGCGGAGTAATCGCGTAACAAACATACAAAAAAAAACAGTCGAATTGATAACCTCCTCTTTTTGAAGTCGGTTAATAAATGTCTATGCGGTTTTATTGACGACGTACAAGAACTATCGCCACCTATAATAAGTTATGGCTTTACTAACATATTAGGGGTACTTAAGTGAGGTCATAGGTCAACTTAGAACGGTCGTAAACTGTCTGTTCTCACACTAATAGGAAGCTTTTTTGCGCGGGCGTTCTCACTTTCACCCAAGTCCTTATATTAGTGGTCAGATATTGTTCATTTCGGTTTCGTTGGAGCGCCCCTGGCTCTCAGGTTCGTGGCGAGCATCGTTAATGTTTTGTCGAAAGTTTTTTGTTTGTTTCAATTACTTTGATTTGGAGGCGCAAGAATCGCTTGGTTTAGATTGGAGGTCGTTCGAGTTCAGTTATACCCGATCTTAGTCTTTTTTAGTTCTGACAACTGCAAGAACATTGACGAAAGCTGTATGAAAACATTTTCGAAAATTTTGCTGTAAGTACTCGTATTTATAGCTTGTCGGCTACCAGCTACAATCTTGCGTTCGAAAGTCTAGCGACTGTTATCAGCTTTACGACTTTTATTCAGTTTTTTTATAATCGGCTACAGTTCTGTTGTCTGAGCCAAAAAATAACCTACTATCATCATCATGGACCGAGTATAGCTTGTTTATTTTGTAGTTCAAGATCCTAAATATATAGGTAGGTACATAGATACAGGTTTTGATTTTAATTGTATATATTTTTGGGAGAAAAAGTGTTGAATTGCATATTATACGTGTTATTTTATATTATATATTTATTATTATTTTATTTGGTTAAATTTTAGAATGTAACTTAATATCTAGGTTAGATTTTAACGTTCGTTCTAAAATATAGAATATATAAACACATTAAAAAAGTTGAATTGAGCTATATTTTAGAATGAACCCAAAAATCTAGTAGGTACTATATAGGCGCCGGGGCAATAGAATACGGCACCGGTAACCCCTGCCTGTAGTAAGAGGCTACTAAAAGGGGACCTCCGGGCTCTGGATGGTCAAAGTTGGGGCTTTGACCATCCACATAAGCGTGCCCAGGGAGAGAACGACAACGTTGTGACCAACGTTGTCGTGGGTGGAGAAGCTGAGACAACACGGTTGTCTCGGGAGGAGCCGTAGCGCAGTGCCGAGGGCTCCGGTGCGTTCCTCTGGAGATCTCGGAGCCCTCTTGTCAAGCACTAAGGCTGGTCACCGGGGGGGTTTTAGTGGGTATAATCCCACATAACCTGGCTGCACCCCAATGCAGCAGGGTATATTTAAGATTTCCCCCACAAAAGAAAAAAAAATTATGTTTGTGTTCTAAAATGTTGCTGAATTTGTAAGCAATCGTATTAACTTTGCAAAAAATATCAGGCAACACGTAATAACAATATCAATTTACTTTTACATATTAGTCACATTTGCATCATGTGGAAGTAAAGTGATTGCAGTTAATTAATACGTTATTGATAATGGATATTACGATAATATATAATTATGTCCTTTATGCGATTGTTTTTCAATGCCAGTAGAAGTGGGTGATATTATTATATGTAAGTATTCTATTTTTATCCACGACAGAACGAAGAATGTATAAATACCTATGTGAGGTTATGTTTGTTTGTATGTTTGTCACTATTTTTACCCTCCGACGCAAAAAGAGGGGAGTAATAAGTTTAACGTGTGTATCTGTGTCTGTGAATCATGTCTGTCTGTGGCACGTAGCTCGTTAGCCTTTTTATTTGAAAGGGGATCGAGAGTGTTCTTTCGATGATTCCAGCCTGTTAAGTGTTTTTTTTTTTACAATGGATGGAGAGATTTGGACGCAGTTTTTTCATTTGAAAGCAGATGTAATTGCAGGCTCTTAGCTATGTTTGATTAAAATATGTGTAGCGACATAAAAGCTCCTTTCCGAGTTTTTCGTATTTTAGTTGTATTATTATTATGGATAATAATTGGCTATTTTGGCCTTATCTTTAATTATTTAGGCCTTATCTTTAGTTATTTAGGCCTTATCTTTAAATACTATTGTTGAATATTGTATAGCATCGATAAGGCTGTTGATTGCAAGAACTAAATAAAAATAAAAATATAGTAAACTGTGTATTCATTGTTACAGTTCGGCCGCTGAGAAAATGCGTCTGACAGTTGCAATAACATTGTAAAAAATCTAAATGACATTTACAAACATTTACTTTTAACATTTCACTGTACTTAGTATATGTATTCGCTACCATCTACAATCTCACGTCCAAAAAACTAATTACAATATTATAATATTGCTTTTTACAATATTATGGCAACTGCATTACGCATTCTCTCAGCGGCCGAATTTTAAAAAACATTTTGCTAAAAAAAATTGTCAGAACCTTGAAATTCCTTCGTTATAAAATATCAATAAAGCATATACTTACGTATAAATTATTTATTGACCAATGACACGGTTTTAGCACATTGAACAAAATTAGCATGAACATTAAGTTATGTCTAAATAATTTGTTTTCAACGAATAAATACATAAGTATTTCATTAAAATTTACCTTGACATTTATGGTGTCAATTACATTTCTACATTCAAAATGTAATTTTAGTAAAAATATGAAAACTGCCAGCAGAAAAGATTACCCTCCTAATTAGGTTACGTTTTATTACGCAATATGGTGACGAGACGAGCAAAACGGTCACCATTAACTAAACAGTAAAAATAGCCTTTAATAAACATCACATTATCACCAGCCAGTAAACGTCCACTGCTGAACAAAGGTGCTACTTCTTAGACAGGGGTGTTGCCATAATCCCCACGCTTGGCAGGTGGCTTGCGGATCGCAGTACGTTCACCGTGTATTTTTTAATTTTTTTTAGTTTATTCGGTTCACAATTTTGATTATACACAAAAATTATACTAAAATCTTACACAATAAAAAAAAAAACACGGTGTAATTCCTAACACTAGTGAACACAGCATGCATAATAGGACGCTGTTGGCCATCCTCCGGTGTTTCTGGTTGCAGTTTTAGGACATACCCGGGTCCGTTTAACCTAAATAAGCCTTTACCGGGTTATGTTCAATCCACAAAATACCTCTTTTCTGTTCTATTTTTATTGTAACCAAATTAAGTGATTCACTGTGAAGCTCATTTATCATACCGGTAGAGTGAAAATATAAATTTCCCCATAACTGCTTATAGAAATTTCTGTTATTACATTACATGTAGTTTTCCAATGGCAAAGAGGAGAAGCGTCGAAAGCTAATTTATAATGTGAATGACAAATCTCTGAATAAGGCCTGATTGGTTTCAAACTTCGCAACTGTTTTATACTGAGCATCCAGGCTCTAGCTTTAAACTAAAATCTACGCTTTCTCCCGATGACGGGAAAGCGCACGCGTACGCAATTTGATTACAGCTACTGCATCGCAACTCCACTGATTAGAGAATTTAGTTAGACGATATAACGTAGGCTAGTATTTGTTTGTCGTAAGCCTCTAGGTAACCAGTCTTTGCGAGTTATAGGCTTCCAAAGACGGACTTGGTTGGTCAGTGACAAAAGTAGTGCCCATCGACCTTTCTTATTTTTTCGTCAGATGCACTAAGCTCTTGTTTTGTTGATTTATTATGTATCAAAATTGTTTTACTAGTCAAACAAAGCCACGTTAAATTTCCACAGTAAGTATTACTATTGATACTACAATCGGATACTCCACAAATATATTTTCAACACAGCAAAGGTCTAAGTGATTAGTGAACAAATTCAATTACCTTACTTAATAAGGTACGGCCCAAGCTTTGCTTCATCCGTAATGAGCTTGCTGAATAAATCACGAAATGGTAGAAACGACTCAGGTAATGTGGGCATTACGCACTTGGACATAAACTGGCTACTGAAACATTTAAGGCTTCTACAGACTAAAAGCAGTTTGGTCTGAGTAACGCTTTATTGATTACTCGGAAGCAGACACATGGAATATTGAATAGTAAAAGTAGCTCTGCGCCTGCTAAGAAATTGCCTGGAATAGATTGCTCATAGCGATGAGGCTGCCGGTCGTCGCAATAGTTTTTTTGCTGTTCTATCTTGTTCTTATTTGTGTAAACAATAAAGAGTTTATCAATCTCAAAATCTATATATATAAAAGCGAAATTCATCTACTTACTCACTCACTCACTCATCACGAAATCTCGAAAACTACTTGATCTACGAAGCTGAATTCAAATTATTTATTGAGAATAAAAACGGACAAATTCCACTAACATTTATCTCACATACTGTTAAAACTAAAATAGATTTCCTAGTAAAAATAGGAATAATATTATAAAATTACTAATATAATAAATACAACAAATTGCTGTAAAAATATGTCAACATAAAATTAGTATGTCATACAAATTGTCATTATAGTCGTCGGCCTTTTTGCCCCTGTCCCATTGATCAGTTAAATTTTCACAATAAGTTAAAAACACTTTCGTTACTGTTTTTTTTACTGAAATTACTTACTTTTACTTTACTTTACTGAAATTTTGTGAAAGGGCTGAATTGGGGGGGGGGGGAGAATTGAAACAACTTGACGCGTACAAAGTCGCGGGCAACAGCTAGTTAGTTTATAAAATCGAAATGTTTGCTACTAAACACTATAATACAATTTTCTGCAGAAAAAAGGTTTTTTTAGGAAATAGTACATGCACAAGAACATCGATGATCAGTTTTAGAAAATTAGTCATCTTGTCTACTGTGATCTTTGAACAATTACTTTTTGATTGAAAATTGCTATGACTGCAATAAATGGTCACAACTAGAGTTACGCTATCTATCGGCTTGCTACGCTCGACAAATTTTCATGCTCATTATATTCGTTATATCGGATTATAACTGTTATAGCGGGAATTAGTTTTATAACAGCTTCACTATTGTCTCGCTGATAACTGATAGTTTTTTTGCGATTATAAACTGGTTATGATTTTTTATTGGATGACTAGCTAAATGGTCGCAAATTTGGACGCGTAGGGTTCTAGACCTTGCGCCGGGGCAATATAGCCCTGGGTAATAGAATATGGCACCGTTAACCCCTGCCAGTAAAAGGGTACTCAAAGAGAACCTCTGGGTTCGGGATGGTCGAAGTTAGGGTTAGTCGAGTTTAGGATTGTTTGGTTTGTTTTATCGAGTCCCATACATTACACTTGGTAGAGCCAGGAGGTGGATACTGGAATTATTCTATAGCTACCAGTGAACCGCTCGAGTTTAGGATCATTTGGTTTGTTTTACCGAGTTCCATACATTACACTTGGTAGAGCCAGGAGATGGATACTGGAATTATTCTATAGCTACGAGTGAACTGCTCGAGTTTAGGATAATTTGGTTTGTTTTACCGAGTCCCATACATTACACTTGGTAGTGTCAGGAGGTGGAGACTGGAATTATTCTATAGCTACCAGTGAACCGCTCGAGTTTAGGATAATTTGGTTTGTTTTACCGAGTCCCATACATTACACTTGGCAGAGCTAGGAGGTGGATACTGGAATTATTCTATAGCTACCAGTGAACTGCTCGAGTTTAGGATAATTTGGTTTGTTTTATCGAGTCCTATACATTACACTTGGCAGAGCTAGGAGGTGGATACTGGAATTATTCTATAGCTACCAGTAAAACCCTCGAGTTTAGGTTTCTTTGGCGTGTTTTTTTAATAATGCAATGAAATGGAAACATTTATTATCCGTATTTGCATCCATAACTTATTATACAAATTACTAAATAAGTAATTAACTATAATAAGTATTTATTGTTGTAATCTTGTGTCTATAGGGCCTGGTTGCTTAGCAACAGTAGCTAACCTGTGTCGACACACTTCAGTATTGTTTAATATTGGTAGCTCAAGAATAGTATCGCGTGTTGATAATCTTTATTACAGGCAATTGTTAGTAAAGTATTGCGTGAGATTAACCTAAATGAACTTTACCCACTCTTTTACACCTTTTAACTTATCACAAAAATAACACACTAAGGCTCCACCGCCAGAGATGTTCAAGGAAGAAGAGTGCTCTAATCCACCACGCTGGTGCATGTTGGTGGATGTCATTTTCCTGTCTTTGAACTTTTGATGTTCTTGGTCATACCGGTTCCCTCACAATGTATTCCATCACAGTTGTTGACCAATGGCATCGACTCGCACATCATTTATTAGTTTAAAAAAAAACAGTAGTTAATAAATAAATAAAATATTCGGGACATTTTTGCACACACGGTCATCTGACCCCAAACTAAGCAAAGCCTGTGATATGGCTGCCAGAGACTGATATACATACATATTATATAGTTTTAAATACATACTTAAATAGATATTAACAACCAGGCTAGGTAGGCTTGCCTTTGATTGATTGATTGATTAACTCTTTATTGTTCACATCATTAAATTTGATACAGAGGACAAAATCTCTTTAAAACTAGTGTAACAACTGGCGGCCTTATCGCTAGAAGCGATCTCTTCCAGGCAACCTTAACAACTTTGACCGCTAACTCGCCTGATGTTAAGCGATGATGCGGTCTTCGATGGATGGAGCACGCTTGCCTAGAAGAAACCGATTCACTCGTGAATTGAAGACACTCAGATTGATTAGTTGTACCAAATAAGTTATTGGCAGGGCCGAGGATCGAACCTGACGTTAGATTGTAAAGCGCACATGCTACCGCTCGGCCACCATCGCTAATTTTATTTGCATTGAATTATCACCTCACTTCCCTACAAAACAATACAATAATAGCCCTTTTATTTCAACAGCATAATTTCATTTTTATAATTACAAAACATAATTTTAAATATTATTTTCAAATTCAATACAATTCAAATTCCATTTCAGTTATTGGTTGTCCGTTTTTGGACATAGGCCTCCTCCATCCTGTTACACTCTTGCCTATCGTAGGCCAGGCGTAGGCTGTTATGTCATCAGCCCAGCGCCGGTGCGGGCGCCTTCGCAGGCGGCGCGCGTCTCGCACCAGTGCCAGTGTAGCACCCTCTCGCTCCAGCGGTTGTCCCGAGTTCTAGCTGTGCGCCCCGCCCAACAACCCTACAACAACACCTACAATAGGTTATTCTAAAAAAGTAGTAAAGAGTGTAATGTGACGTTCAGGCCCACCCTTAACAAGGATCTTAGAGCGGACAATATCCCGGCAAAATCAATAGAGCGCCGCACCAACCTTGGGCGATTATCAATACAAACAAACAAATTGTGTTGTCAGTTTGTTCTGTAATCTTATCAGACAACGGTTGCGCGCATGTGCAATTGGGTCAAGTGACGAAATCGAGCTGATGCTATAGGTTTCGGGATTATAGTTTATCTTTACCTAATTATTATGGTTTTGTTTTGGTTGTTGAACTAGGGCACTTGATACTGCCGTCAAAAGAAAATTACCTTATCAATTTTATTAAAAAAAAAAAAAAACGCTGCGTACTTGTTTCCAAAGTTTCCATATAATAGGAGCACAGAAGAAAAAAAACGCCTGAAAGGCATTTTTGTAAGAAATTTGTTCTAGCCAGTTGCACCCATATAAACGAAACGTCAGTCATTCGAAGTCAGTTAGCAACTGTGATGTGGAGTTCGACGCGTGGATATAAGTAATAATGTTCAATCAAGGTTCAATCATAATGCCTGGTAACAGATTTTCCTTCTTATTTCCGTTCGATTTACTTCTCTTTTCTGTGAATAGGAGGTACAAAGTTTTTTTTATACCAATTTTTCAAATGTCGGGCTTATAATTGGATAGCCCGTTGGTCTAGTTGGTAGTGACCCTGCCTTCTAAGCTTAGGGGCGTGGGTTCGATTCCCATCTAGGACAAACATTTGTGTAAAGAACATTTGTGTTTGTTCTATATCTGGTTGTTAATATCTATTTAAGTATGTATTTAAAACTATATATGTATGTATATCAGTCTCTGGCAGCCATATCACAAGCTTTGCTTAGTTTAGGGTCAGATGACCGTGTGTGCAAAAATGTCCCGAATATTTATTTATTATTTATTTATTTTATTAATGGTTGCGGAGCCCCAGCAAAAGAAGCCTCCACTTGCACACTTTGAGAATGGCTGAAATGATGATGATGATTTGTGTCAAATCTACTGGTGCTATTTAGCAGCTGTTTGTTTTCCTTAAAAAATATAAATGTGCGGTCGAGATACTTGTGGTGGCAAGCGGCACATAAACTGTAATTATCTGAAACCCAGTCAGGCGCCGCTAAGGTACTCCAGTGCTACAAACAATTACCTACAAATAATTAAGTTGTGCATAAATAATCTCAATTGTTCACCAAACGTTCTACGTGACTGCAAAATACCTAATCTTGTAAAACAATACAGCTGTTTAGTTGGAAGTTTACAAACGAACCAGTTACTCCTAGTCGAAACATTAGCACAGAAATGCTTTGTTTTTAAATAGCTTACCGATGTTATGCGAGTACGTGAAAAGGAAGTTTCATGAATAGGAATGCGAAATTCCAAGAAGGAACCCGACCTCAGGGCGTTTGATTTAACAACAAGCTAATTGGTAGGTAAACGACTCATAGTAATTAAATTCTAAAAGTTGTTATTCGAATTTTAATACCTACCCTTAGGTAGGTGAATTCCAATTACAAATTTTAAACTTACTTAAAATTGATATGGACAAGACGAAAATTATGTCCAATGTTCATGTTGTACCCGTGTCGATGTCGGTAGTCGTTGGGAGTGATACTCTTGAAGTTGTTAACCATTATACCATTCGTCCAACTTAGGCAAAGAGGTTGCCCACAGAATCCAATTTGGATTGACAGCGTTACGGAAATTACGTGACATCTCGTCTAAAATACAACAGTGCCTAAAGACACGGGTATTTTAACCAGTGTCAACACACACTGGTTAAAATACTCTTCCAACCAATCTGCCAGCAGGCAGTGTTGACATAATTATGGTACTGACTGCTGGCCTTTTGAAAAACTTTGTTGCACTGCGGGTCATGGAGAGATACATGCTCGGAGTTTCTTTGCGCGATAGAATCCGGAATGTAGATATTCACCAAAAACCAGTCACCGACATTGCTATTAAAATTTGCAAGTTGAAGTGGCTATAGGCAGGCCACATCGAAGAACCGATAACCGATGGGAATGGAAGGTTCTTGAGTGGAGACCACGAACCTGAAGACGCAGCGTAGGTAGGCTTCCCATTAAATGGACTGACGATATCGTGACAGTCGTGGGTATCCAGTGGATGCAGGGCAGGCTGTTGTTCACTGTCGGGGTCCAAGGGGGTGGCCTATGTTCAGCAGTGGACGTCTTCTGGCTTGTGATAATGTTAATGTTATAAAAACTTTGCAGTGTATTTTAGAAAATCGCGCTACAACATGTTACAGATACAGACGAATACAAGAAATTAAGATAAGCTAGCTATCGAAAATGCAAACAAGATGCATTAAACATCTGTTTTATCTAGAACACGACTGATAACAGACTGAAAAGACTATTTTGAGTTAATTTCATTTAGCGAGATGCAGAAATTGTGACACAATGACATCGTTAGAATTTAGGTGTGTTTGAACATTGTTGGACGTGTGCTAGAAACAGATGTCTGTGACGGTGTGAAGCCTAATTTCTGTGAAAATAGAAATTTGATGCGAGAATAATTCAGTTACCTTTCACTTATCATTTGAAGGCTTTTGCATACATTTTGAATATAATTAATTTGCCAAATTTGCGATTCGGATTCCCTATGACGACAAAAACACAAAAATAAGAGATGCATCATAAAGAAAGTAAGGGGCTAAGCTAAGTAATACAATTTGTTTAGTGACTGATAAGGTAGGTATAATAAAATATTATAACCGTAAAGCCCTAAACAAATTCGGCCTCTTTGAAGTGAAACTGGAAACCGTATGGTAGAATTGTGATGAATAAAGATAAATGGTAGTCCTTAAAGGGAAACCGGCAGATTGTTAGGAAGGATAAGCAGTACCGAGAACTTAGTGGTTAGGTACATACTGAAGGAGATAGATAAGATCTATCACAATGTGACCTGGGTAGTCTAGATACAGTGTTTGATAGGAATTAATGCTTTCTATTGAGTCCAAATAGAGATGAGTCATTGTCATCACTTGACAAAATGACAAAATTACAACCAAAAAAATTACTTGATTTCAAATTTACCTTTATAGCTTGTATAAAAATATGTTTATAGAAAGTACACTTTAAAAGGAGTAAAATATAGGAAAGCATTTGAATAAATATATATTCGTTAAAACCCTATCAACGTCTCGTAGATTTTTCTTGTGTCATATTACTATACGTAAGTAATAATTCTTATGACATAGATTGTGGGCTGAGATATTAAATTCAACAAAACAATTCAACGAAAAGATAAACTGGATTTAAGATATAATTGTAGGGCGGTATATTTTGGCGTTGCAAATAATGATGTCATGACACAAATGATTATAAGAAGTGGAAGAGATGCCAAAGTGGGAAAGATCATGGTCAAGCTAAATGGTAAACTTGTTAACAATATAAATAACTTTTTAAACGAAATAGAAATCTATACGATATAAGATGTACCTAGAGATGTTGAGAGCAGGTTCATAGGGGTTTTGCACGTAGTTAATGTGATTCCATATGAAGTTACAGCTACAGTTAATTGGGTTGAATATCGATGATGCTTTCGGTAAAATATCACTCAAAGCTCGCCCAAGCGCATGGCTCCAGCGGCCCACGTCTAAGTGGTAGTAACAAATTGATTCTCATCATTACACTGCGGAGCCAGAACGTGCCTTCGAAATTACGTGAGATCATTTCAGTTTTTATACACCTGACTAGCATCTACCTCTACCCATGTTAATGACATTTTTTTTACCCACGTCACATAACATTTCTTGTTTATTTTATGTCCATAATAAAAACTAAATTGAAGCCATTCATTAATAAGCCCACGCATTACCATATCCGAAGAATTTTGCCAAAATTCACGGTGGTAATGATGATTGCTTGTAAAAATCACGAATAAATAAAGGCAAAATATTTTACAGTCCAGCATAATAATATATCAAGGCAATGAGATGAGGCGTTGAACTACTCGTATCAAGCCTTCTACAGCCAAACGCATGGCTTTAACGCTGGCTCGCGCGTTTTGTAATACAAGAAATTGTATGAACCAGCGGCATTATTACGGATATCAGTTTGTGATTGGGATTGTAAAAGTAATTGTGATCGAGATCGCGTGTCATCTCGCTCATGCGCGTGGTCCGAGTAAGTAGATGCGAAAGGGATGACAATCAACCGCGATCTTCTGGAAAAATCCCGCAGCAGCAGTCGCAAAGCAACTCGTGCGCAGGCTCGCGCTCATAGTTTTGGTTTGTATAAGGGTTCATAAAGTTCCTTCTACATAAAACCCCTCGCGAGGTTGCGTTCAAGCAACACTATCGCTTTTGTATCTGTCGAAGCCTTAATTATTAAAACGGTTTGCTCTGTGTGCGTAATA
The DNA here is from genome assembly GCA_914767915.1 of Agriopis aurantiaria. Lineage (NCBI taxonomy): Eukaryota > Metazoa > Arthropoda > Insecta > Lepidoptera > Geometridae > Agriopis > Agriopis aurantiaria. The sequence goes on along the minus strand of OU611982.1, from coordinate 17,286,333 downwards.
AAGTAACTATCAAGGGAATCAGATTGTGGAACCGACCGACGGACGCTCGGTGAGGTCTAATTTTGCCGCTACGAATTCACATGAATCTTCAAATTCTGATACAAAAATTATGGAGATTTGTGTAGAGTACCGTTATATCATGTGAGGAAATCGGCGTTTGGTGTAAAGTGCGATGCATGTAATAATGTTATGGCAGGATGAGTTTGTCACGCGCGGAAGGTGAACGCTCTCCGCAAATGATAGAGTCCCGTTAAAACAAATTTTATTTGCAGCGCAATTATCTCCTGGTTGATTTATCATGCTTCTGCGTCCATAAACTTTGTGGCTTTGAAGCGCTTTCTGTCGATGTGGGGTTTAACTTTTTACTACAAGTCATCATTTTGTAATAACTTTATATGAATATATTTCAAATGTAACTATAGTTCTAAGAGACATGGTGGTACTATTGCATAGGTAGAATAGTACTCTCTATGCTTCTATAACGCTATCCTCTTAAATATTAACTTTTAGCTGTGCCCCGAGGTTTCACCCGCGTTATATCCGGGATAAAAGTAGCCCAAGTTACTCCTTATGACATCATATTTTTACTACAAAAATTTTTACTACGACTTTTTTATTATGAATAGGCTTGCGCTTGGCCGCCAACTCGCCTGACAGTAAGCGATGATGAGGTCTACGATGGAGCATGCTTGCCTAGAAGAAACCGATTCACTCTCGACTTGAAGACACCCAGATTGTAACTATCTTCCAGTAAAAGATAAAAAGCAACAACCTCCTTTAAGCAACCTCCATGGAAGCGTCAGCAACCTTCTTTGAGTTAGATGAACAAATAATACTATGCATGTATAGATGTATACATTTCAATTCTTGTTCTCGTTATTGTAGGGAAATTGTTAAAACACAAAAAAAGATCCGATCGCTACCAAACTTCACAAATTCACTCGCTAGGCTAATCTGAAGATTGCCTGAAAATGTCATCAAAACCGTTTTAGCCATAGGACGTCCAACGTCCATATACATAGATTGTACAACATGACGTGTACGTGAGATATGTAGTATATAAATAGATATTACAATGTAATTCAGTACCAACTTTATCATATATTTATCGTAGAGATGATTGTTTTTAGTTCTTGTGACCTCTAGCACAGATTAGATAATTGTCTTTTAGATGAATTACTTTGGTATTTAATATTTGGTACATCTGAGGGGGTTTACGTTCCACCTCCAGTGATTTCACTTTTATATCTATACAGATACAGATTGAGCTGGCTATTTACTGTTATTAAATCCAATCTGTTATCACAGAAATTCGTAATCACACCCTTGAATTTGTGGTTATTTGGTTTCCATCCAAAGTTTTCTTTCTCTGCCTTCATTTTCTTTTTCTTCGTAATGTCACGTGTAGCCATCTCTAGAATTTTATTTTACGAAGCCGATGATGTATCGAAAGAAATGAGAATGCCATAAAAGTTTAATACATTGTGTGTTTTAGATAGGTCTTTAATATGTTTGAAGAAAAGTGCGTGTAAATTGTACATACATAAGATTTGTTTAGGTCAAATTGATCCGTCGCGGTGGCTTTCTACCTAACGGTTTACAATTCTGTGTTATATATGCTAATATTCATAGATAGATTATTATGATAGATTTAGTTTTTATCCAACAACGCTAAGCAAAAAGGAGGGTATAGTGTATGATATTTGTGTATCCCTGTGTGTTCCTATGTCCAAACGCCTCACCCGATTTTGATAAATAAGGTTTTGATAAAAAGGGCAATACTATCAACAAACAATACTAACACTACAAAAACAGTTACACTGCCCATAGACCGTTAAAGACAATCAAATTGCTCAAGCCCACTATTAGTTAGCAGCGTACCCAGCATGCTGGCGGCATTACCACGCTGAATGGCAATGCTTATGCGTTGAGCCAGAAGCACGCCTGCATTTTGGTCACGCGTCGCATTAACCAGGTGCTCTGAAAGAATTTTTGAAAATGAGGCGAGCTAGCGGTCAGTTTTGGTAGATTTGTAAAGCAGTTTTGGTAGATTTGTAAATTTATTGACGCTATCATAAATAAAAGATGGTGTGGACGAAAAAAATACATTTCATTGCATCTGTCACGTATCAATTGAATAGGACTTTTAAAATGAAAGTGAGGATGGTTTGTGATATACGATCTAACTATTTTGGGGGTTAACTATTTTGTAGAAAAAACTTGTTAACTATTTGGACATCTCATCTTCCGTAGAAACATAACTATATAAGGTATACCATCAAGCGTACGAGAGTAATTACGGGCTTACACAAGCGTGCAAAAAAAGTACGCATCATGAAATTGGGCTGGCGGCCGTTGACTCCACCGTCGGCAGTAGCAGTGACATTATGATTGGAGCATCTGAAGCAGGGAATCTCAGAATTGTCGCGGCTTGTTCCGCAGTTAGTAGACTGTGGCGCTATCGGTGCATTCTAATGTCCCGCACTGTAATCGAGATGTGTTTCAGGGCAGAAAAATCGCGAAAATCACATTCCTTCCTTTTACTATCAGGGTCGTTAATATTGAGCACAATCGAAATACTCACCTATTGTTTTAAGCTATCACGGTTGTTCACTAAAGTTATAATTATTTACGGGATATTTACCATGATAAGGTTGTAGAATGAGCTCCCGATATTTCGGCGCAGTTACATGCACCATGTTCACGGGAAGACTGAACCCGTCTGACGGTCTTCCCGTGAACATGATGCGTGTAACTGCGCCGAAATATTGGGAGCTCATTCTACAACCATATCATGGTAAATATCCCGTAAATAATCATGTAACTTTACTTACCTACTTTCGTAAAGTAAAACAATTTTACCAGTAAAAACGTTTTTTTTTTAAATTTATTGTGTATTGTTTCAGATGACAGTAGCAGAGAAGAGGTTACGTCAGAGCAACAGGTATGTTGAATTTTAATTATTATGTGAAACACTCATGATGGTATATAAATTTGCATATTTATAATTCGTTGATAGTGGTTACTTAGTAGAAAGGTGTCATTAAGTTGAAATTTGCATAAAATAGTGTTAATTGGGTAATTTGATATTTTGGGATGGCCACACCGACAGTGTCACCAATTAGTGACGCAAGCAGCTCCATTAGCGAGATATCGAATTCACAATTTCATTAGAAAGATGCCCAAAATTGTTTGATGTTTGCTAATTGAAGATCGATATTGAAATTTACGCAAATTTAATCGTACCCTAGACCTACATGGAGATATGATTGTTTTGGCGTTTTTTTTAAGGTTACGACAAAGGTACCTACTCTACCTAATTGATTTAATAATGCGCAATAAGTCCCAATAAATAAAAACACGTGTCCAACACTTTTTTTAAATATCACGGTTGTTCATAAGATTATTCACGGGATATTTGTCGTGATAAGGTTGTGGGTGGCGTTTCTGATATTTCGGCGTAGTTACGTGCACCGTCCACAACCTTACCACGATAAATATCCCTTTAATAATCGTATAACATGTGTTCAAATAGCGAAAGTTCAAAAATTTCAGAATGATAATATGTATTTAGTGCTAGTTTCAATTTCTGAAATTCTAACTCAAGTTCTTTACCTAATACGAGTGCTAGCATAAAAGTGGGTAGAAGTATATATCGAAGTTCGTCTCATGTCCCTATTCCGAGAAGATAGCAATCCAGATTTACGATGGGACCACACAGCGGCGCGGCCTCGTCCGCCGATCGACATGTGGACCAGCTCAATATATTTTATGGGACATAACGCTTCGGCTTCCGTGTTTTGACTTCTGAATGCTCTTATGGGTATTAGTTTGAATGCAGTTTGTATTGGTTTATTTATGGGAGTATGAAATTAAAGAGCTTGATTCGAGAAACATCGGAACAAGTTGTGTTCCCATCTTCCATTATGTTTCTTAATATTTATAATAATTATACCGGTCTTACTTAGAAACATTAGCTAAGTAAATAGATGCAAAAAAGTAAATTGCTGTTTCGTTTTTGCGCGTGTCATTTTCTATGAATAAGAAGTTGACAGATTAGAAAAGTTATGCAATAGGGCGCTAAAAACAACTTCAGACAAATTCACAAAAGACCGGCCGTTTCGCTAGAATCATTGATAATATTTCGAGAGCTTTTATTCGGATTTCTATATAAACTAATAATTAAAGCACTTAGCTGTACTAATAATGTTTTTCAATCTGTAGAATGTCGAAAGAAATAACACATAGGAACAATAAGTCAGTCACCAAAGCTTACGGTAAAATTTCAATGCTCAATAACATCTCAAGAGTTATGTCAGTAACAGTTTCTAGTAACCGATGTTACATGAACTGTCTACCATCGAGCTATCAAGCCTGCTACGGCACAGCGACTTACGGCGAAGTGACTGCTGCCGAGTGCTGCCAATCAACATGATAGACGGCCCACTATGCTAACTAACTCACTTCTGACGCTGGGGACCTTACTAGCTTCATTCTATAATTTTGATACAGTTAACAAACACAAAGGAGATCGCAATATATAAAGGAAAAACATTACAAAAAGTTTTGTTTGCAATCGAGCCAGGCTCGAATTGTCATCCATCCCGCAAAGTCTTAAAACGTATTTTACCCACAGACCTATATCTAAGTAGACTTCACAAGCGGTCCAAACTGTATGAAAACCAAGCGTGTCAAATTTTTCGTACCTAAAAGTACTTACTTACCTGTGAAATGAAATATCTTTATTCTGCCGGCCAACTCTATTTGCGGTATTCTTACAACTCAGTATTGCACAATTATCCATTTTCATTTCAAACTGACACGTGGTGTCGCGGCACCGATTGAGCTGACTGATTTTAGCCAGACTCAATTACGACGATTAATCATAATTGTATTGGAAATATGACATGCAAGTGATGGACTTCTGGTGTCTACTTGGATATGAGTCTGTGGATAGACGTTATATTTACCTATTCACAAATTACATTATGGTACCAGTCAGCAATCGATCACTATGATCTACGTAGAATGGTAAGCAGCCCGGCCATGCGTTCCAAAACCGCATCCATCTCAAAATAATGTTATCAAAAAAGAGCGAATTTGAAGCGTGTCTGTATGACCTTTCACTGACGTAACATTATCGGTTATCAGCTTTCTATTAATAACAATCGCAATGTTTTATCGTACTGGAATTAAAACGATATTATATTGCGAACATATTATTGTTATTACTCTATTCATAGAGCCATTAAGTAAGAAACTGAACGCAGAGGCCGAGCGATCAAATGGCGCGAAGGTGTTCGGACGGGGAAATAAAAAGTCATATCCGATCTCGATCATAAAACGAGCAAAAAAACTCAAGTCGGCTGGACGCTAATAGAAATAAACGTGTTCAAATGAAGAACTTCACATTGCTTTATGTAACAGTGTTGAATCGCGACCAGTTCTCAAGGATGCAAGCGATGTGGGTTCAGTCACACTGTTTGCGGTGAATGAAATACAATCCAGACTGATATGGAAGCACATTCTTGGCGCAGCCCAGCTTGGGCAGCGGCGTGCTTTGAAACTCGATCATGTTGGTGCTGGATCCGCGAAGGAAGTCCTAGAGCTCGCCTGGTCGCTTTTTACAACAAGGATTGTCGGGCGAAAGTGAATCAATTATTGCTAGCTACGTCAAAGCGCGTTGTAATAAACAGGGCTACACGGAATGAAAGAAAATACATTTTATTCGACACCCTCACAAAAACTTATATCTAAAGGAACTAATCTATGGCGGTAACTAATCCTTAAGGAGGTCATTATACTCATAATTACAATTATATTACCCTGAAAACCCTGAAACCTGGAACCCCCTGAAACCCTGTTAACCCTGAAATCGCGAAATAGTCAACAGTAAGTACTATGGGTAAATATAATTCATATTCAACGAAATTTTCATATTTTAAAATGTTGGTGCCCTAGATAACCGTTCTTAGTGCTGAGTCATCTTTTCCGTTTATTAACACAGTTTTGCTCAACCCTGTAACAATAAGCTGGCAGAAGAGCAAAGAGTACGTACTATAATTAAAATATTGGCTACAAAGTTACTGAAGAATTTATAAAAGTCTACGAAACTGATACTTAGTGCACTATTATCTCAAACACGTTATTCACACGTCGAGAACTGCACACCCACAAAGTCTCAAAACAAAAAGATAGGTACTACATAACTTTTCTTCTTCCTAATTTTCTTGACCAGTTGCATCTAATACATTTCTTTTCAATCTTTTGCAATATTTGTGTCAAACCCTATCTCTCTCAATGTCGGAAGACGTGCTTCAATCAGCTCATAATCTAAAGGGGAGCTGATAAAAAATGAAGCCAATCACGTCGCGTAATCGATGGCACTCTAGCATCCAGTAATTGGTTTAATTAATGTGCATGATAGAAGCTGGCTGCGATCACACACATCACGTTATACTGGTTTATGCACTACCTGTAACCAGAGATGGCATCAGGAATGTGTTTTGGGGGTAGGTACAACTTTGTTTTAAAATATCATGGTTGTTCACTAAAGTTATATTATGATTATTTACGGGACTTCGTTCAACCACCCTCTTTTGTTCGTACAGCATTCTTCAGTTTTCCCATGGACATTGGGCATGGTGCATGTAACTGCGCCGAAATATCGGGAACTCATTCCACAAACTTACCACGGTAAATATCCCTTAAATAATCATATATCTTTAGGTACAACTTTACTGCAAATCTGCTTAATGTAAATAATTGTTCAAAATTCGCTTAAAAGAAGAGCAAGGCTTTATATTCAAAAATTACGACATAGAAAACAAATATTTGGGGGTTTCCTAAATGGAATTTTAGTAATTAATATTTTTGTATGTAAATACTTTTTTGCTGTTGGTTGTTGATTTTTTTATAGCTCTAACGAAGTATGAGGTCAAACAAAATGAAAATGCTAAAATATAAAAAAGCTAGCTGCACCCTGTGGTTTCACTAGGTATATCCGGGATAAAAGTACCCTAAGGAAGTTACCCATTATAACATCAGCTATATGCTATGCTATATGCCAGTGAAAGTCCCATCAAATCGGTCAACTTCTTAGTAAACATCTTTAATGACAGACAACGCATAGCTTAAACCGCTGGCTCTAGGAGTCTAGTGTAGAAGTGCTCCTTGATGTTTTGTACAAGTGTTCCTTATATTATAATGTAGATAAACATTAAGAATCGATGTTTAAAAAATTATATACACCGGTGAGGCTGGAGGCCGAGCTCTACGCGTACACAGTCACAGATATTTAGCTGGTAATAAAATAAAACAAAAAAAGTATCTTTTCAAGTTTTGGAGACGCGTTATCCCTTCCTAATATGAGTCCTTGCATAAATCCTGTTCGGTATGCTTTAACTGAAGTTATTACTAGCAAATATCACTGCTGGATGTGATGCATCATATTAATTAGACCGTGCACATTTCTTTGATGAATGAGAACCTCCGGTCAAGCCACTAGAAAACGATAAAAATGCAATTAGTTACAGCTTTCTATAGTAAAGTACTAATGTATTAGATGTCCTGCAAAATTCATTAAGCATCGTTGGGGGTCTTAATATTATCATATGAGAATAAGCAATCAGGAATACAGTAATGTAAGATAAGCTTATATGCATAGCTTTTATTTGTGATCGTAAAGCTTCATTCAATAGTAACCATATACAAAGTTCTAAAAAACAAGAAAATATAGGGAAAAAAATATTAGTTCATGTTATTCTTATTTTTAATTAACGACATGCACTTAATTATGTGAAACTATTGGAATAACAAAAAAAGTTTAGCGTCACGGGACGCCTGGCAGATTTGAATTATGACGGCATAAGAGAGCGTCATAACATTTTCCGTCATGTTTTACGAGTCAGTTTTACTGCCAAGGTACGCCAATAGATGTCACACAAAACAAAATCATTTTCTAGTTTTGGTTAGTCAAAGTGTTATAAAAATTAAACCTGAGTCACTGAAGTACTTCAAAGTTGGCCTACTTGTTAATTAAGCTGCGATTACTTAACTTTCCGGAGCCATCGTTTTACGTATTTTTGACACTCATGGGAAAACATTAAAAACTTCCGCTTGAGTGTGCCCCGCTACTTTATCATTAATTAGCTTTTAGTGTGAAAATATCTTCACGATCTAATTCCCTCCTGCCCATTTTTCTATCGGACTGCCAGAGCGGGCGCAAAAAATTGACACCGCTTGATGGTTGGTATTTCGAAAACCCGAACGAAGCGCTTTGATTCCACTTCTATTGTGCGAACTGCTAGTCTGTGGAATGCGCTGCCTGAATGGGTGTTCCCCGATAGTTACAATTTGGGTGACTTCAAATTTACGAGTGAATCGGTTTCTTCTAGGCAAGCGTGCTCCACCGTAGACCGCATCGTCGCTTAACATCAGGCGAGTTGGCGGTCAAGCGCAAGCCTATTATTTTTTTTTTTAAAAAGACCCATTAATTACTTGTAGATTTTACAGAAACCGCTTTAACTAGGGTTATACTTGGTTATATGTATCTATACTAATTCGTGTTGTTCTTAACTGTCTTATAGTAAAGTTGTATGGCTTCGCACAGTCAGCGTTAAACGTACAGACAATTAGACACGGCTATTTTATCACTGCCTTCATTCACTTTGAGATTTGAAAACAAATGAGAGTGAGAGTTGGTTATGGCTTATGGCGGCATGAAATTGCGCATCTATGCGCATATGCGTGGGCTGTTTGCATAATATTGCCCAGTTTAAATTGTTAACAAGTACGCTGACATAACATGCACATAATATATCGAGCTGTAGCAAACTTAGAAACAATAATAGATGAGCCATCTGCTGAGTCATTACCAAAATGTTAATAACTTACTACTAAGTAAATAGCAAGCAGGTGCAAACCGCCAATGTCACCACAAGTCAATGTTACCTCCGCCGATAAACATGTCAGTCAATTAAGTGTCTCCGTTATCTATCAGTTTCCTTCTGGCTTTCTTTAAATAATAAGGTAAGTCGTTTATTCAGAGTGAAAGAGCCATACAGGCTTCAGACAGATTCTTGATGATCATTTATAACGTTCCTAAAAGTTTCTTTCTTCTTAGATAGACGAGCAAAATTTTGCTGGCAGCCTACATATTATGGGATCCACACAAGTGGACTCAAGTGGAATAAAATCTTCTAGATACTCAATTTTTTCACTCACATTGTTGATTCATTCATCCTTAGGGTTCTAAATCTGCCATTAGTGGTTGATAGTCAGATTAACTTCGAGAATAATTGCTATAATATCCATATTAGCCATTGCAATCAATATTGAATGATCACTGATTTGTTAGGCTCGAGTCCATGCAGTATGTGGTTCAAAACTTATGTAGCGAGCCCTAAATTTATCAAAACCACATAGTAATAAGGTGTATCTGCCATGTGACGTGTCTTACCACATCGTTAGAGATTTTTTGGGTAAAAATCGTCAAGTTCAATTATAATTGTTTTGTTTAACTTTGACATTGCCACTAATGCCATGATGAGGTAATAGTAATACCATCCACCACTTCCTCGTTGTAATGACTTCCGGGCCAATGATGTGTTCGGTTACTTTGTACGCATCGTATTTCATGTTTTGGCTATAAAAGAAGCATTAAAAAACGTGGTTAACTTTACAGTATTATTAGTTTTAGTTACACGTAAACGTAATTCTTTATTACCCATTTTGGCACCTACCAAAATAACGACAGAGTTTTTCCATTTCTAATGGGATATACGAATTGCTCAGTAAAATTCAAGTTAACTTATAATTGGACAATGCAGAAGTTGTCAGGTTTCCTCCCACGGCACAAATTGGTGGCCCAAATGATCTTTAAACAGCTTCTTGACAGTTGCTCCTAAATGACCGTCGCATGTTCTATGCCGATGACATTATTACGAAGCTTTGAATAAATACAGTTACGTTACATGCTAAACAGGTTGCGCTAAAGAGTGGTTAAAATGTTTTTTTTTTTAAATCTGTTTGCTGACAAAAAACTGTTGCAGTTGATACATGGCAGTAGTCCAGTTTAAACGTTCTCATATGATTAGATAAAATAACGATGATGTCTTCATGATTAAATAAAATTTCAGAAATGGCCGCAATCATCCATTTCATGTCACTATGCCTTAAAATGGCAAGATTAAACTAGTAATTTGTAGCTCTGAATGGTTGTTAACTTCTATCTTTAATTGAAATAATAATGAATTATTACATTCGATCATAAACTACATAATCGACAGTTATGGTTATAAATATGTTTTATCTCAGAAACCTGTCGAGCTGTTCCATTTCCATCCGGGTCAATTTTGATTCGTAAATTTTGTAGTCAGTAATTTACTTACTCGGCTTGGTGCGGTTTTCATTTGTATGCCCACCATAAATTTCCTGTTGCAGAAGTGAAAAATGCCATACCTAAAAAAAACTAATTTGTCATCGTTAGGTGATGACAAACAGCTTTTAAATTATAGGGATCATCTTGTTTACGGTTACAGTGAATACTTGTATTGCAAGTTGTAGGGCCTGTTGGATTGCTAGTTTGCGTGTCGCCGCCCCGGGGTACTGTGGCAAGTCTGAATTTGACATCAATTCTATCAGCACCGCAACTATGGATTTACAATCTATAAAGTTCTTTCCAAGCACCGGTGCATGTATCGATGAAATCATAATTTATGGATTGCTTATACTTTGCCAGAATCTTTTTTATTATGTTAAGGCAGAAAAGCTATTACGGTCCGAATCATTCTCGAGGACTCATTTGCATCTTAACTTTTAAGCTCTACAAATGCAAACTGCTTATGTTTTGAGGTCAACTTTTAAATGTCATGTTATATTGTTTGATCATCAATATCAATTTCATAATGATCATATTTATTTATCATATTATGATGTTAGCGTTTCGTTATGCAAAAACTAGATCTTTCGTGACATTCGTAATGTAAATTTAATAACCAAGTTATATAATAGTATTGTTAAATCATTTGCATTCCGGAACGATGAAATCATTCGTATTAAACTTTAAAACTCTTTGATAGAATATACGAGTCGCTTCGATCTTACTACAAGTTGCTTATTGGTATCGAGTACCATTAGTAGAGTTTTCGATAAGTTCTCTCTATTAGAGTAAAACACTGTGGTGTTACAACAACCGTTACCCCTGATAGGAAACCTGTAATAGGTCCCAGGGTGCGGAGTCCAATCATGCGAACAGTTAGATTGTTTTACCCATCGGATCCATCGAGGCTTGGGGCCATCAACGTTCTAGTATCTCTTCACAAACACCGCTCAGTAGCAACTTTGTAATCACCAACACCACCTGATGTGCAATTACTTACGTGCTACGAGGTAATAAATATTTTTTGTACGCGCTAATCATGGCGTATTGATTTGATATTGAATGAAAAAGATGTGACCGTTATTGAAATATACTGTGAACTTAATTCCGAGTTGGAAATTGATGTACTATCATAAGCTACATTCTAATTTCTATTTGGCATAAGGCAATAATAAAATAATACTTTCATTCTGGGTTAGTTAATGGTTCCGAAGTCAATCTTTAGAGATGACCATACAGTTCTATTGTCATCATTGCTTTCATTCTATGATCACTGAAATATTTGGGTTAATCGTTCCTAATATTCTCTATGTTTATAAATAATGGTCTGACATTATTGATTCATTTAGTTGAATGGGATATAAATGATGGTCCTAAAAGATTTCACGCACAAATCTGCACCACGAACTCATTTTGTCTCTGGTCGTAATGAAGTATCTTCGTACGTATTTGGGTATCTTAGTATCGGCAACTTTACATTTGCTGTCACCATTGCCATTGTCCACGAGTTCTTGTTTAGCTGTTTGTGGAATGTAGTGATTCTTAGATGCATTTGTAATTTTGTCGTGATAGACTTTATTACTATTGTGTCGGGCTCGGACCACGGTTCCCAAAGATGGTTCCCACAGTTTTGTATATGGAGTACCATTGTCCGTTCCGTATTCTCCTGAGACAATACTTGACCTTGTTCTAAATTTTCATGTCGTTGATTTTTGATTATCATTTGAATTAATTAGCTGCGTTGGCTGATTATATGCCTTGATCTTTTCCATAAACACTATTGGCACATAATTTATGTTCGCATTATGGCGATTAGATTACCATTTGACATGAAATTGTGTTAGCGGTTTGTTTTAGTGTATATAACTTAAAAATCACGGGAAAATATTAACGTATCTCATTTTTAGTATAACACACTGATTTAAACAATTACGGCTGTTCACTAAAGTTATATGATAATTTACGGGATATTTACCGTGGTAAGGTTGTGGAATGAGCTCCCGATATTTCAGCGCAGTTACACGCACCATGTTTACGAGAACACTGAAGAATGCGGGTGGTTGGACGAAAAAAGAAGTTAGGTGCAGACATAACGATCTACCCTCTTTCTTAGTCTTTACATGGTGCATGTAACTGCGCCGAAATATCGGGAGCTCATTCCACAACCTTACCAAAATAAATATCCCGTAAATAATCATATAACTTTAGTATAACAATCTGTAAAAATTGAATAGAAAACGCGCTTGAAAGTTGACACAGTGAGTATAACTGAACAAAAAAAAAAACAAAGAAATTTGTTATATCTGAAGAAATCTGAGAGTTATTAGAGAAATTACGGAGGTATATTATTAGAAACAATATTCTAAAATCATGTTCATTAAATAATACTCTCACGTTATCGCATTTCTGAGTAATTCTCCCTATCGTTCGACGTATTGTTAATTAGGAAGATGTTGAAGCTAATGGGGCTCGTGTAGACTTTTACTTCTTATCTACGTATGTCGCTGATGGCATTTAGCGATTTAATTAAATGTACTTAGCAAAAATTATAGACTGGGTTTGAACTTTCCAATTGCCTAGTCGTAAATTGAAAAACAGTACACAGTACAGTTAGTTAATGCATATTAACTAAACATATACATTCATACTAAGCTCCTTAGTCTTGAGCATCGGCACAAAGTTGCTAGTCTATCGGTTTTTTATCGGAGAGTGTGTATCGGATCTGCACGATCTAATTCCCTCCTGCCCATTTTTCTATCGGACTGCCAGAGCGGGCACAAAAAATCGACACCGCTTTATCTATACTTCGATACTAATATTATAAAGAGGAAAGATTTGATTGTTTGTTTGTTTGTTTGCATTGAATAGGCTCGGAAACTACTGAACCGATTTGAAAAATTCTTTCACTGTTAAGAAGCTTCACTGTCCCCTGGTGACATAGGCTATAATCTAAACCCGCGCGAAGCTGGGGCAGACCGCTAGTGGTTGATATTCCGAAAACCTGACCGTAGCGCTTTGATCCCTCTTTTATTATGCGAACTGCTAGTCTGTGGATTGCGCTGCCTGAATGGGTGTTCCCCGATAGTTACAATCTCGGTGTCTTCAAATCACGAGTGAATCGGTTTCTTCTAGGCAGTAGGCAAGCGTGCTCCACGGTAGACCGCATCATCGCTTTACATCAAGTTAGTTGGCGGTCAAACGCAAGCCTACTATTAAATAAAAAATATAATGTACCTTATTAGAAACGCTTAGTGCTACTTTTAATTTCTGTTGTTTTTATGCGTTTGAAAAAACAAATTAAAAACGGTTTCCATTTTCCGAAGCCAATCATGGCATATTCCTAGTTATCGCCAATAAGACTAATCCACCAGAAGTTTTATCAAAATCTGTTGTAGGTTTTTGTCTAGGCGAGCCGTTACAACCGCCCAAACCAATAGTGAAATTGCTCATTACGTTTTTAAACTCTCCAAAAACAGAGCATGTAGTATAGTAACACACATACAAGCACGACTGGCTAAACATAATGCTTGTAACATTAATCACAGTAGCCATAGAATACTTGATAGTTTCCACGCGACACACCACAGATAACCGACTAGTTACTACGCGATAGTCGTAGTGCTAGTTTAGGTAACAGTCACTTCAGTGCGCTGAACTTTCGCGCGACTAAAAAGCGAACAGAACCTTGACCGTGTGGAAGTATTACTGATACTGACGGCATGCGCACGCGCAGGTCTCGTACTAGCTCTGAATGAATCTGTGTCTAGGTGCTCGCAACTAAGCTAGTTTTTGCATATTCTCGTTAACCATTAAACAGGTTTTTGCTCTAGGGGGTTAATGAGTTAGTTAACATCAACAGCGTTGTTTTTGCTATTAACCACTAAGGCTACATAAACAGAGCTTAATAATGATTTACCGCATCTAAAATTCCTTGCATCTTATTTGTTTCCTGTTAATTACGAGTACCTACAATTTAAGCGTCAAGGCGAGGGTGAATAGATTTATAATAGATTGAATGTAGATTGATGAAGTCCATCTTCAGGCATACCATGGCTTACTATCTGGAGAGTTGGTGGCCAAACGTAAAAATCTTTTTTTTTTAAGTTTTTAAAAAAGTTCTGTATTACGTCCACACGCGTGATTCAAAGTCAAAGTTTGTTATGGCTTAATTGACAATCGATAGCGCGTGATTACGTCAGCAGTTATTATTTACCAAGATGGCGGACAACATTTTCTTATCTACCATCTTGTTATGGGTATCAAATGTTGTTTTTTTCCACGTTGGCGCCAAAACGATCCAAATGCTTATGTACGGATTATTTCTATTATTGTGTGTAAGAACGTGTATGGCGTTTGTTCTAATTGCTTTATTCTTTTTAGGTTCCTTCTTACACCCATGCATGTTTAAACTATCTATCTCTTTCATACATTATCAAAGGTAGTTTATTCTTTCATACTTACAGTTATCTCGCATCTAGGCATCTCTTTCACATTATCGTTATGTTCCATTTTACTGCTCGTTATTCTTGCACTTTTTCTAACGTACTTATTACACATTTATTCCTTCTCATTACAATTTACTAATAACATGCTAAATATGTTGCAAGTTGAAGTGGCAATGGGCAGGCCACATCGCTCGAAGAACCGATAACCGATGGGGAAGAATGGTTCTTGTGTGGAGACCACGAGCTGGAAGACAAAGTGTAGGTAGGCCTCTACTAGATGGACCGACGACATTGTGAGAGTCCCGGACATCCAGTGGATGCAAAAAGCAGGCTGTCGTTCAGTGTGGAGGTTAAAGGGGTAGGCCTATGTTCTGTGCCCTTAGTCCCAGATTTGATAGTTTACTAAAACTTTTTTCGTTTACGTATTGTTTCATACATTTTAGTAAAGCGCCTCTATCGGAAACGTTGAGGAACTAAATTTGGCAGCTATCGGCGGTATATATTGCTTCACTTTAATACGAAAAAAGGTTTCGAATACCTTTTAGCCCAGCAATGTATGGAACAAGACGAAAACGAAAAAAGTTTTCGTAAACTATCAAATCTGGGACTAAGGGCACAGCAGTGGATGTCCTCTGGCCGATGTTGATGATGACGATGATGCTAAATATGTGGTTTACAAGTGTTAAGCTGTACTTCTGCAACGTACATTCTGAACGTCATGTCATCGTATCAATAAGAGGCTCCATTCACATTTCACCACTCGTAGTGCCAGCTGACCGCTCGATTACAGATTACACGGCAGCGCATTAGCACGCTCTCCTATCGACGAATGCCACATTCCATAACTCAGATCATAGTTTTGTTCTGCTTTTTATTTATCATTTATCGTGGTCGTCGAACTTGGGGGGAATGATGGGGTGTTGGAAATTGCAGTCGAGCTTTTCGAACAATTGCTTTTACGCTCACTGATTCGCTGATAGAATGTCTTTTAATTTGTTTGGATGACATAAAAAAAAACACTTTAACTGCGACTAAATTTTTTGTTATTTTTTATGACCATGGATACAAAGTCATCGTCATAATATTAAACAAGTTCACATAGTATTAAATAACGTCAAATAAATAGCGTCAAATAAGTCATAGTCACAGTCAGAGTCAAGCAAAGTAAGTCCCAAGTCAAACTCATACCCCAGTAAAGTGGTGTAGGCTTTACAAGAGGCTTCTATGGAGTTTAGGAAACAACAAGAAAATACATAAAACACTGTTTTAAACTATCACGGTTGTTCACTAAAGTTATATTATTCTTCACGGAAATACACGAAAATACATGTTTCACTGCCCACACTCGAGCACGTTCACGAGCACTTAATAAATAATAATCAACCATTAAAACACATGAATACTCGAAAATACACAAGTTTAGGAAATTAATACAACGAAATAATACAAATTTTTCCACATTGGCGCCAAAAAGTCTAATGCAGGTTGTTATTTCTGTATTGCCATTGCCACTATAGCCTCAAAAATAAACACATTATACAACGCTCTGGATAAAAGCTGAAAACCGGCGTACGTACATTGAGTTGGTTCCAGCATTCAAATCGCCTCTTCACGTATCTTGGCTAGGAGTTGAGGCGTAACCAATCACGTGCCAGTAACACCGTGAACTTCGTGCCCTAGGCACACATAGCTCTTGCATGCGGCCCTAGGCATTGCGGGAATTTAGTACGCTTGTGATATTGATACTTTTATCGGGGTTACTACTCATGCTCTTTTAGTAGTAGCTCTGTTTTTAATCCGGTAATTAACTGAGGACATTTATAAGCCCGTCATAGTCAAGTGCTATCATGCAATTTTTTATTGCATAAAGGTACATTACATTAAATTTGTAGCCATAGCCACCAAACTAGTTTTGGCAACACCTGTGATGGGTGGTCTTCCCGTCATAATGTTATATTTTTAACCTTTTTAACCGACTTTAAAAAGAAAAAAGAAGGTGGTTCGGTTATATGATTTTTAGGGTTCCGTACCCAAAGGGTAAAAACGGGACCCATACGCGATTTTTTGCATAAACGGGAAGCCTACATTGTCTATATGCCCGCCTGTTTGTCTGTCTGTCCGTGTTACCTTTAAACGGCTGTATCTTTCGAACCGTAATAGATAGAAAAATTATATTTTCACAGATTATTTAATGTTCCGGCGGATTAAAAATAAAATTATAAAAAAATATGTGTTGCTTTTAACGTATTTTTGTATTAGCTCTAATGTAAAAACAGAAAATACGTACAGGCATCAACTTGGCAAGATTATTGTAAAGGCTCTAAAGTTTAACAACAAATAATAAATAATGGCCAAGTGCGAGTCGGTGACACATTTCTGTTCATCGCCAAGTTAAGCACCTTAGGCCTACCACTTTAGCAAGTTAAGCTAGGAATAGGCCTTACTTAGACGACCACATACCACAACCGTATTTTATTAATTTTGAAGTTGGTTTTTTAAATTGATAATTATTATTTGTATGATGATTATTCTAGACTAGTTATAATATTGTAACAAATCAATATTTAGTCGTTAGAAGGCACTAGGTAAAACTTTTTGCAACCCTACGCTGCGTTGGGGAACGCGGAAAAGGTTGCAATTTACGCATTCTTTTCGCCTTTTATTTTCCTCAAAATGTCAGTGTAAAAAAATGTGTTAATTTCTAGTCGTTATTTTTAACCCAAATCCCACAATCCACTATTCGATTTTATTATTAAATGCAACTTCAAGTAAACTTATCAAATTACTCGTAAGTAATTCCATTAATGAAATAAATCTGAATCGTAAACGTGCAGTAGACTTCCGGCCAATTTATCTGTACAGGTGCCCAAATGAGAGAATCAAAATTTCTCATGGTAGGCTAACAGTTTTGTTGAGGAAATGTAATGGTGGCTCCCCGCTACAACTTTACAGATAAATGTCGCACTTTAACAGTCCACTTGAGGGCCAGTCGTGTTTTACAGTTGCTAATGTTCGTCGTAAACATAATGAGGGCATGGGAAAAGCTTTATACATAGAATCATTTGATTAAGGTAGTAATTATTTTGTAGTGAAAGGGATCGGATTTTTTTTACTAGACTTTGTACTTACAGAAGGCCGCTTGTCTAAAGTGGGACTGGGCTGGTCATGTCAGTCGAATGTCGGAGGATTGTTGCTACTTGAAGGATTGGACTTAAATTGCTCAAAACAGAGAGAAATGGAAGGAAGGCTTTGCCCTGCAGTGGGACGATGCAGACTAATCTATACTAATATTATAAAGAGGAAAGATTTGATTGTTTGTTTGTTTGTTTGTTTGCATTGAATAGGCTCCGAAAATACTGAACCGATTTTAAAAAAACACTGTTGGGAAGCTACACTATCCCCGGGTGACAAGCTATTATGTATACCCGTGCGAAGCTGGGGCGGACCGCTAGTATAATATAATATGATAAAGACTTTGTACTGGAAGAAAATATACATTGGCAAGTTATTAGGAATATCAACGCAACTTGCCTCGCGGTTCAACCTGCGTTATAAATATACCTCCTAGAAACAACCTCCTTTGACTTAGATGACCTTTTTTTTTTTTTTTTTTTTCTTGATGTAATATTTCAATGTCAAGGACGTTACATAACCCAAGGTTGGAGTTTTGGCGCCAACGCGGAAAAAACATGTCGGCTCGTTGGATTATTTTCCTAAACTTGTGTATTTTCGAGTGTTAATGTGTACTAAATGGTGAATTATTATTCATTAAGTGCTCGTAAACGTGCTCGAGTGTGGGAAAGTGATATAACGAGGTGAAACGTGTCTTTTCGTGTTGTTTCCAAAACTCCATAGGAGCCTCTTGTAAAGTCTCCACCACTTTACAGGGGCATGAGCTCGACTTGACCGTGACTTACTTAGCTTGACTTTGACTGTGACTATGACTTGTTTGACGCTATTAAGACAAAGTAAACTGTTTAATATTACGAGTATTCTAAAACTAAACTCATACGACTTGTATATGGCAACTGCATCAATCATGCGGAGCCAAAAGCCCCAACTCGGGGAAGAAGAAAAAAAAAAAAAAACCCAAGGTTATGAAACGTCCTTGGTCGATGTCTCTGACTTGTATATACTGAATCTATGTGTATAATAGTTATCTGGGGATCAATCTATAGACTTCAATTCTTGTTCTTGTTTTTTTCTAGGGAAAATATTAAAACAACATAAAAAAATTAAAAAACCTGTTGATTCGATCTACAGAAAAGAAAGATTTTTTCCTTTTCTGTGATCCGATCATTACCAAACTTCACAGGATTACTCGCTGAGGTAATCTGAACATTGCCTGAAAATTTCACCAAAATCGGTTCAGCCGTTTCGGGGTCCATAGGGAAACACACATACATAGACATACTAAGTAGTTCTCCTGAAATTGTATGCTTTTACGTAGTTGTTTACAAATCGTGGCTCGTAAAAAGGTACAAACAGTGTCGTTCAAAACACACACACACACAACACACAAAAAATTTCTTCTTATTAACCCACAAACAGATACAAAAAAATCCTGTGATTAACCCAATGGATTAACCACTCGTAAAATCTCAATATAAACAGCTGTATCGCAATAGAATGCGTTGGATTGCTAATAAAATACCTAACTAGAAGTTTGATGACCAGATGCCAGCTAGACCGACACTTAGCCTGCATCTAGACCTAGAGATCTACATAAAGCGATCCAGACACCAATATTAACACACATTCCTCGGCACACTCTCTGGATGATCATGAAAACAAAGTCTATACAGGGCTACGCATATAGACTGTACTAAGCCGAAAGGAGGTCATTGTACTAATCATTATGAACAATTTTTACTAGGTATAAGACAAACCCTGAAATCGAAAAAAAAACTGCTGTTCCATGGAAAACGGTCATTGACACTTGATCAAAGAACGGCAGTTTTTTTTTGCGATTTCTTTATATTAGCATGATGATATATTAGTACAAGTACAGAAAATACACTCCGCAAAATCATTTAAATAAGCAATGACTCATGCTTCTATTCAATAAAGTGCAATTCAGGACGTGCGAGCGCTAACTATCTACAGCTATAATAACCTAGAAGTTACATCTCTGTCGCGTAACTCTTGTCGCGTTATCTCTGTTTATCGCGCGGCAGCGGCCGCGGCAGGTCACACAAGTCGGCTACTTGTAGCTTCATACCTAAGGTGCGGAGTGCGCCAGGCCTGGTATTGGTTCCATAGTAAAAGTTGTTTATAATTCCTTTCGGCTTAGTACAGTCTATATGCGTAAACCTGTATTATTACGCGTTCAGAAACGGACAAGGCGTATCGCGGACTATAAATTCCTTCTCTAACAGGACTCTGTGTCTTCCGTGTAAGGTCTAAAACGAGCAGAGAGTATTTGAGCACAAATTTTCTGATGATATTATATTGTTGTAACTTCGTTAACGGTTTACGCCGCACCCTGTTACTGGTCAATATTTTTATGGTCGTCGTATCGGAATTCTTTGTGTCGGCTAAAGGTGTTGCAAAAAATTTGTAGGTATATTGATACCTAGTAGGTCTACCACTGAGATGCGAAGCATAAATCGTTTGATTCACATTCACCACTGGCAGTTTTTATGCCGTCCATACATTACAGATTCACTTGAACGCGCTCTACGCGAAAATCAACCTGAGATAATTTTATTTCTACTTATCTAAACTTGGCCACGCTTCGCAGTGGCTCATTCTGACCACTTTTCTATTGATTGTTTGTTTGTTTGCATTGAATAGGCTCCGAAACTACTGAACCGATTTGAAAAATTCTTTCACTGTTGGGAAGCTACACTATGCCCGGGTGACAAAGGCTATATTATACGTTCAAAAAAAACTGGGATCCTTACTAAAACTCCAATAATGTAACCCAAGGTGTAAAAAAATAAGACTTACACCTGTGCGAAGCCGGGATGCGTTGCTAGTATAATTATAAAGAATGACTTTATCTTTTTTTTATTTTATTTCAAGCACGTGGGGTTGTATGAGAACCCAGCCTGCCGCATTTTTGTACCTACTATGACGTCACGAGAGCAATTAGTAGTAGTTTAAAATAAATCTATTCAATGGATCAACTGCTTTCGAAGAGTTTTACAGTAGACTAATGGCGCAATTTTGTATTTTCGTCGGACTTTAAACTACCAAGACGTCGGAGATGCAACTGAATTATGCAGTATGCTAGTTGGAGCATAGATCCAACTTCAGGCATGGAAAGTAGGTGAACTCACGGTGTCTATGCTGTCAAAATTCTGTGGTTACCAGAAAAATCCCTGCAAAATTACAATGGTATCGAGGTTGAGTTGAGATTGAGATATTCTTGGTAAGTTAAAGTAAAGTCGATTACTAATTTTCTTATTCTTTTGAACAAACAAATTCAGAATTGTATCTATTTTTTTTTTTTTTTTTTTTTTTTTTTTTTATTGTTTATTTTAATTCTCCACGGACTCCTGGGTCCGTGCCTTTTGTCAACTTTTACATTTATTTATTTTTTAACTATTGTATTTGTAATTGTATCTATTTGCAGATTACTTAGATAAATAATAACGTTGATTGAATCTCCAAGTCATAACAGAAATATGAATAGGTACGTATTGTGTAATACAGTCACAAGTCGTCAAGAACGAAAAGTATCTTTGAGAATATTAAACAGTGTTTTTCGCGTTCGTAGCTAATATATTCCTAATCAAGTTTACCCAAAAATAGATCATCGATGAAACGGGTTTTTGAGGCTCAATTTTATTTGTATGCGCTGTTTAACGTTCGTAACTAAAAACATATCAACTATTAGCATAAAATAAACTAACAAAACACTTTTTGCTGTTTTTAAAACTGTCTGTCAAACTTTTCATTACTTAGTTCGAGGATGAGGATTATGAGATCACGCTCTAGAAGGATCCACGTCTTTCTAAGATGCTTCATCATCATCATCACCATTTCTGTCATAGCATGTCCACTGCTGGACATATTATGCCTATCCTATTGATCTTCAAAAGGCACTATGAAGCTTGTTTTTTTTAAATAATAGGCTTAAATATAAATAAAATAAAAATAAATATTCGGGACATTATTCACACACGGTCATCTGACCCCAAACTAAGCAAAGCTTGTGATATGGCTGCCAGAGACTGAGATACATACATATATAGTTTTTAAATACATACTTAAATGGATATTAACAACCAGATATAGAACAAACACAAATGTTCATCACATAAATGTTTGTCCTAGGTGGGAATCGAACCCACGCCCCAAGCTCAGAAAGCAGATTCACTACCAACTGGACCAACGGGCTATCTATTGCTTGCGTTTGACCGATAACTCGCCTGATGTAAAGCGATGATGCGGTCTACGGTGGAGCACGCATGCGTAGAAGAAAGCGATTCACTCGTGATTTGAAGACACCCAGATTGTAACTATCGGGGAACACCCATTCAGGCAGCGCATTCCACAGACTAGCAGTTCGCATAATAAAAGTGGAATCAAAGCGCTTCGTACGGGTTCTCGGAATATCAACCATAAAGCGGTGTCGATTTTTTGTGCCCGCTCTGGAATTTTGATAGTTATTTTTTTTTATTACAAATCAAAGTAAAGTAAAATATATTGTGGCCAAGACCAAGTGGTGAAGTGGTTCAAGTGGTGAATACTTTACTAGAGGCTTCTATAGTTTTACTAGATTTGGAAAAGCACAAAAATATACGCTTTAATGCATTATATTATTATGTCTAAAGTCGTGCACGTTATCGATCTCTTAATGGTTAATAATCTACCAATATTAACTCGTTGACAACACAAAAAACAACAACATTTCAAACAATACAAGTTTTGGAAAATTAATGAAATGGTTTTTATAATTGCGCCAAAAAACTCCAAATCATAGTTTTTATAATATCATGTAAGACATATAAGTGTAGATGACTTGATCTGCAGCTTGCGGCTTCAGGAACGTGCCGCAGTAAGGCTGGCACCGGATCTGGTGACAATTAACCGCAACCGCTGTTTCCTCCATAACACTTTACTGTGGACGGAACTTGAGATGGGATGATTTATTTATAAACAAATTAAACATTAGGCTTATTACATCCAGGTGCTGAATACACGTAAGTCAATGGGGTTTATTAAGGACCTGTCCAATGAGCTTTCTAACAATTGGCGGCCATAAAAATTGTTATTATTGTATTATTGTTAAAAGTAATCTTTTCCAGGCAACTTTAGCATGGAAAGTATTTATAGAAGACGGAGTGCGCAATAGAGGATAGTCTATAAAATTCTTGACATTACTCTTTGATCCAGGGGCCTTACGCCTAGCTGTTTAAAGCAATCCAGTTTAGGTGATGAAAAATTGTTGCGCGACCGCAAACCGTATGTGATTTTCCGAGCTGCGCGGTTTTAACGTTAGTTTGATACCGCGTAAGCAGTTGGCCGTAAGGCCCCAGGATACAGTAATGTTTGCACACTATTGCTTGGCCTTAAAATCACTTAAAAAGGTGTGTTTAAAAAAATATAATTTTAAAGTTTACGATATTTTGGTTGCGTTAAAGACTGTATTGTCATGCCTAACAAGTTTAGAAAAGCTAGACTTGATAATAATTCAGATGATAAGTTCAATGCCCTATGCAAAACGTACCAACCGCCATCGAGTAGTTTTCATCGGCCGTCACACCAAACCAATAGCCCGCTGTAACCGACTTTTGAGTACATCATCACCATTTATAGACCCACTGTGCTACAAAGAACCTGTTTTATAAACGTTTAACACTGCTAAAGTATGGGGACCTTTGATTTGTTAACCGTTTATAGGCTTGTAGTGTTATCTTTCCGATTGACCTACAGAAGAATAAGCACCTTCATTTATTAGCCCTTTAACCAGTATAAGGTAATATTCACAATAAACAGTGTCTTATCAGATCGCGGATGGACTCTGATATTGAAATTTGAACTCTAATATACTTATATGCAGAGTTATACTCATCAAAATTTATGGACTAGCAGTTTTATTTTGCGTTTTCAGAGTAAGTTGTTTAGAATTATAAGTATAACGCAACGGAACGAGTGGCCAAAAGGCCCCTTTAAAAAACTAGCTATTAGCTAGGGGGGCTACCGATGGGGATGAAGGGTTCTTGGGTGGAGACCATGAACTGGAAGACGCAGCGTTGATAGGCCTTCCACTAGATGGACCGCTGACATCGGGAGAGTCACGGTCATCTAGCGGATGTAGATGGCAGGCTGTCGTTCAGTGTGGAGTTCTAAGGGGGAGGCCTATGTTCAGCAGTTCTTCTGGCTGATAATGATGCTGATTCCCTTTTGGCTAATTAGACTCCTTCCGTGTAACCTTGAATCATCATCATCATCATTTCAGCCATAGGACGTCCACTGCTGGACATATGCCTCCCCCATCGATTTCCAAAAGGGCCGGTAACTTTGAATAGACCTTTAAAAGTGTCACTAATACTTGTTAGGTACCAACTAAGCGTTCCATTCCCGTTCAAAATTGCCATAAAACAAATAACTTTCCTGTAATCTCGTCTGTTATCTCCTCCGTACATCCCGACGACCCCCAACGTTCCCATCCCACGCCAAAGATTATTTCTCTCCAAATCAATCAAGCCGGCACCTCTGCTTGTCTGCCACCAGGCTCCGCTGATGCTGTACCAATCCATCATGGGTTTAATCTAGTGCACTTACATGTTGGTATTAGAACCCTCGCTTCTAATAGATGAAGCGTATATTGGGGTAATTTAGTACCTAGCTTAGTAAAAATACAAAACTACTTTTCTTCATTCTCGTACTGTCCTGCCGAAATCCCCCGATAAAAGAGCTGATCATTTTCAAACAGCTGAACAGATTTTCTTGAATCATAGATCTCGATAAAGTCACCTTTCAAACAAAAAAAAACTAAATCAAAATCGGTACAGCCGTTTGGGAACTACGATGCCACAGACGTTAAACGTTACAAACGTTAAACTTATAACATTCCTCTTTTTATGCCGGGGCGGGGGATAAAAGCAAATTGTATTGTAATGACCAACAAACACGTTGAAAAAGGGCTTTCTTAGGTCTCTTAGGCGGGTCGAAGGGGGGCGTTACATGCTAGTGTGTGCATGTGTATATACGTGTATATAAACATACATGCACATCTTTCGCCCACTACACTGCGTTTTGCCCATGTTTCCTGGCAGGTATACCTACCTACAATACAGCAATACTTATAATATCTATATTTAAACGGAACCTCGTTTTAATATAAACTGTCTGGTACCTACTCTGGTAGTTGAATCCAAATGGAGGTATTGAAAGAAATACACTCTTGTTTCCATACTAAATAAATGAATACAGTCAGTAAGGATTGCTAAGTATAGGTAGTTTCGCCATTAAGCTATGTTCGTGCTCCGAACTACTGAAACTGCTGAAATAGAGACGGCACGAACATCACTACACTGCTATTGCGCTCTTCTTTGTGTCCGCGCAAAAACCGCCACCGCGAAAAGCGCTCACCGCGGAGCGAGGAACGTTGAATGCTATGCGGGAACGAGAACGTATCAACTTCCTAGAGGAGTTGCACGAACACAGAGTGCCCGCATTCACAAACATAGTGGTTATAGGAGTAGATAGGTGGTAGGTGGTTATAGTGGTTATCTTTATAGAGCCTATAAAACAGAATTGAACTGAGCTACAGTAAAATCAACAATAGTTCAAATAAATCGTTAACGAACCTTATTGCGATTGTAATTGGCGAATCGCTCACCATCCAAGCTGTCACGTGGCTGGACAAAAAGCATGGATTCCTGATTGGACACACGAACCGGTCGTAGCAACCGTTAAAGTTCGTTTGCAATCGAACGTAGCGTATGGACGTTAACGAATCGAAATCCAATGAATTTCGAATTAATTGTGTTTGCAAAATTGTCCCTGTGTTTACCAATTCTAATTTTTTGCGTTGGTCCGTGTGATAGTTAAAAAAACTTTTTGAATGGTTTGATTCGTTTTTGTGCCACTGTTACATTTTACACGTGATTTTACACTATAATTTTCGATTCCAATGTTTACTGAAATCGTTTCATGAACTGCTGTAAATAAATATGCAACAAATGACGTAAACCTTCGTACTTTTTCTATAATTGGTTGCTTCATAATTTTGTCTATGATAATATCAAGCCTTAACATGCAATAAAAATGCCCTAATTGTTAGAAAAATTCTTTTAAGTACATACATGCAAAAAAGCAAATGCAGAAGTTTGTAAGTGTGTAAATTTTATTAGTATGAATATAAGTTATGCAGTTTCGACGCCATCGCTCAATAACGGTGAAGAAAAACATCGTGAGGAAACCGGTATGTCCAAGAACATCAATAGTTCCAATACATTCACCAACATGGTGGCCAGCA
The DNA here is from genome assembly GCA_914767915.1 of Agriopis aurantiaria. Classification (NCBI taxonomy): domain Eukaryota; kingdom Metazoa; phylum Arthropoda; class Insecta; order Lepidoptera; family Geometridae; genus Agriopis; species Agriopis aurantiaria. The sequence continues at coordinate 17,260,070 of OU611982.1, read as the reverse complement.
TGGTGGATTAGGGCCCAACCTCTCTCTGAGAGAAGGCCTGTGTCCTATCAGTGGGCACATGGTAGGCTGATGATGTTTATTTCTATTCTTGTTCAACTCTACCGAATGGCTGAGCAGATTCTCATGAAATGTATATTATGTAGAATTAATGTAGCATGAGCTAACTTTAAATTACCATTTTAGGCTATGTTTTATCTATACTAATATTATAAAGAGGAAAGATTTGATTGTTTGTTTGTTTGTTTGTTTGTTTGCATTGAATAGGCTCCGAAACTACTGAACCGATTTGAAAAATTCCTTCACTGTTGGGAAGCTGCACTATCCCCGGTTAACATAGGCTATATTATATTTTCAAAAAAAATAGGGATCCTTACTAAAACTCCAATAATGTAACCCAAGGTGTAAAAAAATAAGATTTACAATTTTGACTTTGCGTGTTTGACAGTTCTAAGACAGGACAACGTCTGTCAGGTCAGCTAGTCCTGAATAAAAATTAACTGCGGACGAAAGTTAAGACTTTAATGTTTTATGGGCAACATAATCTCTACGTTACTTATCTATAATTAATTACAACACTACGTAGAGTTAGTGCCCAATCATCGAGCATCGTTAATAGACTGCTCTCTCATTCACATATCTGTGATAATGGACTAATATTGACTTTACATTCATTGAACATGTTTAAGTAGTTATTTGCTTTATCGATATGTGTTTAGTGTCATGTACTCGAGTACTCTAACAAGATACAGTTAAGGTATTACTTTCAATTAAATGTGTGTAACTTTGCTTTGTATCGTTTTCTCGCTAGAGAGGCGTTGACAGATAATTTTATGCACAGATTTCTAGATTCTAGATTGTCTAGAACATTTTTTTCGGGACATTTTTGTACACATGGTCATTTGACCCCAAACTAAGCAAAGCTTGTAATATGGCTGCTAGAGACTGATATACATTACATATACCACAACCGTTTTTTGTTTTTTTCTCTTTTTTTTTTTTTTTTTTTTTTTTTTTTTCCTTTGTTTTCTTTTCTTTCTATTCTTTCTTTTCTTTCTATTCTTTCTTTTCTTTCTTTTCTTCCTTTTCTTTTCTTTATTTTCTTTATTTTCTTTATTTTCTTTCTTTCTTTCTTATCTTTCTTTCTTTCTTTTATATATTATGTTTGAAAAGTTGGTGGCGTTTACTTAATTCACCTGGGTTAATTCACCTAAGTGCATTATGTATACATATACTATTCGTAAACATTAATCACCTGGATGCATTAAATTCACTTAAAATAAACTTTATTCATCTAATTCACCTTTGTCTGTGTATTAAATTGATTACAGTTTAAAGGTTGTAAAGAGTTTTAATGGTTTCTAATTTATAATGCTCTATAATCTTTATATTATACCTTTACCTCACCATTATCTATACCTTTAAAAATTTTCGTGTAGGTACATTTGAATGAAAGTAAAACTAGATATATGTATACTATGTTAATTTAAGGCGGATGCTCCAGAGCTAGGTTGTGCTAAAGTCGTTATTTTTAGAAATATATTTCTACACCGTATATTGCAATCTAATTTAAACTAAGTCTTGAATTGCGGCCATATTCCAAAAACAATTATAAATTACCTATATTTTTAATTATAAATCGAAACATACATTCACGAACAGATGATTGAAACTATGATTTAACATTCTTTTTCAGTTTTTTCACGTATGGCATAAACTTTGCAAATTTTAACAAATTTTTGTAATAAAAAAGAATCTAAAGTCTGGTAGTTGTGCGAAAGCAGTTCGAACGGAGTTTTGGCGCCAAAGTGGAAAAAAAACATGTCGGCTCGTTGTATTATTTTCCTAAACTTGTGTATTTTCGAGTATTCATGGATTATTATTTATTAAGTGCTCGTGAACGTGCTCGAGTGTGGAGAAGTGATATAACGCGTTGAAACATGCCTTTTCGTGTTGTTTCTATAACTTCATAGAAGCCTCTTGTAGACCTCCACCACTTAACTGGGGCATGCGGTTGACTTGACCGTGTCTTGATATGCTTCACCTCTGCCCATGACTTGTTTGACGCTTTTTAATACTATGTAAACTTGTTTAATATTACGACTAAAGGACGTTGTGTCCATGGTCATGAAAAAATATATAAAAAAGCAGTTCGAACTTTCGGTTCAATGTTTCTAAGATCATGATATGAGCATTGATTCTAAGATCTCCTTATCCAAGTATTTTCCTCTCATCCTAAAAGGTTAACTAATAATTTCAATTCTTATTCATTGGTTTTCCATTATTTTGCATCGCAAAGGTGAACTCAAACTTTCTAAATAATTTTTTTATCACGCGATTATCATTCAACTATCTCCCAACTATCTTTTAATTTTTTATTTTATTTTTCTATATTTATTTTGGGGACTTTTGCCAGCAATGGCACGTCAGTCCCATAACTATCTTTTTTACCCCGGTTGGTACACTCTCGGCAAAACAGTCCGAGATCGTCAATAGCTTCATTTATTTTATAAAATTTTGATAATTATGGTGTATTAGTGCATAAATATTTCTAAAATATCATGTCACAAAATACAATCCAATCTTATACAATAATTTAAGCCTGGCCAAGAACGAGTCCGACTCGTGCACCGAGGGTTCCGCAGCCAAAAAAATATGTGTGTGTATGGTATCAGCGCAAACAGAGCGATCAAGTGCAAGTCAAAAAAATTATGTACCTTAAAAAACATAAACAACTTTGTCTATATTTCTAGAAAATATCTATATAATACTGTCTGAGGTCGTCTCCCCGAAAGTGTAGGTACAGCCGAGAAAACTATCACTCTAGGTTATAGCATCAGTGATTATCCTCGACTCTCTGTTTACGTTTGTAGTCAGATTCCAAACGTGTGGGAAGTATTCAATCGTTTCGAGGTGCATAATTCGATTAGTCATTGTTGCCATTCTGTAATCGATCTTTGACGACTATGTTTAGCTACTTGTTTACATTTGGATTGTTAGTAACTGTGTTTTTACTGTATATATGGCCGGTAGAGCAAATAATCAATAGTTACACTTTAAATACCACAAAAGCTTTTCTGTTACCCATTAAATACTTTGTTACCGAGTTTTTTTACTCCATTGGTGAACTGATTTACGTGTTTTTTTTATATTAAGTACTAGCAACGCACCCCAGCTTCGCACGGGTGTAAGTCTTATTTTTTTACACCTTGGGTTACATTATTGGAGTTTTAGTAAGGATCCCTATTTAAAAAAAAAGATATATATAGCCTATGTCACCCGGTGATAGAGTAGCTTCCTAACAGTGGAAGAATTTTTCCAATCGGTTTAGTAGTTTCGGAGCCTATTCAATGCAAACAAACAAACAATCAAATCTTTCCTCTTTATAATATTAGTATAGATAACTGCTTGTTTATGGTGTGTCTCTATGTACCAATGTAGAGTCGGTTTTTTTAGTTGATAATTATTGTAATAACAGAGAACGACAAAAACTATATTGTGACTATTTGACACATTACATATTTCGTTATTTGTATTAGCTGAGTGACCAGCTCTGATGTCTGAGTTTTCAGGCCGTCCGGAAGCCTCTGACATAATTATATTGACCCTAATATAACTAGAAACAAATGAAGACTTAATGGTGGTACTATAAAGCAAGCATTCTACCATGTCTCCCACTATATTCCTAAGTATAGGGCGCCCGTAGTAATACCCATGCACTCCATGCTAATTACTTGTTGTACATGGTGATCATCAGAGCTTTATAGCTCTTGGAATATTTATGGTTTAATATCTCGGATCTGCCTTAATTGGTAAGTAAACTGTAGTTTATGGAGGAACAAGTGATTTATTGTGTTTGATTTTTCTTCCGATGTAGATTGTACGTGGAGATAGGTCTAAAGTAAGCCTAGGTTGGGAGGACTGCTGCTTATTCAGTGGCTTCGTATTTATGTAGGCCTGTTGGAAAGTCTAGCACAGAGAGAATACATATTATGTAGTCTTGATCTTGTATCTTGTGGTCTTGGGGTCTTGTTTTTTGCAATAAATATAATATCTTATCTTATCTTAGTTTCAATTATTTATTTTTATTTATTTTTAAACAAGCTTTTAGGCGTCCGGTCATCATCTAGGACCAAAGTGCTTGGGAAGACAAATCCAACGAACACAAACTCGACAGGGCTACGTTGTTTAGGAGTTCCTATGGCTACCTTCTCTCTCCATCATCAAACCAGCTCAATAAAAATAAATAAATAATTATTCGGGACATTTTTCCACACATGGGCATATTACTGACCCCAAACTAATATAATAACAAACTAATATAGGCGTTCGTTATTATAACTGGTAATTCGGTTACTTGGACAACCTTATTGTATTTTGTGGTGGTAAGGAACCCTCAGTGCACGAGCCCGACTCGCACTTGGCTGGTTTATTCTATCGGACGGACAGAGTGAGTATACGAAAAGCAACACCGTACTAAACCCGTACTAAGCGTGATTCCTCTTTTATTGTAGTCTTTGAAATGCGCTGCCAAACCTCTAGTCTTTGGAATGTGCTGCCTGAATGGCTGTTCCCCGATAGTCACAATCTGTGTGTCTTCAAGTCACGAGTAAGATGGTTTCTTCTAGTGTGCTCCATAGTACACCGCATCATCGCTTAACATCAAGCGAGGTGGCTATGACGCTCAAACGCAAGCATATTAAATATATTATATTTCTACTTGCTTAACAGGAGTATGTCATATGCATGTTTCTTTACATTATAGGTAACTAGGGTCAGTTATAACTTTGAGACAACACCACAGGGTCATATTCACCACAATATATTCATTCATACATGTGTATCAACTATAATGACAGGTCATTACATGACACTGGTACCTTGCTTGTTTTATCCCAAACAAAACATTTTGATGAATGCACTATAACCTTGGACTAAAAACTGCAGACTGCAATTCAACATGTATAATTTTATCGCACTGCAAGCAACAAACCATGTAATTAGGCTGCATTTTCGATCGCAGCGGGGTGACAGGACAGTGGCAGCGGACGGGATTATACGATATTCGTTATATTACTTATCCACACTCGAGCACGTTTACGAGTACTTAATGAATAATAATTCACCATTTAGTACACATTAACACTCGAAAATACACAAGTTTAGGAAAATTATCCAACGAGCCGACATGTTTTTTCCACGTTGGCGCCAAAACTCCAGTGTGTTCCTTTGTAACAGGTCTCGCCAAATAGCGGGACGGCGGTGGTATTTATCAAAAGGTCCAACGATATCTCTGTTCGCTACCAGCCTGGTAACGAGTAGTGGCCACCTGAGGGCAACAGTAGGTATTTAGTAAATCACAAAATAATAATGACCAAGAGCGTGTTCAGACACGCATATGATAGGATGGATAGGGTTCCGTAGCATATAAACCAACACTAACTGTACAAAGTTTCATGCACTTACCTTGACGACTATAGAAGTTAGAACTTTCTAACGAGTTAGGAAGGATAGACAGACGGATAGACGGACGGACAAACGGACGGAAAGACAGAAATAATGGTTCCTTTTAGTACCACGGAACCCTAAAAAATGCTCTCGTATCTTCCCCAATGCGCTCTCCTTGTCTCGTGTCGCTACGCTGCCCGCTGAGTCGAAAGCGCAGCCTTAACACTCGTATTACCACATGCCGTGTAATGACACGTATTACCTTCTTATTAGTGTTTTTGCGCGACAATGTGTCGCGTACGCAGTCGGCAGGTGGAGTCGTAGGAATGTCGCGTCGTGAGTGGTCTGCCTTAACATCTGTCGATGGTACATTTTCGCGGAATGCACTTCTTACGAGCTTTCCTGTAGACGATGCCGTGTCTTATCAAGTTAAGTTTTGCTTGCTTGCTGTTACCACAGAATCAGAATCAGAAAATATTTTAAATAACAAATAAACATTAAAGAATAAGGAACAATTTTGAATCTATATTCGTTATACTAAACCGCCTTGACTCTCAAAGTCGGTGTTAGGGTCTTGTAGCAATGCGTAGCGCTTATCATCAAGTGAAAAACATGCTCATCTCGCGACATAATTGCAATAAAACCGACCGATATTCTGTTTGTCTTTGTTCTATCAAGTCCATTGTCCTTAATATTGGTAAACTTTGTTTAAATTACTCCAACATTCTGGTATTGCTTTCTCGAGACCATATGAAGATCTTTTAATTAAAAGCCGGATTTAAATCTATTGTCATCTGCGCGTGCGCTGCCATTGTCGCCGTCCACGTATATAAGGAGTCCAATTAGCTCGCTTCTCCTTTTCCGCTTAATGCCGCTTTCCTTCCTCGCTCGCTTCTGGGAATAATAAATAGATATCGCGTGAGAATAATTATTATCAAGCATTGCAATGCCATTCTGATTTCGTGTCATATGAGTTATTTTTATCTTTTTCTTAACGGCCGGTTATCCGAGTCGCGTAGGAAACAAAACGCTCCCTAAACGCTAAGCTATAGCGACGATGTATTTTGCCACGCTAGAGTCAGGACGCCCGTGGGGGGAGTGCAACGACAAAAACGAACATAGGTCCGACCTCGATGACGCCTGGCGCGGTACTGAACGCGGCGCGCGCAAATTATCGCGACCTTTTTACGCTTTTAATTTCACTAAAAATAGAAACTATACACTATCAAAATTCTATCCAAATAAAAAAAAATGTTGAATAAAATTGCCTTTCATTACATGCAATTTCCAGGTTGTTACAAGCTTTCAATAGAGCATAAAACGTTTTTTTTTTACAAAATTGACTTTGTTTCAGTTTTTTTTTAATCGAGGTAATTTTATTCTATCATGTTTTGAACCAAATCATAAACTCAAACAGATGTATGATGTGACATGTATTTTTTTCCAGCTCAAATATTGTAATTTAACTGAATAAAATTGATTTAAAACCGTCAAATTTGGTATATGAGGCAAGTTTTAGAATGCGCCCTTAAATCAATTATAATGGGTACTAACTAATATCATTGTAACACAAACTTCTAAGTAAGTTATTATAATAAACCGGCCAAGTGCGAGCCGGGCTCGCACACTGAGGGTTCCGTACCACTACAAAATTCTATAATGAAATTACCAGTTATAAGTTGGTAATGAACATAAACTTGTCACCGACTCGCATTTGGCCATTATTTATTTTTCGTTATTATACTTTAGAGTATAATCATGCCAAGTTTGACGCTTGTACGTATTACCCTTTTTAGAATAGAGCTAATTAATACAAAAATACGTTTAAAAAATATGTTTGGTGAATTGGATCCCCTTTTCGTTTTAACATTTTGACTTTTTTATTTATTTTTTAGTTAATCTGCCATAACGTTACATTTATTGTGAAAATTTCAGTTGGTTACCTATAACGGTTCGAAAGATATAACCGTTAATAGGTAAGACAGACAGACAGACATCGTAGGCTTAGTAATAGGGTCCTGGACGACACCATGTAAGGGAAATGCGCAAATTGGGAAATAGTGCAAAACGATAACTATCTAGTCATATTATAACTATTATTACTTTTGTAGTCCTTACTCAGCTGGCCATTGCAAAGAATGTCATTAGCACCTGCAAGAACAGTAAGCAGGTTGTAGGAATCTGAACGATGTAGGTAATTAATTGAGACGACGCGTGCGCCTGCGCCTGTCCTCTTAAGGCTAGGCATGCAAGGCTAATTTTATAATTCTAGAAACACGAGTCAATAAACTTTATCAGCTGTTTGTTACAGCTGATGGCTTATAAACATCTATCCCCTTATTAATAAACGTGGAGTAGTCTTGGAATAGTTACACCGTGTTTTGTCTTTTTCTCTCTTTCAAATTTTGAACTTGATCGAAAAAGACAAAAGGCGGTGTAACTATTCCGCTTGAGTTTGTTGAAAGTTGTTTGTATTTTATGTGGGATTTTTTATTGTGTTATATTTATGATCGTGTTAAATTCTACGACGATGGATTATAATCTACGATGAGCGATAGTAGCCGAGCGGTAGCATGTTCGTTTTACAATCTGACGGTACCCGGTTCGGTCCTCGGCTTTGCAATCATGACTTATTTGATAATGTGCTGTTTCGATCACATCGCTCAAAAACGGCGAAGGAAAACATCGCAAAACGATCGTTAGGAAACCAGCATTTCCAATAATTTAATTCAATTTATCAATCAATTGAACTAGAACTTTACAGAGTTTATTGTTTACGTCTAGATCTTGATTATAGAAACTGTGCTGTTGTTTTGAAAATATATGATTATGATTTATGAATAACTCCTAAATAATGTATTACCTATGGATTAAACTTTTGCGTAGATAATATGCTATTTATAGTATCAGAGAATATTGTAAGCTTTAAACTTTTCAACGTCATTGTTTCTTATTGTACTCAACTCTTTCTTCCCACAAGTAAGTAGGTATTTGTACCCGTAGATTACTATTTAGATTATGGAAATGGCCAGAACACACGTTAATTGTAGCAATCGAGCAAATCGTTTAGAAACCGAGCAGGGGCGGGTTTGAGTACAGTAAATGACCACTAAAACACAACAGCCGATGCTATACATTAGCATTTGGAGGCGACGGTCTACGACTCAATGGTTTACTGGATAATTCTTAAACGACTACTAAAGAGGTCTTTTAATGTCCGAGGTTTCTTTGTTTGGGGTCCAGGATATTTGCCAAAGAACCAGAGTCACTGAATTTGAATTTTTTATAGCTATCTATTAAAATTTGCAAGTTACTCGAAGAACCGATAACCGATGGGGAAGAAGTTCTTGTGTGGAGACCAGGAACTGGAAGACGCAGCGTAGGTAGGCCTCCCACTAGATGGACCGACGACATCCTGACAGTCGCGGGCATCCAGTGGATGCAGATGGCAGGCTGTCGATTAGTGTGGAGGTCTATGGGAAGAGGAGAGGCTGTGATCAGCAGTGGACGTTATCTGGCTGATGATGATGACAAAATAGGTCTTTTAAGTATTTTAGAAATTAATTTTTTGTACTTTGCTTTTAAGCAAAATTTTCTAGTGAACTAGCTGTTTCGCGCGACTTCGTACGCGTAGACTTTTATTTAAACTTTTAACCACCTTTTGCCCCCCCTTAATTCTTCCGCAAAATCCTTTCTTAGTACCTATATCTCTACACCCCTCAAGGAATCAGCAACATTTCAGCTTCATAGGTCAAGTATCTTTGAGATTTCACGATTTCGGTGAGTGAGTGAATAACTGAGTGATATTTAAGTATGTATTTAGAAACTATATATGTATGTATATCAGTCTCTGGCAGCCATATCACAAGCTTTGCTTAGTTTGGGGTCAGATAACCGTGTGTGAAAAAATGTCCCAAAAATATGTATTTATTTATTTATTTTATATTTAGCCTTTATTTAATAGAATATAGATTCAGGGAAAATGTTGCAAATGCCTTGCAATCCAGCAGCGGGGCAACGCGGCCAGCGTTTTGGGCCATTGCCTGAAATTAGAAATCATTTAAATAATCTATATGCTCTCGTTGCTTAGAGATACTATAATCGATCTCCAATTAGTTACAATGAATAGTTTAATTTTTGATACATACTATTAAGAAGTACTTATATTCTCTTACGTTTCGTCTCTCTTTACCGTAGGTACTTGCCAAACAAATGCTTGTTTAGTAAATTTGAGAATGTGTTACTTCGGTATTTGTATACATAATTGTGATATAACTTTTTACATAATTTGGAAACCCGATATGCCACAACGGTTTAATGGTTTGCCAACACGATCTGCATATTTCTGCGCAACTGAAGATTATCAAATTATTGGACCGAAAAACCCGTGCAGTTCGAAAGTTAATCGGTGATTACGTTGCATCGTAGTGTTTAATATATGTAACAAAGTGTAATCATGCTGTAACGCATTCCAACGTTGATTGCATTTTTTTTGTATCCTTTGGTCGTTTACTTTGACGTCGAAATTGTCACCTTCTTAGAGTGGCCACACATGGCCACAAAACGCGACCAATCGTGGCCATCACAAGCGCTGGACGAAATTTTTTATGCGTTTTTTATGGTATCGGCGCACACAGAGCGTTCGAGTGGCCGCGTCCGAGCCTATCTCATGTCTTGTCTTGCGAACGCAAGATTTCATGGGTACGATGGATACTTATTTCGATGTGGATGTTGATGACGAAAATGTGGATACATCTACATGCAGCACGCACCAAATAGCCACGTCTGGTTGACGCGTTCAATCCACCGGTGGCCGCTTGTGGTGCATGGCCGCGTCGAGAGGCTCGGCTTGGCCACTTTGGCCGGCTTTGTGGCTATGTATACGGTAGGATATAGCAAGAGAGACTAGGCCTTGATGTATTAGTGGGTAGACTGATGATGACAGGAAGTACTTAGCAAATAGTGTGCAAAGATTACAGTGTCCCGGATTGAAGGGCAATGTTTCCAGTAAATTATTTGACACTAAAAGATTTACAAAACCTTCAGTTCTTTTAAACAGAACGTATAACTTTTTTCTACTAATATTCTAGCTCAAAGGTTACTTATTGAAGTTTTTGTAAAATGATCTTAGCAAAGATTGTTTCAAATGTAGTTATATTTTCGACTAAACTGATATATATGTATTTGTTATGTCGCGATGATATATCTCTGAATTTTGGCTAAGTTTTTGTTTGTTGTTATAGTGAGGTTGTTAAGAGCTTTATTTATTAATTTTTTCTATAACCACCGCAATATATGAATTTTAAATGTGTCCACAATATTTATTTAACTTTGGTTACGGTACCCGACAAAAAATGAGGTTTGACAATAAATCTGCTCGATAACTGCTATGACACCTGCAGGAAGACACAAAATGTGCAAAGGTTTTCTTTCCTAGAAAGCTATGGCTCTTCACTAATAGTCTAATAAAAGGTGTTTTACAGCTTCTAAAGCTTAACTGTCGTGACTAAAGAGCTTGTTAAAACATAAATTACGCTCATAATGTGCTTCATGAGTTTCCGATAAATAGTGAATACCTTTTCTCCGACCACTCAGCTCTTAAAATTGTGGAAAACCGTTCATTCAAGAAAAAAAAAAACTTCCATAGAATGAAGCTCATTCAAGCTTGCACTTAATATCGAATCAATTAAATCTAAAATAGACGATAAAAGAAAAAAAAAGAAAAAAAATAAAAAGACTCTTAATGCCTTCAATCCTTAAACAGGGACCTTAATGCGTTACAACGTTTACGCCTCTAAAATATGGAACACGATGATTATAGCAACAAAAACTTCAGAATAGAAATTCCTATAAAACTACCCGTATCAAATTAAATTATACCTATACGTTAGGAACTAAGGCGTGGGAATGCTTCGCTTTTTGTTGTCTTTTTCTGGTGAATTAGTGGCCGTGACCGCGATTGAGCAGGCCTCGTGCTTTCGGTCATTAATTACAACTATCTTTTATTCGCTAAAAATATGTTTTGCCAAATGACAGCTTCAATCTACTTACATAAAGCGAAATACCGCTGACTGACCGATTGACACAACACTAAATTTAAAAAACTACATGATAAAAAAAGCTGAAATTTGGCAGCTAAATTCCTTATGGGGTATATACTTAGAGATCCGCTCAGAAAGAATTTTGCGAGGCCGCATTGAAGGCAAATCGGGGTTGAAACTTTATATGAAAATCAACGCGTACAAAGTCGCGGGCAACAGATTCAGTTCAGATATAATTTCTTACTTTAAAAATGAACTTTCATGTAGTTAATATTGTGTAGTCTAACTAAATAGTTTGCGTCTAGTCTAGGACTCGCTACGCTTCAGCTAATCTTGATTGGCATTTTTAGTTTAATCGTATACAGTATCGAATTGATTCGTCAAGAATGTTAGAGGTGTCGGGTTATGCGTTTAACTTACACGGTTCAATTGCTGGACAGGCGTTCACCAATTGATGATTTTATGTTTAGACCCTTAACAAATTTCAACATCAAATAAGTGTTCTCTATTTGGTACGCTATGTGGTAAGGTACGACATGAATTCCGCCATTTCTTTTATTTGGCAAATATTACCGTTCTTCTTAGACTGTACTGAAATTTATAATTCCTATAATAATTTTGTTTAATATACAACAGGACATGTTCTTTGCTCTGATCACGTAAAAAGTTTGGTCTCTTAAAAATAGGCCCGCGTAGACTCCCGCCGCGCCTGACGTTAAGCGATGACGAGGTCTACGATAGAGAAAAGAAAGAAAGAAAGAAAAGAAAAAAAAAGAAAAAAAAATTTATTCGACACCTTTACAAAAACTTATATCTAAAGGATACAATCAGTGTTGAATGGGTCCGTCTCGGCATTAATGCTGAAAGTCAAGGACTATCAGCGCCGGTTTTCAGACGAACCCTTGAGTTTACACTTACATTACACTTAACACAAATTTACATATATTTTAAAGTATCTATATGCAATTTAAACAAGTAGGACATAGGAAATAGAATAAAGTAGGACACAACATAAGTAAACTAAATTTACAGTACCTAAATATATAGAAAAGGAACAGGAATACATAACAAGACGGAGCACACTTGCCTAGAAGAAACTGAATCACTCGCAATTTGAATACACCCAGATTGGAACTATCAGTAAACACCCTTTCAGGAAGCGCAAATCACTGACTAGTAGTAAAAAAAATGTACATGGTAAATTTCTACGTTCCGTGGTCACCAAAATACCTATAGCCCGTAGTCTGTATTAACCAAAACACAAGCCTGTTGTGTATGTTGACTCAATCAGTCAGGTTGCTGACGTGAGTTTACACGACACCAATGTTGCTTTAACCCGGGCCTAGTGACCGGGTGCCCAAATACCCCGCCGGTTCAGGCCGCTTCCGCGGAACCTGTCCGACCACTTGCTCTGCTGGAGGTGCAATTCAAGTTTACTGCGTTGTAATAACGAAGAATGGAATCAGTGAAATTATTTAATACTAGAAACGCATCCTGGCTTTGCACGAGTGTAAGTCTTATTTTTTTACACCTTGGGTTACTTTTATTGGAGTTTTAGTAAGGATCCCTATTTTTTTTTGAAAATATAGTATAGCCTATGTCACCCGGGGATAGTGTAGATTCCCAACAGTAAAAGAATTTTTCAAATCGGTTCAGTAGTTTCGGAGCCTATTCAATGCAAACAAACAATCAAATCTTTCCTCTTCATAATATTAGTATAGATGTTGGTGATAATTAAGATAAGGACTATGAAGCGAACGATGTAGGCTTCCGTTAATCATGCGCAAGTAAAATATTAAGATCAGTGCTTAAGATTTCAAATAACAAAAAATCGTTCATAAATCAGTCAACATTTTGTCAAAGATACCAAATAAACTATAACGTAATGTGGCTTTGAGTGACGCAATGATTTAGAGGAATCGACATTAAATTTGAACAGTCAAACTTGAAAAAATTGCATGTTCTTTTCTTAAACATATTCATTAGACAGGACCAGACCGAAAATGGCCTGAATCTAGAACGTGTTTGCTAACATTCGCGATAAATAGGACCGCTGGCGCTCTCTCCGTAACTTTACCTTATCATCTTCATCCACTCACCGTGTCAACAATCACCCAGCCACATCACAAAACCTCATCAGGCCACGTTGATTAAGTTAAATAAATATTGTTAGCTTATAAGGAAGTGCAGCAAATATGCCAGCAATTAGTTAAGCTCGTACTTTCCATATTTATAGTTGTTTCGCGGGTACTCTCTCCGAAAGGCACGCTGGAACCGGGTCAGTTGGACGCTGGGCTTCCGCAGGTTATTGCGCAGCCTCGCGGGATGGGAAGGGAATTGGAAGAATTCCTTGGAATGCGACAAGTGCAAAGATGAAGTCCATAGTAATGACTTTAAGATGCCGATGCTTATAGCAATGGATAGTGCAACGCTTGGACCCATTTAAATTACAACTAGCACAATAGGATAGGCATTACGACCAATTCTCAAAAATGTTTCCACAATAATATTACGCATGTGTATTAATGGTTGCCTGGAGAAGATCGCTTTTACCGATAAGGTCGCCACTTGTGTTTTCTATCGTGTTGTAATTTTTATTTCTGGTGTATACAATAAAGATTTTCTATCTATCTATCTATCTATCTATCTATGTCTTATTTCGCCCAATTTATTTTATTTTATAGTGTTTAAAAAAAAACTTGAACATATTTTAATCTTGCACGAAAAACACTTGCTGGCGATTGGTTTCTGCTTATATCTTCACGACACAATCTTAAAGCTACTTATTTTCTGTGAACTTTCAAGAAAAAACATGTTTATTTTCATAATAGTGCATGACGTCATTCACTCTTATAGACATTTCACTTATCATGGCGGTAGCTGTATTTTATATTTTTATAACATCAAAATATATAATTATTAGTCTTGCTGTTAAAATAAATACACTTTTATAAATTTCGGTGAGTGTTTGTTACCAACATCATTGTTGCCTATTGCTATAATTCAAATCAACGTATGAATTGAATTGCAGACAGAGTTATTTACTTCATACATACATCAATGTAAATGAAATCAGAGGAAAAACCATAATCAACACGATATCCACATATTGTTTGAAGTTGTGTCGTCTGCCGCATGAATCATGGCCAGTTCATTACTGTGTCACGAATAAAATTATTATGTCAATAACCGGCGAGGGGCGTATTTATCCATTGTTGCAAGTTGCTATAGCGATTATTGTATTTTTGTTAAAATTTATCTATTACTTTCTAGTTTATATACTTCGGCCACAGAAGACATAGTAGCACATTTCAGCTTTATAAATCTGTAACTTTTTAAATGTTTCATATTATCTTATCGTCATCTGGTTCATCATCTAAATTTCTTTTACTGGACACAATAATCCTTCTTCTCACGTCAATCTTTCCTACTGTAAGTCCTTCACTGTTCAAGCTGTCCTGCTGTGGAATGCGCTGCCTGCTTCTATCAGGCAGGCCAAATATTTTCCTATTTTAAAAAATCAAGTCTATGCACATTATCTTTCTTCGTGATAATTGGTACGTATATATATTATGTATTTTATTTATAATATTTATGGTATGTATGCAGCATTGCGTATTTAGTGTATATATATTTATTCATATTTTATGTGCACCACCGACCGTTTTTCAACTTCTTTAGTCCTGTCCATCCAAAGGTTGCCTGGAAGAAATCGCTTTAGGCGATAAGGCCGCCCAATGTACTGCCGTATATTTGTTTTTTATGTTAGTTTATGTTTGTAGTATTTGTATTTTCGGTGTGTAATAAGGTGTATTGTATTGTAATTATATCCCCATTATTATTATTTCAAGTAAATATCCCCGTTTCTTCTTTCTTTTTTGGAATGCATGTGTTTTCGCGACTCCACTTCTTAAACTAATAACATTTTTATTTTATTTTTTAAATTCGTTACAGTTTTATCTCGAGACCAAACAAGCTTTGAAATTAAAGAGAAAGATCAAGCACAACGAAATCGAAAGAGAATCCGTGTAATCAAATAAATGTTCGCCCGAATCATCTATCGACATCATGACTGGGTGACCGGCAAAAAACTCGAACCTGACATTGAAACAAGTGAAATCCTAACCTCTTCACGAAGTGTCAATAACTCTGTGAGTACAGTCGAATGAGTAATTTGATTTGCTAAAGCAAGTAGAAGGTAGGAAAAAGATGTTACCCATTCCGCTATTTATGTAGGTTTTTTAAAATATAAAGTTTAGGTTTTATAACATAAGTTTTATCATAAAAAATCAATTTCAGGGTATGCTCTGCAAAATATTTGACGAAATGTAAAATGGTAAAAAAAGCTTTAGGGTTATGATTATCATAACATTATGCATAATAGAGTAAAATTATATTTCTATTGCCAAAATTTTCTTTAGAGTCTAAATATTTCTATGTTCCAAGTTTTTCTTTTCATTTTGTCTTGTTCTTAACTCTCAATCCAGTCCCATAATCATGCTTTATTTAGCGCTTTTTATGTTGTTTTTTTTTTTTTTAATTTGGTGCGTATATTTTGCCTTCTTCAAATCGCAAGTGAAGTTGTTCAATCGTATACTGCATCAAGGTGGCGCTCAAGTGCAAGCCTATTATTTAGTAAAAGACCGGAACTATATGTTTAATAACTAATAAAAGTTATGTGCTCGACTGTTCAAAGCACGCCGTTTGTCCGCAGCACGAAAGCGAACTCAATCACTTTCATCAGTGTTTTTTGTGCGAGGCGTAATGAACAACACAAAAAGATATTTGCATCTATGTGGCACATCTTTTTTTGGAGTCATATATTGGGCACCATCGAAAGGTTTGGGTCGGTCGGGCAGCGAAAGCTTTGATAGTTTTGAATTACTGCTTTGCCGTTATTATTTACGTGTTCTTCGATGAATTTTTACTTTGAAAACTGTAATAATTATCTAAGTAGGTAATATAGACATAGTTCCGATAGATTCACTGTTGATTGTTTTGTGTGTGTTATGTTGTTGTGTGGTACTGTTGATTATGTTTGTGTGTGTTGATAGTTAGCACATAACAGCTTTAGTTATAAACTGATATCACCAAAACAGGGTATTTTTGATTCGTTAGTGTTCTACAGCTGAACTGATTCAATTTGTTTATCAACATGGCTATCCTAGATTAACACATAAGCTTATACTACATTTGACCGAGCGAAGAAAGGTCTCAAATTCTAATGGGACAAGTCGGAATTTCGGAGTGCAAATATGTTTAAAAGCTCAAATATGGGCAAAATATATAGGGGTTCCGAAGATTTATGGGTTGCTAGTTATATTTAGGGTACTTTGTATTCCACAAGATGTGTGTACGGGTTTCTGTAGGTTAGATGGTAAAGCCGCGGAGAATAACTATTATTTTTATATATTTGTTATACTCGTAGCTTATGTCCAACACAGGATCACAGCCTCCATAGAACCTGTTCTCTCGTCAAACAGTCTCGGCGCCATCCATCATGCATACTGAACAAAAACACATCAAATTACTCATCGTAATGTGCATGTATGCCTGCTTTGGTTTATTTTGGTCGCGAGCTTTTTGCGGTAATGCCTTAATTGCTCTTGTATTTATTTAGTGGTCGATGTTGACGTTGATTGCACTCTTTTTGCCCAACTTTCTCGTGTAATTAGAAATTAATGTTATCAACTTTTTTATGTCTCATATTTGTCTTTTCACATACTCATTTTACTCTTCTACTATTTTTGATATTCCTTTCTTTTGGTTCTTATTTGTACTGCTGATGTCAGTTTATATCTCAAATTATGAACCCACTACCGTGTATAATTGATAAAGTTCTTAAATTAACATTTATATATTTTTGCATTCCAAATGGGATCAATTTTATGTTTCACTTATAAAATGTTGATAGTTTATTTCGTCTACTTTAGTCAAAGGATTCCCAATTTTCTCTCTTGGGGGAATGTTCTGGGAAATAAACTGTTCAAAAATGAAATATTGACGTTTTGTTATAAAAAAACACTCGCAAGTCCTAATGTATTCTTGTAAATGTAAACATTGGGAAATTGAAACAGTACACACGGTAACATTAGCAATTGAACGCGTTTTACTTCAATTTTCTGGTTGTTTGCCGCCTATTTGCTTTCGATCAACGTGCCACGAGATGCGTATGATCGCTTCATTCATTACAGATAATTTTAGAATGAACAGTTTTTAACAGTTTGCGAGGTGAGGTAAGCTTTAGTCAACCGGTAGTGAGGGGAAACGATATTGTTAAAATCGATCGAATCGAATTGCCCTTAAGAGATTGTGTAATCGAACGGCTAAACTTGGATCAGATAAGTGCATAATCGAGGCAGATGGCACAGCAAGAGAGACACTTATATACAGCCGCAGTATAAAAAAGCTGTGGATGATGACAATTAATAGTTTACCGGAGAAATTTGAACATGGGAATCTTGAGTAAATCTATGTACAGTCATATCTATAGCTATAATATGTATCCTGCGGTAACGAAAGCTAATATCCTGTTCAGAAATTTCTAATCTGTTAGATTAACTTTATCTATATGATTAGGATGCATAATCAAAGACTGCCTTAAACTAGACTAGTTGTTTATACTTACATAACCGTATCCGTTACGATCAAAACACCTGATTGCAACTATTCAGTTCCCACAAGCTTATTAAATGTTTATATTTAAGAGATAACAGCCATTGTGGTACAGATCTTATTATATGGCAGTTCGAAAGTTTTAATTATGCCGATTTTAAATACATTTCTTCATAGGTACCTATAGGTACGCTCTAAAAGCTAATGAGCATACGGCTGAAGATTGCATGTTTCAAATGTTATGTGATAGAAAGAAAGCTCGTATTGTGTATTACGAATTCGCTTCGTAAGTGAACTTTCTTCGAGCTATTGTGGTTAAGTCATGAGGTAATTAATACAGACTTTGATACTGTTATTATCTTGTTTGACGTCCACCAAGCCTATGATTGCAATAGACTGTGTCTACATGTCTACTGATGTCGATCACTGAACTTTTATTATATTCTAAGATTTATATTAGATTGTTATTATTGGAGGTGTCCAGAATGCTGGATTTTATGTCGCACAGAAATTATGCATTGCCATTCAATGTGAGAATGCCGCCAGCATTCTGGGGACCTTTCCTTACACTATTGGTGTTTTTGATTACGTTTTTAGTTATTTTGAGTTTTTAGTTTATATTTAAGTTATCGTTAGTTTTTTTTTGAAGTTGCTTAATAAAGGAAATACGATTGTTTGCCAAGGGACTCAAGCAATTTATTTCACATAAGATTTTATTTATATTGCGAGTGTGAAATTAGATGGTTTATAAGTTTATTGTAGGTAACATTATCCGTTTCATAATCTATATATTATTAACTTTTAGGCAACATAACTTAAGGAATGTAGGCGTGTGCGTGCCCTAAAGGCAATATGCATATTAACATCCTTCACTAATTAGATCCAAAAGTATATTTTGGACTGCCACTAATATCTCGCCAGTTACATATTATTTATTATCGACCAGTATGTTATGTAGCATAGTTTTGATTGTGAATCTAATAGAACAAAATTTGACCAAATTGATTCAAATTAAAAAGGGCCAATCTTACTTAGATAACGAATATGAGTGGTGAATGAAACGCTTCTTCTTCTCTTCTCTGTCTTCTCTATCTCTTCTCTACATAGTATAAATTGAAGTCGCTTTCCGCGTCTGTCTGTCTGTATGGCCGCTAACTCCTAAACCACGCAACGGATTCTGATGCAGTTTTCACCATCAGTTAGATAAATTTTATACGGAAGGTTTATATATATAACTAGCGACCCGCCCCGGCTTCGCACGTAAATTACACTCGTGCGAAGCCGGGCGGGCGGGTCGCTAATGAGTAATATGTAACTGAACTATAAAGTGAAACAAACGTCAATTAGAAAAGCTTTTCCGGATTGTGTCAATAAACGCTTGCTCAAGAAGGTGTCAATTATTATAACATGACAAATATTATAGTTACATAAATAATGCATAATTCAATATTTTATGTGGACTTTTAATCTATCGGGCTATATCCGCGTAGATCCAATAACTCCTACACTATCGCCAAGCAATTAAATAATGCCTCAAGGCATACATATATGTTTATTAATGTGAGATCGCATCTGGGAGACAAGTGAATTAGAATTACGTCAGAGATGGCTGTCCATTATATAATCGAAGGTACCGATTATTCATTATCATCATCATCAACAGCCAGAAGACGTCCGCTGCTAAGCATAAGCCTCCCCCTTTAACCTCCACACTGAACGACAGCCTGCCTTTTGCATCTACTGGATGCCAGCAACTGTCACAATGTCGCCGGTCCACCTAGTGGGAGGCCTTCCTACGCTGCGTCTTCCGGTTCGTGGTCTCCACTCAAGAACCTTTCTTCCCCATCGGTTATCGGTTCTACGAGCGATGTGGCGAAGCTGTGTTTTATGTTTATCTAATGATTAGAAAACTGCCTTTTCCTCTTCGAATATGTGTCCTGTTTTTAAGTATGCTATCGCTTAAAAACAGGACACATTATTATCGGATTGAACCGGGTGCCATCAAATTGTAAAGCGTACATGCTATTTGTGAGCCACCACCGTTCTAGGGCCTTGGACCTTGCATTTGTGTAAGCTAACCTAATATTTCTAAATCTCACCACGATTTGAAATGTTGTGAGGTGAATTTCATCCCGACAGAACTATTTTAACATGATTAGAAAGGCTCGGTCACGCGAACTGACACTATTTTCGCCCATCAGTCAATGGCGTGTTTATGTCGTAACAAGATTAAGTATTTGGCACATTATGCAGTTGTTAACACACGAAACAGCTTACTGGCATTTTCCTTTTCTTAAAAATTGGTCACGAAACGTTTACGGTAAATAGTTTAATGTTGTTATGTGTGCCATTGACAAATTCAGCTGGATTCGTGACCGGATATCTGAACACTCTGACGGTCTTACCACAAAAAAGATAATCAAGGTTTCAATACTGTTTAGTTAGATACTGTCTATATGTTAAACGATTGTTTTATTAAATGAAATTTGACATTAGACAAGTGAAAACGCTGGTTTGAGGGGTAAGTATATTTAGAAAAATCTATTAAACACTTATACACACATTTTGTCATGACTGTTTTTGTAAGTGTTACCATAGTACTAAATCTGTCGAAATTCGTTATTTATCAATGTTAAACTGTCATTAGGAAAAATATGAATTATGGACTCCGTGTTTTTTTTTTGAGACACTTAAAGATTATCCCTACATAAGCTGTTCAAAGCTGACTCTCTATCAGAGATAAAGATCTATTATAATCTATTTTAATTACTTATATTAAAATTCGTTGTAGCTTATTTATGATAATAATTTGAGGAGTACTATGGCATAAATGGGTTAAAATATTGTCTTATCTGGTCACTTTTAATATCTCCGACGGAATGTTTTGTTAAGTTTTCGTGATTATTACAAAAACGAAACAAAATAAATTTCAATCTATGTCGAGTTTCAGTATTTGTACTTGTGACTTGTCGTTGCCAAAACAGCGTCTGTTAGTGGTATTTAACCACTCGTTAGCAATTTTCTTGTTTACCGAGCAATAATCGATAATAATAGTGGGCGGTGTGATGTTGTGCGGCCCGGATCGATTGGTTAGCGCCACCCACGGGAATGATGAGTGGCGCTATGTCTAGGGTTGCCGTTGAGATTGAGACGCATGTCATAAATTGTTTCACGTGTTTACTACAATTCGGGTATTTTAATTACTATGATCAAAATATTATACATGATATAGCTCTACATTTGTTTATGGCACGTAATGCTTACGCATCGCTAGGTAACGAGTAACTGAATGCAAACTGCTACACCGTCGCGTTTTGGCGGAGTTTTGGGTAGGCCACAGTCGGGCGGTTGGTACAATATCCCTTGTTTATTTGATCGAAGATAGTCAGTCTGAGATTTTTGAATTTGGAAGTGGCCGTGCCTTAGTTGGTACAGCAACGAAGGCGTATACCTGCACCTTGCATGTAGGTTTAAATCCTACCTGCCAATTCATTTTTGAACTAAGTGTATCCACCATAACATTTTTGATGTAAATTTCTATAGAAGCTATTTATCTATTATTTTTGTTCAAACTGTCTCGTATTGTTTTTCAGTAAAGTATCTAACTATGAAAGCTTCTTGAAGGCAGCCTTCCTACAACGTAACAGCGTTTGTTCTTTGATTCTTCACAAAAATAAAATGTACGTGCAAGACCGTCTCTCAAACTTCGTTTGGGCCGGAGTTTATTCTCATTTGCGACCGCGTAAAGTTGGAAACCTAATTAAATATTTTTGTTTTTGTATGAAAGAAAATGAAACTTATCATTACAGCGATTTATTGAATTGAAAGCGGTTTGTTGTTATGTGTAGAAGTTACCCTTAAGAATATAATCATCATCATCATCATCATCAGCCCTGAGTGACCCACTGCTGGGTATAGGCCTCCCTTTGGAGAGTGGCATAAACTAAGAATATAATATATTATCATAATATCAATTACTCTGTATCATAATACAGTGACCGCAAACCGGCCCTTTTGGAGATTGATGGAGGCCTATCTCCAGCAGTGGACGTCCTATGGCTGAAATGATGATGATAACACAGTGCTGCATTTTATAACGCTCGTCATTAACAAACAAGATACAAAAGATTTATACGAATAAAAAAGTAAGCGAGAAAAAGAAACTGTCATTCGGCGTGATCATAAAGAAACCTCATTCACTGCACACCTTCGTGAATTAGCTAATGTACAAGCTTTAATTGGATCATATTAATAAATCTGTTCAGGATACAACTATTTATAACATCCTGTGTCAATTCTTTGTGATTTGTTGACTTTCGTTTTTATGAAACTTTCTTTCGATGTAGCCTGTCTTCTTTTAATTTACGATCGACTAAACTTCCTCTCAAAATTAAGTAATCAGACAATTTCCTTTACATAAAAACTAAAATATTGTAAAAGAGGCAGGCTATAGCTCAGTGGATAGAGCGATCAGCCATATGACGCAGGTTCGAATTTTCCGGTCATACGTTTTTTGATATGTTTAAAACATGTAAATACTAAAACATTAACCGTCTTACTACAAAAGATTTAAGAACGCTTTAGACATGTGTTTAGCAGTTGTTTCACTGTGAAAAATATGTTAAACACATGCCTAAAGCGTTCTTAAATCTTTTGTAGTAAGACGGTTTGTATGTCTATTTTAAATCTTTTTTACGGACAACCCTAATTTAGTCCCTGAATGACCTTTCAGACATCGTGTTTTGGGTTGGATATTAGAAAGTGAGAATTCACTTTCGCTTATTGGAAAAATATTGACAAATGTCATACAAGAACGTATAAATTACTATCTTTATCTATAAAAGTACAATTTTAAATTTTAATTCTTATGCTACTCTATAAACCTGGCAACTTAAAACAATGTGAAATCCGAACGGACATAAATACAGTCATATAGGTATCTAATGCTTTCGCAGTTGTTTAATTCTATTGACTAATAGATTTAAATTAATTTTACGACTTGGTTGACAAATTATCACGTTGATTTAGATTTGTTTGATTGTAGAATTGATTAAGGTTGTTAATGGTTTGCTCGGGGCTGTGTGAAATTGTTTTGGAAGTTTCCAGTTGCTGTCTTTATGTGATTTATTGGATTTGTTTGTTGCGTCGCTAGCCAGCTTCCATATTCCAGAGAAACAATGTTTAGTTTTGTCACTGATCGGCAAATATCAATATTAACGATATAAATTATATTTGGCAAATAGGCTATAGATGTTTGATTAGTCAAAAATAAATATATAAAAATATATTTAAATTTAATACACTTACTGAAGAAACTATATGAATCGGCTAATAAACTCCTGAGATATAAGCGTTTAAAGTTTTTGTTCGGTTTAGGAAAGGATGTTATGTCCCTTTCATGCAAGGTGAGTGTCAGTATAGAGTTTGTATGGTTTGTATTGTACTTACACGTGACGTCATACATAAGTAGATGCGCTCTCTGTCTACCAAGACATTAAAATGCTTATATCTTCCTTAATTTTGAACACATTTCACTTTTGTTTTCGATGTTCGGCTCTATTTATGGTCAGCATTTTTGTAAGACAATAAAAATATCAGCCCGGTTGCATTTTGTTATATATACACATTCAAATAACTAAAACTGTAAAACATGCTCAACTTGCATTGCAATATTGTGATGACTTGCGAACTCGCGGCCTGACCTCTCGTGTCAGAGGCGGGTAGGTGTTTACATAACAACGCATGACGACTGCATTGTGCTCTCTTTGGTGGCCGTTGCGAAATTCACCGTATTTTTGGTGCATCGAAGTTCCGTGTGCTCCACTGGGATGCGAGAAAAAATACGCAGAATAGCAGAACGTGGAATTTGCATTTATCGAATTTAGAACGCGTTGAAATATTTGAAGCTCGAAAATATCACGGAGTTTATCCCCGGAGTTCTACGAAGACAACAGGCCCAGGCTGTGTATGCTTAGTTGCTGCTAAGGCTTGTAGTACTCTCAATAATTGCGTGGATGTTCACGTTACAATATACATCAAAGTTTTGCAGTATTTTCATATATTATTGTATAACAGAATACCTGCAGTGCGTATTGCCTATCACACAAATGTAAATCACAAAATACCAGCCATGACCATCTCAGGAAACATTTTTTTTCCAGCAAATTCATAACAGGCTCTCTGTGCGTCATTTTGGAAATTTATGGAAACACTAAATTAAACCCATTTGCGCGTTGAAATATACACATACGGCACTTACGTACGTAGAAGATATATTAGGATCAAAGCCTCATATAAAATTTTCCAATCTTGCGAAATTTTTCACGAGAATAAACTTGTGAGATGTTTTGATAGATTCACATAATTTATGTCTCAGTTGATTAAATTGCTTAGAGACTTGAATGATACCGTCTCATTAATTACAATCGTTTTCGCAATGAATATCTTCATTACGAGCGACGGTTGTAGTTGATTGATTGTGATGATGTCTATTCTAACAAATAACAATACTCTATGATCTACAGACATGGTATTTATTACAGTCCTCTATCGTGGATACTGAACATAATATTTCATACAATAGAGGAATAATCGAAGCTATTAATGATTATCAAAATAATACTTGATGCGATGTAACGAAGCAGAAAATGAGGCTACTTTGACGCAACATTTTGTATAGGTTTTATGTAAAGGTTTAAAATATTAAAACTACTTAACATGAACTTTTTTAAGTATACTAACAGTGTATTTTCTAGATTATTTTACATTACTTACAATACCATTCTATATAAAAATATAAGAAATTATGTTTAAAAAGACATATATCTACACTTCAACAAACTAAAAATCAAAATGAAATATCGGCACCTGTGTGCATTTTGCAAGAAGAACACTCGCTGAATTTCTTTTGCTTTTCAACGCGGTGAATATCTAAAGAAATTCTCTGCACCGGAACTTTTTATTTATTCATTTCATTTCAAAATGTAGAGTTTGTTGAAAGAACTTGGCTCTATAATCTATCTATTTTACTAAAATATAATTAATGCAAAAAACTTTCAAGTTGTATTTTACGTACGAGTCAGGTAAACTTAATTTCTTCTTTGAACAAATTTGCATACAATAATTATAAATTATGAAAATTCGCAAGAACCGAAGCGACACAAGAAACTACGTAGCTAGAATCTCGAAAGCAGATTTGCTTCGAAACTAATTATCTTTTAATTCTTTCCGACGACGCACAGTGAGCGCGCGAAAATGTACACTTGATTCGCATAGTTTTACTTACAACATTGAAGCAGTAACTCGTATTGGTACTTTCCTACAATAATCGTCCTAATCAACCTAGTTTATTCCTATGTTGGACATGAGCCCCTCCCAAGAAGGAACACAGCTTGCGATCTTCAGCTGTTGGCTTCCAGCAGCTTTCCACTTATGTGTATCGTCACTCCACCACTTTTCTATAATAATTACGTTTATTTGACTTACGCTTATTAATAACTCGCAAGGGTCATTCCACGAAATTCAATAACAATAAACAATGATTTTCTTAAAATGGACAAATTAAAACTACTTACTCAAAAGGCAAGACAGGAATTTAAAAAAAAAACTTAATAAAATCGTATAGCACGTAGTAAATGTTTTGGCAATTTAGTTAGGCCTAACACTGAAGGAAGTGCGAATATTTTTAAACGTTGGTTCAGAATTACCCCGATGCGCTTCCTCGCCGTGTTTCGCCTCTCAATGATGTATAATTTTGAATCTAACCTAATCCGAAAACAGTTAAATTTTCCACGACCTTATTAAAACCGCGACGCTATCTCGTCTCTCCAGTCGGAGTTTGACCTTGGTTACTAGCTATCGTATATACGAGTACCTACTTCTTCAGTCCTAAACCTAAAAACTAAAATAAAATTAACACGGTTATCACCAATAAACAAATACTCGTATTTCTATTGAATTGACGACCGAGGCAATCGTGCTAGTGCACATCATCATCATCATCACCATAATCAGCCTATATTAGTCCACTGCCATCGTAGACTTTTCTTTTTCAGCCACTGGTAGCTTAGGTATATGGTCACTCCAACGAGTCTCAGAGCATTCTACGCTACGTTTACCGATTTGTGGTCTCCACTCTAAAACACGTCTACCTCAACAGTTACCGGTTCTGCGACAGATATGACCGGCCCACTGTCACTCGTCGGACTTCTGTCGGATTTTGTAAAGCGCAGTAAACTACACAAATGACACCTGAACATTCTCGTCATTTTGATGTGAGATCTTATAGTATAATTTTTTTTTCTTGAAGTTGATTAACCGTATCTACATCATACTGCGTCGCATCAGCAAATTAGCACTGTAAACACCTCACATTCGCCTTTCCCTTAGGAGTTGAAATTACACAATCCTAAGTTTGCGACCCGTGAGAAGCTGTCACAAGGGAAATGAGACGTCTAAACTATTTCACTATTCCACCTTCTTTTGATCGCTTCATTGTGCTCACTGCTCACTTTTCTTTGTTACGAAACACATTTCTCTGTGGGCATTGTTGTTTTTATCAATGTTCATAACGGAACTGGATTTGCCGAATTCGTGGTGAGAAAGAAAACTCTCTATTCAGATATTTCATAATGATGGTAATGGTATAGTGTGGTAATAACAATAGAGAATGACAAACTATAATGTATCTGAAATTTAGTGACAATTCTAAAAATCTATATATATAAAAGTGAAATCGACATCTACTCACTAACTCACTCACTCATTAAACAAGAAATCTCGAAAACTACATGACCTAAGAAGCTGAAATTTGGCAGGTAGATTTCTTATGGGGTGTAGAGGTTCGCTAAGAAAGAATTTTACGAAAGGGCCGAATTAAGGATGACAAAAGGGGGTTGAAAGTTCATATGAAAGTCTACGCGTACGAAGTCGCGGGCAACGGCTAGTTACTAATACGCTACAATTTGATTTCATATGATTGATGATTTTATACTGGCCTAGAATGAAACTACCAGCCGTCCTCCTTGTTTCTTGAGAACTACAATCTAAGCAACTTTAAAGTTGGGGAAATTAGATTTCTTCTAAATCGACGTTCTTAATCCTTGGTTCTTAATCACATCATCGCTTATTATCAACGAGTTAGAGACCAACCGTAGATGAAATTTACTAAAGTATCCACCTAATTAATCACATATGTAACTGAAAAGATTTTTGAAAATGCAAAGGTTTTGCTCTTTTGGTAGTTCTTCACTTATATTTTTATCTGTTAAGATTCTTATGGTTTTAATCAATGATAAAAAATTGGCACCGAATTGTAGCATCCTAGATGGATGTTTCAATTTGTAAACACATTAACATTATCAAATCCAAAATGGTAGCAAATCGCCTATCTAAATCACATTTCATTCTATTATAATCCTAAAGTCTAAATCTCTAGAATTTCTAGCACCTGCATTGTCATTGAATCCCGTAAGCCCTTCCCAGGGAAATTCTGCGCATTAGCATGCTCTGTCGACGCTGAATGGAAAATACGGCGAAGCGCCGGCGCGTTTTGTATTTATTTTACGATTACAGCTAAGCATTTGTTTACATTTCAAATTGCGAATAACTTTGGAGGAACTAACTGGAGTTGAGCTGCCAGCGTAGCTGTAGAGTTTCAGATGAAAAGATTTTTTCCGTTAAATGTAACTGATACTGTAAAATACTGTAAACGCGAAAGTTCATGGGTGTGGGTGTGTGTGTAAATGTGCTAATATGTTTGTTCCTACTTATCTCTGTAATAGCTGAACAGATTTGAAGGAAATTTTGTATGGAGGTAGCTTTTACCCACATACATTAATTCCTCGTTCAATATTTGGAATGAGAACGCTGTTGGATTTCAATATTTGATTTGAGCACTCCAGTCTGTTGCTGAGGACGTCGCAGTCAGTAATGCAGATGACAGCCGAGTAATTGAATTCCTGGCTTTGCAGGAAAGCTCTACAGACACACACTATAATATTAGCTATAATATTGAATTTTTTTTTAATTTAATTTTAATTTTCTAATCATCAATTAATTAATGTAATTTGTATAATAAGTTATGGATTCAAGTCCGGATAATAAAAATTTTCATTTCATTTCATTAGGAGCACGAGAGCCGTTGGAGCATGCGGGTACTTGCTCTGCTACCTCGCAT
Organism: Agriopis aurantiaria; assembly: GCA_914767915.1. Lineage (NCBI taxonomy): Eukaryota > Metazoa > Arthropoda > Insecta > Lepidoptera > Geometridae > Agriopis > Agriopis aurantiaria. The sequence continues at coordinate 17,231,792 of OU611982.1, read as the reverse complement.
AAGTCATAAGTCATAAGTAATTTATTGATAAAATGTCAATTTACACGTCAAATATGAGAAAAAATCACAATAATAACTACTTGATTGATTAAAACAGAAATAATATAACAAAAAATAATAAAAATACATGTCAAACAATTCTTACCTATATGGTAAAGGTACATTCATATGTGAAATCTATAAAAATTCGTCAAATCTGTAAAAAGACTGCTCGATGAGCCATATTTTTAACCTATTTTTGTACGACTGCAGACTCGTGGCTGCCGTTATTTCATTCGGTAAGAGGTTGTAAACCGTCGGACCCATGACGTGCGTTAACTTGGAGGACTTCTCGAGAGAGCGCGGCACGGACAACAGTTTATGCCTGTTGCGGGTGAGGCACCTCTGCACTGAGCCCCGCTCTGCGTACTCCGCTAGATTTACCCTCACGTACACTGCCACTTGAAATATCAAAATGGCAGGCAACGTAAGGATTCCCAGCTTCCTGAAATAAGGGCGAGCCGGAGTATCCCATGGGACGCGCGCCACGCACCGCACTGCACGCTTTTGCATGCGGAACGCTCGCTCCCAGTCCGCGGCTCTAGCCCATATCTCAGCTCCGTACTGCAGCTGAGAGTGCACCGTTGCAAAGTAGCACGCTCGTGCTACCTCGCCTGGAACCACTCTCGCCACCCGACTCAGTGCAAAGCACGCGCTCCCAAGCTTCCCACAGACCTTGTCTATGTGGGCGTCCCACTTTAGACCACGGTCTATCTCGAACCCCAGGAATGTGGTTGTCTCCTGTTCTTCAATTTTCACTCCATCCACTAGCACTGTCAAAGGTCTTAAAGACCTACCCGACAGGCTGAATTGGATGAAATGAGTCTTAGAGAGGTTGAGAGCGAGACCGTTTACCAGGAACCACCCTGACAGCTGGGAAGCTGTGTCATTCAGCCTCTGCTCCAGAGCGTCCACTGTTGGCGCCGTAACTACAGCGGCCACGTCATCAGCGTACATTAGTACTTCGGCTGCAGTCACGGCGTCTGGCAGGTCATTCAGGAGCAGAGAGAACAAGATGTTGGACACCGAGGATCCCTGCGCTACGCCCATTTCAGACATCATTGGGTCTGACTTATATTTGCCACCGCCGCCGACAACCACCTGTGATCTCTCTCGCATCAGACCTGTCAAAAGTGAGTGCGAAGTGCCCACCACGCCGTAATGCTGCAATTTAACAGCAAGTACGGCGTGGTCCGCAACATCGAACGCCTTTGACAGGTCGCAGCAGAGAATCGCTACATGTTGCTTGGGCTTGCAGTCCCGAGCTGCCATGATACGGCGTACCACTTCGCGTGTAAGTGACGTAGTCGAGCGTCCCTCTCGATAGGCATACTGCTGGTCAGACAGGGCACACGTTTCCGACAGAAAAACAACAAGTCGGGAGCTCAGCCCGTTTTCAAAGATTTTTGCAACAGCCGGTATGATAGAGACTGGTCTGTAGCTATCGATACTCTCTCGTTTTCCCTTTCCCTTGTATAATGGTGACACTTTGCTGATTTTTAGGGGCGTTGGAAACGAACCTTCCTCCAGACAACAATTAAAGAGGTCCGCCAGTACAGGGGCAAGAGAGAGGATAGCCATTCTCATTAATTTCATTGACATTTCATACTGGTCTTTTGATGTTTTCGGTAGAATTCGTGATACAACTATTCGGTATACTTCATCTGCATTGAACCTGCGTATCCTAAGAGATCTGCATAGTGGGGCCTAGATGGAGACCCCCGCTATTATGTTTGGTGTATAGTGTTGTTGTTAGTAATATTATTAGTTCGTAGGATAAGGCTGGAAAAAAGTAATGTGTACCGTCGTCGGTTGATCATACAATTATTTTATCCTTCATATAGCTTTCTAGAATTTATGAATTTAAAAAATCCCAAGTTCAAGTTCCTTTTTTTTAAATTATCTTCCTCTTTGTCTTCCTTATAAGACTAACTTTTAATAGCAGTCCTTATTGATTTTCAATTAACTAGCACATATGAAGTGTGTTTATCCGCATTCGTAAATTCCGGCAAATTCTTATGGCTATGATAACTGCGATTAAATCACAATCCAATAAAACGTAACTGTATTTTATTGCATTACTAACGCAGCAGATTCATATAATCTAATAGGTGTAGTTTACATATCACAGTAATACTTATGATTGAACTATTAATATCGTATTATTTAACGGAAGTGCCATTCGTTTTAATGATTATTTGCAGGCATTCGATTAATTAGAAATTCTCAAACTTCCTATGAGACTGCATATGAGTCATAACTTAGATCAGACAAACAAGAGAGATACGCCTTAGTACAATTATTATCGATGATAATTGTACTATTTCTCCCAATGTTTTCATTATACCGCTAAACCGCTTAACGCAAAAACTGTAAGTACGGCACACTTACTCATGTTTAGACCTACAGCGACACCAACAAACTAACGAATAGTCCAAAATGCATAAAATGCAGATTCGGCCAATGCGTTCGCACCCGCCACGCCACCTTATCATATCTTGTCTTGCCTTGTTTGTTTGAGGAGTCACAACTGTATCTACATCAAAGATCTCAAAAGAATGGATATGCTCTTGCGAACATTTGCCACCCAGACAACAAAATTGTGTCCGATTGTCCCATTTATTCGTAAGCCTTTTCTCCTGTAAGGAAACGAATCGAATTAAATACGTACCTATCTGTATAGATATCCCATAGACGATGCTAATTGCTAACCAAAAAGCAAGCTTTATAGCTACATATGACACAAAAAATATAGCGATCAGTAGCGAAGCAGTCCTTCTGTTTGTAAACATAATCCCCGCTGAGAATTGGCATCTTCCACCTAACAAAAACACAATATTATTATTGGCTCTATAAGAAACTAATCGATCTGCGGTCTAAAAAGCCGACTCGTCGACGAACAAAAAACACGCGATTAAACAGGCCATTGAACTATAATTCCAACATTTAAAACGCCACGACAAAAACCGTGACGGATAGAAAGATCAAAATAAACAATAGTGACGCCCAAAGACAATCGCTGTTGCGTATAATTATCTTTAACGGTTAGTCAGCCGAATGTCTTCTGCTTTTTAATTCTATTTGTCTATTGTAGCGGCTGCTATCTACGTGAATTAATTGTAAAAAAAGAAAAGAAGAAAAGATTCAGGAAGTCATAGATGCTATGTTGCAATGTTAAGAAATGAAGAAAAGAAAAAAGAAAAAGTTATAAAAGAGGCTTCAGAACTTAAACCAACCTAGTATAGAGTCAAACTTATAAAAAAATAAATGTAATTCACTCTCAAAGAAACGTATGAAACAGGTGATATTTTAGTACTTAGAAACTTTCCGTGTTTTCTGTATACAGCGAAAATTCAGCGTGGAAATTGTACTTAGCTATGCTTACAACAAACACTTTCGAAGAAGTATTCGAAGAGAGGATCAAGTACTGTTCAGTTGTATCTTCCCAAGTCGGTGTAACAAAACTTGTGCGACAATTTGCATGAGGAAACCTCCGCCGCCGGTCCATTCTGCCGTCAGCTCATTTACATGACACTTTCCATTTCCGCTAGGTGGTGAGCTACCCTCATACTTGTACAACTGAGAGCTGAATGCGCATTGTATTGTTATTGAAACAAATATTGTACCCGACGACCGTGTAATTTTATTGTGAGCGAAGCTTTGGAATGTAAAATATTTAGACTCTTATTTTTTTAAAGTAAAATTAGTGAACAGTAATTACACTTGCTTATTTAGGACCGTTTAAAACGCTTTCTTGATAGAGCTCAGATATTTTCATGTGCTGGAAGCAAAAAATTGACTATAGAGTAAATAATCGCACTTACGTCTCATAAGAGCTGTTTCTATAAGCTTGACAGTAAATTTTCGCTAAAGATAGGATAGGTTTAAGATACACCTTACAATTAACAAGCAAAAAAAAATGCCCCTTAACAAAATTGGGCGCCGAAGCTTGGCGTGCTATGAGGGTGTGTTAGCAAACCAATAAGAGAAATCAATAATCAAAGTTTTCATACTAAAACGTTTCATACGTAAAATATTTGGCAATAATATATATTAAACTGATAAAAACTGACTGTGCCCACCTCTTTTCATCCTTGTAGGCTGTGCTCTCTACAGAAAGGAGGCTGTTGCGTTTTCCAAAACATTAATTTGTAACATTCCTCAAAACAACAGTATGTTTCTAGCCCGTTAATCACCAAACAGTTCCAGCAACAGTTTATTTACATTCGCCATTCAATCACAATTCATGCCATTGTATAAACATTAGCTTCCTACAGGGCTGTCGGCGCGTTGTCACCAGCGCCTGCCACGTACAGAGTTATGTCCTATTGAATATTTAGCAGCCGCTATGTGAATACCTTTTCTGATGGCCCTGAACATGGAAATATTTACTTGCATCAGTGAGAAGGTATTCGTGAATTGTAAGCACACGTAAGATGAATCATCATTTACAGCATTCAGACGAATTTTTGGCTGAAAAGTAATAATGGATGTTTAATTTAATATAAGTTTGGTTTTTTGTTTACTTTCGCCAAGCCTAACCAAGCTCACTTAACACCTAAAGTCGCTCAAGTCAGGTCTATTTCAAGTTTTTTTGAACCCCCCTTGAAGTCCAATAAGAGAGGTGAAATAAATTGTACGTGTATATCTATGTGGCATCGTAGCTCTCAAACTGCTTAAACGATTTTGATTTAGTTTTGTTTGTTTGAAAGGTGATTTGATCGAAAATATTTTTAGCTATAACTCAAGTAAATTTGTTGAGCCGTTTAAAGATGATCAGTTCTTTTATCGGGGGATGTAAAAATAATTATTCGTTACTGTATTGTTGAAAACGCCACTTGCTATCAAATGCGTTGTAAGCAATTTATCGATAGAATTGTGCTACTCCACTGTGCTGTAACTCTTATGTAGGTTTAGGTCAATTCGTTTAAATTGGTCAAATTAAAAACACAATGCGTAGGGGTGTTTCAAATACATAACAAGCTGTGTCAGGCCGTAAATCAAATCAAATTATGTATTTGCTACATTACATTAAGGTCCTAATTTAATATTTTTGATATACTGTTTTAAACTATCACGGCTGTTCACTAAAGTTATATGATTATTTACGGGAAATTATTAATTAAAAAAAATATTAATTAATTAATATTATTAATTATTTATTTATGTCCTTACCACGGTAAATATCCCGTAAATAATCATATAACTTTTTTTGATATACTGTATTCAGTTTGCAAGTAGACATAAGTTATATAACCTAAATAAAAAAGTAAAAATATAAAGTAGGTATGTTTAACATACTTTATGTATATTTAAAGTATGTATGGGGTCTTAATATGTGTATTTTTTTGTAACTATGGACGTCAAATGCTTTGTAAACTAAGTAACTAAATTGTAGAAAACACAGATAAAATTTTCATCTATACTATATCTATACTAATATTATAAAGAGGAAAGTTTGATTGTTTGTTTGTTTGCATTGAATAGGCTCCAAAACTACTGAACCGATTTGAAAAATTCTTTCACTGTTGGGAAGCTACACTATCCCCGGGTAACATAGGCTATATATTTTTTTTAAATAGGGATCGTTACTAAAACTCAAATAATATAACCCAAGGTGTAAATAAACAAGATTTACAATTTTAGCTTTGCGTGTTTGACAGTTCTAAGACAGGACAACGTCTGTCAGGTCAGCTAGTCGTTAATAAATTTGATAAAAGAGTTGATTGATAAGATAGTAAAATTGACAACTTCTTCGTTAACACCATCGCTTATCATCAGGCGTATTGGTGGTCAAATGTAGATCTCAAGTCAATGAAAAAACTTGTTTTTTTTTTTTAAATATTCTTCCTCTTTCAAATAACATCACGACGAAATTTAATTAACCTCCGTAAAAAAAGACCATTACTTACCATAAAAGGCATGATTCCTTATGTTTAATTTATTACAAATAACCAGCTTAGCGAGGAATATAACTAAATACATTACACATACTGAAAAAATTATTTAAATTGGCCCATAAATCTCTGAGATATGAGCGTTTAAAGTTTTAGGTGGGGATAGGGAGGGGATGCTCTATCCCTTTCTCACAAAGCGTGTGTTAGTATAGCATTTGTATGGCGCTCCTGAGCCGTGACGTCACGGCTCAGTATAGTGCGCTCTCTGTCTAGCATGAAATTTAAATGCTTATATCTTATTTATTTTTGAACTAATTTTCATTTTGTTTTCGTTGATAGGCTCTATTTATGATCAGCTTTTTTATGAGGTAATAAAAAAATATTAGTCATCATGCCTATTTGACTCAACAACAATTGAAAAATTGAAACTCATTGAGCAGCATGTTTTAATTGTATATTGGGTCTTATTGCGGTTAAATGTTGTTTAGACAATATACCCCTCGCTCTACGTTTTGATGGGATTTCAACTTCACTACTTGCGAACATATTCTGTAATTGCAAAAGTTAAAAATTTATATTCGCAATTTGTTGCTAAGGCTATAGCAACATGATCGAAACGTCGGCCGACAGGTATTTTACCTGAACAATATTAAAGCGCGATAAGACCCAATATACAATTAAAACATGGTGCTCAATTGAGTTTCAATTTCTCAATTATTGTTGAGTCAATTTTTTAACCACTCTGTACACGATGCTGTTTAGACAATCATCTCGTGTTGGGCGACAAATCAAATTAATTAGCCGCATCAGTGGGCGAGGGTCGCGCCTATCGTATTAGCCCAATTGAAGCTGCGACGACCTCTCGATTGTCAACACGAGACCACACGCCCCAGACGTGGTCTTGTATTGGCTACTGGCCAGATTCTTTACTGTCTGGAGTAAGCTTGGACTTCATCCTTGAACTGGCCATGTGGTCTTGTATATGTGTGTATTTTATTATCTGAAAACTTATTACTCTTACTACAATATTTTTTCGTTTTATATCTGAGCAAAGAATATCTACCTACTCATCCGAAAGTTGCCTAGACGAGATTTCTTTCAGCGATAAGACTGCCTTTCGTTGATTAAAGAGGATGGTCCAACGCTAGGTTGTCAAGATATGGCGCTTAAGTCGTTATTTTCGATTAATTTTTTTATGCCTTAAATTGAAATCCAATTGGAACGGTATCTTTAATTGCGGCTATATAGGTACTAGTAATTTACGACATAGAAATATATTTCTAAAAATAATGACTTTAGCGTCATCTCTAAATACGTATAATTATAGATCTTTTAAAATGAAAGTGAGGTTTAGGTACATCATTTTTGTTTAGATGTACCGTTTGCGAAATATATACTAAATGATCAACCAAAAAAAACATTGTTTAGAATGCTGCGTGAACGCTGCGTCTTCCGGTTCGTGGTCTCAACTCCAGAACCTTTCTTCTCCATCGGTTATCGGTTCTTCGAGCGATGTGGCCTGCCCATTGCCTGCAGAAAGAAACTTGCCAATCATAAATTGCTATTATTAAAAGGACATTTTACTGCGGAAATGTAGTTTTACACCGTTTATCTTAACAGGAACTTCGTCAAGTATAATTATTCATCTTGTATGACAATAACCAACATACTGAACTTCCTTCCGATAGGAAAAAAGGAAATGAATGCTAAACTTCTTTTGCCATATCCCAAGTGTTACTGCTTTCTAACAAATATGAGGTCTCAAACAATGACGATTTAACCATAGGTCTCAAAGGACCAAGACTTTCGATCTTTTCTATTTATGAAGAACCATATTTTATATTCACAATGTTGAGTAGCTCTCACTTTCATCGATCACTCCCAGACCTTGTGACTACAAACTTGACAATAAGTCACGAAGTCCAAAATCGACCGTGAAACTTCGAACTGTGAACTTTTCTAAGCAGGAGTTTACGGCGCACGATCCATTTGGAACTTTCAATAATCAACTTCAATTCAATTTCACATCATTCCATATCCAAACAGTTCTAATAAATACGGCTTTCAACGAAATTTACTTTCTCCGATCCCATATAAAGGCCGGAGAGACCCCTGGGCCCTTGTACGACAGTGACCGAGTGAACTGTAGAGAGAGAAGGGTTATCTCGGGTGGTCATCATTGCAATACAAGAACAGGGTTACAATTGGAATTGTACAAATGGAACACGTGCTATGTTTGTAGACCTAGCTTGTGGTATATCGTTGGAGAGGCAGTAGATGTAGGTTCATTAAAAGATAAATTAATAAAAACAAACAACCCAATTTATTTAAATTTTAACTAAAGCTATTGGTAGGTTGGCAAACAATCTTGTTTTTACAAATCATTATCGATTTGGGTGGGTCAGTTAGAAGTTTTTGATTTTTAGTAAAAAAAAAAATTTGACTCCCAACTTCAATATTATTATAACAGAATTTTCAAGTAGTCGATAATTTAAAATTATAAAAGATCAAACAAATTAACAAACTATTTAAAAACGATCCGAAAGAAACCGCAGGGAAATGCTGGATGCAGGCCGCTTCCAACCGGCCTTTTTGGAGATGCATGGGGGAAGGCCTATGTCCAGCAGTGGACATCCTATGGCTGAAATGATGATGATGATCATGATGATGAAACAAATTATATAATTTGCCAAAGCCAAGTCTTGGTCAAGTTTAAGTCATGTGGCGGAGACTTTACCAGAAGTTTGTTTTTACAACGGACTTGGCATGACTTTTATTTTTTATGCTCTTTTATAGTTATTGTTTTCATATTGTTTTTGGACCAGAATTTGGCTAACTCCACCGCATCCTGTGTCTGTAAAGTAAATATTATGGTATAAAATGAACTATCAACATTCATAAAAACGAATGAAAAGAAAGTATGAAAATGTAAGTAAAATTATTAGTAGATTTTTAAAAGTGTATGATTTATTTATGTACAAAATAGTAAGTATCCTTGTGTCTATTATTTTAACTGTAATAACGTAACCAAGCCCAAGATAATTTAGATGACTATCAATGAGAACATAAATATTTGTATTACTGTATCGGATATTAACAGGCTCTTTACAATAGAATGCTAATTCAGTGAGTAAACGTGTATTAAATCAGTGTGTCAGTGGATGCGCGTGCGCGGGCCATTCAACTGTGTTGACTTTGTGTGCATTTTCATTTACAGGTCCCGTACTCTGTGATTTTGTATCTTGATCAGTTAAATTAATATTTTCACAAATTAATATCTATATACTTCGAAATGTTCAAATTACCGATCATATGCTATACAAGATTGGTCTGTTTGCTAAGCATAGGTACTTACTTTATTATATTTGCACTCTTTTCCCGGTCTCTTCCTTTTCGCTCTTGTAGCGGTAGTAGGGCATCGGCTTCGAGGTTGCCCATCTTTCTGAGAGTGAGCGCCGAGGGACTTGTCCCCATGAAAATTTAAGGGTGCTAGTTTCCAGTCCATTCTGAACCGGGCGGCATCTCGAGCGTTCTCATGGTTCTCCCTTTTGACTTGTTTTTTGTTTTTAATTGCAAGAGTAATAAAAATAACTACAATGAAAGCCAATCTGTATGGCCAAGTTTGTGTTATTGAAAAAAAAAAACCTGCAAGCAATTTGATTTTGGTTTCGTGGAGTTCCAGTAACAGTAATGAATTTTATCAGAGCATAAAATTATTAGCTGTTTGTTACTACGAAACCGTTTGAATCGTAAGTGGAAACGCTCACATGGAAGGAATTTGATTAAGTCATTTCATTAAATATTTATGAATGAACGTACGTTATTTTTAAATGTTACTCATTCTTAAAACTTGTGAACTAAATTTATTCACACACTAATTACGAGATTTTCTTTTTAGTTAGATCTATTTATAGCATAGTAACTAACAGAGTAAATCTTCGTTTTGACTTTGAAATGGTGGCAAATAAGTTAAATAAATTTAGGTGATAGAGATCTAGCAGGTTATATTTTGTAGAAATGTAGTAGAACACACTCTAAAGTAAAAAAAAAACCGGCCAAGTGCTAGTTGGGTGCTAAAGCTAAAGATCTCGAATTAAATAAAAGAAAATTATTTTTGGGTGCGCACGCGCGACTCGCACTTGGCGAGGTTTTTATTCACTCTCTAAAAAAAAAGAATTTAAGACTTCATCACGTTGTTAGGAACTTCTCTGTGAAGCATGCTTACTTCGTAAATATAACAAGTAGCGGACATATCTGTGAAATCACAACGGTCTTCTAACCCAATATGATGCAGTGGAAGGAATTATCTGTACCACCAAGGGAGCTTGATGAGCTTGTTTGGGAGGGAGCTGATGTTTTCCCACGGACCGCCTTCGCTAGATTGATCCATCTACATAAATTACATCAACTTCATATTTACAAGACAAGGTAAAGTCAGGCCCACACACCTGGCAATCCAGACGGGACATTATTCTTTGATAACCGTATGCCTTTCTTACTTATTTTTATCGCTTCTTTATTCACAAACGTATGATTAATTTATTTGTGTTTAAGTGGTTTGTCAACTTCTTGTTGATGAGAAATATCACTTGCGGGTAAAAGACATCATCACCTTCCTACCCATATCCCACTTGTGAGAAGTCGGTACAGTATGTACGTTTGCCTCATTCATCTCTATCATTCGTCGCATCTGATATTTTTGTATACACTAATAGGCTTGCGTTTGACCGCTGACTCGCCTGAAGTTACGAAGACACGGTCTACGATGGGGCACGTTCGCGTTGAAGAAACCGATTCACTTTTGATTTGAAGACACCCAGATTGTAACTATCAGGGAACAATTTATGCATTGCATTTCACAGACTAGCAGTTCGCATAATAAAAGTGTAATCAAAGCTCTTCGTACGGGTTTTCAGAATATCAACCATAAAGCGGTGTAAATTTTTCGTAGAGCGGGCACGAAAAATTCACTGTTTTTTTACTCATGTCATCTTTCACGCAGTTTATCCGTACTTTTTTCGGTAGTTTTCTATCCGCTATCCATTCACAAATGAAAACGAACTAAAACAGGCCTATCGAAAATTTCTGATTAAAACCACCCACTTATTATGAGTCAGACACTGGCAAGTCTAGCCGTAGCTGAAGTTTGTCGCAAGTTTTTGTTTGCATTAACGTCGCATCTGTCACACTAAGTGCGGAATAAAAACACACTTTAGCAGGCGGCAAATCACGGACTCACAACAAAACAAAAACAGCATCCGTGCAGACAAGATATCGACAGATGGAATATATGGATCATACAAATTCGTTACTTCTAATTTATCATAAAGGGTTTAAAAAAGGTCAAGAATATAATTTTACCTTATCTTAGAATCAGTAAAATTGACAACAGTTTTTTTGAGGTAAAAAATATAGATTGAGTGCCAGTCGTGATGTTAGATTTTTCGGCCGTCCGCAGATCTGTGTCAACAATAGCTGTTAGAAATAACAGCTATTGTTATACAACCAGGGTCAGAATTCGAGGTAAGTTCTCCAGAAACCCTTGCCTGATCCCTTAGGGGATCTTTGTAAACTCACTGATTCGTCCGAGTCTCCAAAGAAATTCTGGTATTCACCAGTTCACGAAAATCCATTAGTTGCTAATGGATCTGTCTATAATGAATATAGACATATACAAAAAGTGACTTTCGCTACAACACGTGTAGCTACAACGGAATGGTAAATCTATCGATTTATTATCTCCAATTTAACAATCGCGTGATGAAATTACCGTTCTTGTTTGATTTCTAGATTTAGTATCACTTCTGTTATTCATAATAATGCGTATTTGTACATCCTTAGTATCAGCAAACACGATTCGATTAACACTTGAATCTGTTGTTCGTTTTATGCTTGAGTTGATGTCAATCCCATTGCAGCTTGCAGAATATTTAACAAAGTTTAGCGTCAGTTCTTGATCTTGAATAACAATAAACAAAGACGTATCTTCTTGTATTGTTTTAACGGCTATTGTTTCGTGAATAGTAGGTACTTGTTACTTTGGCGTAAATTATAGTAAAGGTTTTAGCTAATTCATTGCATCCATCTCAATAGCATTGTAAGGATGTTTATACGTATCATTGTTTTGTTAAACTAAATGCTGTAAATATGTTCCGACATCCGAAAGGGCGTTGCTTGCTTTTACGCAATAAAATAAAATATTGTTATTGCTTATGTCATTATTATTGTAACTAGGCTGTACTGATTTCTCAATTAGAGATTTAAATTATTCGATTAGAGATTCATAAATTTGTTTTGAGTCACGTCTCTGTGTCTAATTATAACGTAAATTTAACAACGTCATCATTACTAAAAAATAGAGGATTTTGGCCTCGGGGCAGCATTAAACTCTGACTAGGGCTACCCACTCGACCTATATAAACTTTGTTGACCATTATGTTTATCATCGGATAAAACGTTTTCTTACCCATTTTTTTTTTACGTGTACCAAATTCTTCATCCGAGATTTAAAACAACGTTTGAAGGTGACGACTGATCGTAAATTCGTAACGTAACACGTTACGATGCAAGCATTCTTATAATCAGTACAGCGAGCTGTGCCGCTGGGATTTATCAGACGCCCGAAAGCTCTGGTCAGTCACCACCTTTGGAATCAAAGAGCCGGAAGAAGTCAGAAGTGTCGGTCTGGTTTTAAGAGGTCTAATACCCATGTAAAGGTTCTAACTGATTTCATTGTCTTTGCTGACAAGTCAAAATGTAAATCATCGGCCGCTAATACTCGAGTCTCGGTTGCGTTTGTTTACGCAACAACTATTATTACTGCGATCATCGTGCGCCGGATTTGCATACAATGCGCCGATAAGCGATGCTCTGTCGATTCTAACGCTGTTCTAAAATAATGGTCAGCCATGATTTGTATTATATATGTAGGTTAAAGGAAAGGAAGGTGATTAATACTATGTAAAAACTGATTTAAGGTCACTTATATAACACCAAGGCACCAAAGAGACGAAAAGAACACAAATATATTACTAATATGTACACTATATCATTAAAAGTGGGGCCATTTTCGCGCTGTAGAAACGTTTTAGCGGCGAAATAAACGACAGTCGTTTATGTCACCGATATACAGCTAGGTCATTTGATGCTAGTTGAGGTTGGACTCTATTGCTAGGGCTTAGTTTGTACCTATATATAAATTCTTATTCTCTTGTCTTTAAATACAATAAAATTATTTGTTTCAACTTTTATTATTGGAGTAACTTCAGGACTTAATTATAGATGAGCAAATATCTAATGATTACCAAGATTATTAAATGCTCTCTTACTTCTATTATATTTGATAAAACCAAGAACATAATTCAAGGGAGCAGTAAAGTTCTAGTAGTATATCTTTGGAAATAAAAGAAAACATTACAATATCTGTCTCCATGTTTATTATGGTCTTAGTCATCCTTCAGTGTTACCTCAGGTCTTCGCACATGAGTAACCCCATCGATCTTATTACCAAACGTGGGTTAATGGAGTGTGCAGTGCACGGGAGCGGTTGCATTGAGAGCGTTGCCCAACGCGGCACAATAGGCGCCTGCGCTGGTCGACACGGTCCGTGCGTCTGATAGTCATGGCTCGTGCGTGTGTGGTGTCGGTGAGGGGATGCTTGGGAAACTAAAGCGTATTGTAAGGCTTTTAAAGTTGTGGGGCTTTTGGAGACCTTGATACATACACACCAATCTGTAACCCCAAGTCAAAATCAAACGGATTTTCTGGATTCATTATCATCATTCATAGAATAGAATATTTATTCATTATCAGCCTATCATGTACCTACTACTAGGTAGATAGGTATTCCTTCTTTCAAAGAGAGAGATGATGGCTTAATCCACCATGCTGGCCCAGTGCATGTTGGTGAATGTATGTATGTTTTGGATTATGATCCTTTATTGGAATGTAATATATTGAATGCAGCCACTCAAGTTGTTTGATTTTCGAAAAGACTGAATCAACCATCTAAAGCTCTACGCCGATTGGAGAGTCAACGCCGCGTTTTGACGAACAACTGGACGTGGAAAAGTGAGCGTTGAACATCTAGGTTTTGAACCGTCTTAAAGAAAGTTCCATATTAAACCAAGGAGTTCAAGGACCTCTGGCTGCACCGCAATGTAGCCGGGTAAATTTGAAAGCTTTCCCCCTCGAAAAAGAAAAGGCCAAGGCCTTAAACGAGAAGTTTTCTAATAATAACAGAAAGAAATAAGTCTTCAGGTGTTTCCAAATTTGCCGAAAAGATGACAAACAGCCAATAGGCACCTTAAAAATGTGTATCCCATGATTTGGGGGGTTTGTTTTATGTAGATTAAATTCTGAGTAACTTTTTTGGGTAACCGCTTCTCGTTCATACCTTGTGACCGTGCGTGGCGGGTGTGTCACGTTATGCAAGAGTAGGCCTAGTGACTCGGATAATGACACTTAAGACCTATATCTGTTCAGATCGCCATTATAGATATCTGATTCATTGACAAGCTAAGACCGAGCTGCTTAGTTTGAGCAGTTTTCATCATTATTGGTATTAACAACTTCAGTTCTTTCTTTTTGATTATGATAAGGCAACGAATTTGATATTACATAATACGTCGCAAAAAAATTGTCAATGCTGTGAAATTACAATTCCATTAATCCATTAAATTAAATTATTCCATTAAATTATAATTTCATCATCGAAATTGCAATTGACAATTTACCTGCGACATATATAAAGACATCATATGACAAGGTGTGTTTATGTATATAATTATGTATGTATGTATGTTATTCCCTTTAGACTCTAAAACCGCTGGATCGATTTGGACAGGACTTTCACTGGCAGATAGCTGATGATATAAGGAGTAATCCACACGGGTAAAACCGTGGGGCGCTGCTAATTCTATTAACATATATTGAAGCGAAATTCATCTACTCATCTACTCACTCATTAATCACGAAATCTCGAAAAACACTTGACCTACGAAGCTGAAATTTGGCATGTAGATTCCTTATGGGGTGTAGAGGTCCGCTAAGAAAGGATTTTACGAAAGGGCCGAATTAAGGATGACAAAAGGGGGTTGAAAGTTTATATGAAAGTCTACTCGTACAAAGTCGCGGGCAACAGCTAGTAATTTATAAAAGAAAGTTACCACCACAATCTTTTTTAGTCCCTGCAACTTTTCCGGTCATTTAAAATTTCTCTAGCATAATAAATTTTGTATCAATAACGTTTTAGAATCACGCACGTTCTTATCTCCCCTTGTTAGGGGACGGTTGGGAATCACGCACATTTGGTACATAAATCATTTTCAGTGACTGTGCACCGTAGATAAAGCATTGTGGGGAATTTTTGATATCCAATAGGCATTGTATCAATATGCCTAACCTAACTGGTGAACAATGTTTCTAATAGTAGTGATTTGGTTAAAATTTTGAACAGTTTTTTACTGTTTTATGTGGAAAAATGCAACCGTTCGTAAATAAATAAAATGTTTTTAAGCTTAGTGCTTTGTTGCAACAAAGTAAAAACGGTAGGCGATGTTTAAATGTACCTATGGAACGGAACAACGATAATCGTTAAGCCATAGCAGCATTGGGGTGACTCAAAAGCTATGATTTTAAGACTGGCTCAATCTAAAATGAACTTGTTTGTTTTATGTACCTACTGAAAATTATAAAACCAAAATAATCCGTCTTGATAATGTATCCAAATGTTGAAATGTCTAATTACCAAATTGGTAAAACTTGCCAACTTCAACGACCGACAGGACTTAACCTGCAAACGAGAAAATATCTGGGTTTAAATGTAAACGCCTCCTTTTCTTTGCTGACAAAGTAACCACAGAAAAGAGAAGTAAATAGAACGGAAATGAGAAGGAAATCTGTTACCAGGCATTATGAGTGAACCTTGATTGAACATTATTATTTATGTCAAGGCGTCGAACTCCACATCACAGTCGCTAACTGATTTCGAATGACTGACATTTCGTTTATAAGGGTGCAACTGGCTACAACAAATTTCTTACAAAAATGCCTTGACAACCGTTCTAAACGGAAATGAGAAGGAAAATCTGTTACCAGGCATTATGAGTGAACCTTGATTGAACATTCTTATTTAGTTCAACGCGTTGAACTCCACATCACAGTTGCTAACTGATTTCGAATGACTGACGTGTCGTTTATATGAGTGCAACTGGCTACAACCTTACAAAAACGCCTTGACAGCCGTTATAATTTAAACAAAAAAAAAATCTAGTCTAAAAAAAGTAACAGTCAACCTCCAATTCAAAACTATAAAAGAAAATATTTTTGCCTTGCGCTTGTTCGCCAACTCGCCTGATTAACATTGTTTTATTATAGAAACTGACGTGGTTTTCACACATTTTATTTTATTTTATTTCACTATTGTCGTAGCGTAGTGACCGGCTTAATCTTACGTAAGCAATTCCGGAGTAATATAAATAAAAATTTAACACTGTTCTTAACAGTTTATTTCTGTTTGTTTCAGATGGTTGTGAACTTGGCCCTGGTGATATACCACGCGCTGGACTACACGCACGCGGAAGACGAAGAGCGGCTCATATCACCTGACCTCGAGGGCCTCATCACAGAGATGACGTCGTGTGCTGCAGGTAACTATAGTCTCTTCATGTATTGACGGGCTAAGAAGGTACACCCTTCTTTCTTTTGTATAAACTTTGTAACCAGCACAACAGGAACGAGTAAGGAGTCGTTCGTGGTGTAACAGCGATACAATGAAGGTCATATCGGTTTATTTGTGAGTTAGGATAGTAGATTAGTATCAAGGAAAGATAATTGTTGGTGGTATCAAGGTACCACTGACCAAATATAAAAGAGAATATCTATAATATCTACGAGGTAAGCATCCATCGCGGAGCAATGATATCCGAACTGTAGCATGTGCGCTTTACACAACTTTTTTTCGCTGATGGCACCCGGTTCGATCCTCGATCCTGCACCATTACTTATTTAGTGTATAACTGTTGTGCAGTTTCGATGCCATCGCTCATCAACGGTAAAAGAATCGTAAGGTAACCGGTATATCCAAGAACCTTCAAATTTCAAAAACATGTATTTCACCAACGTGCACTGGGCCAGCATGGTGGATTAGAGCCCACCCTCTCACTCTCTGAGAGAAGGCCGATGTTTCAGCAGTGGGAACATGCAAATGATGCCAATGAAGAAGTATCTAATGTAACTGAGTGACGATACGACAGGTTTTCTAAGGCAGGGCGCAAACGTAGACACTTTTGTGTCTTACGTCGGAGACGAGCTTACCAATGAATATTTGATTTCTATTATGGTAAACGTATTGCTTGCTCATAACGTTTTCGTGCCACCCAGATTTTAGAACTTCAACAGAGCAAGGTCCTGCGCGACAATGCGCATTTTATCGTGGGATAATATGTCTCATTATGCCGTGTTATTTTACTGTTAACATTGCTCTCAAATCTGGAACATAATATTTGTTGGCAGTTGACTGTTAAGTAATAATATGTGCTTTTCAAGGCGGACTCAACTCTCTCTCTCTCTCTACCGTCATCAATATAGGTACTCATAAACATCCTAATATTTAGAGCGTAATTTTTCAGAAACTTGTAACATGTTACTTTTAAGAACAGCGTCAATTTTAAGATTAGGTGACTTTCTCGTTCAGATTATTTGGCAAGCTTAGTTCTATTTCAGATCAAAACTATTATATTCGAGAACATTCAAAGCAACTAGGAGCAATTGCCGCTAATCTTGCCTTTCAATACGAGCAACAATGCCATTCCAACAAAGGTTCAGATCCCATTGACTGCTATTCACCTTGCTTGCTCAGTTTTCACCAGGTTGCTGCCGGTAGCTGAACTTTCACCCGATCGACCTTTTTGTGCCGTCACGTCTTGGGCCAAAATAAGAACACTGTTATTTACTAAATTGATGGCAAATTGGAAAATTTGATAGGGATTTATTTTGGTGATTGCTATAAGCTTTTATTTAATTATATACTTATGAATAGTATACTTTGAGGTTTAGGTCAACTTATAGAAGGTGAGACGGTACTTCACACCAGAACAGCTTTATATCCTTTATCAAGCACAGGTTCTTTTGTGTATGGAGTACTCCTGCCACCTGTGGCATGGGTCTCGTAAGTACCAGCTTGAGGCTTTGGACTCTATAGAAAGGCGTGCCGAACGGATAATTAATGAAGACTTATTGGTGGAACCGGCCAAATGCGAGTTGGGCTCGCACACTGACCGTACCACCACATAGCTTGTTAGCTACTAAAGTACAAAAAAGTTGCGCAAATAGACAAAATCTCATCGACACCCAGGCAACCCATCCAAGTACCGACCCCGCCCGATGTTGCTTCACTTCGGTGATCGTACGAGAACCGGTGGTGAACAGAAATTTGTCACCGACTCACACTTGGCCATTATTTATTATTCGTTTGTGATACTTTAGAGTGTATACTATAATCATACCAAGTTTGACGCTAGTACGTATTACCGTTTTTACATTAGAGCTAACACAAAAATACGTTTAAAAAAATACGTTTTTTGTATGGGGATCCCACTTTTATTTTAAATTTTTGTTTTTTTATTATTTGTTAGTTAACCCGCCGTAACATTGCATATTCTGTGAAAATTTCAACTTGTTATCTATTACGGTTCGAAAGATACAGCCATTAATAGGTAGGACAGACGGACGGACAGACAGACAGACAGAAATCGTAGGCTTAGTAATAGGGTCCCGTTTTTACCCTTTGGGTGCGGAATCCTTAAAACATGCTTAAGATACGCCGTGTAGCCACAGAATACATATTAGGTGTACCTTTAAAAACTACGCTTACACCAATTTCTCTAACTGTTCTGGATGTTACTTAATAACCGCTTGTAATATTACGCTATCTCACGGTAGAGCTTCGGTTATTGGTCAATTTGTTTTGGATAAGCATCGCCGTTTGATACTAAGCGATATTTTTTGTCATGTCGAATTATTTGATATCTCTCACGCTGGGAATACAATTGGAGACGTGCGTGCAAACTGCAAATATGCTTGTGTAAATAGCCGTTAGAATTCTGTTGCCTTTCCAGATTTGGTGAGAACCTTTGACCTTTTTGAAGATTTATATAAAGTTGTCTCTTATATTAATCTCTAGTATATTTCTGCTTCAATGTCGTGTCAAGTACAATAAGGAATATAGGATGATTTATGCTAGACCGTGGCGGGCACGAGCCGAGTCCCGTACGTGCTACGGATTTAAAATTTCACGAACATGTAATGTAAAGTGAATCAGAAATGAGGAGATCCGTAGACGAACGAAAGTCACCGACATAGCCCACCGGATCAGCAAGTGGCAGTGGGCAGGGCACATATCACGCAGAAAAGATAGGTGATGGGGCCGTAAGGTTCTGGAATGAAGACCACGGACCAGTAAGCGCAGCGTAGGACGTCCACCCACAGGATGGACAGACGACCTAAAAGAGACCGCAGGGAAACGCCGGAAGCAGGCCGCTTTCAACCGGCCCTTTTGGAGATCGATGGGAGAGGCCTATGTCCAGAAGTGGACGTCCTATGGCTGAAATGATGATGATGTAATGTGAAGTAGTTCATGCTATACCGTGCGTCGTATCCCATATAGTCTCGTATACGAGGCTCGACCGTGTCCTGGTGCCTATGGTGTAGTGTAGCATGAACAGCGTCATAAAATTGTTCTCGTCTCGTCCGTGCATCGTACGGGTTCACGACTCGTGCCGCCACTGTCTAGTATAAAATAATAATCCTTAAATTTTTCCCTTCACGATGTTTTTTTGGTAAAGCGTGAATTGAATCATGAATAAGCTTAAAACCTTTCCTATTTTTATTTTTATTTCATGACATTATTGACTTGTTGCTTGTTGCTACTTTTGTCTTATATACCACTGTTTCCATTAATTTAATGAATGAGTTGTATCATCAGGGCTGCCGTTATCAAGATCATTACCGTTGGAGCATCGAGCATGGGAACTTTCTTCATTCGCATTATGTTCCTACGACGCGTGCGGTGCGCCGCTGCGATTGTCATTGTAGCAGTACGGGCGCCACGGGTTCGAATCCGGGTCGGACTAATTAAGTTTTTGCTTGATTTATGTTGTGCGTGACTTTACATCTCTTGCACTTGTACCTTGTAAGTTATGGTTGGCTCAAATTTTTTTACGAATGAGCGTTGTAATTTCACCGTGGCATTTTTTTTTCTCATGCCGCCAGCTTGCTGGATTAGATCCCATCCTCTCTCTCTCTCTCTGAGAGAAGGCCTGTGTCTCAGCAGTGGGAATATGATAGGCTGAAATGATGATGATGAATATTTTTGTTTATTTGGTAAAATCAAATCAGCTACCATTATTTTGGTACTACGAAATCGTAAGTTTGGTAGTTGCAGAGCTCTTTCACCAGGTTGGTCGAGAGAAGGTACCACACTTGTGTTAGTTTTTCAACTGCCAAGCAGTAGTCTAATTTAACATTTTCTGCTGCCATCATCATCACCGATAAAATGAAAGTCATATCGGTATCTTCGTGTTGGGATAGTCGATTAGTATCAAGGTCGTCATCATCAGCCAGAAGACGTCCACTGCTGAACATAGGCCTCCCCCTTTAACCTCCACAATGAACGACGGCCTGCCTTTTGCATCAAATGGATGCCAGCGACTCTCAACTTCGTGACTTAGTTGTATTAAAAAAAAAGTTTTGCTGGAATAAGTCATGAGAGTACCTGCAAAATATTTCATTCGAAACTGTGGTGCTGCTTAAACAAACTGACATCTCATTCTAAGCCAAACATGGTTTTTAGCATAACAATAGCGGGAAAAGCCTTGTATTTACATATTCACAGCGCATTCCGGAGCGGAAGAAAGGCAGGTCGCCACTGATGCGGCTTCCGACTTCTCACACCGTGGGCATATTTATAGTTTGCCGCGGCTGAGAGATTATCTCAATGACACTGTTCACTAAATACTATATTGGAATGGAGGTCAAGTATCCATATACTGTTAATGCTGTACAGGTCATTCGTTTTGAGGAGGAAGCCAAAACCGAAAGTATTACTGGAGATGAAATACTGTTATTGACTTCTACAGTTAACCGACACACCGAGATTGCTGCAGGAAGGTGCATATTTTGGCTACTTTCAAGGCATTGTTACTAGCGGCGTTAATTTTTGATCGAGAGCTAGATAACACAAATTCTAATGAGACAAGTGTTCGAAGTAAGTCACAGTATTTACAGTTACTCCATTAGATTTGCATAAGGAAGTATTGTACACTGCCTGGAGGCTATTCGTTCTCGCTTTCTACAAACAAACAGTGTCGTTAGTCTGGGTTCTAATACACGCGGTTAGCGCGGCAGACGCCCTGTCTGCCAGGTGACATTTACAGCGCGGCGCAAACGACGGCGACCTTTTGCTCCAACACCGTCGCCGACACCTCCCATACCTAGCACAATACGAGACAATCCGTTCCGACTCGGCTGTCTTTCACCTCCCTTTCCAACTCTCACGGACTCACTCGATCTAAATTAACTTGTCATATTTTCTGCTTTTCCCTCGAGACGGCAGTTTTTGCTGCCGCGCCGCCTGACGCAAGCTCAATTCATAATCGAGTTGTAATTTCTCCGGTTACATTTACTGCTTCCTCGAGCGTTGAAGAAATTTCCTATGTGACTCTTAGATGAATTTATTGCGTTTTAATCGGTCATAACGGATAATATGCCTTTTTATGTTTCATGTGATTTTATGCCAATCAAATTGTGCGCAACTGTTTGGTTAAACTGTCTATGAGTGTTGTTTCGTACTCTCATAAAATGACAGCCATGATGATATCGAAAAGAAATAAACATCAGTTAACGACCGAGAGTTGTTCTGTGTCGATCTGTGGGATCGCATCGAGGTGGCTATCGTAAATCTCTTACGAACGATTCCGATCATGAAGTTCACGGCCATTTAGTTTGACGTGTAACTGCTTAGTGGTGGGCGATCAATTGGGACCCTATATCCCATCGAAAGTATCGATCGTATCGAGAGAATACCGGTCAGTGGGTCGCATCTTGGTCGCATCCGACAGGTGAATAAACCGCGGGCACAATGGATGATGTGACTGCACTGACGAACCTATTGTTTGGAGATTGCCGACTATTTTAGGCGCATTATCGCCCGCACATTGACACTATCACGATCGATCTGACATTCGGTGATCGATTGAAATCGTTCAAATTTCGAGGTCGTTACATCGTATCGTTTAACGTGTTTTTATTGAACTTTCTTTTTCACTTGCGATGTAATCTGAAAAATGTAGTCCAATAAGCCACTGTTGCGAAAGTAAGCCATAATTTATATTTAGTATTGAAAATGTATTTCGATAAAGCTTTTACAAAGTAGCCGCACTGCAAGGTCGGAGCAAAAAGGCTGAAAAGTAAATTACTCTCCTTTTATCTTGCCTTTTATATTCAGATCTAGTGAACGCGGGTTCCCACGCGAGGCATGTAAATAACTATGGCTACTTAAACGAAGCTTTTTCTTAGTAAAAGCACTTTTGATCAGCACTGATAGTACATGGGATGTAATGGCAAGTTATTTGCTAGTCACGATTAAGTAGAAGTAACTTCGTTTGCAGAAAATATCTACTTAAACTTTATGATTGCTTAATTACGTTTGGTTTCCGTATGTGGCGAGTAACTTTATTATAAATTTGGATGGTAAAGATGATAGCCATGAGTTTCGTCATAGCTTTGTAATACTGATTTGAGGTTTGTCAATTCAATGCTTGCTCATTTCGTTTACTTTCTTTTACCCGACGACTTAAAAATATACTTTTTTTTATAGAATAGGTTAACGTTTCTTCACAGCAAATACGCAACCAAACAACATATTTTGATAAATGATGTGTCGATAGTTTTATCTAAGTTCAGGGGCGCACGAAAAGTTAAAGGCGATGAAAATAAATCTGAATGCATTGGATCTTTGAAAATAAAAATAAGGTTTGATACAAAAGAAAAATGTTCATAAGTGCTGTTTGATTTGATCTGCCAAAAATACCGTTGTCACGTTTTAAACTTTTGAACGTTTTTTTTTATATATATTAATAATAGGCTTGCGTTTGATTGCCATCACGTCTGATGTTAAGCGATGATGCGGTCTACGTTGGAGCACGCTTGCCTAGAAGGAACCGATTCACTCGTGATTTGAAGACACCCAGATTATAACCATCTGGGAACACCCTGTCAGGCAGCGCATTCCACAGACTAGCAGTTCGCACAATAAATGTGGAAAAATAAATATATAATAGGTAATATATATACTTATAATTGTTCTTTTACAAGCTTTTGTTAGTTTTTTTAGGTCAAATCTTGCAAGTTGCATTAGAACCAGTTCCTCAACAATTTTACTGAAATTTTGCATTGTTACACCTTAAGTTCTGGTGACAACACGATATGCATAACTTAATATTGTTATATTTTCAAAATAACCGCCTAAAATTTATTTAAATAAAAATTAAGAGCATTTAAATAAAAGCTTGTTTTTAACCGATATAAGGAGGAGGTTATCAATGTTGATTTTGATGATTCTTTTTTTGTTTGGTAGGTTCAGAGGTAAATTTAAGACAGATTTTATTGAAATAAACAGCACTTTTTGAAAAAAAACAGACGATGTTAGGTCTGTGGTTCATCATCATCATCATCAGCCCTGAGTGACCCACTGCTGGGTATAGGCCTCCCTTTGTTTATGCCACTCTCCCCGGTCTCTCGCTATTCGCATCCACTCGTTCCCGACAGTATTTCTGATGTCGTCAGTCCACCTCATCCTCGGTCGGCCTGGGTTCCGCCAACCTAGTCTCGGCCACCACGCAGTTACTGCTGTACACCACCTCCCATCGCTACGTCTGGCCATGTGTCCTGCCCAGTTCCACTTAAGTTCCTTCACCCTTTTTACGACGTCTGCAGCTTTGGTGCGACGTCGTATCTCAGTGTTTCGGATACGGTCCTGCAATTTGATGCCGAGCATGGCTCGCTCCATGGCTCTCTGTGCGACGGCTATCTTGTGCACAGTCTTCTCCGTGAGCGTCCATGTCTCAGCACCATAGGTCATGGTGGGCAGGACACATTGGTTATAGAGACGAGTCTTCAGGCACTGTGGTATCTCTTTTGATCGGAGAATGTCTTCCAGCTTCCCGAACGCAGCCCACCCAAGCTGTATTCTCCTAGCGATCTCTTTGCTCTGAGGTTCATTGTCAAAAGAAAGAACATGTCCAAGATACACGTAATCGTCAACTACCTCAAGCTTCTCGTTATCGACCGTGATGGTTACATTACGAGTTCTGGAGATATTTGACATCACTTTCGTCTTGGACATGTTCATCCTGAGGCCAACGTTCAGAGATGCGTCATACGTTCAGAGATAGGTCTGTGGTTACCAATGATGATATAAAATTATCTTCGGTGGTTACCTTCTGCAAAAGTTTTGTTTTTTAATTTTTAGTTTAAGTTTGTGCATGTAGGTATAGTATTGTAATAGGCTATTGTTTTTTTTCTAAAAAAATATATTATTATAAATGTGTTTTATTAAAAGCTAGTTTCTTTCTATGTAAAATGTCAGCTCTGTAAAATATTTCCATATCATAATAAACATAAAATCATTTACTTAAACTCATACATTCAACAGCATAATTTTTACGACATCTTAAAATGCTCAAGCTGATCACAAGTTTACAAGTAACACGATCACTATCGTAATCGCATTGTCTGTAATTTTATTCAGCTTCGTTCTCAATTTGAACCAGCGGGTGGTCATATTATATTCCTATCAAATGTGTGTTTCGATAAGTGAATCGATATTGTCGACTACAAGATCTTGTTAAACTCAATTTGTGTGAAAGTGACATAAAAATATTTGCGTTCTTGTGTATGACTACTTTTGAGGCCGGACTTTGAGATTTTGTTAACAAATGTCAAACATCAAGCTATTTCAGTTTGGTTTTGACTATTTAATATACGTCTCTTAGATCAAGGTATTTTTTTATAAAAATAAAGTTAAGATTCAGTGCTAACGAAATTGAAAAAAGATAATTTTAATATTTGTCTTTTCTTAGTTTCTGTTCAAACTTATTTTTTTTTAAGGGCAAGTGCTTTTATTAACTAAGCAAAACATAGTAACCGTGTTTACAAATAACATGGTAACCATGGTTACAAATAACACGGTAACCATGCTTACAAAATTCAAACGCGTCCTCCGATTGGATACTGCGTTCTCTTGACAAACGCGCACCAAAACGTGCTAGCTTGCACGTTATTTTGACAGTTTAAAACGAGCGCATTGCAAACCTAATCGTGTAAGCAAACTTGATATTGCCAAATCCACGCAGTAACGTAACGCGGCCACGTTAAGAGTTTACCTATGTGGCCATACAAACTATATGGGCATAGAGTCAAATTTTCAATAAAAAAAAGAAGTTAACATGAATTCGCGCGTTTATGGCAAGAAATACAAATACAAAAATACAAAATTTATTTATTGTTATATAAGAAGCACAAAATACAGGTAGAATCCCTGCCTGCTGCGTTAGCGTGAGCTGTGTTGCAGCAGACAGTGTCTTCCCCAAAACTGGGAACAGTAACAATTATATATAATTTAAATTAAATATTAATTAAAAACACATACCTTAAGGAACATACATATTATAAATTTAATATCTTTGTGTTGTGTTGTGTGTGTGTGCGTGCATGTGTGTGTGTGTGTGTTTGTGTGTATGTGTGTGTGTGTGTGTGTGCACGCGTGCGTGCGTGTAAATGGAGTGTAAGTGCGATTAGATGAATACCTATGTTTGTGTGACTTAAATGTATAGTGTAGAAGGTGAAAGTCCAATACAATTTGAAGCCAGATTGCCATCAATAAATTTTCTTTAGTAGGTTTTCAAAGGACTCGTAGTCATATTGTTGAAGCCATTCATTTAATATAATTTTTAGTTTATGAGAATTTAGCGTAGCTACATGGAATTTTGACTTCAGTTGGTTGTAAAGAGTAGGGGCCATATGATTATAATGTCTCCAAGAGAGGGCACACTTGTACCCAGGAACAAGACATTTGTCGCGCCTTTTTGTGGAGACAACCGTGACAAATCTCATGTAAGTTAGAGAATAAGAGCCCTGCAAACAACAATTTCAAAAGAAAACAATTGATCTGATCGTTTCTGTCCGCGTTGTGCCAAAATATTCAAACAAGTGGACAGTACTGGACAGTGTCTTTTGTGGGAAAATCTGGGTACGATTGAGGACTAGGGCGAGTGTGCAAGCGAGGGCTTTTCTCAGCAGTTGGGCGTTCACGGGCTGAAATTGATAGATGATAATGATTAGGTATACGAATTATAGCAGTCGCATCAGCACATAACTCATATGCCTAGCTCCGGCAGACCATTGTCGTTCCTAATCGATACCCGCCCGAACGTTGTTGAAGCTTCAATAAGGACATAATACAACTACTTCCCCGGCAGCGACGATTTCCAACCTTTCTCTTCTGCGTTTAAACTGGTGCTAAGTTAATTGGGATTCTATAATTAGGGAGTTAAGCTCAAGCTCGCTGTTAATTACGTTTTGAATGCAGTAGACATATTGAATTTTCTCTTATTAGGTTACAAGCTGCGCCCCTGTATCTTTAAATGTGCTCAATATCCGGGAATGAATTCCCCGTATTACTTCCAGCCTTACTACCAGTAGTGACATGGTAACATTTTGGCCATATAACTACTCCAGTAGTAACATGGATAAATTTTAATTTCCCATGTTATACTTTCGGATATTTCCCTTTATATGTGCTGTGAGACCTTGCTTCTTGTCAAATTTCATTATTCTATAGGTCATAGGAAAGTACCATATAGGTTTTGATTACCTTAGTCTTGACAGACAGACGGACAATGAAATGATCCTAAAAAGTTAAGCCGGTCACTCCGACTATAGTTTCAACCGAATTAGGCGGCCTTTTTCAAAATAAACGCGCGCGCGCACGCGGCTGCATCTCGCTTTGCACTGAATTCCCGTGTAATATAAATAAAATGTGTGAAAACCACGTCAGTTTCTATAACAAGATCCTATAAGGGTTCCTTTTTTTCCATTTTGAGGTACGGAACCCTAAAAACATCTAAAACTACAAAAAGAATGAAACTCATTCTTTGAAGTCTTCTTATCTTGCCTTTGTGTGTCACCAACTGAATCCTAAAATTTATTAGAGCTCCAAAGAGTTGTCTAATATGCCAACCGACCCACATCAGGTACCAGATTACAATGTGTCACAAACACGTAGGTGCCTGTGGGTGGACCTGCCCTATCCAAAATACCCGAATCTTCTAGCTAGATATATAAAACTTAGCGGTACTGGCTGGCCGACCTTTAGTATAGGACGAAGTTTAAAGCTTTTCTGGCTTAGGGCTACCTTGACTGGAGTATCAAACCGTCTTTTTTTTATGCCATATGTGGCAAACAAGCAGACGGGCTGCCTGATGGTAAGCAATCACCGTCGCCTATGGATACTTGTAACACCAGAGGCATCACAAATACGTTGCCACGATTACGAAATACGATTAATTTCTATGGTCTAATATACCAAACAGACCAGCTTCTCAAATCGTCCAGTCCCAGAATGTCCTGTGTCCCAAAATGACTAGAGTCCACTATGACGACCGTCCAAAAATGATAAAAGTACCAACAAATATACAAACCGTCTAGGTTTGATACTCCAGCCAATGTAGGCCTAAGCCAAAATAAATAGGTTTTAATGTATTTCTGTCTTAACGTACCTACTGCAAGAAGCGACCATAAACAAATAATTTTAAGTACCCATTTCCACATAAAAATTACCGCTTCAGTTCAGTTACTGATTGAAGCTTGTTTTTCTTCGCGAAAAACATACCAAAAGCTATGTAAAGGAAGTAAATTTATCACGCGCTCAAATTGGTAGTAAAAAAGAAAGGCGAGTGATAATCTTCGACCAAAATAAAATGAATGGACGGGCCCAGAAGAAGCGCATTTTTGAAGATGACAAAATGAGCGCTGGTGCTTACTTCGTTTCAGTCGGTCTCTAGCCGTTGGAAGTGCGACACGCCTCTATTGTTACAAGATAACGAAACATCTGACAAAATTATGTCTTCGTGTGCTAAATACACAACAAAAAACCGCTATCTATTTTTTGTAACAAATGTAGTACATGGTTATAATTAGGTGTTGAAGTATATGTCCGACGGTTTTGACTCGTTTTTACTGAGCAAGTTCAATGGTTATGGGCCGGTCCATTTATTTTATTTTGGTCGATGATAATTATAAATAAACTTCGACGACATCTCGTCCCGTTTCTGATGCGCGATTTTATGGTGACCCTAACTGTCCGAGGACCGTTATTGCACCTATATGCGGTGGCATCAGGAAGGAAAATACTGCATCGATACAAATCATCCTCCTTACTGGGCACAGTGAACTATTATTTAAGTTGTGACCACATATTCCTTATGGTATAGGTCTGCAATAAGGTCTTAAGGACCCTTAAGCCTGTTCATACTTTTCTCTGCCATAGAGCATCGAGATACAATACATATAGTCACATTCGTGCCAAAAAAAAAATCGAACCAAAACTCTGCACACGCTACGAGCATAGATCCGCTAAGAAAGGGTTTATCGAAAGGGCAGAATTATGAGGGGACAAAAATTAACTGAACGGTGCCATGGAAAACGCACAAAAACCCGGACAACTAACATCTAAGCAATTTATTGTCGAAAATGCATTAACAAATACGACCATGTCATGTCTGCTGCCTATTTACCATCTCGCCATGCAACATCTCTATTGAAGATTCGTAATCTACATATTTTATGGAAATTGTTCCGCTACTGGCTACTGGGTGGCAACCGTGAAAATTGGGGCCATTGACCCGACTCGAATTGATTGTGCATCGTCGGCAGTTTTTCTCGTAACAGTTAATTAAAGCAGCAGATAATGAAGGCAATAAATTCAAAGAGCGGTGAAGTGAACGAGGTGTCCTTACGGAAATTACTTGACTTCCATCAAAAACATTTCCAGACTAGTTTCCAGGGAATCGCGGGCATCCAGTGGATGCAGAGGGCAGGTTGTCGTTCAGTGTGGAGTTGTAAGGGGGAGGCCTATGTTCAGCAGTGGACGTCTTCTGGCTGATGATGATGATGATCCATATTTTTATCGTCATTTGAATCGTTTTAAGGAGTGATTTAGGGTACAATAATTCAAAATGGCATCCGCGTTTTTTTTTATAACGGGATAAATACTAAATAAACTTTGCTAAATAGTTCAAAATTACCATCAATGTAGAGCTCACTTAGCACAAACATATACAGAAAATACAGAAATACGGAAATGTTTATTTTGCGATAATGTTTAATACTAAATAAAACACTACTGTGAAATACTTAGTATTAGTATGAAACACTAGGTAAGTGGTATGAAAGAGCTCTGTATCTACTACTAGGTATAGATATACATAGATGTGTACGCAGCGCACCGCTGTTACTTTTCAGTTACTTATTATACCATCATCATCAGCCAGTAAACGTCCACTGCTGAATAGGTTTCTTCCAGGCAAGCGTGCTCCATCGTAGGTGATCGTAGGCCGCATCATCGCTTATCATCAGCCGAGTTGGCGGCCAAGCGCAAGCCTATTTATAATAAAAAATATAAAAACACTGCTGAACACATGCCTCCCTCTAAGAGAGGGGTGTTTCCATAATCCCCACGCTTGACAGGTGGCTTGGGGATCGCAGTACGTTCACCGTGTACTAATAGGACGCTGCTGCTCATCCTCCGGTGGTTCTGGTCGCAGTTTTCGGACATATTTGGGTCCTTATTATACAATGCAATGGGTTTAAAAAAAATATAATTTATGTTTCTTGTTCTACGAAACAGCTGATTTTGTTGAGTACAATAACCTCCTTTCCGCTTAATACCGCCGTTCCGTGTAACTTTGTATATTTGTTAAAGCCAGTCACGTAAGTAGTTATGTCTAGTATTTCATAGACATTGTCATCACGGTGTTCTAAGATGGGCATAGACAGGAGAAAGTCTGGCGCCGCGGAGTGCAATGTAATAAATTGTTATTAATAGCGATGGACATTATTGGCCAGAATGGACAGTGTTCGCGCCATTGTGCGGATGTACCATGTGATAAATGGTCGGGAAATGTATGAGAAATGTGAAATCTCATTAATGACTGTTTTCTAGTAAGGTATTGTTACTGGAAATTTGTAATAGTTTTAACTGAGATCAGAAAAACAAGGGAGATATCCATAACCATCATCATCTTTTCAGCCGTAGGACGTCCACTCCTGGACATACCCCACCGAATTAGTAAGTTGAAGTGGCAGTGGGCAGGGCACATAGCACGCAGAACAGATGGCCAATGGGGCCGAAAGGCTCTCGAATGGAGACCACGGACCGGTAAGCGCAGCGTAGGACGTCCTTTAATTATCGTTCGTGTTCAAATGTCTAAATTTTTCATATTTTTTTTCACTGTGATCCTTATCGCAAGAACTGAAACTTACAAATTTTTCACGTACACTAAAAAACTTGTAACAACACCAATGAACTGTCCACATGCAAAAAAGAGGGGGACAAGGTTGTGTGCTGGTGAGTTCGATTAAAGGCATCACGCATCCGTTAACACCCGCCTAACTTAACACCTTACCATATCTCACTTGTTTCTCTGATCAGTAAATTTTATAGACAACTAGTTGCGCCCCGCAGTTTCACCCACAGGGATTAATCCCTATAACATCAGCTATCTGCCAGTGAAAGTCCCGTCAAAATCAGTCCAGCCGTTTCGGTGTCCATATTTCGGAATATACACTTACGTTTTTTTTGCGAACGTTTCATTAGTTATATGTTTAGCTGTTTACGGAATGTCTTTGATTATAAAATAGTAGCAGGGTAACAAAATGAAATATAAAAGGTATAAATCTCTAGTTTTGGCAGGTCAAGCTTGTATAAAACGTAGGCCCCGAGTTAAGCCTTTAATTAGATACTGTAGTAAAACAAGTAAAGCTCTACTATTTCAGTAGTTTTCTGTTTTAACGTACCCTTTTATGGGTCTTGCTCACAGTGCAGATAACCTGCGCGTACAGTCGGTTCTGTTATACGTGCATACTTGTCTTCTAGTTGCGAAAATTACATGCATCGTATTTAAGGCGCATTATAGATAGGTAGACTAGCGCACCTGCTAATAGATTGTTGTGCAATTAGGTACTTGTACCTACCTCCCTAGTTTAGTTATCACCCATCGATATACAATTCCTATAGAGTCACAATTTCTCAGTGAAATCAGTCAAAAAACGTCCGAGCGTCATTGTACATACATTGTATCAATTAAATACTTGACAATGCCACATTTACTCCAATTTAGACGCTATGTAGCTTGCATAGTGTTCAACGTTAGTTGTCCGCTATGTCATCGTAGCTCTGGCATCGCGCGGCGTTGTAGTCGGATCGCGGCTACCTTGTAACTAACCAAAAAGTTTTGGCAATTCGTAACGTGCGCCGAGTTTTAGACCGGGCATTTTTTTTGGCACGTTTGTGACTCTTTATGTATTGTATCTCGATTTTATCACCCCACCTAGCATTCTGTCACTAAACTTCGATCGAACCAGGTTTTCCTTCCAGCCAATGCATAAGGCTCTCTAATTTATTCTGCTCAGTTGTTAAGACGTCGGCACTGAACGTAGTTTCCGGCTTTTTGTCCGTCAGTAAGTAAGTTAGAATATAGGAATAGTTTTCCGCACTTGTTAGGGTGTCCTTAACGATCTACCGCTTGGCTTAGAAAGCTAATTTGAAATCAGTTTGTGTTTGTGAGTGGCCATAATGTTTTATGACACATGGCTACATGAGCTTTATGGGTGCAGGTTTTTAATAGACCACTGTAGTTCGATTCCATTAGATTTGATTAAGTGTGTTTCTAATTTGGAATTTACGTAGGTAGTCTTGTTTAGTTTATATCTCGATAAACTTCATAATATTTGACTGTTTTCTTTTTATAAGCTTGTAAATAACTTGTCATGTTTGTATGCAGGTATGTAAGTACGTATGTATATTTGTATAGCTTGCAAGCCTAATTTGACCCAGTTCCCGGCGTTCAATTGAGTTGAAATATGGTACTTAGTAACTTGGATGAAAATGCATTAATATGGTACCATGTAGCTTTTCTGACGATGGAGTCGGAAGGTGATCAAAAGAACTAATAAACGCAACAAGATAACCCAAGTATTTGAATTTGAAATTTGAATTTCATTGCCGTTGAAATAGGTCACTATTTAGTTGTGCTCTGAGTGAATTTACAAAGATAGCTTTAAAGGTTTTACGTTATTAGATAATTTAGTGTTGTCACAATGTTGTTTTTTTAATATGTACATTTGCTACACTATCGCATTAGGTTATAACCTGTAATGATAGTTCTAAGTTAGAAATAAAATAAATAAAAATAAAATAAATTTTTGTTGATTATTTAATTTCAACAACTACTTTCAGTTATAAATCGGTTTTATTTGGTTTTATGATAAGTACTAGGTACTGCAAATTAGTAACCGACATAACTCAAAAGATTAGCAAGCTGAAGTGGCTATGGGCTGGCCATATCTGTAGAAGCACCGACGGGTTCTATATAGTTGAGATCGCGAATTGGCAAACGTAGCTTAGGACGCCTTGAGACTCAATATAGTGACGATATACGTAAGGCTGGAAGGAAAGTGTCTGTAAGCGAAAAGCCAGAGATCGGGCTGGGTCTATGTCCAGCAGTTGACTAAATATTTTATTGATTATGATGATAATGATGACTATCGTCGTTACATGAATGTAGGTATTCGTATCTCGTAATTATGTATATTGTATATTCACCAAAGAACCAGTCACCGACATAAAATTTGTTAAAATCTTACATAATCTTAAAATTCGACAAGTTGAAGTGGCAATGGGCAGGCCACATCGCTCGAAGAACCGATAACCGATGGGGAAGAAAGGTTCTGGAGTGGAGACCACGAAGCGGAAGACGCAGCGTAGGGAGGCCTCCCACTAGATGGACCGACGACATTGTGAGAATCGCGGGCATCCAGTGGATGCAAAAGGCAGGCTGTCGTTCAGTGTGGAGGTTAAAGGGGGAGGCCTATGTTCAGCAGTGGACGTCTTTCGGCTGATGATGATGATGATGAATTATGTATCCACGCGACTTGTACCATGGGAATTCATAACAAACAGACGTACAGTAACAGTTACTTTTATATTGTCTCTCGAGACGACTAAGCGGGTTGCTGATGTTACTGTTAATTTGCTACCAAGTTATATGGTGTAAAACATAGTGTTTATAAAGGTGTGAACGGGACAAGCCATGGGAACTTTAGGATGGAAAATGTTTTGCCTTTATGACGAGTTATTCCAACTTCTGTGCTATTCTCAATTGCATGACTGAAGTCTTGTGCTGTTTCACACTTTAATTTTCATACATTGTTGTTCATAACAACATTATAATAACTAAGCAATTCCCTAATATGTATTAGTGGTAAGAATATTGACGTGTATTATAAGGGCCGACCTAACTGAACTTTTTCAATGGGTCAAGCATACAGCGCACCAGTGTGAACCATTTGCACTTCGTTGGTGAGCGATAGTCGTACTTGAGAGCGATGTGATGTAGTAAATGGAGATTTCGACAGATAATTTTTAAAGTACTAGAATCATCTAAAGAATTAAAATTAAAATTATTAATTGAGAATAACAACGAACAAATTCCTCTAACATTTATCTCATAAACAGTTAAACTAAACTAGATAAAATAACAAATGTGCGGATGGGCATATTATCTTGATATCTACATATTATTATTTTTTTGTTAGTAATAGGCTTGCGTTTGACCTCCAACTCGCCTGATGCTAAGCGATGATGCGGTCTACGATGGAGCACGCTTGCCTAGAAGAAAATGACTTACTCATGATTTGAAGACATCCAGATTGTACCTAAAAGTGAATTACTTCCATATATTTTTATTTAATTAAAAAAGATTTCAAATTTTTCTTATAATATCTAAGTTTAAATAGTAAAAGATCATAATTAACTAAACTAAGCTTTACCTACCTAATGTTAATCCTTTAGGATCAAAGCTACCAGGATACCACAACTGAGTCATAGTGAGCTTAAAGTAGACATCGGTTGCGCAACGGTTTACGACGCGACACGGTCGACTAGCACCCATTACGTGGCGATATGGCCATATTGTAGAATTGAAGACTAGCAAAAGATAAAAGGTCAACACCAAAAGAATCTGTATTCTAATAAACCCTAGACGTATCTATGTACGTACTATTAATCGTTTTGCCTCCGATGAGTCGATTAATCGTTTCCCTACTCTACGCGATCTCCGTGCAAAATGACATTGACAATGACATTAGCATGAGAGAAATTATTATCTCAAGCTAATGTCATTCATACAATAGGGAATATGCATGTGTTTTTTTTATATTTTTAATTAACTGTTTACATCGTTATATCATAGTAAAAAATATAATTACAGTTGGAAATGCTCAAATTAATTTTTAAAATAATATTTAAAACATTGAATAAATTTGAGCTGTTTGAACGCCGCAATTTTTCGCGGGCCTTGGATGACGTCATAAGCCACGTTCTGTGTTTGTTTACTATAGACGATACAGTTATTTCACACAGATTTTCAGTTTTATTGATACCCAGACCATGGAAGAAGCTAAAAAACATTTTTATAGGTATCGTCTTGTGCCAAAGTGTACAAACACTATTAGATATACACCCGATAAAGTGTTTTTTTCCTATTCCAAGAGATGCGAAAATACGTAAACAATGGTGTAAGGTTATGAGAAGAGATGAAGTATCTCCAACATCATGTTTGCATTGTCGTGAAGATCATTTCAATGTAAATATGTTATATTTTGATAGCATGGTGTGAGTTAGAAGTATGTTTAGTATTGAATATTATCAAATATTATGCACTCAACAAACAAACAATAAGTAGGTACATTAAGTATTTAGAGTAAACAGTATTCACATTTAAAAAAAAAACTTAAAAATTCACGGAAAATTACGGAACATAAGTAATGTTAGGTATAATTACTTATAAATTATTATAATATAGATAGTAGAGCAGCAAATTCATAACAATTTTAATGACCAATGATTATTTATAGGTTATGTTTTGGTAATTACTGCTGAGTGCATTTATGTGTAAAAACCTATGTAATGGATTAAAATATATCATGGATTATAACAATTACCTTGCCGCTTTCACTCCTTTGATCTCAGCAACTGTAAAATCTGGATTTGATGCAAAATATGCTGTCATTATGAATGCATCAAGATGTTTTTGGTAGATTGTCCGAATGTGCTTTGACAAAACCAGTCTCAGTCATCGTCGTAAATGATCTCTAGTCTCACAAGAATGCTAAAATTACACTAGCTAATGGAAAAAACTACAGGAACTCAATATAAAACGATTTTTCTCTCAAACACTACTAAAACAGTATGAATATCGACGCCGCTAAAGGCAATGTTGTGGCTTTTGACGTCACGTTTCGTTTCGACCAATGGTGAAGCGTTTCGCAAATTTGAATTTCCCTCTTATATTTTGCACTTTTTATTTAATATTTTAAGCAATTAAAATGTAAATAAATAAAAAAAAAATCTTTTAGATATAAAGTCAGAACAATAAAGATTCGGAAAAAAATTATTTCAAACAGATTTAAACCACATGCATATTCCCTATTTCATCTTTCCGAAGGCGTTAACGCTAACAGAAAAACAGAAAGTGGGTCTTGTCTAATCCCCTCCCCCCCCCCTGAGCGTTTATCGGTAAACTTATTACGTTTTTTAGCCTTGATTAGGTTTCTGTCACTTTCTGTTCATTCGCTGTAAGTTTATGGCGGGTCCAAGGGCCGATTTATATGGCGAGAGAGCCTGGCGCCAGCGGTCGTTGTAAGGATACAGAGACTGACTTCCGCTTTATACCCACCATACAGTAAAAATATAGGCATGTACAATTGTACATAATATAGACTTTGTGTAGAGTCTGTCTTCCTATATAGTAATTTTTGCGTATCGTTTCCCTACCTGTATATTCTAAAACATAATACACTAAACGACTTGTAAATGGCAAATGCGTCAATCCCGCGAAGCCAAAGCCCTAACAACAGAAACAATTAACTAAAACCACACGTTACCAACATACATTCAATTAAAATAAGAACTCTTAAAAGCCTTATAATTCTATCAACAATGGACCAACTTAGATATAAACTGGCTTCGTAAACGCCACCGCATCCTTTGTTCTATCGACCACTAAACTGGCATAATACCGCAGACCAGCCAATATCGTTGTCAATATTACGGTCAATAAATCTAACAATACTAGAATTTATCACCACCGCTCACTTTCGTTGTTCTATTCTAATTGGCCTAGTCTGCTAGTTTAAACAGGGTTGCCAGTAATTAATTATGCTGTTATGATATGATAAATGTTAATGCAGTATATTTTGAACTTTTTTTTTCTTCTAAGAAGATTTTGGCGTCACATGTCTTGAGCATTTTTGCCAGTGTCATGTATTTAAAGAGACTATGTGTTCCATCTTCAACCGCATCATCACTTTCTATCAGGTGAGGTCGCGGTTAAACGTTGTGTAAAGTGTAGAATACTTCAACATAATAATTCTCAAAATAAGAAACACCGAGTTTAAAATAAGCGCTCTATCTTATAGTGTTAACACACGTATGGATTTGGTTGACCTCAACCGCCGTCTGACCAACGGGAGAGAAAGAGAGGGAACTATGATATTCTCACTCTTTCTCTCCCGTTGGTTGGATGGCGATCAACCAAATCCATACGTGTGTTAACACTATTATATATTATGCTAAAATATTATAGCTATTGCCAAATCAACAGGCACTTAAACAGTTTTATTCCTAATTATTTGTGACTCCTTCCTGAACCCGAGGAGTTTTGATGCTTTATTTGACAAACTAAGATAAAATATAGCTGTTTGTTGTTGCGATTGTACGATCAAGAACATATAAACACATACTACAAGTACTACAACATAAGAAAGAACATAGTGCCTTTCTTTTTTTGTGTTTCGTAACTCGGACTGACTCTGGCAGCCCTACACTTGATGACATGTTTACGAAGAACGCTATGCACCATTGATGACCGCTATTGTATTTTTGATACAGATTGATAGAACCACATTTGTTTTATTGCGTTACTTTTATTTTTTGAAAGTAGGGCTATTATTTGCGTAATTTAAATGTAAAAATGTTAGGTACTGCAATGTATATTATGTGTTAACACCATATGTGGTGGTAGGGCTACCAGAAAAGGGTACATAGTACCCATCATTATAAATAACTTTTACTATGGGAGCCACTCTGAAAACGAAAAAAAAAATATCGGCTGTTCTACAGAAAAAGGTCATTCACAGTCGACAAAATGTATGGACTGGTTTTTTTTCGCAGTTTAGTGTTGGTCCCATAGTAATAGTGGCTCATAATGATGAGTACTATGGACCCTTTTCGGCTTAGTACACCCTTTCCGCGTAACCCTGTTTATTCTGGGTGATACTGAACTGTTATGGGCAATCAGGCTAGCGGTTTTTTCGTTTCATCACTCAGTCGCATAAAAACAATACATAAGATGCTTAATTTTTTGGTTTCATCCAGCGACGATAATTTGATTTTTTGCATTTGATATATTATTCAATTTAATATTATTTAAATCCCAGCCATGATATTTAGTTTTTTCAGCATCTTTCTGATATAAAAAGTAATAGGTGTCGGTTTTTATGATCACATTTACTTATTTATCAAATTTCATTAGCAGAAGTTCGGACTTTTCTCAGAGTTCTGAGTTACTTTGGTGCGTAAAAGTATAACAGTTACTCAATAAGTTCATGTATTTTTGTTGCAGAGGATGAAGAGGAAGAAATAGAAGCATTATCAGAAGGGTCAATGTGTTCAGAAGGCGGGAGAGCCGACACTGACGACGAGGGCATCGAGAGAGATTCGGAGCCCGCGCCGCGGCGCAGGCGCAAGCGACGGAGATTCATACTCAGAGACGTTATAGAGGTAAGGAATAACGATCAAAATTGTATAATAGTCTAAATATGATATGATACATTTTAAAACATAGGGGATAACTGTTTCACCTGTGCCATACAATTTGTAGAGTATGAATTGCCGTTTTCTATGGAACAGCTGATATTTTTTTCGCGATATCACAGTTGGTCCCATAGTAAATGTTGTACATAATGATGGGTACTATGGACCCCTTTCGGCTTAGTACATCATTTACGAGTAACCCAGTATAAAACGTGTAAAATACACAGTTCTCGAAAAAATACTTATGTAGATGAGACCACGCAATATTTAGTTAGAATTAGAATTGATCAGAAAACAGCTGCATTGTGTCTATTCATGCTGGATGCAACAAAGTTACGAAAACAAAATTCATAAAATACGCAAAACATATGAATAGAAGCCAAAAAGACATTGCAAAATTTTACTATAGCCTACACTAGTACTTATAATAGAAGACAAATCAATTATGGAATAATTCGATTCGCTCCGCACTTTGCTGCCATACCTACCCAATTAGAGTCATTATGTGATACGAGAGGTGAATAGTCTTCAAAGGTAGGCTACACACTGACAGTGCCTTGATGTTTATAGGCGCCGGTGACCACTTACCTTTAGGTGGACCGTCGCTTGTTTGCCACTTATTCTATAAAAAAAAAACCTTAACAATGCTACCTGACAGTGTTATATGCATTGCATAATGTGCGATAAATTATTATAATTATAAGCCGTGGTAGCCTATTTGGAAGACCGCTAGACTTGAAAGCGTGAGGTCGCGGATTCAAACCTCGGGCCCGTACCAATGAGCTTTTTGGAGTTTACGATATGTATGGATTTTCATACCACTGGCTTTTCGGTAAAGGAAAACATTGTGAGGAAACCTGCATACGTACGGAGAAGGAATTAAATGGCGTATGTGAATCCACCAACCCGCACTGGGCTAGCGTGGTGGATATGGCTCAATCACCTTTTCGGGGGTAGGCTAAAACTCCAGCAGTGGACTGTTAAAAGGCTGATTATGAATGAATGAAATGAATAAATTATTGAGTATACAATCTCTAATTAAACAGCAATTTATAAACCTCTAATTAAATCTTAACACTCGCACAACCTCGAGTCGTCGTGTCCCGAACGTGGCCAAGATATGAGAGTTATATTTCAAACAGCGATCCCACTTCTGATATCACTAATTAGAGGCATCCGTAGATAACGATACAGATTATTCCTAAGTTTTTAGGCCGGTCACAGACGCACAGACGAGTGCACTTGAAAATTCATCATTATTATCAGTCTATCATGTTCCCATGCTGGGACATAGGCGTTCTCTCAGAGAGAGAGAGAGAGAGAGAGAGAGAGAGATGGTGGGCCCTAATCAATCATGCTGGCACAGTGCATGTTGGTGAATGTCTTTGAGCTTTTGAGGTTATTGGACATACCGGTTTCTTCACTGTTTTTGACCGACAGCATCGAAACTGCACATAATTTATTAAAATACTAAATATTGGCATTGGCAGGGTCGAGGCTCGAACTAGGTGCCGTCAGATTGTAAAGCGCACATACTACCGCTCGGCCACCATCACACTTGAAATCTAGTTTTTAATTTATTTTGATTACCGATCCATTTTAACAATTCGACTTTGAACTTATGTTTTGGCTTCGTACTAGTTTTTACGCAGCGGAATGTGTATTTCGCAAAACGGTTATTAAATCTGCATATTCTGCATGCAATACATTTGCTAAAAGTATGAATAGATTTTATTTGAATTTGCTGGATTCAAAAGCCTGTATCAAAAAAACTAATATGAATGTCAAGTTGGTAGTCATATGTGATTGACCTATAAGACTATAAGGTCGACATTGTTGTTTGAAATCGCAATGATCTTGCTTATAAAAAGTTTACTCCCGACACGACCGCACGAGGCAAAGCTATGTGCTTTCCATATAGTATGGGAATCTTAATTTTTTTTATTATTATAACATAATAGTTTTGTTCTTGACTACCAGCACACTTGTCTACAAGAAACAGATTCACTCGCGACTTGAAGGCACTAGCAGTTAACACAGTAAAAGTGGAATCAAAGAGCTTCGTACGGTCTCAATGTATGTGGCCGGCCAGCACCGGCCTGAGTCTTTGATCAGGGTAGAGCGAGATTGTCTTTTAGCGCGTTTAATTTCTGAAAACTTTTCATTAAACGATTCCGGTACAAAATGTATTCCATGTGCTAATCCAGGATGTAAAATATTTCCACATCAAAATTTTATGCTGTCTTCAAACAACACAAGTGTGCTCCGCCGTGTGCCTCGCCGCTCCGAGGCGTGAGGGGCAGTCAAAATGGTTTTTTTTTTTGCTTTTTGCATTTTGGCGTCCCTTGCTCTATCTGGCGCCGAGAGCGACTGCTCCTCTCGCACTACCCCGGAACCGGCGCTATGGCCGGCCTTAAAATTGTGCAGCTCTTTGAACCTATAACTGAGATAACATTTATTTGGAGTCGCATCCAATCCACTTTCACTTTGGAGGGCGAGCTCGATCCTTATCAGAATTTTATTTTTTGTAAATGTATGGTGTAGTTTACATTTTCGTTGAAACACACGATAAAAGTGAAAACATTTATATGAAATTATTACACGTGTAAAGTTTAAGATCATGAGAATCTATAGCTATATGTGTTACGGTAGTAGGGTTCCGTACCCAAAGGGTGTAAACGGGACCTTATTACTAAACCTACGCTGTCTGTTTGCCAGTCCGTTCGTCTCTTTCGAACCGTAATAGCTGACTAGTTGACATTTTCAAGGTACGTCAAACTTGGTATGATTATAGTACACAACGATAAGCGTAGCGATAAGGCCACCTGTTAAAAGCCTAGATAATATTTTTGTTGTAATGTTTATGTTATCCTTGTTTTGTGGTATTTTAATAAAGAGTTTTGTATTTTATTGTATTGTACACACTAAAACACTAAATAATGGCCAAGTGTGAGCCAGTGACAAATTTCTGTTCACCATTGGGCGCGGTCGGTACTTGGATGAGTGGCCGCCTGGGCGCGGTTTCCTTTTTACACTACTTTTCGTATTTTGTGGTGATACGGAACAGTCAGTGCGCGAGCCCGACTTACACTTGGCTGGTTTATTTTAATGAATGTACCGCCTACTCCGACATTTGTGAACTAATTTACGTGATTCTTTTTCTATTATGTAGTGTAGAGGAAGCTCTCAAAGTGGTCCAACGAAAAAAAATATACTTTGGCTTAGTGGTTTTTTAAATCAGTTCTAATAATACGAATAATATTGTTCGAGCGCCTGTTGATTTGGTGTTAGCAATAATTATGGTATAACTTTGATTCCACTTTTATTATTCGAACTGCTAGTCTATGGAATGCACTGCCTGAATGGGTGTTCCCCGGTAGTTACAATCTGGGTGACTTCAAATCACGAGTGAATCAGTTTCTTCTAGGCAGGCGTGCTCCACCGTAGACCGCATCGTCGCTTTACATCAGGCGAGTTGGCGGTCATACGCAAGCCTATTATAAAAATAATAATTAAAAAATAGCAATAATAGTTACAACACTTACAATGTTTGCAGTCTTTTTTTTTCTTCTATTGAGAATTATTTTTAACTAGCTGCATCCCCCGCGTGGATTACTTGTTATATCATCGGCTATCTGCCAGTAAACGTCCCGTCTTTAAAGTCCATAGGGAACATACATCGCCTTTTATATATAAGAAGAAGACGATGTTTTAATTAAAGTTGCTGTCCATGATGTCTACATCTACCTACTATCTCAAATTCTTTATTGTCACGCATTGCGTCAACGAGTAGATACCTACATACTCGTAGGTGTTTCTGGTTCATCCCAAACGTTGCCCATTCCTGGACCAACTCTCCCTTCTTACCTATTATGTGACATTGCGCCACT
This sequence comes from Agriopis aurantiaria, assembly GCA_914767915.1. Lineage (NCBI taxonomy): Eukaryota > Metazoa > Arthropoda > Insecta > Lepidoptera > Geometridae > Agriopis > Agriopis aurantiaria. The sequence goes on along the minus strand of OU611982.1, from coordinate 17,189,754 downwards.
TGCACTCACGGGGGTGACGACATCGCTTTCACTCACTTATTAGGAAGTGATTAGACGACCGGCCACAGCTTTGGAAGCTCCGATCAACAGTGAATTTGATATGGAGTTATAATTTTTACATTAAAAGATAAGAGAGACGTGAGCCCGTTTCGAAATACCTTTTAAGTTTATGGGAAAGAAAGTAATTAGCTGTTCTGTTAATGGTCTTGTGAAATATGGTTTTAGTATTATCAGAGGTGATAAATTAAACAGAATGTGCACTTTCTTATAATAAAGTACACATCAGAATCATACAGGAACAAACGTAACGGTGGTACTAAGTCGAAACGAAGTCGGTGTACTAATAATTATGATTAACTTTTATTATGGGATATCATACCACGATATTGCAAAAAAAAAAAAACGCTCGATAAACATAATATAACTGTTAACTAATAATACGATATTTATATAGCATACAAGTTACAACATAGCTGTTAAAATTTGCAAGTTGAAATGGCAGTGGGCAGGCCACATCGCTCGAAGAACCGATAACCGATAACCGATGGGGAAGAAAGGTTCTTGAGTGGAGACCACGAACCAGAAGACCCAATGTAGGTAGGCCTCGACGACATTTGAGAGTCGCTAGCATCCAGAGGTTGCAAAAGGCAGACTGTCGTTCAGTGTGGAGGTTAAAGGGGGATGCCTATGTTCAGCAGTGGACGTCTTCTGGCTGATGATGATGATAGCATACAAGTAGAACACCGACACGTAGGTATAAGTTATTTTACTAACGTACTATAAAGTTTTAAAAAAATTTAAAAAAAGTAAAATTTTAGAAAATTCACTTCTTTAATTCAAATTAAAATATTTAATTTGGGGAGACTCGGGTAACATGCAGATAGCATGCAAATTTTGTTACAATTTTTATTTTATGGAATTTAATATGAAAATAATTCATTTTAATGATTTGTCATTTAACTCCTTCCGAAGTAATGCACCTTTTCTTGTAACAAACTTCTTGAAAGTAAGTTCAATTGAGAAGAAAGTTTCAACAAACGGTGCCAAGGTTTACAAATAAAATAAATTCAATGGGCATGAAAAATTATTACGCTTACTTGTACGTAGTAAATTTTATGTCCATGATATCTTAAAAGGAAGCCACAGACTCACACAGAAGAAAGCCTATAAAACACTTGTGAAAAGAGGCTAGTCATATTAGCAATTTTATCGATATAAATATGATGAGTGCTTATTTCTATACTAGCTGATCTGACACTGTCATAGAACTGTCAGACACGTAAAGTCAACATTTTAAATCTTATTGATTTTACACCTTGGGTTACATTATTGGAGTTTTAGTAAGGATCCCTATTTAAAAAAAAAATATTTTATAGCCTATGTTACCTGGAGATAGTGTAGCTTAGCAACAGTGAAAACAAATTTCAAATTGGTTCAGTAGTTTCGGAGCCTATTCAATGCAAACAAACAAACAAACAATCAAATCTTTCCTCTTTATAATATTAGCATAGATTATATTTATAGAAACTCTTTGTTGTGTTCAATGAAGAGTTTCTATCTATCTGCCACTCTAAAAGCGTAACTTGATGTCTATAAAAGAAATTTTCTCATTGCGTTTTCTCCGCTTTTCTCGAAATATTATCTCAGCGAGTAAGCTAAGGTAAAGTAGGTCACTGGAGCGTCTCGTGGTAGGAGGAACTCGTCAATAATAAAGTGGTATCAATAAGCCTTCTTTTGCAGGAGGATTTCAGTGGAATTTATTATGTTTTATTGTCGTTTAGGGTATATGTGGTTGGACCAGTAAACGGTCCATTATTTAGTGAATCCATTTTTTTGTACTTTGCTGAAACCCCTTACAAGTACAAGTAATGCAAAGATATCGTTATTTTTATAACATATATATTGATACGATAAATGTCAAAATACAAATTGTAAACATGCCAAAATAAATACAAGAATATAAATATGTATTAGTAATTAATGCAGAGCCGGCGGACTGGGCAAGATTTTGACGCCAACCACAAAAATACGTTTTTTTGGCAAGTTGTTTGAACAAAATGTTCAGACAGCTTGCCAAACTTTACGTGTAATGCAGGTAATGCATGCCTTTCATGAAAAAGGCGTTCTTCATGGTTTCTTTGACGTCCGTGTTGTTTTGGCATCCTTGCCTATCGCTAATCCTAAAGCTGGTATTGTAGCTTATATTATAATTATAACAAACATAATAACTAATGAAGGTACATTTATGTTACATAGCCCTAATAATTATGAATCTCAGCTGCTACCGCTATCAGGCTACAATAAATAAGTTCTCTAGGTAAGATAGGTAGTAAGCAGTAAGCAATGAATATCGTTTGCACAAGATCAAAGATTACAAATCGTCGAGACACGGGTGTCATGCTGAATGACTGCGCCTGACATAATGATATTATGTTGTCCGCGATCACCGGACAAAGGAGCGTTGCGAAAGTGGTCGTGCTTACCCCTACCTCCTCTGAACCTTGACATGCTGAATCATAATCCTTAACAATATCGATAGGTGTAAAATAGGCAGCTCTGAATTTGTGTTGCTCTTATAATTAAAAACCATAGTACCTAAATTCGGTATGTAAAGTATTTTTTTTGTATTTTTTTTATATTTTTATTTCGTAGATAAGGCTATTTTAAGAAACTAATTTCAATATTTTTGTTTTCTATTGAGTAGTTATTTTACAATTTTTTTTTGAAAATTGAAATTATGTGACGTCACCATATAGCACAAAATTTCGTTGCGTTGAGAAGTCTAAAAAGGCAGCCCTGAAAAAAACCAGACAGTCAAATCACAGAAATGAAAAAATATTCTATTCTGTGTGACGAACAGTGTGTCAAATGTATAATATTTTTATTCTTAAAAGGCACAGAAATAAAATGCTACACCGTGACGTCATTTAGAGGTCAATGAAAGTCGAATGATTTCTTAGTTTTATGTTAAAATAAATGGCATCTTATCGTTTTAAAGGGTCAGAGTAGAAAAATAAGGGTTGGTAACATAAAATCTCGAAATGGTTTTGGAATTGGCATAGGTAAATTTTTTTTAGCATACCGAATTTCATCCAAAGTGTATTAACAGAACAGTTAGTTACTTCAACACATGTAGAGTTTAGACTGACTAGTGCCAAATGTACCAAAACTTACAAGAATGTTAACTTGTAAAAGTTAATTCGTCTTTTTTCTTGCCATTGAAAACTTTCTTGCGTCTAAATAGCTACTGAGTACTGGCACTACTGAAATTTCGCGAAAAACTTGTAGTCGACCCGACGCTGCTCACACCGCGGGCAGCAGCTAGTTAAGTAGTTATACACAATACGTAAGAAAATAATTAAACAGTGTTTAATCTGTGCGTTCTGTGACTGTACCTACTTACCAATGTTATTTAAAGATAATTAAAGTCAAGGGTAGTGTTTATCGTGGGTACATTTTAATATAATAGTAGTATTACAAATTAAACCCCTCGATAAAATTACCACCATAGGTCATAATCGTGGTGATAATAATTTTCCATTAGCAGTAAAATTATCCTGTCAAGAAGGCTTCAAGAATATTTCAAACTATTACACCATTATGATGATGGGTATAAGGATATAAAATACTGTTTGCATTTGAATATTTTTGAAACTAATTGAAAATAATTTAACTGCTCGTAATAAAATAATGTTAATTTTACACATAAAATCAACCTTTCATTGAAATATTGAACTATGATAAAGTAGCAAACCGTTAGTTTTTACGGGATTAAAATTATTTTTTTATCTAAAAATATAAACTACTTCCATACCAAATTTCATCTAAATCTGTACAGCCATTATGGAGTTAGGTGGGGACAAAAAAATACACACTTCCACAGTAAGTTTCACACATGTATATATTATTAATATGATTTAAATCAGCTACAAGCAATAACAAAAATGTCTTCTTAACCGTAAAAAAGGAGATTTCGCGATTTCTGGGTTGGTCTCATGGTAAAAGTTATTACTACGTTTTCGTATAACTCTGTATATTTACCTACTGTGAGCTGTACCACAGTAAGGTTAGTTCAGGATCACTTTCTTTCTTTTATCGGTTTTATCAAATGCAATCTGACAGCGCTCTATCGAAGGTATTGGCGTCAGCAAATCTGCTGTAGGTACTTTATATGACAATGAAATGCCTTCTGTACAAAGTTCGAGTTGAATCAGCTTCGTTACACACCAAATAATAGCATTACTATTTTGATAATTTTCGTTGATTATTCAATTCAAATTGAAATTTCATTTATATATCTACGAAATGCAACCTTAGTTTCATGTGTAACATAACATGTATGACATGTATATAGGTATATGTCTAGCCTCAATTTCGATCGTCCTTTTAGTTTATTAACTTTTTTATATCTTGTAAGCTAAACTGTAATGTTACTGTGCACTTGTTCTTGTATGATGCTGTTCTGAATAAGTCGTAATTTACAATTCTAATTTATTTGGCTTGTCTGAGACAGATTGTTTTATCAACGTCTGGTCGAACCATCCCGCGACCAAAGCGTTGGCCCGGCAACGCAGCAATGCGGCCAGTGTTTTGGGATTATTATTTTGGATGTAAAACTTATCTATTACATTAGTTTAGTTTTGTAAATTGATGGTTATGATTCCAAATATGTATAATTTTCTTGTATAAATTCCTTACAAAACAGTATTAAAATATGATAAGTCTTAATATGTATCTTCTTTCCCATTCCTCAGAGATGTGTATGGCACTGCGGCGGCGGCGGACGATGCGCACGCGAAGCGGCGGCAGCGCACTACCGCGCCGTGTGCCGCGCACTCGTCGCCGAGGCGCTCGAGCTGGCCTCCTTCCTCGCGCGGGTGCGTGTCGGCGGCGCGCGAGACATGGGCGCTGCGGAAGACTCCGCAGCACACCTCGACACGCTGCGCTTCTCAGACTGGGTACGCACCTACGGCTTTCTACGGTTTAGTTACGGCCTCCTTCCTCCCGCACCCGACGGTGGTGCGCGACTTGGGCGCTGCCGAGTACTTCTTCGCACACTTGTTGACTCTGCTCAGAATCTAAGACGTGGTGCGTAAACCTCCTTTCCTCTTTCTCCTAGTCGTTGCACTGGTGACAGGTTAACTGGTGACTCATGCCTGGTTAACATTTCAAAGTGTTTATGCGATGCATGGGACATGCACTTGACTGAAGACTTATGAGCTTTATTAATGGAGTAGTAAGATTGAGCTTTAACTAGCAACCAGCTCCTTCACCTATAACCAACTGCAAATATTTGGGCTGAACGCTACTAATATTCCCCGAATACGTTGCGATTCCAAAAAGCCTTGACGCCTAGCCAAGCAACCACAAAAAAATAAATCAAGAGTTATTTACCAAAAACAAGAGTTTTAATATTTCCAGATCCTTGCAAATAATATGGGTAATTTCAATGGTCGAATATCATCATGGCCTTTAGTAGGTAGGTATTATAAACTGTAAGTCTTAGTGCTTATACGAAATGCAAGCTACCACTAACACTACAAAAATTGTTAGACTGTCCACAGACCTGTTGAAGTTCTAAAGACAATCCAAATGCTAAAGTCCACTACCAGTAAAAACTTGACCACAAAATAATACAATGAAGGTGATATTCACCAATAAAGATAGAAATAATTAGAGATCTCGAACTAAATTACCCATATCTTTGGCAGCCGATTCCACCTGTTATAATAATAAGAAACTTAGCAGATGTTCATACCAATTACATCCACGCATCTGCTTCTTATCCATTAAGTTAAACACAATTGGAAAATATCAGCCGCCTATTAGGCCTATTGGGTGCAGTAGAGTCAATGGACTGTCCCCAGACTTACGCATGCAGTTTGCAAGTTACGCAAGAAGGAATGTATTATTAATGTAGCTTGTGCTAAGGAATCTGAATTAATAGCATAGTGAACGCTTGTGAATATGTATGCTAACTGGTAGTCTCAAATAAGAATTCCGTTGCGCAAATTATGTTCTCCCTATAAGCCCACTTTCGTTCTACTTCGAAAATTTAATGCAAAATTGAGCTAAATGGATCAGACATTAAGTATGTTTTATTGCAAAATGCCAGTACTATGTGTGTTCTAATTATCTGTAATTTGTCTATTGTAGTCGAACCGAAGGATATGGAGAGCTTTGCAAGTACGTAAAAGTAAATAGATGCGCCTACGTCGAAATTGCTTTTGTTAAAGTAAAATCATCAAATAACCTGCATGTATATTAAGCTCATGTAAAAATTGCAGAATAGTTGATAGTTTTCGTAATCCATTATTTTACAGTATAATAAAATTATTGTAATTCATAAAATAGCGCCTTTGGTATTATAATAGCAACACGCATTAAGTGAAGTATATTCTAACTATGCAAACAATAGTAGGTGCTACATTGTTCGTATACAATGCGACCCCATCCTAAGAGCACAAATAGAGCTCGCAAAGTTTCTTCTCCACTGTCTCATATCGGTACCTAGAACGCTCAGTAGGGCAGCATTTATTTATGGAACCGAGTACTAGTTCAGTGCCACCCAGGGCCGTCTTTAACCTATTAGAGGCCCTGGGCACATTAGAATAATGGGAATAATAAGTGGACCTTGACAGAGCACTATTTTGTTCGAATAGACAAAGAAAGTTTATATGCTGATTTTCAGGCGAGAGTAGAGTAAAGCTAATAAGCAAGTAGGTATTGTCTATGATTTTTTCGAAATAAATATGTTTGTCGGTAATAAATATTGGTTATCATTTGGTGATCTGGCAGGAACTAGGCACCTGTCGATCGCAGGGCCCTGGGCACGTGCCCAGAGTGCCCAGTGGGAAAGAAGGGCCTGGTGCCACCCAGAATTTAGAAAATCAATCTATTGTTACACTAGTTTTAAAAAGTTTTGGTTCTCTGTATTCAGTTTCACGGTGTGGACAATAAAGAGCGGCAATACACTGCGCTCGTCGCCCTGCGATATAAGATTGTAAGATCTCTTGATGACTAGTAGATTCATCGGAAACACTGCCTTTCAATCTGAAACAATACTGTTACTGGTTGACGGTTAAATAAATGGTAAAATTGTGGTAGGTACTTCTCCAAGCGGATTCTGCAAAAGAGCTCTACCAGTTTTGTTGGCCATGGGCATCCCAAGTATGATCTCTTCACTGCATGTTCCTTCCACATAAAAGGGATTATATTACCAATGAATGGCCTGTGCTTTTATCTAGCCCATGTATTAGAAAACTAGCATAACATGTCGTCAAGTGATTACTATTGTAAATGTTTCAGGCGCGGTTCTGGATGCAAGTGATAGGAGAGCTCCGGATGGGAGTGAAGTTAAAGAAGGTCAGCTATTCGAGGACACCCATCGAGTACGAACTGACACCGTACGAGATCTTGATGGACGACATCCGGTCGAGACGGTACACGTTACGGAAGGTCGATGGAGCGATACCTCCGAGGTAAGCAAAAATAAAATGATACTTTAAATTTGATACATTCAATTGACAAAATGATACATTCATTTGATCTCGCCTGATGGAAAACGATGATGCGGTCGAAAATGGATCACGTTTGCATTGTAATAAATTATTAACCCTGACGAGTACAAACCAAGATTAATTCTGTAGAAACAGACGAAGTAGGCAAGGCGTTCTGAAAGAGGAGGCAAAACGCTTGGTGCGAATGAATTATAATTATATTATTATAATGTACTTACTATACTAACCTCAGAAAAATTAATGGAAGTGTTATACCTACAGTTTCGCGTTTAGCTCTTATACGGACCTATGAGTGTAGAGCGCTATAAAACAAACTGACTTGCGGTGCATACCTAATCAGCCTTTTAATAGTTCACTGCTGGACATAGGCCTACCCCCAAAAGGGCGATTGTGCCATATCTACCACGCTGGCCCAGTTGCGGGTTGGTGGATTCACATACGCCATTGAATTTATTCTCCGTACATATGCAGGTTTTCTCACGATGTTTTCCTTCACCGAAAATCCAGTGGTATGAAAATCAGTAGATAAACTCCAGAGCTCATGTACATTGTATCGACTTGCGGTGGGTACGTACTTTCTAAAGTATAAATATAATTCCCTAACATGATGTATTTTAAAGGTATGTGACTATACTAAACTTGTAATTGTATGTTTTGTTTCAGTGTAAAGAAAGACGCGCACGCAATGATTCTCGAATTTATAAGAAGTAGACCTCCACTCAAGAAAGTAAGTCAAATAGATTTAGTAATTAACTAAAGAACTGCTTAGAAAATGTTAAAATAGTTTAAAGGTGATATATTAAATGTCATCGGCATAGTTTTTAAAATTTGCAAGTAGTAGTGGGAATGGGCTGGCCATATCGCTCGAAGAACCGATAACCGATGGGGAAGAAAGATTCTTGAGTGGAGACCACGAACCGGAAGACGCAGCGTAGGTAGGCCTCCCACTAGATGGACCGAGGACATTGTGAGAGTCGCGGGCATCCAGGCCTATGTCATGATATTTAATTTGATTTATGAAAATGGGCGTTCTCTGTCGACTTCAGTCTCTTTCACATTGCCTGGCAAAAACCTGTAAGCAAACACGTATATGCTTTAGCCAGGCGTTAGTGCCGTGGTGTACTGGCTACCGGCAGAGTGGAATAGTACTTCCTTCAAGTACCAGGAGTTATAAGAGCCGGTGGAGGTACTTGATGATTTTAACTTGAAGGCGGAGGTTTCTCAATCTGCAATACCATCACGAAACAAGAAAATTGTACCTAAGGCAAGAGTCAAATCCTGTACCCGACCCGGCACCACACGTTTGTGTGGCACCGGACCACAGAGGGCGCTCGAGGAGCCGCAAGGCACTCGCGCCCTCAAAGTCAAATTGCCTGGGGCCATATTCCCTCAGAGCCAAGTCTCGGCAAGGATGTATGCACCTCCAACGTAGGGAATAGGTTTGGGAGGTAGACTACCCCGATGATGATGATGGTGTTTGTGGCTGGCAAGAATCACTCCTATGATTGCTGTCGGTTAGGTACTCAGATCAGAAACACAACGGAGATATGGTACAAATATTGTTCGTGTCCAAATGTCCGTTTTCAGCCAAACCGCTAAACCTGTAAGTAAGGCAAACTTATTCATTTTTCGCGAACACTAAGAAACTTATAGCGACACCAGTGAACTAATAGTGTACATGCAATAAAATTGGGTGGCAAGGTCGTCTGCAGGGTCAGTTCGACTAAAGGCACCAATTCTGATTTAAGCCTGATGCGTTCGCACCCGCCACGCGTCTTATTATCTCCCTTGCAGATCTGATGTTAGGTAGTTATACCGTAAATTACCGTTAATAAGTATTTCGCTAGTAATAGTATATTTTCATCAGGCGTTATAAGACATATTTTCATAGCTATTGTGTTTTGAACAGGCGTCAGAACGCAAGCTGCCGCCCGCGCGACTGGAGGTCACACCTCGTGAGAAACTGCTCGCATCCATCCAGGTCGGCAGGCAGCTCAGGCCCACACCCAGCCCATCCAGGCGGTTATGTGAGTACTTAGATGATTATTTTTGCTTAGTTCGAGCTGTACGACGCAAAAAGTTCGATTTGATTCGTCTAGCTGCGTCAGACAATCTGAATCTTACCTCGTATCTCAAATAACACTCAGTAGTTTTATTAGGTCTCGACAGAACGTAAAGGGTTTCTACGTCAAGTGCCTGTTCCTCCATGATTGTCGAAACTAGGCCAGGGTTATATTGCTATGCATCAGGTAGTGAGACCTGGGGCCTTAAAGCTAACTGCCAACGCGGTTTCAAAGTAACGTTAAATCCGCTCAGTTGGAAAATCATGCCAACGTGAACCTTAACGCGCCCAGATACGGTTTGCGGTCGCGGACCTAAACAGAATCGCTTAAAATATGTAGCCGTAAGGCCCCTGGTGCTCCTTCGGCGTGTAGGTCCCTGAAGCCTGGCCTAAGTGGAAAACCCAAACCTTTATCCATACCCTAATCCTATTCTCCTCTAATCAATATCAACGTCTTTACAGATCCCAACACCCATTTTGGACTCCCACCCCTTGAAACTAGTAAAAACCAGTGAAATATAAATTATTTTTATATGTTTACCTGTTTTTGTGTTGTTAAGTGTTTATAAAGTCTTTGTGAAGTTTTAATTTGGTTTAGATTTAAGTATTAAATCAGATTTCGTATTCATACCCAAGTAAATCTATTTTGTAATTACCGTAGGGTATAGCTGTTTGGTTGGGTAAGTAGTACTTTTTTGTTTATTTAGTAATAGGATTGCGTTTGACCGCCAACTCGCGATGATGCGATCTACGGTGGGGCACGCTTGCCTAGAAGAAACCGATTCCCTCGTGATTTGAAGACACCCAGATTGTAACTATCGGGGAACACCAATTCAGGCTGCGCATTCCACGGACTAGCAGTTCGCATAATAAAAGTGATTCATACGGGTTTTCAGAATATCAACCATAAAGCGGTGTAAGTTTTTTTGTGCCCTCTCTGGCAGTTCGATAGAAAAATGGGCAGGAGGGTATAGATCATACAGATCCGTGAGATCCGATGCACATCTCCGAAATGTACCTATCCGATTAAAACTATTGTGGCGCATCAACCCAAAGTATCCTTACGCTGAGGGAAACGCTGAATACAGGCCGCTTCCAACCGGCCTTTTTGGAGATCGATGGGGGAGGCATATGACCAGCAGTGGACGTCCTACGGCTGAAATGATGATGATGAGTATATATTTATTTTAATTATCGAGGTAAGTTTGATGTGATTCCAAAAATGTATACTTATCTTGTTTTAATCGAATGTTGAAACAACAACCTGGTTGCCAAATTTCAATAATAATCTAAAGAAATGATGACGTATGTGTATGACGTAGACATTGCAATTAGAAATAGGTACTTCTCGCCGCTGCTCTCTTCTCCGCTTTAGTTACACCAGCCTTTAACCTGATATCTGTACCTACCAGCTGACCAGACAGTAGCTGTTGGCTTACTTAGGTACTCGTTCGATGTGATGACAAATAGCGTCTATAGCGTTCCAAAATGTAGCTCAAGGATTCTGAACTGAAAGCGTTGATGATTTATGATTAGTCAGAGAGTACACAAACCTAAAGAAAGGCAGTTCCTTGTCAAAGCTGCCTTGGGCTTAAAAGTGTTGTAATCAGCTTGCTAATAGTTTTAACTTTAACGTGGTTATGAGTAAAGATAACTACTAGGTATATATGTTGTTATAATAACGTAGTATTCATCGACTGAGTATTCAAATTCTACAGGATACGTTCAATTTTAAGAAAGAACGGTAGAAAATATATTTTATTCGACACCTAGTACTATTAAATTTTAAAAAAACTTGTGTCTAAAGAATACAATATTAGTGTCGAATTGGTCATCGAGATCCATCGGGTCGAGAGTGGTTAGTCGAGAATAATCAGCGCCGGTTTTCAGACAAACCCTTGAGTTTACACAAATTAAATTAAAGTTATTAAAGTGAACACAAATTTATATTAAAAATTGTATTTATATAATTTGTACAAATAGTACATAGAAAATTGAATAAGGTAGGACACAAAATACGGTACCTATACTTAATTTACAGTACTAGGATATTCCTTCCTCCATAAGGATTTTTTTTTTTTTATGAGTGACTTTTACTGTTGGCCTTTTGGCCTCTACAGCTTGACCGGACTAGTTAGCGAACGCAGAGTGCGTTCGGCATAAATTGGTGGTTAAGTTTATAGGCGACTAGCACAAGGGCACCTCGAAGGTACGAACCTCGGCTTGGGCCGTCGCCAGGAGTGGGAATCAGACTTGCCCAGGCACCCCAGAGGGGGTGTGCCCTGGAGCCCTAACGGTTTGTTGAACTGAATGATTATTTGGAGAGAATCTAACCGATCTTCTAACAGATCCTGTGGGTCTACGATCCTGCCGGCGGGATCGCTGTGTCTGTGTGTGCCTCTGGTAACCGACGCCTGTACCAAAAACTGAATATTTCCTATTGCTAGGAGCAGTCGGATCGGGCGAGCCCAGCGCCGCCGCGGTGACGACGGCGATGGGGTCGTCCGGGTCGCCCAAGATGTTTCTAGGGCGTCTACGGAGAGGAGGAGGGTCTGTCACGTCTGTCGAGTAGTTGGAGGATTTTACTACAAGAGGATTGGGGTGGTGAGGCGCCGCGTCAAAGTAGCGGCGGGAGGTATACTTAAGGTATTGAATCATGGATGGGAGTTCAACATCGCAGTGCAGATCGGCGTTTCGCATATACCAGCTAGCGCCGACCGCTCTGCGTATGAAGCGGTTTTGAATGACCTGCAACTTGTCCAGATCGATGCGGGAGGCGTGGGCGAATGCCACAGAGGCGTAAGTCATGACGGGGCGGATGCAAGTTTTGTAAATTGTCAGCTTATTTCTAAGTGACAATTTACTACGCTCGCCGAGGAGGGGGCTGAGGCGCCCTAGGAAGAACGCCGCTCGATTGCGGACTATCTGAATGTGTTTGGAGAAAGTGAGTCGGCGATCGAGAGTCACACCGAGATACTTGGTCGAGATGGTCTAAGGGATGGGCTTCCCGTTAAGCGTGATAGGCCTTGACGGGGGGGGTCCATAAGGATTTTGGCATCGCACTACTTATACATTTGCCAGTGTCAAGTATATATAAAAAAGTGTTTTGGGCGCTGGCCCTTTCAAACAACTGACATTACCCAAGGCAGTTATTTCTTAAAATATTGACGAAAAAAATGTTTTACTCATCGCGGTTTTTGAGGATGAATCAGCCCAAGTCGAGGTCACAGCTTTCTTTGTCATCGGCACAGGTTCCTTGCTAATTTAACACGCATTTTCATACAAAACAAAACATGTTTTAACACGACAATGCTAATTGACCTACAAACAAGCTAAATATTATAGCGACTAACCAATTTAGTCATCCAAAATCCTACGAAGAATAGTAAATAGATAGGTACTCCCATGCCTAACTCAGTCAGCAAAAAGTTTTTTTTGCGTCTAATTAAATTGCAGTCCGATTGGACCGTGAGCTAGATGGTAAGCAGAAACTTGCGATACCTACGACACTACCGGTGTTGACGGTGCTTTTCCAGCCCGAAGAGGTGAAGAGGAGAAGAGGAAAGAGAGGAAGAGGAGGGAAGAAGACACCCTTTTTGAAACGCTTTATGTTGATGCTCGGCGGTAAGACGTTTGGGGAAAAGATATTCATACTGCAGGTCTCCGGAATAAAAGAGCAGGAAAATAGGACGGTGTGGAATTTTTAGCTTTGCAAGATATTGGGGTGCTGTTTTTGACGGTGTCGCGATGTGAGGTAATGGAAGACTGACGCAGGTATGAGATCAAAAAGATCTTCAGAGCATTCCCCGAAAATATTCTTTGTTTATGAAATATCTCCTCAATGTTGTACTTAAGTAGGTCAGGCAGCATTAAATAACCATAATTCATAGTTATGACGACTTGGCATCTGCTCTGGTTTAATCAACTAACAAGAACGGAATTACAAACTTTATGTCCCAAGCAATAAAGCCGGAAGTCGTTAACTTTGGGAGCAGGCGGCAGACAGTCTGCTGAAAATGAATCTAGATGTCTAGGTCACTGGGAACCCCTGATATCGACCGGTGCTATGAAATGGACGATACCGGATTATGCAATGAAATAGATAACAATAAGATAGTAATACTCCAATAGGTGTTAAACAATTTATGACCATAACGAATCAATAGTAATTTTATATTGATGTGTTAGATAAACAAGAAACAAACTTGTTGTTCTTTGTTGTTTCTTGTTTATTGTTTTACCCGCGTGATGATGATGATGAAGATTATGAAAAGTAAGTTAGGTTACTGCTATATAACATCAGCTATCTGCCATTGAAAGTCCTGTCAAAATAAGTCTAGCCATTTTGGAGTCCATAGGGAACACACATACATATTACATACATACACATCGCCTTTTGTAATATACTAGTGGTCCGCCCCAGCTTCGCACGGGTATAGATTATAGCCTATGTCACCCGGGGATAGTGTAGCTTCCCAACAGTGAAAGAATTTTTCAAATCGGTTCTGTAGTTTCGGAGCCTATTCAGTGCAAACAAACAAACAATCAAATCTTTCCTCTTTATAATATTAGTATAGAATTTTTATTGATTACCGGCATGATTCGAATCTTGATATTTTGGAGGCCAGGATAGCGACCGTAGCTTAGTAGCTAGAGCAATCGGAGTGTTGCACAGGTTTGAATTCATAGACTCAATGTCTTCATGTTTGCATTATCAGATAAAAAAATACTTTTACTGACACTTTTTTTAAACACATGAGATTAATATTCATAAGGCAGGTATGGCTGCAGAGACTAATCGAAACAAAGAGGTCTAGCAGTAAGGTACCCACAGAAGGTACCTATAACAAGTAGATACAGAAACAAAAAATACTTGACTGCAAAATGTAGCCTTTGACACTCTGAGGGTGACAATAAATCTCACGACACCTCACTCACCAACATCGATCAAGCCGTTTAGGCTATGGACGTAAGAATTAGGATTCAACTCGGCGGCAATAAACTCGACCACGCGGCCAAGTTGGCCTCTTTTTTATTTTGCCTACTTTTCTAGGGGTCAACTCGACCGAACGTGAAAATTGGTACAGTCAAATCAATGAATCAATCGATCTATTCTAACTATTTTATTACAAACATTTAAAAAAAAAAATCACGCGAATCCTACAGACCTAATTCTTCTAAAGGTCAAATAGTTCTATATTGTCGTCAACAAGAATGTAACTCGGTTTGATCCGCAACATTGATTAAAAATAACCACAGCCTCTCAACTTTTTTGTCATTGGAGAAAAAAGTTGCCATCCAATTTGACGAAGCATAGCCTATTGTAGAAAATAATAAGAAAAAGCCATGCTTTGTGACCACAATGGAGCGTAAATTGTAAAACGAACAAGATGCATGTTGCATAAAACTGGTCTATCTGGACGCTGGCTCTGTAACTTTTTTTGGTAAAATGTTATAGGTACTAGTTTCATATAATAGGGTACTTGACTGTATTAAAAATATTATGCCAATTGACGCCATCCATAAACATGACATAATGAAAAAGCATATTTCATTGATTTTTTGATAAAAATATGCTTATTTTTTGTAAAAAACGCGAATAAAATAACTGTATTTTCGACATTTGATCACGTGATCGAAAACGGTCTGTAACTGGCTTCATCCCTAGTGACGTCACACAAATCTAAACAAACAGATTTTGTATTGATATTTGCGAATTTAATGTTGTAAAGCTATTTTGAGAGCGATTTATCCAGAAATTTGCACCAAAAACATTCCGGAGGTTAAATGTGAGAAGAATGGAGTAACATTTTGTGCAAGCAGACAGCAGTAACTTACCCAAAATTAATGTTTTTATGGTTGCATATTTCTTTAATAATAATCCACGTCATTGTTTCTACGCTGCAGAACTCAAAACGTAAAAACTACAATGTCAGTATTAATTTTTAATTGTTCTCCAAGCAAAACATTCAATCAAGTTGTACAAAAAGTATGTTGTAGTAAGTGGATATAACTATTTTGTTAGGTTATGTCGAGCTTTACAATGTTTAAAAAGAAAGTAACAGTACATAAAATAGTAATGCAATAAAAACACAAATTATAATAGAAATATATAGACTCAAATATGTACCTCAAAATGATCTTCGCACATAGAAACACTTGAATTAGCTCCAATACTTTTGGGTTCTCTACGAGCTACTTAGTTCCAACCTTAGATTGGTTCCAACCACTTTTTTCGAGTTTTGGGGAGTTTTGGGTGCATTGGAACAGGAACAAATATTTTATCCGGTGTCTTTATGGAAGTATTTGTACATTTTGGCACTACACAATATTTATAAACCATTACTTCTATTAGAAATTAATTAATCATCAAACTTTTGCTGCCCGGCTGCAGCTGTTTTGTTTTGTGTGACGTCAATCGTCGCTCGACCGGAGCTATGACGCAGGTCTGCGTTTTGGCGCGATATTTTTTTATTCAAACTTTAACATCGATTTATATCGCAAATACGACTGATATCCAGAAAATATAAATGCAGTATACATTATTTTGTATCAGACAATAATGTGCAATAGTTTCCCAAAAGTAGTCAAATACCCTATTCATATAAGATAACTGTGATACGTTTATAACTCGCTGTTAAAATAATGATTTAAAACGATACTGTGACATTTTTAATCGTTCGCTATTAAAAATAATGTTTTAATATTACCTTAAGTTAATATCAGATTATACTTAGTGTGTTAATGAATTAAGACATTTTCTTTATGTTCATAGAGAGATAGAGTTGAAGTAGGTGCCTGTAATTGATTTTGAAGATTGGACTGAGTTTCGCACTTTGAAAGTCTCTTATATGTAGACTCAATAAGATGGGCTGATTTAAACAATAATTAAACACTTTTTCATAATCTACATTTATGATATGATATGATTCTATATGATTTATAGTCTGTTCCGTCTTACTGCTGAACTAAAGTCTTCATGCTTCACCATAAACGGCTTAGCATTATTTGTTGTAGAATCTCTATAAAAATAATGAGATCTGTTTAACCTGTTTTTTTTTTTAAGAAACCTTAAATGCAAAATTTTTAGTTAAACAACAAACAATCTTAATTCGAATAAACATACTGTTTTAATATAAAGTCAATATTACTAAAGAAAATTTGTAACATCTCAAATTTGAGAAACGCTGTCTGTTAAGCTACCCGTACATTCTCTGGCAAACGCACTTGCCTTGCCTTGCCTTGCCGCAGTCTGCGTTCGACAATAACGACGCGCGGTTGCCTTTGCCACATTTATTATAAAAAAAAAGAATATCGAAAAAAAGGCTTGAATTAAAGTATTCGCGGTATAACGTAGTGCGGGAATGTGACCTTTAATTGGATTACAATAAGTGTGGAGTTCCTGTGTGGCTTCCGGCCACCCTAGCATGAGGTTGCACGACCGTTAACTGGATTTTCTTCTGGTACATAGTTATCAGTCTTTACCGGGAAATTCATCTGTGAACCCGCTTGGATCGTAAACCAATTTGACTCTTATCAGTACAAGTTAAGATTGATTTGGGATTACATTGTGATTAGTGTTTTATTTGAGTGTATTGTTTATGATGGGAGTGTGCATCACTAATACGCTTGCGATGGAAATAAGCCGTAAGTATATAAATGATACAGGAGGATGATTTTAATAGTTTGACCACGAGGAAAGATCATTCTTCAACCAGTTGAACTAAGTAGTTTGACTACGAGGAAGTACCTATATTTTCGCACCCTCCTTTTAAATTTTGCAAACGTAGTAGGTAAAATATACTTTGTCGAGACGTTCTCAATTGATGCCCTTACCAACGAACAAAATTTTTTTTATATGTTGTATGATTATTTACGGGATTCACCGTGACAAGGCTGTGGAATGAGCTCCCGATATTTCGGCGCAGTTACATGCACCATGTTCACGGGAAGACTGAAGAATGCGGGTGGTTGGTCGAACAGTTATCTACCCTCTTATTTAGTCTTTTGCTACGGTTATCACTGAGAGTGACATAGGATACGTTGATCCCAGAATTTTTATGGTTTCTGAGGGAATATCCACGCGAGTGAAACCGCGGGTTGCAGCTTGTCATTTACCTATAATGCTTCCGTAACAAGTGTGCTCCATCTTAGACTGCATCAGGCGATAAACTGGGTCACGAGGAAAGGGTGTATTAAGCCGAAAGGGGTCATAATACCCATCATTATAAACAACTTTTAAAATGGGACCAAACATTGAACCGCGAAAAAAATATCACCTGTTCCATACATTTTGTCGAGTGTCAATGACCATTTTCTATATGGAACAGATTGTTTTGCGATTTTATTGTTTGCTCATAATGATGGGAACTATGGACTCCTTTCGGCTTAGTACACCCTTTTCGCGTACATTATACCTACAAAAAGGTACTAATTTAAATCCGAAGTCATTAATACAATGTCTAATTTAGCTTGCACAGATTACCTTAATAGTTAGTAGGTATAGTTTAAACAACTTTTTTTTTACAAATGGCTTTTTGTTTACCTATGTATTGACGGTTTGACCACGATGCGATAGGAAGCGATGGTGTGGTCGTAGATGTAGCATGATTGTCTAGGAAAACCTATTCAATTTTATTTAACAACTCCGTATTGTATACCTTCCTGTTCTGATCAAAAACGTGGATTGGACACGTTTACTACGTCTGAATGGTATTTCCACCATAAGAGAATGGAAATTGTTGGTTCACTTGTTTTTGAGCACTGATCTATAATGTATAAAAAATCTTTGTCAGTAACTCTCCACTCACTATTAGTCAGTGCCTGTTTTGGAAGTATGTTTAATAAAACAGACATTTGTTTACAATTGCGCTGATTTCATAGTATGCATTAGTTGTTATTATTATGCTTCAGTGGATGTCACACTTACTTAATTTTTTTAAACTGGCTAGTGACTTTATTAACTAAACAAATACAAGTTGACAAACACTACAAAACGCTTAAACTGCCCATAGACCATTGAAGGTCTAAAGACAATCCAAATGCTCAAACCCTCTACTAGTTGTCAGCGTACTCAGCATCATCATCATCATTTCAGCCGTAGGGCGTCCACTGCTGGACATAATGCTGCCTAATCGATCTCCAAAAGGGCCGGTTGGAAGCGGCCTGCATCCAGCGTTTCACTGCGGTCTCTTTTAGGTCATCTGTTCATCTCGCGAGTAGGGCGTACTCAGCATGCTGGAGGCATTTACCACGCTGAATAGCAATGCTTATGCGTTGAGCCAGACACACGCCAGCATTTTGGTCACGCGACGCATTACCCAGACGCTTTGTTTTTTTTTTAATAAGCTGTGCTCCCAGGCTCATGGGCCCAATGTCTAGACTCCAAACGGTTCTGTAGCCACTGCCGAGGTTAGCATATTTGCGCAATTTGTGCTGCTCCGCACAACACAAACATACTTCATTGTTACTAATACTAGGTACTAAGCTAAATAATCGTTTATTGTGTGAAACCCTAGTCTGTGGAATGCACTGCCTCAATAAGTGTTAGGTGATGTCGGGGTGCCTTCAAGTTGCGAGTGAATCGGTTTCTCCTAGGCAAGTGTGCTCTATCATAGAATGTGCGAGTGGCAACATCATTCTGAAACCCGTCACTGATAGGTTTAATTGTCCCATCCTGCACAATCACATTTTTTTATAATTCCGCTTATTTAATTTTAATTCTTTATGGAACTTGTGTCTGATTTTTTTTTTGTAGACTATCATTACAACAGGCGAGGTGGCGGTCAAGCGCAAACCTATTACGTATACGATAAAAAAGCATTATACAGAGCAACTAATATTGCTAGTAGAGTGCTAAAGTATTGTTTGACTGTGCGTTGTTATCAGAAAATGTAATCTATGCCGCAAACACTACCTACTTAGGTAGGTCTGACATTGGAGACTGTGAGGAAATCTCAGCTTCTATAGATAATACTTTTCTATTTTACACACTTGCTGTGACTATGATAAGATAAATGAGTATATAATAACCAATAATTTATTACAAATACATTAAAGTCCATATTATATTAAACTAGCACCCGCCCGCCCGGCTTCGCACGGGTGTAACTTACGTGCGAAGCCGGGGCGGTTCGCTTGTTACATATATAAACCTTCCGTGAAATATTATCTAACTGATAGTGAAAACCGCATTAAAATCCGTTGCGTAGTTTTATATATCTAAGCATACATAGGGACAGACAGACAGCGGGAAGCGACTTTGTTTTATACTATGTAGTGATTTCTTATAACTTACATTTTAAAATAAACAGACACAAACAAAACAAAAAAAATTTTTTTTTTTCAATCTTGTACCCTAAATGTTGGCTATATGACTCTAATTACGTGAAAATATTAGTAGGGTGACAACATAAAACAAAAATAAACTAAATGAGTATCAGAATGGTATGAAATGCTGACTCTATCGAAAATATATTATTAGGTGTTACAAAAGTACTGCGAAATTGAATATGATTGTTCAATAACTTATGAGAAAGCGAGCTCCAACGAAAGAATGTGGTTTCAACGTGAGAAAAACTAAACAAATCGACCATTGTTCCTGTACTAAATTGCATGTAAAATACGAAACAAAGTAGAGTATGTTTGAGGGCGCATACCATTTCATTTGCACGCAATCTGGCTTCGTAGACATAGAGTATCTTTGTGACACAATTGTTTTGTAAGATCATATCAGTCCTTGGACGGGTTGATGCTTTAGGGCTATAGCTCCTCCCTCGAAGAATACACGGCGAAGTTAGGAAAATAACTTTCTTGAGCATTTTAACAAAATTCCTTTCTTGTATCTATATCATCATCATCATCATCAGCCAGAAGACGTCCACTGCTGAACATAGGTCTCCCCCTTTAACCTCGACACTGAACGACAGCCTGCCTTTTGCATCCACTGGATGCCAGCGACTCTTACTATGTCGTCGGTCCATCTAGTGGGAGGCCTACCTACGCTGCGTCTTCCGGTTCGTGGTCTCCACTCAAGAACCTTTCTTCCCCATCGGTAATTCTTGTATCTATATACATATGGGAAAATTCAACCCATTAATCGAGTTACGGACCAAGAAAAAAACATTGTTATTTAGGACTTAAGTAACTAAAATTTAGGACTAAATACTTATTCAATTTAGATATAGGTATTTTGTTATATTTTACTAAAACTATACTAACTATTATGATAATCTGAGTATTTAGTTTACATTTGTTGCAAGCTATACTCGGTCTAAGCCTTTATTTGCTAGCGAGCTTTGCGAGTATATAAATAAATTAAATAACGAAATTAGCAGTTATAACTTGGTATTGAACAGAAACTTGTCACCGACTTTCACTTGGCCATTATTTATTATTTGAGTGTATAATCGTGCCAAGTTTGACGCTTGTACGTATTAATTACCGTTTTTACATTAGAGCTAATACAATAATACGTAAAAAAAAATACGTTTGTTGTATGGAGACCTCCGTTTTGTTTTTACTTTATGACTTTTTTATTATTTGATAGTTAATCCGCCGTAAAGTTACATATTCTGTGAAAATTTCCACTGGCTATCTATTACGTTTCGAAAGATACAGCTGTTTAAAGGTAGGACAGACAGAGTAATAGGGTCTCGTTTTTACCCTTTGAGCACAGAACCCTAAAAATGTGTCACTAAAGCTCATACTAATTTGTTCCGACATTAGGAATAGTTAACCGATATCAAAAAAACACTTGTGGTGCAATAAATCATTTCATAGTCAATTTGTGTCGATGGTAGAATAATCAACACAATAAAACCAAATTATGTAACAATCGTAATTTGATACGGTTCGCTCTAACAAGAATCCGCTGAGTAAGTGAAAATAACTGAACTTTCTTTAGACTGGCTTGTCAGTGATACTTATTATTTTGTGAAGAAACCAATTTTATTGTAGTTTTGTTTCGTTAGTGGAATGCACTTGTCCGTGACTCGCGTTTGGTCTGTAAGAATGGAACTGGGCCTACTTTAGCGCAGCATTGAGATACAACCTCTCCGGTCAACTTTTGCCACTTCCATTCCAACATGTCCATTTCAAAAGTTGTGAACTTCCTAATAGGCATGATTTCTAAAGTTTAATTTATTACAAATAACAGGCTTAGCGATGAATATAAGTAAATACATTACACGTACTGAAAAAATAATTTGAATTGGCTGATAAATCTCTGAGATATGAGTATTTAAAGTTTTAGATGGGGATGGAGAGGGGATGTTCTATCCCTTTCTCGCAAAGCGTGTGTTAGTATAGCATTTGTATGGCGCTCCTGAGCCGTGACTTCACGGCTCAGTATAGTGCGCTCTCTGTCTAGCATGTAATTAAATTAAATTAAAATGCTTATATCTTATTTATTTTTGAACTAATTTTAATTTTGTTTTTGTTGATGTGCTCTATTTATGATCAGCTTTTTTATGAAGTAATAAAAAAATATTAGTCATCATGCCTATTCGTCCATTCATAACACCTCTTTTTCCTAAGTTGTCGTTGTTCAAAAACCTGAGTCGCCCACTTTTTAATAAATGAAAATAAAGTAAAAAAGTATGTTGTTTTTTATAGATATATGTATATAGAATACTAGCTGTAGCCCGCGACTTTGTACGCGTACACTTTCATATAAAATTTCAGTCCGCATTTACCCCCTTAATTCAGCCCTTTCGCAAAATCCTTTCTTAGCGGACCTTTACACCCCATAAGTAATCTACCTGCCAAATTTCAGTTTCGTAACTCAAGATAGATAAGGTAGTTTTCGAGATTTCGTGATGAGTGAGTGAGTGAGTGAGTGAGTTGGTGAATTTCGCTTTTATATACATAGAAGATATATCTACGTTTGGCTACTAACTTTCCTGATGGAAAGCGATGGAGAGACCGAGGAAGGATTAAAATAAAAAAATATATAAAAAAGTAAGTTGTTAAAAAAAAAAACAGAAAATATTAAAATACCTACATTGCAGAAGCTTTCATATCCTTGACCTCAAAAAGTTTCCACATACCGTTATCAATTTTAGCAAAATCTCAGTCACCACATCCAATCGGAATGTGTTAAATTGGCGCAATTAAACCCATTCATATGTGAATGTTGCGCAATAAATAATAACATCAAAACACAATATTGACAGCTTGGTCAATAACAATTTATGTAATTGCCGGTACTTCTACATTCACTCGTGGGTTGGTCTGATGCGAGTAACCTCACCTTTCGTTTCATGTTTTCGGAGCTGTGATGGGTTATGTGCGATAAGTTGAATAAAGCACTTATCATAATATGCACTTGCGCGATTTCAGTGTTGGTTCCATAGGAAATGTTGTTCATAATGATGAGTACAATGACCTCCTTTCGGTTTAGTATAGTGTATATGCGTAATCCTGTTTATTACTAAAAACTGGCCAAGTGCGAGTCGGGGTCGCGCACTGAGGCCCGTACCACCACAAAATTCAACAACGAAATTACAAGTTATAAATTGGTAATGTACAGAAACTTGTTACCGACTCTCACTTGGCCATTATTTATTATTTGTTGTTATATTTTAGAGTGTGTACTATATCTTGCCAAGTTTGACGCTTGTTCGTATTACTGTTTTTACATTAGAGCTAATACAAAAATACATTAAATAAATACGTTTGTTGTAAGGACCCACCCCTTTTTGTTTTTACCTGCTACAGTTTTACGTTCAAAAATACAAACAAAAATACTTTTTACAATGTTATTGCAGCTGTTAGAACAAAAAAATACTTGGACCGAGTTTAAAGCACTTAATGCACAATAAACAGTTTTTATGTAATTTTTAACTGAAAAGTAGGATAGCTGCACTTTGCAATGCAGTAATGGCGTCACTTTTTGCGTACGCTAGACTAGTCGATAGCCTAGTTTTTTCCCGCACTCGTCTGCGTTTCGCGACCGCAAGCCTTTCCCGCGTCTTGTTACGAAACCGGACAGATGGATTGACAACGCAATTACTAGGTCCTATTCTAAAACACAGTTTCACGATTTTTGGAAACCGACGATTTTACCTAAATTGTTGAACTTTACCTTAATCCATTGAAAGGAAGAAATAATAGTTTTATTAAAAACATAATCAATGTTCTACAAAAAAAAATTGTCAGGCAGTAAGTTATATCAGGCCTAAAATTAGGTAGATAAAGAACTTAACAATAAGGAATCTAGTATTTACTTGATAACTCAGTAGATAGGAGAAGTATCGTCTAAGTCTTTAGTCTAACATAATCACATTTTATATGTTGAAGTGTTCCACACTTTAAGATATATACTTAAGCTTAGATTGCAAAATCACTATTACTTGCAATCTTGGCCTACAGTCTACAGGACAGCGATCTGTAGACCCTGTAGTCCACAGTGAATGGCCAAGAGCAGTGGGAGCGTTTCCCCAGATCGTTGCGCAGATACGAATTCTGCTGTGTTTTAAGAATTCCAGTTTAGGTGATGAAAAAAGTTACGCGATCGCAAACCGTATCTGGGCGCGTTAAGTTTCACGTTCACGTGATTTTCAAAACTGCGTTGATTGAAAGTTAGTTTGAGAACGCGTAGGTAAAGAGTTGGGCTGAATTGTCTATTGCATTTCAATATTTATATTTAAAAAATTGACAATGTTAAGAGATTGCACAACTTACCTTAACACTGGGCCCAATGAAGCAGGCGTGAAACACGCAGGGATCTAGTCACGAGAGCTAAAATACAGTATAATTATGAAAATAATTAACTCTCCTTCGTCTAAGTTTTGAGAGATGAGATCGTTTACCTTGAAGCCGAGGTGTTCTTTGTTGTGGTGTTCGTTTACCTGTCATCATAATTACATAGGTACCGTTAAAGTGATCGACGTGCTTTGGTGTAAATTGAGATCAAGCAACTAAAATTACCCTAAGTGTGACCCTAAGCCAACTTTTTTTTTCTTTCCTCTTAACAGAATTTTAGCATTGCACGTCTTGTGCATTTGTCAGTGGCGAGTATCGAAATTTTGAAATATTAAGTCATGGTCAGAGTCATGCAAAGTATCTACAATCAAACCAGAGCCCTGATTCACATATTTCGTAACGACGACTTTTATGTATTTTATCCAAGGATACTTTTCATATACTTACTTAGTGGATGACAAAATAATGTCAGGTGATGTGCGACACTTTCAAAGCACAAAATGCCTCTTAAAGAAAACATGTTTTATGTTTCTAATGGCAAATATAGAGGGCCCAGCAACGATATATATAAATACGAAATCTTTGGGTCCCAGATTATGCTACTTTGTGGCGAGTCCACTCTATAGACGTACTTAATAAAAAAAGTTCTTTATAATCACTGATTTTTGCTTTATATTTACTCTGTGTTTATAATGGCACAGGGCCCTGATTCCTTAGCTTCAAACACGCGCGTAACGCGGCGCGCTAAGTTAACCTCTAAAAGATGGCCTTTATTCCCTAGGAAATAGAGGTAATTTTTTTTGAGGTTAACTTAACGCACCACTTTACGTGATATTTTAAAATACGGAATCAGGGCCTGTGTAATGGCCCTCAGAAGAAGTACTGAGTAATAGCACAGAATATAGTATATGATTAATGCTTAGTTAATGTCAAACTACCAAACGAAGTGTCAAAATTATTTTACTACATTCAGTGTTGTCATCTAAAGCATTTATATTTTACCCGCCGCTTGTAATAAAATACGCTAGTTTTAAAACCGACAATGCAACATAATTGGCTAGACTTGTCCATAAACTTTTTGCAAGGCTTCTAGTTAAATTGATTGGCATCTTGCATGTTTGTTCGTATTGCCTAACAACTAACTCGCTTATTACTTTACGATAGACACAAAACAATCAATTTTAAAACCTCTAACCTCAAAGCTATTAAGTTTATTGCAGATGCAAAAAAAGACATTGAACTGTAGCTGCAACGGTTAAGAAATTAGACTGCATTATTAAAATTCTGTAGTGTGGTTAAAATGTTTTAAATTGTTATTTTTGTGGTAATCGCCGATGTAAAGGAAGCGTTTAAATTCAGGACGCGTCATTGTCTCGATGGTGTGATGGTGTCACCAGATCTGTTACGGTTGTTTTTGCAATTTTGTGTCGAAAGCTGTTTAAGATTAATCACGTAGCTGTTTGTTGCCAACTAGGCTTTAGGATTGAGTAATACTAATGCTTACTAATCCTTTACGAAGACATAAACTTATTTTAATATTGTAAGCTCAAAATATATTTAAATTTGAAAAGCCAATGCTCAAAATAAAACATTTGCATTTTAAAAAAATCTACCTACTTAATAAAATATGAGCTATGGTAATATTGAATATAACACCCGATGTACCGATTGTATACTTGTGTAGAACAACTTTAGTTTAATCATTTAATGGATAGATGAACTAACAACACCATTATAATGAAACTGTATTGGCGAAGTTCACACGTGTTCGTTGACAGTTGACAGTCTTTTGTCGACTGCCAACGAACACAGTATATAAGTGGCGGTTGCATTGCAATCACTCTCTTTCTTTGCTCGAACCTCGAAGCGATAACAAGTGCAAACGAATTGTGTGTAAAACAGTTTAAAAGGTGATTTCTTGGCTGAAAAGCTAACAAATCAGAATCGGGATTAATAAGTTACAGATGTCTTCTTATTTTCCCATGTCCACAGAGTGTAATTTGTCTTTTGTTAAGTGGTTCAAAACCTGTTTGCTAGTCATGTTTTTTTTAGAGCCCTAATTAATAGTTATTTTACAAAGTGGCTGTTTTATTCCTTGCGTTTTCTTGATTATAATTTATTTACTAATGATTAATTTAATACTAATTACTAAATAACTGTGCTCATGTTAAAAGTTCTTCAGATTATATATCCGATTAGTGTACTTATTGTTATATATGCAAATTCCTGCCGCTGAGCCTGCTGTCGAGCCTGCCGCTGAGCCTGCTGTCGAGTCTGCGGCTGAGCCTGCTGTCGAGCCTGCGGCTGAGCCTGCGGCTGAGCCTGCGGCTGAGCCTGCTGTCGAGCCTGCCGTTGAGCCTGCTGTCGAGCCTGCGGCTGAGCCTGCTGTCGAGCCTGCGGTCGAGTCTGCGGCGAAGCATACAGTGGAGCCTGCAGTGGAGCCTGCCGCGAAGTCTGCGGCTGAGCCTGCTGTCGAGCCTGCGGCTGAGCCTGCCGTCGAGCCTGCGGCTGAGCCTGCTGTCGAGCCTGCCGTCGAGCCTGCGGCTGAGCCTGCTGTCGAGCCTGCGGTCGAGTCTGCAGCGGAGCATACAGCGGAGCCTGCAGTGGAGCCTGCCGCGGAGTCTGCGGCTGAGCCTGCTGTCGAGCCTGCGGCTGAGCCTGCCGTCGAGCCTGCGGCTGAGCCTGCTGTCGAGTCTGCCGTCGAGCCTGCGGCTGAGCCTGCTGTCGAGCCTGCGGTCGAGTCTGCGGCGGAGCATACAGCGGAGCCTGCAGTGGAGCCTGCCGCGGAGTCTGCGGCTGAGCCTGCTGTCGAGCCTGCGGCTGAGCCTGCGGCTGAGCCTGCCGTCGAACCTGCCAGCTGAGCCTGCAGCGGAGCCTCCAGTACGCAGTTACGTAAGAGACATTGTACGCAGTTGCGTAAGATCCGGTGTACGTAGTCGCGTAAGAGCCGATGTACGCAGTTGCGTAAGAGACATTGTACGCAGTTGCGTAAGATCCGGTGTACGTAGTCGCGTAAGAGCCGATGTACGCAGTTGCGTAAGAGACATTGTACGCAGTTGCGTAAGATCCGGTGTACGTAGTCGCGTAAGAGCCGATGTACGCAGTTGCGTAAGAGACATTGTACGCAGTTGCGTAAGATCCGGTGTACGTAGTCGCGTAAGAGCCGATGTACGCAGTTGCGTAAGAGACAGTGTACGCAGTTGCGTACTGACTTAACTAAACCAGATTCGGTTTTAGTCTGATATGATGTGCTTTTCAGTATGCAGTTGCATTCTGATATTATGTAACATAAAACGATAGTATTAGACTTCAAAATAAGATTGTAAAGTACACATTTAATTAACACGTATAACGTCTATTATCATATAATACATGACACGTATACACGAGGACGTGTAATTGAGTCGGATGGCCGAATGTAGAACAACTTTAGTTTAATCATTTAATGGATAGATGAACTAACAACACCATTATAATGAAACTGTATTGGCGAAGTTCACACGTGTTCGTTGACAGTTGACAGTCTTTTGTCGACTGCCAACGAACACAGTATATAAGTGGCGGTTGCATTGCAATCACTCTCTTTCTTTGCTCGAACCTCGAAGCGATAACAAGTGCAAACGAATTGTGTGTAAAACAGTTTAAAAGGTGATTTCTTGGCTGAAAAGCTAACACTTGCTTAGTAGAATTTTAATTTTGATGTGTGTAACTAATCATGTTTCCAAACTGTGTAATAGTGTTAAGATTAACACACGTATGGATTTGGTTGACCTCAACCGCCGTCTGACCAACAGGAGAGAAAGAGAGGGAAATATGATATGCTCACTCTTTCTCTCCCGTTGGTTGGACGACGGTCCGTCAACCAAATCCATACGTGTGTTAACACTATAATGATTCAGTTTAAAAACTTAATTCATTGATTGATTGATTGATTAACTCTTTATTGTTCACACCATAAAATTTGATACAGAGGACAAAAAAACTCTTAAAAACTAGTGTAACAACTGGCGGCCTTATCGCTAAAAGCGATCTCTTCCAGGAAACCTGAAACGACCGTTGATTAGTTAATCGTACAAAATACTTGCTAGTCATTTCATATCTATAAAATGTTCGAATGCACAAGCGATATGCACGACGCATGAGGTCTTTGAAAACTAGCCTAGTTCTTGGCGTCCATTATATTGTACCATTCTCTAATCTAGCAGCATTTGTCTGGATGTTAAAGACAGCAACAATTATAGGTACAGCAGTCAAATTTAGTTTAGAAGATCGTACACATCTAAATCAACACCTTATAGATATACAATTGTTGTACAACCTCAATTATTAGCTCGTGAAAGGACTAATAACCTTAACAGACTTTTTGTATGTTATCTCAAAATGATGCACGAAGCAATCTGTTCAAAAGCTCCGAAAGAACACCTTGAATATTATGAAAGCGATTGCACGTAAGTTCCATTATATTCTGAAGGTCGGCGAGGTCTTTATTCTTCATCTGTAGATTGTAGAACTGGTCTGGTCACGGAAATATGTATTGGAATTTTGCCAAGTTGGCGTAGCTGCAGATGACCTTTCAGTCGTGGCATTAATCGAAGAGTTCGAAGATTATTCCTTGTAGACAAAGAATGCTTGTAGAAAACTTATTCATCAAAGGAACGAAATTCGTATTCACCATTTCCATCATAAATTTTTTTGACAATTTTTTTTCTTTCTTCTGTAACACAGTAAGATCTGTGTTCTGTAAGGATTTTGGGGTTGCACTTCTTGTGCATTTGCCAGTGTCAAGTATTGAAATATTATCAAGTTTGACATTCCAAATTATTCAGCTCAGAACAATTTCGTGTTCTTCTGCAAATTCATTCATAAGAATTGCATATTGTATTGTATTGCTGACATCAATTAGGTACCTTGTAAGTCTATGTAACATCTGTCATACAAGAAGCTTTATTTTACTACCCACCTACACACAACGGGGAAGGTATGTTTTCGGAGTAAGGTATATTGTATGTCTGTTCTGTTCCCATTATTGTCTTTCACGGCTGGATGGATTCGTATGTTGTTTTAAATTTGAAAGCATTGCGATTGTGCTTAGCTATTTTTGATCAAAAATTGCTCTTTATGTTTGTTTCTGTTCTCTCTTTATTTCGCTTACCTAGAGGTAAGCATGCACAATCCTAGTCTGCTTTTTTGCTAAATAAAAATCTACAAATAATATCAAGTTTAATTTTAAAATAACTAGGCTACAGAGTTTTCCAACAGTATCTCAGTTTAGCACATTTTTGTGTCGGACTAACATTCCATTTGCGTACCGTTACTCACGACTTACAATGGGGTCTGTTGCGTCACTGCACGATTCATTGCTCCCGAGATCTGATAGCACTCTTATCTGAAACTATAGCAAGTGTGCAAGTATTTTACTTGTGTTACTTATAGCAAAAAACAAAAAAGCAAGAAGCTTGTTCGGTTGGACATTGCATATATCTGACTGTAGGTACTTACTAACCATTCTTGAATTTGATTAAATTTGATTTGTTTAGGATCGTCGATACAAAGTAATTTTTCTTATTCGAATATGTAATTGTGTGTATTTGTCTGTGGCATCGTAGCTCCCAAACGGATGAACCGATTTTGATTTAGGTTTTTCGTTTAGTTTCAAAGGTGACTTGATTGAGAATGTTCTGACTCTTTTTCATCCTTCCCCATCATTCCTTCCTTCGTCTTTTTTTTAAATTTATACTTGTTTTATATCTGTGCTTTTTTTATATATTCGTTCGTGACATACAACCAACTGGAGCTTGCAATTTTCTAGCTACGCCGCATTTTTCCCGGGAAAAAGTTATCTAAATTTTAAATCTGTTATTGTGTAGCTGTCACAGAATAACACGTAGTTGGTTAGTAAATGTCAAGGACATATTTTGAAAAATTCGAAATTCTCAAGCGAAATATTCTTGAATCATGACATTATTTTTTTGCAAAACACACATAAAATTCTTGCACCATCATTTCGCTACCGATATGTAAATTACCTACTCAATTAATTCGCGACAAATATTGCGTTACATTTAATTTTGCAGTTTATATTGAGTCTTGCAAAAGTGATTATGACATCAGATATGTCTGAAAAAATTGTTACTAATCGATGTTGATAAAATTGACATACACATAAATCATAACACACAATAATCTACCAAAAACAATTGGAATATTCATCTACCGAGTAAAATCTTACCGGACCGGATTAGCAAGTTGAAGTGGCAGTGGGCAGGGCACATATCACGCAGAACAGATGGCCGATGGGGCTATGAGACCTTGCCTTTTGCCAAATTTCATGATTCTAGGTCAACGGGAAGTACCCTATAGGTTTTGATTCCCCTATGAAATCGCAAAATATGCGACATAAACGTTCATATCTTTTGATTGCGTTGACTTACAACTTTTATTTTTTTTACAGCCGAAAGAAACCGTAGATTCAAGTATTTAGTATAAATTTCAACTTGATACCTTTACGCGTTCTTTTTTATGCACCCCATGATATGGGTATCCAATGAAAGGGTTTGCTAAGAAGAATACGACAAATACGTAACACTAAATTCAATAGGGCGGACGGCAAAAAGCTTGTTTTTAAAAGTAAAAAAAAAAAAATGTTGTCTGCGAAGTGGTCTTATATTATTCTAATAACGCACTCGATACAATAAGGCTAGACAAACATAGCATGAGATCGGACGATCTTACAGTGTTATTGCAGCAAGCAGTGGAAATTTCTGTGAGACCGCTGCGCTGTAGCCTTGTGCAAGTCAGCTGGCCGCCTGGCGACAAACTTTTCTGTGGAGTTAAGAGGGGCGCTACCATCGTATTTCCTTAACAAAACTCCTATAGAAAATGTTAGTACCTTCATTTGGCTACATAAGCAAACATGTTGGCCGACTTTACTGTGAACCGGTCCTACGTGCTTCCCTGCATGAAATGTAGAGTGGACTACAGTACTTTCTCGAAATAAATATTTCAAAAGATTTTTGTGTCATGTCACTACAGAATCTTTTTAAATATTAAAGAGAAATGGTACTAAAGCGGCTGAAAAAGATTATGTTTTATGATAGAGCTTCATGGTTCAACGTCATGTTACTTGTCTTTGGCAGAAATGTAGATTATTAGGCATGTGCTCTAATGTTTAATTTATTACAAATAACAGGCTTAGCGATGAATATAACCTATCTTTGATATAACTAAGTACATTACACATACTGAAAATATAAATTAAATGGCTGATAAATCTCTAAGATATGCGCGTTTAAAGTTTTAGGTGGGGATAGAGAGGGGATAATCTTTCTCGCAAAGCGTGTGTTAGTATAGCATTAATTTGTATGGCACGCCTGAAGCGTGACGTCATTGCTCAGTATAGTGCTCTCTCTGTCTAGCATTAAATTAAAATACTAATGACTTATTTATTTTTGAACTAATTTTAATTTTGTTTTCTTAGATGGGCTCTATTTATGATCAGCTTTTATAAGAGGTAATAAAAAAATATTAGTCATCATTCCTATTAAGGGCCATTAGGTATTTATAATTATAATTTTAGGATCCATCCAGTAGGAATTTTTTTGGAACTCAATTACATATTATCGAGTTATTATGGTTGTGGTCTATGGGTTGGCTACTAATATAATGCTTGAATTTATTAAAAAAAGTATCGCGTAATTATAAAATACTCAACGAAAAATAAGCTTACTAACTGACTACTCGATGCTATCAAATACTAGTTATTAAGTAAATTATAAATAATTGATACCCAATACTTTATTATACTTTATAAGACGTCGAAGCCAAACTATACACTAGTGATTCGTCTAACGACACCACTATGGTTAATATTCCGAAAACCCGTGCGAAGCGCTTTGATTCCACTTTTATTGTGCGAACTGCAAGTCTGTAGAATGCGCTGCATGCCCCGATAGTTGCAATCTGGGTATTTTTAAATCACGAGTGAATCGTTTTCTTCTAAGCAAGCGTGCTCCAACTTTGTATAAATATATATGTATGTATATCAGTCTCTGGCAGCCATATCACAAGCTTTGCTTAGCTTGGGGTCAGATGACCGTGTGTGCAAAAATGTCCCGAATATTTATTTATTTATTTATTTTGTTTTTTTGTAGACCGTATCATGGCAAGTTGAGAATCAAACGCAAGCTTATAAAAAAAATACCGGACAAGTACGAGTAGGACTCGTGCTCTGAGGGCTCCGTTAGACGGAACCCTCAGAGTGCGAGACCAAAAAAAACTAACTGAAGTTAAAATATTGAAAGACAAACTTAAGTTTGTAGTTGACAATAAGGTTCTTCCATACATTCCAACTACAAAATTTAAGTTTGTAATAGCAAAATAATTATTTTTAAATAATATAACTTCAAATTAATAACATTCGGATTTATTCCTATATAATTATGTACTATGAGACCTTGCCTCTTGCCAATTTCATGATTCTAGGTCAACGGGAAGTACCCTATAGGTTTTGATTCCCCTGTGAAATCGCAAAATGTACGACATAAACGTTCATATCTTCTGATTGATTTGACTTACAACTTTTCTTTTTTTACAGCCGAAAGAAACTGTAGACCCAAGTATTTAGTATAAATTTCAACTTGATACCTTTACACGTTCTTGAGAAAAAGGGTCTTGACAGACGGACAGACGGACAGATAGACGGACAACGAAGTGATCCTATAAGGGTTCCGTTTTTTCCTTTTGAGTTACGGAACCCTAAAAATACTATGATACGGTTATGAAGACTAACTTCCGCAAAGTAACGCTTGATTCAATCAACTTTTATTACTTTGTTTATTAAAGGTCGTCTACTAAAAGGAATTAATCTATATTTATCTTTGGAGTTATTAAAATATCTTCACAAATTGTTGTTGATATTTAAGCGAGAAGGTTGACCTTCAGTCACGTTTCTGAAGTAGGTTTCCTTCGGTCTTAAATTATGTTACTTACTAAATGCCCTCAAACAAGTTTAGATAATAAGTTGCGGCATATCATGGTGGTTTTAAGCATTTACTAAAACGCAGTAATTATTCTCAGCTCTGGTACTAACGTACTACATACAAACTAGATGCGTTAGTACCTCAGATCATAAAAACAAGGGTGATATAAATAAATATTTGAGGACATTTTTCACACACGGTCATCTGACCCCAAACTAAGCAAAGCTTGTGATATGGCTGCCAGAGACTGATATACATACATATATAGTTTTAAATACATACTTAAATAGATATTAACAACCAGATATAGAACAAACACAAATGTTCATCACATAAATGTTTGTCCTAGGTGGGAATCGAACCCACGCCCCCAAGCTCAGAAGGCAGGTTCACTACCAACTGGACCAACGGGCTATCATATGTTTAAACTTTCACGATTTGAACACATGTTTTAAATGTTTATTGGGACTTATCATGTATTATTTTATTGAAGTAAAAATATGTACCTTTCGCTCGACGCTTCGACCATGTTACAATGGTCGTGGTCACGAGCTGACTGATAACTGCGGGTACGGGTACGGGTAGGGTCATTTTTCAAGATCAAGTGTGGGTAGAAGAATAAAACACACGCTCTTCTCGCCGGACTCACCGCGAGAAACGAAAAACGAAACGAACGTTTGGTGAAACGAAAAGTAGCCAGTTGTTAAAAATATTAAATTACTAGTCGCTTTAAATTGTGGCTAGATATCTACGTGTCTATATTATTTTAAGACGTTAAACTTTCTCTAGCGTGATTCTTGCAACTTGCAAAACCTAGCCATTTTATGTTCCGCATAGCAGAAAATATTTCCCAGGTTTAATTTATCCGTCTCTGAGAAGATTCAAGAACAATGCGATGTCACAAGTACGCAATTCCAAACACCGATATGGCAATAAACAATTATTGTCTTGCATTTATTGATGTAATGGTTGACGTCAGCTTTGTGTCAGCCATACAAAATTAAATGCTATGTTGTATTAGTTTTTGTAGGTGAAGATATAGAAATTTTATTATCAGTTCTTACCACACATATAAATAAACCGGCCAAGTGCGAGTCGGGCTCGCGCACTGAGGGTTCCGTATCACCACAAAATTCAATAACGAAATTACCAGTTATAACTTGGTAATGAACAGAAACTTGTCACCGACTCGCACTTGGCCATTTTTTATTATTTGTTGTTATACTTAGGAGTGTGTACTATAATCGTGTTAAGTTTGACGCTTGTAAGTATTACCGTTTTAAGAGCGAATACAAAAATACGTAAAAAAAAAATTTTGACTTTTTTTATTATTTTTTTGTCTATCTACCGTAATATTGCATATTCTGTGAAAATTTCAACTGGCTATCCATTACGGTTCGAAAGATACAACCGTTAATAGGTAGGACAGACAGACGGACGGACGGACGGACAGACAGCCATCGTAGGCTTAGTAATAGGGTTCAGTTTTTTACCCTTTGGGTACGGAACCCTAAAAATACCAAGTTATAAGTTAAATGTACCAATTATTTGTCTGGGGTTTTCTGAAAGATCAAAAGTACTATTGTTGTTATCTTTTTTCACTTATAAACGATCCTAAAATTTACACAGTTTTAAGGTTATCGATCGTAGATATTATAAGTGCTAACCAGGTAATCACAACATATAAAAAAAAAAATGAAACCTACTCTGGTCAAAAGCAGGTACTTATACTGCGCTACACGCTCCAGTAATTTCACATTATCGTCGAGAAAATAACTTTTGAACTGTGACCTTTACACTAGACAAAATTTTGCGCAGTCTGTGCAACGAACGAGTTTAGAAAACTATTTAGTAGAGGTAAATCTAAACAAGTTTTTATAGTTAATCTAACAAACGAATTTAAATTTTAAATTGGGTACTCAGCCAACGAATTGATTTTTTTCTGCTTAATTTTTTTATAATTAATTTGTCTGCTTTCTGCACCCTATCAATGGCAACTGATTGCATAACATTTATTACATATGCAAAACTTGGGCATTAAAAATGCAAATATTATTGCATTTTCTAGAGAGTTATCGTTACTTTCAAAACTTAGATAAAACCCCGATCTTTGTTATATTATCTATACTAATATTATAAAGATTTGATTGCGTTGACTTACAACTTTTATATTTTTACAGCCGAAAGAAACCGTAGACCCAAGTATTTAGTATACATTTCAACTTGATACCTTTACGCGTTCTTGAGAAAAAGGGTCTTGACAGACGGACAGACAGACGGATAGACAGACGGACAGACAGACGGACAGACGGACAACGAAGTGATCCTATAAGGGTTCCGTTTTTTCCTTTGTGCCTCAAAATACAGAACCCTAAAAATACAAAGTTATCATCCCACTGATATTATTGCTTTAGTCCTGGTTATCTAGGTAATGGTTGCCTGGAATAAACGGTTTTAAGTGATAATACCGCCGCAACCACCTATAATACTGCCGTATATTTTGATTGATATTGAGAGTGTATAAGCTTATATGTTTGTCCGCATTTAACTCCGTAAGAGCTAAAAGAATTTGAATGAAAAGCAAATGACCAAAATTGGCGTCATATTTTTTTGCGCGGCCATCAACCATACTTGGTAATTAGATGTAGAATAATATGACTAACAACAGTTATCAAGGAGTATCTATCATACCTTACATAAGTCTAAACGAAATAATATAGTTTTTTTTTAAAGTGAGATAGGACATAATTAAAATTTAAAGTCAAATATCTCATCTCTGACTGCGTTTGTAGAAAAAATATTCACAAATTCATTCATCTGATAGTATTTTCCAACGTGGGCCAAGGTTGCAACAATGGCCACGGAATAAAACTAAATGCGCCACGTCCCATAGTGATTTGGTCATTGTCTTTTGGTATGGAGGTAGCTTAAACCTATTTTGTCTTCTGTGCTTAAACTGTCGTAGCAGCTGTAACACAGGTCTTCCTAGAAAAGCTGCTTACGAGACACCTACAGAAAGGTACTTATATTCTTATCCCCTTATTAATAAACGTGGAGTAGCCTTGGAATAGTTACTCCGTCTTTTGTCTTTTTCGATCGAGTTCAAAATGTGAAAGAGAGAAGAAGACAAAACACGACGTAACTATTCCAAGACTACTCCACGTTTATTAATAAAGGGTTATCATCATCAACCATTCTCCACCCACTGCTGGGTATAGGTCTCCTCTTTAGCGCGCCATCTTTTCCGGTCCTGTGCTAGCCTTGTCCACTGCTTTCCTGCTGCCTTAACGATGTCGTCCGACCAGCGGGCTGGTGGTCTGCCCGGTGGTCGCTTTCCGTTCCGCGGCCACCATTCTGTGACTGCTTTGGTCCACCGTCCGTCTTCCCTTCTGACCAAGTGTCCCGCCCATCTCCACTTGAGTCTCGTGATCCGTTTAACCACGTCTTCGACCTTCGTTCTTCGTCGAATTTCTACGTTTGGTATGCGGTCCAGGAGAGAGATGCGCAAGTTGCGCAACATGGCCCGTTAATGAATTGTTAATTTTAGACTTGTCAAAATGTTAGGTTAATATTATAAATATTGGTGAATAAATGAATTGAATTGAATTCTATTTAACCGAAAAGCGGGTGAAACCAAGGAGCGTCCTTGGTAGACAATATTTGCATCTTGTGGTTAGCAATTTATTTTTAAAACATATATTAGTAACAGTAAACAGTAAAGTTATCTAGTAGTAACTGTTGTTTGGAATCAGTCATGTTTTTGCTTCGCGTCGGGTCAGTGAAGGGAGTGGGTGCGGCTTTCCTCGTGTGGGCTAATGAACTGGTTTGCTTTTTGTTTGTGTTTTGGTTTATGTGCATAGAATGTATCCTAGATATGAACAAGTGTTCTGGATGAAGTTTTGACGCAATTTCCTGGTGATATAATTATTTCGTAGGCGGTAGGTCAAACCTTTTTTATTGCATAAACAGTTTATACGTTTGTGTGTGTGTTGTTATATTTTTATAAGTACATGACCGTTTTAGGGTTACGTGCCCAAAGGGTGAAAACGGGGCCCTATTACTAAGACTACGCTGTCTGTCTGTGTCAGTCTGTCTGTCCTACGTATATATTAACGGCTGTATCTTTCGAACCGTAATAGATAGCCAGTCAAAATTTT
Organism: Agriopis aurantiaria; assembly: GCA_914767915.1. Taxonomy (NCBI): domain Eukaryota; kingdom Metazoa; phylum Arthropoda; class Insecta; order Lepidoptera; family Geometridae; genus Agriopis; species Agriopis aurantiaria. The sequence continues at coordinate 17,152,331 of OU611982.1, read as the reverse complement.
CACAGAATATGTAATGTTACGGCGGATTGACTAACATATAATAAAAAAGTCTTAAAGTATAAACTAAATTCTCATACACCGAACGTTTTTTAAACGTATTTTTGTATTTGCTCTAGTGTAAAAATGGTAATCCGTACAACCGTCAAATTTAGCATGATTGTAGTACACACTCTAAAGTAAAACAAAAATAATAAATACTGTCAAGTGCGAGTCGGTGACCACTTTCTGCTCACCACCGGTTCTCGTACGATCACCGAAGTTAAGCAACGCCAGGCGCGGTCGGAACTTGGATGGGTGATCGCCTGGGCATGATGTCTATTTGCACTACTTTTTTGTAGGTACTTTAGTAGTTAACAATTTATGTGGTGGTACGGAATCCTCAGTGCGCGAGCCCCACTCGCACTTAGCCACTTTTATTTAATTCAAATTGGTTCCTCGCAACTTTGCAAGTATGCGAGATCTGGGCCAGAATCTAGTCTAACCACTTATTTGCTCGTTTCCCTCTCGTTTCGATAGATCAAAACTGGCTGCCAAGGTTCGTACATTCACGACTTCCCAAGGTCGTTGTCCCATTGTCCCAACTATCCTACTTGGCAGTACCACTGCTTATCGATACTAAATCTACTCGATTCCATCACGATCGAGTGATGAAATGTGCATTTTGACTTTCGACATGCGTTGTTATCGCGCCGTGTAAGATTGTGAAACAGCAGAACAGAAGCAGTTCCTTGCTTACTTGTTTTAAATCTTATGTGTATTAAGGCAAGGTTGCATATCTACTATCTAAAAATACATAATTTTCTTTTAAGTATTATGAAAAAAAAATGTGCTGTAATCATGGGAATACCAAAACTAACCATTCCAAACCATTCAAACGACTTGCCAATCTGCAATCGTCAAAATCCACATCACTTAAAAAGCTAGCAGTCCAATGAAACTTTTGTTCAAGGCGCTTTTTGTTTTCTTAAAATAAACATGCCTTGGTTTCGTTTCAAACTGTTCGCGCCGCAGTGGCAGGGACGGGGTGGTTTCAAAAGGAGAACCTGTGAGGAGAACCCTCTTGTTAGGCTACCGCGCATGCGTAGACTTTACCAACCCCAGTTTTCCAATATGGCGACGACCGCCACAAGTTTAGCACGCGCTCCCTATTTACATGGCAATTTCTAGTATAATTATTATATTTTGACTTAAAATTTGTTTGTGATAACGCGCAAAACTTTTTGCTTCCTATTTTCTTTCATTGTTTTGCGAAATTTTGAATTATCATGCGTGATTAATTACGTCGCAGCGAGATCACATTTGTGTTTGATTGAGTTAAGGTAGCGTTTATTACGTTCAATGTCACTCGGGCTGTGAGTCGATACAGCTGATCGTTAATAAGCCTTTTAACAAAATATTAGTAACCTATTTAATCAAATAAAAATAAAACGATTCCCGCGCTTTTAAAAAGTCGAGTCACTGGTCGAAAATAAAAATAAAAACCAAATATCGTATCGTGTCCGTGGAGTTCGTAAGGTCAGTCAAGCTGCGTCGGTCGAAGGTGTCGCCGGCGGCTCTGCTGCTAGGCACGAGGCCTGTCTCCGGCCTGCTGGAGCCTGTCAGGAGCCCCGAGGAGCCAGCGCTGGACGTCGCTTCGGATAAGTCCTACTGGGGCAGCGTTGCGCCTGCAATGTCAAGTAAACATCTTTGTCCTTCTAAAATTGCCTATACGTACTCTGGTTTATTATATACTTAGTTGCCACTAATGAGGTTTTAATTGAGTTTTTAATTGGCCTTCAAGGTCCAAACAAACTAGCAAATTAACAGAATCGTACATGAAGATTGTATAGGTGCCCTTTTCAGTTCCTAGTATAGGAAATTGATACACTGAAAGTTTTTATCGAATGGCATGAAACAGCAGTTAATTACTCCACTTTTATAGAAATGCACTCGCACGTGTGAATTATAAATATAGCATGTAATAAATCGCCCCATATCGTTTTTATGAGAATCCGTGTGAGTCATGCATTTCCAGGCAACTGCAGCTCAAATGAATGAATGCATTGCAAAGTATAATGCAAAGAAAAATATCGGGTTAAATTGAATTTAAATAAAAACTGAAAGCTACAAGCGCGCTATTTCATAAGCAATTTTGAAATTCTAAGCATACCCATAACAGCGCAATTTTTTTTCAATTTTCAATTGTCAGTGACAGTGACGTCACACAGATCTAAACAAACAGATTTTGTAATGATATTTGCGAATTTAATGTTGTAAAGCTATTTTAAGAGCGATTTATCCAGAAATTATCACCAAAAACAGTCCGGAGGTTAAATGTGAGAAGAATGGAGAAACATTTTGTGCAAGCAGACAGCAGTAACTTACCCAAAATTAATGTATTTATGGTTGCATATTTCTTCAATAATAATCTACGTCATTGTTTCTACGCTGCAGAACTCAAAACGTAAAAACTACAATGTAAGCATTAATTTTTAATTGCTGGATAAAGGCTTACCCCATTTCCTTTAATTTTGAAATTTTCACACTATTTTCACGACGAGATATATTCGGAACGACGTATATATTTCGATGAGGTATCTCAATGCTTGGAATTTAACGTACAATTGTATATTCATAAACAGACGTTATATAATGTAATAATTAGTCAAGAATGTCGTGGTATTTTTCTAAAAATAAACAAACCTTGGACATCGTCCAGTTCGAATTGAGATTAGTCGAAAACGAGTCTAACTCGATTTCCGCGCCACTTCTCGGTTACCTCAAGCGATTGCCAAATTAAGGGCGGGATTAAACTATACCAAGTATATCTAATTGGTATAACTGGAACGAACCAATTGTGGCGGCGGTGTTCGGTTGTTGATAAGGAATTTCACTTTTCATGCACGAAGCTACACTAATGCGTCTTGTACACAACGCATCTATGTTGAGCAGTTAGAGAAAGATGAACGTACCATTGCATGCGTGCATACTGCTCTCGTACGTGCGCCCTTGTCCTGTGCTGTCGTTGGTTCTGTTGTTGTTGTGTGTTGTTTCTTGAGCAGGTTATTTGCTCCGTGTGCAATACGCATAAGGCTGAAACCGCACTGACATCAGGTAGCTTGCTTATCGCCTAATGCCTAACAAGTTGTCTGCATGGCTGTATCTTAAACCGCCTGATTGCTCATCCACAAACCGTAGATCTGTGAACATCGCACACTGTGTGTATACGCGATCTCGTTTGCCTCTCCTGCAATATATGGAATGAGCAACCTGTGCATTTCCAAGTAACTTTAGCATGGGGTTCTGTAAAAAGTCTGTGAAGATTCGTATGCAACGTATTTGGGACACCCCTGGTGTTACAGATATCCAAAGGCGACAGTGATTGCTTACCATCAGCTGATCCGTTAGCTTGTTTGCTATCTGTGGCATAAAATTACTGTTTAGAATCGTCTGAAAGCTAACCAGTTGTCATTACAACAAAAATTAAATTTTGTTCCAATGCCTAGGTCAGAAAATTCACCGCAGTCACCTGCTTCGGCCTATAGTTTGGTCAGTTTCTACTGGAATGCCTACTAACCAAAAACTTGAAGGATTAGAATCTTTGCCTAAAGGGTTTTAGCTCGTGTTCAAACTCCAGTCGTTGTTTTTGTCTCACGTAACGTTCTTACTGGGAATTAATCGCTCTCAGCGTAATCTTTGTGGTCTAGAAGTAAATGTCAAGGGTCGGGCCATTTACGTCACGTCGCAATTGCCAATCTGAAATAAACTGAAACCTTTGAACAACACAGGGCAATTTGTAATGTAATGAAATACCTAAACAACAAAACAACCCTCTTTACTTGAAAATATCCAAATTTATATGGGATAGAACATTATTATGTTTGTTTTCTAAGCTTTCTTTATTTTAAAGTGTACTAAAACTGGTAGTAGGTGGTGAAAGATGGATATATAAAATAAACTAGCAGTGCCCTGCGGTTTCACCCGCGTCGTTATATTATATTACTCCTTATATCCTCAACTATCTGCCAGTTATAGTCCCATCAAAATCGGTCCAGTCTATAGCGAACATAAATACACACATCGCCTTTTATAATATAAGAAGAGGGACACTTCGGTAAAAAGTTTTTTTTAGGTCTGACAGCTGCAATAAAATTATGTATGATAGTTAAAGGCACAATATTGATATAACATAAAAAAAACACTGTAAACTCAGCTGTCAGCCACAATCGTATGTTCATACACTTCACAAAAGTTTATTTGTGACAAAAACACACAACAGAGAACACAAAAAAAAAAAACAATATGAGAACAATAAATGTTTTTTTAGGGATACTTTTTTTCGTGTCTGTGGTTCAGTTGTTTACAAAAACATCATCATCATCATCACCAGCCGGAAGTCGTCCACTGCTGAACATAGGCCTCCCCTTTTAACCACCACACTTAACGACAGCCTACCTTTTGCATCCACTGGATGCCCACAACTCACAATGTCATCTGTCCATCTAGTGTCCATCTAGTAGTGTGAGGCCAACCTACGCTGCGTCTTCCGGTTCGTGGTCTCCACTCCAGAACCTTTCTTCCCCGTCGGTTATCGGTTCTTCGAGCGATGTGGCCTGCCCATTGCCACTTCAACTTGCAAATTTTAACATGTTTACAAAATACTGCAGCAAAATTTCCACTTAATTTTTTTAAATGGTAGGTTTAAATACTCTCGCAGCTAAATCACAATCAACATATTATTCCTATTCTGTATACGTAACCGCAACCTCTATGTAAACGCAAGGCCATCATTTCTCATTTGGTATGCCATAAACGGCACTGGAAGGGCAGTGAAAGCTTCGCAATGTAACTCATACGTTGTCACTTTTCTTAATGAGCATGTACAAATGGAAAAGTAATAATGCAATGTAAAGTATACATTGACTTTCAATCCGATTGTAATGATTAGTAGGCGTACTGCAAATGATAGACGCAACTGACAAAGAAATACTTAGGTAATTTTTATTGCACCTAATTTAATGTAGTGCAATAAACACCATGACGAAGTTTTTTTTTATAATGTTACATATGTTACATGTTTGCTGTCACCAAAAAACCTCGCAGAGGTTTATCTGGGTGCTATATAATTAAGTACTTAAATTGGACCTAAGAATGGTAATTATATTAAACCTAATTTAATGTAGAGCAATCTGTGCAATATACACACGATGAAAAAATTAATTAATTATAGTACTTAAACTACAAATGGTAATTGACTACTATCCAAATCGCGTGACAAAAAATAAACAAGCTTTTTATAGGAATAGTAAAGCTGACTTTTTTAATAATCTTTAAAAAGTTATGGATTTAACGCTTTAAGTTTGAATTGTTAAATATTTGCCAACATTTTATGGGTTGTAAAACAAACAAAAAACTGTTGATGTATTTTAGGCCAAAGTCAGCAAAAACCTCGTATTATTGCTGGAAAGGGCAAACAGATCGTAAATCACGTCTTTTTTATCTTCTTTCTCAACCCTTATAATATTTTTTATAACGCAAATTCTCCTTGGTGTGGTTCGGTGTAAAATGATTAAAATATTCTTAGTAATGCAAACACGTAAATTAGGTTCTGGGAGGTCACCGCATTAATTTGTGTCGTTCTATTTAGCGTAGATATAGAACGAAAGAAAAGGCAAAAAATACTCTAAGTGCATCTTGCTAAGCCTCCTGATTTGGAAACTACAGAAGGCGTGCACCAGGCGCGGCTTATTCGATGAAAAGTTCAACAGTAAACGCGTAAGTTATGGATTGTGGTTTCTCGCCTTGGAGAAGTTACACGTTGTTATTATTTACGTTAACCACGCAAGTCTGTTAATGCCGCAAAGTTATATAACGTCCGCAACACCTCAAAGGTCAGATTCCGCACTTTAACCTTTACCTAGTCTATTTTTGGGTTCAATTTTACGGGGTTTGGGTTCAATTTTGTTTAATCAAATACAGCAACTGTACATCTACCCACTGAGAACACTCTTTATGATTCAACAAATAATTCATTTTTAAATGAAATCATTTTTATTTCTGCCCACGACTTCAATAATAATGGTGAAGAAAAATGGGCTTTAACATGTTCGAAGGAGAGTGTAATATTTCAAGACACCCACGTATTAAGAATACGTGCAATAAAATAACTGTAGGCATTGCCCGCCCTTTCTTCCATGAAACACATCGACTCATATGTGTAGCTTCACCCCTAAGCGCCAGGGTGTCTCGTGAAGGTAGTCTTGGTATAAATAAATAACCTTCGCTTCTTGTAATCCGAGGTCAACTTCGTACCTTTTTTAAATACATAGGTCAGGGGTTGATTATACAAGGTGAGAATCGAAAAATGTGTGAGTAGTGATTATAGACGTATTCCGCAAAATACACGTGATGGGTTTTTTTTCTTAGAAGTTCAGTGGCTCTTGCGACTACATAATGTTAAGTAAATCATCATCATTTCAGCCTATCATGTTCCCACTGCTGGGACTCAGGCCTTCTCTCAGAGAGAAAGGATGTGCCCTAATCTACCGTGCTGGCCTAGTGCATGTTGGTGCACTTTTGTGGTAAATAAAAGTTTCTAATTAAAGTCTCAGCGTTGATTTGGCGGTCAACAGATCAGTGATGTTAGACAACGTACGATCTGATCATTTTCAAACGGGTAACCACGAGTGGTATACAACTGAGAGCTACATTTCGTTATTTTTATTAGAAAACTACAATCGTTATGCTATGGTAGCTCTGGGTGGTCTAAAAACCTCTGATACTTGCGGGGTCGGCCATTCACTTTGTCATCATCATTATCAGCATAATCAGTTATATCTTTTTCTACGCCTCGCACCACAAGATCCGCCACTCAGCCCGATCAACGGCTTTTCGCTTCCAGCCACTTGCCTTACGTAGGTATATCGTCGCTCTATCGAGTCTCAAGGTGTCCTGCACTACGTTTGGCCATTCGTGGTCTCCAACAGAACACGTCTACCCTAACGGTTATCAGTTCTGCGACAGATAAATCCTAACCGCCCCACGGCCACTTCAACTTGCTAATACGCTGAGCTATGTCGGGGACTTTGGTTCTGTGTACGATCCCTCAGAGACACGTCTTGCCACGTCTTGAGATTGCCTGGAAGAAATCGCTTAAGGTGATAAGGCCACCTATTATTTCCGGTCTTGTATTATTTTATGTGACTTTTTGTATTTTTTATTTCGGTGTATAATAAAGTGATATATTGTTATTGTCTTGCTCTTTCCACCACTTTTTATGGAAATAATTTCACCTACATTTACTATAAAAAAAATCCTAGATAAAATAACCCTACTTGACTCGGTTCGTCGAACAATAAACAACGAGGAATCCAAAAATCTATAGCGCGTGTCTGTGGTTATGCAACTGATATGACCCATTATATGCGATAAGCAGGGCCGTTGCCTCGAAACTGGGTTACGGGTTTTCACCTATATCGTTTTTTAGGAAACAAGCAGCGTTTCACCGGTTTTATACAGCTAATTAAATTGTATAGCGGAGGTAGATTGGCATGATTTACGTTTTTTCGCGTGGGGTCAGAATCGCCTACGCGAATTTCTATTCGCTATACAAATTCAACTTTGAAAAGTAGCTCTTTAAACTCATTAGGCTGTGAAGAGATAAATAGATACTTAGTCGAGGGTCTATTAATCTTTGTCAGCTTTGAGAATATTGAAATTACCTTTTTACATAAATAAATCTAAAACCAACCAGTGCTGTACCAGCTGCGAGTTTTTAGTTCATAGAAATTTCTACGTGACTTTGTTTTGGCAAAATTTATACCGAGAAAAGTCACAAACAGTTATTGGTAGGCGTCTACTTTTCAGTTACAGTATTATAATAGCTTTTACAACACATTTGCTCAAAAAGTGCACTTACGATAACTGAATACATCTTTCGAAAGTTAAACATTACGGATCATACAACGGAGCGTGCTATAATGAAACGCATCATACAACGGAGCGTGCTGTAATGAAACGCATCATACAACGGAGCGTGCTATAATGAAACGCATCATACAACGGAGCGTGCTATAATGAAACGCATCATACAACGGAGCGTGCTGTAATGAAACGCATCATACAACGGAGCGTGCTGTAATGAAACGCATCATACAACGGAGCGTGCTATAATGAAACGCATCATACAACGGAGCGTGCTATAATGAAACGCATCATACAACGGAGCGTGCTGTAATGAATTTGTCCGCACGCTCCGTTGTATAGCACCGTGCGTGTACGTTACGGTATTTTTTTAATTTCCATTTTTTGTTTTTTTCTCGCAAATGTGTTGTAAAACGTTGTATGGCACACGTGCGGATTGGTTATTACAAACTCGTGACTATGGTAAGCCCTCGACTTCGTCTCGGGCTTACATTCGTCTACTCGTTTGTAATAACCAACTTTCCGCACTTGTATCATAAATAACTATTCCAAATCTCCTAAATAATAACTAAAATGATACGACAGCCTGTTTCCATACGAATATCGACAGTTGGTAATATCTTCGTTCCCGAGGGATTTCAGAACTGTCGAAATATTGGTCCAGGGGGATTAAAGCTTTCATCAAAACCCTGTTTGCTAGGATTACTTCGCTTCCATATTTATTACTACAGAAGTGACATGAAACCAAGTTTAGTTACCCTTTGGAATTCCCTAGATATCCCTGTGTGTGTCAAAATTGTATTATCATTTTGCTTACCTGAAGTATTTAGCGGGCGAATACACACTTTATTGGTTCCCAAACTTTTTAAGAGGCATGATACTTATTTCCTAACTTCCAAAGAACTTTGTATTGACATTGAAAATTGAAATAAACGATTATGAAGAGAAAAAAACTACTGTCCGATTTATTTTCCCTCTTATTTTTGAGAGGCTCCGCTCTCCTGGTAAAGGCACATAGTACCTACATCGGGCCCTCTTAAATTTATACACTTTTTAACTGACGAAATAAAGAATGAGGTCGACGCGTATTTTTTTCAGTAATAACATAGGTTTCTAACATGTTTTCTTCTTTTGTTACAGCAACTAGTGGTTCTGGAAGCGGCCCTGGCGGGGGAGAGCCACGGCGTGGTGGTGACGTCACGCCGCACGCGCAGCCCCAGCGGAGGCTCATCAAAGTCGACTTTGAGAACCTTGAGGTAAGGTATAGCTTTCAGAGTTGTGACTGCCAAGCATTCGAAAGTCAGCCAATAAACATTTAGCTAGCATAAAATGAAGCAGTTTCATAAATTATACGGACATGGGCTCTTAATATTTAAGAACCTAGGCTTTTCTTTTAGATAGCGCTACTATAGAGAAAGAGCTTGATATATGAAAGAGAGTTTTCTTTAATAAACCTTTATTGCCCTCACATTACCACTTAATTTTGTTGGGAGCTTGATTAGATATCTTAGCGACCAAGAAAGTAAAAAAAGGAAAAAAAATATGGGTTTGTTCTGGGCTCGTCTCATTAACCATGTTTGCGTACATCACGGGAAAAGTCAAGTCACCGTCTTGTGACCACATCATCACATCACACATGATCAGCCAGTAAACGTCCACTGCTGAACAAAGGCCTCCCTCTTAGAGAGGGGTGTTGAAATCCCCGCGCTTAGCAGGCGGCTTGAGAATCGCAGACGGTCACTGTGTACTAATAGGATCCTGCAGCCCATCCTCCGGTGATTCTGGTCGCAGCTTTAGGACATACTCGAGTCTTTCTTGGTGACCGATGCGGCACAATTAAAGATGCTTACCACATATTAATGGAGTGTGCCTGGATCGAAGGACTGAGTCGTAAACTATTGGACTGAGATAATGTACCCTGGCAAGTTTTTTTTTATTTTTTATTTATTATTATTTATTTATTTATAAAAAAAAGAACCCAATAGGAAAATATCAAGTTGTGTCATTTAATTAAAATCCTGCCTAAAAATAAAAGATTTTTGTTTTAACCAGAGTTACCCCAACCCTTTTACAGAGATTTCTCATCTTCAGCCAATTTCAATAAAGACCGACCCCTTTGTTATTCCCCGGAACAAATTCCCGTTGATCGAGATACAAGTCTCGTTATCTGCCGCAGCAGCCCTACAGGCTTGGCAATATGCCATCAGATGAAGCAGAGCACTCTACTACTTGAGTGTGGCTAACTCACGTACTAGGATTCCATGCTAATGGAAAATTTACGTTACGTTTCTCTGAATTATGGTTAGGTTTCTTTGAATTTCGGATTTTTATGATAATTTAGATTTTTGTTGTCCATGACGGAACGGAAATTTTTCGTTTGGGATCAGAGTTTGTGTGATAGTCTGTTTGCATGAATGTTACCACTATTTCGCGCAGATAACGGAACGCGTCCGCATTACGACTTATGTGGTCATAGAGACGGTCAAACACTTAGAATAACTATATACAGAAACCAAGTACATTCGCAAAATTTAAGCCGTTCAAATTGAGCCATATATGACACCAAACGACGCTCGCGCGGTCAGTGCCCGCTGTAATAGTGTTCCGTGGTCAGTGCTCTTAGTCAGGTGATAGTGTAAAGAGCTCCCAAAAAAAATTACTTAATTATTGCCGCATAATTTTTGCGTCTGTGTGCGTGACGAGGCAAGTAAACACAGCACACGTAGCGAATTTGTAGCTTACGTTTTGAGAAGGTGTTGTTTGGAAACTTACCATCGTGTGTAGTTAATCTAAGGTCAAACAAAACGACGGACGAAAGTTATGGTGCAAAAGGCAGGCTGTCGTTCAGTGTGGAGGTTAAAGGGAGAGGCCTATGTTCAGCAGTGGACGTCTTCTGGCTGATGATGAGAGACGGTAATTTTTCAATTTTCATGTTATAACGACACGCGTTCATGGCAAGAAATCTCATGTTGTGAGATGGAGAATAAGGATTTTACATAAATACTTACGTTGTTACCTACGTACGCTTCATCAAAACTCGCGACATTATAAGGAAACAACTCGGAAACATTATAGACGATGCGTAGTACAAGTAGCAAGTAGAAGTTGTAAGTAGCTACTACGCATAGTCTGCAAGGTTTTGCTTATCGCAGTGGTAGTGGAAGTACTACTAAGCACTACCACTGCCACTCTCACTAAGCAAAACGTTGCAGACGATGCGTAGTAGCTACTTACAACCGTCTGCAAGCGCCTATATTACAAAGTACAAACGGCGCGAGCCGCCGCAGCCGCGGCCACCTGTGCGCAGGCGACCGTCTCCGGGAGCGTGCGTATTCCCTGATGAAGGAGCTCTAATGGCTCCAAAACCGGTCGATCGTCTCGACCGATAAACATAATCGTGAGCATAAGCCATTTGTAATAACTAATTAGTAGATAATTTCAACCATTTAATATCTTTTAAAATGTAAAAATGCGCGAGCGCGATACAAGAAATCTACATTAGCATCACATCATTCTCGTATCTATAAATCAGTAATAACTTCATATTTTCTGCCATCTATTTTATAAGGTCTGATCACTAAATTTAAATAAGTATCTATTAAGTCAAGAACTCGTTCATCTTCAAAAATAGGCACAGCTACTTCGCAAGTTTTGACTTCCTATCAATAAATAAAGATTGCTCTAGTTTTGCATAACACGATTCCTGATAAAGTAACACCTACCTAATTTAATAAGTCCAATTTGGCACTTCATATTGGACGCCTACATGCCTACGATCCAATTTGTCGTAAAAATGATATAGTCGCTCGCTTCTTTTGTATGATTAAATTAGTTTCACTATGCGGGTTTTCCCGTAATTTGGTTGACCGGTAGAAGCTTTTTACTGTACCTTATCTAAGCTTTTTACATAATATATTTATTTGCCAATATTGATATGGCAAATAGATTTTAAATTTCAATTCCAATTTAGAATATAATATAATTGGGAAGTTAATAATTAAAGCGTCAACACAAATAAATCCAAAATATTTGGAATTCACTAATAACTAAACTAATAACTATTCAAATAACCCACCCCTAACCGTTCCCGGCGCAAAGGTACCCAAAACGCTCGCTGCGTTACCGCGTTGGATGGCAATGGCCAACCTTTGCACCAGGAACGAGCCGGAGCGGGAGTCACCACACTTTACCTCGAGCCTCAATTTCAATTTAAAAAAATCATTTGGAAAATGTCATAATTATAGATAATATAATATTAAATGTCATATTTATCGACATAATATAATATCAAATGCACAGATCAAATGTCTTATAGACTAATGCCTCATATGGACAAAGTGACAAATATCACATAGACAAGTGTGAAATATTGAATTATGATAATTTTGGCGCCAACGTGAAAAATATGTCGTTTCATTGTATTATTTTCGAACGTAATGATCAAAGGTAATGGTGGATTATTACACGTGCTCGAGTGTGGGCGTGATATAACGCGGTGAAACAGGACATGTATTTTCGTGTTGTTTCCAAAGCTCCATAGATGCCTCTTGTAAAGACTTCACCACTATACTAGCGCATGACTTTGATTTGACCGTGACTTAGTTTACTTGACTCTGACTGACTCGTTTGACTACATTTCATCAAACTTGACAATAATACTTAACACTGGAAAATGCACAAGAGTGCGACGCCAAAATCCTCAAAGAGGAAAGAATAAGAAAAAGTGTTTTGTGGCTCATTGATGCGTGAAATAAGCTCCTACTATAAACCCAGATTAGATAATAGTTTGTATTGTAATATTGTACTCCTCGTGAATATTAATCATGTTATTTGATATGGGTTGTTGAAGCGGAACTTTCAGCATAATAATAATTATTTACCTACTTAGATACAACGAAGTCGTAAAAAATGTATGGTTTTTGAATGAAAATTTGAGCTATAATATAATAATAATAATAATAAAAAAAAAAAAACCGCTGTCACGACCTGACGTTTATTTTTCCGTTAACATTTTTTTATTTCATATTAATTGTTTTTACCTTTTATAACATAATATTACAAGCAATAAAGTTTCATAATAGTCCTACACACCGAAAATCAATATGTATAAATGCCGAAAACAGGATAAAAATGTGTTCAATAGTTCTACGACAAAATACCAAACTGACAGCTATTGTCAAACATGGAAAATTAAATACAATATCGAAATGGTAAAATAATTTGTGAAATGATAACACGGTCAAAAACGTCTGCAGCGGCACGACTCACAAACGCACAACCTCCACCACCGCCCGCCTCGTCGTCGTCTCCGAGCTCCTCGTCGGGTGAAGATGAGTACCACACCACCCGCGAGGCAAGCGGCTCGTCGAGCGACACGAGCGGGCCTGGGACACCGCCGCCACCTCCACCTGCGCGACGGGGACGTCCCCCGCTGCCGGCACGCTTGGGGCTTGTGGGGCATTCTGCCACACGCCCGGCCCCCGCTACCGGTGGTGTAGTGCGTCGCATGCGATGGTCTCCAACCATGAATGAGAACTGCATGCGCGCCTATTACAGGGCTACAGAGGGAGGAACCAACTTGAGTGCGTACTGTGCCAGGATGCTGCCTTTGTTTCAGGACCTTGAACCGACCGTCACCGTATCCGCCCAGCGACTATCGGATCAAGTGCGGGCTATCCACCGGTGTAAACTGCTGGATGACTCTGTGCTTGATCGGCTCCGCCTGGAGGAACTACGTGCTCGTCCGACTCCTGCTTTGATGCGGGACCCGCCCGTCGCGTCGTCTGCCCCGACTTTGGCGTCACTGCCGGCGTCGGTGGCGACACTAGCGGCACCGGCTGATCCCGTTGTCGACGAGGGAGATTTGACGAGTAATAGTGTCTCTGACCAGGTGAGAGAGCAATTGAGGGGGGCTTTGGAAGACGCAATCTCCCAGTATCGGTTCGCACCCGACTCTAGGCCGCGTCTACCACGTTTGCCCACCCATAGACGCAATCTAGCGTTAATGGGAGCCCTGAACGCTTTGCTAGCTCCCTATTTGAGGGCTAGCGAAGATTTAGTTGATACCCACTCGATTCTGTACTGCGGTGCCATCGCGGCGTGTCGCGTTGCACGTGTTAAGTTCCCGGACACTAACCGTGCACCGCGAACCGCCGGGGGGGTACCCGCATGGCAAGTGCGGATCGAGCGGCGTATTAGCACGTTCAGGACTCTCATTGCAAAGCTAATCTGCTTCAGCCGGGGGAATAATCGCCCCCGAGTCATGCGTTTCGTGACCCAGGCTTTCGCTGGGACCGAAATTAGGCCCCAGCACTATCTAGCCAATGTCATGGAACGCATCGACTATCTGAAGCAGAAGGTCTATGCATGGGTAAGTCGTATTCGCCGCTACAGAGAGCGTGTGAATAGATACTGGCAAAATCGCCTTTTCCAAAGTGACCAGAGGAAGGTGTACCGAGGCTGGGAAGAAACTGACCAACGTGTGAGTGACGGGCAGCTACCAGATGCAAACGCCATGATTAATTTCTGGCGCGGTATCTGGTCGGTGCCCGTCGAGCACACCGAGGGTGATTGGATGCGTGTTGTCGAGCGGGAATGCGAGTCCATCGAACCCATGGGGTCTATTTTAATAGACTCCGTAGACGTTAGTTGTGCGATCCGTACGGCGCAGAACTGGAAAAGTCCTGGGCCGGACGGGTTGCACAACTTCTGGATAAAATGGATTCGATGCTCGCATGACCGCTTGGCGACGCAATTCCAAGAAGCCCTTGAGCTCGGTTCCCTTCCCAGCTTCATGACCACCGGTGTCACCTTCCTGCTCCACAAGTCCGGTAGTACCACGGAAGCCAAAAACTACAGACCCATCACGTGCTTGCCTACCATCTACAAGCTCCTTACATCCATTTTGAAAAATAAAATTAACGCGCACATTGTTGCGAACAACGTTTTGGCCCATGCTCAAAATGGATGTAGGGTTGGGTCCCGTGGTACTAAGGAGCTCCTCCTCATCGACACGGCCATTAGCCAGCAAGTCCGGCGTAACAAAGGAGCCCTCTCCGCTGCCTGGATTGACTATAAGAAGGCCTATGATTCAGTGCCTCATTCATGGCTAGAGAGGGTTTTAGAGTTGTATAAAATTGATACAACTCTAAAATCATTCTTAGGCGCATGTATGAGGCAATGGACCACAGTCCTTCGTCAACCAGGTGGTGGGGACGGCACCTCTGGCCCGCAGGACTTGATAAGGATTGAGCGAGGCATATTCCAGGGTGACAGTTTTAGTCCATTGTGGTTTTGTCTGGCTCTGAACCCTCTCAGCACTCTGCTGAGGGATTCAGGACTAGGCTATCGACTTCGAAGAGATGGTCAAGTCATCTCCCACCTGCTGTACATGGACGATCTCAAGCTGTTCACACCGAAACGCCAAGACTTGGTGGAGCTGCTAAAAATCACAGATGTTTTTAGCAGCGCCATCAGGATGGAGTTCGGTGTAGACAAGTGTGCGGTCATGCATGTACAGCGAGGGAAAGTTGTGAATTCTCCGAATTTACAGCTCTCTGAGGTGATGACTCTCAGATCTCTCTCCGAGGCCGAGACCTATAAGTACCTCGGTATGTCAGAGTCATTGGGTATATCAGTAGAGAACATCAAAAAATCGGTGAAGGAACGCTTCTTTTGTCGCCTTACAAAAGTACTTAACAGTTTTTTGTCTGGCGGCAATAAGGTGCGTGCCTTCAACGGTTGGGTGATGCCTTTATTGATATACTCCTTTGGCATATTGAGGTGGACTCAAACTGAGCTGGACGCCCTGGACAGGAGGGTCCGTCAACTGCTCACATCTCATCGCATGCTACACCCACGCTCGTCTGTTATGAGACTGTACATTCCGCGGAAGTGGGGGGGTCGAGGCTTTTTAAATGCCAAGAACCTACACAACCGCGAAGTGTGCAGTCTCAGGGATTTTTTCCGTAACAGCGAGAGTGGGATGCATCGTGATGTTGTGGCAGTTGACAGGGGCCTCACGCCGCTCTCCTTGGCAAACGAGAATTGGCGCAAACCATCGGTGCTGAGCATCGAAGACCGCAGGGACGTATGGAAGGGCAAGGAGCTGCACGGGCGGTTCTATCGGGCCTTAACAGGGCCCGATGTGGACCTGCTTTCGTCGGTGAACTGGTTACGATTCGGAGACCTCTTTGGGGAAACCGAGGGTTTTGCCTGTGCGATTGCGGACGAAGTTATCAAGACGAACAACTATCGGAAATATATCATGAAGGACGGTACGGTCGACATCTGTCGGGCATGCCACCGTCCTGGCGAGTCTCTCCGACATATAATTTCCGGTTGTTCGCATCTTGCTAACGGCGAGTACTTGCACAGGCACAACCAGGTGGCCAGGATCATCCACCAGCAACTTGCCCTTCGATACGGCCTTGCCGAGTCTGAGGTGCCGTACTATAAGTACGCACCAGCGCCAGTTCTTGAAAATGGTCGTGCTTTGCTCTATTGGGACCGCTCTATCATCACGGACAGGACTATTGTCGCCAATAAACCTGATATCGTGTTGGTCGACCGATCCCAGCGCCGGGCAGTGCTCGTTGACATCACCATCCCACATGACGAGAACCTCGTGAAGGCCGAGAAGGACAAACTCAGCAAGTACCTTGACTTGGCTCACGAGGTTACCGCCATGTGGGATGTTGACTCGACGATCATTGTCCCGATAGTCGTATCGGTGAACGGTCTTATAGCGAAGAGCCTCGACCAACACCTTAAGAGGCTCTCGCTAGATGGTTGGATCAAGGGTCAGATGCAGAAGGCGGTAATCCTGGACACGGCACGTATTGTCAGGAGGTTCCTCACTCTGCAGCCCTAACCACCGGTAGCTTGGGCCCTGCCCCGCTGCCGGCGGCACCCTAGATTTAAGTTTTTTTATAATATTTTGTTTTTGTATAGATATTGTAAAAAAACTTTAATTTAAGAAGAAAAATAAATGTGTGAATAATAATAATAAGTTTATTTATTTCATTGATACAAAAGCCACTAAATTTAATACTTAAAAATACTAAGCTAGCTACTTATTATTTTCATTATAGTACTTAGGTATATACACAATATTTGGCTTAAGATAACATGTAGGTTGGTCCACAAAACCTACACTAAGCAAAGCTTGTGTTGTAGGTATCTGTATACCTTCAGAGAACAATTTAGCGCAATAAAAATAAACAAAGTTAACTATTGTAATGTTAGTAGTAATAAAATGTGTATGTGTGTGCATGCGTGCGTGTGTGTATGTGTGAGTGTGTGAGTGTGTGTGTGTGTGTGTGTGTGTGCGGGGGGGGGGTCAGGCATCCTCGTAATTATAGCGTCATAAAACAAGGGTTCGTAGAAATGCCTATGTGTGTGTGTAATAGAAGGGGTGGTTGGTACAAACTGCTATCCCTGAATCTGAAGCAACTCTTCAGTCTCCAAGTAGTTTAATTTAGATATCCAATCAAATAAGGAATTTTTGGCTTCAGAGCAATTCATCATGACGAAATCAATTATATGTTTATTAATTTTGTTGTAAATATAAGAACCTAGAAATATTTTGTGTTTTTGAGCGGATCGTGCTCTGCATTTAAGTTCACGCAGCACTCTATCCTTGCGTCTTTTGTGAATATTAAAACTAAAACTATACATATCTATACTTCTATGTTGTGCCAACGTTAAATTGTATATATAAAGTTGCCGAACCGTGAGGACTTGACAGTCTTTATATAGTTGGCAAGTAGGGTAGAGAAAATGTTTTCTCAGAGCCACTTTAAGCACAGCTCGCTGCGCTACCTCAAGAGCCAGCATATGAGTTGTGCATGCTCCGCCCCAGGCTGTGATGCAGTATGTTATTATCGATCTACATAAAGCATTGTAAATTTTAAAGAGAAGTTCATGATCGGCCACGTCACGCAAGTTTTTGAACACAAATATAAGTTTACGTACACGTTTACTTAGTATGTCTATGTGAGGTTTCCAGCTTAACGTACTATCAATTGTGAGACCTAGATATTTAATCATTTGGGTTTGCTGTAGTTTGGTGCAGCTGCAGTTACCGTTTGCAGAGCAATTGTCGTGGGCTTTTATTTCTATATTAGACTTTTTACTATGTGGGTACGTAAACGTAATGTACTTAGTCTTATCGACATTCAAGGTAAGAAGGTTGTTCTTCAGCCATTCCATAACTTTCTGTAACCCTTGTTCAGCATGGGCCCGGGCTTCACTCCAGCTGTTTCCTACAAATATTAAAGCAGTGTCGTCGGCGTAAGAGAATATTTTTCCGTGGCTTAACATTAAGTTACACAGATCATTCACGTAGGTAAGAAATAGAGTAGGCCCCAGTACACTACCTTGTGGTACTCCATACATCACAGAAGCATCACTACTCATCTCAGAACCAACTTTAGTCCTCTGAGTTCTTCCCGTCAAGTAGTCTTGCATTAATTTCTGGGCATTGTCTCGAATACCCATACACTCCAACTTTTTCAAAAGAATAGGAATAGAAACATATTACTCTCATAGTATTAACATCTCATAGTATTAAGAAAACATCGTGAGGAAAACTGTATGTCAAAGAACTTAAAAATTTCAGACATGACGTGTCAAACATCAACATACATAGTAGATCAAGGCCCATCCTTTCCCTCTGAGAGAAGGCCTGTGTCCCAGCAGTGGGGACATGATAGGCTGATAATGATGATGATGACATCAGCAGGGTGCGTGACGATAAATAGACTAAAACTACCTGGCTGTAAGAAATGTATAATCAACTCTTCTATAAGTCGAAACGAGAGCAGTAAACTGTAGGTCCAACTCAAAGTGTTCATGCTAATTATCCCACATTTGAAATAACTGTACCTACTACAACAGTGGGCGAAGTACGAATATTCGGTACGTAAAATGCGTATCGAATTCCATACAAATTTCAATTTCTAAATTCAAAATCTGTAATTCATAATGTATTTATTCTTTGCGAGAGTAGGTCGAACAATTTACATTGTGATCTTATAATTAAATTAAGTACACTACCTCAGCTATATAACACGCAAGTAGGTATAGATACCTTAAGATCACATAATATTTAATTACATTTACAATTTAATTACTATTACTAAGTAGTAATTTAAATTAAATTATAGGAGGATAATAAATGTCACAATCACAATTCCATATATCAATAGTCACTGTCAGTTTTTTTCTATCTAATTAAGATCTTTAATCCTTCAAGTATTGGTCAATGGCATATAGGCCTTTTTTTAATAATAATTTACTCAGAGCTATGAAATTCAACACGTATATACGCAGCAAATATTCGTACTCTGTACGTTAAATCATTGATTTACAAACATATGGATGCACTACAAAATTAACCGAATTAATTTAATACATTTATACTTGATTTATACAAACAAAAAATACTACTTTATTGGAAGTTTGTTAAACGGTAGGCATCCCCTAATTTTTCGCTATTAGAGGTGGATTTTTATTTCAAAGTCATAAAAGACCATCCTCGAGATATAATCTGAACAATTTTTCAGCGCTGATTCGAGATCAAGCGTTTTAAATAGCTTTGCGTAAAATAGGTATTTTTACTTATTACACTTGTGTAAATATCTCGCACTTTTCACGTCCCACTTGGGAAATTCACTACGTATACACGATTATACGATTCTCGACCTCAACGCCAAGTTAATAGGGATATAGTTTAATAGACTTTATTTTGTGGATGTAAAACGCTTGAAATTTTAATACAGCTGGGATTACAGCGTAAAGTAGGAGTTGGGTTGACGTTTTTTCCAGGCCTCGTTGCCATTCTCGTGAATTTGTAAGATAATTACTTTTCACGTTAACAAAGGATGAAATTTAGGGCTTCAGCCTGCTTACTGAGTTATATAAGGGTAGCTACTATTACTGTTGGCACTTCGTCTTTCGTCTTCGTAAAATAGTCGCTTACCTTTATTATAAATCCGACCTCCAAAAAACAAAGAATCAACAAAGTAACTATCGTCAAAATAGCGTGCGTTTATCGTACGTGCGTGTGGAACATTCAACGAGCTAAACTCAGACCAAGCATTTATTTCACCCGACAGCTGCAATGACATTCCAAAAAGCTGAATAAAACATTTTCTTATAATATTTCACTAAATCACTGTTCGGTTGTTCACTAAAGTTATGCGATTATTTACGGGATATTTACCGTGGTAAGGCTGTGGAATGAGCTCCCTAAGTTTTGGCGCAGTTACATGTACCATGTTCACGGGAAGTCACCACATTCACGCCATCAGCTCATTCCACAACCTTACCGAGGTAAATATCCCGTAAATAATCATAAAACTTTATCTACAATTAGTTAAATACCCACTATTATTATAAACGTTCTTTATGATAATAGTCCCTTTAATCATACGGACGCGAATACCCGGTCAAGCTTTAAACCATAAGCTCTGTGGTATCAGCACATTGACAATGCATGCTGTTAGTGCATTTTGTATGCAATAGCATGATTGTGCAAGACGTTACATAGCTTGAAATAGATTTACAAAAATTTTCAACATTACGTCGGATCAAGCGCTTTCTAATACTACGTTTACGAATAATCAGACTAGTAAAAACAAAAGCTGCAAAAACTAGACAGAACTTGTAATAAGTAACTTGATTTTTTTCCGCCAAGTTACCTAACGCTGAGGTACAGGCTGCACTCTTGTATAGTGTTTTGCTTTAGTGAGATTTTATAATACTCGTGGTAGGCATCTAATCAATTACTTAGCTTGTTTAATTGAAAAACTTGCTAAGAATAAACATATTAATTAATTCAATTGGCTGCTAGAATAAAGCTTAGAAATAATTAGTAGGAAACGAAAAAAATAAACACACAAAGAAAAAAAATTGTTTAGAAAATACAACACTTGTCTAATTGTCTATATGTCTCATAACAAGTCATTATTATGCATTGTCATATATTTATATTGATCATTATGATCAGCCTATGTTTATCCACTGCCGCATTGGATGTATAGTCTTCAAAAAAATAAAATGAATGGACGGGCCCTAACCATTGAACTTGCTCAGTAAAAACGAGTCAAAACCGTCGGACATTTAACAACTTCAACACTGTGTAGTTATTCTAAGCTTCAACACTTAATTATAAAAATGTACATTATATTTGTTACAAAAAATAGATACCGGTTTTATTTGTGTATTTACACTTCGGGAAAGCATAAGAATGCATAATTTTGTCAGATGTTTCGTTACCACGTAACAATAGATTCGTGTTGCACTTCCTGGGGCTAGAAACCGACTGAAACGAAGTGAGGGCCGGCTCATTTTGTAATCTTCAAAAATGCGCTTCTACTGGGCCCGTCCATTCATTTTATTTCGGTCGAAGTGTATAGTTATATAAAAGGATATTATGATAGTTCTCCAGATTGTGAATAAGTCAAACATATGTTAAAAGTTTATATGAAAAATCTATGTATACGAAGTCGCGAGCTGCAGGTAGTTGATAATCCGATAATTTTAAGCAGTCAACTATGTCGTAAGCTGTTCTTGTAGTCAGGAATGTCGCGAGCATTACGCACGGGATCTATTCGGTTGTATATCGCTGTCCCTCCAACGTAAACTGACATCTCATACTTCGCTAACTTATGAGGCGGTGTCAAGCTTGTCCTTTTACATGTTGTTCCTTAAATAAACATAAATAAACCGGCCAAGTGCGAGTCGGGCTCGCGCACTGAGGATTCCGTACCACCACAAAATACAATAAGGTTGTCCAAGTAACCGAACTACCAGTTATTATAACACCTTCCAAAATTGTCGGAATAATTTGATACGCAGTGTGCTACAGGCGCTCGAGTATAATAACTTGGCAATGAACAAAAATTTGTCACCAACTCGCACTTGTCCATTATTTATTATTTGTTGTTATACTTTAGAGTGTGTACTACAATCGTGCCAAGTTTGACGCTTACACTAGAGCTAATACAAAAATACGTTAAAAAATTGGTTTGTTGTATGGGGTTCGTTATCGTATTGAATTTTTGACTATTTTATTATCCGCTGTAACGTTACATATTCTGTGAAAATTTCAACTGTCTAGCTATTACGGTTCGAAAATATAGCCGTTAATAGGTAGGACAGACAGATGGACAGACAGATAGACAGACATCGTAAGCTTAGTAATAGGGTCTCGTTTTTATCCTTTGGGTACGGAACCCTAAAAATATATAAATTAAATTAAATGTAGGAAAGACCGCCGGAAAATGCATATTGGTGTGTACCCACACCAATACCTAAGAAGCCAAGATCAGTGCGCTGATGGGTCTATCTTGTTTTACTCCACTTTTCCCCACTGGCGTTGCTAAGCTATGCTAAAGAAGGGGAAATAGGAAAAATTGTCGGCTGTTCCTTAAGTATAACCCCTACAAACCCTTATAAATATGAACCCCCATAAATCAATAGCATTATTTTGTTTTATCAGAGAGTTTCCACAGTTTGGCTTCATTCCAGCTCATTAGCGCGCCAACTGGCGTATAGGTAAATTGGATTACTGCATTACTGTGATATGATTACGACTCGCGTTTGATGCGCGTAAACCTCGTTTATAGGGGAATTCGCCCCTTCGTGCCACTAATGGGATTATGAGTTCGGAATGATGATACTATTTTAATATTTATTGGAATAAAGATTAATAAAACATTGATTGATTGATTGATTAACTCTTTATTGTTCACACCATGAAATTTGATACAGAGGACAAAAAACTCTTAAAAACTAGTGTAACAATTGGCGGCCTTATCGCTAAAAACGATCTCTTCCAGGCAACCTTAAAACATCGTGTTCGTTTCTCATCACGGGGATCAAAGATCATACCTATAACGGTTTCCTAGCTATGCATAATAGAGAATTTTGATACTACTGCAATTTTATGTGTGAATCCTACATTAATGATCAGAACCTAAAGGAGACAATGATAATTATTAAAAAAGTAGACTATTACACTAATAATATAGGTACCTATAATAGCCACCATAGGAATTTTTGCTCTTGCAGCTTCGCCATTATCATTATCATTTCATCCCGATTTGCTAACGACTCGCACCATACGCGTGAGCGGGATGGCATAATAGCGATAGCGAGTGTCAGCTTACGTAATAAACCCGCTACTCTACTCTGAGACAGATGAGCGGATTCGAACCAGTTTTACTCCAAATAACTCTGCTGCATTATAACAGAATGTGGGTTAGGCAAAGATTTTTCCTGGGGTTTCCAGAGGCAAAGAGGTTACCTGATAAGAAATCGCTTCGATGACACGGCTAGTATTTCTAAACACAGAATTCTATCAGTCCGTAAGCAACGTAACCTACCACAGACTTAGACATAGGTCTGTGGTACATACCCACTTGTATTTTTATTAAAAGTAATAAAGTGAAACGTGATCTATCTAAATCTAACTTCTTCGGAAGTAAAAGTCGAACTGATTAATTTTGCGGTCGTGAATTTTCCTTTGACAGACGGAGATCAAAATAAAAGAAGCGTAACGTAATTTGTTTTCTACCATTATATCGACGTAAAGTCAGTAGAATTGAGTGCCATTGTGGTATCATTAAATTTAACGATTTTACCGTAACGATGCAATACTCTACGGTAAACTATGTTGTTTATGTAGAGGTTTACAAGCCAGAGGCATAATTTATTTATTTATTTATATAATGATGATGACTAATTTAAAAACTGTGCTACGATGTTCTTTTGCATCTACTATTACAAAAAAACAACTTTATTTTGCAGAAAGTTAATATTAAATTCACGCACAAACACTCCGAATACGATGGCATCTTGATTAATTTCATTCATCAATCTCATCTTAATTAATTATTGTACAACGACCATTTATTTATTTTGTCATGTTATTATAATCACCAATGGTAGGTATTGTTATTATAATTATATTGTGACAAAAATTTACTCTTGGATATGTAATGGTAGCTATTTAAATTCTATAATAATGTAATATTATTGTCTGTCATTAGTGTAATTGGTGTTTGAATCGTGCTAATTGAATAAATAAATACAAATGGCGACTGCCATAGAAGGTTCTAAGTTTGAAGTCATGGTAGGGTTCAGAATGGTAAATCTAATAGTGTTAACACACGTATGAATTTGATTGACCTCAACCGGCGTCTGACCAACGGGAGAAAAAGAGAGGGAAATATGATATTCTCACTCTTTCTCTTCCGTTGGTTGGATGGCGGTCCGTCAACCAAATCCATACGTGTGTTAACACTATTAGTAAACTCAGACGTTTGTCACTTGGATCAACGTAGAACTACCGAAACACTCGCACAAATCTTTAAAACACGTTTTGTCAACAATCTCGGAAAAACTAGATGTAATTATTTTTTCGGTTCAAACCAATGGTATTTTCAAGTCATAGCGCATAGGTTGAAACTATAATTTATTACTTTTAACTTTCACTTAGAACTAAATGAAACCCAAGCCATAATTAGCGCACTCTTGCATTTCAGTGAAGTTTCTCTAGCAAGATCGATAATCCGTAACGCCATCGCAAATGTTTACAAAACCATAAAAAACGTGCCAACGCCAATTTAAAGTTATTCCGCACCGTTCTAAATCGATGGTAACTGGTGCGAGCACAATATCTACGGCAGGGCTTGAACCGCAACTGCGACGCACCTGCGTTTCAACACCGTCACCAATCGATCGTGTCTGTGCAAGCGATTGCTTTCGATATGGGCCGTAAGTCGTAAACCAGATGGTTCTGCGGTGTGTGGTGACTATTATATCATACGAGCCTAATGAGGCATTTTTATAAGCTTCGTTGTTAACGTGCTTGCTCAAGCATAGGCTCACGGAACGAAAGTAGGTGTACGTGCTTGCGACGCGCTTGAGGGAAATTCGACTGAAATTCATACCGGTGAGCTAGCTCATTGATCTCGGTGTTAAAAGGCAACTGTTACGGTCGCCAATGTCACGGTCACAGACACTTGTTTCATCATCATCTTCATCAACAACCTATTTGATGTTCGTCCACTGCTGGACGTAGGCCTTTCCTAAAGAACGCCACAAGGTACGATCTTCTGCTTTTCGCATCCACTTGCCACCAGCCGCTTTTCGCAGGTCGTCACTCACCTGGCTGCAGGGTGCTCTACGTTTGCCGATACGCGGTCTTCATTCTAGAACCCGCCTACTCCAGCGGTTGTCAGTTCTTCTACAGATATGGCCAGCCCATTGCCACTTCAGCTTACAAATTTTTTGAGCTATGTCGGTTACTTTAGTTCTTTGTCGGATAATCTCATTTCTGATTCTATCTCTCAAAGATACGCCAAGGATAGCTCGCTCCATAGCTCGCTGAGCTAAGTCAAGCTGCTATGTCGAAAGCCAAAAATCGGGCTGAATGGCGTGCATTGGCACTCTCCCAACCTATGTCCAGCAGTGGACTACTATAGGCTAATTATGTTGATGATGATGATGACTGATTCTACATCGGAACACCGGCTTGTCTATACTCTTTAGGCACTAAAAGTATCTCATTCCTATTTTACCTAATTTAGTCTAGCTGAACTTTATGTGTAATATGTGGTCTTCTGTATTTGAGGGTATTCCCAGTTTAGTGTCTATAATTCTTTCATTGTAGGTAATCCATAATATTGCGGCTTGTGGGTATTGCATAAAAATCAAATTTACCTAGGCGATAGGTTATTGTAGCTTAAATGCTCAATAATCAAGATTTAACCTACCGTCTCTTAATTTCCAGGACGATGAAGATGAAGACGACACAGAGACCTGCACAAGCCCAGTGGTGTGCGCGCCGCAGCCTTTCCCGAGGCATACGGCACCGCAGCAGCACCAGACTCCTAAACCTTGGAAGAGAACCGGTATGAAACTGGACTTTAATTTGACATACATTTTTAGGTACAAAGTTATCAGATATTAGTCAGGGCCAGTTTGTAAATTCTTTGATGACCTCAGATGCTGTTGAAAAGAATATGTACCTAATACCGAGTCAATTTTCTAAAGAAATAGGCTGGACCTCTAACATGTCAGCAGAGGTTTATGCTCTGCTTCTGATGAACGCAGCGAGCACCGCGAGCGCCCCCACGTACACACATATCCCACGATGAATACCACCAGTTTTGTGACGAGACCCTCGAATGTACGCAGCATGACGTGTGACGGTGTTCAGCATGATGTTACCACGCTTTTTTATTTGCAAAAACTTGCTTTGCAGAACCGTCATGTCGTTTTTATTAGAATGTTATCCAGTTTTGTCCTGAAAATTTGCTTCAATGAACATGGCTCGCCGTAACGTTTTTAGATTTTTCAGCTCTATGTGTTGAGTATTTGTGCATATCATGCTGTTCTCAAGTTCAATTTTAATACCATCAGGCAAAGTTTCGAGTCAAGTGCAAGAGACATTAAATCTCACATTATTTTCTAGCAATTAGTTTAATCTGGCATTAATTTGAATGTCTTCGTTAATCTATGTCACTTTTTCCACACACGTTAATCCACATTTGTATACTTATAATTGTGTCACTGTTTGTTAATCTTAATCCACCGTTACTAAACCTTACTTACATCACAGTTTGTTGTTCAATAACTATTACGTTATTGGATCATTCACGTTTGGATTAATTTGATTACCTACTAACAAGTAATGTTACTTAATTTACTCGTACTGTTAGATGGCTAAATTTATCTTTCCCTGATAAAATATTATTTTGTAGGTACCCTAGGTGCTGTTATTAAAGCCTATCTTTACATCAGCAAATCAGTCAGAAATACACCGCAACCGTGATAGGTATCTTCCCACAGTCCAATAACCCACTAAATATGTAATAGAGTATTGCATCCATGCTTTTAGGTGCAGAATAATTATCCATTTCAGTAACCCATTTATTATGTAAATAGGTCAGTTTTTTTATACATAAAAACCAAGTGCTGTCTGCCTTAGATCTTGCTGTTCTAGTTTGCTCATTTCATCTAAACCAAACTTGTTCCGGTCTTAAGCCAAAAATTCATACAGTTACAGTCAAATGTTCCATTAAAAAATTCAATGAGTTGCAACAAAATGTATGGAACAATTTTTTTTTGCGATTTTCCGACAGTAATAATATGAGTACCAAAACAATGACCTTTCAGCCTATTATTACCATTCCGTGTAGCCCGTGCACCTACTGTTTCATTTATATGTAACGGAACAAATGTACCAATTAAAACAATATTCATGTTAAGTGTGTGTTTTATATAGCATATGACCTGGCTACCCAGTGTCCATCGCGGCGAGCTTCCATTAGACGACACACCGTCACACACCCACCCTGCGCACCCGCCGACGGCGCTCACTCTCTACCACACTCGAGGTAAGTCAGTAAAATCCACTAAACAAACATAAATCTAAAGCAAACTTGTTTTGCCAAATAACAGCCGAGATATGCAATATGCAATATAAAAGGAAAAAATATGACTAAATTGAATTGAACAATTTCTGTATTCAGATAGCAGAATTGTCCAAATTCTAATCGTCAGTCTTTAACCTTGTTCCATGGGGAGTTACATAAGTCTTAACAGGATTAACAGTAATTTGAGGATAACTAGGATGTTGTAAATTATACAAAAACCAAAGATCATTTTAATCTTTGGAAGTAGGCCAAACATTTGAATGGTAATTTTACTACGGACGGTTGACAACTGACTTGACTCTGCCGTGAGGCATGTTTGGAGTTCTCACAAATGTCCTCTGCAGATTTAGGGAAGTTCATGTGACAACAAAGCAACAAAACGACGTGATTTTTGCATTGAGATAGTTGGAGGGCCACAGAGTGACATAGCATACTTTTTATCTCAGAGAAAAATACAGTTCCTGAGGTATAATTTTTCGTATTTCCTGAGGGAATATCCATGCGTGCAATATTGTGATAAATGTGAAAGTGAGTTTGTTGGTTTGATTGTTTGTTCCTATTTCACGAAGCCAAACCCTTTTTTTTGCATGGAGATAGTTGGTGGGTTCGACAGTGACATAGGATACTTTTTATCCCGGAAAAATGTACGGTTCCTGAAAGAATGTTCACTCTGGCTAGCCACGGAAAGCAACTAGGTACTTATAAAACACTGTTTTAAACTATCACGGTTGTTCACTAAAGTTATATGATTATTTACGGGATATTTACCGTGGTAAGGTTGTAAATATCCCGTAAATAATCATATAACTTTAGGTACTTATAATCATACATAGCTACACAATTAAGTTCATGTTTCCTCTCCATTTTGTCCCCAGGCCAGGGTCTCGAGCATCATGCGCGGGCGCCGCATCGCTAGCTAGCAGCGACGCAGACGCGGCGCTTGGCGAGCTCTCCTGGTCGCGTTCCTCGCTGCAGGACGAGCTCATCAAGTCGGTTAGTGGCAGCCCCACGCATACCTCGCATGTAAGTAGACCGTAGTATAGTTACCTCGAGGTGGAGGCCATTAGAACGAAGGTACTTAGAATGAGAATAGATTACAAGTGGAAATTAAATTAGTGGCCCTCACTGTAGAACATGCTCATAATAATTTATGGGTTCGCAGAGGGTTTTTTTTTGTTGGTATGCTGGATTTATTTGACGATATTCGTTTATCAATGTGGCAATTCAGCTACTAATTTTTACATACTAAACACGCCATGTGTTACTTCACCCCAAGGCCTCAGAAGACACAATAAAGATCGGGACTCTTTGAAGAAACTCCAAAAGTCTCCAATACTTAACGAAATAGGGTTAAACAGTAAAATCAGCGACCCAAAGCCGTGCTCCGTTATTTTAGTGAGCTCGGCTGGTTTGTGCCCCTGCCAGCTTGGCAGGGGCAAATGCACAATATACACTCCAAGCGGGATGTCAGTGCGGGTCGTGTCACTCCACTAGGAGTAATAGTATTCCGTGGTCGTGTCCCCCCCACTTTGAATTAGAATCCCGGCAAAACTTGAGAATTATACCTTTTTTGTTGCATTTTTTTATCCTGCTAGTGTCACATAATTAAGGACAAGGACAGAAATGAAAAAAAAAAGGTATTTTTTGTGATTGATTATATTATAAGCGGGTCCTTATTTATGTGGAACTATAGTAGTACAAAATTAAACAAAAAAGGTGTAGGTACTTTTCGAGTTTTGCAGGCACAACGCGTCCTTAAAATATCAGACAGGTTAGATACAATTCCTACGTAGTAGAACTGTACCTAGAGCTAAAATAATGTAGAGTACAGACCCCACATGCACATGGTAGTTCTCTAGTCACACCAACGTAGTATAAAATGGTTTTAAATTAAAAGGAAAATATGCGAAATACAGTAGTTAGGTAGTTATTACTGAAAGCTACAAAAACTGACGTTGTAGTCTCAATAGTGCGAAATGTGTTTCTTACCCACTATAAATTGCACGTTCAAATGAACTACATGTAATGGCACAGATGCACATGTAATTTTACAGGCTTTACATGATTAGGGTGCGTTTCCACTTAGGCGGATACAAGCGGAGCGGATAAGAAATGTATTAGAATTGACCAATCAGGTCGTTCGAAATCCACATCTCGTCTCCAACAGCTCTAGAAATAGTTAAAGAAGAGACGCGAAGAATTGTATTAGGTACATTGTATGGCAAGTGGAGTAGCGCGGCGGAGAGGAACGGAGTATTGCTATGAGGAGTAGCGCGGCGTACCTATAACGGAGTGGAGTGGAGCATAACGGGGCGATGCGAGCGAAAAGGATAAAAGTGACACTGACAGTACCGTTTCACTAACTATTAATAGACAATAGGCTAGACTATTGTTTCATTTATTACAAATAATAGGCATAAAAACAATACACATACCTACTAAAAAATAAATTGGCTGTTAAATTTCTGATATTATATTAGCGTTCAAAGTTTTTGTTGGGGATTCAGAGAGGATGATTTATCCCTTTCCCGCTAGGTATGTGTTAGTATAGCATTTGTATGGCGTGTTTATGGCGTGACGACATTATCTTGTGTGCTCTCTGTCCAGCATGAAATTTTTATATTTCAACAAAAAAAAATTGGGTTCGTTAATGGGCTCTATTTATGATCAGCTTTTTTAGGTAATAAAAATAATAGGGACAGGACGCCTATTCCTTAACAAAAAGTACATACACATCATGTTATATAATTATATTGGATTATGGTCCGCTTGTCGCCACTACTAAGCTCTGCTGATTCAATGGGGCTTGAAAACTTCGCGCCGCTCGAAGGAGCGGACAGCCGCTTCAGTGGAAACACACCCTTATACTTGTGACTTTGTAGACAAATTTATTAGAAAAAAAAAAACGACCAAGAAAACCTACCATCACCATTGAACTTTATTTATTCCAGAAACAGTGGCAAGACGCGATAATGTCTGATGACCGGCTGTCGCTAACTCTGGAAGAAATAGTCCACATTAGGTCTGTTTTGACGAAGGCTGAGCTGGAGGTGCTTCCGGTTGAAGGCAGAGTTAAAGAAGACGTTGAAAAGAGAAGGGTAAGTGTTTTTTTCTTGTCTTTTAGTATTTTTGGCGTGATGTAGTGTAAAATGTTATCATTAGCTGCAATACGATCACATCACTCATAATAAGCTACCGGACAAGTGTTGTTTTTTATAGGTAACAGGTTTAGTGGAAATATAATTATACTAGCTGCGCCCCGCGGTTGCACCTGCGTAGTGATGAAATATGGTGATGATGACGATGATTATGAAAAGTAGCCTATGTCACTTTCCAGCCCTTGAACTATATACCCATGCAAAAAATCAGGTCGATCCGTTGCTCTGTTGCTGCGTGAAAGAGTAACAAACAAACCGGCCGGTGGTGATGATGACCGGCTGTCGACCCAGGTATTCCCAGCTTGACGGCTCGATCCTCTCCCATAAGCAGACGTATTATTTGTTATAAAACTGTTTTCTCTCTTTTTCAGGTTTGCTTCTTATGTTTGAAGACAAGATTTGGCATTTTCGGCCCGTGGGGTCAAAAATGTAAACTATGCAAAAAGACTGTCTGTCAAAAGTGTTGTTCAAAGGTGAGTTCAATATGCTAAGAAATGCCAAGTAACTTTAAAAGGAAGATATACCTATTTATGTTACGTTGTTGTGCAGTCATTTTACGCAACTAGGCCACTCGGCCCTCTTTGTGTGAACTGGTTGCAGCTAGTTCAGCCACCCGGTGTCACCCAGGAAGGCCATCCAAAGGTTTTTTGTTTAAATACTAAGGAAGATACGACCTTGCAAAGTTACTGGTCGTCTCTTCATTCCATTATTTATAACAAATCTAGATCCGTATTTCAATCATCGTCACAAAAAAGAAATTTTATGCTAAGTAAGCTGTGCAAACCGTTAGACTAGAATGCGCTGCCTTGATGGTTGTTCCCGATAGTTACAATCCTAGCGTTTCAGGTCTCGATTGATTTGGTTGCTTCTAGGCAAGCGTGCTCCACCGTAGACCGCATCATCGCATAACATCGCCTGATGTTAAGCTGTTGTATGTCAAACGCAAGCTTCATAATTTCAGCCATAGGACGTCCACTGCTGGACATAGGCCTCCCCCATCGATCTCCAAAAGGGCCGGTTGGAAGCGGCCTGTATCCAGCGTATCCCCTGCGGTCTCTTTTGGGTCGTCCATTTTGTGGGTGGATGTCCTACGCTGAGCTTACCGGTTCGTGGTCTCCATTCGAGAACCTTTCGGCCCCGTCGGCCATCTGACAAGTGACATGTGCCCTGCCCACTTGTTAATCCGGTGGGCTATGTCGGTAACTTTCGTTAACTGTCGGTAACTACGGTCTACGGATCTCCTCATTTCTGATTTGACCTCGTAAAGAAACCCCAAGCATAGCCCTCTCCATAGCTCTTTGTGCAACTTTGAGCTTGCTTATGAGGCCCATAGTGAGAGACCACGTTTCAGTGCCGTATGTCATCACAAATTTAGTAAAGCCAGGCCCAGTTACTAATCTCGCTTCATATTCCAGATGCGGATACCAACGGAACACTTCGCTCATGTGCCAGTGGTGCTGCTAAGTCCATCATTACTGCCTTCGCCAGAAGAGGAGGTGCACTCCTCCTTCCCAAGGAGCCTCATGTCACGCCTCGTGGGCCCTGAACACACGGTAGGATGATAATATGAACCTAGACCACTTTGACTCAATAAAATAAATAATGCTCATAAGTAAAGCATGGTCTGTTAGTACAATGGTGGCCTAGCGGTAGCACGTGCACTTTACAATCGATCCTCGGCCCTGCACCAATGACTTTATGATTTACTTAATAAAATTATGTACAGTTTCAATTCCATCGCTCAAAAACGGTGAAGGAAAATGCCTCTCACGTCCACTGCTCCCCCTGGCTAGGCCTCCCCATCGATCTCCAAAAGGGCCGGTTGGAAGCGGCCTGCATCCAGCGTTTCCCTGCGGTCTCTTTTAGGTTGTCTGTCCATCTTGTGGGTGGACGTCCTACGCTGCGCTTACCGGTCCGTGATCTCCATTCGAGAACCTTTCGGCCCCATTGTCCCTCTGTTCTGCGTGCAAACATTTTGTAAGTGTGTTATGGAACCCTTTATCTTGTATTTGTCAGAGTATGGTCGAGAACAGCGTGGGCAGCGCTCCCAGCAGCCCCAGCGTGTCGCGTCGGTTTCAGTCGCTGTGTGCGCACAGCGCGCCGGGCTCCCGCGGTGGCTCGGCGCTGGGCTTCTCGGAGCTGTCGGTGGCGCCGCCGGCTGCCATGTCGCGCTCCATCGACACCCCGCACGCCATCACGCACACGCCGCCCGCCACACTCGAGCGCAGGTAACTACTACTCTGGCCTTTCAGTCCTTCTTCGCTCAGTGCCTCTCCATTAATAAAGGTCGGCAGCCAGCTCCAAGATGTTATTTGTCAAGCGCAAGTGTGAACAGTTATTCAACCATCTTAATCCCCGTCCACTCCGATATTACGGAGCCACGACATCTTATGTCTTCCGACCTTACGCTTCCCTGGTATTTTGCCCATCATGATGGTCTGCAGGAGAAAATAACGGTCATGCCACAGTACATGTCCGAGGTAGGCGACCTTTCGCTGTTTAATGGTCTGAATAAGTTCCAGTTTTTTCCCTATACGGTTTAATACCTCCACATTGGTAACTGTATCCGTCCAACTGATGCGAAGCATGCGATGGTAAGGCCACATCTCAAATGTTTCTACCTTTTTTCGGAGCTCTGCTTTCATGGTCCACGATTCACATCCATACAGTACAACAGGCCAGATGTAGCATTGGAGGAGCCTGATGGTTCGTATTTAAATAGAGATATTCACTCCATGCAGATGTCTCAAAATTCCAGTTCTAATTTTAATTAAAGAGATAGGTATTACTTACAATACCATGTTCGTTTCCTCGCTATTAAAGTGAAAAGCCGAGTGCATATGCCCATTTTATTCTAGACTTATATATCTGCTATAGACGTCTTGTTAAAATTACTTGTTTTATGCACTCGTACCATCTATTCTTTCAGCACTTAAATTTAGACACTTGTCTCTGACTTAAAAATTCGGTTACTTATTGACTTCGGAGCCTGATGAACGCCAGCTACAATGATATACCTTGTTGTTTCCAGAGCGCGGTACAGTCGCGGCTCGACGGTCGCGGGCGCGGCGGAACGTCTCCTCGGCGTGCAGATGGCAGTATGCCACGACTGCAAGGCCATGGTGCTGCAGATTATCAAGTCGTCGCGAGCCTCGCGCTCCGCGTCACGCGACCGCGCGCTCAGGCACCTCACGCTCGATCTCACCCCGGTATACACCGCCGACTGTTGAACATTGTGTGCACCTAAAACCGGCTCTCCTGCGCCCAAAATCTAACAAAACATGTTTAGCAAACATCAGGCTTAAAATGGATGTCCATGTGGATGTGTTAGGAATCCGAGTTAGGTAAATTCGGATTGTGAACGCAATCACGTGCCATCTCGCTCACGCACGTGGTGCTAATAAGTAAATCTTCTCGAAGTGGGGTCTAGCGATCCAGGGATTCGGCAGTTGATTCGGTACGAGATTTACAAAGGTAGCTGGTTAGCAAGCTACCTGCCACGCGCGTGCTACACGCATGACTGGACTAGCTGTCATGTCCACCTCACATTGTCACTTGTTAGTTAACTGAAAACCGTAATCTGTTCAACGTTGACCAGAAAAGTAGACCAATTTTCTTTTAGAAGGGGTTTGCAGTTGTCTGGGCAATTAAATAGGGATACGTTGAACTACAAGTTTGAGTAACCCTGAAGTGAATGGAACGGGTTGGCACGCGATCGTGATCACAATCCGAATCACGAACGGATTTCATAATAAGCCCGATGTTAGCTAAACATGTTTTGTTAGATTTTTGGCGCAGCAGACCTGGCTTACAGGATAGTGTTATAACCAACCAGTATCAAAGTTACTGGACCAATCAGCTGCTGTTGGCCCTATTAAAAGTGTGGAACCAAGCGTCTTCTGAGATAAGCATTAAAGGCTCTTGCAAGACAGTGTCGCTCGAACTTGGTCTAGTAAACTGGCTAGAATAGCTTTGAGAGCAGCGCAACTTGTAAATATGAAATAGGTGACCTGTACCACCGACTCTAAACTTGCGCGACATAAATTCTTGATGCATTGGCGACCAAACCGTTGAATAAACTGAACTGACTCCTCGTATACCACCGACAGTACTTAAATAGCATCCAGTTGAAACAGTTTCCTGATAATAATTAATTATATAAGAAATGCTTGCCAGTGGACCAAGAATGCTCGATTGGGGTTCTTAACGCCATATCTACAGTCATGTCTTGATTATAATAAGTCTGGCCTGTGTTAGAGTTTTGAGCCTATATGACGTCTACACAACCACAGTGAAATGCATTGCATTTTAATATAAAAATTTACTTAAATTTACTAAGTATACCTATATAATTATTATAAGGAAAATACCTAAATGAAAAAATGATCTAATAGTTTTTGATAGTATCTCTTGTACGTATTTATTATTATTTTGTCTCTAACGTTTTTCTTTGTTGTAAAATTGTCCTGCAAAAAATAACCACTGTGCATAAATCTATATATATCATACTAATATTATAAATGCGATAGTGTGTTTGTTTGTTGGTTTGTTTGTTCCTCTTTCACGCTGCAACGGAACAACGGATCGACCTGATTTTTTGCATGGGTATAGTTCAAGAGCCAGAGAGTGACATAGGCTTTTCATCATCATCATCACCATCACCATTTTTCATCACTACGCGGGTGAAACCGCGGGGCGCAGCTAGTAATATATAAAAATTAATCCCTATTTACCTTGGTCACGCCATAACTTGAGAACGGCTTTACCGATTTCATTCATCTTTTTTTTATAATTTTTCTAATACTTTGTAGAAGGTTCGTACGGAAAGAAAAATTAAGAAAATTGAGCAAAAAATCAGAAAACATATAGACGATTTTAACTTCGAGCGTTTGACAGTTCTAAGACAGGACAACGTCTGTCGGGTCAGGTAGTATAGTAAAAAAGTAAGTGACCATTTTGTTTACGACATAAAATACTCTGGGCATTATCTAATGATTTTTATATAAATATGTATGCTAATCAATAAAAATATGTTTTGTTTATCCTAAAATCTTAACTGACGTGGGTACTTTAATCGTTATGAAAATCGACTTTAGGTCTATTGATTTTCATATGGATTTCAATGATGCTTATGGCATTTTGCTAATATTGTGAAAATCTACGACTTTTTGGATAATAACTTATCAATGACGTTTTGGCATATCACATTGATAAACCAAAACAGCAGTTAATATTATTATATAGGTAATTTGTATTAATGTCCAATAATTAATTTTAATTCCAGATAACATTTAAATTATTTGAATTTGACATATTTAATATGTAAACTATGATAGAATATAATTATCTACACTATTGCGCAAAACGTATTCCTTACATACATTAAATACATAATTATTTATTTTTCATTCATAAATTTAATTACAAAATTAAGTACCTATTTAAGATCATAATGTAATACATTTATTGACGAGTTTTAGGATAAAATACACTTATAAATGAGCTTCCGAGGTTGTGTAGAGTCAAAGCTGATTTTAGTAGGAGGACCACAATTTAAGTTTCAAACGAGACAAAATGAACATTTGACAATACTCTAATGACCTTTTGACAGACTTTAACAAACTTGATTCTTATCGCACAAAAATATTCATATACACATTATAAGATCAAAAAAATCGAGTCACTTTTTATCGATAGCTACATACAAACTTAGATCTATTTTCATTTATAAAAAAACTTTATTATTGAGTATAGTTCGAGTATTACTTGTTATTAATGTTTTATTTTCATTATAATTATGTAAAAATTGATAAAGAATTATAATACCTTCCTGAATCAAAGTAAAGAGACTCGATTTTTGTAATATAAAATATTTACCTTTACTTTGTATATGATACTATTTGTAGTGTAAATTAGTCAAAATGTATGCATAGAATCATATTTTCTCACAACATAAATGTCTATTAGAATGATAATTATATATTTTTTTCAGAATTATAATAATAATAGGTACGTATAATTAAATCATCCGTGTTCAAAATCATTGTGTGCTATGAGTGTTTATGTATGAAGAAAAAATATATTAATCTGTTCAGATATGCTGGAGAAATATATTAAATGATCGTAAAACGACTAAGGACAGAGATGCACGATACAAACTTTGGATCTAAAATTTGGATCAACGAAGCAAAAATATTTTTTTATTGTTTTTTTTTTAAAGTTGCGTTATTATTTTCCTACATTTTCACGTTTAATTGGTCCAAATATTTTTTATCGTGTAGACCTGCCATAAAATACCTAATTGAATGATTTATTACAAATTAACCTGACATTAAGTGCCGTTGAGATTTAAATTTAAGTTACCAGTGCCATATTTGTAAAAAAAAAACTTTGAAACGGTAAGAGAAAAATGCATATTTCGGACAGATTAAATTACAGTATAAATAAAACGTGCCTATGCAAAATATGAACAAATCTTAAATTATAAGTTAAAATTTCTTTCCTGAGACTACCAATATGTATTATTTACAATTAAAATTAAACCTCGAAGTCGGTTATGAGCTTTCAATGCAATTAAACTTTTGTTCTATGAGTAATATTGTATTTTTATGTTATTTTTCTGAAGATCTTATTAAATTTTTGTTGTTTATTATGTGTAACCGGCTTTGAGGTCAGTTCTATACCTAATCGTTTTTGTAGTGAAATGTTCTATTTACATGTCTATTGGAAGCAATTGGGAATGTGGTAGATGGTTATCAATGTTATAGGTAGTCTTACCACAGGGGGGATCCAGAATTTCATTTTGCGGGGGGGGGG
The DNA here is from genome assembly GCA_914767915.1 of Agriopis aurantiaria. Taxonomy (NCBI): domain Eukaryota; kingdom Metazoa; phylum Arthropoda; class Insecta; order Lepidoptera; family Geometridae; genus Agriopis; species Agriopis aurantiaria. The sequence goes on along the minus strand of OU611982.1, from coordinate 17,115,004 downwards.
GGGGGGGGGGCATGTCATCCGCCAATGTCTTACCAGTCCATACATACCCCCATAATTTCTAAGCTTGATTTCCTGTTAACGTCTGTCGCGTGTACGAAATGTATTGAGCTCTTCAAGTACCGTATTGCGAAGTTGATGATCAGCGACCGACCTCGGAAATCAAGCCTTATCCACCAATCATTCAAATACAGTGTAAACTCTATATACGACAAACTCCCTAAAACGATGTCCCCTTGTTGTCCGTACAATTACACTCTATGTAGCATCACACTCACTTTATATAACTACTAGCGGCCCGCCTCGGCTTCGCACGCGTATAGATATATATAGCCTATATTAATCATTGATAATGTAGCAGTCAAATAGTGAAAGAATTTTTAAAATCGGTCCAGTACTTTTTGAGCCAATTCGTTACAAACATACATACAAATCTTTCCTCTAATATTAGTATAGATATAGATAACAATACGTCATTATTAAGCAATAAACAATACTTACTAACACCTCGTATTTAAAATAAAATAAAATACTGAAGCAGTAAAAACGTCAGACGAAGATAAAAGACTATACGCAATATGCGTTGTTATTTGAATCAATATTAATGTTTATTGTTTGTAAATTTTATACTTTACTAGTAAATACATATTATTATATTAATTAGTAAATTTTATATTAGATAGCCCGTTGGTCCAGTTGGTAGTGAACCTACCTTCTGAGCCTGAGGGCGTGGGTTCGATTCCCACGTAGGACAAACATTTGTGTGATGAACATTTGTGTTTGTTCTATATCTGGTTGTTAATATCTATTTAAGTATGTATTTAAAAACTATATAATTATGTATGTATATCAGTCTCTGGCAGCCATATCACAAGCTTTGCTTAGTTTGGGGTCAGATGACCGTGTGTGCAAAAATGTCCCAAAATATTTATTTATTTTATTTTATTATAGTAAACTAATATTCGATTTTTCTACTCTCCATTCAACGACTACTCTTAATAACGCAATAAAATGCGCAGTACTTATGTCCTATATAGAGTTTACACTGTGTTATAATTTAAGCACTGCTTACGCTTTTTAATACGAACCATTTGCCATGAAAAAGCTTTATTGTTGTGTAAATAGAACATGATAACAGTTGATATTATAATTACATTATACTAAGGTTAGTTATTTCCTAGATTTAATAAAACTAAATTATTTTGCCAAATAATGTAACCACATTCATTGTAAATATACATTTAAGACTCATATTTTAATATTAGCTATGTTTTGAATGTTTGATAATTATGCTCTAATCATTAAGCTGGGTTTGGAATTGTTATCCCACTTCTGTGTGATTAACCTTTATTTTGAAATATCTATTGTTTTTTACGAAATCAGGCCTAAATAATTCAGTTTTACTGCTAAAAGTAATAGGTAATAACTGATAACATTTTTCTAAGATATTGAACACAATTGAATTTTTATGTTGGTACTAAAGCCCAGTTATTTTTTGTAAATGTGTGTAAATAGTAGTCTACATTAGATGTTACGTAACTGTCTAAAAATCATATTATACGAATGGAAAATAATAACGATAATTAAAAAGAATTATAAATCGTTTGTTCGTTTTTCCTTCTGAACCCCATCCAAAAATCCTCAAAACTACTGAAGTTGTGGTCATTCCAGCGTTGAACTGGCCATAATCACAGTGATTCAGGTCTTCAGGAGGATAATTACCTAGCTATGCACAAAATTGCTTTGACATAGACAAATGGAACACGGGATATATAATGTCTGTCCTACCTTTTGTTACCTTAGTTTTTGTACTGTATCAGACTAAGTAGCCCATGTAGATCTGATAGCAAATCTTTTCTTATTTTAAACAATTTACACTGTACTTTTTCTGGTAACCGCGCACTCGAGCCCCAAGAAACAGACCTTGTGCCTAGTTTGGGGTTCACCGCCAACATATTTCAGACGTAGTACGGAACCACCAACTACTGATGTTTAAATCTATTATTTAAGCACCTCAGTACTTATTTTGGTAAATAAATATTATTCTATTCTTCTACCTATTAACGGCCGTATCTTTCGAACCTAATAAGTAACACATAATAAGTAATTTTACGGCGGATTAAGTGGCGGCTAAGTGCTATTCGGTGATACATTTCTGTTCATTAAATTATACCGAGCGTCACTTGCATAATATTAACTATGTGACGGCCGTAGCAATTGCTTGGCTATTTTGGTAGGAGTTAAGTCGGACCAAATAGTTTTTAGGGTTCCGTACCCAAAGGGTAAAAACGGGACCCTATTACTAAGCCTACGATGTCTGTCTGTCTATCCTACCTTTAAATGGCTGTATCTTTCGAACCGTTATAGATAGCTAGTTGAATTTTTTACAGAATATGTAATGTTACGGCTGATTAAATAACAAATAATAGAAAAGTCATAAAGTTAAAACAAAAGGGGGGTCCCCATACAACAAACGTATTTTTAAACGTATTTTTGTATTAGCTATATGTTGTAAAAACGGTAATACGTACTAGCGTCAAACTTGGTATGATTATAGCACTAACTGTATAACAACAGGTTCAAACTATCTATTCGTAGTAAACTATCAAACTGCTGTAATAAGTAATGTTTTTCTCTTATTCTTAGATTCCTTTAATCAGTCAAATATTAATTGAATTTTTAATATAATGTACTAACTTATATTCCAAAAACTAACTCTCATTATTATTATTTTTAATAGCATGTAGTCTGCACCTATAACTGTGGTGGCGTTTAGTTTACTTCTTGTGCCTTGTCTCCGTCATGTTAAGCAAGAACGTACATCATGTTGGTGTTCATTAATAAAATAAAATAAAAATAAAATAAACAACAAATAATAAATAATGGCCAAGTGCTAATCGGTGACAAACTGTTCATTAAGTCATACCGAGTACTTGCATAATTTAACTATGTCACGGGCGTAGCAATTGCTTGGCTATTTTGGTAGGTGTTAAGTCGGACCAAATAGTTTTTATTGTATTTTGTGGAACAACAACATTATCAAACGCAAATGCAACGTTTCCACTGCAATGTCATTAGGGACGTTGGGAATGTAAATTCCCGAATTGAATGTCGGTTGGGAAAATAAAGATGATTACCTACCTATATGGTTTTCTTTATGCTCAACCCAAAAACTGGGTCCCCCATGCTATGCTATTTGTTATGACGCAGATTAGGATCAATCATGCAGCGATCCCTTAACGGCCAGCTATCCGAGTCGCGTAGGCAACAAAGCGCTCCCTCAGCCCCCGCCAAGTTATAGCAACGATGTATTTTTCCACCCAAGAGTCAGGACGCCCGCGGGGAGAGTGCAACGACAAAAACGAACATAGGTCCGACCTCGATGACGCCTGGCGCAGTACAGAACGCGGTGCGCGCAAATTCTCGCGACCTTTCTTCGCTTTTAATTTCCGTAAAAAACGAAACTATTCACTATCGAAATTCTATCCAAATAAAAAAATGTTGAATTAAATTGCCTTTCAGTACATGTAATTTCCAGGTTGTTACGAGCTTTCATTAGAGCATAAAACGAAAAAAATAAACTGAATTGACTTTGTTTCAGATTTTTTTTGATCGAGGAAAGTTTATTCTGTCGTGTTTTGAACCAAATCATAAACTCAAACACAGATGTATCTGTGACATGTTTTTTTTTTCCAGCTCAAATATTGTAATTTAACTGAATAAAATTGATTTAAAACCGTCAAATTTGCTATAAGAGGCCGTTAAAGATATAATGCCAAATTTTGGGCCCAGTCCAGAGCTGGATCGCTAAAGGAAACTAGCAGAAACTAAAATCGCAAATTACAACAAAAGTTTAGGATGATATCACATTTGTTTATTCCGACCAACACTAAATAGAAATAAATACTATGGGTACCTCAATGAAACGGCCGATATATTAATAAAAATAATTAAATAAATAAAACAATTACATTTATTGATCTCTATGATGGAAAATTACACTTATAACAAATTGTCTATTCAATCAGCCTACGATGAGTAAGCTCTCGGTGACGAAATCGTGGGGGGGCACCTCGAGGTTCAATGGTGCGGGGCCTTTACGGATGCGACCAGATGCGTCGTAGTGAGACCCATGGCAGGGACAGTAGTAGCCCCCAAAGTCTCCGGCGTTGGCTACGGGCACGCAGCCCAGGTGAGTGCACACTCCGATGACGACGAGCCACTCGGGGTTCTTGGTTCGGACGTCGTCGTGTTCCGGGTCCCGCAGGGTTTCGACTGGTACGGCTTTTTCGGTGCTGATTTCAGCGCCTGTCCTGTTATTTGATTAGAAAAATATAAGGTTACTTTATTGTAACAAACACAGATACAGAGAATATTTTTTTTTATAATCTATTAAATAAAATACAAAAAGCAATAGGGAATATGCATGTGGTTTAAATCTGGTTGAAATAAATTTTTTCCGAATCTTTATTGTTCTGACTTTATATCTAAAAGATTTTTTTTTTATTTATTTACATTTTAATTGCTTAAAATATTAAATAAAAAGTGCAAAATATAAGAGGGAAATTCAAATTTGCGAAACGCTTCACCATTGGTCGAAACGAAACGTGACGTCAAAAGCCACAACATTGCCTTTAGCGGCGTCGATATTCATACTGTTTTAGTAGTGTTTGAGAGAAAAATCGTTTTATATTGAGTTCCTGTAGTTTTTTCCATTAGCTAGTGTAATTTTAGCATTCTTGTGAGACTAGAGATCATTTACGACGATGACTGAGACTGGTTTTGTCAAAGCACATTCGGACAATCTACCAAAATCATCTTGATGCATTCATAATGACAGCATATTTTGCATCAAATCCAGATTTTACAGTTGCTGAGATCAAAGGAGTGAAAGCGGCAAGGTAATTGTTATAATCCATGATATATTTTAATCCATTACATAGGTTTTTACACATAAATGCACTCGGCAGTAATTACCAAAACATAACCTATAAATAATCATTGGTCATTAAAATTTTTATGAATTTGCTGCTCTACTATCTATATTATAATAATTTATAAGTAATTATACCTAACATTACTTATGTTCCGTAATTTTCCGTGAATTTTTAAGTTTTTTTTTAAATGTGAATACTGTTTACTCTAAATACTTACTTATTGTTTGTTTGTTGAGTGCATAATATTTGATAATATTCAATACTAAACATACTTCTAACTCACACCATGCTATCAAAATATAACATATTTACATTGAAATGATCTTCACGACAATGCAAACATGATGTTGGAGATACTTCATCTCTTCTCATAACCTTACACCATTGTTTACGTATTTTCGCATCTCTTGGAATAGGAAAAAAACACTTTATCGGGTGTATTTCTAATAGTGTTTGTACACTTTGGCACAAGACGATACCTATAAAAATGTTTTTTAGCTTCTTCCATGGTCTGGATATCAATAAAACTGAAAATCTGTGTGAAATAACTGTATCGTCTATAGTAAACAAACACAGAACGTGGCTTATGACGTCATCCAAGGCCCGCGAAAAATTGCGGCGTTCAAACAGCTCAAATTTATTCAATGTTTTAAATATTATTTTAAAAATTAATTTGAGCATTTCCAAATGTAATTATATTTTTTACTATGATATAACGATGTAAACAGTTAATTAAAAATATAAAAAAAACACATGCATATTCCCTATTGTCATTTGGTTTGTCCGCTCAAGCAAGTTAAGCAGGAATTGAATATATTAAACACAATTTTATCAAAACCACATTGATTTTTTGGATTCCCACAGGTAATAATTATACGGATATTGGGGAGTTATAATTTCACGCTACCGTTAACACAGAAAATCATAGAGAGTCGGCCATTGTTTCGTGTATCGTCATCTCTCTCAAACTTGTTGTAAATTACTTATTGTGCTCTTGCTTATGCACGTGTACGTGTATCCATGACATTGACGACATCATTGCGGGACGCTCACGTGACATTATTTCTCGGAGCGCTATACCTGGCGGAGTATATTATTATACCATGGGTTCTGTATCCACTATACTGCTTAACCCTGTATAATAAAGCCCACTTTTGATCGAGCGATTTAATCATGAGTAAATCTGTTTCTTTTAGGCAAGCATGCTCCATCGTACACCACATCATCGCTTAACACCAGGGGAGGTGGCGGTCAAACTCAAGAATATTCTTATTTTTTTTTTATTGTCGGCGTCTACCAGAACATACTAGCTATATATAATATGTAACGATGCGTACTGTTTTAAATTTTGTAAGCAAGTTCTGTAGTTCAGGCATAAATAAATGTAAAAAACTTAGTGCAGTTTCATCATCGGACTGCCAGAGCGGGAACAAAAAATCGACACCGCTTTATGGTTATAAAAAAAAAAAACTAAAAAAAAACATCGTTCTACATGGCGCTGTTCTTATTTCATACAAATTGTAACTAACGTTAACGCGTCGAGTAGGTAAACGTAACAGAAGACCAAGTGCGTGTTTTTCCAATTGCGTTTACTTACTCGATCGCGTTAACGTTAACTTCGATTTGTAATAGTGCTAACAGACGCTCGAACGCGGCTGACCTCAACCGCCGGCTGACCAATGGAAGAGAAAGAGAGGGAAATATTATATTCTCACTCTTTCTCTCCTGTTGGTTGGACGGCGGTCCGTCAGCCGCGTTCGAGCGTCTGTTAGCACTGTAAGAAAAAAGGGCAGTTCCATCTACACGCGCTAGATGGCGCTGTTATTATTTCATACAAGTCTTAGTTAACGTTGACGCGATCGAGTAAGTAAACACCGCTGGTAAAACTCACACTAGGCCCTCGGGAAAAACTCGTACTAGGCACTCCTGGTATAGTCTAAAGACCTTTGTTTCTCACCTGTGACGAATGAACAGGGGCTTGCCGCGCCACTTGAAAGTGACAGACTTGCCCTCGGGGATATCGGACAGCTTGATCTCGATCTTAGCCAGAGCCAGGACGTCGGCAGCCGCAGCCATGGACGACACGAACTGTGTCACCACTGACTTGGCGGCGTAGGCACCGGCGACGCTACCAGCTGTGGAAGTGGCAAAAAATAAATGAGAGATATTGGAATTGGCTTATTAAAATTAACCAGTCTGGTCTGGTATTTGGTCTTTCTGCAATTTTAGGGCAAAAAAGTCTTGAAATCCTGCTTGGGGTGTACCATCCATTTATCATAGTGTTTGATTATATTTTGTTTTCCTCCAAGATAAGGATTAGTCTTTAGCAAGCAGTTTTTTAAAGAAATGGTTGAAAATACACTAATCGGTCATCGGTACATGAGGTAACTTCATAGATAGGTTTTCCTTGTTTATTGCATCACTAGCTGACCTGACAGACGTTGTCCTGTCTTAGAACTGTCAAACACGCAAAGTTAAAATTGTAAATCTTATTTTTTTACACCTTGGGTTACATTATTGGAGTTATAGTAAGGATCCCTATTTTTTTTGAAAATATAATATAGCCTATTTGTTACCCGGGGATAGTGTAGCTTCCCAACAGTGAAAGAGCTTTTCAAATCGGTTCAGTAGGTTCGGAGCCTTTGCAATGCAAACAAACAAACAAACAATCAAATCTTTCCTCTTTATAATATTATAGTATAGATTAGAATAAACGGAAATTTCCCCAACTGAGGACAGCATTGAACTGATAATATTCTGTTGTACAGAACTGGCTTTCCTTCGGAGGTTACTCAGTATATTTTTTTACATCACATTTGCTCAAAAAGTGCACTTGCGAAGCCTGTATACATTGTTCGAAAGTTAAACATTACGGATCATACAACGGAGCGTGCGGTAATGAATTTTACCACACGCTCCGTTGTATAGCACCGTGCGTGTACTTAACGGTATTTTTTTAATTGCCATTTTTTGTTTTTTTTCTCGCAAATGTGCTGTAAAACGTTGTATGGCACACATGCGGATTGGTTATTACAAACTCGTGACTATGGTAAGCCCTCAACTTCGTCTCGGGCTGACATTCGTCTACTCGTTTGTAATAACCAACTAACCGCACTTGTATCATAAATAACTATTTTATAATAGGCTTGCGTTCATTACGTATCTCTGGTTAACAGGTTAAATCTGAGTGCCTCATTGTCTTGTAGCTGTTTTAGGTAACCAGTAAAGATGTGATTCTACATTTTGTTTTTAATAGGTATCTTCTAAGTTTATCTTCAATCACATAGTCGCTTACCAACAGGCAAGTTGGTGGTCAAACGCAAAATTATTCTCAATAAAAAATAAAAAAACGGTTTAGGTAAGATCAGACTATCTAAAATTCCAAGGACTATTTTCCGCTTGTTGTTTTAAAATATATTTTTTTTAATCAGTTGGCTTGCACTCGTACTCCATTTTGGCTAATGTTAAGCGATGATGCAGTCTAAAATGGAGCACGATTGCCTAGAAGAAACTGATGCACTCACAATTTGAAGACACTCAGATTGTAACTATCGGGGAACATCCATTAAGGCAGCGCATTTCACAGACTGCTAGTCTGTACACAATTTATAACAGTGGAATCAAATGCACTTCGTACAGGTTTTCAGAATTTCAACCATAAAGTGGTGTTGAATTTTCATACTCAGCACTCCGACAGAAAATTGGACAGGATGGAATTAGATCATGCAGATCCGATGCACAATCTCCGTAATGTATTTGTATGTGGTATTTTGTTACTGATTTAATAATCTACATATTAATTTAGTAATTTATTAGATTAGTTATGCTGAGCATTTTTCATTATACAACAAACAAGGAAAAGATTATTACTCATCAGTGCATTCAATACAGTACAGTTGCTGAATTTGATTACATTATAAAAAAATATATAATTAATTTGGAGTGAGGCCTAATACAGCGAATTTTTTATGTATTTACATATGTATTAATAGGCTTTCGCTTGACTGCCAATGATGCGGTCTACGATGGAGCACGCTCGCCTAGAAGAAACCAATTTACTCGTGATTTGAAGACACCCAGATTGATAACAATACTGTTTTTTACAACCCACACGCTAAATAATAAATAACCTGTGAACTAACCTCCAGCGATGAGATAGGTGAAAGACTGGCGTCCATCAACAGACTCTGAGCTCTTCGTAGTCGGGTCCGTGGTATCTTTGCGACGGTATGCGGAAAAGTCCGGGACAGAGATATCGGTGTGAGCGAATCGTACCTGACTTGGCACTGGAAGATATATTGACATGTGTTATGTAATAGAAATTTTCAACATTATTACCAGAATTAGAACTTATACGACGCAATAAATAAATGTGCAAAACTTACCACCTATGCCAGTTGTGGCCTTTAAGCCCTGAATCGGCAAGGATCCATGTAAAGAGTGCACGGTCGAGGTTTTAGGAAGGGGCTGGTACACCAGTTTGTCCGCTGGCGTGAGAGCCACAACGGCAGGCTTCAGCCCGTTAGCTACCACTTGGGAAGACGCTTTGAAATACGGCGACAGGTGTCCGGCCCTCACAACGGAATTCATTTTGCTATACTAATCGAAATCCGCAATAAAATTGCTTTTTTAAATTTCGTAAGTCCGACGAGACGAAGTGTTCGTTCGATGAAGAAACGTCAATCAATCAGATCAAGTGTCAATGTCAAAAAACTGTGAGTATTTTTTGTATAATAAAAACCTGATTATGGATACAAGGTCCTTCAGTTGTAATATTATTCAGATTTACACAGTAATAAATAGCGTCAAACAAGTCATTGTTACCGTCAGAGTCAAGCAAAACACGGTAAAGTGAAACGCATGCCCCAGTAAAGTGATCGAGGCTTAACAAGATGATTCTATGGAGTTTTGGAAACAACACGAAAGACATATTTTGCTTCGTTATATCACTTACCCACACACGAGCACGTTCACGAGCACGTTAATAGATAATAATCCACCATTACCACATATTGATTAATACTCGAAAATGCACAAGAAGGTAAGGAAAATAATACAACGAGCCGACATGGTTTTTTCAAGTTGGCGCTGATCTCAACACATTTAGTTTTTTTTTTGTTAATATTTTCAGGACCATGGATTTAATGTCCTTTAGTCGTAATATTAAACAGTTTACATAGTATTAATAGCGTCAAACAAGTCAGAGTCACAGTCAGAGTCAAGTAAAGTAAGTCACGGTCAAGTCAAACTCATGCCCCTGTAAAGTAGTGGAGACTTTACAAGGGTCCTTTGGAGTTTTGGAAACAACATGTTTCACCTCGATATATCACTTGGCCAAACTCGAGCACGATTATGAGCACTTAATGAATAATAATTCACCATTTAGTACACATTAACACTCGAAAATACACAGGTCTAAGAAAATAATCCAACGAGCTGACATGTTTTTTTTCCACGTTGGCGCCAAAACCAACACATTTAGATAGTTTTTTTTTCAGAATTCGATCTATATGTACTACGTACGCTGACCATGACAGTGTTAGCAAAAACGATATGGCCTTGACTTATTATTTTAGACGTCATCAGACTGTACATGTACGGAGATGATTACAATCATAATATATCATTACTACTTACCTGCGCAAAACTACCAAATAATAAGATAATTTAGGATTTTTATGAGCAACAAATATGTTAATTTTTTACTGGGCAAGTGCCTTTAATAACTAAACAAAATACAAGCTAAAACTAACACTACAAATACAGTTAGACTGCCCATAGACCGTTGAAGGTCTAAAGACAATCCAAATGCTCAAGCCCACTACCAGTTGGCAGCGTACCCAACATGTTAATTAAAGTGCAACTATAGAGATAGTTGATAAAACGCGTCTGATATTTGCCATAACATTGTAAAAAGCTGAACGAAAACAGTAAATATTGATCAGTTTATCTAGATTTTGAATATGCCGACTAAAACGCCCTTGTTTGTCTGTTCTGACTTCTGAGGTATAACCCCTAACTGACTTTCCCTCATAATAGGGTGGGTATTTGACTGATTTTATAAAATCATCTCAAATTGTTTATATATTGTTTATTTTTTTTATTGTGTTTTGTTGTTTTCATTCATTAATTTTCGAGATTTATGTCACGAATCAAATGTAGGGCTGCGGGACAAACTGGGACACGTAATAATGCATCACACGTCTTGAAAAAGCGCTTCGGTGCTTCAGGAGATACGATTTTTTTAATATATATAATAACAGTGCAAATACCGGTCTTTATCGATCGACAAAAATGGAAATTAAAAGTGGTAAGGAAGGAAGTTATTCCATCTCTCAATAATAATATAATAATAAAAAATCTATACTTCTATACTAATAATATAAAGAGGAAAGATTTGATTGTTTGTTTGTTTGTTTGTTTTCTATACTTACTAATAATATAAAGAGGAAAGATTTGAATGTTTGTTTGTTTGCATTGAATAGGCTCCGAAACTACTGAACCGAATTGAAAAATTCTTAAATATTTTTTTTTTTTTAAATAGGTATCCTTACTAAAACTCCAATAATGTAACCCAAGGTGTAAAAAAATAAGATTTACACCCGTGCGAAGCCGGGGTGTGTTGCTAGTATTAGAATAACGCAATCTTGTGATTTAATTCTCATAATGTTCAGTAATTGAGTTTTAAATGCCAGATTAAAATTAAAATTATTAAACTCCCGCGTAAACGCTCCGTTTGGCATTTATGGGGCCACGTGACATTAGTGACGTCACAAATAAGCAAACGAGTTCTTCTTTGTGTGACGTCATAAGGACATTCGACCTACATGGTGTTTGCAGTCGAGACACGTGATAAAAGAAAATCATATTTTTATATAGCATTTTTTTCTGAAAATCTGTACTTTATTATTTAGTAAATATTTAGTAGTGGTAGTTTTTTAGTAGTATTTTTTAGTTTGTTTAGTGTTTAGTAGTTATAAATAATATTCTTCTAGGCTTACACCAGTAGGCTTAGTCCCAGATTTGATAGTTTTCGAAAACGTATTGTTCCATACATTTTAGTAAAGCCCCTCCAGCGGAAACGCGGAGGAACTAAAATCGGTAGTAATCGGCGGTATAGATTGCTTCGCTCTAATACGAAAAAAGTTTTCGAATACCTTTCAGCCCAGCAATGTATGGAACAATACGTAAACGAAAACAGTTCTCGAATACTATTAAATCTGGGACTAAGCCTACTGTATGAATTATATTTTTAATACAGTCAAATACCCTATTGTGTGAGGCAGGCAAGCCTCCGGCTGGGTAGGACCAACTTATCTATGGTATGACTGAATGACCTGATGATAGAGCGAAGTCGATGCCGTCTGCATCACTATAGTTCTCACTTGAGATGGCTGGAACTCACTGTTTTAGGCAATGATCTTATATTAGACACTTGAAATCAAAGCTACGTATTATTCATGTCAAGTTGCTGTGAGAATGCTGATAGCTGTATAATGATAAATAAATCGGCCAAGTGCGAGTTGGGCTCGCGCACTGAGAGTTTCGTACCACCACAACACAATAACAATCAATTATGAAAACCGACAAATACAATGACAATAGACAAATTTGGAAGTCATTGCGGCATGACATACGTACCTTTAATACGAACAGTATTAAAGAGACGATTGAGCAAAACAAAGGCTCCAAAGTGTTTGCAAGAGACATGTCTATTGGGCAAAGCCAGCTGACAAAGCTAAAGAGGGAAGATGGTAGTGTAGCGTCGACCAAAGCCGAGGTATTAGGGGAAATCGAGAGGTTCTATGGACAGTTATACACTTCGGTTGCTAAACCTGTGAGCAGCTCGGCCAAAGACCCAAGAGCCAAGCTGAGCCGACACTATACTGAAGATATCCCGGACATCAGCCTGTACGAGATTAGGATGGCCCTGAAACAGCTCAAGAACAACAAGGCGCCGGGGGACGATGGAATCACATCAGAGCTTCTGAAAGCGGGTGGAACACCGGTACTCAGAGTCCTTCAGAAGCTCTTTAATTCTGTCTTACTCGAAGGTATAACGCCAGAAGCATGGAACAGAGGCGTGGTGGTGCTGTTATTTAAGAAAGGTGACAAAACCTTGCTGAAGAATTACAGACCCATCTCGCTTCTGAGCCATGTTTATAAGCTGTTTTCGAGGGTCATCACGAATCGTCTCGATCGCAGGTTCGATGACTTCCAGCCTATCGAACAAGCCGGTTTCCGAAAAGGCTATAGTACCATAGACCACATCCACACGCTACGCCAAGTTATACAGAAGACCGAAGAATATAACTTGCCACTATGTTTAGCGTTTGTGGACTATGAGAAAGCCTTTGATTCGGTCGAGACATGGGCGGTGCTCGAGTCTCTCCAGCGATGCCGTATTGACTATCGGTATGTCGAAGTGTTGAAGTGTTTGTACAATAACGCCACCATGTCGGTCCGAGTACAGGAGCAGAGTTCGAAGGCAATTCCATTGCGAAGAGGCGTGAGACAGGGAGACGTTATCTCTCCGAAACTGTTCACTGCCACAATGGAAGATGCCTTCAAGCTCCTGGAATGGCAAGGACTCGGCATCAACATCAACGGCGAGTACATCACTCACCTTCGGTTTGCCGACGATATTGTGGTCATGGCAGAATCGATGGAGGATCTCAGCATGATGCTCGAAGGCCTCAATCGAGTCTCTCAACAGGTGGGCCTTAAAATGAACATGGACAAGACAAAGGTCATGTCAAATATCCATGTTGTGCCCACCCCAGTATCAGTTGGGAACTCAGTTCTTGAAGCTGTTGACGCATATGTCTACCTAGGACAAACAGTCGAACTAGGTAGGTCCAACTTCAAGAAAGAGGTCAATCGGCGAATCCAACTCGGCTGGGCAGCGTTCGGTAAACTACGCAACGTCTTCTCGTCCAAAATACCTCAGTGCCTTAAGACGAAAGTCTTCGACCAGTGTGTGTTACCAGTGATGACATACGGCACTGAAACATGGTATCTCACTATGGGCCTCATAAGCAAGCTCAAAGTCGCACAACGAGCTATGGAGAGGGCTATGCTCGGGGTTTCTCTACGAGATCGAATCCGAAATGAGGAGATCCGTAGACGAACGAAAGTCACCGACATAGCCCACCGGATTAGTAAGTTGAAATGGCAGTGGGCAGGGCACATATCACGCAGAACAGATGGCCGATGGGGCCGAAAGGTTCTGGAATGGAGACCACGGACTGGTAAGCGCAGCGTAGGACGTCCACCCACAAGATGGACAGACGACCTAAAAGAGACCGCAGGGAAACGCTGGAAGCAGGCCGCTTCCAACCGGTCCTTTTGGAGATCGATGGGGGAGGCCTATGTCCAGCAGTGGACGTCCTACGGCTGAAATGATGATGATGATGATGATGAAAACCGACTACAAAATTAGTTAAATATGGCATTTCCATTCGGTGAAATTATAAAGAGGTCATCCAGGTAAGGAATTACCAGTTATAACTTGGTAACGAACTTAAATTTGTCACCGACTCGCACTTGGCCATTATTCAGTATTTGTTGTTGTACTTTAGAGTGTGTACTATAATCATGCCAAGTTTGACGCTTGTACATATTACCGTTTTTACATTAGAGCTAATACAAAAAAACGTAAAAAATACGTTATTGTATGGGAACTCCTTTTCGTTTTGACTTTTTTATTATTTGTTAGTTAATCCGCTGTAACATTACATTACATTTTATGTGAAAATTTCAACTGGCTATTATTACGGTTCGAAAGATACAGCCGTTTAAAGGCAGGATGGACAGACAATGTAGGCTTAGTAATAAGGTCCCGTTTTTACCCTTTGGGTACGGAATCCTAAAAACGAAGGCGGTCTTACAAACAAAAAAGGCTTCACAGAAAAATTCTTTAAGACAATATATCCTTTTTAAAGCAGTAAAAAAAATATGTGGTAATCTTGATCATATTTCTGAGTGTACCATTAGTTCCAAAGCACGTTTCCGATAAATTTTCTCGATAGAAAAAAATCATGAAATAACCTCTAACCTTTTTTTTTTTTTTTTTTATTCTCATTTTTATTAGGGACATTTAGTCATAAATGACTATGTCAGTCCCATAGGAACCACCAAGCTTATATACTAGGGCACAGTACTAGGGTCTATCCTTAAATAGCCCATAGGTAGACTGATAGAGCGTCCTAGCTGCGCTAGATGTTGGCGCCGCTAAAACGCTCAGAATCAATCCTACACCTCTGTGTCCGGAGGCGCATCGAGCCAAGTGCTGTAAGGCACTTTTACTGTCAGACAAAATTACAGCCTTTGCGAATCCTTCGCTGATGACATAAGAAAGCGCCTCCGAGATAGCAAAGAGCTCCACAAACATAATTGAATAATTGGCTACATTCAACTTAAACCCCTCCCTCACATTGCGACTGGGATCATAGTAGGCCGCACCACGACCATTTTGCGTTTGAGAACCATCAGTATAAATTGTATGCCAACCATTGTATTTATTTCCTAACATGTGCAGTGTATTGTATTTTAAAATTCTATTGTCATATCTCTTTTTCGGTTCAATTATATGATCTACTTCAGTTTGAATGAAATTTATATCTATATTTGAAACCCAAGTATTCAAAGTAAACATAAGTAAAGGATTGCTGGTATTCATTCTTTCTTTTTTAGTTTCACTATAAACGGTTAAAAGTAAAGGACACCTCTTTAATCTCGATAAATTTAAATGTGAGAAACTTTCCAGCCGATCTACAGTGACATTACTGGCCCAGGACTGCGATCTAAGACAGTATCTTGTTGCTAGATATTTACGTCGCAAGTAAAGTGGTGGTATGCACAACTCGTGTTCCATTACATGAACTGGTGTGGTTTTAATAAACCCCCCTACTACACGCAATGCTGCATTTTGTACTCTATCTAATTTCAATAAGTTAGTTTTCGCAGCATTATCATAAATAAAACTGGAATAATCTATCCTACTTCTGATAAGCGATAAATAAACACTCCGAAGGTGTTTTGGATGTACTCCCCAAGATGCACCTGCTAAAACTTTGAGAATATTAAGTAATTTTAAAGATTTTTCGCGGGTTTCATTTATATGTCTATTCCAACTCAACGATCTATCCATCCAAACTCCTAGGTATTTCACGCAATCTACCACTGGTATAATATTACCCCCACAGTTCACAGTTATTTGGTCTCTTTTTCTACTTCTGCTGAACAGACATAACTGAGTTTTTGAATATGAAATATTTAAACCAATTTGGTCTAAGCATGAAGAAACCCAAGATATACAGTCCTGCATATCCAGAACACTGTTCTGAATATTCTTGTCTTGAACATAAAAAACAAAGTCATCAGCATATTGTAATGAATACAATTCATCAATGGATTGACATATTTTTGCTGTCACAATGTTAAATAAAATCGGAGAGATTGGGTCTCCTTGGGCTAGCCCTCTGCCTGTCCATCGCGATAAAGCGATATCTTCACCATCTTCTTTGATATTTAAACATCTCATTCTCAGAAACTCAAAAAGATAATTACAAAATTTTGCCCCAATTTGAAATTGATCCAACATCAAAACTAGTTGATCTACCAAAACATTATTGTATGCACTATCTACATCTAGAAAACATGCAAGGGTAGGTACTTTTTCTACAAAACCCGCCTGTATATGTAATACTAATCGTGCTATACAATCTACACTAGACTGACATCTACGAAAGCCAGATGTAGTACAAGCTAATACATTATTTCGTCCAATAAACCATTCTAGTCTTTTTGTTAGTATTATATGAAGAGTCTTACACAAACAAGATATCAATGAAATTGGCCTAAATTTTGGTGTAGCATTATTGTCAGTACTGGGTTTGGGAATTGGTATCACCTTAATTTGACGCCATTGCTTTGGTATTAATGCTTTTAAAAATATTAGATTAAAGATTTTTAGCAGAAATGACTTACCTTCTTTAGGAAGATGATAAATCATACTGTAAGTAATAGCGTCTTCACCTGGTGCAGTGTCCTTTTTCTTTAAGCAATTGTTAAGCTCCTGCAGAGAAAAAGCGCTCTCTAACTGAGGGTTTTTGAACTAAAAGATTGTAAGGCTGGTTCTACAAAATCAGGCTCCAAAGATCGCAATAACTCATATTTTTTATCATCTGGAGCACGAATCCGGGTTTTCTTTACCCCCTTGATCCACCTCATTTTTTGCCACATAGCAGAAGCACTTGTTGTTTCGTTAATTTCTCCGCAAAAACTCTTCCAACTATTCAACTTAGCCTGCCTTATACACTTTTGAGCGTCAGCTATAGTCTTAGTGAGAGTATCAAAATTATTAGGCGTTGGATTTGCTCTGAAAATTTTAAGTGCTAAGCGACGTCTAGCGACTGAGTGTGACACAGATGGGCTCCAGTACGGTTTTGGTGTAAAAGAACTTGTGAAACTTGTTGGAGTTTTTAAATTAGGTATACTTTTATCCGCTGCGTGATTTAGTTTTTCAATAAAAAAATTGTACATTGATTGGACATCGCTTTCATTACTAAACCTAGCTATATTACTATCAGAAAAACTCTTTTGACATGTATTACGATATAATTTCCAATCAGCTAGTTTATAATTGCGGCGTCTTATAAAGGGAGAATCATGTGAAAATTCCAAACAGAATTCAATAAATAAATGATCACTACCCAAGCTTTCATTCGTAACAAACCATTTAAATAAAATGGCTATGTTCGTTGATACAAAGGTGACATCTGGTGATGACTTTTGTAACACACCATTAGCTAACTTCATGAAAGTGCTTTCTCCACTGTTTAGAGAAATGAAATTACTGTCTAAACTAGCATCATATAATTTCTTTCCTCTAGATCTACCCCCAGAACTTGTACTATTAGACCAATTGGAATGGTGTGCGTTAAAATCACCCGCTATAATTGATTTCTCTCCAAAAATTTAAAAAACTTCATCCCAGTCACATTGAGTGGTTTGAACAGAAGACGGACAATACACTGATGCTATATATTTAACATGTTTACAATTAAAAATTTGTATACAAACTATCTCGATGCCTGGATTGCTCAAAGCAACAGGATGCAACTGTGACTTAATTGAATTATGAACTATTATGGCTACACCACCATTTGCCTCATCTCTGTCCATCCTGTATACATTATATCCATTAATTCTAAATTCCCTGTCTGAAGTCAACCAAGTTTCACTGACCAGACATATGTGAATCTTATCTTGATTTATTAATAATTCTAAATCTATTTTCTTATTATTAAGGCTTCGGGAGTTCCATTGCCCAATACGCAATTGGGCAGCAGAACTCCCGAAGCCTAATGTGACGCGGTTTCTTACATAAGATGTACTATCCATTATGGAAGATATTAATTATTTTCCTTAAAATATCCCCACTATTTACTGCCCTCATAAAACTATTTTTTAACTCTTCTACTAAATATTTAAAAATTAAAATAAGTTTTTCTTCGAAGCTTATTTCTGCACAAACAATATTTTTGAAATTTCTTAAAAAATCCTTAAAGTTAAACATTTCTTCCTTTTCACTACTCTTCCTTTCTTCCTTTCTTGTCTCTTGACACTCTTGAATTTTAATTGGAAGAGTTGGTCCAACTTTGTTTTTTTTATTATTTTTAACAACTCCGGAAAAGAGTAGTTTTTCTCCATTACTATCAATATAATTATGAAGTTCTTTCGTCTGTGCTTTACCTTTTTTCTTTTTTTTCTTTTGAGCATTGCTATGACTCGTTCCTGCATTAATATAATCTCCCGAATCAGAACTATCATTTTCAAAATCCTTATAAGTTAATTTATCATCATTGTTCGTAACTTCCGTCTGCAATAGCTCAGCTGATAAGGGCCCAACACTACTTCCCCTTTCAAATACTTCAGTACTATACCCAGACAAACCTTTCATGTTGTGCCCTAGAGTTCTTTTTTGTTGGTTCAAATATTCAAATAACGCAACTTTATATGTGCAGTTCTGTTTACACATGATTTGTCTGATCCTTTTTTCTTTTAAAAATGTAGGACAATTTCTGTTAAAAGCCACGTGTTCGCCTTTACAGTTTGCGCATCTATACGAAGTAGTTTCACAATTTTCATGAGCTTCACTGCATTTAGGGCAAATCTTTTTATTGGATGGGCAAAGCCTTGCTAGATGACCATAATGCCAGCAGGTTGAGCATTGTGAAACTGGGAATGTGTAGGGTTCTACCTTAAAGCGGCAGCCAGATCCATACACGTACTGTGGTAAAATGGCACCTTTGAAGCAAAAACGCACTGACTCACTGTCGATCCACTCCTTCTTGTCATCCAAACGTTTCAGTCTTCTAATGGATACAATTTCAGTTTCACATTTGAAAAATGTCGCTAAATCAGGTTCTTTCATATCTAATTCTATATATTTGACCACTCCATATGACAAGTTCACTTGGTTAGTAAAACGGCATCTATATCCTAGTTCTTCAAACACACTACTTTTTATTAATTTTTCTGCATCATCTTTGTTTTCGAACTTCATTATCACTTTATATGGAGTTTTATACCTGATATGCGTGATGCTATTCGATATATTTTCGGCCTTGAGCAACTTAGCTAAACCAACCTGTTTGGGTAACATTTCATCTGCTGTCACACAGACTTCAAAAGAATCTGACACACAAACTTCAAACGAATTTTCTCCATGTATGGCACCCATATTATCATGCAAATTTTTAATTCTTTTGGCACTCTTCTTATTCTGAACCAATGTATAACCATCATTGTTTCCGTCCTCACTTACTTGCTCATCACTATCTACTCTTGCCCTCTTCGCGCTTGTACTACTCCCACAGCTATCTATGTTTATGCATGATGCGTACTCTCTTGAATCTTTCAATATTTTACCACTCAAAGTAAGCTCATCTTCACTCATATCGCACTCGCGAAAGTCGATATCGCCACCTAATGCACTAATGGATCGAGGTCTAAGGACCTCGTCCATATTTAAAGCCAAAGATAACAGCAAATGCCGCACTTATAAAAAGCTTATTAAAATACGTGCGCTCGCTGTCAAGTGATGCGCGCGACTGAACCTCTAACCTTGAAATTTACCTAAACGCATACAATGTTATCTCGACTATTAATGAACAAATCTTTACAAAATTTACAAGAATGATGTTAAATATTGTAACAAATAACATCTTTAATTTTATTTATTGATTAAAATTCAATTTTTCTATCTATTAATTAATTTAATCATAAATTGGCTCGAACGTGTCGAACGAAACGTCGTGCCGCCGCGGCGTCTTTTCACTTCTCTCTTATTTGTACGCGATGTGACAGAGACCGCTGAGGCGCGCTGCTAGACGGATGTGTGTCGCTTTGTTCCGCTAACCGCTCCAAAATATAATCTCAACTTTATGACACAAAAACACCTTGACGTAAGTTGTAAATTAAGTACCTACCTTATCTGCAATGTTTTCTTGCATTATAAGTACTAAAAAAGAATCATCAAAAACAATTCTAAATTGGCGGAGTAATCGCGTAACAAACATACAAAAAAAAAAAAAAAAAAACATACAGTCGAATTGATAACCTCCTCTCGAAGTCGGTTAAAAAGGCAGGCGAATGAAAATTACATTTTGTAACGATTTGTTTGTATATATTAGTTTACAAAGGATAATTTCACCACAATCGTCATAGTCCAGTTGGCCGAATGGTTTGACCCAATGGATAAGTTCTCTGCGACTCTGTGAGTAAGCTCCGGGTTCAAATCTCATAGTCACCAATAATTTTTAAATTTTGTAATTTTTCTTGTTTTTAAAATAATTCGTCATGTTCGTGCGTGCGTGGGTGTGTGTTTGTGTTTGTATGCATGTGTGTAATGTTCTTTACTCGAAAATGGTAGGGCCGTTATTGACGGGATTTTCACTGTCAGATAGCTGATGCTATGAGGAGAAAAAAAATTGGCATCTTTTTATCATCATCATCATCACCATTTTTTCATTACTTCGCAGGTGAACCCGCAGAGCACAGTTAGTCTATTTTTTTAGGGTCCCGTACCTCAAAAGGATAAAACGGAACCCTTATAAGATCACTTCGTTGTCCGTCTGTCTGTCCGTCTGTCAATACCTTTATCTCAAGAACGCGTAAAGGTATCAAGTTGAAATTTATACTAAATACTTGGGCCTACGGTTTCTTTCGGCTGTAAAAAATAAAAGTTGTAAGTCAAAGCAATCAAAAGATATGAACGTTTATGTCGTATATTTTGCGATTTCACAAGGGAATCTAAACCTATAGGGTACTTCCCGTTGACCTAGAATCATGAAATTTGGCAAGAGGCAAGGTCTCATAGCACATATATAGGAATAAATCCGAAAGTTATAAATTTGAAGTTATATCATTTAAAAATAATTATTTTGCTATTACAAACTTACATTTTGTAGTTGGAATGTATGGAATAACCTTATTGTCAACTACAAACCTAAGTTTGTCTTTCAATATTTTAACTTCAGTTAGTTTTTCTTTTTGGTCTCGCGCTCTGAGGGTTCCGTCTAACGGAACCCTCAGAGCACGAGTCCTACTCGTACTTGTCCGGTTTTTTTATGTGGCATAGGTGGCAAACAAGCAGACGGGCTACCTGATGGTAAGCAGTCATCGTCGCCTATGGATACTAACACCAGAAGCATCACAAATATGTTGGCGACCCTTTAGGACTCTATTACGATACTATAAAGGTTAGAAAGTTCTATACAACTTGGAATGGACAGACAGACAGACGGATGGACAGAAGGAACTTATATGGGTTCCTTGTAGTTCTACGGAACCCTAAAAAGGTGTTACATTCTTCTTTGAACGTTCAGGGATTCATTATATAGTGATATGGTTTCGGTGTAGTTGCATTCCGGACCTAGTCTTCACGGTTTGCGCGGGGGAGGAGGGTGGAGTGACATCAGTGGAGAGGCATAATAATTACTTCCAAGTATCGGTGGTCGATGTACCACAAAAAAAGTGTCTCGAGCATTTGCAGAGGTCACACAAAGTGGACAGTCAGCGACGTTATCATACAAAATAGCTTTCCGTCCAGTTTAATTAGACATTCCAGTTGATACCTTGAGAAGTACGTAATTTACGCGTAAAATTTACAAATTGGTCTCACCCTTACTTCCTTTGGTCAGGCTTCAAGTAAGTACTTACAAATTGGTCTCACCCTTACTTCCTTTGGTCAGGCGTCAAGTAAGTACTCTAGTATAATAATCTTTGTTAGTACTAAACAGGCAGGCGAATGAAAATTACATTTTGTGACGATTTCTTTGTACATTTATATTATTTTATAGATTAAGAAGCATAATTTCACCGCCAGCGTCATAGTTTAATTAGAAGAGTGGTTGACGCAATGGATTAGTTCCTGTGACTCAGTAGGCTCCGGGGTCAATTCTCATATTTTTTCCATTTTCTTTTTGTTATTTTTATAATGTTTTTGAAATATTTCGTCGTGTGCGTATGTCTGTAATGTTCTTTATAGACTCGAAAACTGCAGGACCGATTTTGATGGGATTTTCACTGTAAAATAGCGGATGTTGAAAAAAATTCGAGCAACTTTTCATCATCATCATCACAATTTTTTCATTACTACGCAGGTGAATGCGCGGGGTGCAGTTAGTCTACTATAATGGTAAGGAAGTCCTAAACAACTTGGGATGGACAGACAGACAGACAGACGGATGGGCAGAATGAACTTATATGGGTTCCTTGTAATTCTACGGAACCGATGACTTCGGAGACTGCTACTGGAACTGCTAGACGGAAAGAGCTAGAAGTGTCGAGTTTGGGCTCGATTCATTAGTTGTGATGAGATCTTCTTCCAGGAATATTTTGACTGACCTGATCGAAGATTTCGGAGACTGCTACTGGAACTGCTAGATGGAAAGAGATAGGAGCGTCGAGTTTGGGCTCGTTTCATTAGTTGTGATGAGATCTTCTTCCAGGAATATTTTGACTGACCTGATCGAGGATTTTGGAGACTGCTGTCGCGAACTCGCCCACGTAGCGCATCGTTAGCACCACGAGGAACGAGCCGCGATCTGAATTTACTCGTATCTCTAGTGTTATGTCACGAAAAATGAAATAAAGTATTGACTGGGTGTGTCTCTAGCTTACCTAAGCGTCTGAAGCAATGTCCTAGGTGAGGGTCGTCCTCCCCTCTTACATGCCCCGGCGTGATCACATCTGCTTCGCAATGAGAATGAGGGACCGGTACTGCTGTGCAATCTGTAAAAGTTGATACCGGTGACACCACGGTAAGTGGTGCCACCGGCGATGGGACTCACTCAAGGTCCGCACCGAGCAGTGGTCCCCAGTAGGTACTAAGGCTAGAATTCCCGCTACATATATGGCTGTAAACTGTCTGGTCAAGTAAGGTAAAGGCATTACAGTAGTGAGCGATGGGCTCGTTCATGGGAACACACATTCAGTATATCAATGAGCGTAATACATCAGTCCAGAGCTAAGGACTATACTCTAGATTCCCCACAAGTCCATTAACCACGTACAGAACTTGTGAGCCAAAGGCTAGATTAGGTTAGGCGAGGTTAGTACACAGATCACCTAAAATATAAGACATGGTCTGAATTGGTACCACAGTGCCTGTAGCCCTTCAAAGAGAAGACATGGTCTGAACTGGTACCACAGTGCCTGTAGCACTTCAAATATAAGACATGGTCTGAACTGGTACCACAGTGCCTGTAGCACTTCAACTATAAGACATGGTCTGAGCTGGTACCACCGTGCCTGGAGCACTTCAAATATAAGACATGGTCTGAGCTGGTACCACAGTGCCTGGAGCACTTCAACTATAAGACATGGTCTGAGCTGGTACCACAGTGCCTGGAGCACTTCAACTATAAGACATGGTCTGAACTAGTACCACATTATCGTTGAGCACATGGGCTAGTGAGGTAGTGAGGGAGTTCAAGTACCCCCTGAAACTATTACCTACCTAGGTCTAGTAAATATTATATCTCACATCAGTCAGGAACAGTGTCAGTAATCTCACGGTCTTTATCTGAAGGTAGCGGTATCAGTCATCTCGTCACACAAGTTATTGAAATAGATATAATGTAGCAAAAGAACTCAGCCTAAGTACTTAACATTCATCTGCTGGCTCAGGACTCCCAGGAGCACCAACACGTTCACTGTACAAGTTCATACTGACTCTAGCTATGACCACACTGTTCACGGTGTAACGGCTGAATTCAAACTGACTTACTTGGTTGCGCACACTAGCGAGCTTTCCGCTCCCTCAGTGTTGCCATGTTCAGTTGTCTATGGCATCGCGACACGTCGCGACACACCCGACGGCGAAAGGCTGACGACCGACACCAGGTTTTGCGTCCATTCTCTGATTTTCTCCAGGGCCTTTATGGCCGCCTTGCGTCTTGGCCTCGACTGGTCAGGAGACCACCTTGGTAAGTTCTCCCCGGTTGCAGTTTGACTAATATCAGCATTTTCAGACTGTTCAGACCCCTTTAAATTGATTAGTTCTTCTGGAAGTTCTTCCGAAGGGCTGTTTTCAACCATTTCCGTATCATGAGATGAATCTACACCTACATGTGGTAGCATGTCCATTTCTACATCTTCCGCCTCTTTAAGCCTTCCAGTAGTTCCAGTGCACTTCTGAGTAACTGGTGGAACACTGGGTAATGAGGTCTCCGGTACATGGCCCATTTGCACAGTTCTTTCTTCCTTCTCTTCAATCTCCAGTGGATATAACTGGCAAATGGACCTCAAAAACTCTTTGTCGCCTATCCTAACTTTAGCTACCCTACATTGACCATCCTTTCCTTTTATCAGGGAAATAATTTTACCGACCTTCCAGCTGAGGCGATTCTTCGTATCTTCCTTCATTTGTACTACTTGACCCTCTGTGGGTACCAAGCTAGATGTGATCCGTGGTTCTCTAACTGACTGATTATATCGTTCCCTGAGGCTGGGAAGATAACGGTTCATAAACATTTCTTTAAACTCTTCCATTAATTTCATTGCTCGTTTCCAACCCCTTACTAATTCTATTTTGGTAGTTGTTCCTTGCAAGCTACCCGACACTGTATTGAATTCAGGTGAGATGCATCTACCCACAGCCAAGAAGTCTGCTGGAGTTAAAACATGTTCCATTTCGGTGTCAATACATGTCAGTGGTCTATTATTTAAGACCGCTTCTATTTCTTTCACAACAGTGT
Source organism: Agriopis aurantiaria (assembly GCA_914767915.1). NCBI lineage: Eukaryota > Metazoa > Arthropoda > Insecta > Lepidoptera > Geometridae > Agriopis > Agriopis aurantiaria. The sequence goes on along the minus strand of OU611982.1, from coordinate 17,089,800 downwards.
TCAACTGGCTGTCGTTCAACAGATGTTTTTCTAGTGACCTCTTGAGACAATTTTTCACTATCCCCACTAATCGTTCATAGAAACCCCCTTGCCACGGAGCAAGTGGGGTAATAAATTTCCATGTTATGTTATTTTTGATGCAGTAATCGTCAGCTATCAATTCCGCGTTCAACTTAAACTGTGCGGCATTATCCGAAATGATGACGGATGGTATTCCTCTGGTTGATATGAACCTTCTAAATGCTAGAAGGCATTCTTCTGCACTAAGAGATTTTACCACCTCTAAATGCACTGCCCGCACCACCAAACATGTGTACAAGCAAATCCATCGTTTCTCCCCTCGAGTTCCTTCCAAATACAAAGGGCCTAGATAATCTAAGCCTGTATATTTATAGGGGGAGCTATAAGTTACTCTTTCTGGTGGAAGAGCAGGAGTAGAAGGTAATTTGAATGGTCCGCCTCCATGCTTGATACAGTTTGAACATCGTCGAATAATCTTTTGAACTTGGGCTTTGCCCTGTGGAATCCAGTAATGTTTTCGGATGTTACCTAGTGTGTGATTTGCTCCCACATGATAATTTTCCTCGTGTACTTTTTTAATCAAATTGTTTGTGAAATCACAACCTTTTGGCAACAATATTGGATATTTCATATCAAATGACCAGTCTGTATTCTCTAACCTTCCCCTACATCTTAACAAGCCATATTCATCTGTGAACAATTTTAAGTTTCGACTTAAAGATGTCTCTTTCCTCATTGTCTCATCCGGGAAAAATTCTTTTTGTAACCTTTTAATTTCCTCAATTTCGTTTTCTGTGTTTTTCTGATGTACCTGTGTTTTATCTTTTTCAGGTGGCGAGATTTTCTTTGCCCTATTTGGTGTTTGCTCTTTCAGTTCATCTGTCTCGGACAGACCCACCCTATTCAAAAAGGAAAGTTCCTTTGGTCTATTAGTTGGCCACATTTTCGATTCCTGCAGTAGGAAATCTGGACCTTGTAGCCAGTATGATCGTTCAACCAAGGTTTTGTTAGTACGTGTCGCTACATCTGCAGGGTTCAATTCTGAACAGATAAATCTTAAAGTTACGTTTCTATTTTGCTTCATTTCTTCGATCCTTCTGGCAACAAATGGTGTTAATAGTTTACTAGAGTTATACCAGTCAATTACTATTTGACTATCAGTCCACAGAAATTGTTGATGGATGTTCATCTGAAGAGACTTCTCTACATACTTTAGTAGGCGGAATCCAATAAGTGTTCCCAACAGTTCTAAACGTGGTATTTTTAAACTTTCTTGATCCTTTATTGGCACCAATCTTGATTTTCCGATAACAAATGCTTTTCCATTTTCATTTACTATATAAACCACCGCGGCATAGCTTTTCAAGGATGCATCTGTGAAGCAGTGCAGAGAAACTTTGTTCAAACTTGTTTCCGTTTGTATGTAACGTCTTGGTAATGTTACTTGAATATTGTTGAGGTCTTCATGTATAACTTTCCATTCTTCTAACATTTCTTCTGATAATTTATCATCCCATTTAACTTTTAATTTCCATAAATCTTGAATAAATAGTTTCGGTAATAATAATTCTGGAACCGCAAATCCGCAAGGATCGTAAATTGAGGCTACTATTTTTAGAATTTCTCTCTTTGTTGCCTTATTGGAAACCATACTTTTAAGTCTTAACTGTATTGTATCCTTTATAGTGTTCCAGTCTAATCCAAGAGTTTTCACAACTTCTTCTTTGCATTTGTCGGGAATATGTTGCCTAAATTCCTCTGCATTGGAGTTCCATTCCCTTAAATTCATGGAAATCTTTTGAAATTCCTTTTTCAAATTATCATGAAGCTCTAGTGCCTTGTTTATATTTGTGGTACCTGTTACCAAATTATCTACATAAATATCTCCTGCCACCCGTTTTATATCTTGATTTGGAGATTTCTTAAGGTGATGTTTGATTGTCGCATTTAAGAGAAATTGACTTGATATTATGCCAAAGGGGACACGACAAAAGCGTAGATGTAATATGTTACTTTCCGTCGCAGGTTTAGAAATATCCTTTAACCATAGGAATCTAGTCACGTCCCTACTATTCTTTTGAAGACTTAGTTGAAGAAAGGCTTTTTCAACATCAGCTAGAATTGCTATTTTATGAGTTCGGAACCTTAATAACAGTCCGATTAAATTTTCCAACAGCAAAGGTCCCGCTAGTAAGCACTCGTTCAGGCTCCTTTGATCTTTCAATTTCCCGGACCCATCATATACAATTCGGGTAGGTTTCCCAGGTGTTTTTATCCCATGATGGGCCAAGTAGTGCGTTGGGAATTTACAGGTAGTTAATTCGTTATAAGGTACAACTTCTACAATACCCTTGTGGAGCTGATCCAAAATGGTATCATTGTAAGACGTTAATGCTTCTCTGTTCATGCGACGAAGTAAATTGACTAGCCTTCCTTGTGCTAGCCCTTTGTTGGTCGGTAGGTTGGGCGGATACTCCTTCCATGGCCAACATACAGAGTACCTTTGCTCTACATATTCAGTTGTTTCATTAAAGTTTTTTAGGGCTTCTTCTTCTTTAGTGATGTTAGGAGAGTCCGTAATCCCAATAGATTCCAAGTCCCATAGAGCCTTGACCTTCATGTCTTCTAAAGGTAAGTCTGGTTTTGTTAATTTGGAATCCATTGTTGACTGGAAATATGTCACTACTGACAAGTCGTTTTCGGATTCCCACTCAGTCTTGCCGGTCAAAATCCATCCAAAGTCAGAGTTGACTAAAAATAAGTTGTTCTGAATCTGTTGTTTTTCTGTTGACATGAGTGTGAAATAATAGTCATTGCCTATGAGTATATCAATCTGGTCATCCAACGATCCGTCATCAGCTAGAATAATTATATTCTTCCAGGGTGTTAGTTCATCTAGCGGGTATGGTACACCCTGAGAAATGGTCGGGACTACATTAGCATACAATGTTCTGTGCTGGTTAGTTCGACTCTCAATGAATAGTTTCACTAAGGGGCTGTCGTATTCTTGTGGTTTGTCAGATCCGAATGTGAATACCGATAGATGATTTTCTTCTTTCACAGGTAAGTTCAAATGGTTGGCTATACGTTTGGTCACATACGATCGTTGACTTCCTGAATCCATCAAGATTCTGCAGCTCAAATTCTTCGAGTTATCATGATTTGTTACTTGAAAAAATGCAGTTTGATAATGGTTAGAGAAGGTTTGTACGAATCATTTGTGTGAAAAACTAGAGTTTTTGTTCCGGAGGAACTCGTGTTGAAAAGGCTTGGGCACAACGCCCTATGGACCATATTAAGGTACTTCCCGTAGGTAGCGCAATGTGGAAATTTTCCCTTTCTATTACAGGTGACTAACTGACTTCCCATTTAGAGGCGGCTATAACGATTTTTCAACTTTAAGTTTCTTACACGAATTGTCGCTTCGCTTCTAAATTTTTCATTACGCAAATCATTGCAAAAAATGATATAAAAATACAGAACCGCTTCCTCCTTTTGGGTATGTATTCTTTAAGTTATTTCCTTTATTAAATTGTCTTACTTAATTGTTATGTTGGCTAGTAAATGTATGGGTTTTCCGTTAATCAAATCATAATTAATAATAATCATATCTATTTACACAATCAGTTAGTATATCCTCAAGCTTGGCAAGGCTTGGGGATCGCAGTATGTTCACTGTATACGGATAAGACGCTGCTGCCCATCCTCCAGTGTTTCTGTACGCAGTTTTAGGACATACCCGGGTCCATCAATTACACAGTTATCAATTACATAATCTTATATGCCTTTCAATTTCATTAAAGGCTCTTAGAAAATCATTTGCCGTTTTATCTGTCTTCTTGACCGCATACCGGGCCACATACTGTGCATTAATGATCTGGTTCACCTTTCCATAACGTTCCCTTAAGGTGGTCACATATAGAGAATAAATTTCATTTGTCATTTTCAATCCTTCAACGTACTCCTTTGCTATACCGTTCAGGGAAAATATGAGGTACAGTAATTTGTCCACTACTGGACAACTGTCGCTTTCAATATTCAATGAGAGATTGTCACAATAGTATTGCCATTGCAAAACGTCTCCCGAGTACTTCGGCAGCTGTAGTTTTAGAAGATGTCTTGACGAACATGTTGGATTATTATAAGATTGCTCATTCAATGTTTTATTTGTATAAACAAATTTCGAGAATACTCCTTCGGCTTTTAATTGGCTCTCACTCAAATTGGATATGTCATCCGCAGATATTTGTGTGCTAAGTTTAAAGTAATTAGTTAATTCAGTTGTGAAACGTGTGATAAAACTTTCAAATTTCTTGTTAAGAATCTCCGATTCCTGTATATTCGTTCTGACAATGCATCCAGAAGCTCTAAGGCTTGTTTAGTAAAGGTCTCTATGCCAGTCACTATGTCTTGCAACCGGGAGATTAAAATTTGTTCCATCTTGTACAGTTATTCCCGTTTGTATATCCTGGAATGATTTTATCAGTTGTCTCAAACTTCTATGCAAGCATAACATAAGTACTAAAACTTGTATCATTATTTTTAATATAAGTAAATTAAATTAAATTTTTTAATTTTAAAATAATTCAATTTCATCAATACATTTTGTAGAATAGCAGAAGAAAATTATAGTTTTTGATGCTAAGTCAAACTCAAAACTCTCAGTAACCCTGTATGAACTACACTTCTTCATAACCCTGTATAGTGAAACTACCTTTCACTATAACATGTGCATATTTTGGCAAAATATTAAAGTCAAGAGATGTTTTTAGTATTGTGGTGCTATCACTACAATTCAATCTGTGTAGTGAGTAGTCAAAGAATTAAAGAAATGTTTTTATGCAAAGAATTCCTACTACACTATGTATGTTTTAGATATTTTCATAGTTACCTACTACATGAAAATTTTAATGAAAATTTGTTCAACTAAAACATCAACAGAGTCACTTGGAATTATAAACTTGTGGTAGCCCATTACTCTTTGATGCTGTTGCTTTAGTTTCTTTACAATAAGAAATATTAAGTCAAATAGTATTTTATGTTTATCTACTATTTATTATCGAGAAAATAGCATGCCTATATCATAGGAGATTATTATATTCGGAATTCTGAAAATTGGTTTGGTACCATTTAACCAATGCATTTAACTATCAAAAAGTTAAGTTTGACAGCTGTCACTGTGTCTCAAAACGAAGGCAGCTAACTTCACATGTACCCCCGTAGTACATAGATACAATGTTGTCAATGGGTAGATATACAGAAGTTTCAGTGAGGTAATTTCACTTGATAAAACACAATGGTCTATGTGAAATACCTAAATGAAGAATAATTATCGAACACACAGGCGTTGAAGACGCAACAATACGTGTTTTTCTTGCTCTAAAGTAATGTACTTATGTATGTAATACATAGTGGCCATTTTTGTTCAACGAAGTCAATCTCAGTTATATGCGTGAATTGTGTTAAATATCTCATAATTTACTGTAGTGATGTAGAAGAAAACACTAAATCTTCTCTATAGTACCCATATCCTATGAATTTACAGTAATTATATATGTAGTTTCAAAGATAGTTGAATGAATATAATGAATGTATATAGACGCGGCCGGCGTTTGCCGGCGTCCATTCACTGACGTACATTTGACTCTCACGAGGGAAAATCACTAACCTTTTCTATCCTCTTGTATAGTTGTCTTTTATTTGTTTCGCACTCACTTGTTTTCACTATTTAACAGTAGAATTCAGCACAAAAACGATATTTTATTAGATTCGGGTTCGAACGCAACCATTTTCATAGCCAAAAGAAATAATGTTGCCAGCACAGTAAATAAATTACTATCATAGAAATGAGCCATAATTCTAGTCGATTACTAATCATTTTCAAATCGCTCAAAACATATAGATTATTAATGATAGCACGTAGATGACTTATTAAACAAATTCGTACTCAATAATTATAAGGTAACAATAACTTGTGGCTAAATCTTTTCTTTATTGTAGCCTTTGTTCAAGCAAATGATACCAAAATGTATCATTATTTTCCCAGTTCCGAGCAAAATTGCTTTCCTTGGCAACAATGCTTCTGATAATGCTATTCTATCGAAATCAATATTACTCAATTTATCAAATTTTCGAAATAATGAAATTGACTAATAAATTCCATTGGTACCCTTCAAAATAATAGTTTTATTTTCAAATAATGCAAGTACAAGCCATAAACGCCATTGTCAGAACAGAACATTTTCCTTAGTTTGCCGACTCTGCCACCAACTGCGCCGCAGCGCTAGCGGCAGATATTCGTACGATTCAACGGACACTCGCGTGGTAATTTCATAATAATTACCATCCTTACTGATCCTTTTACACCGTATTGGTCACGAAACGCACAAAACAAGATATCACATCTTATTCTAATAACGATAATACATTTTCTGCCTTGAAATACTATTACCCCTTTAGCTGAGGGTAGTACAATAAATAAAATAATTTATTGCACTAAAGTGTTGGAAATAACGCCACCATTTTCTCTAACAAAATGGAGTTAAATGATTTAATTTCAGGTATAGGTTATAAAGCTAGACACACACCCAATAAAGTTACATAAAAATATACATGTACATATTTTGTGTTTAAATGTTTCAGAAGTATAGAAACAACGATCTTACGTGTGTTAAAAACACTCAGGATTCCTTTTTTTATCCCAGCACCTCCATGTCGCGAACTCGCCTACGCAGCGCATCGTTAGCACCACGAGGAACGAGCCGCGATCTGAATGTACTCGTATCTCTAGTGTTATGTCACGAAAAATAAAATAAAGTATTGATTGGGTGTGTCTCTAGCTTACCCAAGCGTCTGAAGCAATGTCCTAGGTGAGGGTCGTCCTCCCCTCTTACATGCCCCGACGTGATCACATCTGCTTCGCAATGAGAATGAGGGACCGGTACTGCTGTGCAATCTGTAAAAGTTGATACCGGTGACACCACGGTAAGTGGTGCCACCGGCGATGGGACTCACGCAAGGTCTGCACCGAGCAGTGGTCCCCAGTAGGTACTAAGGCTAGAATCCACGATACATATATGGCTGTAAACTGTCTGGTCAAGTAAGGTAAAAGGCATTACAGTAGTGAGCGAAGGGCTCTTTCATGGTGACACACATTCCGTATATCAATGAGCTTAATACATCAGTCCAGAGCGAATGACTATATTCTAGATTCCCCACAAGTCCACTTACCACGTACAGAACTTGTGAGCCAAACGCTAGGTTAGGTTAGGCTAGGTTAGTACACATATCACATAAAACAGGAGCCATGGGCTAAGTAGGTACCATATCAAGTACCACATAAATTATAAGCCATGGGCTAAGGAGGTACCATATCAAGTACCAAGTTATAGATGAGCACATGGGCTAGTGATGTACCACAGTTCAAGTACCAGGTTATAGATGAGCACATGGGCTAGTGAGGTACAACAGTTCAAGTACCAGGTTATAGATGAGCACATGGGCTAGTGAGGTACAACAGTTCAAGTACCAGGTTATAGATGAGCACATGGGCTAGTGAGGTACAACAGTTCAAGTACCAACAGTACAAGTACCACGTTATCGATGAGCACATGGGCTAGTGAGGTACAACAGTTCAAGTACCAAGTTATAGATGAGCACATGGGCTAGTGAGGTACAACAGTTCAAGTACCAGGTTATAGATGAGCAAATGGGCTAGTGAGGTACAACAGTTCAAGTACCAACAGTACAAGTACCACGTTATCGATGAGCACATGGGCTAGTGAGGTACAACAGTTCAAGTACCAACAGTACAAGTACCCCTGAAACTATTACATACCTAGGTCTAGTAAATCTTACATATCACATCAGTCAGGAACAGAGTCAGTAACCTCACGGTCATTATCTGAAGGTAGCGGTATCAGTCATCTCGTCACACAAGTTATTGCAATAGATATAATGTAGCAAAAGAACTTAGCCTAAGTACTTAACATTCATCTGCTGGCTCAGGACTCCCAGGAGCACCAACACGTTCACTGTACAAGTTTATACTGACTCTAGCTACGACCACACTGTTCACGGTGTAACGGCTGAATTCAAACTGACTTACTTGGTTGCGCACACTAGCGAGCTTTCCGTTCCCTCAGTGTTGCCATGTTCAGTTGTCTATGGCATCGCGACACGTCGCGACAGTGGGTAGTGAATCGGGAAGGCTCGATAGCAGTTTACAAGCCACCATTTTTAGGTCCTCTCGTATCTCTACAGGGGCTACGGGTAAGACATAAGTGTTGACACTACTGACAGGCGTTTCTTGTTCAGAAATCACTTCACAGACTTCACAGTCTGCCCCTGGGTACAGCAAAACTGGCAAAGTTTGCTCACAAGACTTTGTAGAATTTTTAGGCACGTTGTGCCTTTGTGCAATAAGTCCGACACCTTCTGCTTTAGGTCCAATATCTTTTTGTCTGGCAGAGATCGCTCGTTTAACCACGGTGCCAAAGAACACCCAGAAATACAAGGTTTTGCAAGGGGACGTGATTGACTTTCGACATTCGTCCGCCACACTAAGTAGTGACGACGTTTGAGTACTATATGAATATGGGCCTGCAGCATCCGATTTCCTGGTGCACGATCAAAAAATTGTCTAAGTAGACAATTATTCGAATACCTACCTTCCTGTCTTAATGTTTGGGCAACCTAGTTTGTCAGCGTTGCGAACACTTTGGGTACTGTGCTGAGACCAAACGGCAGGCAGGTCATTTGAACAATTTCTCCTAATAAATTAGCCGCAAAAAAAGTCTGTGAGACTGGCATATTGGCAAATTGAAATAGGCCCGCGAAAGGTCTACTTTGCGAAGCCAGCCTCTTGGTTGGAGAACGTCCGGTACACGAAAAACATTTATAAGTTAGAATGGTTCTGCGAGAATCAATTGTTTAGATTTTTCGGATTGAAAATGAGCCGGTTGGTTTCGTCGCCTTTCGGGACCAGAATCATTTTTGATAAAAAGCTCGAGAATCGTGGGACAACCTCGAGAACCTTTTGAATTATCATTTGCGAAATGATAGTTGACATCGGTTCTGCTTCCTTGGTTTTGCAAGGACTTTCTGCGTCGGGCAGAACAAGAGAAGGTTGTGTGAGAAAGGGTATGTGATAGCCCTTGATTAAGCGCAGTAGGATATTTGGTGGCCCCAGCCCTTGATTAATATAATGTTTTAGCTGGCCCGCTATGAAGTAGTCAGTACCTACCTGTTTTACCACTGGCCTGCTGATCGTCAATGCTGTGATTCAGAACGCTTAGATGTTTAATTTACGAACACAATGTAGACAGTTTTTTTTCCTCCGTGATGATTTTGGCGTCGCACTCTTGTGCATTTGCCAGTGTCAAGTAATTATGATTGATATTAAGTTTGATAAACATTAAATGTAGTCAAACAAATCAATCAGAGTCAAGCAAAGTAAGTCACGGTCAAGTCAAAGTCATGCCCTAGTAAAGTGGTGGATACTTTACAAGAGGCTTTTATGGAGCTTTAGAAACAACACGAAAATACACGTTTTAGCGCCTAATATCACTTTCACAGACTTAAGCACGTCCACGAACACTTATTAAATAATAATATATCAACAATACCCTTTAGCACTTAAAAGTGATTGTTTTATTAATTAATATAGCATATCTATAAATAATAATTTAAAAATGAAATTTATTTATTTGATTTTTCATAATGACTGCGTGTATCGGAACGCGATTCGAAACTTTAGTAAAACGATAATGTAGCGTTGTCCGTTTTGTTTTATCTTACGTACCATAATCAAAAAATGTATTATGATTATATTATTGTAAATGAATGTAAGTAAAAAGAACGGTAACGGCTTAGTAGAGCAAGACAGCGCTATAGTTTATATAGCGCTGTATGTTTGTAAAAAATAACCAGAACTATTTTTTTGAACAAAAATCTGTCCGTTCAGAAAGCTTACGTCGCAAACACAAGTCTAACATCAAAATCCCACAAGCGAACAACGCAATGTTTTACAGAAGCACTTATATGACTGCTATAAATACTTACAATGATTTACCGCTTCATATAAAATCATTGGATGGAGATAAATTTAAAAATTGTCTAAAGAAATGGCTTATAGAAAAAGTATTTTATGATATGGACGAATTTTATGCCTGTACACACCAATCAGGGCCATACCTATATTATAGAAAATGATGTTATACCTACACACAATTCTACTTAAGGCACCTGTTATACCATAATATATATTTGAGATATATATAAATTTTATCTAGCTAACTTTATTATGTAAATATTTTACTAGATTAGAAATATGTTGCTGCTTATTTTGTATTTTTTATTGATTGATTTATATTTTGTAAATATGGATACATAGGTTAAATAGATAAATGTAGGTTAAATAGTAGTACCTACTGCTAATTTATGTACCTTTAATACAAAAATATTGCACGTCCGCTAGGACAGACTGTTGAAACACTAAGCATTTGTTCCATCATTGTACATAGTTATGCAATAAAATTTTACTTTACTTTACTTTACTTTACTATAGATTTGTGTTGCCGTTTCTACTTTCTTGGACTTGTCTGAACGCGTAGAAGTAGCTATAAATAGGTGAGTATACGTACTTAATTATTTTATCGCACTGTGTTTAGAATATTTTTCAGAATAATTTCCCAGTGAGAAAATTTTGGCGTTGCACGTCTAGTGCGTTTGCCTGTGTTGAGTATTGAAATTATATCAAGTTCTATTAAATATCGTCAATTAAGTCAGAGTCAAGTAAAAAAGTCACGGTCAAGTTCGAGAAAGTGTCACGTTTGATTGTCGGAGGCCTAGAAGCTCTAACACTAGGGTTGGCAACTCAGCCTGTACTATTGTGTGCCTGCTACAATATTATTCTAGTGATATATCTATTTATTCATCGGAGTCCTTCCGGTGGCCTAAGATTCTGACACTAGGGTTGGATAATACAACCAATATTTTCATGCCTCGTACATATTTTGGTGACTGGAACACACATTTGTTGGAGGCCTTCAGGAGGCCTAATAGTTCTCACACTAGGATTGATAATTCAGCCTTTACTATGTTATCTACTATATATAACTACATATTCGTCGGAGGCCTTCGAGTGGCCTAAAGTCCTAACACTAAGGTTACCAATACAGCCAGTTGTTTAATGCTCCTACATATTTTGGTGACTAAAACAGATTTTTGGCGGAGGCCTTCGGGAGGCCTAATGATTCTGACGCTAGGGTTGCCAATTCAGCCTATATTATCTTGCGTACTACATATATTTTAGTGAATGACACGTATTTATCGGAGGCCTCCCAGCGGCCTAAAACTGACATTTGGGTCTACCGCTTAGTCTTTATAAACTTGGTTTATGATTTAAGTATTTGTTGGAGGCCTTCGGGAGGCATAAAGCAGTTTTAGTTTCAATGCGATAGTAAAAAAGTTGGTCCTGACTAACTTTTTTATTATCGCTAGAATGGAGCCTCATAGACGCAAAAATAATGTTATTCGCGTTGTTAAAACCAACTATGGTACGGGTTTAATTTAAAACTTTTGTATTACGGAATAATGAACGGAATCTAACGAACTATGATCGGGTGTGTGAGTGAGAACTCTGTATTAACGTAGAGCGTCGTCTCGTGCTTTCATAATAAAACGGAAACGTTTTGACGGCTATGGTATGGTCAAAAGTAAAAATGTTTTGCGCTCGGAACGCTATGTTCACGCAGCATTGTTATTTTGTGTAACGCTTATGGTAAGGCCCCAGGACCCAGTTCTTTTGTGTGCATTGCTTTTTAGATGTAGGTGGTTGGACTTTTGATTTTTGAATCAATCATACTTGTTTACGTCATTAAAACCCCAATAATTCTCAGTTCAATCGCAATCACAGAACACATATACCAGAGGAAGAATACCAACTTCATAGGAAAAAAAAGCCAACAAATGGCACACTAGCGCCACATCTTATGCCCAACAAAACTAGCTATTGCGCCACTTTGGCGCCAAATTTTTAATTTTATTTTATTTGCATTTAGGTGTAGTGTGTATTATAATTATGTTGTAACAAAGCGAAAACTCAATCTAATACTCATTATAATTGTTACACCACTTGAATATCGTTTTTTGTTGCGGTACGTATAATTAATAGAAACGAAGATAACGATTATGATAGGTAATTTATTAGCATAAAACAAGTAAATTATACACAGTTTAAAAAAATGCACGATATGTGTTCAAACAATATTATAAATAGTCACTTTGTATCATGTTTTGCCGATTAGGCGTACAAATCTAGAGTTATGGCCATACTATTACTAATAGTTATTAGCAATATTATAATCTTATTAATAAGTTCAATTAATTAACTGACATCCAAATGATTGCAAAATATACAATAGTATCTACTGCACCCTTAACTAACATTTATCATTTATGCCACTATTTAACTTTGTACCTATTATCAGTTCTCGACTAAAAGTATTTGTTAGGTTTTTCTTAGACGATCTTTGAATTTTATTTCAGGCAATAAATAATTATACATTAATGGGAATCAAAACAAACTAAACTAAATACACTAAATATAAAATAAATTAAACTACACTAATCTAATAAACCGCCGCCCGTAGGCATCGTTCCCTGCATGCTAGCCGCATTGCCGCGTTGTATTGTAATACTAACGCGTTGCGCAAGATACCTACCAGCATTTTGGTCACAAGATGCTTCGCCCAGACAAACCTTTAAAAATATTTTTTCTTAGACTAGGTTTTACGTCCCTTATTGCATTTGGTATAGTATCGTAGATAATGGTCCCATACTCAATTACAGATTATGCTGTGGATCATTAGGGTAGTCTTAGATGGGCGATTGCGACATCTGTTTTTGTCTGTACGATTTCTTAATACCAAGTCAGATATTGCCAAAAATAATAAAATTCAGAATTAGTTTTCACGAATAAGCTTTTTCCTGTATATGTAAGGACGGAAGTGTAAGAATTTTATATTTAGTAAAATAAGGCATATAACTACCAATATGTTCCTGTTTCTATACTCTATCTCCGCCCAGTTCGTTTCCTAGAAGTATTTCTAAGTTGATTTTGTAATAATAAGGCAAATGACCCAGATATGTTGTTATCCATTAAACTTTTAACATTTTCATCTGCTAATAATTTTGGTAATAAGTTACGAGGTCGCTTCTTAATTTTTTTTCTCAGCCTTATTATCTCACTCATGTTTCTCCGACATTTTATATACAAATTACGCTTCCTAGGACTTAGTTCTGCAGATTTCAAACCCAGTTCCCTCAAAACTCCTTTAGTAGGTACCTGAAAATATGGATAGCATTGGTATATATTTTTAATGGTACTATTGTTATATAATAAATACAAATAAAATCGGCCAAGTGCGAGTCAAGCTCGCTCACTGAATTTGTTAGCTACTAAAGTACAAAAATGTAGTGCAAAATAACAACATCCCATAAACACCCAGGTAGTCACCCATCCAAGTACCAGCCGCGCCCGATGTTGCTTCACTTCAGTGATCATACTAGAACCGGTGGTGAACAGAAATTTGTCACCAACTCGCACTAGGCCATTATTTATTATTTGTTTTTATACTTTAGAGTGTGCACTATAATCATGCCAAGTTCTTCACCTATTACCGTTTTTACATTAGAACAAATACAAAAATATGTTAAAAAATATGTTTGTTGTATGGGGACCTCTCTTTAGTTTCTCTTCAGACGGTCTCTTTTTGACTGTTTTTTTTTTTTGTTATTTTGCCATTTTCCGTTAACATTACATAGTCTGTGAAAATGTTAACTGGCTATCTGTTACAGTTCGAAAGATACAGCCGTTAAAATGTAGGATGGTCGTATGGACGGACGGACGGACAGCGTAGGCTTAGTACATTCTTTAGTAATACGGTCACCCTTTGGGTACGGAACCCTAAAAACATTTTTTTTCTGCTAAAACAGAGTAAATACAGGTAAGAGTCAGTGTGTCAGTGGGTGAGTTTTTCTACATCACACTTCACTCGAGAAAGTATGTATGTAAGTTTTTTACTTCTTCACGATATAACTGCTAAACGAATTTCGATGAAATTTCTAGGAACGGAGACAGCTTATAACATGGATTAACACACAGGCTACATATTATCCCGAAATATTTAACGGTTCCTGTGGGCTAATGGGTCAAACCGCAAGGCGCAGATAGGTTTAATTATAAAAATCGTAAAGTACCTACCATGGACTCCGTACCCGTAGTTTGAGCTGATAAACACAACGGAGTTGGAGTAATCCGCGATGACGGTCCAGGCGTAACTTCTTCAATTGTTTGAGTTTTTGTATTAACCTGAAAAATAAGTTATACAAATAAAGTAAGTAATTGTCGTATTATTATTACCACTTCCCTGATTTGGTGTTTGATTGTACCATACTAGTTTTAATCCTGCTAATAATATAAACGCAAACGTTGGTGTGTAAGTGAGTGAGTACAGTTTAGTTATGGTTGAAAAGATTTTGATGTTTAGTATCTACTGTATGACCTAAAATACCACATTATGGTCATCATGGTTCACATGAAAAATACCGGGCTATCGAACGAAATGGTAAACTTACCTGTACTTCCACTGAGATATTTGCATCTAGTATTTTACTCGTAGTTGTAAAGTGTTCCTGGATTACTTCAGTTTTCTCAACTGGGATGATAACATCTGGTGTTTTAATTAAAGTGGCACATTGTTCCTGGCGTAATTCAATCAACAAGTCTTGTGCTCCAATAGGTATAGCAAAATTATTTAATTTTGTTTTCGCACTGCTGGTATATGAGGTTTCATCGAAGTGCTTACTGCATAACATCTTGTGTTGTTGGTACAACTTTCTCAAAGATGTTTCTGTTGACCAATCTTCAGTTGGATAACAGAATTTAGCCCAAACACGTGCCCTGAAATCATAGAAATAATTTAACTTATTATTTTATACCAAGAAAACAAACAGAATTACATAACATCTAAGAAAATATGTTTACAAGCAGATTGTTTTTCAATTTATAATTTTTTTTAATTCCTTATTAAATTTAGTTTTTCAATTGGGCAGAGGAAAATATTATAGTAGGTACTAACAGGTACTAACAGACATATGAATTTGGTTGAAGGACCGCCGTCCAACCAATGGGAGGGAAAGAGAAAAAATTCTCTTTCGCTCCCGTTGGTTGGACGGTGGTTCGTCAACCAAGTCCGTCTCGTCTGTTAAGTAAACTGTTAGCATACTATTGATTTATATAGTACGGAAAAGTAAGAAGGCAAGCTGAAAGATGCTATGAAATGATGTTCCAAACCATAGTTGTAACCCACGAAGGAAAACATGCTTCATGCCGTTATGAATCTAACTAGCTGCGCCCGCAGATTCATCTTAGAAAAACAATCCTTTAGGAACTGTGCTGATTACAGCATAAATCCTATGTCAATCTCCGGCTCTCCAACTACTTCTATTTATCCGTAGTACACGTAGTAAACTGACGGCCTGCCTTCTAATTATATTGCTACAGAAAGACCAGATAGTGTTAGATGCCTGTTAGTACTTACTTCAAAGATCCATGTTTACCGGGAAGAGGAAATCTGTGGAATTTCAAATCTTCGTCATCTGCTGCAGTGATGTTACACTTGGCACATATTCGACTCAGTTCTTTGTGTGACATGCTAGCGAAACCGCGGTCACAAGCAAACAAATATAATAAAAAAATCCTTTCACAATAACAATAAATTATACTTCGCCTACGTAATTATAACATGTTACAACTTGTTTTTTCATGAAATATCATGGCGGGTCGGTCATAGAGATTTCAAATTTTGTTGCCATTATGAAAATAAAAATATATTCACTACTTTTTACATAAATTTACGTTTGACTCCCATTCTCGAATTATTAAAGCGTTATTATTATCATTAAATTAGATTTAAAAAAAAAACAGGGTATAATGAGGAATACTACAGATAATGGTTTAAAAATCCATATTCTATTTACTAATATTTTCTGCTAATATGGCAGAAATATTTTCATATTGGTATGTATAACGCTACTAGTGTTTTCTTTTTCGTGCGTATAGCGCCGTCTCATTTTTTCAAACTCTGCCCAACGTTGGCATTGGCTCCTTGAAGACTTGACTCCCCCTGATCGCAATGAGATTTATGAACCCGAGCTACTTTTTTCCCCGAAAAAACTTGAGGGTTTGTCCGCGCGGTTGAAACCACAGGATATAGCTATCAGGCTGATATGATTCGTATACTTCATATACCAATAAGTCAAGTTTAAGGTCCCTATCATCCAAATGAGTCACCATTATTCATAGAAGCGAGTCTCTCGGGCGTACGGGTTCAGGCGGCGACGCACCGACAAGGTCAAGGCATCTATTTCCGCTCGAGGTCCTGTGGCTTTCGCTCCACAAGGCCAATCCATCGATTTTACTTTCATGCCTTCTGCTTCACGCGACTTTGATTTCACGAATTTCCGTTATTTTCAATCGTGATAAATGGTAAAACCTACTATTATTTATTCTGTGACAAAACCTAGGATCACGCTAACCGCTAGAACAAGGACTTGTGTACAGTGCTAACTGTTATGGTGCTAACAGACGTTCGAACGCGGCTGACGGACCGCCGCCTAACCAACGGGAGAGAAAGAGTGAGAATATCATATTACCCTCTCTTTCTCTCCCATTGGTCAGACGGGGGTTGAGGTCAACCGCGTTCGAGCGTCTGTTGGCACTATTAGAAAAAGATGGTTCGGTATGTGTATATACCCACATTAGGTCGTCTGACTAGTAAATAAGACCTAAATCATCCCTGCCTGAGGTACCCTAGTCCTTAACTATGTATACCTACGTTTAAAAAACACCAGTCGAGTGACCATTTTATAACTTCACGCAGTTGTGCAGTAATACACATAATTTAGTTTAGAAAGAAGAAAGAAAGAAAATAAATTTTATTCGACACCTTTACAAAAAGTTATATCTAAAGGATACAATCAGTGCGACATTTTGTGCTCACATATTATTTTAGTCTAGGTACGTATAAGAGCTGAAAAACAACCTAAGCACCTCTGATTGTAGGATACATGAGGCTTAGGCGCCATTTGGGTTTTCATCATCATCATTTCAGCCATAGGACGTCCACTGCTGGACATAGGCCTCCCCGATCGATCTCTATAAGGGTCGGTTGGAAGTGGCCTGCATCGAGCGTTTCTCTGCGGTCTCTTTTAGATCGTCTGTCCATTCATTTGGGTTTTACTTAGACTAAATTATAGAAGTAAAAATGTTGCCAAATAGTTAATATTTAGTATCAAAGAGTGGACAGACGACCTAAAAGAGACCGCAGGGAAACGCTGGATGCAGGCCGCTTCCAACCGGCCCTTTTGGAGATCGATGGGGGAGGCCTATGTCCAGCAGTGGACGTCCTACGGCTGAAATGATGAATGATGATCAAAGAGTTATCACGGGAACACAATGAATAGACAACGCCAAGAACCCGCAATAAAAGAAAGAATCCGAACAACAATTCAAAACCAAAATTGTATTATAATCACTGATGGATAAAATAAACCAGCCAAGTGCTAGTCAGGCTTACGCACTTAGGGTTCCGTACCACCACAAAATTAAAAAACGAAATTACCAGTTATAACTTGGTAGTAACGAACATAAATGATTCTGTTATCTATACTAATATTATAAAGAGGAAATATATGATTGTTTGTTTGTTTGTGTGTTTGTTTGCATTGAATAGGCTTCGAAACTACTGAACCGATTTGACCGATTCTTTCACTGTTGGGAAGCTACACTATCCCCGGGTAACTAGGCTAAATTATATTTTCAAAAAATTTGGGATCCTTATTAAAACTCCAATAATGTAACCCAAGGTGTAAAAAAATAAGATTTACAATTTTAACTTTGCGTGTTTGACAGTTCTAAGACAGGACAACGTCTGTCACAGCTAGTTATTTAATAACAGGCGTTTACTCGCCACCTCACGTAATGTTAATCGATGATGCGGCGGAGCACGTTTGCCTAGAAGAAACCGATTCACTCGTGATTTGAAGACACCCAGATTGTAACTTCGGGGAACACCCGATCAGGCAGACCATTCCACAGACTAGCAGTCTATGATTCCTCTACTCAGGCTTTCTATTCAACAGCAGCTTTTTAGATTCAATTTTAGCTCTAAGCTGCTCCTCAAACTCCGCCGGCAAATCATTAAAATAGGCATTTATTTTATTAACACATAGATTATGTCTTCTGTGACATAAGCTAAGTACATTTTATACCGAAATAGTACGAAAGTTTTTATTTTTTAGATCTATAAAATAGAATAGATCTACGTTGGCCACCAACTCGCCAAATGGTAAGCGACGGTATAGTAGGTCTAATTACTAAAATATTGAAGTAGTGTCTTACTGGTAACCCCGCCTCTAAAATGAATTCCTGGCTACGGCCTTGGTTAGCGGGTAACGGGAGTCACTGCTAGTAGGAAATAAACGTGATGACCATGAAAAAGACGAAAATATACGTGCATAAATTAAACATAAAATTATAAACCTTGAAAATAGGTTAGGTCATTGTTGTTTACGACAACGTAACATTTGTTACGGTAGGTAATATTACAATAACATTATATTGCTTATCGCTAAGACGCTGAAAAAGAAGGTTTCAAAAAAGGCAATGAGTTTTATTTTTAACCGACTTCAAAAAAGGAGGGGGCTCTCAATTCGGTTGTATTTTTTCCTTTGCTTTATTTAAGTCAGTTAAAATTACTTATATACTGTGCAGAAGAGGATAATCAACAAGAAATGCTGTCTGAGGCCCCGGCACTTTTCCACCTTGATCTTTTCCTGGGTAATTTATTGAAGTGTTTTGTAGGTAGGGTAACATTTTTAACGGGCGTATCTCTAGTCTGGACGACGGACATATACAAGGATATCACTGTATACCATCATAAAAAATAATTTTTACTTTGAGACCGTAGATAGATCGATGTTTCAGACCAACCCTATAATATCACGAACAAGAAAAATCTGGCGTGCCATAGAAAAACAAATGTATGGAAAAGCTGTTTTTTCCCCGCGATTTCAGTCTTGTTCCTTATGTAAATTAAGTTGCTTATGGTCAAATAATGATGAGTACATAAATGATCTTTGAATATGCGTCATCTAGAGATACACCCGGTAAATTACTCAAAAGTATGTACATCTAATCGCTATATGGCAGATACCAAAGGTATCATAAGTATATAAGCAGTTATATACTATGTCAGGAAGGTTTTGCCACTTTTACCTTATCTAACTTCTTTGCTTGTCATTTCTTATGTCGTGCGTGACCAAAGTACGACACTTGCTACTAAAGCAAAATAGCAAAGCAATTTCGCCCATAGAGCCTTTGCAGCCTACAGATCAGTCGATCGGTCCCGGATGCGCCCAAAATACGTGATAGTATCGTAGTTCAGCTCATTTCGAGCTATTTCTATTCTCGAGCGGGCGTCGCTTGATTTGTTATCCTGCTAATACAGTGTTTATTATTTCCTTTGTCTATGCCTTCGTAGGCGCCGCGTTCCCAATTTCAGAACCCTATTTGCATTTGTATGAACCATTTTTGAGTTTCGGTGCGCCTTGCATCGTGTTACGCATGAGAATGGATAGATGACGCTAGTTGTAGGTAGCTAGACAGTTTTTCAATAATACAAAATTATACGAATAATAAAGTTTAGTTTAGAACTTCCATCCTTGAGGACTCTTCCCTACCTGAGATTTAAAACTTATAACCACTATAGTAGTCAAATAGGGTTTGAGGTGCTTATACAACGCGAAATACAATATATAAAAAAGTAATAAAATACATAACAACTAAATAAATTTTATTATTGTTCACATAGATTTAAAATGACCAATTTAAGATAACGTGACCTCGAAACCCTAGTACCTTCCGCTGTCCTAAACATTTCATGGTCATTCACTACTGCGCTTTGTACTTATACAGTTGCGTGCGTGATTTGCGCAGTACCTAAACACTCATTATTTTGGTTTTGCGCCACAATGAGACAGAATATCGAGGTTTTTTTTAAAGCAATACTGTGATTTACTTATCCACAGAGTTACAAGGAAAAGTGGTACTAAGCCGAGAAAAAAATCAACACTTCCGTACAAAAAAGGTCATATACGCTCAATAAAATTGAACAGCATTTTTTTTTTCGCATTTTGAGCGTTTTCCTATGGTAAAAGTTGTTCTTATTGATGATGATTTATAAAAAATAAGTCTTAGCTAAAAATCAATTATCTATATAAAATACGTAATATATTTAAGAAATAATTTAAATCGGCTGGTAAAGTTGTGAGACATAAGTGCTTAAAGTTTTTAGTGGGGATTTGGATGATCTGTGTCATGTGTGTTAGTGTAGATTTGTAGAAAATTTGTATGGTGCCCATAAAGCATGTCGTTATAACAGTTTTTGTGATAATGTTACTACTTATGTTTTAAATATTTTTTGTTTTATTATAAATTTCATTCTCTCAAAATAAACGTTTTTGTATTTATGTACATTATCTTAGTAAATTGCGGTCCATGTCTAGCCTGAAATTAAAATGCTTCATCATCATCATCACCATCATCGCCATAATCACACAGAAGACGTCCACTGTTTAAGATATGCCTCCTCCTTACAAATTTCCCAAAAAAGGTAGTCGTGCCGACCCTGCCAACTACAGGCCAATCTCGGTCACGTCCATACTCTGCAAGACTATGGAACGTGTCCTCAACAACAGGCTCCTGGCGTATCTAGAAACTAATGATCTCCTCAGTGATCGGCAATACGGATTCCGCCGAAACCGGTCCACTGGGGATCTTCTAGCGTATGCCACACACATCTGGAGTGAAGCCATCGAGAAATACGGAGAAGCACTCGCCGTTTCCCTCGACATCTCGAAGGCTTTCGACAGAGTTTGGCATGACGGCCTTATTAGCAAGCTCTCCTCGTTTGACTTATCTGCTGGTTTTATTGCGTGGATATCGGACTTCCTGCGGGATAGATCAATTCGAGTTGTCATTGATGGCTGCTCGTCTGATCGAATGGCAATTAATGCCGGTGTCCCCCAGGGGTCGGTGCTCTCTGCAACGCTCTTTCTGCTGCACATCAACGATCTGCTAAGGTCCGGTACTTTTGGGTACGCAGACGACAGCACAGTAGTATAGAGCTATACATCCAATGCACGAACCAGTGGACCTCAAATCCAGTTTATCAGAGGCCATGGTCGAGCGCATGAACCTGTCCCTTAAGGCAGTCTCCGATTGGGGTGATGCCAACCTGGTCAAGTTTAATGCTGCTAAGACCCAGGCGTGTCTGTTCTCCGCCAAAAGGATGCCATTCCAACTGGCTCCTACTTTCCGGGATGTGTCCATTCCGATAACTGACCAGCTTGAGCTTTTGGGCGTTTCTCTGACATCAACCCTCAATTTTGGCTCCTATATTGAGAGCAAGACTCAAGTGGCTGCCAAAAAGTTGGGCTATCGAAGGTGCGACGGTACTTCACGTCGGAACAGTTGCTATCACTGTACCAAGCACAAGTTCGGTCGTGCATGGAGTACTACTCTCACCTTTGGGATGGATCAGCTAAGTACCAGCTTGAGGTATTGGAATCTATAGAGAAACGTGCCAAGAAGCTCATCAGCAATGAATCCTTAGTTCAGACTAAGCTTCTTAGTCTCTAGCATCGACGTAAAGTTGCTAGTCTATCGGTTTTTTATCGGATACATTTCGGAGAGTGTGCATCGGATCTGCACGATCTAATTCCCTCCTGCCCATTTTTCTATCGGACTGCCAGAGCGGGCACGAAAAATCGTCACCGCTTTTTTTATGCCATAGGTGGCAAACAAGTAGACCGATCAAATCAAAATCAAATCTAAATACTCATGACTTCCCAATTTTTTTACGTTTTTAGTTTTGTTTTCATCGATCGACTCTAGTAATAGCCAGAATTTTTATGAGGCTATAAAATTATCAGTCAACTTGCTTAATCAGTAGTTTCGGTATGTTCGAAATTAATGTACTGTTAGTTAGTAAACTGTGCTCATCATGTAAGTATCTCACGCACACAGTCACTCTATCCTTGACGACTCTACCCACCCACACTAGCACAGAAACGTAGTATCAACACATTGCCTGCGTGTGCCACGTAGATCTACGTCCGTTTATTTTGCATAGAATTATTTTTATTGCAGGCATTTCGTTGTAGTGACTTTTAAGGCCGCGCTTCACTTTTGCACATTTTCAACATTCTTTAAGATAAAAAAATCACTGAGTGAGTCCCCGCAATTCTAGAAAATATCAATACGTAAATTGATATTTATATCATTATGTTATTCTAAATAGGATATTGCTAAATTGTTTTTTTTTATTCCATAAAATGTTTATTAAGTGACTTTTTTTGTTAAAAAATGTTTAAAATATGTGTTATCATTAGTAATATCTCTAGCTATCGCTTTTTTTTGTTAAAATTTTCATGACCATGGATTCAATGTCCTTTAGTCGTAATCTTAAACAGTTTACATAGTCTTAATAGCGTCAAACAAGTCATAGTCACAGTCAGAGTCAAGCTAAATAAGTCACGGTTAAGTAACCTGTAAAGTGGTGGCGACTTTACAAGAGGCTCCTATGGAGTTTTGGAAACAACACGAAAAGACACTTTTCACCTCGTTATATCACTCCCCACACTCGAGCACGTTTACAAGTTTAATGAATAATAATTCACCATTTAGTACACATTAACACTCGAAAATACACAAGTTTAGGAAAATAATCCAACGAGCCGACATGTTTTTTTTCACGTTGGCGCCAAAAACCCCGCCAGTGAGCGCCAGCTTTAAAGTGTTGGCATGCTTCTTTCTAATTAATTGTCAACCAAAAAAAAAAAAAAATAATATTGACGCATTGAGAACTGATATGAATTTTGAAACTCTTTTCGTACTTACCTATCTGCTGTAGGGTCTGTAGGAGTCATAATAACTGAAGTAGGTAAGTAGGTAATTATGTCATTTGTTATTCTATGTATTTTCTATATAGGAAGTTACGGTATGTATTGATATTGGTAAAAACTTTACGACTAGGATATTTTACTTATGTACATGTATAATGTACCTAATCTAGGTCAGTTTTTCTCTTATCAATAGGCTAGTATAGGTACGTACTCTACATAATTTATCTATATACCTACTACTTGGGGCCCGTCTACTCTCTCTGAGAGAAAGCCTATGTCCCACGGTGAGAGCATGATAGGCTGATGATGATGATGGTGATAAACCTACCTAGGTAATTATTTTTAATTTTATACAGTATATTTTAACGTTGAGAACTTGCCTACTTTTTGTCATCACCAAACAAAATATTTATGTGTAAATTCTACGTATTTAATATTAAACAATATCTACTCATAAATATATTTTTAACATTATAAAAAGCAATGTTTATGGTTAAATCGACCTTCATCGTGCATTTGAATATTTCCGCGGTGCTAACAACACACTTGGTCACGCACACGAAATTTTTCTAAGTCCAAGTGCGTAAAATCATAGGTAAAATGTTGCGGGAAAATGATAATAGATGGCGTAACACGTCGCTGCTCCACCGAACTTGACCGAGCCCAGGATTCGCTAGCCGAGATGCGTTTCGTACAGTTGGATATTAATGCTATGCGCGGGGCACTCTAGGGGGCACAGTTTTAGTCGGCCCAATTCGTACGCAGTTGTTATGCTCATGCTCAATTCCTCTATGAATTTATTACCATGTGCCACATTCATTTGACAATAATCGCTTGCATGACACGCACTGCGTAAAACTTAACCGGAATGTATACCTAAGCAATTAACGACGGCGACGAAAACAAGCGCCACATTTCACGGATTTCAGCAATTGGTTCTGATTGAGTAATTTTATATAACCAACTGAAAACATAACGAGGCCGTGCGTAGATAATGACTTCGAATTTAAAATTTATACGCACTTCAGCTGCATTGCTTTTGTTATATTTTTTTTTCTAATTTGGCCCATTTCCAAATTGACCGGTCATTTGGCAGCTTTTCTATTCAGCCGACACCTGTCTTGGATTCAGTCTGTAAAGTTCAGAAAACCTTTTTTAATAGTAATGGCACTCGCAGACAAACGTTTCCGTATGTTTATATTTAGGTGGGTGAAGTACAGTATACAAATATCAGTTTTCAAGGCAAAGGGCAAGGGCGAGGCCCTGTCAATGCTACGTATAAGTACTTATTTACAATTTATTATAATGTCATTGTTTCTACGGGGTTTTAATTTGATAAATATGCAGAGGCATGGCATGTGAGAAACAATCGTAAATAAAATAATAAAAGAAATCAAAAACGCGTAGGAAGTGTGATTTTGTTCAAGGTCTTTGTTTATTTGTTTTGTCTACGCACTGACGTAGATTTTATCAGATTGGGACTTTATATCGATGCAGTGCTAATATTATCAACTGATAAACTATAATTATGTAGGTACCTAACGTCTACATATTGACGTACCTATTAAGGTGTGTTCCACCATTTGAGCAGCATCATTTGAAATCTAGTTACAATTCCAGAATAGGTGTGTTTTATATCTTCGACAACACCGTCACTCAACATCAGGTGAGCTGTGGTCAAACGCCTAGCCTGTCGACCATTCAAAAAGTATTTTAAGCAACCTCTTTCGGACATTTAAACATTTTTAAAGATAAAATATCAACTATAAAATAAAACCGATTGGGCATTATTTTAGACTAACATTGCCAATGGAATAAATAAATTTCCGTGTTGGTTTTCGTGTGTATAGCAGATAAGATAGAAAAAAGAAAAAAAATCTCTTCCGCCGAAATAAAATATAATAATCAAAAATTACTTTTAACATTTAGTTACAATGTTGTTCACCATCATGACATTCACCAACATGCACTGGGCCAGCATGGTAGATTATGGCATCATCTTCTCTCTCTGAGAGCAGTTCTGTGTTCCAGCAGTGGAAACATGAAAAGCTGATAATGATATATTATTATATTATATATGATAATGATATAATATTATTCTTAAAATAATGCTCAATCGTTTTTATATTCTAATTTTGTGAATTTATATCTCTTAAAATGTGCAAAAGAGATATGGCTCTGACCAGTGACCACGGCCTTAAAAAATAAGGCCCAACGCCCACAGCAAAGTCGAAGCGAGGAGCGTTGTACAAGGGACTGTAGAAAATTAAACTCTTTTTGGTTTACCGTAGTAGGTTTAAAATTGTATTTGATTTATTAGAGTTTAAGACAGGCGTGGCACAGTAGAGTCAATGCTAGAGTTTACTACAGGCGTGTTACCGTAGAGTCAAAATTGTATTTAAGTTACTAGATTTTAAGACAGGCGTGGTACCGTAGAGTCAAACGTGAATTTAGTTTACTAGAGTTTAAGACAGGCGTGGTACCGCAGTGTCAAAATTGTATTTAATATACTAGAGTTTAAGACAGACGTGGTACCGTAGAGTCTAAATTGTATTCTATTTACTAGAGTCGTGGCGCCGTGGTGCGAACCACATGTGGTATGCTCTCAACGCTCCAAACGCTCTAGTGGTGGGATACGATAAACTGGGGAACGTTCACTTTTTTAGGGACCCTTGTTGTTCATAATGATATCATTATGAATAACTTTAATCATGGGACCAACCACAATATCATCTGTTTCATAAATATAACATCTTTTATCGGGGTTAAAAAAAATGCTTAAGAACAGCTGATATTATTTTCGTGATTTTAGGGTTGGTCCATTAGTAAAAGGTGTATAATGATTGGTGTTATGAACCCCTTTCTGCGTAACCCTGTTTATAATCTACGTCCACGTCATGGGTTTACCTGCCAAGTAAGATATGTTATTTTAGTGCGTGCACAGATTTAACCGCACGCCACAGATAAATTACCTTATTAAGCAGTTACAATTGTTGCCATTTTTTATCTTTGCAGAGTCATTGTGCTAAAGCATTTCCTTAATAATCATGTGTAGTTACCTAGTCACAGTAGATATATAAGCTAAATTAGTAGTTCGACTTCAAATACCCGAATCGAGTGACGTAATCAAACCGGCATGCCTTTTCCCGCCCGCTACGATACTTCACGGTTTGCGGTACGCTCAGAGCGACAGTCGCACGCACCGCTTGAAATTTGCCTGTATGTCGTCACGCGTCAGCGTAGAAGATGCGTACAAAATAATGTAAAAATTTCTTAAAACCTGATAGTAGCAACCCTAGCCCTGTGACCGACATTAGGCATTGAATTCAAGGACGCTACGAGTCAAACTCTGCTTTAGCTTAAGTAGCTAACAGACGAGAAAATATTTTCTCTTTCTCTCCCGTTGGTTGGACGGCGGTCCGTCAACCAAATTCGTCTCGTCTGTTAGCTATTTTATACATTTTCTGTGACTGTGACCTAATCGTCGAAGTGTAGGGTTGTAGCATATGCTGATTCTTTATTACTAAACTTCCCTGTATTATACAGTCATACAAAAAACTGATTTATAAAGAAGTATGCCAACAAAAGGCAGATCCGAGGGGGCAGCACAAAAGGGAGTGAATCTATTGCATGGTCCCAAAGATTTACAATCGAATGGATGTTGGGACTAAAAAAATTAAAAAAGTTATAAGTTAAGTTAAGTTTAAAATTCACGAAGAAATTGTCTTGAGTTTATCTGTAAATGTATTGATACAATAAATTTTAGGAGAACCGACGAGACTCGGTCCAAGTATTTATTTGCTCTGAAAGCAGCAATAAAATTAAAGAATATATATTGTTTTTCATCAAGAATATTTTAGTAACATTTGGGCAGAACCGTATAATAAGCAAATTTTAAAACTGTTTCAAAATAAACTTGCTTATCATAAAATGCTTAACTATTAACCTTCTTGATATCATCAAAAGACCAAAAAGGCTTCTTTCAAAGGAGGTTGAATATTCATTGATCACAAGCGTTGGGGCCGCATACGGAAACCTTACGGGCCCAAGGCCAGAAAGAAACGAGTTTTGGACCGGTAACATCATAATGCCTTGCCGATGAGTTGGACATAGGGACGGGGAGGCGATTTTGTACAATAGACCAGTTCTGATCTGACGAACAGGTTGTTCTAGGACAGTACTTATTAATCAGTATATATGGCAAGGGACTAAGTATGAATACATCAATCGTAGTTTCTTTTAGATCTAAACTGAATGGGGCTTAATTCTCTTTTTAGTCGTAATTAATCTTATCAAATTTTTTTGTGTATTTTTTAGTCCGTTTTCTAAGATAGACAATAGGCTCTACAGTGGTCTACTGGTGCGTTCTTATGGAAATTGCGGTGCCTTCCGTCAGGCTCAGAGACCGTACCGAGGAGGTTTTAAATGGTGCAATCTAATAAAACCTGATGTTGCTTAACTTCGGTGATCGTACGAGAACCGGTGGTGAATAGAAATCCGTGACCGACTCGCACTTGGCCATCATTTATTATTTGTTGTTTTACTTTAGAGTGTATACTATAATAATCATGGCAGGTTAGATGCTTGTACGTATTACCGTTTTTAGATAGAGCAAATACAAAAATACGTTAAAATACGTTTGTTGTATGGGACCTTTAGTTTTTACTTTTTGACTTTATTTTAACTTTTTAGTTAATCCGTCGTAACATTTCATATTCTGTGAAAATTTCAACTGTGTGTCTATTACGGTTCGAAAGAAAGTAGGATGGACAGACAGACAGACGGCGTAGGCTTAGTAATAGGGTCCGGTATACACCCTTTGGGTACAGAACACTAAATACGGCAAAAGTTACTTGCGCTTGAATGAATGATATTATTTTTCAAATTGGTAGTAGTACCACTAATAACGCCATCTTTTTACTAATGTATATTATTAAACTTTTTTTCTCTGCCCAATGGGCGAAAACTTTTAGAAAAAAAAAAAAAAACCTCTCACCTCTCTTCCTACAGCCCCTATTGAACCTACCTTATTATTTATATTTAATACTAACAACAGGCTTACCAACAGGCAAGTTGGTGGTCAAACGGAAAATTATTTGCAAAATTTTTTTTTTTTGTATTCAGTATACTTTCTTCGACTGGCTCAAATGAACGGGTCCTACGAACATCAAAGCAACCTGTCATGTCTAAACGGGACGTGTCAACTGCTTTTACCGGCTATATGTACAGCTGGTATATAGATACCAACTTGGGCATCCATTCATAGTGGGAATGTCGCCAATTTTTCCCACTGAAATTATGTCACGTGCCAGCGTCTTGTTACTTGTTACAAAAATCGAGAGTAAAAATAAATTGAGCCCAAAAGTATTTGATAATTTACCTACTTTATACAATTTTATTACGTATACAACATCGAGATACAATTCCTATACAAGTACAATTATTTATTGACTAGCAGACCTGACAGACGTTGTCCTGTCTTAGAAATGTCAAACACGCAAAGTCAAAATTGTAATCCCTATTTAAAAAAATATATATATAGCCTATGTTACCCGGGAATAGTGTAGCTTCCCAACAGAGAAAGAATTTTTCAAATCGGTTCAGTAGTTTCGGAGCCTATTCAATGCAAACAAACAAACAAACAAATCTTTCCTCTTTATAATATTAGTATAGATAACACCAATGTTACATGTCAATAAAAGAAAAATTGTCATATAAATTTTTACATTGAATTCATTGCTTGTAATTTTTTAATTTTTTTATTAAATATGTATTCAATATTTTTTGTCTATTATTATACTTTTATTTACACAAGGAAATTATACATATTATATACAACTTATCGATAAAACTACTTGTTCGACTAAAATATAATATATTCAAATTCAAATTGTTTATTGATAATATAACGGACAAATTCCACGAACATTTATCTCACAAACTGTAACTAACAACTGTAACTTCTAACGAGTTATATTTTAGCAGTTAGCCCTTATTATACAATATCATATTTTCATATACGGGTGTGAGACAAGTTAAAACATCGGCTGTCAAATTTCAATGGTGTTGCGTTCACAAGGTTCGATTAGAGGGCCATCTCGAAATATGGGTCAAGGCATGCAGCTGATAACTATTGATAAGGGACAATATTGGAACGTCGGAAGTATCAACTTTTGAACGTATTGGTGTACAAAAAGATAAAACATTTAATATAATATTTTTTCTATTATCTTCTAAAAATTAATAAGCTAACTTTTTCTTATTTATTCGTTAATAGTTAAGCTAGCAGTGGAACATAATAGGTAAATAAAATAACACTAGGGCACGTCACAAGCTTTTGACCGGCCTTGAAACTGATACCAAGAGCTAGATTTTCTATATGACATAGGTATATCCATATTTAAAAAAAGCTATATACAGTGTGTTTACATGGAAAGGTGTTCTAAGCCGAAAGCATCATCATTACAAGGTAACCCTGAAATTACGAAAATAAAATCATAGAATCATTCATATCATATAAATCATTCATAGAAATATGCTATTCACACTCAACGAAAAGTTGTTCCATATTTTCACTGCCATTGTTTCTCTATTTCATAGTCAATAAATGAATAAAAGTTTCGGGACATTTTTGCACACATGGTCATCTGACCCCAAACTAAGCAAAGCTAGTGATATGGCTGTCAGAGGCTGATATACATACATATTATATAGTTTTAAATATATACTTAAATAGATATTAACAACCAGATATAGAACAAACACAAATGTTCATCATATACTCGTAGTTGGTTCTATAGTATCAGTTGTTTATAATGATGTGTACAGGAGCCACTTTGCAGCTTAATGTTACCCTGTATTTATATTGGGACAAGAAAGCATTTCAAAGAGCAAAAGTCACGGATGTCTGAAACCGAATCAAGTGGCGCTTGGTAGCTATGCTAGCTTGGCATGTGGCTATGCGTGGTGATGCCAGGTGGAGTAGAGCCTTGACAGAGAGGTTAACGACGCAGCAAACAAGCGTTCCGTCAGCAGACAACCAGCTCGATCAGACATCGGACTCATCGCGGGTATTACGTGGATGAGATTGACCCTAGAAAGCCATGGCAAGCTCAATGGCCAAGGGAGAGGAGGCCTTTAAGGCGGTGGTTTGACTCAGGCTGACTATGATGATAATGAAAAAAACTTTAATTTTATTGCTTTTAGTACAAGTACATACTTCAAATAAAAGTAGTTTTTGTAACCTTGTAGTAGTCGTTTTTGTAGTTAACAGTTGAGTATTTTGCCAAATGTTAATGTTTATTCATTGATGGAGTCAAAAAGTCATTAAATTTATACATCTGCTGTGCACATTTTGCTCTTGCGCCACACTTCCTGTCTAAGGCCGCGTTTTTGACCACGACAGCAAGGAAGCTGGGACAGGCTATACGATATGGCATGTGGGACGTTGGTGACAGGGCCATGATCCTGATGCACATTAATATGTTTGACGGGGCGCGAGGGTGGCAAGGCCTTACGCTCACTGCATAGAAAACTCTGCCCACTGCTGCCTTTTCACAGCACAAAATTGTACGCGGTGAGGTGGGGTAGTTATGAACATACGGGAATATGGAAAGGGTTATTTTTCTACGACCGCTTTTACGCTGCGCCTTGCTTTTACTTTCCAGAGGACGTTAGATTTAGGTTGATTCCATACATATGAAAGTCACCTGCCGCTCTCGTTACAGTTTCGCCGTCTATCACATTATCTTGAGCGGTGTCCGCTGAGTTCGAAACCGCGGCCTTTTTGCTGTAAGAACGA
Source organism: Agriopis aurantiaria (assembly GCA_914767915.1). Taxonomy (NCBI): domain Eukaryota; kingdom Metazoa; phylum Arthropoda; class Insecta; order Lepidoptera; family Geometridae; genus Agriopis; species Agriopis aurantiaria. Next base: position 17,058,947 of record OU611982.1, on the reverse strand, counting down.
CAACTTCTTGACTGATTACTTGTAACTTCTTGTCAATATGTTACAGTGCCTCCAAATTTACAAAGATGACGAAATTGAAACAATTTCTTTGGCTAAGGCATGCTTTATTGCGCGTATCAAATGGTGACACTGTAAAGCAGTTTTACGGGCGCGAAAATAAACATTTACAATTTGACTGCCACCAAAATAAAAATGTAAGACATTGATATGAAATGGTAGCTTCAATTTTCGTATATTTACGAGTAGTTAGTACATTTAGGTTAGGCGTTGAAGAATACGGGTCTATGATGAAGCAGGTGAAGACGGCTAATTATTATTATACAATATTTATGTATCAAGATTAAATAATTGCAAAATTTGTTTTGCACATGCAATTCCGTAGCATTGCTACGACGTAGAGTCGTAGCTGCACTGCTACGGTGCATCAATGCATGTCGTAGCGATTCGTAGGCACGTCTACAGAAAAATGCGCTTTACATAAACACTGTTGTGGTATTTTTAAAATCAGATCATTTGACTTGAACTGCACAGGCTTTCTGTGTGATAGTGAGCGTCAAAAACTTAACTAACTTTAGCACTTTTTAGCTGGCATAAGGTACGTAGGTAACAATTTTGTTCAGACTTTTTTAATTCGCCTTTGAATATATTAAAACCGGATATTTATTTTTGTCTCTTCACTAGTTATTATCTAGAAAGCGGATAAAGCTTACAATTAACACATCATAACATTTATATGGCCCATAAATCGGCTTCAACGATAACAAAGGGAGTTACAGCGTTGAATAGTGTTAGCACATAATAGAAGAGCCTATAATTACAGTCCAACATTCTTGTACCGTGCGCAGGCGCAGTTGGCGTGACATTAGATGCGCGTGAGAATGTGCGGGTAACGAACTCGCGGAACTATTTACAATCAGCGACACGACCAGTGATGCGACACGTAATAAGATATACCTTTTTGATTCACTTCTACTATAAAAGTTTTTTCGTAAAAAAGTAGGTATGTCTTCGTTGAACCAATATTGCGGGAGAAATTGGAGGAAGACATAGAGTCCGTTTCACGAAAGAAGTCCCGCAGACGCGGCGCTGTCATCGCGTATCAATCACTATCAGTATCATTTCTCGAGTAGAACTTTAACAACTTTTGGCATCGTACACGACTCTTTAACGATGGAAAATTAATAAAAATCTCACTAGCGTCCAAACACAGTAACAACACCTGACAACTACAACATGGAAATTTAGTTCCGCTGTTTGCCGTGGGACTTCTTTCATCAAAAGCACTTTAGATGCTAGCGCCGCCAGCTACCGGCGGTAGCATTTTTTTTTGCGAAACTCATTTTTAATCTATCACGGTTGTTCACTAAAGTTATATGACGAAGTTATAGCTCATTCCACAACCTTACCATGGTAAATATCCCGTAAATAATCATTATAATAACCGTAATTATCATTTTAGTTTAAGTTTCATTTGTATTTTCGTTGTGTAATAAAGAAATATTGTATTGTATAACTTTAGTCAATTTTGCGTTTCAAAAGTATTTTTTATATTGAAGTGTTCTTCAAAATCAACATTGTTCGCGTTTTTTTTTGACAGCGATGATTGCGTATATCGAAAACCGTAGTGCTGGTTGTATAGCTGCGTCACTTTTATTTCGCAAACCTGCCATGGTGAACTCCGAAATATTGTAATCATATATCAATAACTGCCAAAGGAAGAGCCTGGAGCATATGACACAGGTCTTCAGTGCACACCGATGTAGCTCTGCTTGTTTGGGTTTCTTTTGTTACCTACTTCATCTTTTGTTAAGGTGTTTGCCGTGTTTTGTTTTTGTCGGTTTAATTAAATCATATGAATGCTATTACGAAAGTTGGGGCCTGTAGAGACATTGTGTAATTAAATTGTTCAGTAAGGGGAAATTGTAGAGCGACTGTCCAAGCACCTTCTCTCCCTCCCCCCACAAGCAGCTGTCTCCCAGCCACGATGGTGTCACCGGGTGCGGCTTGCAAATAAAATATATTACGCTTGAATAAATAATAATTTATGTTTTAATAAATTAAAAGTTACAACGTTTTATATGATAATCAGGTAGTTACTCCTTGAATCAAATTTACTCCGTGGTAACACCGTGAACACTGCAGTGCAAGTACCGTTCTTTATCGCTCGTCAAATTCGATAAAATGCCATAGAATCGATCATAGCAAGTATTGCTCAAATCGAATTTTATCGAATTTGACGACCACAACTGTCAAATTTGAGGATTGATAAAGAACGGTACTTGCAATGCTGAGTCGTTTTCAAAATGGTTCCGGCTACTGACCTAGAGTCATCATCTTAACAGTCGTATCGCCGGTCGTGTCGTTGGTTGTGAATAGACTGTCGCACTCTGTAGAGTATTTCTATCCACGTTTTTGTTGCAAATAAGCAATTAGTTTAATCATTTGGATACCACACCTTTTGTATGTTTTTTGATGATAATTAAATATACTAAATTTAAAAAAACTTTTTTCTAGACTCTTACGGTATAATTATTTTGTGGTAAGAAAGAACTGTTCTTTATCGATTTCGTGAAAATGCTGTTTACATATAAGATTTTAATTGTATAATTGCCAAAAATAAAAAAACGTATCCAACATTTTTGGTAGAGCTAATATTATTACCTACTTTATGCACTTCTGAGTAGAGGTGATTCGCCATACATTGAGCGGTTCTATTTTGACAAGCTTTTATTTAACTTGCTCTTTTAGTTAGTATGTCTGTACGTATGTAGGTATGTGTGGGATAAATTTTGCAACTGAATTTAAGATCAGTTATCCTGAACCGAATATAAGTTTGGTGACATTATAACGTTAATATGGTACCACCGAACTGGTCTGATGATGGAGACAAGGTGGCCATAGGAACTCCAAAGCGAAAAAAAAAAAAAAAAAAAACCCAAATCTTTATTGTACTCAAAACGACGTAGAAGCGGAATTACACTAGAAATTCATATACACATTTAAAATGGACTTCCGCAAAGTTACGCCTGATTCAATCAACTCCAAAGCGAAACAACGTAAGCCCGTCGATCTTAAGTTTGTTGGATTTGTCTTCCCAAGCACTTAAATCCTAGATGTTAAATTCAATATGGCGGACGCCCCAAGATGGCGGACAAAATTTTCTTATTTACTATCATGATAATTATGGGTATCAAACGAAAGGGTTTGTTGAGAAGAATACAAAAACACTTGTTTTAGAAAAAGTATTTTTTTACATTGATAAAGTTTATTGCATTTTATTTCAATTGCCTTATAAGATCTCATTTGTTTGATCGTTCAAACGTTTCTCTCGCATGCTGTATGCTTTGGCAATTTAATTTTTGCTTGTCCAAAATTTTAGTTGCCATTGAAATAAAGTCGGCAACGTTAAATAAACTCAGCTGTTTTTGCGTAGAACATGTGCACACGTGTAATGTCAATATCGTGAAAATGCCTAAAATATCACTATAAAAGTCAACTTACATAGTAAAATTACATTTAATAAGAATTTTTATGCTAATCATACTAATATTATAAATGCGAAAGTGTGTTTGTTTAAAACACTGTTTTAAACTATCACGGTTGTTCACCAAATTTATATGATTATTTACGGGATATTTACCGTGGTAAGGTTGTGGAATGAGCTCCCGATATTTCGGCGCAGTTACATGCACCATGTTCACGCTCATTCCACAACCTTACCACGGTAAATATCCCGTAAATAATCATATAAATTTGTGTTTGTTTGTTGGTTTGTTTGTTCCTCTTTCACGTTGCAACGGAACCACGGATCGACCTGATTTTTTGCATGGGTATAGTTCAAGAGCCAGAGAGTGACGTAGGCTATCGGCTTTTCATCATCACCATCACCATTTTTCATCACTAATATTTTCTTTCAATTTCATTTTCATCTACTTAATATGGATATTGTATACTCGTATCCGGGAATCAAAGTGCGTAAAAATATTGCAGAGATAAGCATACTTGCCTAGTATTTAATTTTAAACTAGAAAGTATCCTCAGAACTGTCTGATGCTTGTGACTTTGTACGTGTAGATTTGCATATAAACTTTCGACCTTTTGCTCCCCCTTAATTAAAGGTCTTTAGAAAAAAAATACTTTGCGGGCTTTTAAATAACACATGGAATCTACTATCCTAATTTTTATTTCGTAGGTCGAAAAAGTTTACAAATTTTATAAAGAGTCAGTCAGTCAGTCAATGTATTTCGCTTTTATATGTGTAGACTAGTTTTTTGAGCGCAGCTTCGCCTGCGACGTGCATTTGTTTTATGATGATTTTTATTTGTGAAGAAATATTTTGTAGGTAAATTAATTGAAAATGTATGTATCACTATTATATACCCATAGACAAATAGATCATTAAAACAAAACAAAATACCTGATTGTGCAATGTAGCATAATATGACGACCGGATTTAACAACACTTCACATATCAAAATTGGTCAAGCCATTTAGGCTATATTGGAGGTAATACATAAACAATAAAACACACAAAGAAACATATCGTAAATACTACACCCGAAAACATTACTTTTTATGCAGTCGGATAAAAATAAATAATAAACAACATCTATTGAGCTAGTCATAATATTGCAGAAAAGAAATCAGCTTTCCCAGTGAGAAATTTAACTTACAACCAAATAAATGTGCAAATAAAAACAGCGGATGTTTTTTGGCAATTTCAAAGTTAGTCCTAAAATTGCGGGAAAAAAACAACTGTCCCATTTAAAATTAAATTTACAACCAACGAATTGTATGGAACAGCTAATATTTTAAGAAAAATTTCAGTGATAGTCCTAAAATTGCGGGAAAAAACAGCTGTCCCATTTAAAAATTAAATTAACAACTAACGAAATGTATGGAACAGCTAATATTTTATGACAATTTCAGTGATAGTCCTAAAATTGAGGGAAAAAAACAGCTGTCCCATTGAAAAATTAAATTTACATACAACGAAATGTATGGAACATCTGATATTTTATGGCAATTTCGGGGGTTAGTCCCAAAAGGTTTTAAATTTATGAGTACAATGACTTATTTTAAGCTAGTGTCACCGTTCCTTATAAAACTACGGCAAAGCGAACACAAAATGGCAAGCAGTTTTACAATCGCATGCATGTTTTATGGTGCAATGAACTTTGAGTAAGTCCAAATCTTAAAACAAATTTTGCCTATGCTGCCTATAGACTGATACGATTACATCTATGCGTGTGGTAAGTATGATATAATGTTGATTGGAAGCGATGATAACGCAATTTGAGCTTAAAGCCACGCCATACAATTTAGATTGAAAAAAACTATGCTCGTATTCAAATAATTGTAATAAATATTAATTAATTTTTAGAGAAAATGTACTCAAGAGTGCTATGCTATGCTGTGTTTTAGATAAACTATTTTAAGCGTATGTTTTCAAAATTTTTTAAGATTAAAAAACAACTATGTGATATTTTGACAATGGTGACCTTGCGGTAGATGTGCGCTTTACAATCTGACAGTAGCCGGTTCAATCCTCGGCCTTGCACTAATGATTTATGTAATACTTAATTAAATAATGGGCAGTTTCGATGCCATCACTCAGAAACGGTGAAGAAAAACATTGAGAGGAAACCAGTACGTCCTAGAACCTAAAAAAACTGAATACATTATTCACTAACTTGTACTGGGCCAGCGTGGTAGATTCTCTTTGAGAGAAAGCCTGTCTCCCAGCAGTGGGAACATGATAGGCTAATAATTATGAAGAAAGAATTTAAAAAATGAATCGGCACATCTTTAGAATAACAATGCAAATATTACAAAACCCATAGACCGATACACAATTAAGAAAATTGCGCTTGATAGAAAAAAATATGAAAGTAACACCCATTTCTTTATTTTTGTTTTTCTCCCTGTTTTTTGGATTTATTTAAATACCTATTTATTAAGTGATGATGTTTTTGATATCTTAACATACAGATTTCATAATTATGGAAGAAACCGCAAAGGTATATTTTACATCACAGAGAAACAAATAAAAAATACGCTTTTGGAAAAATATGAGAAAAACCTTAAAAACAGAAGTAGGGAAAAGCCCGACCTCGCCTTAAAGTAAAAAAAATACACAAACTTTTATAAAAAATTGTAATAAAAGTTAATCTTAACGCCTATACTCTATCCCCCTTATTAATAAACGTGGAGTAGTCTTGGAATAGTTACGCCGTGTTTTGTCTTCTTCTCTCTTTCACATTTTGAACTCGATCGAAAAAGACAAAAGACGGAGTAACTATTCCAAGGCTACTCCACGTTTATTAATAAGGGGGTAAGCGCATAAAAATGCAGATTATCTGTGTGTGGCATTTACGATTACGTTTTTGGATTTTATTGCACAATAATGACACAAATGGGTTGCTATTTAGATAACTACTTATATAAATTTATAACAAAACTCTTGACGACCACGTTTCGACTGATTTTATACACACAAAAACAAACACCTCCAGAACTAACGAGCGATTGTCAGAGTTAATACTCATGTTCTTGTTTCAAATCAATCAGTCATTTTCAACCACTTTTTACTGTGGACCATCCATCTTTTAAAGACTAAACAGCTTCTTGCCCAAAGTCGGTCAACTTCGGTCAACGATTTTGCGCATGCCATCATGCGGTCAACGCTTCCTCGGTTGCCCATTCTAGGCCTCTGCCAGGCTGGCCATTCGATTCACTTTTGACTTTAATTAATCTGATCGGGTCTGACTAATCATGCAGGGAAAGCACAACTGTGCTAGTAACAAATTTTATCGCAACATACATTGGAAGTATTACAGTTTATCTACTATTATTTTATTGAGCTTATTTCTATATAATAGGCATGATGACTAATATTTTTTTATTACCCCATAAAAAAGCTGATCATAAATAGAGCCCATCAACGAAAACAAAATTAAAATTAGTTCAAAAATAAATAAGATATAAGCATTTACATTTCATGCTAGACAGAGAGCGCACTATACTGAGCCGTGACGTCACGGCTCAGGAGCGCCATACAAATGCTATACTAACACACGCTTTGTGAGAAACGGATAGAGCATCCCCTCCCTATCCCCACCTAAAACTTTAAACGCTCATATCTCAGAGATTTATCAGCCAATTTAAATTATTTTTTCAGTATGTGTAATGTATTTGGTTATATTCCTCGCTAAGCCGGTTATTTGTAATAAATTAAACATGAGGACACATGCCTATTTTACACAAAAGCTATTAGCTTTTTGCTATTGGAATGATCATCCATCATCATCATCATCATCATCATCATCAGCCTGTAAACGTCCACTGCTGAACAAAGGCCTCCCTCGTAGAGAGGGGTGTTGCCATAATCCCCACGCTTGGCAGGCGGCTTGGGGATCGCAGTACGTTCACCGTGTACTAATAGGACGCTGCTGCCCATCCTCCGGTGGTTCTGGTCGCAGTTTTAGGACATACCCGGGTCCTATGAATGATCATCCACAGGACTAAATGGTAACAACGCTGAAATCGCAAAAATACCACTTGTATCATAGAAAACTGTCATTCAAACTCGACAAATTGTATAAAGAGGCGAATTTAACCTTTTTTTTTTTTTGCGATTTAAGGTTTGTCTCATACCAAAGGTCTTGTAATGATAAGTGTAACTGACCTCTGTCGGCTTAGTACACCCTTTCCTCGTAACCCTGCATGTATGAGCAGTGGCTAGGAAACCGAAGGCCGTGGTGCAAAAAAAAATTTGGGCCCTATTAGTATTCAAATAAAAATATAAATTTATATACATTAAAAGGTGAAAAGCCACCTAATAGCTTCGACCATAAGGTACATATGCGTATGAGTTATATTCTGAAGGTTTTTTCGCAAGTTCTGTTTGAGGTTTACTGGTCAGGGTCCGAGGGCCCCCTGAGCTTGAGGGCTCCGGTGCACGGCACCACCTAGCACCCGATAGCAACGCCACTGTTTATGAGCGTTGTAGCTTTACAACTACATCGGGATATCTGAGCCTTCAAAAGAAAAAAACCTGCAGTTGTTGTTGCTTAAGTTATTTTTCCTAATTTATTACATAAACTAGCTAAAGGAAAATGTTTATTACACGAAAGGACCTTACAACAAAGTAAAAGCTAGTACTACCTGTTCGGCACGTGGAGCGGATATAACGTTTCAGTGTTTACGTTCTATTTAATGGTTTCAGTAAAAAATAAGATTATAAATGCTTGAAAGCAGAATAAAAAGCTTTACTTTGACTGACCACGAAATGTTTGACGATGCTTACCATATCTATACTAATATTATAAAGAGGAAAGATTTGATTGTTTGTTTGTTTGTTTGCATTGAATAGGATCAGAAACTACTGAACCGATTTGAAAAATTCTTTCACTGTTACACTCTACACTACACTACTACGCTACACTATCCCCGGGTGACATAGGCTATAATCTATACCCGTGCAAAGCTAGGGCGGACCGCTAGTCATAAATAACTCAAACTTTATTTAATTTGGACAGGATCGCATTCTATCGGGTCAGTTACTCTATATAATAATATAAATAAAAGGCCATGTGTGTATGTATATTTCCTATGGACTAACAAACGGTGGGCCGCATTTATACTGGCCGACAGCTGATGTTATAAGGAGTAATCCTCGCGGGTGATACCGCGGGCCGCAGGTAGTTGTTTATAAAACTTTAAATTATGGACTAAAGAAGCCAAAACCTTAAAGATGCGTGGTTTTCATTCAAGTAACAATACATGGAATGTTATCAAGTTGTATCAAGTAATAAATAAAATTCGCATTCACGGAAATAGCGTACCTACTTAGTTACGATGTGATTCACCAAGTCTCGTTTAGGATTACTAACTACCTATATTGGAACCTCTTTATTTGAACCAATAACTCAATAACTAATTTCTCGCAACATAGCATTACAAGTGCTTAATGCCGAAAATTACAGCATACAGGCCCCGATTATCAATGACTTTTTTGCGACCAACTGCGCCTTGGTCTGTGTTCACACTGAGCGCCAGGATTCGGCGAATACGTAGTATTTATATTCTCTTTGCAGCGAATATTCGCATTGTCGCGACAAAACATTCGGCATGGTATGGTATAATTAAAAAAAACCGGACAAGTACGAGTAGGACTCGTGCTCTGAGGGTTCCGTTAGACGGAACCCTCAGAGCGCGAGACCAAAAAAAAAACTAACTGAAGTTAAAATATTGAAAGACAAACTTAAGTTTGTGGTTTTTTTATACTGGGCAAGTGCCTTTAATAACTAAACAAAATACAAGCTAAAACTAACACTACAAATACAGTTAGACTGCCCATAGACCGTTGAAGGTCTAAAGACAATCCAAATGCTCAAGCCCACTACCAGTTGGCAGCGTACCCAACATGCTGGCGGCATTACCACGTTGAATGGCAATGCTAATGCGTTGAGCCAGAAACACGCCAGCATTTTGGTCACGCGTCGCATTAACCAGGCGCTCTGAAAGATTTTTGAAAATGAGGTGAGCTCCCGGTCCCCAAGGGCCCAATGTCTCGACCCCAAACGCCTCAAATATGTAACCACTGCCGAGGTTAGCATATTTGCGACGCTTGTGCTGCTCTGCCGAATAAGCAGCCGCGCCAGCCCTACCCTGTGTCTCAGGAAGATGTGACGGCGCCAAAGTATCGACACAAGTTGCGTCCCATACAAGGGGCCGCCCCAACCTCCAGGGCACAAGTGTCATACCGTCAGGCCTCTTTTCATCGTCACGCGCAAGACCACTCGGTTTGAGCACAGCTGCGAAATTGGCGGTGGAAAGTGCCCTGCGTATGATGTCGTTCAGGCTAGCGTGTCGGCCAATACGACCAGCGCTTCTCGAGCAAGAGAGACCATGGTGACCGAGCTGGTCAACAGCAGTACCACACTGACAGCGATGGGCCTCACAGCACCTTGCACCCAAGCGTAAGCCAACAGCTAGACGAAATGCGGTTGGATCTAAAAGGCTACCTGTGTTAAAAGAGGGCATGGCTTGCAACCAAAGTCCCGATTCCCAAACAGAGACAGCAAGAATACGAGCGCGATCTGCAATACTAGGACACGTATCTAGTAGCGATTTCCATGCTAGTTCGCAGATCGGCCGATCCCACAGTCTCTGGGAAGACAACTTTGAAGTTTGTAGTTGACAATAAGGTTCTTCCATACATCCCAACTACAAAATGTAAGTTTGTAATAGCAAAATAATTATTTTTAAATACCTTCAAATTTATAACTTTCGGATTTATTCCTATATATGTACTATGAGACCTTGCCTCTTGCCAAATTTCATGATTCTAGGTCAACGGGAAGTACCCTATAGGTTTTGATTCCCCTGTGATATCGCAAAATATACGACATAAAGGAACCCTAAGAGCGCAAGACCAAAAAAAAAACTAACTGAAGTTAAAATATTGAAAGACAAACTTAAGTTTGTAGTTGACAATAAGGTTCTTCCATACATTCCAACTACAAAATGTAAGTTTGTAATAGCAAAATAATCATTTTTAAATGATATACCTTCATATTTCTAACTTTCGGATTTATTCCTATATATGTACTATGAGACCTTGCTTTTTGCCAAATTTCATGATTCTAGGTCAACGGGAAGTACCCTATAGGTTTTGGTTCCCCTGTGAAATCGCAAAATATGCGACATAAACGTTCATATCTTTTGATTGCGTTGACTTACAACTTTTATTTTTTTACAGCCGAAAGAAACCGTAGACCCAAGTATTTAGTATAAATTTCAACTTGCTACCTTTACGCGTTCTTGAGAAAAAGGGTCTTGACAGACGGACAGACAGACAGACGGACAACGAAGTGATCCTATAAGGGTTCCGTTTTTTCCTTTTGAGGTACGGAACCCTAAAAAAGAGAATAAAATCTGGCATGGTCACTAGCAACCGGCAACAGTATTCGTAAATAAAAATGGTCGCGCAACTGTCATAAGTTAACGTCAAATTTGCGAATTTTGCATTTTTGACAGCTAAGATCGCAAATAGGGAATAACACAATAGTCATGCTGATATCCACATTCGCATTTTCAAGTTCATTGTACAAAAACTGACGAAATTCGTTATTAAAACTTTGTAACAAAAATGTGAATTGATGACCAGCCCAAAAAAGATCCTTAAAATGCGAAGTATTAGGGCAAATACGATTGCCTGCTGCTGCTTTTGGGAAATTGACAGAAATTCTATTTCCGAATCTAATAAACTTGATACACATATTTGGATATTTTGTACCTTGTATCATTGATTTGCTAACATAATATATATGTTAGTTCTCGATAAAATTCACAAAATTGAGTACCATATAATTATATTAAGATATTTATTTTTGAAATACCAACAAACTAGTTAAACCAAAACCACAACTACAACCCATCCATAACGCTATCATGGTAAATATCCTGTTAATAATCATATAACAGTAGTGAATAAACGTGATAGTTTAAAACAGTATAAAATTTATTGAAATTCTATTTTTCCTGTCGTCTTAACAACGTCTAAATTAGCTTGCAACATATTATGTAGACTAAATGCTAACCTTAACACCATCTTGCACTATAATAGTATGGTTTTAATCTACTTTTGTTCAGAATCTTTTGGGCGCCGACCCCAGTACTGACCCGATACCCATCGTATATATTTTGTCTGTGCTATCGAGTGCTACGTGGTACATAAATAATTATGTCGATGTGGTCTGTCTACAAGAAATTCACTGATGATCGGACACATTTTTTTATCGCGAATCATCATCATCATCATCATTTCAGCCGTAGGACGTCCACTGCTGGACATAGGCCTCCCCCATCGATCTCCAAAAGGGCCGGTTGGAAGCGGCCTGCATCCAGCGTTTCCCTGCGGTCTCTTTTAGGTCGTCTGTCCATCTTGTGGGTGGACGTCCTACGCTGCGCTTACCAGTCCGTGGTCTCCATTCCAGAACCTTTCGGCCCCATCGGCCATCTGTTCTGCGTGATATGTGCCCTGCCCACTGCCATTTCAACTTACTAATCCGGTGGGCTATGTCGGTGACTTTCGTTCGTCTACGGATCTCCTCATTTCGGATTCGATCTCGTAGAGAAACCCCGAGCATAGCCCTCTCCATAGCTCGTTGTGCGACTTTGAGCTTGCTTATGAGGCCCATAGTGAGAGACCACGTTTCAGTGCCGTATGTCATCACTGGTAACACACACTGGTCGAAGACTTTCGTCTTAAGGCACTGAGGTATTTTGGACGAGAAGACGTTGCGTAGTTTACCGAACGCTGCCCAGCCGAGTTGGATTCGCCGATTGACCTCTTTCTTGAAGTTGGACCTACCTAGTTGGACTGTTTGTCCTAGGTAGACGTACGCGTCAACAGCTTCAAGAACTGAGTTCCCAACTGATACTGGGGTGGGCACAACATGGATATTTGACATAACCTTTGTCTTGTCCATGTTCATTTTAAGGCCCACCTGTTGGGAGACTCGATTGAGGCCTTCGAGCATCATGCTGAGATCTTCCATCGACTCTGCCATGACCACAATATCGTCGGCAAACCGAAGGTGAGTGATGTACTCGCCGTTGATGTTGATGCCGAGTCCTTGCCATTCCAGGAGCTTGAAGGCATCTTCCATTGTGGCAGTGAACAGTTTCGGAGAGATAACGTCTCCCTGTCTCACGCCTCTTCGCAATGGAATATCGCGAATAGTCGAATGTTATTCTTGACAATGTGAACGCAGCATTAATGCTTAGCCCCCAGCGAATAGATACCTCACACGTGTTGTCAGCAACAGATGTACCAGAGTCAATGAACCTGCTTCATATATCTTACCCATCGCGTCGATACACCGAGATTTGCAAGTGATCAAACAATACCACTAATTAGAAAAACTAGCTTCTCGCTGCGATATTTCTCGAGTTTTCCAATTATTATTAAATTAACTAGCTGACCCAACATAGACGATCCGATATAGACGTCCAAGTTTCAATAAATTTGATAGTGATCATCCTGTGAATTGTTTATTTTTGCTATGGTAATAAATCAACAGTTTTTTTTCGCGTTTTTCACTTGTTTATTGTCTGTTGAATTGTAATTATGTTAATAGCTCATGTATCTAAAAATCCCATTGAAAAAATGACGTTAATTTTTTCACGAATTAGAAAAGAATCTATAGGAAAATTTTAAAATTTTTCTTTCATGAAATCAAGTTTGGAAGAACATTTTAAAACTAAAAAAATAGCCAAATCGGTCAGTTGTTTTTAAGTGATGCGCTTACCAACGAACAGCATTTCATTTTTATTTGAACTGTGATTATATTTTGACTGACAATAGACAACTGAAGATTGCGTTTTCTTTTAAATAATAGTTTTAAAAAAAATCACGAAAAAAGCTTTCACATTCGACATTTAAATTTATATTTCCTCAACTTTGATTGATTTTCGTTTATTGTTTACGTAATGCGATTTTTTGTTGAGTGTAGAGGTTTAGCCCTTTCGCAAAATCGAAAGGGCCAAATTAAGGGGCAAATGGAGGTTGAAAATGTGTATGAAAAACCTATGTTTCTGATGTTAGAGATGAATCAGTTTGAGTTATTGCCATCTCGTGAGCATATCAAACAAAAAAACATACAAAGAACGATCACATTTTTTTTTAAATTTGGACATGGCAACTTCTCTCGGGTCAGCTTGTAATAAATAAAACAACATAATTGACCGAGCGAAGAGAGGTCTCAGATTCTGATGGGATAAGTCAGCGTTTCTATGCATGGTTTGTTCATCATATTTTTTTTTTTTTTTTTTTAGTTTAGAATCGAACATGAGTGAAATCGATCGAGGGGTTCCGAATATGTATGGGTCGTGAGGTCACAGTTCGGGGTGAACTACTAGTACTAAACTTTATGTGTAAAACTCAGGCCGAAAATGTCCTAAACAGATCCAAATCTATCTAGATATTGCGATTTGATTGAGTTTCATACACACACTGCGTTAATCAGTAGGTGAGTATACTAAGTTAAGGATTAGGTACCTGGTAAAATTGAGTACGCATTTAACTGTTCCGCTTACCCACCCTAACTAGACCTCCCTGTTTCATTAAATATCTTTGATGTGCAAAGAGTGTAGGTGCGTTCAAAGGGTCTCTGTTAAATAGCTGCGTTATCGTGCTCAAGTTTCGACGCACTATGTTGCTAGGCGCGTTGCTCACGCATAAATTGTTCCCCAACTGGTCGCAAGCTTACGTCACCATGCTATCAGAACAAGCGGTATGGCTGGTATGTTAAAAATAGTTCCTCTAGAAGGACAAAGTAGCAGTTAAGCTAGTTTCCTGTATATAGAGGCCACTGCATTTGACAAAGAGAATGCAAAATAAGCTACTTATTGAATTGTAAATATGGTTTCGAATTCGTTTAACTTAGTAACAGTAAAGTATGTATGAATCTTTATATTTGAAACGTACCATTTGAAATGATAAAAGAGCATGGGTATCAAACTAACGTTAAATCCACTCAGTTGATCCGCACGCGAACATGAATCTTAATGAATCTCTTTGTCCCATAGTAAAAGTTGTTCATAATGATGAATATAACGTACCCATTTCCGCTCAGTACACCCTTTCCGCGTAACCCTGTATAAACCATACAAGCTGACGCATACATTTTTTAAAATAAATGTTACCTCTTTAAGGATACCCATCCTTGAAGAGGTAAAATTTACGAAAAAAAATACCGGGTCTAGACAATTAAATACTATGAAGTATTTAGTTACGAGAATTTGTACGCGGTGAAACTATACTTGGTTTTTTTTTTATCTCTGACAGCTGTAACATTAACTTCGGAAAAGGCATAACGTAGATATTTTCTTTTAAAATGTCTGTTTGGCCTCGCCAGATACAATACGGTCAAAAACTCCAGCAAAAGATAGAATTTGAGAAATTGTTTTTCACAATCGATTGCAGCTGTCAGAGCTAAGTAAAACTTAGACGATACAGCTATCAGTTTTGTTGTTTGAATCGTCACGTGCGCGAGCTTCTTGTACTATGATAAGCTACAGCTACTTTTATTTGTCTAAGATTTGTTAGGGTCTTATTGCAGGGGTCTTTACAGCTGTCCAAACATCTGCAAGATAATCCCTTGTATTCTGGCGTGTAATTATATTAGTTTTTTTAGTATAAAGCTCTATCAAAAACTGGAAACAAAATAAGTCTTCTTTCGTGATCAATGACATGGATTCTGATGTTCTCTAAACTAAACTAAACTAAATTTGACAGCTCTAAAATTGTTGCCATCCTTCTCTCACATATTTAAACGAAAAGAGAGGCAGATAATTTTAGTCCTGTCAGATTGGTTTAGTTTAGTGAGTGAGTTTGCCAGAATCGACGCCATTATCACTTTTCTGCTGGTCTGAAAATCATCTGTAATGTATCATTTAAGTTCGTGCCAAGGGCCATAAACCCAATAGAATTGAGCATATAAAAATAATATATGTACTTTTTTTATTAACAATATTTTTAGTCACTGTTTTAATATATCACGGCAATCAGTACAGTTGCATGGTGCATGTAACTGCGACCAAATATCGGGCGGTAAATATCCCGATAGTAATTTTAGTTAATGCGACGCGTGACCAAAATGCTGGCGTGTTTCTGGCTCAACGCATTAGCATTGCCATTCAACGTGGTAATGCCGCCAGCATGTTGGGTACGCTGCCAACTGGTAGTGGGCTTGAGCATTTGGATTGTCTTTAGACCTTCAACGGTCTATGGGCAGTCTAACTGTATTTGTAGTGTTAGTTTTAGCTTGTATTTTGTTTAGTTATTAAAGGCACTTGCCCGAAAAAAAAAAAAAAAAAAATAATAATAATTTTCATAGAACTGCATATTTTTTGTGCGGTGTTAAAAATTATAGTACAATGAAATTAAATAGTTTAACGGCCCTAATCTTGCTATTTTTTATTAAAATTATTAAAAATTTAGTACATTGCAGTGCCCGTGGTTGCAGGTAGACTAAACGGAGGTTTGTAGAAATGTTATAAAATTATTTATAAGTATCTGTAATGATTTTTAATTAAAACTTGCCTACTTCCTTCCTTCCATTCTTTGCACTACTGATGTTAAGAAAAGACACTGACGAAGATGGTATACGCTCAGCGCTAGTTAGCCTTTGATCAGGGTCGAGCAAGATTGTGTTTCGGCTCGTTTCTTTTTGAAAACTATCGTACAGGAATCGATTCCGTAATAAAAAGCATTCCATGTATTGTGGTAATACAGGATAAAAATTATTTCCAAAATGTTATGCTGTCTTCAAACAACACAAGTGTGCCCGTTGCCTGCCACGTCGCCCCGCGGATGCACGAGCGCCATGCAATTTAAAATTTTCGCTTAATTTTATTGTCGCTTTGGCGTTTTGGCGTACCATGCTATCTACCTCAGGGCCGGTGCAGCAAACGTGTGCCTAGCTAGAAAGGATCTGTTAATTTACTCTAGATTTGAAGATGCATAAATGTACTTTACAGGAAGCACAGTCTCCGGCACACAGGTAAGTTTAATGAAAGAGTATCTTCAAATAAATTTAAAACTCTCAATTATATTTAGTTCAGTGCGAGTTGCTGTGAACCTAATTTAAAAGCTTAATAAAGCTCAGTGCTCGCGAAAGTGCGAGAGGCTTTCAATTTGGTCCATAATTGGCATCGTCCGGATAGGCAGATGATGTTTAAGTGCTTTTAATGTTTGGCGCTCGTTATTCGGGCGGTATCGCGTCCCGGCGGGCCAGGATTAGGCCGCTGGTGGGCTGCAGGAGGCTCACCTTGGAGAGTAATTATAATGATCGGCGCCGGAACTCCAGACTGGAGCGGGATCCTTCCTGGAGAGGCGTGCCGGGTGCCGGGTGGCGCAGCGGTGGTACGCCCACACATACTCCGTCCCTTTCCTACTCCTGGTTGTCAGCTACCGCCCTCTCGCTCCCCCATCCCACCGCTACCCCCACGCCCCGTAATAACCCAATTTGTAAGAACCCCCTATTTTCAAGGACGGCCGTCGGTCTTTATGGCGGCGGCTACGACGGCGTTGATTCCCGACCTTGTTTATTTCAGTTTCTTTTTGTTTAGAACTCGCTGAACTTATTTTCGTACGCCTGAACCCGGCCGGGGTCTAACTCGCTTGTTTTTGTACGTGTCCAATGTTGAATTGATATGTGGATCACAAAGGACTTTGTGGGCACCCACGGTCGCTCCAGAACCTCAGTGGGTCGCTCTCACCTGCTTACGGTTCGATATCAATTATACAGTGTTCAAAGGCGGCGCTACACAGAAGCGTTCCTTTTGCCGCGATAAGTAATTGGACGTATTTTGTTTGAATGTCGATCACCAGCCCGTGAATTTGTTCGTTACGGTGGGTAAATAGAATTTGGGTTGGTTTCATAATAAAATATATTTTGATTCGAACATTCAGCTTCGATTCAGGCTATTTTATCATCATCGGTAGATTACTTACCCGGAAATGGTCCGTTTATTTCTTTATGCACAATCACATTTTGGGTTGCCAGTCCCATCAATTTAACGAAGTTTTTCCACAACCGTGACGAAAGCGGCAGCACATGGAAATATGTGACTGCGGGGAATGCCTCATTTGCTTAGGGGTAGTAAAGGTCAGGGTCGTCCAAGACACCCTTATCAAGCTCCGTCCTTTTGCTACGTCTAGACGGCTTCACACCTCTAACCCTTTGAATTTCAGATCAATTACAGATCTTACTTTCACCTTTTCTGGTACGATTTTGAGAATTTTCTCTTCAATATCTGACAATTTTTAATCTCCTTTCAAAGAAAATTGGCGTCTTTCTAGTGAACTTGATGTTGTCTCAGAGTTTGTGATAAATAAAATTAAGAAGTTAATTAAAGTGATCTTTGTTTTTGATTACAATCGAGTTTTGATTAGTCTCTTTCTATTGATCCATCTAGCTTAGGAAGGCATAGAAATGCTATCGATAAATTAATTATTCTCTAGGTATCTGGGTACAGTTATATTGTCGGTTGGGAATTCCAACGGATAAAATTATACTAGGCTAAATATTCGACGGCTATTGTTTGGCTATAGAATCAGGATGCACTAAACGTGCGTAAGCGCGAGGCACACATGCAATAACAAATTTCTTGGTAACTTTAGGACTTTTGCGATTTAAACACATGTTTTAAATGTTTATCGGGACGTATCGCGCATTGTTTTGATTGCCCCGGTGGCCCAGTTGGTAGCGAATCTGGCTTCTGCGCTTGGGGCGTGGGTTCAATTCCCACCTAGGACGAACATTCATGTGATGAAAATTTTTCTTTGTTCTATATCCGGGTGTTGGTATCTGTTGTTGTTACGTGTTTTACACTATTATTAATGTAAAAGTTTGTGTGTACATTTGTTTGTTTCTCATCACTTGACTCCGTAACAGCTAAACGGAATTGTATAAAATTTATTACACATAATTTTTATATCCAGCGAAAAATCTCGGTTCCTGTAAGATAGTGAGTGAAACCATAGGCAATTGTATATTATGGCAAAACTCCCCGTGAAAGTACTAAAATACCATTTGGAATTAAGTCTCTAAAATCTAAATAATACAGCGTAGAATTGGTAACATGAGGCGCGTAGCTCTATGCCTTTGTGGTTTGGTGCGTGTGTCGTTCTTAGAATTTACAGCCTGAATATGCATACACAATATACATAACTATACTTAATTGTTATATCAGTATACTGTTGACAAATTATATTGAAAGTTAAACCTGTTCCATAATAAGTATAAACTTTAAACTATCACGGTCGTTCACTACAGTTATATGATTAACGCAATGACAATTCACTTGACTGCTCATCCTTTACCGTATCCGTATCCGTTATCCGTATGCCAAAGGTTTTAAAATGACAACCTAAACTATTTCAAGCGGGCCAATCCTAGGTGCGAATTGAATGAATGACTTTTGAGTCTCCAATCACAAGCGTTGAGTCGCGTCGAGTCTCCAATCACAAGCTGCCCCCCGCGACCGACGTAGCATCATTTTGCAAAAGGGAATTTTGACTGCATGCGCGATCAAGTGATTAGATTATCTTTGGATTAACGAGTTATTTACTGCAATATTTATATAGCTTAAAGTATATTTATCATGTAGGTATATAATTGAAGTATATAAGTACTACATACATACATCGCTGAATAGAGCGTTTCTGCGGATCTTGATGGCGCGAAAGTCGGGCCATTTTCATTAGTTTTCATACAAAACCAATGAGATGTAATAATAGAGACGTTATAAGCGAACAACACGGCTTAAAAACTGACTAAACGCAGCATATTACGATGGCATCGATTCTGAAGCACTCTAAACTAAAATAAACTAAATTTGACAGCTCTAAAATTGTTGCCATCCTTCTCTCACATATTAAAATGAAAAGAGAAGAAGATAATTTTAGTCCTGTCAGATTGGTGTAGTTTAGTGATTGGTATGACAGAATATGCCTCAATATCTACTTACCTACGCATGTATAGTGCATTTTGTGAAATAAGGGAAATAATATGAAAGACTACGCTATATCTGTTGGAAAGAGACAAAAATACAATTTGTTGTGGACACTCGGAGTGCGTGACTGAGAGACGGCTGAACGAAGTCGGAAAGCCAGCCTTGCATTCGTCTAGTCAAAATGGTGGCGGGCACAAACTATCTACAGCTAAAAGTATCTTAGTACAAAACCACAGAAGACATACTTAATATACAACAAAACGTACAACTTAAACTTTTCGTACTTTGTCATATTTTTTATTATTGTTTTATTTAAAATGCAACTCCGCGTACTCCAGGGTCCGTGACATTTATTATACTTGACTACAATTTTGTTAACTTTAACGAATTTACTTAGTTATTCACAATACAGGGAGAGGAAAGTTAGTTATACCTATCTTAATCTAAGGTTAAAACAATTCGGTACGGTTGTGTATATACCGCGAGCAGACCAGCGACTCGCAAGCAGCACCCGATCACGAGTATGCCACATGTGCCAGCCATCGCCCTCCTCAACCATATCTGAGGGAAGAGAGCGACTCGACACACGACGCCGCCGCAAGAAGGTGCCTTCGATGGTGAGCATGAATGCTCGAGGCATACACACAACCCTTATCTATTTAATCTTTATTTCTCTACATTTTTATATCGCCTCCTCCTGGGCCTCCATCATAATATTTTGTCATACTATTACTTTGTCATATTTTGTCGCATGTCAACTTTGTTAGTGATGCAACGTAGTTCGTAAATATTTCGTCAGATGGCGTTAATTTGCAAGTACTAGAAACTACTGGGACGCAAATTTTAGGAAGGGATGAGCATATCCTTTCTTTTAAGATCTTTGTTTACTGTGGGAACAGTACGTTAGTGGCTTCACTTCGTGTAAAAATTCTGTTCCAAAGCTCTACACTCTAGCATATAGTCCTCAATATTATATTATATGCATATTAGAAATAACTAACCAACTAACTAACTAACCTATATAATAATCAGTAGCAAAATCGCAGCGTATAGTGTATACAGCGTTAATGTACTAGAACTGCTCGCTGCCGTTTCATTTCGACGCGCCAATTTAACTCCAGCGTGAGTTCGAATATTAATGGTAAGCAAACATCAAGTAGGACTCCTAGCAAAGCCTATATACACATCCGAATTAAAACTGCTCGAACTACGTGAATTATTAAAATGCTATGTTCTATTGATTTAGGGACGTTTTGTTTGGTGAACTGTGGAATTGATTCTTGGTCTTTGTTTTTCGGTTTTTGGTATCGATGAACGTGGACATAATTTATGTAACATTCGTTATTTTGAATAATAATATTTAAAAAGTATTTTAAATTAAAGCTAATTTTATTGTCAACAGAGGTCCAACGCCTACTGGAGAGTTAAGACAGTGTCGCAACTTACAAGCACCCGTGAAAAAACCTTTTTTTGGTGGACTTTATGTTCAAAATCGCCCGCAGTGATTTCACGCCGCCGCTCCGCCACCGCGTAGCACATCCGCTGCGCCTCTACTATTCTAAACTCTAATAAGAGTCGACGCACATAAACGCGTTGTGGCAACGCAAAGCTACGATAGGCAACACCGCGCTATGTAACCCAGAAACATTCGTCCGTGCAATGTTCTTGGGTTGCGCGGCTTCCCCGATTTTAGCGTTGCGTCGCCGCAATATATGTGCGTCGGCCATGACTTACTCACATTGACTCTTACGACTGCAAAGTCAGCGTTGAGTTTTAGAGGTTCGTTGAGGCGACGCAATGCTAAAATCGGCGATGCCGCGCGATGTAATCCAGGAACATTCGAATTCAATTATTCACCAATATTTATAATTTAACAATATTAACCGAACATTTTAAACTGAAAGACTTTTAGACTAAAATTAACAATTCATTGTGGGTATTACCTTTCTGAAGGTATCTCGTAAGCAGCATTCATTCTATCCTGGGTTGAGTCGTCACAACGCGTTTATGTGCATCGGCCCTTAGGTAGATAATGCCGATAAATTCTCAGTGACACAGTGTGTTTCTCAGTATTCTCACTCAATAATTTTTATTTCTAAGAATTTACAGAAAAAATCCGTGGTTCCATACAATTTGTCGAGTGTCAATGACCATTTTCAATAGAACAGCTGTCATTTTTCACGCGATTACAGAGTTTCTCCCATAGCAAAAGTTTTTGACCCCTTTCAGCTTAATACACCTTTTCCTCCTAGCCTAGTTTAGTATAAGGTATGGGTTTCACTTATTTATATCTGGTTAAAATTAAAATAATATTTAAATAAGCGTGCGTACAATATTTAATAAAATATGATCCGATTTCCCTTTGAGGAGTGATAAATTCAAGCAATCTACGGTACAGTAATCTTTTTACGTAGGTATTTGATTTGAATACTAAAATGTTCCTGACGCTGAACCGACATAGTATTTAATCAAAATCTACATTTAATTTTCACTTTCAAAGCTTACAATTTACCATTTCCAAAGCCGGTTTCTTTGATAAATCCTCGGGGCAACTTGTCATTTTAATGTGGAACAGACAAAAATTTGCGCCCGAATAGGGCCTCAGTAAAGGTCAAAGGTCCTGTCATTTCAGTAGGTACATAACTTTGTGCGATTATAACTAGAGCATTTTGTCAAAAGCGGAACAATTGCGAGAGCCTATTATTTCGTTACGGTTTTTGGCGCCAACGTGACAAAAACAAGTTTCCTCATTGCATATTATTTTCCTGAAGTTACCACCAAGAGTTAATGTTTGTAATAATGGTGGATTATGATTTGATAAAGAACAAGTGCCTTTATTAATCATCATCATCTACGTTTTCCATAAATCCTTTCCATCCTAAGGAGAGCATCCATCAATAGAGCAAAGCGGTACTTCACGCCGGACCAGCGCCTTTTATTGTATAAAGCGCAGGTACGGCCGCACATGGAGTATTGCTCACATCTCTGGAGTGGCGCACCGAAGTACCAGCTCGATCCTCTTGACTCCTTGCAGAGAAGAGCCGTTAGACTTGTCGATGATCCGAACCTATCTGGTAAGTTGGAGCCGCTGAGCTTGCGCAGAGACGTTGGTTCGCTCAGCTTGTTCTACAGATATTATAACGGGGAATGCTCTGATGAACTTTTTGACCTTATCCCCCCATCCCGGTTTTACCACCGAACCGGCCGCCATCGCCAAAAATGCCATCCGCACATTATAGATGCGTGGAAGACTCGCACTGTTCGATTTGATCGATTGTTTCTGCCACGTACCTGTAAGTTGTGGAATGGCTTACCACATTCGGTTTTTCCTCCGAAATATAATTTGGACTGCTTCAAACGAAGGGTGAATAGAGTCCTCAAAGGTAGGCAACGCACTGACAATGCCCCGGGTGTTGTAGGTGTCTATAGGCGGCGGTGACCGCTTGCCATCAGGTGGCCCGTTGCTTGTTTGCCACTTATTCTATAAAAAAAAAAAAAAAAAAAAAAAAGGTATTTTATAACTGAAGAACGGCTTGAGCGATTAACATAATTATCGGAAAATTTTACGAAAAAATGTTATGATTTAAATTCATTTTCCCATACATCTTGTATAGAACGGTTAGAATTGAAGCCATATTAATCGTAAAAAAAACATCTAAGTGAAAAGAGGTTGCTGTCTCTACCAAGGAGGTTTGTAATGCAGGTGAAGTAGCGGGCGCAGCTAGTTTAAAATAAAAATAAAACTAATAGGTATTTTTTTCGAGTTGTTGTGGCTCAACGTTTTGTGAAACTAGGCGCTGTGATGCCACCTAATAATTTAATCTACACTAATATTATAAAGAGGTAAAGTTTGTAAATTTGTAAGTTTGTTTGTTCTGTTTTAACTCCAAAATGACTGATCCGATTTTAAAAATTCTTTCACTGTTAGAAAGATGCACTATTCCTGAGTGCCATAGGCTATGTTTTATAATGATAAAAGGTAATTTTCTAAACCAAATTACCGTATTAGTAAAACATGTTTGAGACAAATAAGCTGATTGGCTTCTTTATCGGCGTACGCTGACCTAACGGTTTGAGATAAGTAAATACAATGTTTGACAAAAATGTAGTACTTAAGTAGTTTTACAAAAAAGTCCGTGATAGCATATATCTAACTTTTATAAGATAACCACAATAACGATAATAACCGGTTATTGTGTTTAGTCATGTTTAGATGCAGTTTTGTAATCTAACTTATGAATCTTTACAAAAATTAATGAATTCATTATTAGGAGTACTTAATGTAGATAAAGTTTGCCGTTTACAGCATATGGTTTAGTCGCACAGTTTATGAGATAATGTAAAATTAAAATAGCGCGACCATAATTTAATCCACGCAGCGCCTTCATACTGCACATAATAAGTAGGTAATATATTAAATAACTCTTCATCGACACCATAAAAAGATATTACAAGAAGATTACATTTAATATGGGTACAAAAAAACGGCCTTATCGCTATGACCGTCCTCTTCCAGACTACCTTCAACAATGGTGTGCTGCGGTGGAGCGGTGTCTCAGGTATTATTAACCTACTTTAAAAAAGGTTCTCAGGTACGTGGTTTTTAGGGTTCCGTACCCAAAGGGTGAAAACGGGACCCTATTACTAAACCTACGTTGTCGGTCTGTCCTACCTTTTAACGGCTGTATTTTTCGAACCGTAATAGATAGTCAGTTGAAATTTTCACAGAATAATAATATGTAATGTTACGGTTTTAGTAGAGACAAAAAGAAAAACGAAAAGGGGCCTCCAATCCCCGCATACAACAAACGTATTTTTTAACGTATTTTTGTATTAGCTCTAATTTAAAAACGGTAATATGTACAGGCGTCAAACTTGGCACAATTATAATACACCCTCTAAAGAATAACAAATAATAAATAATGATCAAGTGCGAGTGAGTGAAAAATTTCTGTTCATTCATCATCATCATTGTCAGCCTTTATCAACCCACTGCTGGGTATAGGCCTCCTCTCCCTTGCGCCATTGATCCAAGTTATAAGTTGTTATACTCGAGCGTCACTGTAGTAAAGAATTAAAGATGTGACTGCGTTGCAATTGCTTCGACTATTTTGGGAGGCGTATAGCCTGAACAATAACTGATGGTTATATTTTATGGTAGTACGGAACCCTCAATGCGCGAGCCTGACTCGAAATGCGTATTTTACTAATTTTGAAGTCAGTCTAATCATTATGTTTTTAGTTTTACATAGATAAAAACTATGGTTTTGTGTTAAGCAATACTATAAAAGTAGGCATACCATTCAGGTGGAAAGGGCGGGACTAAAGTAGAGTGGATTACAGGACAGATGCGGGAATATAGCGAAAAGGGCGCGATAGGCGTAGATTGGATTACGGTATGGGAGTGGAGTGGAGCGGACAGCTGCGGGACTAGATCGGAAAGGGTGGGACTGAAGTAGATTGGATTATGGAACGGATGCGGGACTGGATTACTAAAAGGCGGAAAGGGAGTAAAGTGGATTACGGGACGGATTCCGTCTTTCTATCGGAAAGGGTGGGCCTGTATTAGAGAAGATTATGGGACAAATGCAGGACCGGCGCGGCAAGGATGGGGCGGAAGAAGAGTAGATTACGGGACGGATTCGGGCCTGGGGCGGAAAGAGCGGAACAGGAGTTGAATGGATTTAGGGGGTGAATGCAGAACTGGAGCAGAAAGGGCGGTACAAGAGTAGAGTAGATTACAGGATGGATGCGAGACTGAAACTAAAAAGACAGGATGTAGTAAAGTAGATTTCAATACTACGTGAGCGAAGCCGCGGGCAACAGCTAGTGTTATTATAAACACGAACTTCCTATAATTACTTGTAGACTTTTCTCTTGTTATAGGTAGAACTCTTACTAAAATGTGTCCCCAAAAAAGCAGGATGTCAGAAAACATCAACTGAATTTTGGTCGGAGATTTTCGGTAGAATTCTTATTTTGTCAGAGACGCTATATTCGACTATTGAAAAGGAATTTTCTGTCTGAAAAAGCGAAACGAGGGGCACAGTTCTGTAAAGATTTTTTACTTGAATGGCGAATGTTTTCTATTAACAGGTCGTCAAAAAATTGTCGATTGGTTTTCCCTGCGAACAAGCTTTGGTTCTAATTTGGCTCAAATAATCTGATTTCTGCGTACAATTCCTGTAAAATATGTAAAAAAAAATAAGTTAAAGTAAAGGCAGCATTCCGATCTTCGTGACCGCGATCGGAGACCGCGACTTGCGCTAGCGACCGCGTCGCGTGACGTGTGGGTTGCTTGCATTGTTAAGCACTCCATATAAATTCATACTGTGCAGTGGATCGTGCGATGCGCCTGCTGCCACCGGTCGCAGTCGCTGGTCGCGGTCGTGGTCGCCAAGATCAGAATGCTACCATAAACCCTTTACGTAATTAGATTCCTAACGTAGGAACATGGTCACGTATATATCTATTTAGCTTACGTCAAATTATGAGTCAGGTTTCCCCATTACTCATAAAATGGACTAACTCGTAGTTTAATTAAATACCTGCCTCGTATATCACTCAATGTAACGTTATTAACAATGAGACAACAACAGATGCCTAGTCCTAACCTACTTATACTAAGCGTTAACGTAATTTCCTAGTAGATTTGTTTGATTTTTATCGGCCAAAAATCTCTTTATAAGTTGTTAGTTTCTACCAAAGCCTTACATTTTTTTATATTACACGGGAACCACTCACGTAAGATTAAGCCAGCTACTCCGACTATAGTTGCAATCGCATTAGGCGGTCTTTTTCAAGGTGAATGCGCGCGCGCGGCTGCGCCTCGCTTTGCACTACGGGCCGCCGCACGCGCGGTAACCGGCTTAATCGGTTTCCATAATAAAAGCCTTACATTCATTTAGTAAAAATGTACGCTGTATTTTTAATAATAATTTAGAAAGCCTACGCATAGTATGCAGGGCAGAATAACTTATAGAAGCATGAGGCCCGAATATCGAGGTCGGCTCGTCTGAATTTCGGGAAAACTAGCTGAAAGCACGCACGGAAGCGCACGCCAGACCAGACTTCAAAGGAACCTTCTATTTAGCCTCTAGTGCCTGAATTAACAACCGTTACTATACTGGCTACATACATTACTGTTTCACTATAGCGCCACTTTTTGATACGCCTTCACAGCCTTAAATGTATTTTGTTCTACGTTTTTCTCCGTCCAACTTCAGAGTCGAAGTTTTGGGGATGATAGGAAAGCGAACTCTAAATTCAAGTGCAGAAGGTTAAAGTTATTAAGTTAGTTGTTAGATGAGAACAGACAGCTGTAAGGTTTCAGACACTCCTAGAGGCACAGCGTAGAGGGTTTCCGTTGACGTCTTAAACTAAATAATAAATGGGCTTGACAGTAATTGAACTTGTTACACTTGTCAACTTGTAGTAACAATCTGGGTGTCTTCAAATCGCGAGTGAATCGGTTTCTTCTTAGCAAGCGTGCTCCATCGGATGCTCGTCAGATGCAAGCCTATTGTTTATTATTTTAAAAAAACAAGGCATGTACGGTAAAAATTCTAACTACAAAATATACAGGGTGGAACTATCTACCTCCGTACCTACGTAGTTGCGGAGGTACGGAGGTAGTCTGAGATACAATTTATAGATTTCGGAGACATTTTGATTGGTAGGTATTTTTTTTTTATTGTTTTAAAGCATCATTGTTCATTGCACTTGCATGACTATTTACGGGATAAATCTAATTACGGTAGCTAAATATCCCGTTTATAGTATAGTGCGATATTTTATAGGCTTAGGAAAATGTATACACGTCTTTGAGAAAAAAGTTTGACATATTTTTGTGAAGAAAATGTTTTTTCTAAAATGGGGACAATTTTTTTTTTGTCATACTAATAATTATAAATGCGAAAAGTCTGTTGGTTTGTTTGTTCCTCTTTCACGCAGCAACAGAGCAACGGATTGACCTGATTTTTTAGGTATAGTTCAGGGGTTGGAAAGTGACATAGGCTTTTCATCATCATCACCATTTTTCATCACTATGCAGGTGAGACCGCGGGGCTCAGCTAGTAGTCTAATAAATCGGCCTTTTAGATACCTGATTTTGATGTCTTTATAAAAATTAAGTTCTAACGGCAACAAAAAAAATATGATTTTTTGTGTGTATTGTTATCAAGTGATACGTAGACGATCACAGTTTTTTTCTTATTTTTTTGTTTAAATTAGAACGGCTGTCAAGGCATTTTTATAAGAAATTTGTTGTAGCCAGTTGCACCCATATAAACGAAACGTCAGTCATTCGAAATCAGTTAGCAACTGTTATGCGGAGTTCAACGCGTTGATCTAAATAAGAATCTTTAATCAAAGTTCACTCATTTCTCATTTCCGTTCTATTTACTTCTCCCATTTACTTCTCTTTTCTGTGTAGACGCCGAGCGTATTTTTCTAAAATCTTTAAATGCCAATCAGAATGACTCTACAGCTAGAAAGTTAGACTGTTTTCATGTACCATTACGGTGAAGGCAGCACTGTCCCTGTTAAAGTTAAAGTCATACGAGTTGGCGTTCAATTGCAAACCAATAATAATAGGACTCTTCATGTCGCACGCATGTCACCGACAACGTAATGTCTAACGGGGAAAAATAAATGTAATAGATTTAAATAGATCGGTCTTCCCTGCGAGATAACCCAATTGCGGAGAGGTTATGTGCAGTTTTCATGAAATATTTTCCTTCTAAAGCACTATAAAGATTTAGTGGTTGATTTATTATGCGTTGTAATAGCTAGATTTGAAAAATATCCAAATTTGCAGCAGGCTTGCCGCGGAGCAATTTATCTTGCTTACTTACTCGAGTGACGTAATTTGTTCAATATCAAGCACAACAGCTAAGTATTTATCAAAGCAAATAGTAGAGCTCACGAGTTCGATAATAGACCGCCAGCAAAAAACGGCGCACCTCATCGGTCACGTAAATACCGACAAAAATGCACTGCAAATAAAAATCCGTGGCGACCTTGAAAAATTCACTATTCTGTGCTATTAAAGTGTACATTAGAGCGAACGAGCGTTGGCGAGCGCGGATTGATAGCGGCTTGCAAGACGGGGCTATTGCCCTCCCCATTCCATTGCAAGGCCACCCAGAGCCGCACTCGGCACGTAGCCATGGCGACAGCCGGGCCTGGCGGGCCCCCGACCCACCCGGCCGTCGCGATAGTGACGCTCCCATCGCTCACCTCTCCACTCCTCCGCTCCGCTTATAATAAGCTTTTCAATTTACCTCAATAGCAGGTAAATCTTTACCTCAAGGCCGACGAATACCTATTATGGCAGATAGGTGCCATCCTAGAACTTGTACTTGGAGTGTTAAAGTACCAAATATTATTATACTCTGTAGAATATTGTGGGCTATGGTTTGATTTCCTTCTACGCTGTCTGTGATGTCTTTGATGCAGATCGCTGTGACGCTGAGGGCTATACGGGAATAAATTGTTTGGGTTTAAACTTAAAAACCCTGCTTAAGTGAGTCACTTAAGCAGGGTTTTTAGTTAATCAAACCAAATAAGCTCAAACTCGTGGGGTTTACCAATAGCCATTGAATATTTTCACTATCCACGTCCTATTATGTTTTACGTGACCGACCGACGTCACCGTAGGAGGAAATCAAGTGTAGGCAGGTAGCTGAAAATATATTTTGATTTAAGACTCGGTAGCACAGTTCCCACGTGAACTTAACTCACGTTACTTGCGCCCCAAATAAGTTCTAACTTT
Source organism: Agriopis aurantiaria (assembly GCA_914767915.1). NCBI lineage: Eukaryota > Metazoa > Arthropoda > Insecta > Lepidoptera > Geometridae > Agriopis > Agriopis aurantiaria. Next base: position 17,029,642 of record OU611982.1, on the reverse strand, counting down.
TATATCAAAATGTTATTCCGACATATTTTAATTAGGTTTGGAGTTTGCTCGGCGTTATTTGTGTTCAGAGCTGGAAGTTGATACTGTTGAATTAAATAATGAAGGGATTAGGATGTGAAAAGCTATCAATGAACTTTATAAAATTTTGGGTGATTAAAGTATGAAACAAGATTATTAATTTCAAAAGTAAAAAAAAACGCAATTTCGCAAATGTTACATCTCAACAAAAAAATCGTTTAATTTTCACTTCAGTTTCATTTTAAAAGAATTAGGTGTAGTTTTTTTCAAAGTCGCTTTATTGTTGTTGTGACGTCTCATCCAGTGATGATATCGGAATTTGCACGAAACTGGCTTTTCTAACTTGAAACTATTGACACTTCATTTAACAAAATCTGTTTAAGCGCTTAAGCGCTTGGGTGGGTGTGTGTGGCTGTGGGTTTTCCACACATACATATAAATAATTATATACATACACGTTCACGCGCAGTAGCCAATTAAAAAAAAAAAAAAACTATAGAGTGGCGTTTTTCCTTTGGTTCAACGGGTAAAAAGCTATCCATTTTTGTCAAAGTTACTCACATATATTTTTCTCCCACCGTAAGGAGTATGGGGTGGGTATAAATTAATGTGCTCAGTTTTAAAAGAGCTTTTTTACTTTTTGTTCAAGATTGTAGTTTGGACAGCATCAAAGTAATTCTGATTTTGAAAGCAGTCGGCTAAATTAAACTACGTGAGAAAAGAAAATGATCCAACAAAATAAAAATTATTTTTTAGTCTTATGACTTATCTGTTACAACAAATTAACACAGTAAGTAGGTACCTACTATAATAAAAACTAGAAAAATATTCGTTTGTTTAAAATGTTTTAATAAACAAAAACGCCTCAGTGCGCTCCTGGCGGGGAAGTATAGTATGCCAAGTCGCAGTTTGCTATTTGCGATGCCGTGCGCGAGGCCCCGAACTTTGTATTCGCTGGTACCTAAACTATCTACGCCTCCACTGACAGTGATTCAACTTCACACTGCTGTATTGCGCACACTAACAACTGCATTGCTATGAAATCCGTAGACGAACGAAAGTCACCGACATAGCCCACCGGATTAGCAAGTTGAAGTGGCAGTGGGCAGGGGACATATCATGCAGAACAGATGGCCGATGGGGCCGAAAGGTTCTGGAATGGAGACCACGGACCGGTAAGCGCAGCGAAGGACGTCCACCCACAAGATGGACTGACGATCTAAAAGAGACCGCAGGGAAATGCTGGATGTAGGCCGCTTCCAACCGACCCTTTTGGAGATCGATGGGGGAGGCCTATGTCCAGCAGTGGACGTCCTATGGCTGAAATAATGATGATGGTGATGACCTAGTAGTTCACCCCGAACTGTGACCTCGCGACTCCATTATTTTTGCAACTTCTAAACCAAGTTTCCACATATTTAAACTTAGGTATTTATTTATAGGAATGAACTACTTGTATATCTACTTTAAAAATTCATGAAGATCAAATCAATGATCTGCAAGTTAGCATTAAACAAATATACAAACATATATACAAATGCCGATCTGGTCCTGTTTACTTAGGGACCTCTCTTCAGTGAATTATCATCGTCAGTTTGGGTTGACTCACTCGTTGGTACTTATAGATTAGACGTCGCCTCCCTTACCTATAATATGTATGTGCCTCCCTATAGTAGTTATGTCATCTTCTGCAGAGCTTTTTAGGGTTCGGCACCCAAAGGGAAAAACTGGACCCTATTACTGAGCCTACTCTGTCTGTCTGTCCGTCTGTCTATCCTACCTATTAACAGCTGTATCTTTCGAACCGTAATAGATAGCCGATAATAGATGTAATGAAGAAATAATAAAAAAGTCTAAAAGTAAAAAAAAATGTGGGTCGCCATACATCAAACATATTTTTGACGTATTATTAGCTCTAATGTAAAAACGGTAATACGTACAAGCGTCAAATTTGGCATGATTATAGTATACACTCTAAAGAATAACAACATATAATAAATAATGGCCAAGTGTAAGTCGGTGTCAAATTTCTGTTCACCACCAGTTCTCGTACGATCACAGAAGTGAAGCAACGTCGGGCGCGGCTGGTACTTGGGTGGGTGACCACCTGGGCGTTGATAGGATGTTGTCTTTTTGCACATTTTTTTTGTACTTTAGTATAGCTAACATGTTTTGTGGTGGTACAGAACCCTCAGTGCGCGAGCCCGACACGCACTTGGCCGGCTTTATTGTATATGATTTTATTATCAAGTGCATATAGGTATAGTGCGTGGTAATATTGCCATAGATATATTATTATGTTTGTTCAAATAATTCTCAAAAACATTTCATTGCAAGACTATAGTTTATGTCCATCGACATAATAAATATTATTCATTATTATGAAATTTAAAAGAATCAAAATCGTTAGACAATTATGGTAAATGCTTGAATTAACTATTTAGTAATCTTTGGAAGTAGATTAGCTTACCATCAGGCGGCCCGTTAGCTTGTTTGTCACCTATGGCATTTCTTTTTGCAAGGCAACATTGGACATTGTTATGTACGATAATTATATTAGATTGTGTGTATTTTTAAAATGCATACAAATGTACCTATATCCCTATATGTAAGCTCAGGGGCCTTGCGGCTAACTATTAACGCGGGCTTGAATTAGCGCTGAAACAGCTCAATTTAGAAAATCACGCGAGCGTGAACTTTACCGCACCGAGACACGGCTAGTGTTCGCTCAACTTTTCTCATCACCTAAACAGAATCGCTTAAAATCAGCCCAAGTGACCCAGGACACTTCCATAATGCCAGAATCCATAATTATGTATTAAGTATATCTACGGCTAAACCTTAATATTTACGCCTAATAATGAGAAGTTTCAGCTTTATAAATAAAACCTTACTATTGTTGAACCTTATTGAAGGCATAAAAACCTGAATAAATACGTTTTTCTCCGTACGTAGGTAGTAATTACGGAAAACACTGGGCGCGTCTGATAAAATATTGTTTCGTCCAGAGCCGTTAATCGGAATGTGTGGCAACAATGCTTGAAATATTGTCTTTTTGAATCCATTTTTAACACAGTTTTAACCGACTTCAAAAAAGGAGGGGTTCTCAATTCAGTTGTTTTTTAGGGTTCAGTACCCAAAGAGTAAAAACAGGACCCTATTACTCTTACGTCGGTCCGTCCGTCTTACTTTTAAACAGCTGTATCTTTCGAACCGTAATCGTTAGCTAGTTGAAATTTTCATAGAATATCGTAATGTTACGGCGGATTAACTAACAAATAATAAAAAAAAAACAAAAAGATAGGGGGGGTCTCCATACAACAAACGTATTTTTCAACGTATTTTTGTGTTAGCTCTAATGTAACAACAGTAATACGTACAAGCGTCAAACTTAACATGATTATAGTACACACTCTAAAGTATAACAGCAAATAATAAATAATGGCCAAGTGCAAGTCGGTGCAAATTTTTTTGTTCACCAAAATTAAGCAACGTTGGGCGCCGTCGGTCCTTGAATGGGTGACCGCCTGGGCGTGATGTTGCCTTTTTTAAATATTTTTTTGGTACCTTAGTACTTAACATTTTATGTGGTGGTAGGTACTGGACTCTCAGCGCGCAAGCATAACTCGCACTTGGCCGGCTTATTTACATTAGTAGATTTTCGCGACCACACATAATGAAATACACGCGATTTAATAAAAAACGGTAGTTTTTCATTCATTAGGTATGTTACAAAATTCAAAATACTTTTAAGTATGTTTTGTTTCTTTTTCGTATTTGATAAACTGTGCAACTCATTAAGTAGGTATATGAATAATGCAGATCTTGTTCTAAACTAAACAAAAATACGACAATACGATTTTGACACGTGTATCGAGGTCTTTGCCCGCGAAAGAAAACTTGGAACATGCAATTTATTTAGTACTAGCTGACCTGACAGACGTTGTCCTGTCTTAGAACTGTCAAACACGCAAAGTTAAAAATGTTAATTAATATTTTTTTACACCTTGGGTTACATTATTGGAGTTTTAGTAAGGATCCCTCCCTATTTAAAAAAATATATATAATCTAGCCTATGTTACCCGGGGATAGTGTAGCTTCCCAACAGTGAAATAACTTTTCAAATCGGTTCAGTAGTTTCGGAGCCTATTTAATGCAAACAAACAAACAAACAATCAAATCTTTCCTCTTTATAATATTAGTATAGAAGTATAGATTAGTTTCACCTGTAATTTTCAGCCCGCGGTTTCACCAGTAATTTTCAATTTTTTACCGACTTCCAAAAGGAGGGATTTCCCTAGTCGTATGTATTTTTTTTTTGGTAATAATCTTTTTTGTTAATTTTGTTACATCATATCTCCGTCATTTATGAACCGGTTTGGAAAATTCTTTCTTCTTCTTATTTGAAAGGATATACTTTCAGATTGGTCTCATAGAAATTTTATTAAATTCGGTTCAGTAGTTTGGTTTTCAAATCAAAATAACTAGAAAAAAATTGTCATTTAACTAAACAAAAGTGAAGTCACTTTGAAGTGAACTTTGAAGTCAGTTTTTAAACTGATAAATATTTAATACTAGCTGCGCCGGTTTCACCCGAGAGTTAAAATCGCCGTAAAGATATCAGAAATTTTCCAATTTTCTGCGCAAATTTCTTTAATTTTTCTTTCCGTAAGGAACTTCTAAAAAGTATTAGAAAAAAAATTATGAATGATATCGGTAAAGTTTTTCTCAAGTTAAAGCGTGACCAAGAGAAAATAACGACAAGTGTCAGTGTTCCACCCCCTTCTAGCCTTTGTGAAAATCTTGATATTTTGCAGATTAAAACCCAGATGCCGTCAGAATGTAGGTAAATTTAGTATCTGAGCTCAGAGCAGCCCTGGGAAATCCGTCAAAGGGATGGTTGCTATAACAACGAGCCTTCACAGCTCCCGATCTAGAGCCGGTTATTGATTGTTGCCATCAAAATATTCCATTCGGCAATATTTGCCGGGTGTGTTTGTTCAATGATAAGTGATAGAGAAATATTGTCTTTGCTAGATCCTGGAGTCAACCTGGATTCTGGAGAAATAACACACTAGACAAACTTTCAAGAAAGAAATCCCAATCATAGACGTGTTTTTTACAGGGTTCCGCATTATAGAACTAAACTAATAACAAATTAGACTGTAAGAAACTAAGTCCTGGCTACACAAGAATCTATTTTACGAAATAGCTGATTTCTTTTAACTGCCGGACCATTACTTTGTTGATTAAATCTATTTGAAATTGTTATTTATAATATGTTACAATTATTATAAGCAATGAATTCAATGTTATTATATAATAAGACGAAATTTACCTTTTATTGATATGTAACATAGGTGTTATTAATAAATATTTGTATTTGTATTAGTAATAAACCGAAAAGCAGGTTGAAGTGGTAGTGGGCAGGGCACATAGCACATAGCACGCAGAACAGATGGCCTATGGGGCTGAAATGTTTTCGAATGGAGACCACGGACCGTTAAGACGAAATATGCTTCAAATTTGACGATTCGTCATCACGAATATTCGAAAGTAGACCTTTAAAATCGATTAATTGATATTATTTCTTTATGTTTAATAAATGTTCTTGAAATATTTTATTCGGATATGTTCACTGATACACGATTAAAGAAATTTGGCTCGATAGAAAAAATTGTACACTTTCCTAAAAAAACACCCGTTTTTACGTTCCCTTCAATGGATTGAATCAACTTCATTCGGATTCTATAGACGACATTTTTACTAAAAAAAAAAATTGTGTCTTATCCTAACAATCATTCAAATACTTTAGTGGTCGCAGTTTTTTGTAAAAGCATAAGATTATTTGTAGAAAATAAATAAATATTGAAAATATTTGAAAGCGCGCACGCCGCATTACCGTCATACAAGTGCACGGTTCTCTACGCGTAGCGTAGGACGTCCACCCACAAGATGGACAGACGACCTGAAAGAAACCGCAGGGAAACGTTGGATGCAGGCCGCTTCCAACCGGCCCTTTGGAGATGGATGGGGGAAGACTATGTCCAGCAGTGGACGTCCTACGGCTGAAATAATGATGATGAAACCGAAAGGAGTTCATTTTACTCATCATCATGGACAACTTTTATTATGAGACAAACACTGAAATTGCGGCATCGATGTATACAGGGTTACACATATATTATGGACTGTACTAAGCCGAACGGAAGTCTTTGTCCTCATCATTGTGAACAACTTTACTATGAGACCAACCATGAAATTGCGAAAAAAAATCTGCTTTTCCATAGAAAACGACCAATCACTCTCGACAACATGTATGGAGCAGCAGATATTCTATTTCGCGATTTCAAATTTGGTTCTTTAGTAGAAGTTGTTCATAGTGATGAGTATAACGGAATTCTTTCGGCTTAGTACACCCTTTTCGCGCAACCTTGTATAATTTTGATATTTTATCATAGAACTGACGTGGTCTTCACTGGCTATTCTGAAATCGGAATCATTTAGATAGTTACCTACTTTCATCATCATCATCATCATTTCAGCCGTAGGACGTCCACTGCTGGACATAGGCCTCCCCCATCGATCTCCAAAAGGGCCGGTTGGAAGCGGCCTGCATCCAGCGTTTCCCTGCGGTCTCTTTTAGGTCGTCTGTCCATCTTGTGGGTGGACGTCCTACGCTGCGCTTACCAACTTTGTTACCTACTTTGTTAGGACTGAAATGAAAATTATGTATTTGAAAGGCTTGAGTAATCTCGACCTTTATTCTCTGTTGCTTAATTCTAGGTCCTGCCTCAAGGTAACCGTCTCCGAGTCCTTTCCTTCGGTTCCTTTGTGATATTACTAAATACTAGTTATAATTAAGTTCGTTATAATAGTAAAGTACAAACTTTGCGCAGTTACATTGTGTTACATAGCATTTGTAAGATATCATACAATGTAAGGACCAGTTGTTTCTGTTTATGTACTAACTAAATACGTAATTGGTACGTGATTTAACTTTGGAAAGTACAGAATTTGTTTGGTCATTTATATTGTAACCAGCTGCGCCCCACGGTTTCACCGGCGTTATATACTTCCTTGAAGCAACCTCCTTGGTAGCAACAGTCTTTGACTAAGATGTTTTTTTAAAAATAAAAAATATATATATCTAATGTCAATGTGTAGAATTCAATTCTTGCCGTTCTGTACAAAATATATGGGAAATTAATCTTCTTCATAATTCCTTTTTTAAGTGAAATTTTTACTTATTCTGTTATTCGGGTGGAGAGGAAACCAACAAATCATTGGTTATGAAATTCGGTGCAGCCGTTCTTGAGTTATAAATGGTGTAACTAACCCGAATTTGTTTTATTTTGTAATTAATAGACAATAGACAATATTTATCTTTGTGGTAAAAATTCCACTGTAGGCTAAAGTTACACAATTATTAATTTAGAGTTAAAGTTGGCTTTTTGCCATATACTGGCCCAGCTCAGCACGATGCCGTTTGTTATCAACCGACACTGTTCTTCCCATGGGACCGGCAGTTGACATCACGCACTACACGCTTCGACTAAAATAAAATGAATGGACGGGCCCTAACCATTGAAATTGCTCAGTAAAAACGAGTCAAAACCGTCGAACATATACTTCAACACCTAATTATAAAAATGTAGAGTATATTTGTTACAAAAATAGATCCCGGTTTTATTTGTGTATTTACACTTCGGGAAAGCATATGAATGCATAATTTTGTCAGATGTTTCGTTATCGCGTAACAATAGACACGTGTTGCACTTCCTACGGCTAGAGACCGACTGAAACGAAATGAGAGCCTGCGCTCATTTTGTTATCTTCAAAATTGTGCTTCTACTGGGCCTGTCCATTCATTTTATTTTGGTCGAAGACTGCACGTACACTGGGCCAGCATGGTAGACCTACCTTATCTCTCTGAGAGAAAATCTGTGTCCTAGCAGTAGTGATTCATTATCAGTCGTTTTCCTACTTCACCTTGATCCACCTTGAAGATAGTTTTTCAAACTTTGATAAAACGTCTTCACATTCAATCATTGCTTTGATCACTGCCTTAACCTAACGATATCATTTGGGCCTGATACATGGCGAATCAGAAAAACTTGCAAGTACGTCTAGAGTAGACTGCGGGAACTCACTAGCGTAGGCACAAACAAAAAACTTGACATCTTATTAAACTTCAGTTCTCAGATACTGTATCTACTTTAAGCATCACTGGTTGACCTTTAAAACACCATGACCGTGAGTGTTGATTCAAGTCCATTACGTAATCTGAGCATCAATCTTTCCTTATCGGTATCATATCTTGTGTTAAACTTTAAAGCTGAGGAGTAAGGTTTGAATTAGCTTGAGATTTCGTCTGCTAATTTGATATTCTTGCTACTTGTTGCATCGTCATTTTAGGGTTATGGTTGTTCCTTATTGATACAGTGTTATCAAATGTTATCAGTGGTAGCAACAATTTCTCAATGAAATATCTAAATTGGTCCTACTTTTATTTGAGTTCTGACAGCTGCATCTACGATTTTGCGTTCAGAAACCTGGCAAAGAAATTAGAATTTTCATTCAGTGTTTAACAACTTACTGCGCAAAAATTTTTGAAACCAATAATAATAATGTAAGAACGTGATAATTGTGGAATTATTCGCTAAATGGCTAAACGGGTTATTCGCTGGTTAAAAGGCTTAGTTTGAAAAAAACCCCATTGGTTTGATAATAGTAATAGGACAATAAAGGAAGTAATAACATTATGATGATCATTTATAATAATTATTTATATTGAATATGTTTTTTTGACATTTCTGACATTATTACACGTCTAAAGTGGTACCTTAGAATAACTACTCAGAGAAGGTAGGTTTCCAAACAACGCCTTCTCAAAACGTAAGCTACAAATTTGCTTTGTAGCTTACGTTTCGATTGGTATTTTAAACGATTTAAGCAAGAAAATTAATGGATTACCTATGGAATGTCACACCATAACTCTTATGCTGCTTTTCTGATTTGTTGTGGTACGATTTCACCGCACAAATGGTCATAGTAAAATTTATATATTTTATTTGGATCCATCATGACACCATTTGAATGCTTAAATTTTGCGAATGTACTTGATTTCTTTGTGTTATTCTAAGGGTGGAACATTTGGGAATAAATCCCTTTTATTAAACTTCTCGTGAAGTCTATTGTAATTTAATGTATTAGTTTATTTCAATCGCAAATTGCTTTCGTACAGTCATCCTAAGTAGCAGGTATCGAAAACTAGTTAATAATCGAAAAGAGTGAATAATAAAGTTAAAAAAAAACAACATGAATAGGTAAGTACATAATGATAAAAAATACGCGCCGAATTGAACCATCCTCCTTTTTTGAAGTCGGTAAAAAACTAGGCGTTCATTTCAGTGCAAACAAATAATAGATTTGCGTTGCAAGTGACGCATGTCTATTAAATAGGTATAAAGGGTTAGACTGAACGGTACTAAGTCAAATGGAGGTCATTGTACTTTTAAAATAAGACCAAACATAAACTCACGAAAAAAAAAAAAAAAAAAATGAACCGGTACGAAGCACTTTGATTCCAATTTTATTACAATCCAAACTGCTAGTCTGTGGAATGCGCTGCCTGAATGGGTGTTTCCCAATAGTTATTTATAAGCGTCTACGAATCGGGAGTGAATCAGTTTCTTCTATGCAAACGTGCTTCATCGTAGCGTTCACCGCATCATCGCTTCACATCAAGTGAGGAGGTGGCCAAATGCAAGCATATTAGAAGAAAAAAATATCGAGCAGCTAATTCACGGATATTTTTTGCGATTTCAGGGTAGGGTCCACTATAAAAGTTGTTCATAACGATGATTCCAATGACCTCTTTTTGGCTTAGTACCACCGTTTCGTGTAACCTTGTATACCTACAATGAGACACGTAATGCATTGTTGTGATGATGCTTGATCATTGCACATTAGAACAGCATGATTTCATCATTATTTCCGTATAGTTTTACTTCATAAAAAAGCTTTTTACTATAAGTTTTTAATAGCACGTTGGTCCAGTTGGTAGTGAACCTGCGTTCTGCGCTTGGGGGCGTGGGTTCGATTCCCACCTAGAAGAAAACATTCATGTGATGAGCATTTGTGTTTGTTCTATATCTGGGTGTTAATATCTATTTCAGTATGTATTTAAAAATATATAATATGTATGTATATCAGTCTCTCGCAGCAATATCACGAGCTTTGCTTAGTTTGGGGTCAGATGACCGTGTGTGCAAAAATGTCCCAATTATTATTTGTGGATTTTGTAAGGAATAGGTGTGTAATGTTATTCGTAGAAAAAAAAACATAATTTGGTAAACCATAGAACAATGATGGTACATAATTGTTTTAACTTCTAGCTCTTTTCATGTACCATTTTACTTGTGACGGAAAGAACCGTCTCCTTTCCGTCACGTCCGTATATATTTCGCATGCTGAGCGGCTCTAGGTATTCGGTGAGCTTGGGAGCGTCGACAAATCTAACAGCTCTACGCTGTAATGCATCAAGAGGCTCAAGCTGATACTTGGGTGCTCCGTTCCAAAGATGGGACCAGTACTATATGCAACCTCTCAATCTTCCTGAGACACAAGGTAGGGCTGGTGCGGCTGCCAATTCGGCAGAGCAGCACAAATGACGCAAATAATTATGGCAGTGGTTACATATTTGAGGCGTTTGGGGTCGAGACATTGGGCCCTTGGGGACCGGGAGCTCACGTCATTTTCAAAAAAAAATCAGAGCGCCTGGTTTATGCGACGCGTGACCAAAATGCTAGCGTGTTTCTGGCTCAACACATACGCATTGCCATTCAGCGTGGTAATGCCGCCAGCATGCTGGGTACGTTGCGAACTAGTAGTGGGCATGAGCATTTGGATTGTCATTAGACCTTCAATGGTCTATGGGCAGTCTAACTGTATTTGTAGTGTTAGTATTAGCTTGTATTTTGTTTAGTTAATAAAGGCACCTCTCATACAACAGTAACATTGTAGTTTAGAAAGCTTTTAAAGCTCTTATTGTTGCATTTTGTATTATGACATAAATACAAACTTTTATTTAACTTTCCCTGTTAGAATGTGTGGCACAAATCTTGCTCCACTCCTTTCCACCAACACTGATTGTGATATTATTTGTGACAATTGGAAAACTGTAACGAAAGTGTTTTTGACTTATTGTTAACTGATCAATGGGACAGGGGCAAAAAAGCCGATGACTATGATGACAATTTGTATGACATACTAATTTTATGTTGAAATTTTTACAGCAATTTGTTGTATTTATTATATTAGTTTTTTTTATAATATTATTCCTATTTTTACCAGGAAATCTATTTAAGCTTAACAGTATGTGAGATAAATGTCAGTGGTATTTGTCCGTGTTAATTCTCAATAAATAATTTGAATTTGAAACTTATATTTAGGCTGGTTGTCATACTTATGACATACGCAATGCAAGACACAGCAATGCAATGCAATGCAATGCGATGCATGACAGTGACAATACAATGTTATGGTACCATTGAGCTGAAATAATGATGAACACAAAAAAGTTTTTTTTTTTTAAGAAACGACGTCACCCCGTCAATTTTGGGTTCGTTGGATTTGTCTTCCCAAGCACCTTTGGTCCTATATGACGAGCGGAAGTATAAAGGTTGTTTAAAAAGGTAATGCTAATAATTTATTTTATTCTTAATTTCATATCTACACTAGCTGTCATGCCCTGCACACCCGGGACTTCGTACGCGTAGATTTGCATATATCTTTCGCAAAATCCTTTCTTAGCGGACCTCTACACCCCATAAGTAATCTACCTAGTAATATGCAACATTTTGACGAAAAGCTTATTTTTTGAGCTTGCTTTTTGTGACCTGCTAATCGCATATAAAGCTCAACGAGGAAGTGTATGGTTAATGTTATGCAATTGTTCGTTGTTTTGCTGGCCGGTGACGTCAGTCAACGTGCTCGGTTCACGGCCAAGTTTCAAGTTCATGATTTTTTATCGATGATGCCTTGTGATTCGGAATGTGACTATGCATGTAAGGGGCCCTAACTTTACATGTGTGTCCTAGACGTGCATGTGTGAGGCCCTATTTTTAGATATTTGTGTTTTCAACGCCTAGCCTGTGCGTGTGTGTTAGCTAGGATATGCATAGCGAGTTAGGTTTTTTCGTTTTAAGTTTTGGCTATAGACATTTTATCTATTTAACCAGTGTCAAATATAATATTAATGTTTAAGAAGATATCAAACAAGTCACAGTCAAGACCAAGCTATGCCCCAATTAAGTGGTAAAAACTTTACTAAAAAAAAACGAAAAAAAGCCAGAAAAGACACGTTATACTGCATTAAATCATATGCCTACGCGTGCATGTTATCGATTAGTAAATAACTATATTATACATAGGAAAAAAAAAGAACCGAAAAGAAAAAACGTTTTTTAAAATAGCACAATGCATTGGAAAGTTATGGAAAATAACACTATGCCGTGACATGATTTTTTTCTAGTAATTCTACTGTAAGTAATTCCCGAATAGTATCTACTAAACCATTTAATTATGTTTTTTTTCACATTGGCGCCAAAACTCCTGCATATCGAGTTAGGTTGTTTGCAATCTGGGAGGTCGCATCGAATACGAGTAGGCTGAATTGTTTGCATGTGTGAGTGGTCCTTTGTTCCCGTGTGTATGTGTGCAACTATTTTGGTTCTATTCTTGTTTTGCAGCTGGCATTAGAAGATGTCACTCACATCTCTGGACGACTTTTTTGTGTTGAGAGTTCGTGGTTTTGGCTGCCAAAATAATAGGTATTTAATTTTGGCTAATACTTTAAACGTTTTTAGGGTTCCGTACCCAAAGGGTGAAAACAGCGCCCCATTAAGTCTACGATATCTGTCCTACCTATTATCGGTTATACTTTTCGAACCGTAATATATAGACAGTCGAAATTTTCACAGAATGTGTAACGTTACGGCGGATTAACTAACAAATAAAAAGTAAAAAAGTTAAAACGAGCTTCTTAGAGGAGCAATGGTATAAAAGCTTTTATTTGTTTCTTATACATATTTTTAACACAGCCTTATAACCCTTGTTAGTGTTATTACCCGCCTCCAATTTTTCCATTCTCCTCTATTTCTGGCAGTTCTGGACCTAAGTTTACCCGCGACTTTTACTATATCGTTGTGCCATCCTTGTTTTTTTTCCTGCCTATAGCTTACGTTTCAGTGATAATGGTGATGATGAAGTAGTTAGCGGGTGATGCTGCGAGGCGTTGCTAGTTGTTAAAAATAGCCTTTTTTTTGCACTCTCGGTCATCTGACTCCATACTAAACAAAACTTGTGATATGGCTGCCAGAGACTGATATACATACAAATATATTTTTAAATACATACTTAAATAGCTATTAACAACCAGATATAGAACAAACACAAATGTTCATCACATAAATGTTTGTCCTAGGTGGGAATCGAACCCACGCCCCCAAGCTCAGAAGGTAGGTTCACTACCAACTGGACCAACGGGCTATCACGGGTATTAATGTCGTCGTTTTCACTGAGCTCTATTCGAGGCTCGATCGATACCATCAACCTAGTGAGATATATTATTCATTGGCACGATACTTCAATCGACAACTACGAACTTGAAACAATCTAAAACTACCAATTTAGTTGTTAGAGGGGTGGGATACTAATTACATAAAGGACGCAATATTCCTATTACGACTACAGGAACAAGGAATTACTAAAACTGTTATTTTTAGGGTTCCGTACCTCAAAAGGAAAAAACGGAACCCTTATAGGACACGACCAAACTTCGTTGTCCGCCTGTCCGTCTGTCTGTCCGTCTGTCAAGACCCTTATTCTCAAGAACGCGTAAAGGAAGTTAACGCATAAGTTGAAATTTATATTAAATACTTGGGTCTACGGTTTCTTTTGGCTGTAAAAAATAAAAGTTGTGAGTCAACGCAATCAAAAGATATGAACGTTTATGTCGCATATTTTGCGATTTCACAGGGGAATCAAAACCTATAGGGTACTTCCCGTTGACCTAGAATCATGAAATTTGGCAAAAGGCAAGACGAGAGAGAGACGAGAGAGAGGAAGAGTGTCTCGTAGTACATATATAGGAATAGATCCGAAAGTTTCAAATTTGAAGTTATATTATTTAAAAATAATTATTTTGCTATTACAAACTTACATTTTGTAGTTGGAATGTATGGAAGAACCTTATAGTCAACTACAAATTTAAGTTTGTCTTTCAATATTTCAACTTCAGTTAGTTTTTTTTTGGACTCGCGCTTTGAGGGTTTCCTCCAACGGAACCCTCAGAGCACGAGTCCTACTACAAACATTTAAAACAATATTAAAATAAAAACACAAAAGACAAAAACTATTTATAAAAATAAAAACTAAACCAAAAAGGTTTTAAATAAACCATTTAACAAAACTTAGAACAGCACATTCTGGCGCATGTGGATGGAACTGCTTTTATTTCATACTAGCAGACCTGACAGACGTTGTCCTGTCTTAGAACTGTCAAACACGCAAAGTCAAAATAGTAAATCTTATTTTTTTATACCTTGAGTTACATTATTGGAGTTTTAGTAAGGATAGTTTTTGAAAATATAATATAGCCTATGTTAACCGGGGATAGAGTAGCTTCCCAACAGTGACAGAATTTTTTAAATCGGTTCCGTATAGTTTCGGAGCCTATTCAATGCAAACAAACAAACAAACAGTATTAGTATAGACAAATCGCAGTTAAAGTTACTGCGATCGAGTAAACAAACGCAATTGGAATAAACCAGCCAAGTGCGGGCTCGCGCACTGAGGGTTCCGTACCACCACAAAATTCAATAACGAAATTACCAGTTATAACTTGGTAATGAGCAAAAACTTATCACCGACTCGCACTTGACCATTATTTATTATTTGTTGTTATACTTTAAAGTGTGTAACAGACTATAATCATGCCAAGTTTGACGCTTGTACGTATTACCGTTTTTACATTAGAGCTAATACAAAAATACGTCAAAAATACGTGTATTGTATAGGAGCCCCCCTTTCGTTTTAACTTTTTGTCTTTTTTATTATTTCTTAGCTAATCCACCGTAACATTACATATTCTGTGAAAATTTCAGTTGACTATCTATTACAGTTCGAAAGATATAACCGTTAATATGTAGGACAAACAGACAGACAGACAGACATCGTAGGCTTAGTAATAGGGTCCCTTTTTACCCTTTGAGTACAGCCCTAAAACCCTAAAACTCGCACTAGGCACTCAGATGCGTTCGCAACTGCCACGCCACCTAATCATATCTCTCTTGTTTGTCTGATCTGGGGTTAGGATGCAGAAGAAATCGTCATTTGAGTGTTTATAGTACTTTTAATTGTGTGATGATAAGATACCTTAGGTAAGCCGCCACTAAATGGACCGACGACATTGTGATAGTCGCCGGCATCCAGTGGATGCAGATGGCAGGCTGTCGTTCAGGGTGGAGGTTGAAGGGGAGGCCTATGTTCAGCAGTGGACGTCTTCTGGCTGATTATGATGATGATGATATCTCAAATTTTGTTCATCATTAAGATACGTATTAAAAAGCTTCGACCAAAATAAAATGAATGGACGGGCCCAGAAGAAGCGCATTTTTGAAGATTACTAAACGAGCACCGGCTCTCATTTCGTTTCAGTCGGTCTCTAGCCGTAGGAAGTGCAACACGCGTCTTTTGTTACATGATAACAAAACATCTGACAAAATTATGCCTTCGTGTGCTTTCCCGAAATGTAAATACACAACAACAAACCACTGTCTATGTTTTGTAACAAATGTACTGTGCATGGTTATAATTAGGTGTTGAAGTATTAAGTCCGACGGCTTTGACTCGTTTTTACTGAGCAAGTTCTACGGTTATGGCTCGTCCATTCATTTTATTTTCGTCGAAGTTAAAAGGCATTAATTTCAAAACAATGCCACCACTAAGTTTGAGTGTCATATTCACAAATATTTATTTAGCAACTCTTCAAATGTTTATATTTAAATTAATGATGTTTGAAAATGAAATCAAACAAGTTTTGATCGCGATCCGGCATTTTAATCAACAGTATTTTTTCATGACATTCTTAATAGACGTTGAACTGATTGATTCATAGTTTGTGAGTTTGAATCCTATAAACGGAAATAAACCGGCCAAGTGCGAGTCTGGCTCGCGCACTCAGGGTTCCGTACCGCCACATAAATTGTAAACTACTAAAGTACAAAAAGTAGCGCAAAAATCACGCTCAGGTCCTTATAATAACTACACAAAGAAACCAAGTACATTCGCAAAATTTAAGCCATTCAAATGGTGTCACATAAGGCACCAAAAAAAAATTTACTATGACAATTTGCGCGGTGAAATCGTACCACAACAAATCAGAAAAGCAGCATAAGAGTTATGGTGTGACATTCCACAGGTAATCCATCAATTTTCTTGCTTAAATCGTTTAAAATACCAATCGAAACGTAAGCTACAAAGCGAATTTGTAGCTTACGTTTTGAGAAGGCGTTGTTTGGAAACCTACCTTCTCTGAGTAGTTTTTCTAAGCTCAGCTCACTCATTCAATTGCCGACCGCCCCCGACGTTGCTTAACTTGATGGTGAACAGAAATTTGTCACCTACTCGCACTTGGCCATTATTTATATATTTTTTGTTATACCTACTTTTGAGTGTGTACTTTAATCGTCCCAAGTTTGGCGCTTTTGGGTATTATCGTTATTATTTCTAAAATCACAAATACTTTGCAGGTTCCCTAAACTTAGGAACCTGTATGATGCAGGAACCGTCCAACGGAACCCTCAGAGCACAATATTTAGATTAGTCTAGGGAGTAAGTAGCGTGTGAAGTTTGGTAGCGTTCGGATTATCGGTGTTTTCACTCTTTCCCACGGAACACTATTACTCCTTGCGGAGCTCTTTCCCTACAAAAAACAAAAAACAAGAACAAGAATTGAAGTCGACATTGACATAATTATTAATTATTATAATTACATTATAAATAAGAAATTGTCATCAAAAGAGGTTGCTGTCGCTACCAAGGAGGTTGCTTCAAGGAAGTATATAACGTGAGTAAACCGCGGGGCGTAGCTAGTAGGTACCTATTATATATATAAACGAATGAAAGTGTATTTTTGCCATGTATGCGTTCGCGCATAATTCATTCGATTTGAAACTTGGTGGTGAGACCACCACACAGCCGTAGCCACGCATACTATGATAGCTATTATTTTAATAAAACAAACTTACAAAAATAATAAGTGATAACCTTTACAATAAACACTATAATGCACAAAGTTGAACAAACTTATAACCTCTAAATAAAGTATATAATATTACCTAACTTTTGTATCTACGTATTTTTTTCAGCGCGATATAGATGTTTGCATGAATGTGTTTTAATTTGCAATACGCATTTACAAAGCAAAAGATAACTTTTGACGCCCATTAAATTGTCGAATTGATAAAAAAAGATAATACGTTACGTGACATTTGTTAATTAATTTTTCGTAATTTGTTCATATTTTTGTTTGCCGTTTTGTGGCCGATTTTTCTTTTTTGTGAAATTTGCATTGTGTATGAGGATAGTTTTTTTTCTCAGCTTATTCGCCCTTATTTTTAGACCCACCATTACGATTTTACTGAAAAGTGTAAATGGTATCTAATGCTAGTATTTTAGGAAAAATTCCCACTGGTAGTGAATTAATGGATTAGTTTCATACTAAGGTTTTAATTTGTTGTTTTTTTTTCCTTGTAGCCAACTAACAGTAACATTATCGTCTAGAAACTGTTTTGTAGTTGTTGTCAATACATAATTATCTTAATTCGAAATTGTAAATAATAGTTTTTAGGAAAAAAAAAACGAATGGATGATAGAAATATAATAATTCCGCTATTTATTGTGTTATTCAAAGGTTTATTGCACTTATTTAAACTCGTTTTCTCAAGTTTTTCTTTTCTAATTTTCTTTACATTTTCTTTGAGTTTTAAGGTTGGTTTCATTTAGAATACTATTGACACTTTATTAAAGTTTTATGTCCATAATGATGTCCAAAATCTTGTTCTCTTAATATACCACAATATATATATTGTGTATGTGTATATATATATATTCTATATAGTCACAGAAAATGAAGATAAAACCAAAGCTCGGAAAACACGATTCAATGTCACCGCTATATTAAAATGTGTACTACCCATTCGTATCGCCTTCATATTAATATTCATCTACTACCTCATTGCTGAAAACCTGACTTGTTACTTGTTGCTACATCGAAGAGCCATTCATTTTATTCAAATTGCTATTTAATGTCTCTACAATCGAATATTTTGCCTTTGTAAAGATGTTCCGTATGGATTTCGATCTAGTTTAAAATTAATAGGGCATAGGGGGCTGCAACGATCGATGGAGCGGGAGGGTGCATGTAGGCTGGCTCACAGAGCCTGGTTCACATGCGGAAGTTGAGAATTTTCCCCAGCGTCTATGTGTGCGTGGCTGCCGCTGTGTGTGTAACGTGCAACATTCGAGGCCGCCCACATTCGATCTGTGCAAATTTTCGTTTCTCGGGATCACTGTCCTCTCTCAGGGTCGCGCCGCCGTATCTCTCAATTTTTGTTCGTTAATTATAAAAATAATGCGTTATATAAGCCTCTTACGTCTCGCTCGCTCTTTAGCGATGCCGATATCGCCGTCTCGCCGCCACAGGCGTTGCGTTGCACACATAGACACAAAATAGGAAAATACATCCACGAAATTCGGCTATGTGCTTTGCTGTGTGAGTGAATGACGTTATCGTACAATGCGATTACAGGTCCGTATTGGAAACTGGCTTTACTGCGCGTTAAATAAAATTGTTTTTCTGTTTTGGACGCGTTCCCGGGAATGACCTTGACGCTTCGCTCGGATGTGCCATGACTTGAATTTGATTAGCAAAAAATATGGCGTTTGTATGGTGTTCGTCTAACGTTGTAATTTGATTATATTTGTGAGAATAATTCTTCATTTATGATCTTTTGTTTGTGTAATTTTTAGTAGTAAAGCATTTAAAAATGGGTCCTTGCTATTTTATTCTATTTTATTTATTCATTTGAAATACAAATTTACAAATTATCTACCTACAGTTTACAGTGTTAAAGTACGAATTGTTTAAATAGTTTTGTCTTCTCTACCAACACCCTACAACTATATCTGACAAATGATACGTTTGGCAAGCGTGCAAACTCTACAATAACAAAATGGTCGTGAATTTTCTGAAGAAATTCACGTAAAAGCTATAAATAGTTTCGTTTTTTTTTATGGTTTACAGGGTAGGCGTTTGACCACATCTCACCTGATATTAGGTGACGGTGTAGTCGAAGATAACACACTGATACATAAAAATAATTTCAGAGTAAAAGTATAAAGTTTAAAAGTGTTTTTCATAAACTAAAGTAACTAAATAAATACCTAACTAAATTAAATTGACTGCCTAGTAAAAAATATAAATTAAAAATTGCATTAAGGTTGCTGTTAGGGTAAGAAAAGCTAGCAACATTGCCACGTTGAATATTTGACTATATTAGACCTAAATAATTATAGTGGTGGATCTAATGCCCACAGGCCTAACTGACTTTATCAAACTAGTACAAGCAATTTCATTTTCCCGGGAATTTCCTATCCAATTTCGACAGTTTAGTTGCAGCTTTTCGTTACACGTGCCGACATTTGCCCGGGGAGCAGGCAGAGGTTTGCACGAGTCGCACCCACTCCCCCCGCCTCATACTATCCACCCTGGGCGATTATAAAACGAGGGGTGGTTTTCAAAGGCTTTTCGATGAAACTGCATAAAGGTTTGGCAGTTACACGTGCCATAATGTTTGATGTAAGATTTCAGAATAGATATTTGACGCTAATTTTATTTTTACAGTAACTATTGTTCAAAAGAATTATCTAAGTAGGCATTACGCAAGTTCATCTTCAAATGTTTCTTATATAAATCTTTAGTGTGTTACAGTTTCAATAACCCAAGAAATTCATACAAAACAGTGTTCTATGCATATATTTTAGAGGTTTTCAATACGAACTTAGCACTTGGCAAGGCAAAAAAGATTCTAATCAGTTATTTTACTTTTAAAAGATCGTAACTATAAATCGTTGTTATCAAACAAAAGGCAAAACTGTACGAGTAAGTACAACAAAGCACAATTATTTGTGCGTAGAAAAGAAACATCGTCTGCGATCTGTCATGGTCACGGTCGGGTCTTCCGCACAACCTTCCCGTGAAGTCAATGTCAATGACAAACATCGTAATTTTGGGCGGCCTGTATGTTTTTGACTAGACATTTTTTATGCTGGAGAGTTCGACTCTGGGATACACGTGCTGCGATAGGTCGAAATGTGGTTTGACAACTCTTAGTGAGCCATGTTTTATGCAAGTTTGGCTCGCTAAAAGCCCGCACTTCGTACAGCTCTTCTGGGTTTTATTTCTAACTAGCTGAATCCCGCGATTTTTCTATTTCCCGCATTTTCTGGGAAAGAAAGGTACCTAATGATGTACAGTATCATCCTGCCAAATTTCGTTACGATCGGCTTAGTTATTTAGTCGTGAAAAGCAAACAAACAGACAGAGAGAGTTACTTTCGCTTTTATAATATTAGTTAGGATGCATGCATTACCATAGATATACATTTTACACACCATAGCTTCCACATCAAGGCTTGGTACCTTAGTCACGGAAACTTACGTGGTTTTGGCATATTTAGTAACAGCGAATGTGGTTGAAACCAATGAAAATAGAGTTGGAGTGCCAGGTTTAAAAAACCAAGTGGAAATTTTAAACAATAAAAAAGAAAATGCTTTTTTTAAGAAACACATTTCCTCAGTCTTATTATACTAATAGTTTTTGGTTCAAAACTGCATACTGATTTTGCAAGTTCGTCCCTGGGCTACACGTGCCGCGGTGTTTGGCCGGGATGCGGCTCGGCGTTGTATGCAAGCGTGGCTCTACGAGAACCGCCGCGCCCCGCGCACCCCGCACCTGCCCTGGGCATTATTTTAAACATGCACGCAATAGCAGCATAGATAACGTTTTATAGTATGACCATGATCATGTTTTGCGTATTGCATTTTTAAGGTTTCGGAACCAAAGGGTGTCATGACCTTATCGATCATCTAAGGTCTTGTATTTTTTTTTAACGCGGATAAATCCACCTTTGACCACTAACTCGCCTGTTGGTAAGCGACGATGTGGTCGAAGATGAAACACGTAGACTTAGAAGATACCCATTCGCTCTGGCCTTGAAAAGGCCCAGATTATATCTCTCAGGAAACAAGGAAGCGGGCAGTTTGATAATATTATAGATCCTTATCTTATAGGTATCTTTTAAGTCTGCGTGCTTCATCTTCGACCACATCATCGCTTACCAACAAGTGAGTTACACAAAAAATAAGTTATAATATTGATATCTGGTTTTGTTTCTGAAGTTAATAGTAAAAAACTTTTTTAAACAAGCTTATAGCAAAGAATACGTAATCCGCAAACTTAGAGCAGCCATGTTGAATTTAGCGTGTTGTAACTCACTTTATCGTTATCTACTATTCAAGCCCTTTCATTTGATACCCATATTAACAGGGTTGACAAAAAATATACAGCATCCGCCATCTTATGGCGGGCCATTTTGAAAATATTAAAATATTGCACTGTCACCAGAAATAAAGGTCTATGGAAAATTTCATCGACATCGGTTAAGAGGAACTGGTTCTAATTTAGCTTGCAAGATGTTTTGTACTTACATACAAACAAATATACATACAACATGTGAAGTTAATTAGTCCTCGTGCTCCCACTAGTAGGAGTACCCAGTAGATGCAAGCGGAAACGCTCTGAAACTACGGTTTTTAGCAGATGTCATCTCGGTCACACTATTCTCATATTGTTCCGTGAAACCTAGCACACAAACATGCAAAACCACGGAATTAATAACCGCATACATACACGCACGTACGGAATATTTGATTTGCTTAAACACAACATAAACAAACACTCATTATGCTGATTCTAAAACATGAACTTAACAAGGATTTCACTATTTTAACCGACTTTAGGATGGGAGGTTCTCAATCCAGTCAGTTTTTTGCAAGCTTTTATTAAGTAAAGTAATGTGCAAGCTGGTGCGGCTGCCAATTCGGCAGAGCAGCACAAGCGACGCAAATATGCTAACCTCGGCAGTGGTTACATATTTGAGACGTTTGGGGTCGAGACATTGGGCCCTTGGGGACCTAGCTCACCTCATTTTCAAAAATCTTTCAGAGCACCTGGCGTGACCAAAATGCTAGCTTGTTTCAGGCTCAACGCATAAGCATTGCCATTCAGCGTGGTAAAGCCGCCAGCATGCTGGGTAGCTGGGTACGTTGCCAACTGGTAGTGGGCTTGAGAATTTAGATTGTCATTAGACCTTCAACGGTCTATGGGCAGGCTAACTGTATTTGTACTGTTAGTATTAGCCTGTATTTTGTTTAGTCAATAAAGGCACTTGCCCTGTAAAAAAGTATAGTAAAGCAAGTTATATTTAAATTTGCCTTGTTTGTAAGTACGTGTGGGTCAAATCTTGCACCTGAATATTAGAGCGGTTATTCTCAACCTTGAACTTAGGCATACTTATGCAATTTTGGTGACAACGCAATGTTATCGTACCATCGAGCTGGTCTGATGAGGAAGGCAGAAGGTGGCCATAGGAACTCCTAACCGAAACGACGTAGCCCCGTAGGGTTGGGTTCGTTGGATTTGTTTTCCCAAGCACGTCCTTCCTAGAAGCTTAATGCTCGTTTAAAAAACTTTTTTTCGGTATTAATAAATATTATAAAAATTGACACCGCTTTATGGTTGATATTTCGAAAACCCATACGAAGCGCTTAGATTCCACTTTTAATACGCGAACTGCTAGTCTGTGGAATGCGCTCCCTGAATGGGTGTTCCCCGATAGTTACAATCTGGGTGTCTTCAAATTACGAGTGAATCGGTTTCTTCTAGGCAAGCGTGCTCCATCGTAGACCGCAATGCTTTACATGAGGCGAGTTGGCGGTCAAACGCAAGCCTATTATTAGGTTAAAAAAAATAGTAAAAAAAAATTGGTATTTACACCAATTACCTACCATCATTTATGTGATTATATTTATTACAAAATTGTTTTTAACTTGCAATGTTTGTAGGTATGTGTGTTGGTTTAGGTCAAATTTTGCAATTAGAACCACTTTCTGAGTTATATGAATATTTACGGGATATTTACCGTGGTAAGCCTAAGAAAGAGGGTAGATCGTTATGTCTGCACCTAATTTTTTAACTGTTCGACCAACCACCCGCATTCTTCAGTCTTCCCGTGAACATGGTGCATGTAACTGCACCGAAATATCGGGAGCTCACTCCACAACCTTACCACGGTAAATATCCCGTAAATATAACTTTAGTTTCATACATTTTGTTGAATGATTGCATGTAAGATTTTACTAAGCAGATTAATTGACTGCGTCTTAGAGGCAATGACGACTTCAAATTGCTTCTAGGTTAGTTATTGTGACAGCGATTCAATATAGAATGCTTAGAATTTCAGAAAATAATGATTTATTTAAAATAAAATAAAAATAGAGACAATAAATTTTTATTTTGGGGAATTCAATAAATGTAAAATATTATGGGACCAACCATTTCAGATTGAATCCATTGAAGCTTAAACCCTTGAAATTAAATGAAATCACGCGTGAATCGGTTTCTTCTAGGCAAGCGTGCTCCACCTATTACTAATATTAAAAAAATATTGTTCTATTAAAATCGGTTTACAATCAGCGAAGACGCGTAACATTTGCATACAATAAAAATAAAAATA
The DNA here is from genome assembly GCA_914767915.1 of Agriopis aurantiaria. NCBI lineage: Eukaryota > Metazoa > Arthropoda > Insecta > Lepidoptera > Geometridae > Agriopis > Agriopis aurantiaria. The sequence continues at coordinate 17,005,700 of OU611982.1, read as the reverse complement.
AATTATAATAGTTGAAACCTTCTTTTTGAAGTCGGTTGAAAATGCGTCACGGCCTGATACATTTCCCGAGTGTATCTAGTTCTACCCGAGTCCACGAGTGGACTGGCCGCCAGCCACTTGTGGCCTCATTGCAGAAATGTTATGCCTCGGATAACAGCTATGTGGGCCACATGGAATAAACGAGTGGATATACGAGAATCGGGTCATGCGTGCCACTTTCTTCTTCTATTAAAGACGTTGATGCATTCTTTGTTACGTATCTATGCCACTGTAGCCATTCTTATTCTAAGAGATTTCTTAGCTTCAATAACTCTACTATTTTTACGGCCAAGGAATGGAACATTATCGGATTGTTTTGTTTACAGGTGCACCTTTACCTATTTAAAAACGCAAAATTTTCCACAATTTTGAAGACGATTTTTGCGGCTTGTTATTCTTTTTTAATTACCATTCATAGTCTTCTCAATCTCTTTTCAAGATACAAAGTTCAATTAAAACATAAGTACCTAATTAAAGTATTCACATTACACATCATCAGCTAGTAAACGTCCACTGCTGAATAAGGGCACCATCCCTTTTAAAGAGGGGTGTTGCCATTATCCCCACGCTTGGCAGTCGACTGGGGATCGTAGTACGTTCACCGTGTACGCGGACGCTGCAGCCCATCCTCCAGTGATACTGTTTTTTAAATAAATGCGCACATGTCATGATTTTTGTCATGAGTTCTCACTTGTATTATAGACGGTATAGCAATACAATAATTAATTAACTAAACAAAAAACTGCTTCAAGGAAATTTCAATAAAATCATCACCAAATTTTCTACCCTTACAGGGAGGGAAAATTTTCTTCAAATTTGTGTACCCTTGAGATATAAAGCATACTAGCTGTGCTCCGCAGTTTCACCCGCATGATACCCTCGAAAAAAATAGCCTAAGTTACTCCTTATAACATTAGCTATCTGCCAGTGAAAATTCCGTCAAAATCAATCCAGCCATTTTGGAGTCCATAGAGTGTATGTTACACACATACACATATTATACACATCGATATTTATATAAATACCAAGGACGTTTTAGACTTGTGACAGAAACGATTTATTTAATTGTGTTTAACTCGTAATGTCTTTGTATCTTTTGTTTCTGTCATGAATAAATATATTTTTATACATTTCTTTCTTTCTTTTATACCCTACTTCCATGATAAATACTAGCTGACTCGACAGACGTTGTATTGTCTTAGAACTGTCAAACGCGACAAGTTAAAATCGTCGTTAAGTTTCCTGAAATTTTCCAATTTACTGCGCAATTTTCTTAATTTTTCTTCCCGTAAGAACCTTCTACAAAGTATAAGATATATTTAAAAATACCCATTTAAAACGGTTGATAATCTGAAAAAATATCGCAAAACATACAAAAAAAAAAACATGGAGAACATAATTTTTTTAAGTCCCTTGAAAAGCGTGTTCCCGAACCGTTGCAAGTTCAAATATTGTGGTTCAAAGATCTGTGAAACTGTCTACCATAACGCTATTTCAATTATGTTATTTCGCTCACTTTTATAACTAAATGCGTGTAAAGGTCATTGCAAACTGTTTACTCAGTCAGGCCGCGCTGTACAGCCAACGTACAACGCATAGCTTGACCTACATTTCCACTTCTATTTCGGAAAGAGCACACCCGATGCATTATTTTTTGGGCAGCCGGTGTGACCCCATTCCCGCTGGGCCATCCTTTGTTTGCTGGAGGGCTGGACACGGCTATATTGAAAAGATATCAGCGATTTTCTATAGCTTTTTCTACACCTTTTGTGTATTGTGATAAAATTGGAGCATGTTGTTAAGGGGTAACATCTTGGCGCCGGTGTGGGATACTTCAATAATTCTTCTTAAATGTTTTTGATTCTTTTATTGGTTAAATGTTACACTTTTTGATTATTGTCTATTTATTAATTAATTTTAGTATATCAAACGATGCAATGTTATTTTAAGGCATAGATTCTGTCTATGTTTTAAGGTAATGGCAGAAGGCCGAAACCATAGAGAAAGTAGACTGCATTATTTTGTGACCATAGACTTGCTGCGCTTGCTTGTCTGAGCGTGATGGTCTGTAGATACCACACGCAACGTGATGCCACGCTTGGTGCGTTAACACGTGTTGTTTAGAAGTTTTTGGACACCGTTCATCACGTTTATGTCGTTTGAACTTGAGAGTCGATCTTTACAACATCGGATTTACAATCATGATGTTTTTTAAGTTTCAACATTTAGCTTTTTTACGGGTAAGTGCTTTATCTAAACAAAATACAAGCTAACTAATATTAAATACCTAAAATACTATACCGTAAGTATCTCTAGAGGACTTTCAGTGTTGGTTCCTTGGTTTGATTGATTGATTAACTCTTTATTGTTCACACCATGAAATTTGATACAGATGACAAAAAACTCTTAAAAACTAGTGTAACAACTGGCGGCCTTATCGCTAAAAGCGATTTCTTCCAGGCAACCTTAGGATGGAAAGGATTTATAGAAGACGTAGAAGACGAGGTGTGCAATAGAGGATCGACTATAAATTTTTTACTTATACCATACACATACATTCTAATAGTAATACACACTATTACTTAAAATTATTTAAAATAAATATACTAATAGATATGCAATTAATATGAATATATATATATAAATATATAAAGTTGTTTAAAATGATCAAACCTTGACCTTGGTCAAAGTTGTTTAAAATGTAAATACAATTATATCCTCGAATATAGATCCATCATAGTTTAAAAGAACAGCCCGTATACTATCCTAAATACATTTTGCTAGATTGTGCTTTTAATATAAATCAAAAGCTTTGGCTTAGCTGTATCAGTACAAAGAATTTAGGAATTCATTAATTATTCAACACAAATTATTCAAACGTTGATTTGTTGCATTTTAGAGAAAGTGAATTTAGGCAATCGTTATGTTACGATATCTAGTTTTTTTTAAAGCTCTAGGTCATAATGTCAAATAAACTTGATTCCATGTACCGGAAATGCCTAATATTGATTAGGCATATAACATGTTTGCTTTTGGATGTTTTCGCTCTAATAATTTAAACTTTTGGTGTTCGCGATAAATTTATTTAAATCTTGATTAACATTTAAAATCTTATCTCGAAGAGAGTGTTATCTCAAAACTATAAGTAGAAACTATCGAAAGTGTTTTGTTCAGTGTCGAAAAAATTGCCCGCAAGACCTAAAAGAGACCGCAGGGAAACGCCGGGTGCAGGCCGCTTCCAACCGGCCCTTTGGAGATGGATGGGGAAAGCCTATGTCCAGCAGTGGACGTCCTATGGCTGAAATAATGATGATGGTGATGATTGTTTTAAGATCAATACTATGTTTCACCACTAAGACCCCCCTATTTCACCCGCATTCCTACAGATACCGTTCACTTTCAGGATAAAAAAACCCATTTGTTAGTCATTATCAACCTATCATGTTCCCCCTGCTGGGACATAGGCCTTCTCTCTGAGAGAGAGGATAGGCCCCATCCACCAATCCGGCCCAGTGCATGTTGGTGAACGTCATATGTCTTTGAACTTTTAAGGCTCTTGGACATACCGGTTTCTTCACGATGCTTTTTTTCATCGTTGTTGAGAGATGGCATCGTACGCGTACATAACTAAATAAGTGATTGGTGCAGGGCCGAGAATCGAACAAGGTGCCGTCAGATTGTAAAGCGCACATGCTACCGCTCGGCCACCATCGCCCATCGTTTATTTGTTAGTATAGGAGCCTATAAATGCTATTCCAAGGTATAAGCCAAATTTCATAAGCCAAATTTCATCTAAATCTGTTCACTTGTTACAGAGTTGATTGGAAGAAACATAAAAAGCGCGCACCAACTTTCGCATTTATAATATTAAGTGTGACAGTGTAGTTCCTAAAAGTTGATCTAAACGTGTTCTATGGGTTTTCCTTCACCGCTCAGACCAGTTAGTTTTCACGTAGTTCGAAAGACACTGAATTCAAATTATTATTTTTACCTCGAAGCCACCGAAATGTCACGGACATACATATAAGCGTTTGTGAATATAATTCATGAAGTTACTTGGATTTTTATTATAGAGTGGGCATATTTTATAAACAGGTACCCAATGTAAATACGCTACCATGAACATTTTGAAGCTAAAGGAGGTGAAATAATCCTTATTTAAAAGTGAAAATATAAACAACTTGATGTCATTGTTAGATTCTTGAAATGTGGGTAGTTTAACATTTATGCAACATAAATGTAAGTTTTCCGTTCTTCATTAAAAATAAAAAGGTAGATAACCATGGATACTAAATAAAACCACATTCAATTCTCGCCACACGAAAGCAGGCGGATAATTGATTGGACAAACATTCTCCGGTAAAATTTATAAAACCGTTACGCAATGCATTTTTTAGGGTCGGCCGGCGGGGGGTAGTCAGCGCTTTTCAGAAATTACAGCGGGGTGGCACGCGGTGGGATATGACGTTCGATTTAAAGGGTAGGCTGGTGGGCCAAAGCCACCCGGCGACCGCCGCCCGCCACGGCGGGAGTGGCTGCAGGGCGGCTGTTGACGGGCGCGCGGCGCATGCGCGCTGCGCTCACCGCCGCCCGATTTCCGCGCCGTTGACAGTTCGCCGGGACTTCCTTCCTCGATACGCGCGTCTGCGGCGCCGCTGCATCAGGCCCTAGCGCCGAGTAAGCCCCGCGTCGCGCTCCGCCCTGGCCCTGCCGCTACCGCGCGCTTCGCTCCGTACCAGCTCTTCTGAGATGGCCGCTTGAAATTGTCATCACGTGAGTACCCGGTGCCGGCCGGCAAGTCCGCTCATCCCATTAGTGCTCTGCAGCTATTCTGCATTACAACGTGACCTTTCAATTATTCACTTTCAATGAAAACTGAAACATAATATATGGAAAGGTAAGAAGGTTTCACTTCTATTGAAAATTTGAACTCTTTTGATGCATGATAATGCATATTTAATTAATTGCAACTTGTGATATATATACTTAAAGTTTGAATCTATTTAGTGTATTTACGTATTATCTTTTGATCTAACTTCGTTCCACTGATATCTGAGCACAAATGGAATTGGCGGTTTTTTAGTACACAAATCCCATGCTACAAAGTTTGCTACGAACAACTACGAAGTGCAGAAGATTTGCATAAAATAGAAAGTTAATTTGCATATAGCATCTAAACTTAGGCTTACTTTTACATCCGTATTTGGTTCGTTTGGGCTGCTAGTTTTTATATTTTGTGCAAACTATTATGATAAGGAACTTGAGTAACCGGCTTTTACAGTTCTACGAAACTGTGGCACTTACTTTTATCAATTCAATGTATTATACACGCATTTCTATTACTGATAGCTGTTCAGCAAAGGATACTTTCTTTTCTAGTTGTTTAATATTTATTATCATTGACTAATTCAATAGAATGAATAGCTTGGTGTCGCTGTTGGGTGTGATAAGTAAAGAAGTCAATAAATGAAATGAATGCGAATTTTGATGAACAAAACCGGAATGATAGCTATATAAATGTTTTAGTTACACGTGTAGTTCACTCGTTCTCACATATCAAATGCTTTTATTATACCTTATGGTTTAATTTTAAAGTCTAATAATATGGTAATACAAATAGCTGGATAACACACCTATCCAACATAAATAGATTATTAGGTTTTAATTACGGGCCTACAGAATATAGTAGGATCTCCATTATGCAACATAATTAATTAGTTAATCATATCATACTAATATTATAAATGCGAAGAGTTTGTTGGTTTGTTTGTTCCTCTTTCACGCAGCAACAGAGCAACGGATCGACCTGATTTTTTGCATAATAGTTAATAAATAAATAGTTCAAGAGCCTGAGAGTGACATAGGCTACTTTTCATAATCATCACCATCATCACCATTTTTCATCAGTACGCGAGTGAAACCTTTAAGAAAAAAGTTTAAAAAAAAGTTTTTGTAAAGAAAACTTTACTTGTTTTGTACCATGTACAAACTAGAAATCATTGGTTTTAACCGATCTATTATTTTTAACTAGCTGCGCCTCGCGGTTTCACCCGCTTTGTGATGAACAATGGTTATGATGATGATGAACGTAGCTTATGTCACTCTTCAGCCCTTGAATTATACCCATGCAAAAAAACCAGGTCGATCCGTTGCTCTGTTGCTGGGTGAAAGAGGAACAAACAAACCAACAAAGTTTTCGCATTTATAATATTAGTATGTTTTTTTTTTAATTATTAATCGTTTGCTGGAGTGATCTGACACACATATTAATACCTTGAATGTGTTTAATTATACTTTACTAGCTGCGCCCAGTAGTTTCACCCGCGTAGTGATGAAAAATGGTGATAATGATGATGATGATGATGATGAAAAGTAGCCTATGTCACTCTCTAGCCCTTGAACTATACCCATGCAAAAAATCTGATCGATCCGTTGCTCTGTTGCTGGGTGAAAGAAGAACAAATAAACCAACAAACTTTTCGCATTTATAAAATTTGTCACGTGATGTCCTCACTTATCGCCTTTAAGATGACAATTTATGTAGTTGTACATAGCTCAAAAACGTTTGGTTTTTTATTATTAATTACCTAACATCTATTGCTTAGATACTGCGGCCATGTTGTATGTTATCTGCGATTCGTCAAACGCAAGCTAACTTTGACCTTATGGTATCAGAATATAAACAATATTTCAATGATTTCTACGAACGATGTTTGTGTACCTTAACAATAAATTATTTTGCAGTTTACACTTATGTGACACTTTGCACTTGCAGCGCCCCACGGTTTCACCCGTTATTCGACAGGACCCTGATTCACTAATTACAAATACGCTCGTAACGCGATGCGTTAAGTAAACCTCCAAAGGTTAGCCTCACAGAAAAGAGAAGTACAGTGGCCGGCAAACAACTTGAGCCAAAGTCGACGTAGTATGGGTAAGTTTGCGCATGCCAGCCGACTGATCGGCCAATCGCGTGGACGCATACCGTCGTTATGCCCCCGCGCACCTCTCTTGCCACCAACGATACCTTAAAATCGTCTATTGCGCACTCAATGTCATGGCTCAAGTTGTGTGCCGGTTACTGTAAATAGAACGGAAATGAGAATGAAAATCTGTTACCAGGCATTATGAGTGAACCTTGATTGAACATTCTTATTTAGATCAACGCGTCGAACTTCGCATCACTGTTGCTAACTGATTTCGAATGACTGACGTTTCGTTTATATGGGTGCAACTGGCTACAATAAGTTTCTTACAAAAATGCCTTGACAGCCGTTCTAATGTAAAGGTTTTTTTTTTTTTTTTGTGGTTAGCCTTTATTTTGGGAATACAGGCCAAATTTTTAGAGGTTACGCGCCGCGTTATCTGCGACTGTACATGTTTTAGTTATTTAATAAGGGCCCAGTCCAATAAAAAGTCCATGTGTGATTACAGTGTATAAGTTATTTTTTCATACAAAATTTAATTTAAATTAATATCAATAAATACCAAATAAAAGTGTGCGTATATACGTATTCAATTCCAAAATTTGTGTGGAATTCGTTTCGTATTTTACACACGTAAATATTTGTACTTCGTCCACTGAGGACCATATGTCATGTCCCCGTATATATTAGCAGTTCATAAGTACCTATTGCCGTATAACTGAAAACGTAGTTAGTCAACCGGTCACCATTACTGAAAGTTAGCCTAATTGTCAAGTGAGATGCAAGAGTTTGACATTGAACGGTGTATGTGTGGGTAACTACGCATGCGCCGTTGTTTGACCAGATGTACTGGCTGAAAAGGTTGAGTGAAAAAAGTTAATTTTCAGAACGCACTAGCCGGTTTAAATTTTGTTTCGATTTTTTTATTGTTACCGTTAATGTGGAGCATTTTTCTTTAGAAATATGTATTATTATTTTATCTTCTGAAATCATGTTTTCCTTTGATGGAATAGAAAAGGAACGGACTTGTTTTGGTTTGTCAAATGCAGATAGAGCTGTTTACTAGGCTTTCGTGAAATCATATCGCATTTTTGATATTTATTTTATCACTTCCTCAATAATGTGACTACGCATAGTGCCTATTTTTTAATCAGAAGCAATATCGTAGATAAAGCGTTGGCGCCAAAACTGAATAATATTTGTATATGCAATACATAAAAGGTAAGATAAACAAATTTTCATTGCCGTTGCAACACTATACTTCTCCGGCAAATCGACAGCCTAGGTACTAATGACCTCAAATCAACCGCTCAATCGATCTGTTTTCTAACTAGCCTAGATTCACTAAGTCGCACCTAGAACTACCCAGTCACTCGGAGGTTTGCAATTCGAGCATGCGCAGTAAGCCGCTGCCCCTTCCAGGCTACCCGGGGTAAATTGATTTTAAGAAATGGGCACATTATGTTTGAACACGCAAACTTAATACTGAATTTTCTTTAGAATATATTTAAAAACAAATACAGGAATAATATATACTCGCCCCCTTTGTCAATGCGCATAAACTAAACATACGTGATTGAAGTTTTTGAAAAGTTAAAGTTAAATAGTATTAGTTACTAAAGTAATTAAGTATTAGTAACCTACATTTTGTTCAGCATAACATTTATCTAAAAATTCGTCAAGATGCAATGCTAGAAAACTTTGAACTTGTTGAACCTTTAGTTATATATTACTTTACATATTTTTATGAAATAAAATGGTTTTAGTTTTAAATACAACACAGTCAATTGGCTTTATGGACAAACATATTGTTTTTTTTTAAATTACCCTTCAAGGTCACAAAAAATTATGGATCATAATTATTTTTTCTAATTTTGATAGTTATAGCAGCTTATATATTTTTTTTGTAGGTAGGTTTCCGCTTGCGCGCCATCTCGCCTGATGTTAAGTAACGATGTGGTCTACGATGGAGCACGCTTGCCTAGAAGAAACCGATTCACTCTCGACTTGAAGACACCCAGATTGTAACTGTACCCTTAGTCTCAGATTTTATAGTATTCGAAAACTTTTTTCGTTTTCGTATTGTTCCATACATTGCTGGGCTGAAAGGTATTAGTTTTTTTTCCCGTAATATAGTGAAGCAACCTTTTTTTTTTTTTTTTTTTCTAGAATAAGTGGCAAACAAGCAACGGGCCACCTGATGGTAAGTGGTCACCGTGGTCTATACCGCCCATTACTACCGATTTTAGTTCCTCCACGTTTCCGATAGAGCGCTTTACTAAAATGTATGGAACAATACGTAAACGAAAAAAGTTTTCGAAAACTATCAAATCCGGGACTAAGCGTACTGACGGGGAAAACCCATTCAGGCAGCGAATTCCACAGACTAGCAGTTCGCACAATAAAGTAAGGTAGTCGTTTTTGAGTATAAAGTAATTCCCTTATATTCATTTCCTACTCAAACCTTGGTTTAGATTAATTATGTTCTATCTATTACCATAATGTTATATTGACAACAGTATGTTTGCGCTAGAATAGAACGTAGGTAATTATACTTACTGCATAAATTTTTGGGACAACTATATTAAACAAAAAAAAAAAAAAACTCGTGCATTGAAATTATATACTTTTAACAGATATTATTTTACCTAGTGTGTGTTTAACATTATTTCAATTCCTAAAACACTTTAGAGTTGTCTTTATTTTTTGTATTTTTACCTCTTTTGTACAGCCAGCCCACTGTTTAGTATATATTTTTTAGTAGGTACGTATTAGACTTCAAAAACTTCCCTACATTTTCGTTCATATATCAAATTCCTCAAATTGCGCCGGCAAGCGCAGCGTAGGACGTCCACCCACAAAATGGAAAGACGACCTAAAAGAGACCGCAGGGAAAAGCTGGATGCAGGCCGCTCCCAACTGGCCTTTTTGGAGACCGATGAGGGGAGGCATATGTCCAGTAGTGGACGTCCTTCGGCTGAAATGATGATGATACATTTCAAGTGCAATTTACACTTTTTACTATAAGGAGTAGTGGACAAAACTGACACTGGATCGAAAGTGATGGTATGCTAGAAAATGATTTGCATCTCTTTTTGTCCTAGGATCATGATACTAGGTTGGATCTTAGAAATAGTTTTCTAGCGTGTCATATCTTTCAGCTTGAGACGGAACAGAAAGGAACTTTTTAGTCACATCCTGAAATTATCATTTTGATGACGATGATGATGATACTCGTAGGTATATTCCCCAATTCGACGCACAACAGTGCAGCCATCTAATCAGTGTGCGTACCTAATACTGATAAGATAACCCTGCAAGAATGTTGTAAGCCCTGCAAATATACATCAGGCTGATATTTTATATTTAATGATTTTTTTTCAGTAATGTAGCTTCGGATTAGATGTTATTGTAGGTAAGTTTCAGGGTTATTTTGGCATCTATTTAAAAACAAACAAAGGGTACTTTTTATTACTCTCTTTTTATTACTTTTTATTACTTTAAACACAGGGATAAATAAATAAATATTCGGGACATTTTTGCACGCACGGTCATCTGATCCCAAACTAAGCAAAGCTTGTGATATGGCTGCCAGAGACTGATATACATACTTATATAGTTTACTAGCTGTGCCCCGCGGTTTCACCCGCGTAGTGATGAAAAAGGTGATGGTGATGATGATGATGAAAAGTAGCCTATGTCACTCTCTGGCTCTCAAACTATCATGCAAAAAAATCAGGTCGATCCGTTGTTCCGTTGCAGCGTGAAAGAGGAATAAACAAACCAACCAACAAACAAACAAAGAAACACACTTTCGCATTTATAATATTAGAATGATAGTATAGGTTATAGTTTGGATAGGTACGTACCAAACGTTTCGATTCTACGTTTCTAGTCCGTACGGCCAAGGATTGGAACAACCTGCCGGCTTCATTGTTTCCTGAGAGATATAATCTGGGCCAGAGTGAATAGGTATCTTCTAAGTCTGCGTGCTTCATCTTCGACCCCATCTTCGCTTACCAGCAGGTGAGGTCAAACGCGGATATATTCGCGATAAAAAAAGATGCGGGAAGCTGCAGCAAGTTAGTAATAAACTAACAGTTCTGATATTCCTTGTAAAAATTCATTTTATAATTCACGAGCTTTTGCCCACGACAGCACCCGTGTTGTGAAACATCTTACCTAAATTTCTACCAGTGAAAGTATTTTTAAAATTTGATATATAGTTCCCTAGGTTTCCTCAAACATACAAATTACAAAATTTACCTTAACATAACATGAGTGTACCTATATTATATACTACAAAAAAAACACCGAAACGAGAACCTTTTGCTTTTTGGAGGCGGTAAATATCACAGAAAAGAGCATTATGACAGAACCTTGATTGAACTTTCTTAATTATGTCAACGCGTCGAACTCTGCATCCAAAGAACTTGGACCTTACCTTTTTGGGTTAGGTCTCAAAGTTCTTTGTCCACATCACTGTTGCTAACTGATTTCGAATGACTGACGTTTCGTTTATATGGGTGCAACTGGCTGCAACACATTTCTTACAAAAATGCCTTGACAGCCGTTCTAATTAAAACAAAAAAAAACTTTTCTGTTGTAAATACCTTATCTATGATGACCTTATCCAGTATTAGTAAAAGAGGAAAATGTTATAAGATAATGCCTCTTATTTCTACGACAGGGTTGTTATTTCCCACTTCCCATTGTTGTATAGTTACTAGGTTACACTAGCCGTTGTTGGGCTTGACTTGTCTATTGAAGACAATGACGGCCGACGCTGTGTAGTGTAAGTTATCCATTTGATATACTAATAACGATATCTTGAGAATTAAGTTACGCAATTTCTAATCACAACTTTGCCCCCATTATCTTTTTTAGTACTTGCTTTTACCCAACCTCAAAAAAGGAGGAGGATTCTCAATTCAAAACTTTATATTTTTTATTTGTTAGTTAATCTGCCGTAACGTTACATATTCTCGCAGGCTTAGTAATAAGGTTTCGTTTTTATCCTTTGTGTACGGAACCCTAAAAACGGTAATACATACAAGCGTCAAACTTGGCATGATTTTAGTTCACAATCTAAAAAAGCAACAAATAATAAATACAGGCCAACACGAGTCGGTGATAAATTTTATATCTATGCACCAAAGTTAAGCTCCGTCGCGCCTACTTTAATAGGGGACCTAGACGTGATGTTGTCTACCTACCGTTGTGTTTGGTGCATTACCTACTTTTTGTATTTTTTTTAATGTTTAGGTGGCAAGCAAGCAAGCGGGTTGCCTGATGGTAAGCAGTCACCGTCGCCTATGGATACTTGTAACACCAGATGCATCACAAATACGTTGCCGACCCTTTAGGACTCGATTAACACGCCTTTTGAAGAACCCCATGATGTAGCTTTTCGGAAACACCGTGGAAGGTAGCTCATTCCACATTTTGTGGTAGTATGGAGCCCTCAGTGCGTGAGCCCGACTCCCACTTGGCCGGTTCATTAAAACTTTTTGGACCATTTATTCTCTACACTTTTTTGACTTTTCCCATACATTACTTTGGCTCCGTTCTATTTATACAGGAAAATAAAATTACACTCCGTCAAAGAATTATAAAAACTAACCTCCCCACTAAAATATTGGATAATTAGTGCCCCATGCTTTTAACTTACTCTGCCTTATCAGAACAAAGTTTTATAATGCAAGGTCTCCATACAAAAGTTTGTTCTTTTCCGGGAGTGATAAAATGCCCAAAGTATTTACTAGAAGCTTGCATTGAAACGCAGTAGGAAACGCGTTTTTGCACCAAAATCACTCGACCACAACAAAACTGATGACTGCAACCTTGCCACAGAATATCAATCAGTATGCCACCATAAATCGAACATCCTGTATCCTAATTCAACGGTTATCATAATTCAAGTGGCCTTGCTTCGGTGATAACGAAACGCCATGTATAAGTACATACTATTGTTTTTTTTTGTTGCATATTGTACGAAATAGATCGATTTGTATGATAAAAGAGGCCCTAGGAAAATTGCAATCTGCGTCACTTTTCTAGTATTTATTGCGTAACTTTGCATATTATGGCTGCGCATTTGTGTTTTTAAAATATTTTTTGTAGAATAGATCTACGTTTGGCCACTCGATTGATGGTAAGCGACGTTGCTGCCGAGGATGGAAGACGTTGATCTAGAAGAAATATATAAATAAAATAATAAATCTTCGGGTCATTTTTTCACACACGGTCATTTGACCCCAAACTAAGCAAAGATTGTGATATGGCTGCCAGAGACTGATATATATACATATATAGTTTTAAATACATACTTAAATAGATATTAACCCATTCCTCCCCACTGTCATATTTTTAGGACACTATTTTCAAAATTTCTTTTTACGTATTTGGATTTTTATTTTTATTATTTCTGATGAAATTCATATTTTTACACTATTTTCCTAATCAAATTATTTTTTTTCGCTGTAAAAAATGTTTACGTAATTTAATGTAATTTTTTAAAATTGATCATTTTTGTTGTCTGATGGATAGCATTGAGTTCCGATTGTATATACCGTAAAAAAAAAACGTTACCTACTTCAAAGTACATAAGACTTATTCTTAGATCTCTACCAAATATAAAACAAATAAAAACAAAAACAAAATATAATTTGTGAACTTGTGATATACATTCAAAATAAGCCGTCCTATAAATATGACACCGGGAACCTGTCTGTACAATTTGCCGCGAAAGCGTGTTCGATCCTGTGAATCCTGTCACGCTAAGTACAGGTTCAAACTGGTCAATTGTTTGTTTTTTGCGGGTGTTGCTTGTGTTTACATTAGTTGATTAGTCTACGCCGAACATATTACATCTCGTCACACGAAACGATTGTAATTATTTATCGACCTAGAGTAAAAAAAGTGAATTGTTTACAAGGTTGAGAAATAATACGTAAGTAAAAATATTTAATTTTTGTTCCTTATCTAATTGTAAACAATATACCTATCTGTATGATTATAAGTATACGTGTGGCTGTATATTAATATTTTCTATTTTTTATTATTTATAGATCATGGATCCAGTGCAAAAAAAGTATAAAAAAGCTTTGAAGGTGTCCGAAATCTTAGACTATCTTTAAGATATTGAAGATTCTAGTGATGAGGAGTTGAATGACATTGAAGTTGCCATATTGCCGCCGGATGAGGTAGATGAAATGACTGACATAGAAGAAGGTCCTGACGACGATATGGGAGTTTTGCCAGTGTCTGATGTAGCTGGTCAAGTGGAATTTACGTGCACGATCGATAACGTCGCGGAAAATCATCCTACTCAAACCACATCTCGGACAAGCAAGACAGAACCAGTATATTCTGAAATACAGCCGGAATCTAATACTGCTAAACAATGTTTGAAAAATATGATTACGGAGTTGGAAGGAAAATCAGCGGTAGAAATATTTGAAAACTTGTTGCACACAACAAGTTTTCGAATATTACAACGAGATTCTAGAATATATTGTGCACCAAACTATAACCAAACACTATAAAAATGATTTGAACTTCAATCTAACTATAAATGAGTTAAAAGTCTTCAAAAGTTCTTATACAAACTGTCAGGTTTGATAATGTTTATGACAAAGAGGGACAAACAGAGGCGTTGTCAAGGACAAGGTTGTAAGAAAAAACCTCTAATCTTTTGTGCTATATGTGAAAAAACACTTTGCAGTGATTGTTTCATACCTTATCATACGAAATAAGCTCATAATATTTTATTTTTAAGACTGTTTGTGAACATAATATTCAAATAAAGCTGATTTTCTTATAATTGTTAACTTGTATTATTTCTGATCACATGTCCCCATTGTCATATTTATAGGACAGGCTGAAACAGGGATGAAGATATTTTTTTTTTTTAATTTTTTGTCATATTCTTTTTTCTTAATGTATTATGAACTTAATTTAAAGAATTGATCAAAAAATTCCAATGATTTCGATGCTTGGGAAGTAATGCGTTAACAACCAGATTAGAACAAACAAAAATGTTCATCACACAAATGTTTGTTCTAGATGGGAATCGAACCCACGCTCGAACCCAAGCTCAGAAGGCAGGTTCACTACCAACTGGACCAACGGGCTATCCAAATATAAATACCTAGACTTGAAGATGCCTAGATTGTAGTTCAATAGCGACATTTGCACATTAAAACAGAAAAATGCCATCATTATCATGCGTCGCAATAACCAAGCGCTCTGAAAAATATTTTGAATATTGACATAATCTCTTCTCTATCTCTAGCTCTTCTCTTCTCTATCTCTAGTCTCTAGTCTCTAGTCTCTAGTCTCTAGTCTCTAGTCTCTAGTCTCTAGTCTCTAGTCTCTAGTCTCTAGTCTCTAGTCTCTAGTCTCTAGTCTCTAGTCTCTAGTCTCTAGTCTCTAGTCTCTAGTCTTTAGTCTCTAGTCTCTAGATAGTATAAATTAAAGTCGCTTTCCGCGTCTGTCTGTCTGTATGGCCGCTAACTCCTCCTAAACCACGTAACGGATTTTGATGCGGTTTTCACCATCTGTTAGATAAATCTTCACGGAAGGTTTATTTATTTATATATGTATATAACTAGCAACCCGCCCCGGCGTCGCACGTAAATAAAACCCGTGCGAAGCCGGGCGGGCTTGCTAGTAATATTATATAATTGACATTTTTATACTTAGATTTATTTTATTATCTGACATGACATGATATAATTTTGGTGGTTTGGTGGTTTTATAAAGTGTAAATATTTTTTAATACAAAAACTGATTGCATGCTTTATCAGCGAAAATAGACTTAACTATAATAATTTAAGATCACAATTTATTGTTTTTACCTATTTTGCAATTAATAAATGAATTATGTAATATGGTCCCCAAAGGTCCAATGTCTAACGCCATACGGATTAAATATGTTCCCACTTAACAAAATATACCAATATTATATTATATATATTGATATCTACACGGAAGTGGGTACAGTTAGTAGGTAGTGTAAGTATTCGAGGTCGCAGCGTGTTTTGTGTTTGTACAATTTGCTGTGACTATTATCGTAGAGGCGCTATATCGATAATTCAATATGGAAGTCGAGTTTCTGAACGCATAATAACACCTTTTTCATTTGACTGCGCCAACTTTGGATTATATGTACAATATTAGGGTTCGATCGTTTTTATAAAAAAAAGTTATCGGTAGAACAGTTTTCATAATTCGTTTATTGTGTATAATATACACATTATACACACACAGCGATGGAAAATTACAGCAAAAAAGAGCGCTATAATTGACATTTAGCTAAAAAAAAAAAAAACATGGACCTAAAAATACATTGAGATATAACACGTGCAATGCATGCAATATATTGCATATTATCCAATGAAAGTCTGTTTAAGTACAATTGAAACCAAAGATTTTTTTTTTTTTTTTTTTTATTTAGAGCTGTCAGAAGGAACAGCTGTCAAGGCATTTTTGTAAGAAATTTGTTGTAGTCCGTAAAAGCGTTTCCCTGCGGTCTCTTTAGGGCTTCTGTCCATCTTGTGGGGACGTCCTACGCTGCGCTTACCAGTCCGTGGTCTCCATTCGAGAACCTTTCGACCCCACCGGCCAGCTGTTTTGCGTCCTTTGTGCCCTTTCCACTGCCACTTCAACTTGCTAATCCGGTGCTATGTCAGTAAATTTAGTTCGTCTACGGGCTAAAATCGGGCATATCAATATGTTAATGCTTATATCAAAATTTTACAAAAGTCTAGTAGATATTTTATGAAATTTTTGTAATTTTTTTTTACATCGCAACATGTAATTTTCCGAATGTTGCTAACTGAGAGTCAATAACCGTGAAAGAATGCTCTACTTAAATGCATTGAAAAATATACAAATGTACTTAAAGAATAAGGATGTGGGACAAGGTAGAAGAAAAATCTAGTATATTAAACGCCTTCATTCTCATATAAGCACTAGCTGCACCCCGCGGTTGCACCCGGTATCCTACAAGAACCGCTTATTTTACCAGGATAGAACTAGCCTAAGTGTTAATCCAGAATATAACTATTTCCTCACCAAGTTACATCGAAATTCTTGCACCCGTTACGGAGTTAAATGTGAGGACAAACATACACACTTCCACACAAAATTACGCATTCATAACATCAGTGTGATGAAGTAACCTGCTTATAATAATTACACCATGCTAGAATCAGAATCTGTCAAAGTAGATATTTCATAGCTCCACCAATGTCTTTATTGTGCCACGCAGGCCAAATTTGTATAGCAAAAATTACTACTGCTTCATAGTAGGTACCTACCTACAAAGATAACACGCCGTAGTAATTCATTGACAAAATAGTCCAAACCAGACCACTGGTGGTTTACAATAGTGGCATGTTTAATCGCGGTGAAATAGAGCTAGCCACTTGTATAATCATACCCATTACTGAGTTTATGGCCCCACAGCTACGATACAAGTCTTACTAGAGCATTTGATTAAAGTCTGCAGTCCGCCGCTGATAGAACTAGCAGTCAACGGTTAGCAGTACATTATCTAGCTTGACTCGCTAGCCACTGAGTGCGGCCTCGCGTGCAGAGCTGCACCGAGGGCCCGCAAGGGGCGCCGCTCTTGCCGTCTTTTTTCATTCGCGTGCGTCTTTTTTCGGCAGCGCGTTAACCTTGGACTTTTTCATAGCGAAGCGCTGCATGTACTCGCAAGTTTCGGATAGTCACAGAGCGTCCCCCACTCAGCGCGTTCAAATTTTCTGCATTCGGGCGACGTGAAGAGTTTTCGGCGGTCGCATTCGCGAGCGAGGCTCCCCGCGGCTAGGAGCGCACGCGAACCGTCAGACTAGAACCGAGCGCGCGCGCGCGCTGCAACATGCGGAAGTGATCGCGCGCACAAGCGCCACTCCAGTGAACCCAGTGTGTACAGTGAACGCAACGCACGCACATTCAGTGTTACTAAACTATGAAATTTGTGCATAGCTCATAAGAGCGCTGATGGTTTTCTGATTGAACGAGGACTTTTGGAATATACGATATGGAAAATACGAGGAAAGTATCGTTCAATTTTCTTCTATTTATTCGCTTCTAGACGCGCTTAGAGCTCACCTCTTGAGGGCCCGACCACGACCTCACCAGGAAGTCGCAATAAGGTTATAGAAAAACTGCTTCGCGCGTAGCTTCATTTGTGATTCAATCTGGACTGATTTAAAATAGGCAAGCGTAGAGCTATCGAGTCATTGATAAATACGTGTTGACACCCCGCGGAATTCGATACATTTTAATATCAAGAAGGAGTAAGGAAGATTGCACCTTAAAATACTCTCGCAAGAGGACATTTTTGCGCAGTTGCTCGCTGTCCCCAAAGTTTTTGCATACACGTGTTGTCGATTCGGGGCTATTGAACTTGATAATGAGACGAGTGTAGGTATCTCTCAATTTTTGTATGAGTTTTATTGCATCACTGGTAGGTAAGTACTTTCTGCGCGATCTCGGTGGACGGGTCGCACATTTCTCTGTAACTACGAGCTACGAGTGCGTTATCTGTGATGAATCACGCGAATCGTCCGCCTAAAGCGGCCTACGCTCGTAGAACTATGAAACGTCCACGCGGCGATGTCGGCAAATATTCATAATTAATCTGTGGAAAATATCACGTTTGGCAACGTTCGGTTTAGGGTTTGAATATGTGTGCGTAGATCGTGCGCAAGAGCAGGCCCGGAACCGCTCCGAGAGGCGAAAACTGGTCTCGCAACGCATTAACATTTGCATAGAAACTGTCAAAGCGGCCCCGTGCCGCCCATGGCCGGGCTATTAGCACCTAGCCAGCGACCGCGAGCCGTGGTCATCGCTAACCGCCTTCTATTGCGTGTGCGCTTCTGCACACGACGGTGCCCCGCATCTATTCTGAAGCTCGCAGCGCACTTCCGCGATACTCGACCTTACGCCCTTTAGACACGGTTTGATTCGCGGACGGCTTTCTGACGTTCGAGGTTACTGAGCCTGCTGATTTGAATATCGGCTGTGGCGGTTGATGCAGCGACGTTTCGAAACGAGAATTTGCTTATCTAATTTACTTTCATAATCGCCGTATCTGCGAGACTGCTGACTCAATTGTAATGTAAACATTACGCCGGTCTCGTTGTGAGTGCCCATAGTGCCGGCTTCTAAACAACTCTTCTTTGTATTGTCGGCACTTGTCATCATTTGGAGCATATTATTCAATTCCGCTCAACGATTTTCACACTCGCCTTAAATTGGGTGTTGGTATAGGACATGTAAATCTTCCAGTCTTTATGGACTGCTCTAACCTGATTTTTGACATTGATTATGTACAGCTGAAAAATTTAGGTTTGCCCCAAAAAGTGTAAAGAACAATCTTCAATCGATTTACTTTATAAAGTCATCATTATCGTAATCCGGCAACTGCAGGGCAAAAGCTTCTTTTTCATTTGCCAAAAATGGAACTAAATTTAGTTATACATTCAACTCACTTCATAGATACTTTTGAACATAAATTCAAACAATACTCCATCAGATGTTTCTGTCACGCTACGTTTTTGAGTTTTAAATATAGCTCTTTCAAGTTCTTGTCTATTATTCGGCAATTATGCGATTTTCGTACCGTTACTAATGATATTTGTGACATCTTTGAGCTCTGATAACGTCACTAAATAAGCATGTAAATTGTGTTTTATCGATATGTTTTTGCATGTTTATTTAATTTGGTTAGTTAATTCAGTATTAAGCTATGTTAATTCCAAAGTTTTTAGTTTAATGTAGTTAGTTTAGTTTATAATTTGTGCTAGGTACATTTATCTTGTATGAATGTATATATTTAACCGACATTGAAAAGGAAGGAGGTTATCAATTCGACTGAATGTTGTTTTTTTATGGATATAAACATAGAACAAACGGTATAAAAAAAAAAGTATATAATAATTTAGGTAGATAGGTACGATAACTTACATAAACCTCATTTGTTTAAAGAAGAAATTATGAGCTATGTAACTGGTTCTTTACCTACTTTGTTTTAGTTCTGTAATTTGTGAACGTCGATTAGCGAAAGAAGAAAAAGGTGAATGCACTGCAGTGGGCAGATTCACAAAAATAAAATCTAAAGTACATTCTCAAAAGCCTTTAGCTAATATAATAAATATTACATGCATTAAAATAAATTTTAGTAACTTTAATTATAGAGTTCTCTCGATACCTTATAATTTTACCTCAATTTTCACCTCTATATTTCAACCTTAAACTTTTTATAGACGCCAATGTTATAAGGCGCTTCATTCATCTTTGATTCATGATTTTTCATGGCCATAGTTCCAAGCCAGGTCTTTGTTTTCAACTGCCAAGTCTACGGTTCATAGACCCCGGCAATACATTTGAATCTAGACTTTTAACTTCCTAGAACAAATGTCATTGGTCGTATATACACAATGCAAATGCTACATACATATTTTAAATGTTTTCCTTACTGTTTCTGTTACTTGTAAAATAGGTACGATTTGATTTGTATTTGTCGTTCTGGAATTAATAATGTTAATTACATTTTCATTACGTCATTGTGCACTTTAATATTGTTTCTTTTTTTTCTAATAAACGACTTTTTCTTATCTTGATCAAAATACTTATCTCAACAAAACTTTTACATCAGTTGACTCTTATTTTCTAATTAGTATCAATATTAAAAACAGAAGGTAATACCAGAATATTAAGTTATTGTTCAAATATTATCGCATTATAATTAGGTATGGAGAAGCCAGCAGAATAGACATACGTGTACTGCCGAAGGTCGATTCTTCGATTGGACCTACGACCTACGTTTCCGAGTACGTCACACCGTAACCGACCAATCAGGGCGCGAGATAGTTGACAGAACGCATTTTAAAATTCCGAACTCAATTATTTGGTCATAGATTATTTACCGCAGATGCGAAGTTCGGTCTAAATAACTAGGTCTAGGTAAATTCAATATCCGCTCTCATTCAGTATGTAACATCAAACAAGTTCTTTTACTTATCGAATATATTTCTTGATCGGCTTATTATGTTGTCAGGAAAATGTATTTTTTTTAAAAGCTTATCCAACATTAAACCTTGCTAAAATGGCAGTTTTTCTTGCTATTAAATAAATTACTCACATAGAAAACCCACATAGTAAATCGGTCAGCTGATTAGACTCAAACTTTACGCTTAGTTATCAAGCATCAGCTGTTTCTCTTATCATTGTTCCAGTTTTAAAAGGTTTCAAATATTGAATGACACTAAGTACCTAAATATATTTGATTACAAAACGCAAAAATATAAATAAAAATGATTGCTATTGATTTACATAAACATAGATGTTGGGATTGGTACAAAATTCACGAAACAGTATTCTGAGGTAAACTAAATACATTTTAGAAATATAAAAAAAACTATGTAGTTAATTATTTTTTTTATTTAGCTGGCTACAAATGTAAACAAAAGTCTGCTTTAGGTTCGGAATAATTTTGAGCTCTGAACTTTGATATCCATGGTTTCAAACTTTTGATGATAGCTCACCTTTTTATTACCAAAAATATTTTAAATCATGTTCTACGAAGCAATTACAGCGCGGTTTCCACATATCTTTGCACTGTTGATAGTGATAACCTTATATTAGGCCTACAGCGAGATATCGCGTGATTAGACGACTAAAATAACAAAAAAATGTTATCGCAGTTGCAAGGCAAAGTAATGACACTGTATTAGCGTAATACCAGCAATGAGTGATAAATGATGGTAATTTTTTTTCACTGTTCTTGGCAACTTAGTAAATAGTTATATAAGTATGGTTACGATTTTAAACGTAGTTTGATAATAGTTACTAATATAGAGTTATTAATTAATTACTATTTTAATATTTCTATCGGACTGCCAGAGTGGGCACGAGGAATCAATCGAGTTACAATCTGGGTGTCTTCAAGTCGAGATTGAATCGGTTTCTTTTAGGCAAGTGTGCTCCATCGTAGACCGCATCATCGCTTATCATCAGGCGAGTTGGTGGCCACGCGCAAGTCTATTTATAATAAATAATTACACTAAGTAGTATTAGTAGATACTGCATACATTTTTATTTTTTTAAAAGCTTACAAAAAGTTTTTGGCTATCGCCTATAATAAAACTACTAGAATCGCATGATCCAAAAATAATGTTATGGCAAAAATAAAGTGGAAAACGGCCATTTTTTTTTTAAATTTTGTATTATTATAAAAAAAAAAAAACTACTATTTGTGAGCTCATTTTAGTTTGCTTACAATTGAACATAGCTTTTCAACTAATGTCTATGTAACATTGATTTTCAAACTGAATATTATATTCATTTCCAAACGTCCTTGTGCCCGGTCCTCGTGATGGAGTGTTATATGAGAAGGGATGGGTGGGAGGGGGAGGGTATCAAGGACGCCCTCCGTGGAGGCCTTCCCAGACGGTTATGTAACAGCCAAGGCCAATGCGTTGCGCGTGCAATGTCGCTCGTGATTAGTGACGACTTTTTGGGTAAATTGGTTTTCAGAATTCGAACATTATACAGAAATAATAAATTATATTATTAACGTTTTTATTACTAATTGTGGAGATTTAATATACCACTGACGATACCGTGATATAATTGGCATTGTCACAAAATATCAATGGATCACATTGAGAAGAATCTGAAAAATAGTAGATTCTACAACACGTGCATAAAACAAGCCATTTCGGCTGAGACGTTTATCAGCCTGAACTGAAGGCGTGGGCGGATATTTAACTTGAGGATAAAATGAGTTTTATGCACTATACACTCGGCTTATAACTTTAATTGCGAGAAAATGAAACAGTGATATTACAAGTAATGTCTCTTTAGTTTGATAATTAAAACAGAAATTTGAACAATGTTATATTTTTATTCGACAACAGCTATGTCTGGGTCTTTAATAAGGGGCCTGATCTTTGGTTATTATACCAGGCAATTTTCATGCATGAAATATATCAAATAAATAAATATTCGGGACATTTTTTGCACACACGGTCATCTGACCCTAAACTAAGCAAAGCTTGTGATATGGCTGCCAGAGACTGATATATATATACAACAAACAACCAAATAAATTGAACCATTTTGAAGCTCTTTGAACAATAATTTAAAAGTAATTTTTAATGTACTAGTGCATAAATTGCAGATTTTTATGCACTAAAGCACAAACAGTGTCAGGCCGCTTACACCGCTCTGCTTTACAAACAAGAACTTTACGAGTATGATAAATGAAAAGCATAATATAATGTCCTCGTAAAATTAAGAATTTTTAGAGCTGAATACATTAAACTAAGAATACTTTAGTCACAAATTGGACCTAAAATATCTTTTGTCATATCTGCACACAATAGCAGTTTCATCTTTGCCAATGACTAGAAGCGTAGCATAATAAATTAATGCTAAATTCGTGGCCTTGACAAACCTAACATCTGATTCTTTTAACCACACAAAACTTTTGTTATTTAGTTTGGCGGTGTACTAAAATTTTAACCATTCCACGCACACTCACGTATTTATTGTTACGCTTACTTATGTGTTGTAAAAACAGTAAAAGCGTGACGTCTTTTTGTGAAAACTTTATCATAATTAGGTACTTTGTTATATTATGTAGGTACAAGCATATAATATAGACACCTGAATAAGCCAGCTCAAGTAACTTTAGATAAACATCACTAGGAAATTAATTTCTAATATCCAGGATTGGATTAATTGAGCATTTGGTTATTTAAAACTATAGAATAACGGGCCAAAAATATACGAACCAAAAATAGAACAGAATCATGCCAAATATTCATGTCATGCGCATTTAAATCTAAATTTAAATGTGTCAAACTAAATTAGATAATAATATAACTAAAACACTGTTTTAAACTATCACGGTTGTTCACTAAATTTATATGACATTCCACAATCTTACCACGGTAAATATCCCGTAAATAATCATATAACTATAATATAACTAAACTAAACTAAACTAACTTAAGATTTAAATTAGTTTAGATTTTTCTAAAGTGTATCTTATAAGGTAAACTCGTAACAATTTTGTTCATGAATTTCGTACTCGACCAAATTATTTTCCAACCACCTATTTAAAAAAGAAACAGTGACAAGAAGAACATATCACTCACTTGATGGTAAGCGCCACACTTGTCTTCAATTATATAAGTAGCATACGGAGAAAAATATTGGCCCTACCCAAAAGAAGCTACCGTCAACAAAACAACAATGCGTAATTTAACCTGTGTGGGACAGTACCAAAACTGGTACACTCTACCACACTTCCAAAACTGGTTCCATTCAAAACTGAAGGACGAATTTGGGTCAAGGATTATTATCTTTCAAACATTTCCGAGAGGTCCGGCTGTTGCATTATTTTTGGTCACCCTACGCGGAACCGTGTGTCCCATTGTCGCAAGGGAAGATGGTCAATAGATTGGCAAGTGTGGCTTCAATATAGAAGGGTGGGCGAGGTAGAGGCCTTAAATAGGGTAAGTATTTACATAGGGTGTGATTTGGGACACTGAATGATTCAATATATGCGAACAAAAATTAAATTACTCTACCTTGCCAACGTAGTAAGTAAAAAGTTGCTTAAGTAGTAAATTAATAAGTCTCTAAAAATAATTGACCACAATAAATATTTTTTTTAAAGCGTAAATGTAGTAAAAAATTATCTTGTTACTATAATTATCTAAATAAATAATAAATAAAATAATGCAATCTTTAAGATAAGAAATTTATAATTTACTAGCTGACCTGACAAACGTTGTCCTGTCTTAGAACTGTCAAACACGCAAAGTCAAAATTGTAAATCTTATTTTACTACACCTTGGGTTACTTTATTGGAGGTTTAGTAAGGATCCCTATTTTTTTTGAAAATATAATGTAGCCTATGTTACCCGGAGATAGTGTAGCTTCCCAACAGTGAAAGAATTTTTCAAATTGGTTCAGTAGTTTCGGAGCCTATTCAATGCAAACAAACAAACAAACAAACAAACAATCAAATCTTTCCTCTTTATAATATTAGTATAGACAATAAAATAACTTATGTGAGGCCCTAGGTCCCACACATTTTTATTTGTTTTTTTTTCCAAATGCTAACATGCTAACCTTGGCAGTGTTTCCATATATCATTTACTGAGACACTAACCCTCGGGGAAAGGGAGGGCTCATCTTATTTAAAAAAAATCTTTCAGCGTGGCGCGTAACCTTAATGCTGATGTTTTTCTAGCTCTAGCTTTTCATGCTGGGTACGTTGCCAACTGGAATTTGGCTTGAGAATTTATTTGCTCTCTAGATCTTCAACCACAGTAAAAAAATAGAACGGCTGTCAAGGCATATTTAAGTGTTATAGCCAGTTGCGTCCATGTAAACGAAACTTCAGTCATTCGAAATCAGCAACTGTGATGTGGAGTTCGACGCGTTGATCTAAATAAGGATGTTCAATCTAGTTTCACTCATTTAACTAGTAACAGATCTTCCTTGTTAACCGTTCTATTTATTTTTCTTTTCTGTGCCTTTAACTGTCTATGGGCAATTAAATTAAAAAAAAAAAAAATATTATACAAATATACTAAAATAGTTTAGATATTTAGAATTAGCTTGTGTTGCATGATTCTGATAAAATTTAGTGTTCTAACTTAGTTTTTATGTAACTTTACAAGGTTACACGCACAAGGTACATTTTACAAGGTTGTTGCTATTTAATATTTGGTCCCATTGTACAATAAAATAAATAAATAAATATTCGGGACAGTTTTGCACACACGGTCTACAGACCCCAAACTAAGCAAAGAAAAAAAAAACTGTTGTTGATTGTTGTGTTATTTTTGTTTGTTTATGTTTGTGTTTTGTGTTAAATATTTATACTGGATTATAAGGAAAGGGTATGCCAAGAAGAAAGGGGTTTGTTATGCACTGCAAAAGTTGTTCATAATGATGAATACAACAAGCACCTTTCGGCTAAGCATACCCTTTCCTTGTAGCCCTGTATATTGATGGGTACAATGGCCCCTTTCAGCTTAGTACACCGTTTTCGTGTAACCCAGTATAAAGGTAGTATTACGCCATCACACGAAAGTTGTCATCCATGAAAAGTACTCTAAGATTGACCAAGATTAACGTAACAGTTTTATTACTCCAGGAAATTTAATGGCATTTATTAATTGAAAACATGACTACTTCCTGCGCCCGCGTGTAAATTATGTCTACTTTCGTAATAAGAAGTTGTAAAAAGATTTTTAAAATCATAGGTTAGAAGTTGCTAAATACGCACGTTTAGACGTTAATTGACTTACCGACAATTTGAAATGATCTTAATTAAGACTTAGGAAAGTTATTAATCATGTTTATAGCCGTTTTGGATATAAATGTGGTTGCTTTGATATAACAAGGCCCATTCAAAGCAACTCTGTTGATTGTGAGGTTGAAATATGTAAACATTAGAGCATTTAAGTACATTACTCATATTAAAATATGGCGTACGTTATATATCTATTATGTTTTGTTATAATTTTTTTGTAGGCTGTTTCAGAAACACTAATATGATAAATTATAATATTATGATGACTTATGGTATTGAGACATGGTCCTTAGCTGTTGATCTTTAGAAAAACTCACGAGTCACACAGCGGGCAATGGATAGAGCTATGCTCGGAGTTCCTTACCCGATAGAATCCGCAACGTGGATATTCGCCAAAGAACCAGAGTCACTGACATACCTATAAAAATTTGTGGAATCGCAAAATATGCGACATAAATGGTCATATCTTTTGATTGCGTTGACTTATAAGTTTGATTTTTTCACAGCTGAAGGAAACCACATAGCCGAGTATTTGGTATACAAATCAACTTGATATCTCTACGAGTTCTTGATAAAAAGGGTCTTGACAGACGGACAACAAATTCAAATTCAAATTCATTTATTTCAGGTTAAAATACCCATATTTTCAGAAATATTACAAAAAATTAAAATGTATACAAAAAAATATATAAAATGATGTCATAGTATTAATTTAAATGTCAAATAAAATTAAATCAAAACAAAATACATAGACACACAAACCTAGTATTATAATCAACAAAGTGATCCTATAAGGTTTCCGTTTTTTCCTTTCTAGGTACGGAACCTAGTTTAACCTATTCTAATTTAACTAACAATGAAAGAGTAAAGTTGGCTATTTTGGCCATGGTTAAGTTTTTGAGCTAACATTATATTTAGGTAGGTAACTTTATAGAAACTCCGATAAACCGAAGACCTGATATTCTTCTATGTAAACGAAACAATTTCTATTCTAATAAGTACAAAATGGTTTTAAAACCAGATAAAGGAAAACAAAAAATGTAAACGCACGAAACAGAGTGTAGATATCTCGTAAAAGCTAATTATTTAATGAGAGACCACGATCCGTTATATAAGAGAGAGGTAAGACAAAGCGCTTTCATGCTGCATGAGTGAAAGGCATAGTGCACGCATAGACGCTGCGTGCGCGCATGTACGTAGCTATTGTTTGGCTAGTTTGAATAATGGCAGAGAAATGCATAGAAATTTAGGCTAAGCTTCAATTGACTTGATAAGAAAAGGTCAAATATTATGGACTAATAAAATAGAAAACAGAACATTTTGAGCACTGGGACACCTCAGTTTGGTGTTGCTATTAAATTGTGACGTTATTTATGTAGCTCTTAAAAATATAAGAAAAAACAACAATATTGTAATCCACCTGCATTTGTTCTCGATATAGTCTATGCTATGAGAATATAAGTATGTGGTTTGCTCTATTTATACCAAACCGTGTTCTATCATGCTCTATTTCAAGCGGTATCTCTTTTGCTTTGTGACAAAACTCAAGAATACATCGTCCTAAGTTTACCATAAGTTTAGATACCTTTTAGAATTAGCGATGAACTAATTTAAATCTCATGTTGTCTTAACAATTATAATAACAATTTAGTTTGCTAATATTTCGTACGGTTTTTGTCTACTTTTGGTTCAGATATTTTTGAACGCTGATCCTTTGTCCATAGTTTTAAATATCTTGGACTAAACTGTCTCTGCATTGATAAAGTCTATTCAGCCTATACATAATTAAACAAAAATTTATTGTCAATAAAATTACTGTTAATATGTTGCCATAATAATAAAATCTAGCTTTACGATTTTGCCTTATTAAGTTTCAAGTGCATTTATTACCCGTTTGGGCCAATGAGGCAATAAAAGTAAACCAGCCAAGTGCGTGTCAAGCTCGCGAACTGAGGGTTTCGTATAAATTGATAACTACCAAAGTACAAAAAAGTAGTGCAAAAAGACAACCATGATGCCCAAGTGGTCACCCATCCAATTGACCGCGCCCGACGTTGCTTATAACTTTGGTGATCGTACGAGAACCGGTGGTGAACAGAAATTTGTCACCGATTAGCACTTGGCGAGTATTTATTATTTGTTGTTTTACTTTAGAGTGTGTACTGTGACTGTGTACCGTGTAGGACAGACTGACAGACTGCCAGACAGACAGACAGCATTGGCTTTTCACCTTTTGGGTACGGAACCTTAAAAACGCAGGTGCCATAGAGTTTTATCGGTTAAGAAGTGTTTTATGATATTATCTAGTTAGCCATGGATACTTGGCTGTAATTAACTGGTCATATTTGGAGTTATTTGCTTTTAAAACGTGATTTATTTGTTTTAATATTTTCTGGTTTACATTGAAATTATTTTTGGAATGTTAACTACTGGGGTTTGCCATAAAGCTATTAATTGTGATGAAATATATTTTGTAGTTGAAATTTTTAATTAGTTTGACTTATTTATCCAAAAAAATGTCTTTAGATACTAAAGGACGCCACTATTTTTCTTTTTTGCGGTCTGCAATTGTTATTTTATTCAGTTTTATCAATGTATTCCGTATTTGTTGTATGCCCATTGCCCCTTCAACTTGCAAATTGTAATAGTTATGTTGGTGTAGTTATGGTTGGTGGTGCTGATTCTTCTGCGAACATCCTCGCTCCGGATTTTATAGCGCAAAGAAACTCCGAGCATAGCTCTCTCCATTGCCCGCTGTGTGACTCTGTGTTTGTGTGACTCTGTGTTTGTGTGACTCTGTGTTTGTGTGACTCTGTGTTTGTGCGGGTGTTTGGGTAACTTTCGCATTTACGAAATTAGCGTGCTAAGTATACCAAAGTTCACTATGAATATTTATTTCACATCTATAAAGCCTAGATGGCAAAATATAGGCTTGATTTATCAACTAATCTATTTTGATTAATGATATACAACGGCAGTAGAACTTGTTCTTGCGTCGTGAGACACTGCAACGCACCTTGCAACTTTCTATTTTGACTGCGTACAGCTTATTTAACAGTCACTGCGATATATGACAGAAATTATGGCGTCGATTCTGGCATGACGCTCACTAAACTAAACCAATCTGACAGGACTAAAATTATCTGCCTCTCTTTTAATTTTAATATGTGAGAGAAGGATAGAAACAATTTTAGAACTGTCAAATTTAGTTTAGTTTAGTTTAGAGAACATCAGAATCGATGCCATTAACTATGGCATATATGATAGCTTAAATCACTGTTACTATACTCAAAAAAGAATACGCGTTAGTTTTTTGGACTTTGTTTGCAGGCGCGTCTTTACTACAATAACACAGCTTAAGTACTACTAACTATAGTATGCCACAGATAACTTACAATAACTCTGGATGGTTATAGAATACACGATAGTTACTATGGTGGACGCGGGCAAGCCCATCGCGTTTCCGTGTGCCAGAAATGCGATGCAATAGAAAGTTTTTTCTTTGTTTGCAATGCAAACTACGCGCATGTTTTATTCTACAAGTTTGTACGCATAGGCCTAGATGTCTGCATAATGAGTAGGTTTTATGCAGTTATCGTCGTTGAAATTTCGGGTTTGAAAGTGCGTGTTTTGTTTTGCTAAGTGTTAGTTGGTGATTCTATTGTATACTTATTTGTTTTTATATAGTTTGAATAGAACTAGAGTTTTTTTGGGTAGGTATTCTCTGCACTGATCTTTCTCTCTCTCTCTCTTATTGAGTATAAATACAAGCTAGTAATTACAAACGAGCAGCTTTAAGAACGATTTTTTTTGAATTTGGAACATGATAGTTTCAAGGAACTCCATAGGCTAGAAAAAAATGTGTTAATAATTTTATGATAGAACACAATAAACATTTTACCTTCGGCTGCTTACCCACTCGTAACTAATTACTACCACTTAGAAAATGTAAGAAGATCAAACTGCTAAAATTTGCAACAATTTGCAACGTAGCACCGTAGCAGCGTAGACATCTCGTAGCAATTTCGTAGACAATGCAGTTTCTGCAATGCAATTTCGCGTAGCACTGCGAAATATTCTCTACGGCTACGATAAATTATAAAGTTTATTCAATTGAAGATTTAGCAAGTAATAATAATTAGTAAAAAAAATGCATTATTATTATTATTTTCCACCCCGTTTTTTATGCAAATTTCTATTTGTCCAATTTGCCACTCTATCTTTGTTAGGCCTTTGTCTATGTCATTTACAATATTTTGTAAGCCACTTTGTGGTGTTTTAGCCAAACAGTCCTAGCTACGTCATACAGGGTTACGCGAAACGATGTTACTAAGCGGTGGCGAACTCATTGTACTCATCATTATAAACAACTTTTACTGACCAACCCTGAAAGTGATCTTTATAAAGTTCTCTCTATATACTCAATTGTCCAATAAATACTTTTTGTACTGAGCACCTAACAGTCCACTGGTAGGAGTGGATCTGATAAGCGTGTGAGAACAGACCGGTCCACAATGCGCGCGCATTTCCACATGCGCTTGCGCAAGCGCGCATCGCGGCACGACGCGTAGTGACGTAGACGTGTTGTACTTTGTTTTCTATCCGTTTTATACTGACTTACAAAGAACAAAATGATGAAGGAGGTTCCCAATTGAGCGTTAACTTAATTATCGTCACGCATAACATCTGCTAACATTACATTGCCATGTTTACAAAGTTTACCCGACGATGCAAAGCAAAATGTAATATTCTTGGATTGACAATCTTTTGTATAGATATATTGACATGAAAGTGAGGTTAATTATAACCGTATTTTAAGGTTTGCAGCACAGAAAAGAGAAATAAAAAAAAAATCTTTTCTGTGGTTTGCAAAATATAATCTTTTTTTTTTTTTTTTAAATAAGGAAACTTATTTACTTAGTACTACTGAACAAAAGTCTTATTTTCTTTCCCGTCAATTTGTCGTATGAATTCAAATTATAAAAAATCTTTTTTATTTACAAAAACAGCTGGTTTAAAAAGTGATAAATTAATTAACAAATTAATGTCTATGTCAAATTATTGTAATGATAACACTATTTTTATCTATAGTCACCCAAAAGAAAAAGAAAAAATCTTACACCGCCGTTTAATTTCCATTTTGAAACAATTTATTACAAAAAATGCGTTTGGGCTATTTATTAGTGTTCAAAACAAGAATATTTACAGCGAAAGCTAGTTTTATAAAAACAGGATCTGTTAATTTTTTAATCGTTATTTATTTTATTCGGTACATTAACAAATCACTTTTTAAAATCTAAAATATTAAAGTTTACTATGTAAAAATATTTATTCTATTACACCACAAACCGTATTTATTTGAAGCGTATTTTTATTTGAAATCGTTTTAGGAAATATGTCAATTCGGATTGCTAAAACAGCTTCAAAGACGACCAAGCTGAGATTTGGAATAGAGCTGTATATCTGATAACATGGCTTACCATGGTACTTATTTAAGAACTAGTCTGATGATGACCATCAAAACTGGATGCGCAATTTTGTTAATAGTAAACTGTTCAATGACATCGCAAGGAAATATACCTCTACACTCTGACCGAGCACTCCAACGATAAGAATTTGTTTTTAAAAGGGTATTTTGGTACGGCAATTACTTTCTATGAAAAATTACCTACTTTAAGAAATCTACCATTTCTACTTTAATGTTATTTGTCATTAAAATTGTTTTCTACTAATAATTACCTAATTTTAAAATCTATTTATTGTTTTTTTTTGCTTGGATATCTGGAGAGGATGGGAAAGAATCGCATCGTAAATAGGGCTTGCGGCGTCCCATGTGTATGGAAATATGAAGTGAAAAAGATCTGCGGAAGCTTTATGTTCGATATTGGCGTGAATTTGCGCAAAATAAGGAAGAGTGGTGTCTTTCTGTACATATTTTAGGTTGCTGCGTCAGAAAACTACTTTTAAAGACATAAAACTAGTTTTACCCAAAACGAAATCGATAGCCAAATTTTACCAGCACAACCGCATTCGGCGCACCTTTCTACGTAACCGCAACGTGCGTGCGACATTATCATTACCTGCCGCCGTCTCTTTCTAACTTATTGATTAGAGCGCGCATGGAAGTGAGAGGGGGAAAAGAGAGATTTGAGTAGTAGAGCAGAATGCATTTCCAGTTGACCCAGTTATGAATAACAATGATTTGGGCATCAAACTGTTGCTTTAGGAACAAAGGAACATGTGATGAGATTTTTTTAAACCCCCCAATGCAAAAAGATAAGTTTAGTGTTATAAACTTAGACAAAGTATAATCGATCGGTCAGTGTACCTGTGTGTCTGTATGTGGAATCATAGCTCCCAAATGGTTGAACCTATTTTAATTGTTTTTTTTTTTGTTTTTTTTAAAGGTGTCTTTATCGAGAATGTTCTTAGCTTATGATTCAAGAAAATCTGTCCACAGCTCTACTGTTCAGCCGTTTGAAAATTATCAATTCTTTTATTGGACATATTTTTAAATTTTCAGTTTATACTTGCTAGAATAATCTGATTATAGTGTTTAAAACTATCACGGTTGTTGACTACAGTTATATAATTATTAACGGGATATTTACCGTGATAACGTTGTGGATAGAGCTCCCGATGTTTGTATAACATGGTGTATGGTGATTTTTCACTCTTAATTTAACATTAAGTCCTTGATTAATTTTGACTTGTCTGTCCCATTGCAATCTTAACAATAAGTACCTACTTTTATGACAGAACATTTATTATGACGATTATACAAAATCTGCCATAACAGCTACATATAAATCATAATCAGCATTTAATAGTCCTCTGGTGGACTTTGGCTTACCCCCGAAAGGGCGATTTGGGCAGTATCCACCACGCTGGCCCAGTCGCGGGCTGCTGGGTTCACAAACGCCATTGAATTGATTCTCCTCACGATGTTTTCCTGTACCGAAAAGCCAGTGGTACGAAACGTACATAAACTATAAACACCAAAGAGCTCATTAGTACGGGCCTGAGATTTGAACCCGCGACCTCAATCTTTCAAGTTTGTCAAATAGGCTACCACGGCTAAAAGCTGCATTAGATATTATTAGATTCCGTTAGGATAACACTCCTACACTACATATCGTGTCAATGCAATAATAAATTGCTCAATTGACAGCCCATTTCAATTGCAGGCTAATTGGTTTACCACCTTCGACCACGCCGTCATTAACATGAAGTGAGCTGTGATCCTTAAAAAACACTTCGACGTGTTTTGGCCATATTTAATCAGTGGTAAATACGTTTTCTAATACCTAGTAAGTAATTTTTATTATTAAAAAAACATATTTAATTCATTTTTTCCTTAAGATAACATAAATATGACTACTAACTATTACGTAAACCAAC
Source organism: Agriopis aurantiaria (assembly GCA_914767915.1). Classification (NCBI taxonomy): domain Eukaryota; kingdom Metazoa; phylum Arthropoda; class Insecta; order Lepidoptera; family Geometridae; genus Agriopis; species Agriopis aurantiaria. The sequence continues at coordinate 16,971,980 of OU611982.1, read as the reverse complement.
ACAATAAGCGCCCGTATAACTGAAATTCATCATAGAATTCGGTCCTTTGTTCAAAACATTGCCTATTCGAAATTCTGTCAATGTGTACATCTCTATACGTATTCTATACAACCATACCTACTTTATATCTTTGTACAGGTATATTCGAAGCCCGGGAGGGGAGTAGAAGGGGGTGGTGGAGGGATTCAATATGGAGTGCAGTGAATCTATAGGTATAGGTAGGAGTCATGGTAGAGCGGTCGATGCAAGCCTTTGTTTGAACCGTTAGATGAATGTGGAGTAGGGAATGTACAGAAAGAGACTGGTATTTTAGTATTGACGTTTGGCCAGGCTAGGGGGCAGGTAGTCTAAGTCTGTAACTAGTCCTAGGGATCACTTTCACCTTTGTGATAATGGTCAACCGGACCCACATTGGTTTATATAATTTTAGCAGTCCGCCCTGGCTTCGCACGGATATAGATATATAGCCTGTCATCCGGGGATAGAGTAGCTTCCCAACAGTGAAAGAATTGTTCAAATTGGTTCAGTAGTTTCGGAGCCTACTCAATGCAAACAAATAAACAAACAATCAAATCTTTCCTCTTTATAATATTAGTATAGATATATAGGGATTATTTGCAAATAATTTTTTTGTTTATACTGCATTTACTTTAGCTAACAGTGAAAGAAAAAAAAGACATTATTCTTTAGTAAGTGTCTTTATGAAGTGTTACCATGCAAATGCATGTACTTACTTGCTTTCATATAATTCCTAAAGCCCTTTATGAGTATCAACTAAAGCTTGTAAACCAACTAACACTTACCTCATCAAAATGCATTATAAAACCTTCCCATAGCAACTAATACTAAACAAAGAAACTGTTACTTTCTACTATACGCACTTGCAAGTGACCGGTGCTTTGCGCAACTCGCTGCACTTCCCCCCTCTTTAGCCCCCTTTGGCCCCCCTCCTTGCCCCTCCTTCACCCCTGGGACATCGTTAGTACGCCTGCGTACTGCACAGCGGAATCGGGTCGTCCAAAATTTCAACTTCCAGTATACGTTGACCAACCATTGTATGCAATAAACTTGCATTGCGAGGTCTCGTTATATTGGATATCATACGCACGCACTACCAGCGTAAGTAGAACTTTTCTATGAACATAAACAACTAGCTGCGTTACGCGGTTTCACTTTTTCTGGCAATTTTCTAGTTTATGAGTGTTCAAAAAGCTGTTTATCTCTCCACACAAAATGTTACTTTCAACCGTTACGGAGTTAACTAGCGAAACATTATCACACAAGTTGTGTGGCCTAAACAGAACGGCCATTCCTAGTGTCAGGGTTTTATCTATTTTTATCTACGACTATAGTTACCAACAACTAAACAATATCCTGGGAGAGGCCTATGTCCAGGAGTGGACGCCCTACGTCTGAAATAATGGTGAACAAACAATATTTTCTGACCACTCCAGCCAGATATCCTATCTCTACTCCTATCTCTACTCCCACTCTACACCTACAAACAGACTGTAACATAAGTGTGCGTGCAGAGAGGTCTACTTAAATTGGTTAGTACGTGCATCCATGCAAAAATATACAGTTAGGCTGGTTGGAGCAATCAATACGGCATTGGATCTCGGTGCACCGAACGGGAGGCTTTCGGGCATCGCCGCTTGCATATTAAACAGCTTCAAAGAAAAATAGCCTTTGAAAATTAGTTTTTAAAGTGCAAATTAATAACAATCAAAGTTATTTGTAACTGAAAAAGATTATCTTATACTTAATAAGGTCGAAAGTGCGTTTGTTTTGGCAATGAAGAGGAAGAAGTAAGTTAACGCGGAATTATTACATTTTTGTTTTAGATTTTATCAACTCGATTAAAACAATTCAACATATTTACTTACATAATGTTATTAAAAAAAAAAACATTTAAGATCGTAGTTATTGCTGATGGAACTTCCAGGGTTGGTGATTTTCCGGGGTTTTGTATCCACAGATCCCGGTATCAGATTGAAATAGACACGGCTCCCGGAGAGTTGTATTCTGCCAGTGGTTTCACCTATAAGTACGATTTGTACGACAATTTCTCTCTCTCTTTTGATTGGTCTAAGAATGCTCTCTTCATTCTTCTCTTTTTCCTTTTAATAATTAATCTAACTACAGATTATAAACCAATTACTGTTTACTATATAGCTAAATCCCGCGATGCTACCAGCGATTTTTAAATTTTCTGCATTGGGGTTCGGGGGGGGGGGGGATCCTATGTCCTTCCTCATGATGCACACTTTCTTCTTGACAAATTTTGTTAAGATCGGCTTAGCCGCTAAGTCGTGATAACCGAACATACAGAAAGACATTCACTTTCGTTTTCATAATATTAGTTACGGTTAGGATTAAGATGTGCTTGTCTGACAATTTTTTTTTTTTTTTTTTAACTTTTAAATATGCAGCAAATAAGTAAAGCAGTTAGACCAAAAATTTATACATTTGTACATATTTAAAAAAATTACTACCGGCATAATAGGAAGTTTAAAAACGGGATTCACTCAAATTTTTCAGCCATAGAGAGGAATATTTTGTCAATTTGAATAAAACCCCCCTAGTAAGTTGAGCCTATTCTATAAACTATAAAAAGACATATATGTCAAAGAGATATATGACAAAGATATCGCGTAATGTACACACACAAAAAATAAAAATATACAGTCGAATTGTACGTTTTTTTTAATCGGTCGAAAAAAAGAAAAAGAAAAAAAGTTAAGCATTGAAATGAAGTGATATACTTAATAAATACAACTGAAGAATAGATTGTCAAGCAATTATGGAGGCCTATTTCATCAAAGTAGTGTCATAGAGAAAAGAGGTTAACGGGTCAATCAGTATCGATCGGCCGCTTGCAACCGACAGCGCCACCTGGTGGCGTGCATTTGCTCTTTGTCACCAGAGCTATAATAATTACAGCCCGCTTATATGAGCATACATTTCGGATAGTGTGAATCGGATCCACATGGTTGCCAAGAGATCGCTTTAAATGATATAGCCAAAAAACCCAAAATAATAACCATAAAACCAAATTAAAGAAACTAACAAAACATTTACCAAAACCAACCATTTTATTAAACACCTAAATAATATTTCCATTGTAATGTTTTTCCTTGTTTATGTGGTCTTTTAATAAAGAATTATCTAACTCCTTCCTGCCCATTTTCCTACCACACTGCCAGAGTGGGCATCAAAAGATGACATCGCTTCATGATTGATATTCCGAAACGTAGTCTGGGTGGGTACAAAGCGCTTTAATCCACTTTTATTGTGTGAACTGCTAGTTTGTAGAATGCACTGCCTGAATGGGTATTCCCCGATATTTACGTACTGGGTGTTTTCAAATCGCGAGTGAATCGGTTTCTTCTAGGCAAGCGTGCTCCACCATACACCGCATCATCGCGAGTTGGCGGTCAACGCAAGACTATTATATAATAATAATAAAAGAAGCTTCAAGATACCACACACACACAGACAGACAGTATTTTACAGTAGATTTTAACTACTTTTAATTATATAAATATAGGTATTAATAAACAGAAAACTTAAATATATAACTAATAACTAAAACTTAAAATAACTAAATAACTATATACTAATCTAAAAGCCCCTCGGTGGAGGGAAAAGTGGCCAGAATGCTGGCAGCATACTAATTTTACATGCAAATTTTAGAAATATTATATTTAAAACATTTAAATGTACAGTTGACAATACAATAGTTTGGTACTATCTGATGATAGAGCATCATACAATGGAAGAGGTGGATAGTGGAACTTTTAATGGCTTGTAGTAAACCCTTCTAGTAAGGGCTTGAGTCCTCTAGTCTATTATGACAAGTAACTAAGCGTTTTTTTTTAATTTCTCGAAACTTTATTATGATAACATGTCATACCTATAAAATCTTAGTGGTTGGGTGAAAAGGTAACGGTCTGATAAGTTTTCTGACATTTCGAGATGGTAAAAAAATGTATAGTCAAAGATCTTTAAAACATTGTTATGGTGAGGAAAATTAGTTCGTCGATATTTCTGTCTGCCACAGAATTGTTTCTATTACATAGTGTTCATGTAAACTCAAGATATTTTTGTGAACATTATATTAGATTCAACGTTCATGTTTTTTTTTTTTTTTTTTTTTTTTTTTTTTTTTATAATTAATAGGCTTTCGTTTGACCACCATCACGCCTGATGTTAAGCGATGATGCGGTCTAATGATATTGTAAATGTATTGTCATAATATTTATACTTTGGCGTAATGCTTATGCAACAACAAAAATGGCAGATCATAATAAATTAAGTATTTGTTGTTTTTTTTTTTTTTTTTGACAGAATCAGAACGCCAGAAATCTAATTTCATTAAATTTTTTCGTAAAAAAATGTGAACTAAATCTTTAAAACTATTCATGCAACAAAATATGGGCGCGCATTGTTAAACCGTTTTTATTATTATTTCAGGTAGCAATTTCCCAATTTCCCAGAAAATAGGCCTTTAAAATTTAAACTCCCAAACCACCCCTATCAATAATGACAATCAGCCTCTTACCTGAAAATGCGTGGGAACGATGTCCAGTGCCGCCAACATTACGAATTCATCAGTTGAGCCGCCTGAGGAGGCATCGATCATGCATACAACCGAACAAAGTTAACTTTGCGCTCGACTGGTGCCCCAACTTTCTTACTCTCATCCGTGTTTCCTTTAGTTTTCTTCCGGCCCGTTGTGATATACAATTTTATGGTTGGCAGAATGAGTTTGTAGGGAGTGTAGGTTGTTCACCCGACCTTGCGGCTGGGCCGACCTTCCGCCCGGGCCGATAAAATTATAGGAATAGCCTTCGTGCTGAGGGTGGTTGGATGCCGATCCGACCAACCTCATATTTGGTGTAAGTTTAATAAAAAAAATAAGTTAATTTACGTCTACTGTAGTATTTATATAATTTGTAAAAATTAATAATTATTCGATTATAATATAATTCGATTTTTGGCGGTCTGATTTTATTAAATAGAAAGATTTGTAGAAAATGCAATTTCTGTGTTAAATAGATATGTATTTTTAATGCAAACTAGTGGTCTATTCAATGCAAACCAACAATCAAATCTTTCCTCTTTATAATATTAGTATAGAGTATAGACATAGATTAGTAGGATTTTTTGAAAAACCCAACATAATATATTATGAACTCCAATTTACAAGTGGTTTTACGTAAAACTCTCGTTGGGAAAGTTTGAGAGTAGATTTCGTTAAATTACTGACATAAATAAACAACTTTAATTTCATGATTACTTGTTTTATGTTTGTCTTGACAATTACGGCACTAAGTAAACTGTTATACAGTTTATTTTAGTTAGGGTTCCTCCCAGTTGGTTTCACTCCTAGTTCTGGTTGACAACGTTTCCACCTGGTGCAGCCTGCAATGGGACAACAGAAAAAAGGAGGGAACAAAAAAAACTTTTCTGTGCATGGGACGGCCTAAAAGCTGCAAAGTAAAAATTACATAGATTAACCTTTTTCAAAGATATTCTGACGTGGAACTGTTTGTTACAGGGCAGGTATACGAGGAGGCCCGGGCATGGATTCCCAGCAGCAGCAGTACTGCTTGAAATGGAACAGCTTCGGCTCCAACTTGGCCACTTCGTTCGCAAACCTCTGGAACTCGGAGAGCCTCGCGGACGTCACACTATACTGCGAAGGTACCTTTCATACAATGACAATATTATATTTTTGCTTTCATATTATCTTACTTTAAACGAAGCTCTCTGAAAATTATCAATTTAATAAACTGACTTCAAAATCAGAAACAAATAAGCAATATTGTTGCGTTATGAACCGGAAGACACAGCGTAGGTTGGCCTCCTATTAGATGGACCAACAACATTGTGAGAGTCACGGGCATTCAGTGGATGCAGATGGCAGGCTGTCGTTCAGTGTGGAGGTTAAAGAGGGAGGCCTATGTTCAGCAGTTGACGTCTTCTGGCTGATAATGACGATAATGACGCAATTTTGTTTGCTTGGATGACATATTTTGATTTACAAACCAAACTACTGAACCTTAGAATAACTACTCAGAGAAGGTAGGTTTCCAAACAACGCCTTCTCAAAACAAGCTACAAATTTGCTTTGTAGCTTACGTTTCGATTGGTATTTTAAACGATTTAAGCAAGAAAATTAATGGATTACCTGTGGAATGTCACACCATAACTCTTATGCTGCTTTTCTGATTTGTTGTGGTACGATTTCACCGCGCAAAGTGTTGCAAAATTTTTATATTTTTTTTGCAGCCATATGTGACACCATTTGAATGGCTTAAATTTTGCGAATGTACTTGGTTTCTTTGTGTAGTTATTCTAAGTACTAAACCGATTTTGATAAAAAAGTTATGGGATTAATTTGAAAGTAGTTCCAAAGTAATTTCTTATAAATGACGGAGTTCAGAGTAAACCACAATTTAAAATAAAACTAATGAGAACCTCTTTTTTGAAGTCGGATATAAATAAGACGGCTGTCGTGAGAAAGAAAAATTCTGTCAACAGGAAGATCTTTATCTATGAAGGTCTCTATAGAGTATCAGGCTCGAATCAAATGCGGTTTTATAAACAATCGGCTCGACCATCTGCGGCTGTCTTCGCTTTAGAGTTGCAGCGTAAAGCTTGCACTGTGGAACAAGAAGTGCTTATCATACAATTATATATTGACGCCACAAACAGAAATAACAAATCAAGAACACAAACAATACCAGAGCAGCGTTATTTACCTATTTACTTCTAATGTCTGGAAAACGGCAGCGCAGTTACCTCTAGCCATGAACATCAGCCTTCAAAAACACAATAGTAGGTGCTTACGTAAACCTGGCCAAAAATATTTGCATGCCTAATTGCTATCAGCATAATTCATCTATTTTATTTATTTATAGACCTCGGGGTTGCGACTAATGAGATTTCATGCAAATAATATGCGTAGAAGAATAGTTTGAATGGTTTTTATACAAAAGTACGTTTTTATTATTTCCGTAGAAAAAAGCATATTTATAAGAAATAATACGCGCATAATACGAGATAATTATTGTTTAAAATTAACAATGGTAAAGGAAAATAGGTCACGGGTGTGAGAATATAACACAATCAAGGGACAAAGTTATGATATTTTTCAGTGTCATTCCGTAAATACTCTTTACAGATTTTTATACCATTGAATCTCCGATACACAGGTGCATTAGCATGTCGCAAAATTTAACATATCAACAAATCACGGGAAATATCCCGTAAGTACAGAGGTCGGCAAACATTTTGCGGAATAGTCGATTTTAGGGATGTGAAGGGATTTCGACCTCGTGAGACCGTATGTATTGACTTTTATGTGAATGCTTGTATGCCACTACGTAACATTAGCCGGTAACACCACTAATTTGAAGGATGGTTTATGCTAGACCGTGGCAGGTGCGAGTCCGCGCCTCTACGGTACACGGCTCGTGTCCGCGACGATCTAGCATAAATCATCCTCTAATGTAGTGCACAACCGTGAAAAGGACATTGAGCAAATATGTCAGGAGTTTAGCCCCTATAACTATAAGCGCTAATCAAACACTATAATATTGGGTAGTGACTAGTATCTATATCGTAAAGTATTGAGTTTGATAACTGACACAATTTTTTTATCAAGCTATAACTTTTTACAGTCATGATATTTTTTGCTGTTATATCGAAACTCGCTCTGATGACAAGTGGACTATCTATTTAGGCAAATCTCGTTAGCGGTGGACAAGTAGACCACGTTTGCGGATTCTCCTTTAAAACAGTTATTCAATTATATTAGTTACAATGTTCCCGTTTATGTTACAGTATAAGCTGCTAAGTTTATAATATTTATGACAATAATTTGTCCTTGGCGTCATTTATTTCATAACTATTAAATATATTACAGTATCGCGAGTTATCACACTGCGCATACGTATGTAATAAAACATGCATGCATGTCCGCGAAATCTTGCTAAATTGATAAAAAGGCCGTTGAACTTTGCTGATAATTTTGGCACTATACGTTTTTTAGTCTCATGTTATTTGCGATATTTGCGATACTGGTTATCGGGTATCTAACTTCATTGAATGCATATTTCGAGGTTTTATGTAATCCTGTACTCAAATGTATCTATAAACGGAGGTAGTAATTTTTTACACGTAAAAGGTAACGTAATAGTTCTCTAAATCGACTTCCAAGGCTCATAGTTAGTTAATTAGTCAGATAAAAATGAAGCTAACTAAAGCGAGTAGAAAAAGACAACCTTTTTCGATCATTTTTCGTACTTTGTGCTATCATTTATATGATGCATTTAGCTGATGCGGACCTTCACGAAGAAAGACTGGGTGTGTCTTCAAATCGCGAGTATATCGGTTTCTTCTAGGCAAGCGTGCTCCATCGTATACTGCAACATCGCTTAACATCAGGTGAGATAGAGATCAAACGCAAAACTATTTATATAAAAATAGACAAAGCCACCGTAGCTAAGAAGTGATACCTTACTCTTTTGTACTCAATACTCAATATTTTATTGCAGACATATTATGTAGGTACATGGAGTTCTTAAATTAGCATGTTTAGTAATACATATGACCCTATTTGGGTATGGCAATAGTCGGAACGGAACGATCCATACACCACACACACCGATCAATACATTTCTTCAAAATTATCATTGAAAAATTCTTCTAAATTGTAATAAAATTTTACTAAAATATTTCTTCGCAAATTGAAAAAAACAATGCACATGTTCATAAATAAGTACTAGTGTTATTTTATTGTATTTTATTATTACCGACAATCCTTATTATTACTGCATTTTAATCATTATAGCTCATTTTCGTAAAAAATAATTTGGATTGAATACTCACCTACAAAATTACAGACGATCGGACCCGTTACGGCAGTTTGGGACCACAATTAAAAATTACCTTCTTATAATGACCACTTCTTGAAATGAATACTTCTTATAATGACCACTACTTGTAATTACTGCTGCTTGTAATGAATAATTCTTATAATGACAACTTCTTGTAATGACCACTACTTGTAATTACTGCTGCTTGTAATGAATAATTCTAATAATGACAACTTCTTGTAATGACCACTACTTGTAATTACTGCTGCTTGTAATGAATAATTCTTATAATGACAACTTCTTGTAATGACCACTACTTGTAATTACTGCTGCTTGTAATGAATAATTCTTATAATGACAACTTCTTGTAATGACCACTACTTGTAATTACTGCTGCTTGTAATGAATAATTCTTATAATGACAACTTCTTGTAATGACAACTACTTGTAATTACTGCTGCTTGTAATGAATTATTCTTATAATGACAACTTCTTGTAATGACCACTACTTGTAATTACTGCTGCTTGTAATGAATAATTCTTATAATGACCACTTCTTGAAGTGACTACTTCTTGATAGACTCAAAGACCTTCACTTTGCACGGTCAATATTACAAACTTTATAGTTTTAACATTTAGTGTTCTGCTAAAACGAGTTTGGCCTTCCCTTGACCTTGAATCAATAATAATCATTATAAATAGTCACTATGTAAATTAAAATGAGATAAATCCGTTCTAATATTAATCTTTTCCTGAACTATTTAAATTATTCTAATACTTTGATCCGTTGTCAGGAATTCATTATGAAGATAAAACATTAAATTCAACTGGAACCGCCTAGTCAACTGTAAAAAGTATGATCTACGAAGTGTAGTAATATTTAAAAAAAAACACGCTCTGTGCTAACACTTGCAACGTAAAAATAAATAATATTTACAGTTAAAACCTAATTGTGAAACAACAGCTGAAATTGCAATAAAATCTAAAATGGAACCGTTAAATTTAGCAGAGTCCATACACCCCACTAACTAAAACATTATCAATGCAAAATACGTCAATAGTTTACCCAAATATTCGAACTTACACGTGCCGTCGAGATAAAAGTGTGTATATGCAATAAAAGTAAGGCTATCTATTTTTCGTTGAAGCTCGGTTCATAACAAATGACGAATGCATTTTTTAATCTATTCCGCACTCAAACGATGCTTATTTTCCTCTATTTTTCGCAACATTGTTTTCGCTCATCAACCTATTTTGCACACGTGTTTGAGCATTTATTTTACGTATTACATTTTGATCTTTGAGCACACTAACTGACACTAAACTTTATTAAAATAGAAATACAATAAAAGTCTCAAATACTAATACAGTACCTTACCTTATAAAATAAAAGTAGACTAAAAACACAATAAGTCGATGTGTCTATTTCCCTAACTTTATATTTCTTCTGGATGTAAGACAAGTAGTAAATTAAATTTTAAGGAAAAAAAAACAAAAAAAAAAACAACAACGTAAATTTTTCTTAGTTCATTAAAAACAAATGACAAGCTCTATTAATTGTTTTCTTCTTATTCTATAGCAGTATATTTTATTGTTTAATTGAATAATTACACAATTTTGTCTAATATTTAAACAAACTTGATACAACGGTAAAAGACATTAAAATAATTAAAATTATGTGATTCTGTTTCCCCATCTCCAAATCATCGTCTTATTATTTTCCGTATTATTATTAATAGCGGAAATTTATTTAATTTGCTCATTGCATTTAAATTTTCACACGCATTTTTGTATAAAATTATAATACTTGTACTTGGTTGCTATTCAAAATTCATGGTCATAGTTAAGGTCGTGTTATTGGATGCGTTCGTTTTTGTTTTGATAGTATTTCATAATTTCAATTATTTCTTTAAGTTATGGGTTACCTGAACCTGAATTGTATACTTTTAATTTACTCGTATCTCTTGAATAATAAGCTTATTTTAAAGTTATATGATTATTTACGGGATATTTACCGTGGTAAGACTAAGAAAGAGGGTAGATCGTTATGTCTGCACCTAACTTTTTAACTGTTCGACCAACCACCCGCATTCTTCAGTCTTCCCGTGAACATGGTGCATGTAACTGCCGAAATATCGGGAGCTCATTCCACAACCTTACCACAGTAAATATCCCGTAAATAATCATATAACTTTAGTGAACAACCGTGATAGTTTAAAACAGTGTTTAAGTTTTATTACTTGAGAAAAAAGTAATTTAAAGACTTGTGAATTTAGTTGAGTTTAAGTTTACATTTTATTGAGGTAGCCTGGTTTCAAGTTTAGGATTTGTTCAAACTGCACCATGATGGATTTTGACAGCTTTATCGTAGCAAATTAATTTGTCAAAATTCGTAATTTTTTGATGTTAAAATGTCGTCACAAAAGATATGAATAGGTTGTATGTTGTGTTTTTCTAAGCGTTTGTGCAGCTTGATACTATCTATATCTATCTTATATACATAAAAGTTAAAACAAAGTAGTTACACCATTTATAACTCAAAAACGGCTACACCGATTTTCATGATCTTTGATTTGCTTGATTTCTCTCCACCGGAATAGACGAATAAGTATTACCCAAGGACCTTATATATACCCTAATGTCAATAGGTAAAACGTCCTTGGTATTACCATATCGGAAAAATCAAGAAAAAAAATTGAAGTTAATTGATTTTCCCATACATTTCGTATGAAACAGCAAGAATTGAAGTCATTGATATAAAAAGAAATGTCACCTAAGTTAAAGGAGGTTGCCGTCGCTACCAAGGAGGTTGCATCAAGGAGGTATATAACACGGGTGTAACCGCGCGGCGCAGCTAGTTTTTAATATAACACAGATCTAGAAACAATTATGTAAAAAAGTTGGCGTCATTATCATGACCACACCATGTTAGTATTTATGTTGAGTCAAATTCTATTGGTAATTTACATTCACGTTGACTTAGACCGTTTGAAGGTAGACTGACAAACTATGGATTTACACATATTTCACGTTTAAATTAAAAGAAAATATTTGCTTGTACTAGTATGCTCTAAATATCATAAAAACTTTAAAATGCTATGGAAAAAAATATTTAGTTTAGTATATTTAGTAAATAAAACATTCAACATTTATTCAACTTTCATTCTAAATAAAAGTCCATGGAGACAATAATCTTTTACAAAACGACACTTTTTCCTTCCACATTTTTTGTTTCCCCAAAATACGCAATCAAAAAACGCGAAGCTCTTCACGTGCTTTCGAAGTTTGCCTTTCAACTGTGGACAAAGCGGAAAATTTCCCAAAAACATTCAAACTCACAATGTAAAATTACTTACTTTTATAACAACTTCTCTTAAAGGAAAGGGCAAGAAAAATTCATCAGGCTGCTAACAATAATCTGACCTTAAACCTCACAATGGAGTTTAATTGCAGCTCATTCGTTAACTGTTTCTTGATGTCGAGTTTTTCTCTGGTCCCGAGTTTTCGAGGTCGTTCAGTACAAGTGCTAGACGCAAGGGTGCGTTTGGAGTGGGTTTTCCACCCTTGAGTCGTAAGAAGGGGGTTGTATGGGGTGAGAGCCTCCCGTCACTCCGTGAGACCTGGAAGGGGGAAGGAAGTTTGCACTTGTGGAGGCTTCTCGAATAGGCTTATAGCTAAAGGCCTCCCAGACAGAAAACAATTTTAGTTGGCAAGCTTGCGATCGCTATTCGTGGTATATATGAAATACGTAAATTTAAATTAACCTAGATAATTAAAGCAAAATTCTGAGGCATTAAATTTTATCTTTACAAAACTGCTGCTTCCTATCTACATCTCATATCTACTATCTATACTATACATATCTTTTACAAAAGTTTCTTTTAATTTATACTAGCGACCCGCCACGGCTTCGCACGGGTGTAAGTTTTATTATATATAAACCTTCCGTGGAAAATTATCTAACTGATGGCGAAAACTGCATCAAAATCTGTTGCGTGGTTTGGGAGGAGTTAGCGGATATACAGACAGGCGTAGAAAGTGACTTTATTTTATACTATGTAGAGATTGAAGAGATGTAGATGGTGCGGCTATCGCGGCTGAATGCCTCAAGTGGTGCAAATATTCCAGCCTTGACAGAGGTTACTTATTTGTGCCGTTTGGGGTAGAAACACTTGAGAGTGGAGGCCGAATGCTTTTGAAATTTTATTTCGGGATACTGAAAGATTATTTACGTGACCAAAATGCTGGACTATATATTTTCATATTTTGGTCAGAAAGTTTCAATCCAGCAAGGCAACGTGGCACGTTGCATGATATCACTTGAACTATCTATAGGCCTTCGTTGTCTATAGATAGTATACTAGCAACGCACCCCGGCTTCACACGGGTGTAAGAAGGGGTTTTTTTACACCTTGGGTTACATTATTGGTGTTTTAGTAAGGATCCCTAATTTTTTTGAAAATATAATATAGCCTATGTCACCCGGGATAGTGCAGCTTTCCAACAGTGAAAGAATTTTTCAAATCGGTTCAGTAGTTTCTGAGCCTATTCAATGCAAACAAACAAACAAACAATCAAATCTTTCATCTTTATAACATTAGTATAGGTAAACGATCGTCAATTTTTTTTAAATTAATTTTATTAGTTTTGTTTTGTGTTAAAGTATTTTATAGATATTGTATAGAATGTTGTTGAATGTGGGTATTGAATGTTGTTGTTGAATTGTAATACTGAATAAATATAATTAGTTTTTTTAGTAGAGATATAAACATCGATATAAATGACATTTCGTTTATGGTTGAGTTTACGAAACCTATCCACTTTAATGTATTTTTGAAAAGTTTATTAATAAATTCGTTTAAAGGTAGGACAGAGGGACAGACAGACAGACATACATCGTAGGCGTAGTTTAGTAGGGTCCCGTTTTTACAGTTTGGGTACGGAACCTTAAAAAACCAACACGCATAGGTGCTACGATATCTAGAGGGGAGAGTGCATAGTTGCCAGTTTGAATGCCAACCTACGTAAAGCGTGCATAAAGCGGCGCAGAAACAGAATGCAGAGAGAAAACTGAAGATTGCACTCAGTGGACGTCCAGCAGTATACAAACATCAAGCTGCATAACTGCATATAGCTAAAATAATATAACAAAGTAATGTAATCCAAAGTTTTTTTTTAGATATCACGATATTTTTTGTTAGTCATGGCATGTGAAATGAAAGCCGGTTACCTAAAACCAGTTTAATAAAAGATACATATTATATTCTTGATACCATCAGTAATAAAACGTGTAAGTTAATGGCTACTAAATCAATATACTAGTCAAATGTTTTATAAATAGCTAATTATTTGGCTCTTATAAGACCACCACTTATTTTTTTAAAGTTCAGAGTTTATTCTGCATTAATACTTTTCACGGTTTTATTGTAAAACAAACTTCTACCCTATGCAGTTATGTCATGCGTTTAATCATACTCACGAAGAGAAATATATAAGAAGTAAAAGTCATAGAAACGGTAACTTTCGCATGTATAATATTTATTAGCGTGATACAGCGAAGTGAAGCCTTAAATTCGCCATTGCCGCAGCTGCCTTCAACCCCGCCAGTTCTCTGGTAGAATCTTGTTTCCCGCATGGCCGCATCCGATCCTCGTTACGCCTCTGATACGCCTCTGACATGGCCACTTAACTTTCCCAGCCAGTTATTATTTTCAACATACCATAGACACTTGACGTGATTGTTCTAGATTTTTTGATAGAACCCTCTCAAATAAACAACGTTTACTTAAGGAGTCATCTTAATTTTATGTCAACTGCATAGAGCTGGTAATAGATTGAAGCAATGTAAATTTTAATAAACTAGTAGGCGTTACATATATTTTTTGCCGTTCCGTATCGTTTAATAATGTTTTAAACTATCACGGTTGTTCACTAAAGTTATATGATTATTTACGGGATATTTACCGTGGCAAGGTTGTGGAATGAGCTCCCGATATTTTTGAGTCTTCCCGTGAACATGGTGCATGTAACTGCGCCGAAATATCGGGAGCTCATTCCACAACCTTACCACGTTAAATATCCCGTAAATAATCATATAACTTTCGTTTAATAATATATTATTACCAGTTATATCTGTTTTTTTTTGCGTATGTCACTAGATAGATTTTTTACCGTTCTACCGCTGGCCTTATACCCATGATTTAAATAACAGTATAGCTTGCCTGTTACGGATTTAACTGGTTAATGAATGTCTGTAGGTATATGCATATACTTCTTCCAATTATTTCCTCATTCCTGCAGTTTTGTCGCATGAAAATCCCACAACGTGTCTCGAGTCCGAGGTATTTCCTCATTGCAGTTTTCGTCGGGCAAAAATCCCAAGATCATGGCCTCTTTTTGAGTATTGTAGGCTTTACCCCAGTTAGGACAGTGAACTTTTTACAGCCACAAAGCCAGCTGTCCCATTCATCATAGCTTAATTATATCAATTCAAGAACAAGTTTAAAATAAATACCGTATCCGTGCTCCGCAGTTTAGCATCGTTTCTAAATTACACGCGCGGAATCTTTCGCAAGCTTAATAAGAGTATGATTAATAGATTACAGAAGTATTAAATGGGGTGTTTTTTTGATGATGGACATATTCGAGGATATCATTGTACTAATTATTATAAACAACTTTTACTTCGGGACGAAAATAGAAATCGCTGAAAAAAATCAGCTATTCCACTCAATGAAATTTTTCTTTGAAACAAAATGTTATTTTTTGCGATGTTAGGGTTGGTCCCAAAGTAAAAGTTGTTTATTACGATAAGTACAATGATATCCTCGAATATTTCTGACGTCTAAAAGAACATCGTTTAATCTAATGATAATGATAAACCTAACGTGTTAAAAACGGGAAATGACGAAAAAACCCTGTTAAAAAAGATAAGTAATTCTGATAACTGTAAAACTAATTCACTGTGCCTATACGTACAACTCTATCTTAGACTACTTAATTGATTTTATTTTAGCGTTAATAAATAAATCAAAGTTGCTAAATCCTACTAATCTATGTATATAAAAGCGAAATTCACTCATCTACTCACTCATTAAACACAAAATCTCGAAAACCACTTGACATACGAAGCTGAAATTTGGCAGGTAGATTTCTTATGGGGTGTAGAGGTCCGCTAAGAAAGGATTTTACGAAAGGGCCGAATTAAGGATGACAAAGGGGGTTGAAAGTTTATATGAAAGTCTACGCGTACGAAGTCGCGGGCAACAGCTAGTATTATTATAAACGCGAAAGTTTGTAATTTGTATGGATGTATGTTTGTTCCTCTTTCACGCTGCAACAGAACAACGGATCGACCTGATTTTTTGCATGGGTATAGTTCAAGAGCCAAGAGTGACATAGGCTACTTTTCATCATCATCATCATCACCATTTTTCATCACTACGTGGGTGAAACCGCGGGGTGCAGCTAGTCTGTCAATAACATGAAGATAAAGTTATCTGTACCTACAGAATAATATTTTATAAGTGAAGTAATAACTGCTTAGGTAGCTAGGTAGAGTTAAAGTGTAACACAATGGTAGAGGCATAATTTATTATTTATTTTATTTCGGAAAACATCCATATACACCATATTACATATTACACAATGCGGCATAATGCGGCATATTAATTATTAGTAACTATAACATAAGCACAGCCCTAATTTCAAACACCTTTCGAATGCTACATAATAATCTTACGTGTCGACTACAAAGGAATTTAGTTTCACTTTCATCCATGGAGCGCGCTCCAAATATTCCCTCTACCTATCGAAGCGAGATTAATTCCCAATTTTCGACTCGGCACCGGTGAGCGCATCACAGCGCAGCCTCGTTATCGACCGCCTTCTATATGTGTCGCGCAGCAACACCCCAACCTCCAGCCACCCCCACCTGACCCCACCGGGGGGTTGCCCTTAAAAAACCACCCGCCGCCCGCTTCAGACGCGTTTCAGCTATCGACACAGAACTAGGATGTTGCCTAGACTTTTGTAACGGTTATTGGGGATGTAACTGATTTGGCATGGCGATGTTTTTTTGCTGAGGTAAGCTGTTTTTTATAGAAAACGAGAAATAAAATTGGTTTTTGATGTGAAACGTCTATTGGCGCGCCTTGGCAGTAAAACTGACTTGTATTATGCCGTGATGGGAAACAACATGACGTCATGTTAGACATCTGCCGGGCTTCCCGTGACGGCCAACTTTTTTTTTCTACGGTGAAGGTTTAATATCTTCGTTGGTGCGGAGTTCTTAAAGATCGACAACGTATCTGTGATGCACACAGATCTACTACCTATAGATTTTCAATGAGCGTGGCTAGCTCAGTGCCTCTCGCTCATCATCGTATTTTCGCTCACTGCGCTTCTTGCAGCCCAAAATGCTACAACCAACCATTGTAAAATATCTTTTACAATTATTTCTCAGAGGAAACACGCATTTATCACATTAAATCACCAAAAAAAGGCAATAAATATAATTCAGACCCGTTTTGTTTGTCACTGATTATTACAGATTTTGACACTTGAGGTACCAAAAACAGGTCACGCCGATAAGGACAACAAAATCTATTTATGTCCTTTTCGTACTTGTGCTGAGCCATATCAAGTTGTCTCTTTCACTAAAATATATTGCCGATCTGGTTGTGTATATCTGTGGTGATGCATCTGGGTCTGGCGATATGATCGTTTAGCATCTGGCAGCCCGTTGGCTTATTTGCCACCTATGGCAGTAAAAAAGTCAATAAAAGTACTTCATAACGGTCGATGAGTGCAGCCAAAGATGTTTAACTATAAACTCTATGTCTATGGGTTAGTTTATTATTTCAGTGTCATCCTTTTTTGTGAGCTCAAACACAAAATAGTCCCCTCACAATAGGGTAGTTGGCAATTTTGATAAGAGCTTAGTGATTGGTGCGTTTGAATTCGAAACCACAGGGCGTGGGTTCAAATCCCGACAATGATCTTGAGCTGCTGGCGAAGGAAAACATTGTGAGGAAACCATAACAAGTTGGCACTTTCTAATACATGGCTGGCTAGCTACCACCACCAACTTGAAAATTGTCCCTAAACACCTAACGATGTTTTCCGGAAGCATTACTTGAGAGTCAGTTTCTACTCCAAGGGCCTTACAGCTAGCTGTTTTAAACGATTTAGTTTAGGTGATAAAAAATGTTGCACGACCGCAAACCATATCTGGGCGCGTTAAGGTTCACGTTTGCGTGATTTTCTGAACTGCGCTGTTTAAGCGCTAGTTTGAGACCGCGTAAAGAGTTAGCCGTAAGCCCCCAGGCTAGACGTTTACCAACTTTGACCACACCGCCACTTTACATCTGACGACCTGTATGAAAACCCTGTAAAAAAGCTTTCATAAATTTAATAAACCTGCCAAGTGCGAGTCGGGTGAAGTCGCGCTCTGATGGTTCTGTACCACCACATAATACAAAATGTAGTGCAAAAATACAACATCACGCCCAGGCGGTCACCCATCTAAGTACCGACCGCGGCCGACGTTACTTAAATTGGTGGTGAACAAAGTCACTGACTTGCACTTGGCTTTTATTAATTACACACTTGTGTACTATTTGTTAAAAGTTTGACAGTTGTACGTATTACCGTTTTTATGTTAGAGAAAATACAAAAATACGTTAAGAAAAAAAAACGTTTGTTGTATGGGGAGTCCCTTTAGTTTTTACTATTTGACTTTATTACTATTTCTTAGTTAGCCCGCTGTAACATTAAGTATTCTGTGAACATTTTTACTAGCTATCTATTACGGTTCGAAAGATACAGCAGTTCAAATGTGGGACAGACAGACGGACGGACAGACAGACAGCGTAAGCAAGGGTCCCGTTTATACCTTTTGGGTACGGAACCCTAAAAACTGTAGTTTTATACATGAACCATCCAAATCCAGCAAAAAGTCACTCACCATTGTATGCTCTACTCTATAAAGTAGGTACTTACAGCCCATACTGCTTCAATGTCCCTATTTGAATCACATACAATTTTTGCATCGTCTCCATCGTAACACCCCCTTTGCGAAGACCGTGCAGTTATTCAAATAAGGATGGCGTGATTTTCATTGAATATTAAAATAGGTTGTTTACGTTTAGAAGTTGTGAAAAACATTGTTGTTTTGGTAGCGTGTTTAATCTATACATAAAAAGCGATGTGTGTTTGTATATAGGTACGTTATTCCCGATGGAATCTGAAACGGCTGTAACGATTTCGATGTTTTTTTTTTTAGTATCTACACTACAGGTAGCTTAGTAGTAAAACACTGTTTTAAACTATCACGGTTGTTCACTAAAGTTATATGATTATTTACGGGATATTTACCGTGGTAAGGTTGTGGAAAGACTAAGAAAGAAAAGAGCGTTATGTCTGCACCTAACTTTTTAACTGTTCGACCAACCACCCGCATTCTTCAGTCTTCCCGTGAACATGGTGCATGTAACTGCGCCGAAATATCGGGAGCTCATTCCACAACCTTACCACGGTAAATATCCCGTAATTAATCATTTGACTTTAGCTAAGTAGTAAATTCTAAAAACTTAAAATGTCATCTCTATTTGTGCATGTAGTCAGATCACCGGACTACCGAGATTTGGCATTTAATCCAGCTTGTCATAAGATCTCAGTCAATAAGTATCGGCGCTTAGTTTAACGTATAATAAAAAGCCTTTTTACGACGTATTTACAGCTTTATTTTAGTTACGATCGATAAAACCGTGTACAAAATTGAATTTCATAATGAAATCTAAATTTACATAGCTGGCTGCTTGTTTGGGAAGGCAGTTAATGTACAGATGGTTAGTGCCTACGAATTATGTTTAGGTCTTTAAAATTTATTGTCTTTTACGTCAGCGCACTATTAATAATAAAGTACGAGTAGGTACTTTGTTCGCAACTGTGATAATGAGCGATTGAATTTAAGGCGAAATGGTAGAGAACCGTACTTTTGTATGACGGTAATGCGATTCAAATATTTTAAATATTTATTTTTTCTTTATTTTCTACAAATAATCTTACGCTTTTACAAAAAACTGTGACCACTAAAGTATTTGAATGATTGTTAGGATAACACACCATTTTTTTAATAAAAATATCTTCTATATAATATGAATGAAGTTGATTCAATCCATTGAAGGGAACGTAAAAACGGGTGTTTTTTAGGAAAGTTTACGTTTTTTTTCTGTCGAGTCAAATTTCTTTAATCGTGTATTGGTGTACACATCCGAATAACATATTTCAAAAACATTTATTAAACATAAAGAAATAATGTCAATTAATCGATTTTAAAATTCTACTTTTGAATATTCGTGATGACGAATCGTCAAATTTGAAGCATATTTCGTCTTAAAGTAATTTTAGCTGTGGCAATGAAAATGAGTTAGATTTAGCTTATTCATGTACAATTTCAAATTAACAAAAACCTAAAACTAAATATGCCCTATGCGCTTTTAGATAAAAAAAAATAAGTTAAGTTATAGTATATTTATCTTTTGTTTAAAATTGATTCGTGAATTAAATTGTAATAATATAATATTACAACATATTTAATTATATTCTCTGGAATATTATTAATTAAAAGCCTTTATTAATTAAACAAAATACAAGCTGACACTACAAAAACAGTTAGAACACCCATAGACCGTTGAAGGTCTAAAGACCATCCAAATACTCAAGCTCACTCCCAGTTGGTAGCGTACCCAGCATGCTGGCAGCATTACCACGCTGATAGGCAATGCTTATGCGTTGAGCCAGAAACACGCCAGCATTTTGGTCACGCGTTGCATTAACCTAGCGCTCTGTAAGATTTAACTATCATACAAATGGCTTTACTATTAAAAGGTTAAGAGCATAGATAATAGGTTGTACACCTAAATAAAAAAACGGTAATCAGGATTCGGGAACAATTCTAAACTTTCAGTTTTTAATCGCATTAGAAGTTTGTGCTCCAATTCATACTAATGTCGGTGCCTAAGTTAGCTTTTTCCCTCTTTCCGACTATGGATTCCAAATGTGGAGGGCTCAGCCTTCTTTACTTTGCTCTATTCTCGAAATTGTGTTCAAAAACCTTAAACTCTCTCATGTCCTTAAGCACGACATTTTTCAACCTCGTCTTGGGTCTTCCTCTGGATCCACGACCAGGGATGGAAGGTTAGCTAAACCTTAATATTTGAAAAGCTCAAGCCTTTCATAATATGTAAATTGATATACCACTTTATAAAGCCACAGTTTCATACCATTGTACGAAAATTTAATACAGAAATGTAACCGAATTTTTTTGTCATATTCACTACGGCGAGCCTCATATTCCTGAACGAGCTACTAAAAACTAACAAGGCCCTATAACCGGGCTGCAAGTACTGAAATAATTCGAAAACATCACGCACATAGTTTGAAAAATCAAGGTGTTGTGGGGTAAAGGGAGCCACCCGTCGGGCGTACCCGAGGGGGTCACCGCAGGCCCTACCCCCTTTTGTCTATACTCAATGCATTATACGTACAAGTAGAAGCTAGCTAGGCCCGGGCAAGTTCGTAGTTGTGCATGTTTAGTGGGCCGACTAATTACGAATGAAGGGAGTGTGCAAGTATCGATTGACGTTAATGAGGGACGCGGAAGGGTTGAGTTTACCTTCGCATCCCCTTGGGGGGTGATTGAGTTGTCAAGGGAGATGCGAAAATCGATCTTATGCAGTATCAGAGGAGGGAGTTAATTATACCGTCTAACTAAGGCAGGTAGGCATATATGGCGGAAGAGATGGGAAAGTGATTGAAGCGATCTTAATTCGGTTTTATAATTGACTCTTATATGAATTACTAGCTTCCGCCCGCGGCTTCGCCCGCGTTGTTGTAGGAAAAATTATGGAGTTCTCTCCAAAAAGTGTGAATTTTTCCGGGATCAAAGTAGCCTTTGTGTTAATCCAAGGTATAAGCTACATCCATACCAAATTTCATCTAAATCGGATCAGTGGTTTCGGCGGTGACTTCAGCCAAACATATACACTTACACACAAACTTTCGCATTTATAATATTAGTAAGATACCAATATTAAAAATGCGAAATTGTGTTTTTTGGTCTGTTTGTTTTTCTTTCACGCAGCAAAACACACACGGATCGTGGTCTTTTTTTGCATAGAGATAGTTGTAAAGTGACATAGAAAACATTATTTATCCCTGAATATTGCACAGTTACTGAAGGAATGTCGACGTAGGTGAAACCGAGGGGCGTATATTAAGTATATGAATTGCTTTATAAACTCTTTACACTTAATTGTAACAAAATAATAAAGTTATTTCATCAAACTTATGAACTTAATTGTATCAAAAATTATAAATGAAAATTGACTAAACTTACGAAAGCTGTATCAGCATAAACACTAAAATTGCTCCTAAAATCGTAATACCGTTCAGAGAAAACCAAAAAGTGTCGTTAAATTTTAATTGCAGTCACTATTCAATACCCAGCGCACGTCATGGCGTTTCACCTAGTTTCCCCCATCCCCTGCAAGATCGATTTTCTCTTGCGCATTCGCTTGCACTCGACCGCGGTGCGTGTTTCCGTCTCGCTCTGGCAAGCCCAGGGGGGCTTTCAGCGACCTTGAAACACAACCACCCGTCTGGGGATGCGGGGATGCGTTGTCATGTACACCACTCGCGTGCGTGGGTGGGGGTGGAAATGGGGTTAGTGAGAGTCGAGGCGACCCCCTAACGTCGTTCTCGCTTGCATCCGGGCGCGGCGTAGGTGGGCAACTCGATTTTCAATTTGATTTCGGATTCGAATTTGCCCCGAACGCGTGGTAGGGACTGTTGGGCGGTGGTTGCGAATTTATGATTTATGCTTTTTGGGAGGATGGAATTGAATTTCCTTTTTTATGCCCACTCTGAGAGTGCAAATATTATCGAGATTTGTGGTGGGCTGCTCAAATTTACTTTTTGGAGCTTCCTGAGTGCATCCATTGTCTATATTATCTTCCGGATATTTTTATATTATCCAGAAAGCAGTGATGATTGAAAAAAGCTAAATGCTAAAGCATAAACCCTAGACAAGTCTCATTGAGCTTGTTGAGCGCTTTTCTGGGAATTTTGTTTCTGCCTAGTCGTTTAGCGATTCACTATTTATCATTCGGAAGATACTCTTCAAAACCCATAAATTGCGGATATTTGCTTCGGGCAAGGCTTAGAAACTAACATAGCTATTCAATCTGAATTCTTGGATCGATTATGCTCATAGTATAACTTAATTTTTTTATTGAAATTATTCACCAGCCTACAAAATTTCACGAAAATGGACATACAAATGCAGATTTGTCCCTGCAAAAATTGCAGAAAAGTGATTTTTGCTTCGCTCGATTAGTCAGAAACGTAACCCAATTCGTGCAATAGTTGTAATGGGTCGTTGGAAGTACCTAAATAAGTAATTTATTTTATAGAAATCTCGTAATAAATCACTGTTTTAAACTATCAGGGTTGCTAACTAAAGTTATATGATTATTTACGGGTTATTTACCGTGGTAAGATTGTGGAATGAGCTCCCGATATTTCGGCGCAGTTACATGCACCATGTTCCGAAATATCGGGAGCTCATTCTACAATCTTACCACGGTAAATATCCGGTAAATAATCATATAACTTTTGTAATAAATGTAAGTTATTACGTTTTTAAATCTCGCTATAAACACGGTACGCACTGTTAGAGTAAACAGTCGCCCTTGCCTTCACTTTGCATTACAATAAAACACGTGGCGTGACATAAGTAAGAATTCTCATTATTCATAGTGGACGAGAGATGATACTACGACGAATCGACACCATTGAAGATCCAAGGCCCCTCTTTTTCGTAAAGCAATGCATTTGTAAAGAGATCTTACGTAGTTCAGCTGTTTCATCTCATATCTATGTAGTCGTTTTCTTACTTGTCTTCATAATTGAAAAGTGCGCCAGATAGAAGTATATCAAAGAAAACTTTTTGGTCAGTAATTATCATTGGCATATTACTATTCTAGCCTTTTATGTTATATTGCTGGGACACAGGCATTTTCTCAGAGAGAGAGAATGGGCCCTAATCCACCATGCTGACCTAAATAAGTCATTGGTGCTGATGATGGAACCCAGTGCCGTCAGATTGTAAAGCGCACATGCTACCGCTCCGCTACCATCGCTTATATTATCATCTACAAGAGATATATTTAATTTACATAGCGTCCGAAATATATATTATAGGAAAAAGAGTTTACTCAGGGCCACAGATCCGGTCACATTTTTAGCCTTCCACTCAAAAAGTGACCTTTCTGAGAACGCTACATTGTCTGAGACGTAATTTAGTTATGCAGACTTTCCTGAAACATACTACGCCACCATCGTCTTTGCAAACAGACAGTTGTTTTTAAATTTTATCTAAATTCTTTATTGTTATCAAAATAGATGAAATAATAATAATGTACAACATTATAATTAGTTAAACTTTATTGCACAAAAAATTATGAGTCACAAATAACCTAACGACTTAGTCAAATACCCAACCCAAACTGTTCCGGTGCAAACTGACCCAAAAAACTCACTGCATTACCACGTTGGACTGGAATGGCTAATCTTTGCACCAGGAACGAGCCGGAGCGGGAGAATAGTTAAATTGGTAAATGTCTAGCCGAGGTTTTTAAAAATTTAATAATAGGCTTCCGTTTTACTGTTAACATTTACACGATACAGTGAACCAAATACTTTGGGTAGACGAAGCTTAATCCGTGAAGCAAAACTAGTCACCAAGGCAAGTAAACTAATATTATAAATGCGAAAGTTTGCGTAAGTGTGTTTGTTTGTAATTAACTCCGTAGCTTCTTGACGGATTTCTAATGTTACATCTGGATTAATACAAGATACCTGGAAAAATATAAGTTTCCGGAGGATAGTGGATAAAACCGCGAGGCGCGGCTGGTCAAATATCCATTCAACCTGACAAAATTAGATCGCATGTTCCACAGTTCCTCTATTACGTCTTCCCTTTTGAATAAGAATAGGGCCAGGTTTTAAACCGGCCAGTTGTTGTATTCCATTCTCCTGTGACCCATTTAAACGGCTTGCACGCTGGGGACCGCAGGACTTGATACTTGTCGAATTGCAAGAATTTAGGTCAACGAGCGAAATCAAAATGTTGCGTTTGGTAGGTAGGTGCACTTATGAACGATGGGTGAGAAAATCTGGAGAGTTGCAATTAGTTTCGTTTGCATGTGTGGCAAGCGGCTAGGTCTAAAATTTTAAGGCTTCATCAAAATAGTGATTTGTTTATTATTTTCTGAAAATTAAAAGTGAAAAACAAACCTAGATTTTTATAAAGTTATATGATTATTTACGGGATATTTACCGTGGTAAGGTTGTGGAATGATAATGATGATGGTAAATATCCCGTAAATAATCATATAACTTTAGTGAACAACCGTGATAGTTTAAAACAGTGTTCTAGATTTTTATGTCTATTTATCTCTCTAAATGCTTTTGACGGCCTTGGTTGCCCGGTTTGTATTTGTACAAATAAAATTGAAATGCTGTTTGTTGGTCAGCGCTTCACTTGATAATGCCCTGACATGGCAATTTTTTGGAATATATGTCCAATACCTTGAAAAAAATCGGGAAAAATCTATCCATGGGATTTTTGTATACATTAATCCTCAACAAAATTTATTGAAATTCGAACAGGGTAACGTCTGTCAGGTCAGCCAGTTTTGAAATAATAATCAATTATAATATTATTTCCATTACTTTATTACCCATGCTTAAAAAATATCTAACAACAAACCCACTTCAGCACCGCTCTAAAAATTAAACGTACAATTGTATACGTCATCTGTGGCTCTGTGACCTATTTTCCAACGCACGCCGCACGGGTCGAATGCAAGACCGGGGCCCGCAGACGTTCTAGTGACGATAAATTAATACAAACTGGGTCAACATGCAACGTATCGGAGGAATTACAAGTTAAATGTATTTTTTATTCACTATGCCTATGAACAAAACGAGTTTCAAATGCTAAAGTGGGTTGCACTCGAGGACGGTGGCGAAACTAGTTTTGCGAGTGCATAATTTAGATAGGCATAGTTTCTTTTGCAAATTGTTACATTGGCACGTGCAGATGATTATGATTAATCATGTTCTTTCACCACTAAAGACCGTTGGGCGACCAGAAATTTTCGACCAAAAATTAGATGATAATTAACGGGATATATATCGTGATATATTATATCCCGATAGAGTTGTGGATAGAGCTTTAGATATTTTGGCGTAGTTATATGCACCATGTGCACGGGTAGACTGAACAATGAATTCAATATTAGGTTGCCTTAAAATTTAAAATACGCATCCAGATGTGTTAAAAATACCAAATACAGTGAGTGCGTTTTGTCGGGACTTAGCTTCGATTTCGAGTTCCAGTGATAACCGTAGCAAATGACTAAGAAAGAGGGTAGATCGTTTTGTCTGCATTAACTTTGAACTTTTTTGCCAACCACCCTTATTCTTCAGTATTCCCGTGAACATGGTGGATGTAACTGCACCGAAATATCGGGACCTTCATCCACAATCTTACCACGGTAAATACTAAATAATTAATAATTATATAACAACCGTGAAAAACCGTGGTAGAACCCGGATATATCCAAAACCTGCGACCAGTACCACCGAAGGACAGGCAGCAGCGTCTTATTAGTACACGGTGAACGTACTGCTATCCCTAAGCCGCTTGCCAAGCGTATAAGTGTTGCCAAGGGTTTATGGCAACACCCCTTTCTATGAGGTAGACCTTTGTTCAGCAAGTTTTGCAGTTACTAATTATAATTGTCCCTTGTCGCCAATATTTCGCCTGCTTGAATCGTTGGGACGACGCATGGTAGTGAAGAGGAAGTTGGTGACGCTGCGCCCGCGCTTGCAACACTGCTGACATTGGCCCCATTTGGAGACCTACTAGCGCTATCTTGTGTGTTCAGCCGCGGTGACTTTATACCGTTTTATTTATACGGCATAGCAGATTAGGTAATAGTTACTGTACTATAATTTTTTGGAGCAACGATACAGTCGATAGTCACTACCTGGCTTAGATTTTTTGGTGCTGCTAAAGAATAAATCAATTGCCAGAAATTTGGTCATTGTCTTTTATTTATGACAACTGTTACTATTTTAGTTATCTGGGGAGTAAAGAGCGCGTGTGGGCGTAGGTACCGGTTGAAGAAAAGGGAAGGCGCGGACGGAGAGAACAGGGTCCGTAGGTGTATAGTGCCGGACTACTGGACGTGCCGACGTACTGAAGTGCCGGATTAGTGAGACTCTTCTTAACATTTTTTTTTTTTGCAAAGTCACAGATTACAAATAGTCCACCTACGCCAGACGAATGAATAGATACAATCGAGAATAGATCGAGAAGTGGTTCAATTGGTTGTTGGTATTAGTTTTTTGTCTTATGTTTGTATGAATCAGGAACGATTGAATAGTACGTGCTAAAAAAGGCCTGAAAATCAAGTTTTGTTATATATATATTTTTATGTGTCGGTTCGTTCTTCGTATATCTTCTTATAGGTAAACAAACAGTTAACCATTTCATTTCTAAAAAAAAGTTAAAAACCAGGTCAATTTGAGCGCAATCGGCAAGTAAAACTGAACGAAAATTAAAGTCAGAAACAAAACTTAAATTTTAAAATACCTATTCAACCATTCCTTAGTCACATGGTGTAGTCAAATTTATTTCTACTTGTATATATGAACTTGTATAATTCTAGCGACCCGCCCACCGGCTTCGCACGGGTGTAATTTACGTGCAAATCCGGGGCGGGTAGCTAGTTATATAAACCTTCCGTAAAAATGTATCTAACTGATGACGAAAACCGCATCAGAATCCGTTGCGTGGTTTAGGAGGAGTTAGCGGCCATACAGACAGACAGATAGACGCGGAAAGCGAATTTAATTTATAATATGTAGAGACAGAGATATGCAAACTTGAATATATAAAGATTTTACTTACCCTGATCTTAGAGACTTAACTTATTTCATTCAAAATTAGTTGAGGTAAAAGCCTTGTAGGACGAGTTGTAAAGACGAGTTAATCGAGTCCTAAAGGGTCGGCAATGTATTTGTGACGCCTCTGGTGATACAAGTATCCATAGGCGACGGTGACTGCTTACCATCAGGCAGCCCGTCTGTTTATTTGCCCCTTATGGTATTTAAAAATAAAAAAAAGGCGGGACCATACAATCATAACACAACCCTATTTTTCGTTTGCGTTATACAGTATCACTATTAGTATGGAGTTAAATATTCAAAGGGCTATCATAAACTTCAGTTTCTTTAAAGAAAAGACGTCAGGCTTCCCTGAAGCTACCACAATTACTGCTTAGTACCTAATCTTTACTCTATCTTGCCTGGGGGAAGCCTTATATTTCTCTACATTCGTTAAAACAACTTTGCAAATAGTTGTTTTATTAATTTCTATTTTGTTTGATCACTAGCCAAAATACCTTGTACATTGTGGTTTGAAATCATTTATGACATCATGACCCATTTATTTTAAAACTTTTGTCATAATAAAACCTCTATGATTTCCTTATTGACTATGATGTTCAACGAACACAGAAGAACGCAATGTATTTGTGGAATTTACCGCATTGTTTCTTTTACCAAGTCATAGTAAAATGAATGATAATATTTCTCTAGAATACAGGGAAACACAGAGCTTATTAATAGCGACAAAAAGTTAGTGTTTTTTCTGATATTAGCGTGTTATCACCAAAGGGCTTGAAGGTAAAAAAGATAAAGATTACCAGATCGGATTATTTAGATGGATAGTTTCGTAGATAAAACTATCGAAGATACGGTTAAATGTTACAAGTTGAGCGTAGTGAGTACCATACTTCATCATCATCAGCCTATCATGTCCTCACTGCTGGGACACAGGCCTTCTGTCAGAGAGAGAGGATAGGCCCTAATCCATCATGCTGGACCAGTGCATGTTGGTCAAGGAGTGCATGTTGGTGATTGAAAATCATAGTTATTGTTAGTAAATTATAATTTTGACAACAATAAATGAAAGCATCTTTGGATGTCGCTGAATAAAATAAGTCATCATAAATATAAAACAGAACAGCATGTTACGGGACGCTAACATTACAGACGCATTGAACGCGTTCTACCCGTAAATTGCTCTGAATTTATTCTGTTTTCGACTTTATTTCAATAGTAATAAAGTTTTCGCAAAAAAAAAACACAGGGCTGTTAAAGTTTGCACAGTACTGTCAAAATACGTAACGTGTGAGAAAGATAAAAAGTTTAAGCAAATAGGAACTAAAGACAATAGACAAAAAATAATAAACGCTAAAATTAAACTCGCAATAAAAACGAAAAATAAACTCGGTGAGTAGAACGCATCAACCTGTGTACTTAATTTAAACAACGCGTTAGTTGCTAACCTAAAGTTTTGACTAAAAGAACGATATGGATATTTTGTTTAATTTTCTGGTGAAATTGAATGTTAGTAGTATTTCCAAAAGAATCTTATAGAGTCCGGTGTAATGTATGAAATCTATTTTCAGAATCAAACACTAGACTTCAAAGTAAACGAAAACATTTACGCAAAGAATCTATTGTGATATCGACCTCCACGAATCAGAGCTGCAAATAAACCTATGAAAATTTCCATTTCAAAACAAATTAAAATAACTTTTTGTGCAACGATTGATTTAAAAAAAAAGTTTAAAAAATACGCACGAGGAAGTGTTTAGAACAAATCTGTAGGCGGAGTCTGTAGGAGCGGAACGGTCGTGCAACATTGTGCCTCTATTTTAGGCTGGCTACAGAATCACGACTTTCTTGTTGATACCTGGCGACGTGGTAAAAGTCATGTTTACAAGTCAGCCGATTCATGTGCAAGAAATGTTTCAATTGCTATTAGACCACAATAATGACATCGCATAAGTCATCATTCGCGGTTTTTGTACTTACCTTTTGCAATACTAATAATCTTCATGAAACAATCTGTCATTTATATGGCATTTTAAATAATTGTTTACTATTTTACCTAATTGTTGGTAAGTAAAGTCGTGTTGATGACGTCGAGTAGGTACTCGAACTCTGCTACTCTTCTAAGCGTGGAGGAAATTATTTATCCTCCATGATTAAGTGAATTGAAATGCAACAGAGCTATTGAAATAATAAAAGTGACTCATAAAATATTATAGTGCATTGACCGGGCTTGTGAATAAATACAAAACTATATTATGTTTCCAATATCATTATGTTACCAAGCAGGAAAAATATGCAAAATTATTTATATGTTTTATTTATTTTATTTTATTTGGAAAACATACAGTGATAAATAACTAACTTACAGATACATTGTATAATTAAACACCATTTAGCAGTTTTCGCATATTGAAACAATTTTTGCACATGGCGATGAAAAGAAAGATATTAATATTATGATAGAATACAAAAAAAATAGGTATATTATACTATTTTATGCTAACACAAGACAGTCAGGGAGACACACCAAACCAGCTTTTACTAATATGTTGTCTAATTGAACTCAAGGACGTATTGAACAAGTCAAAGTCGGGGAAGTCTTCCAGTGTGTTTACGGAGTTAGATGCTCTTATGAAGAAGGAGTTTTGCCTGTAATTAGTCGCACTAAAGGAGATATTTAAACATTTAGGATGTCTTGCAGATATTCTGGGGACGTTTAAATTAATGTTAGAGATGATTATTATGTTATGAGTATTATGTTAGTGATGATTAATGTTATATAAAACGCCTACTAAATTATAACTTTTAGTTAAAACTAATAACAGATCCAAATATTTTTTATCAAAGTAAAATCGCAGCCACTGTGTTTCTTGCTTGGTACTATTTTACTTCATGAAATTTAAATATGTTAAAATGAAAATTTATTTATTTGGTATGTTATGGTGTGCAGTTGTTGTTTGTTTGTTTTGGTATTATTTATGTTTTATCTAGGTATCTTCAAATCACGAGTGAATAAGTTTTTTCTGGGCAAGCGTGCTTCATCGTAGACAGCATCATCGCTTAACATCAGGCGAGTTGGCGGTCAAACGCAAGCCTATTGTTGATTTAAAAGTTACGATAGACAGTAATAGTTATTTATGATACAAGTGCGGAAAGTTGGTTATTACAAACGAGTAGACGAATGTAAGCCCGAGACGAAGTCGAGGGCTTACCATAGTCACGAGTTTGTAATAACCAATCCGCACGTGTGCCATACAACGTTTTACAACACATTTGCGAGAAAAAAACAAAAAATGGAAATTAAAAAAATACCGTAACGTACACGCACGGTGCTATACAACGGAGCGTGCGGACAAATTCATTACAGCACGCTCCGTTGTATGATCCGTAATGTTTAACTTTCGAAAGATGTATTCAGGCTTCGTAAGTGCACTTTTTGAGCAAATGTGTTGTAAAACATGTTTTTGTCACTTACTGAAAATTCACACTCAGTGATTTTATATCTTTTTAGTGTGATAAAGAGTCAGCGAGAAAACTGCACACGGGAATAGCCCCCTTAAAATCTGTCGGGGAAGATATCACGTAACATACACACAAAAAACTGTCCAATTGTTGAAGTCGATTAAAAATAAAAGAGGGTAGCCAAATAAAATATAACTTGTAATTTCTCCCTGTCCACCGAGTCACGTGTCGCGTCGCACAGTCGTCACGTGTGAGGGCAACCTTCCCCAGCGCATACGGCAGCGATCTCAAGGCCAAACGTATTTTGTTCCGCACTGTTCGGCGTGACGTAATTGTGCGAGTACTTCACAGCTATCTATAGGAGCCTCGCATTGTAGGATAGTACTCGCTACTCGCAGACTACGTACCAGATATTGATACGGTAGCTAGAATTATGTATTGATATACTTATGTATATGGCTTAGATCCGACAAACAAGGGATATATGCCATAGTTTAATTATCGTTCCTGTTCAAATGGAACCGTGTTTCATGTGCAGTTTTTTCACTATTCCTCTAAACCGCTTGAACAATAGTATATTATGCAATTAGTGAATAAAGAACGGATTTAAAGCGAGGGCCATAGATGAATCACGACCAAGTGAAGGATTCTTACAAGTGAATCACGACCGTGGGGAGTCCGCATTTATGATGATTGAATCACGAGCGTAGCGAGTGATTCAAGTGTTAGAGTCCTAACCGACGCGAGTGATTCATGGCTCTCGATATAAAACCGTTTTATTCAAGAGTTGCATACTATACTTCATACTATGACTACGAGAAAAAGAAAGATTTAAGGAGTATTTTTTGCGCAAGGAGGTTGTATAGCATTCAGATGGAGGTCAAATATGTTGGTGTATAAACACCAAAATATTGATTAAAAGCCTTTTATTCACTGTTTTCAGCGAATAAATTAAGCTTTATAGAGGGGGGATAGTATACAAATTATAATTACGGCACACTTTCATTTTTCACGCAAACTAAGAAACTTGCATCAATACTATAAACTAAGTAATGGTCCACATACAAGACAAAAGCGCGGCAAAGCAGTCAGTCTGTTGGTTGAGTTTGACTCAAGGAAGATAAGTTTGGCTACAGGCATCGAGCTTGAATTAGGCCTCATGCTTTTCACCCGCGAAACCAACTTTGCCAGGAAAATTAATGCTATAATGGAAATTCGTTTCATCATCAACAAGATGTTTACAAAAAACAACTTCATTACGAAGATAATTCAAACCAAGATGAAGACTTTTAGTTGTGCCTTAATTCATAAAATTAGTCCTAAAACAAATACAGAACATTCTAGACACATTTTAGATTTGTTTCAGAATAAAACACTTGTGGCGGAACTCTTTTTCACCAGTGCGACCTTCGCGGCCGCCTTTATTATTTTATTTCAATAGAGTTGTGTTTTGTTTTATAAGAGATCTGTCAAGAGGTGAAAAATAGATGTTTTCGATTCCGCAAAATAAATTGTTTTAATAATAGGAGTAATAATATCCTAAATTGGTGACCCCGATACGAACACAACATAAATTAAGTGGATTCGAACACAAGAAGAGCAAAGGTACGCAAATAGGTACGAGTACTTTCTTTGGTGGTACGAGTGAAGCGACTACGGTCGTCTGATTGTTCGTCGATGAGAATACGAAAACGTAGAAAAAGAAGTGGTGAATTCGACTACGAGAGCTGTGCTGCTGGCTGCTGGCAACGAACGCATGGAGCGCGTCAAGACTAAAGTCGAAGTATCTTTTGGAAGAACCAGTGTGGACTAAAAAGACAAAGTGTGATTTATATTGTTGTGTGTTTTTTGTGTGTGTATTTAATTTAATTTTATTTTGGTGAATTTTTGTACATATTTTTAAGATATTTTTGTACCAATGTTTTTTGTAGGGCATTCGCGCACACCACACTCCCACGTTTCTTTTGTTTTCAGTTTTTGTTTTTGAATTTTGTTTTTCTCTTAGCATGGTTTTTCATGACAGCACACGTCATGAGTGACAGTGAGCAGGAAGACTTCAAACCAGCTTCCGCGGGTACGGGTGGACGTGAAATGTCAAGCAGTGACAGCGGATCTGGCACAGGCGGTGCGGAGAAGGTAATGATTAACAGAGTATCTATACGTACCCCTCCATTTTGTAGAGATCGCCCGGCCCTATGGTTTGCGAGTTTAGAGGCGCAATTTTCCATCAATAATATTAGCCAAGAAATCACAAAGTTTAATTACGCAGTTGCGCACCTCGATACCAATTGTACTCGCGAAGTAGAGGATTTCATAATCCAACCTCCGAGGGAGCAACCCTACACGAAATTGCGCAATGCAATAATATCTAGGTTCTCAGATTCTCGGGAGCAGAAAATACGCCGTCTTCTAGAGAAGGAGCAGATCGGCGATCAAAAGCCGTCGTTTTTTCTGCGTCATCTGAGATCGTTAGCCGGTGCAGCATTTCCGGAGGATATTCTGAAGACAATTTGGATGAGCAGGTTGCCACGATATCTTCAAACTGTCTTGGCTGCTCAACGATTAGAATCGTTGGCTGAGCTAAGCGAACTAGCGGACAATTTGGCTGAAATTAACGCTAAATCAACTTCATTGGAGGTATGTACGGTTTCGCCTAACTCGAATACTGATCTTGTACAGGAGCTGACTAAAAAAGTTGATGAATTGACCCGTTTAGTAGCGTCACTTTCCTCTGCTGGTTGCAGCTCGCATGTTGGTACGCGTAGTCGTGACTTCAATCGTAACCGTAATCGTAGTCGCAGCCGATCACGTTCTCGTAACTATGATTTGTGCTTTTATCATGACCGTTTTGCGACAAAAGCACGTAAATGTGTGCCTCCATGTAAGTGGTCCGGTTCCCCGCCTAGTGATCAGGGAAACCAAAACAGCAACTGTTAGAGGCGACATCCAGTTGCTCGCCAGCTAGTCGCCGCCTTTTCGTGACCGACCGGAGATCCAACCGGAAATTTTTGGTGGACACTGGTTCGGATATTTGTTGCGTTCCTCGTAGCTTTATAAAAGGACGTACGCTTCAGCCATTATCATATAATTTAGTTGCAGCTAATGGCAGTAAGATATTCACATATGGGCTGGTCCAGTTGAACTTAAATTTAGGGCTACGACGGGATTTCACCTGGAACTTTGTCGTGGCGGATGTGGAAAGTGGTATTATTGGCGTAGATTTTTTGTCGCATTACCAGCTTTTACCCGATTGCTCAAAAGGTAAGCTGTGCGATAGTAAAACTGGGCTTACTTCGTCCGCGGACCTTTATACCGCGGAACAGCAAAGTGTGAAGGTAGTATCTCTTCCTGACTCGCCATTCACAGCGATCTTGGAGAAATACCCAAGTATAACGCGACCACCTGGTGCTCCTAGAATTATTAAACACAGCACCGTACATTATATAAATACTACCGACGGTCCCCCTGTGACATCTAGACCGCGTCGGTTGGCACCATTAAAACTGGGCATTGCAAAGAAAGAGTTCGAAGACATTGTCCGAGCTGGTACTTGCCGACCATCTGATAGCTCTTGGTCATCGCCTCTGCATCTCGCACCTAAAAAGGACTCAACGTGGCGTCCTTGCGGTGATTATCGTGCCTTAAACGCCCGGACGATTCCTGATCGCTACCCTGTCCGATACATAGGTGATTATGCGCACAACTTGTCTGGCTGTACCGTTTTTAGTACTATAGACTTGGTCAAGGCCTATCAACAGATACCGGTGAATCCAGGCGACGTGTGCAAGACAGCGATAACTACTCCATTTGGATTATATGAATTTCTGTATATGACTTTTGGTTTGCGTAATGCTGGGCAGACTTTTCAGAGATTTATCGATGAAGTAGTCCGTGGCTTAGATTTTTGCTATGTCTATGTTGATGACATTTTGGTTTACTCAAAAGACCAAATAGCGCATGCGCAGCATCTGGAAATCTTGTTCCAGCGATTGCACGACTATGGCGTTGTGATTAATACAGCCAAGTCCGTATTTGGTGCCGCAGAAGTATCTTTCCTTGGGCATCGAGTCAATGCTGCGGGCACGCGTCCTCCTGAGGACAGAATTCGTTCTCTGGTGGATTACCCGCCCCCAAAGACAGTTCAGGGTATGCGCAGATTCATAGGCATGGTCAATTACTACCGCCGGTTTTTGCCAAGTACGGCTAAGTACCAAGCGCCGTTAATTGAAGCAATCACTGCTATTCAAGGCAAAGGCAATAAACCTTTTGTGTGGACTCCTGAACTAGAAAAGTGCTTTGAAGAATGCAAGAAAAGCTTGACGTCCGCTACAATTTTAGCACACCCAAATAACAGTGCTGAGGTTGGGTTGTTTACTGACGCTTCAGGAACGCACGTTGGTTCTTGCCTACAACAGCGCGTCGATAATGATGATTGGCAGCCACTAGCCTATTTTAGTAAAAAGCTGACTGCTAAACAGGCTCAGTGGCCGGCGTACTATCGGGAACTCCTTGCGGTGTACGAGAGTGTTCAACACTTCAGGCACCTGTTGGAGGTACAACACGTCACTATCTACACTGACCATAAGCCGCTAATATACGCTTTTGTACAACGACGTGAGAAATTGCCGCCTATCCAATTAAACCAGCTGTCTTTCATCAGCCAGTTTACTACAGATGTAGTGTATATTAAAGGGGTTGATAACATCGTAGCTGATGCCATGTCACGCGTTGAGTCTATTTCTCTTGAAGAGGATTTCGCTGCACTCGCGTTATCGCAAGAATCGGATGAAGAGCTAGCTAATATGCGGGGGAATTCGTCTTTGAAGCTCGAACCCATCCTCATCCCTGGCACAAATATCACAGTAATTTGTGATACTTCAACTGAGCGACCACGTCCATACCTGACACCAGCATTCCGTCGAGCTGCATTCGACAGGTGTCACAACCTCAGTCACCCTGGCGCGCGGGCAACCACTCGCTTGGTAACTGAGCGTTATGTATGGCCTCAAGTAAACGCAAATTGCCGTGAATGGGCTCGAACTTGTTTACGCTGCCAACTCAGTAAAGTAACTCGCCATGTTAATTCGCCACTTGGAGAGTTTAAATTACCGTCAAACAGATTTAGGTCGGTGCATTTAGACATTATTGGACCACTTCCTCACTCGAAAGGGTACAATTATTGCCTGACTGCGATTGATAGATACACACGGTGGCCTGAAGTATGGCCTATGTCATCAATCACAGCAGAAGAGGTAGCAGATACATTCGTAACTGGTTGGGTTTCCCGTTTTGGGGTACCAAATATTTTGACAACCGACCAGGGCCGGCAGTTTGAATCTGTGTTGTTTCGCCGTCTAATGGATGTATGTGGTACCAAACGGGTGCGCACGACTAGTTACCATCCTTGCGCAAATGGTATGGTGGAACGCATGCATCGGCAGCTTAAAGCATCTTTGATGTGTCATAATGACACATGGGTAAGAGCTTTGCCGTTAGTTTTATTAGGGATGCGAACGGCGCTCAAAGAAGATTTGAAGGCATCTTCTGCAGAGCTCGTTTATGGAGAGACTCTTCGCTTGCCTGGAGAACTCGTCATACCTCCAATAACATCGCAGAGCCCAAGTGACGTTGTAGATTTCGTCCGTGAGCTGCGCAAATATATGGAAGCTCTCCGTCCTGTCCCTGCTACACGCCACGCCCAGCCATCGACTTTCATATTTAAAGATTTAGTTAAGGCGTCGCATGCCATGCTACGCGATGATTCAGTGCGAAGGCCGTTGCAGCCGCCTTATTCCGGTCCTCATCGTATCATCGGGCGAAGAGACAAAACGATCACTCTCGATATTAATGGAAGGGAACGTACAGTTAGCATAGATCGCGTTAAGCCTGCCCATTTGGATTCGGCGTTTGGCAATTGTGAACCAATTGTGCCGCCTGCGCCAACTCCAGCTAGCAGTTTCACGCCTGCGTTGGTCCCTGCACCTACACCAGCTCCTGTCATCACCCGGTCCGGGAGGAGGGTGAAGTTTAGAGGGATGTTAGATATGTGATTACATATGTTTTTTTTTTTTCAGCTTATTCTTCCTTTCTCCGTGGGGGGGTGGTGTGGCGGAACTCTTTTTCACCAGTGCGACCTTCGCGGCCGCCTTTATTATTTTATTTCAATAGAGTTGTGTTTTGTTTTATAAGAGATCTGTCAAGAGGTGAAAAATAGATGTTTTCGATTCCGCAAAATAAATTGTTTTAATAATAGGAGTAATAATATCCTAAACACTGTTTTAAACTATCACGGTTGTTCACTAAAGTTATATGTCATTCCACAACCTTACCACGGTAAATATCCCGTAAATAATCATATAACTTTTTTGTTTCAGAATAGTTAAAAAAGTTGTATAAATACGGATTTTTTTAAATTATTTCGGATGATTTGTGCTGCCATTGCATGTCATTTTCCGGCCCTAAAATATACATATTCATAAAAACTCTGACCCATTGTTTTGTTGTTGTGTAATAGAGGAGTAAATTATGTTTTTTTTTTGTCATACACGTAGTTAGAGGGCGGGAGAGTGACATAGGATATTTTTATAAAGACAAAATATACTGCATTTTTATCACAAAAATATACTGTATTTTTATCCCGAAAAATATGTATGGTATTTTTTTATCCCGGAAATATGCTGTGGGATTTTCACGCGGTTGAAACCGTGGAACACTGCTAGTTTACCGTAGCGGCGCCTTATTCAAGAGATAAGCCGACTGAAACTTTACGAAAACACGTAGTACGGTTTAAGATAAGACAATTAAATTAGATTACTACATCGCAACAACTCTGGGTGACATTCCTTGCTCTAATAGACAACTTATCACTAATGTCACTTCAAGACCATTCCCATTCGATACGAATTAATTTCACGAAATTGTTTTGGGACCGCCGAGAGTTGCCTTGACTTTTGTTTATGGTTTATTGCATTGCGTGGGGAGACTGAAGACTTACGATGTTAACATAATCAACTGAAATAAAAATAGACAATGGGGTCAACGCGATTAGATTAGATCTGGGTTTTTTTGGTTTTCACCTCTATTGATGGCCAATAGTATAAAGTTAGTGAAATCTGACCCTGTGCAATCGCGATGCGCAGAAAATGTTCAATGCTACTTCTTCAAACGCGAAACTTACCAGTTTTGTTTGTACAAATAGGCTTGCCTTTGACCGTAACCTCGCTTGTTTTTAAGCGATGATACGGTCTATATGGTCTAGGAACAACCTTATAGCAGCACCGTTGTTATTTGTTACATCATTATAACCTATTCATATTCATATTCCCACTGCTGGGACACAGGCCTTCTCTCAGAGAGAGAGGATGGGCCATCCATCATGCTGGTTCAGTGCATGTTGGTGAATTTTTGAGGTTGGACATACGACACTTACGATGTTTTCTTTCGTTGTTTTTGGCCGAGGATCGAACCGGGTGCCGTCAGATTATAAAGCGCGCATGCTACCGCTAGAACACCATCGCGTACTGTTATAATTATCAATATCAAACGTAAATTTGTTTTTAGTTTAAAAAAAATGCTTTACGATTTTCATTATTAGCAGCTCATTCAGCCCACTGCAAGGCATAGGTAAAAACCTTTTACATCAACCTTTCTTGTTTTGCGCTAATTTTGTTGCAGTCTTTTAGTTAAGCTTCTAAGCTTTACATCAATTTAAACGAATCTTGGATGTCAATATTAACCTACTTTGTCGTATCGATCTGATATTTTCCAAATAGGTATATAGTTTTTTTTTCAGATAAAATATTATTACCATATAAAAATGTCAATTAATACATATTATTAATATTACATAATTAATACGTCACAATTTAACAAACTAATTAATTCTAATTATAATATAAACTAATCTAGTCAAACAACCCGCCTCGGATCGTTCCTGGT
This sequence comes from Agriopis aurantiaria, assembly GCA_914767915.1. Taxonomy (NCBI): domain Eukaryota; kingdom Metazoa; phylum Arthropoda; class Insecta; order Lepidoptera; family Geometridae; genus Agriopis; species Agriopis aurantiaria. Next base: position 16,932,651 of record OU611982.1, on the reverse strand, counting down.
GCAAAAGTGCCCATAACACTGGCAGCATTCCCACGCTGAATGGCAATATAGGCAATGGCAATATGGGTATATAGTTATATATTATGTAATATCGACGACAATACAATAATTTTGTATCTTCATAGACATCATCGATGAGCCGGGCGGTGGAAAGTGGAAATCTTCAACTACGTAAATCAATTAAAACAACATCTCATAGAATTAAAATACCAACAATTAAAAGTTATTTTATTTATTTTATTACTAAGATATTTTTACCTGGTTCTATTATTAACAACGTGCATTTCGTCTTTTCAGGTCGCCAATTCAAAGCTCACAAGGTGATCCTGGCAGCATGTAGCAAACACTTCCAGGAACTGTTCGACACAGCCCCGCCGAGTCATGCCGGGGCATGCTACGTCATCCTGGAAGCCACTACGGCTGACAACATGCAAGCCCTCCTTGAGTTCATGTACAAGGGGGAAGTCCATGTCAGCCAAGATGCGCTATCTAGCTTTCTCAAGAGTGGGGAAAATTTGCAGGTGTGTATATTTTAAAATACTTACTAGTTAAACTTCGAGCCGATGTGGCCTAATGGTTAACAATATCATCAGATATCATTTATATAGTAAAGATTGGAATTCAGTTAAGTAAAACTTATTGCTATGCTACAATGCTGCGTTCTTTAAAGTGATGAAGTGTTTTGTAGAAGTATGAAATGTAATTATGTATGAAAGACTATATTGTAACTGTTAGAGTTTTTCATAGTACAATGCACAACCTTATGATATAAATTTAGATGTTCTTAATGAATGAAATGTGTTTAACTAAATTGTAAATGTTATAAGTTTTAGCAAATTATCCTTTATTGACCATTGAGGAATAAACTAAGACATAAACTTAAACATTCAGTTTAACATTTAACGTAAAATTACAGGTCAAAGGCCTGTCAATGGAGATGTCTCAAGACGCTTGGGTGAAGCAGCAGACCCAGCAATCAGGCGAGCGCCACCAGACCCGCATAAAGACGAGCCCGGTGTCTGGATCCGGAAACTGCGAAGTCCAGGAATCTGGACCACCCCAGCATAATGCAAGCTTCACACCGATTATGCCGTCATACATGCCGATGCATGGTGGCGGTGCAAACATGGGCCGATACCCTCCGCCGCTGCACTTGCCACATCCACCACATCGCAGACCAGCGCCGCCTAAGCCATCGCCTGCAGCGAGTCCGCATCCCAGGAATTACAGGTAACCTTGATAGACTTTCCTTATGGAGGCACTTCATATTGCTTATGTTTGCCGAATAAAATGACGCAGCTATGAAGTCTACTTTTTATTCGGAAAAACTATTAGATAATTATGTCAGTAAAAGCTTATAACTTTGTTAAGTTTAACATTATCACACGGGTATAGATATATGGCTTATGTCACCCGAGGATGGTGTAGCTTCCCAACAGTGAAAGAATTTTTCAAATCGGTTCAGTAGTTTATTCGATGCAAACAATCAAACCTTTCCTCTTTATAATATTAGTTATTAGTATAGATATAGTATGTTGGCGGAATGTCGTATTTGTTTGTGCACCATCAGATAATAAGAAGTGTGTTGATAGTAATAGTTGTGTTTGGCTACAAACATAATTTTCATCATCGTCATCATCATTTTAGCCGTAGGACGTCCACTGCTGGACATAGGCCTCCCCATATCGATGGGGATCGCTCCAAAAGGGCCAGTTGGAAGCGGCCTGCATCCAGCGTTTCCCTGCGTTCTCTTTTAGGTCGTCTGTCCATCTTGTGGGTGGACGTCCTACGCTGCGCTTACCAGTCCGTGGTCTCCATTCCAGAACCTTTCGGCCCCATCGACCATCTGTTCTGCGTGATATGTGCCCTGCCCACTGCCATTTCAACTTGCTAATCCGGTGGGATATTTCGGCGACTTTCGTTCGTCTACGGACACATAATTAAATTATAACATAATTTTCAGTAGCGCACAATTATGCTTGTTATTTACTGTTTTGATTTGTTGTATTCTAGTCTGATACCAAGGTCTTGATTACATGTAATTTATTTTTGAAATAAAATTCCATTTGCATTCCATTATTACTCTTATTTCTGATTCCGGTCTGATACCATTGATAGTTTTAGGGCCTTGATTAAATAATAGTAACTAGAATTTAGTCAGGGCTCTAAAACGAAATTTTAAGTAAGTCAGCAAAAAAAGGTTATGTTCGTTTATAAAACCACGGTTGACGCCACAGTTACACAATGAAACCAAAATATCCAAAGTATCAGGAGAGAAGTTCATTGGAGGTTCATATTGCAGACCATATTCTAGGAAAACTGTATTTGCAAAATGTACCCATACTTGAGTTATTGTGGTCATTTCGATTTTAAAAGCGTAGTAATATTATTACGAAAAAACTTCTCATTTTTCTTGATTTTTCTATATTTTATTATAAAACATACTTGTTAAAGTACTAAATATCTGACAGTTGACATAACTTTTTACATCTTTCTGACAAGTTTTTATTTGGATTTTCCAGGCAAAGTTCATCGTCATCCCATTGCGGCAGCGTGGCTGACGAGCCGGACACGCGGTCATCCCCCGGCGCCTCCCAGCGGTACGACGACAACAACCCCGACTGCACCTCAACCCTCAACAACCCGATCAAGAACAACGGATACGAACGCAGTGCTTCGGCCAACGACGAAATTATGGAACGGATTTCTAACGACCAAGGTGCCGAAGGTTTGTAACGGCCCGTTAAAGGGGCGAGGATAGTAAATCGCAAGCACTAACAATGCTATCAGAGTCTGAGCTTGCACTCATAATGTCACTAACATCCATCATCAGATCAACTACGTTACTATCAAATGGCTGGGGATCATTTTGATGTAAAAGTATGGCGCAAGCAAAAGGGAGACATAATATCTTCACCAGTGTATGGTTGATGATAAGTGTGTTAACTTTTTTAACGTATTAGTCCAGATATTTCTTCCATCTTTAACATTTGCATCATCAAGAGCCACTAGGTTAGCATCGAATGGCTGGAAATATCATTTTCATCATTGTTAACGCCATCGTCTTCAGTTGTTCAAATTTTAAAATATTTCAGATTTGCGGGTAAAGACTGAGAACGACTACCACGCGCCTAACTACAACACGTCTCCACCACCCGCCACGTCCATGCCAGCTACGAACTACCACGAGAAGCCTATCACCACGTCACCACAGCCAGCCAAGCCAAGCCCCGATATCTGGCCCGCTAAGATTATTACGAGCAAGTCTGGAGGAATTGCTACGCCCGATGGTGAGAAATTTTGTAGATATGTTCAAGTTAGTTTACTGGTACACACCACGTATTATTAGAGAAGAAAACATCGGTGTCTAATACTGTGCTTACAATTTTTTGGTTATATTGTTTTTCAATCGCGTAATAGAAGAAAGTTTCTGAGTACCAATTATTTTTCATGTTGCAATTTTAAAACGCAGTGCAAAAAAAAATACGCACAAAATGTGTGAGTTGATTATTTAGATGAAAACCATAACGCAATAAACTGCCATCTCCATTTACTCTACTGGAGCAGGAATGCCAACGGCTCAAAGCCACGTTCAGATATTTCAAGGAGCTGATTAGCTTGAGTATCTAGTTAGTCGGAAGAGTGTAAAATTGTAGGATTTCAGTACAGGAGCCTACCACAATCTCTTAAGATCCTTTTTAACTCTTATATTGTGCTTTTTTTGATACCATCGCTCAACAACAGTGAAAGAAAACATCGTGAGGAAACTGGTATGTCCAAGAATCTCGAAAGTTCAAAGACATGCAGCCTGCCAGCTTCCTTGTTTCCTGATATAACCTGGGCCTTTTCAAGGCCAGAGTGAATAGGTATCTTCTAAGTCTGCTTGCTTCATCTTCAACCACATCGTCGCTTACCAACAGGCGAGTTGGTGGTCAAACGCGGACTTATCAGCGTTAACAAAAAAAAAAAAGACATGACATTCAATAACATGAACTGGGCTAGCACGGTGGATAATGGCCCACCCTCTCTCTCTCTCTGATAGAAAACCTGTGACCCAGCAGTGGGGACAAGATTGGCTGATAATGATGAGTGTGCTCTTATCCTATTCTATCTACAGTATCGAGTGTAAAAAAATAAATTAAGATGAAATAATAAGTCTTAAGATGTGAAAAGCTATATACCTACGAACTTGTTATAGAACAATAATTATTGTCATGTTTTTCATAAAATTTCCAGGTAAGAAGCTAAAATGTCCATACTGCGAGAGACTTTACGGATACGAGACCAACCTGCGCGCGCACATCCGGCAGCGGCACCAGGGCATCCGCGTGCCCTGTCCGCACTGCAGCCGCACGTTTACGCGCAACAACACCGTGCGTCGGCACATCGCCCGCGAGCACCGCCATCAGGTGGCCAGCCAGCACATCGCGGGCCCACTGCCCAACCACACGCAGTAACGAGCCACTTCATAACTACACTATGCGAACACTAGGGGCAGATTCAAGGAGCAGACAGGCGTTGACAACTTCTGATGCCACCTCCACGGTCCTATTTTTGCGCGATTGAAATTATCTCGCTGTCTCTTCAATTAGAGTAAGAGTAACCGAGATAATTTCGAGTGTGATCAGCCATCTTTCAAACAAGAAAATGCATAACTGCGCCGTGATTAAAGTGAGATGGCATGTCATCGTCATCGTCACATTTTACTACTCTATCAAAAGTGGTGGTAATATGTGTTAAAACATGTTAATGACACAACTTTTTATAGAGTAGTACACGGAGCGTGGCAATCTCTCATCTTGAGCAATGTGAGCCATTGCTTAGAAGAAGTATTGTATGCTATCTCTTTTTTGAATCTGCTCCGTGCTCCACATGAACTTTTCTTAGTTCTATTTTCAACATAACTACCTCTGCTCATTCGGGCTGGCACGGGCGACTGTCTATCTACCTCTATCCGTATACTTTTTAAAACTCGATTGATGTTCGATTCGTTATCGAAATTTTAAATCATTAGTCGCCCGAGCCGAGCTGGCCGTGTGTAACGTGTGAACAATAAGAATACCTCGTTGGCATATTATGTAACAGTATCTACCTCAGAATTTGATCTTAAGATTGTTTAAGGTTTTGGAATCGCGCGATAATTGTTACTTAATTTAATATTCGAGTGTGACTATGAATGGTTGCTCAGTCCTCGTCTTTGTCGGGTGGGTACGTGTTCTGAACATCGTACCTCGTTGCATCCTCACCGCGACAAAGTACCTTAGTTATTTTGCAAACGTTTAGTTGTATCCAGTGACTGTGAAACGAAAGTTACCTTGTCGATTTAATTTGAGCTCTCGGTCGAGTATGACATAGCTTGTATAAAATAATCTGAGCTAGGGATCTTAGAAATGATGTTGAGACTGATGGTCATAGGCTAAGTGTATGTAAATAATAGGAGAATGTTGTAATTCGCCTTGGCCTAGGTTGAAACATGCGTATAGCGCACTGTGGCAAAACTACCTCTGTTTATTTCTATTACTACATAATTTTAAGCTTGCATTTCTGTATTTACAACCATTATGACAATAGACTAAAGATACAGTTTTAAGTTACATCATCCAACATATCTGTGATACAATAGCGAACCGGCTTCATTAAATATTTTCTCATTTTGCCACATTGTCGTAACAAGAGAAAAAGGAGAAAGAGAGAATATACGAAAGTAGTGTTTCAGCAGTTTTGTACTGTACAGTGAATTATGGACGGTTTTAGTTTTGTACAAAGTACAATTTGCCCTAGATACATAAGTAGTTAGGTAAAAAATCGTGTTAAATTTTTTGCATGTAAGGTTCGATGCGTGAATGTGTTTCAAATCCATTTCTGTCGTTCGTAAAGGGCTCGCCTGGACGGATGTTACTATTGAGACCAAATATTATATGTTTCAGGTGTGGTGTCGATTTTAACATTCCGTTTGATATTTTGTTTTTTCTATCGTAGTGCATTTAGATGAAGGCCACTTACTACTTCTATATTCCTAGTCATTTCGAGTGCAACCAGTTGAGATTTTTAACGAAGAATAATTATTTAAATGGTAATTGTAGAGGCTTTCGTCGGTGTCTTTGTATTATATTTTGTTGAGTAGACACTGGCGATAGTTCTGCTGCTATACATGGTTTAGTTACAGCGCATGATCCAGTGCCAAATATCCTCAATTTTAAGTTCACTTTAATTTGTATTATTTATTTCATTTTTTTAAGTGTGAATGTAGCGACTGTGTGTATTATTCCTGATATTTAGGAATTAGTTGCATTCATATTTATTATGATATTTATGATTTTTAAGGTACAGTTATTAAATGTATATTTACGATGCTTTACTAAAGGCTCAGTTACATATTTTATAATTATTTTAGTTTCTGTTATTACCATTTAAAAGACAGCGTTTTAGTTATCTTTGAGTGGTTATGTCGTTTGTTTAAATAACTTTCGGTATGTGAAAAATATTACCTCCGTCATTTTACTAAGATTTATTTGCATAAAAACTATTTTAATCCCTTTTGTTACAAAAACAAATTATTAATGCATAATAACTTTCTATGCACTCTTTATTTTAACTGTCCAATGATGAACTCTGCTTTGTTATACAAAAATTGTTTTACGAAATAATAATCATTAAAAAAATTCGCTACGCCATTTCAACAACCAATTTTAACTGCTTTGCTGTACAAAAGTTTTCAAAATTCCGTTATGACCAAAATTGTGAATAAGGCATCAGTTTCAAAAATGACGTAGGTAATATTTATTTTCATCACACCCTAGTATCAATAGACCACATAGAAGCTAAAACTGTTTATTTACCAGATATATTTATTTAGATTTTGAAAAGACAGGTTAGATGGAAACCTGTATTTTGTACACCATAAAGAACACTGTTCTAATTGATATTTTTTTAAATCTCCTTAAGAATATATCCAAAAATATCTTTCCCAAATACTATTTTAGAGTAAATCTATATTGATTTGATATAATCGTACTGCAATGGGTCAAGGAAAGCTAGTACAAAGTGGCGAGTGTAGAATATACAATATATTTAAAACAAAAAAGTTATAAAGCAAAAAGCAACGTAAAATATATGAGTGTCTTATTTGCTTGTAATAACAAATTATATAACAAAAATATATTTCAGGGAAAATTTACTTCACAGACTTACAAAGTGACTATTTGTTCATCTTACGTTTTAAATTGTCATGTTTTATGGGAGACAGGAATGTTTTGGGGTGATTCACGATGGAAGGTGATGTAGAAGTTTGTTATTAGTGTATCATTGCTTTGAATATCTTAGTGCGGTGCATCAACATCGAAGTTCATGAGGGTCAGAAGTTTACCTAGAGACCTCACCTTATTTTACGAATTGTTCAGTTGACTGAAGCGACTGTAAGCTAATGTTAAAATTTTACTTTTCATTTTTATTGGCATTATTTTTGGTAAGTGTATTATTGTTAGGACAAAATTATTTTGCTATTTCAATAACAAAATTGTTAACATTTTGTTTTATTATTGTAGAATGTTCTATTTTTGTCTTTTCGTTTTGTTCTTATGAATTCAAAATTCATAGTTGTGATTTCTTTCGACATAAAATGTTTAATTTGTGATACGTAATTTGAGAAATTGCATTAATGCATCCTGTTTTAATAGCTTTTTATTTGATCTTTCTTTTGTTAGTTATGAGGGTTAATTGTTTGATATGAAGGTTGCATAACGTACGCGATGGCACTTAATGGTTCGCTGGATTTTGAAAACGATCATAAAGATTTGCTTCTTTCTATACTTAGTAAGGTACGTAGATTACAATTCATCAACGTTTGGTCAATTTGAATTATGTGGAAATATGTCGGGAATTCTAAATTGTTTGTGAAAATGTTTTGATCGTAAAAAACTTTTACTGTGTGAATCTGGATTTTGGATAACGTATCTAAGTTAAGTTATGGCATTGTTATAGCTAATTAGTGGACAAGATTACTAGTGGTCCCTATTAGTCGTAATGTTACATTTGATGTGTTAGGTGAATTCACAATTTAGTCGGTGTATTGCAATCCTTTAGAGTTTGGACCGATCTCCAATACAGTTGTAGCTATGTTTGCATCGTATGGTTATACATTGCTGGTCAACATTACGTTTAACTTCACGATGCAAATTTATTGTGTTTTACCTGTCAGCAAAAAGATTCAATTTGATTTCAAATCAGTTGGCAATTCTGACGATTACACCATTGTTGTTAATGAACCTTTTTTCTCGGTAAAACATGCATTTATATCATTTTTCGTTGTACTGACAGGCAATTTTAATGTTTCGTTAATTTTAGGGTTTAATTATAATGTAAATAAATCGCGATGTGTCGTGATGGTAAAGCCAAAGATTATTACGGGTATGGTGACCCTCTGCCGTCACATTGGCTATGTGGATACCTTATTTGATATTAAAACTACTTTTAGTGAAAAAAATGACAGTTGGAAAAAATATTAAAATTTTACGAATGCGTAACAGAAGGCGCTGCCTTAAAACTGAAATATTTTTTCTTGTTTTATTTATGTCATTGCTGTTTTTGAGCTTCAACAAAAGAGTCAAAGTAACGTACCACATAGCCTGCTTAGCGTAAGTTTATCTACCTCGAGGAATAAAAAATAGATTTAAGTACGCTTTCTAAGTAGATTTTTATATGAAGAAAAAATATAAAATACTTTTAGACTATAAGTTTATGCGTTAGTAAAAACAAGTACAAATACGCTACCTCAGGGTTCAACTGTTATAAATTCAGAATAGTTATAATGGTATATAATAATTTACCTCCTTCACTGTGTGTTGTTCCATTTTACAGCAGTTTACTCTATCTTGTAACAAAACCTAAGACAAAACTGTATTATTTTGTTATATTATTTCTGTGTTATAATTATGTGCCACTTATGTTGTTTGAAATTCATTTTGAATGTCGAAATAACGTACTCTGTAGCAAGTTATTGAATCTCTGCAAGGTAGTTTGTGCTCTCAACTCAGTGTATGCTCAAAAGAGGTTTATACATCGACAACTTTGAACTCTGCGAGCTCTATAGAGCTGAGTTGACGGTCTAAAGCTTAGTTCGTAAGTTGTTATTAGGTTAGGTTAACAATCTCATTGATGTACCTCATTTTAAGCACAACTCTTAGGAGATCGGTCGCAAGCATTACCACAACGTAATCTAATAGTACCTTCCTTCACTCTCCGGAGTATAAAACCTTTTTAATCATAATTTTATTATTATTACTTTTTCCCAGTTACTTTTTTGTTTTGCATAGATGTTACTATGTTTTAAGGAGATGAAAAGAAAATTGATGAATATTGTTTGTTAGGTTTCTGCGAATTAAAAAATTGTAACAAAATTATTTTTTTGGTTATTTTATTTTTGTTTCCTTTTTTATACCTATTTTTGTTTTTCATTCGAAAAGTTACACCCGTCCATCGTGTTTAATGTTTATTGTATTAAATTTAAGAAAATAATTTAAGGAATTGACATTTAAGTACCTAATTATTCGTACCGTATTATAGTTGCACTTATCTGGACAGGAAATATTTAAGTACATATTACTTAATAATTAATTGGATGTCTTATATTTTAAGGGTGCACGTAAATTGAGCCAATCGCGAAATTGTCTCGAAGTCTCTACGAATTTGATAAAAAAATTAATGTTTCTTCGCGTTAATGTTATGTAAAATATAAAGTTATGCTCACTTCTTCACTAGATTAAATCACAGGACGCGAAGTGAAAGAAAAATGTTGATGGCATCTGGAAAGATTAAGTAATCTGGAAAGAAAGGTATTGAGTTTGTTTCAGTCATTATACTATTAAATTTTAACTTTTCATAATGATGCTGGCTAAAGTTTGACGTTTCAAAGTCAGGGTGCCATTTCTTAAAGTCTTACACGACTGTAGATATTTAAAACATTACTTATATTTCACTTAAAATATTACACCTAAATGTTTAATCTTTTCATCTTGTTAAGTTCAAGAGGTAAGTCTCGATGTCGCGTAAATCTGTTCTTGGTGTCATCTTTGTATTAGTGTAACTAAAATAATTACGCATAAAAATTAGAACAACGAGCACTCTGTGGGACAAAAACTAAAGTACAAATTTCTGAAGTCTTAAAGAGTTACTGCCAGTACAAATTAATTAAAGAAAAAAATTTGAAAAATAAATAAAAAAATATCTGTTTTATGTGGTGTTGCCAAATCGTATATTTTGAGGCATCAGTTAAATTAATTTAGTGTAGGTTACGTGGGAAGTACAAATAACAAATCAGATAATTATCGATACCTTATGTACAACAGCCCGTGTTGGACGAGCGGTTGGCTGAAATATTTTAAGTTATGGAAACCGAATACGTTTTGTTTTGTTTCAAAAGGGTATGTATGATAGTGAACATCAGTAAGTGGTCAAAGAGAAGGAGTTAGGCGAGTAAACCTGGATGGTTGTAAAACTAAGTAAGTAGGATTTTGTACGTAGTGAGATAATGCTTAGATGAAAAAGGTCGGTTCGGTGGTCTATGTCTGTAAAGGAAAGTGATTGTCTGTGATTTTTTTAAGCGACTTTTTTATATATATTATAATGGAAGAATATATAATTCTTTAACAGTAAGAATAGCACTACTTGTGATTTTACATTTGATACTTATAATTTGACTTCATTTTTTGTACTATAAATATTAAACGTAGCGAGTGGTGTAGAGAATGCGGGTTGAATGTACATAACACTTTTCATTGTGTATAAATTAATTTAATTGGCACATGCCAAGCTGTCCTCGTAGATATTGAGCTAAAATACTACCGAACCATCACCTAAAACAGTAAAGTAGCTAACAGACGTGTAGATTTGATTGACGGACCGCCGTCCAACCAACGGGAGAGAAAGAGTGAGAATAGCATATTTCCCTCTCTTTCTCTTCCGTTGGTCAGACAGCGGTAGAGGTCAACCATATCCACACGTCTATTAAGCCTAAGATATCCAAAACTAAAACGGTACCGCTCTTTGAGGACGTCATACCGAATCTGATTCAGAATCCGGGGTACCTAATATTTATTGAAATTGACTCGTTCTCTACAATAATTTCGTTAGATGTACCTATAAATCAAATAGTTCAATATGTAGAGCTCAGTTTCTATGAGGGATTGATGTTCTTGACATCAGGCGGATTTAATGGTTAGACCACAAAATGCTTGTTTGTTTCGTCGCGGTCACTCCAAACCGCCTCTCTACGGCTTATACGAATTAATAGGAATATTTGGAGGCCCGCGACTTGTACGGTAATTTACGGTATTTAGCTGAAATTATTTTGTGCGTTAAAATAACCGGTATTTATTACCGGTATCTATAGCGAATTTTTAGTGTGGTAATATTTTGTCGTATTCTGTTAGTTATATGTGGTAAAAGTAGTTAATAACTGTTATGTTTGCTTTTGGAGGCTTAAATTGCTGAGTATTTTGCCGCGTTTTTGTTATAGATCGGGCCGTTGAGCTTTGAAAGGAATTATGATTGCGTTTCTGTCTCCAATTTCTTAGCGCATCTCTTATGTAAAAACAATGTTAATTACCCGAAAGCACCATGTATATATTATGAATATGTAACTACTTTATACCATATTTATAGTAAATTTTAATAAGATGAATTCCGGTCTCTACATGGTGATTTCCTCAGTGTTAATTTTGAGTCTCTATAAATAAGGGTTTAAATCTGGACATAATTTAGCAATCCTTTTTTTATTAAAACCAAACCTTCAAAAATATTTTAAAATATCAGGAAATATTATGAGGAAATATAATGTCATCAAAAACTAAACATTGTTGATCATTGCAGCAATCAGGAATAAATATAACAATTTTATATAATTATGTGTCCAGATTTTAGCCAAACCATACTGACAGTTTTGTTTTATAGCTAAGACCTAAAACGGTAGTTGCAAAACAGTACCTGTTTAGGTAAGATTTAAATGCGGTATACCACATTACGGAGTGGGCTTTAGAATTGTAATACAGGTATTTATAATTAATTGTCCATTTGTGCACTAATTATAAAAGCGTAAAAAATAGGATAATGACAAACAGTACATACCTATAATCCCACACATCCTACATACAATCAGAATAGGTCTAGATATATATTGAAAAATTTGTTCCATTGTGGAATTCTTAATAAAAAAATGTTGCTAAAATAAATAAAATAACATTGTTTTATTTCTAGTTCTAGTATGGTTATACTACTTTTATTTACTTAAACCCAAAATATATACGTAAGTACATATTCCAAGCCGAAAAACAACCCTAAGAGTGTGGAATCCTTAGAAATAAGCAGAACCCCAATTGAATCTATTATCGTCTTATTTTACAACTGTTCCGCTCGTGACATAGTTAAAATACAGTCGGTCCCTGAGATAATCCGTCTGACAGTTGCAATAATATTGTTAATAGTGAATGAAAAGATTTTCATTTATTATTTTACTGTGGTACTAGCGAACCTTGGTAGACAGACGCAATGCTGCCACAGATCATTGTACCAAAAAAAAACCTGAGCAACACGTTCATTAACGTCAGTCTTCGCTTAACATCAGGCGACGTGGCGGTCAAACGTAAACCTATTAGGTAAAAAAAAAAAAAAAAAAATAAACAGCGCCACCACTACTAGGTGTAGCTAAAAACCATCCATACACATAAGTAAAGAAATCTTCAAAATTGGTCAAGCCGTTTAGGAGAAGAATTGCGAACACACGCACCGGAGTTTTATGTATAAAGACTAGCTGTTACCCGCGACTTCGTACGCGTAGACTTTCACCTAAATTTTCAACTCCTTTTAGTCCCTTTAATTCAGCCTTTTCGCAATATAATGTCTTAATCTTTGCAACCGCAAAATTTTAACCGCCTACTGTTATTTTCAAGCAATCTCACTTCAGAGCTAGTTCCAATTTCAATGCGATAAAATGGGTCCAACATTCTGGTATAATTATTAAGTAGATGTGGACAAAAAGTTTTTTTAATGCTATAGGTGGCAAACAATCAGACGGGCTGCCTGATGGTAAGCAGTCACCGTCGCCTATGGATACTTGTAACACCAGAGGCACCACAACTACCAATGTTGATTTCTATTATCTTTGACTAGCGGTTTGCCCAGGCTTCGCACGGGTATTTAACAAAAAAAATATAGACATTTTTTTACACCTTGAATTACATCGTTGGAATTTTAGTAAGGATCCCAATATTTTTTTGAAAATATGATATAGCCTATGTCACCCGGGAATAGTGTAGCTTCCCAACAGTGAAAGAATTTTCAAATCGGTTTAGTAGTTTCGAAGCTAAGATAATATTTTTGTTGTAATTTTTATGTTATCCTTGTTTTGTGGTATTTTAATAAAGAGTTTTGTATTGTATTGTAAGCCTATTCAATGCAAACAAACAAACAAACAAAGTAACAATCAAATCTTTCATCTTTATAATATTAGTATGGACAACTACGTTGCCAAAACTTTGTTTTAACTTCGTTATCTATTAACTCACCTTTTGAAGAACCACATGTTGTAGCTACTCGTAAACAACGCGGAAACTACCTTATTCCACATTTTGTAGGTGTGTGCCAAAAAAAAGATCGCGTGAATCGCACAGTGTGCGATTTCCATTGATCTATGATAATGTGGATGAGCTTTCAGGCGTTGGCAGCTAGTGCAACGATAATACCGTGACGCTGGCATCAGAACAAACAGTTCTTCTGTTCACTCCGCGGCATTTGGGATTGTTGACAATTCTTACAGCTCTAAGCTGCAATGCATCAAGAGGCTCGAGTTGATACTTGAGTGCTCCGTTCAAAAGATGGGAGCAGTACTAAACGTGGGGTCGAACTTGCGCTTTGTAAAGCAAAAATGTCAACTGTTTTTTTTTAAGATAGGCCATGGTATAATAATATACTCCGCCAGGTATAGCGCTCCGAGAAAAAATTTCACGTGGGCGTCCCGCAATGATGTCGTCAATGTCATGGATACACGTACACGTGCATAAGCAAGAGCAGAATAAGTAATTTACAACAAGTTCGAGAGAGGTTCTCTCTATGATTTTCTGTGTTAACAGTAGCGTGAAATTATAACTCCCTAAATATCCGTATATTACCTGTGGGAATCCAATAAATCAATGTGGTTTTGATAAAATTGTGTTTAATATATTCAATTCGTGCTTAACTTGCTTGAGCGGACAAACCAAATGACAATTGAAATGCTTTTTGTATTTTATTTAATAGTTTTTTTTTTAACCCAGTATCTGTGTTTGTTACAATAAAGTGGCAACTGGACAGTGACGTCATTGCGGTACAACTCCCAGAGCGTTAGACCTTGTTTTCTTGGATCATGCGATAGGCAATCAGGTCTATTTAGAAATGCAGCCTTCATTGCTCTTACTACATAGTATTATTTTACAGATAGGTACCTACCTACTTACAAGATTACACATTATTCCACCTTCGACCACATTTTTGCGACATATAGTATGCCTATGTCTATTTAAATTATTCGCCTATTGAATAATAAATCAGCCATTTATAATTTCTTTTCCTTCCGCATCATTATTAGTAAATGATTTTATTTAATGCGAGAATCCTTGAAAACGTAAATGGCAACATTTATGTTGGTACAATCTGACTTAATTCAATTGACCATAAAAAATATGTAAGGAAAGTTAAGAAGTTCTGGAAAGTTAAGGTCGAAGTAAGGACAATTCATCTACTTGAGGTAGATAATATGATTTAAAAGCGTTCAGAAGACACTACGCGATCATCATCAACAGTACATTGTTACCCCAGGGGTGAAAGTACCTTATTTAGTCCCGAGACGGGGTTTGGCTAATAGTTCGAGGGACTTAATAAGTTTTTAACCCCGAGGTAAACACTGTGCTTTTCATTACGAATACAAGGAAACTAAAAATAAAAAACATGAACTGACTAAAGAAATTATGAGTAAACTTTATTTTACATAAATCAACATTTTTGGTGTGAAGTATATTCAGGGCCGGATTTAGGGGAGGGCAACCGGGGCGAAAGCCCCGGGGCCTCCACAAACGGGGGGCGCCCACAATAGAGAATTCAAAAAAAAATTCTTTCAAATTCCAACTAGTTAACACTAGTAAGCAGTCTTTTCCTTTGATATTTGTTTTTTTTTGCTCTTTCACCTTTACCTACAGCCTACAGTACTTTATACATACATGATTATTTGATTATATTAATCTTAAATAACAGAAATCATTGATCTATATTTGTTGCCCCGAGGCCTCTGGACCTCTAAATCCGGCCCTGAGTATATTTAAAGTTTGTGGTATAATTAGAGCAATTACTTATATTAAGTCAAAGGTTTTTTTCCGGGTATATTGATATTAGATATTTTCCACTACTGCTTTAGCCTTTTCTCTTATGAAATCAGGCGTTAAATCCATAATCAAATCAAATGATCTCATTGTGTTTATACAAATCTGCTATATACGGAAGTATAAACAAAACTCTACAATGAAGATTGGATACCCGCCATTTTTTTTGAACATCCTGACACTGGCAAAAGCACGAGAAGTGCGGGACCATAATACTCTGAGAAAAAAAAAAGTTGGAACATGGTTCATTACAAATGTGAACATGGAACTAGTTTTTTTTTTTATTTGAGTGTCTATCAGTTGTCAACTATGTCACTGTCAGTTGAAAGTGATTCTCCCTAGGGCTGAAATTTATTACTTTCAACCCGCTATTATTTAAACCATGTGTGCAAAATTGTCCCCAATATTTATTAATTTATGTTATAACAATAATATAGTTATTATACAATCATAATATAGTAATTAATTACGTAAATACTTTAAAAAAAACTAAAACTTTTAGGATTACACTAAGTAGTATGAACTACATCTATTAAACAAAGTCGGGTTAGTTACACCATTTATAACTCAAGAACTCAAGCTGGACTGATTTTCATGATCTTTGAATTGTGGTTGGTGTCGCTACCAAGGAGGTTGCTTCAAGGAAGTATATGACGCGGGTGAAACCGTGTACTAGCTAGTTTTAAATATAGTCAAATACATAATAACCAAATAGTTTAATTACTTATTTATACATATGTAATAAGTACTCATTGAAAAAAAACTAGTTCACTTTAAGATTTTTGCTAAGATTCTAACAGGTTAACACCATAAATCTTGGGCAGCAATTACCTCGTTTTAAATAAGTAAGTATCTAAATGTTTTAATGAATACAATACTAGTTGTTTCGGTTGGATATGTTTGTAATCTAGATATGTTATAAAATGTTCTAAAGAAATAATATCACAAAGTATGAGTTTTTGGGCGGGCAATGGAGAGAGCTGTGCTCGGAGTTTCCTTGCGCGATACCAGTCACCGTCATAGCTATTAAAATTTGCAAGATGAAGTGACAATGGGCGGGCCACATCGCTCGAAGAACCGATAACCGATGGGGAAGAAAGGTTCTTGAGTGGAGACCACGAACCGGAAGACGCAGCTTAGGTTCGTCCCACTAGATAGACCGACGACATCGTGGGAATCCAGTGGATGTAGATGACAGGCTGAGTGGAGTTCTAACCGGCCTCCAGGAGGCCGGTTGGAGGTCTAAGTTCAGCAGTGGATGTCTTCTGGCTGATGATGATACGTTTTTTACCCCCGACGCAAACAGAGGGGTGTTACAAACTTAACGTGTGTACTCGTAGTGTCTGTGGTATCGGAACTCCCAAACGGCTGAACCGATGTTGATTAAGTTTTTTTGTTTGTTTGAATAATAACTTGTTCGGCAGTGCTATTAGCTATGATTCAAGAAAATTTGTTTGGTCATTGAATATTACGGCTTTAAATTATTTATTTTTTTCATTAAATATTGAATAATAGGCTTATAATAATAATAATAATAAACGCAGGGGCGGCTTTATGGCGAGCCGTCGGTGAGTGGCGACACCGCGTACCCCGATTCCATGGGTCTAAAACCCCAGAGACCCAGACCCCTGGCTTGCCTTAACCGGCCGTCTGGGGGTGGAAACCGCAAGAGCTAAAAACCTAAGCTCCAGGGTGGAAGTGTTAAAGGGCATAACGCCGCTAGTAGCTCTTAGTGAAAGTGCAGCACACCTCTCGACACCCTAAGCCACCCACGTCAATGTTGCCCTTCCGGTGCCAATATGCGGCAGCCATTATGGGGGGCCCATTTAGTGAGTGGCAAGTCATCACCTGCCTAAGTATTTTGAAATGAGGCATAATTGGCAGGTGCCGTACCTCATACCATAGATCTGTTATCCCATCCACAAGTTGTTCACCTCAATAGCCTAGACGTTTTATAACCTATACTGTACAATAGTTTTATAATCCATTTTATACACATTCAATGATATTGTATTTTATATTCAACGGGGCCTCTTGGTGTTGGCTTCGGCCCCACCAATGCCTACCAAATGTCCGGGCTAGACCCGTGTTTATATTGAAATAAAGTGTTATAATAATAAATAAATAAAATGTCTTTATTTCAGGCATGGAACCCATATTATTACACATAAATTCTACAGTTAGTAAAGAAAATTTAAAATTGATTATAGTTAGAATTATAATAATAATATAAAATTATTAAAATTGTTAAATTTTTGTTAAAATTACAATAATAACACAAAATAGTTAAAATTATAATGATAAAATTGCGTAATAATAATATCACAGTAATTTTCGGTTCGCAATCCGGTGCACTGTCAGCCACGATTAAAAAATCGGGCTACCGAGGTAGTCCCCCATGCACTGCAATATGCCGTTCTTCGAACCCCTCAGCCCTGCCCAGAAGGAAGCCACTCTGGATCTGATGACAGCAAAGAAATCCGGAACCTTTATGTTCGACCACCTCGCCTGACGTTAAGCGATGATGCGGCCTTTGCTAAAATACATATTTTTATCAAATGATGCGGTCTACGATAGAGCACGCTTGCCTAGAAGAAACCAATTCTCTCGCGATTTGAAAACGCCTTAAACACCACTAAACTACCTATCAACTAACTATATATGTATGTATATCAGTCTTTGGCAGCCATATCACAAGCTTTGCTTAGTTTGGGGTCAGATGACCGTGTGTGCAAAATGTCCCAAATAGTTGATTGAATCAGGCGTTACTTTGCGGAAGTCCATTTTAAATGTGTATATGAATTTCTAGTGTAATTCCGCTTCTACACTCGCTGTCCCAAATATTTATTTATTTATTTATTTATTTATCCACCTGTAAATATCTGTAATATGTAACTATCGGGGAACACCCGTTCAGAAAACAACAGAATCAATATACATAATTATCATTAAATCAGAAAAAAAAATACGTCTAAGTCAAAGGAAGTTGCTTCAAGGAGGTTGCATTGTTTTCATCTTTCACTGGCAAATAGCTCAAAGCAGATTGCTGATATTATAAGGAGTAATGTAGGCTAATTTTATCCCGGATATAACGCGGTTGAACCTTTGGGGCGCAGCTAGTTAACAATAAACAGTTGTACAGTCGTACAAATTTATTTAATTATTTTTTAAATATTGTTTCTATGTAGGTAAACACCTACAGTCATATCTATTTTATGTACAAGAATCCAGCCTAATTTCAAGTTATACCAGTGAACTTCTGTCCAAAGTAAACCACTATAATTGTCAATTTGTTTCTCTTTCGCAGTAAAAAGATCACAAATTGTTCATAATATTCGAAAATCGTCACGATCGTTTAGAGCGACAAGGTACTTCAACGGTGATAAGTTGATAATATTTGAAGTTGTAAATGTTGTATCAAACATGTTACGTATGAGCTTACAGGATGGCAACCTATATAAGCTCCGGACGGTATGTGGTAAGTATTCAGTCAGTGAATTACTCTAGCATCAACAATGGCAGCTAAGGTAGGTACAAGAAAAGCTGGAGAGTATATTGAGAAAGTTTTGGAAAAAACAATCTCAGTATCAAAATTTTTATTTACTTGATTTCCTGTATTTTTTTGTTATTTTTTATTCTATTTTATTTTGTAGCTTTTCTATTTTTAGTCAATTTAAGAGCCTGGTCTTAGCCAAGTAAAAAATATATCTCAGTGTCATTATTAAGATTTTGCTCGATTTTTATTTTGGCTGGGAACGAGCTCAATATAATTCCAATAATCATCCAACCATTTATTTTAATAGATCGTCATCGTGATTTTGCCAGACTATTTCCCGAAATAAGTTTTTTTACAGCAAGGCAAAGAAAAAGATTAACTATTATCTTGTAAAACTTTGGTATTTCTATTTATTTCTTTTTGTCTTTTATAAAGTGTTTTTGATGCATACCTACCATTTGTTCAACCTAGTGGATGACTAGTAGAAAATGTTTAGCATTAAGTCCTCCAATTGTACATATCTACTTAATTTGTTAGTGTGCAATAAATTATTAAATAAATAAATAATAAATAAAACCTTTGTAAAATTTCCTCCGTAGTCATCATTATATTTTCTGATTGTAGCTATGTATTTGTATGTCCTTGATTTTATAAAAATTTGGTTCTGAAATATCTTGGCCAAGCAATAATGAGATGTGTCAATTCTAAACAAAAGGATGCATTATTTAATTTAACGTGATCAGAAAAATAATGACCACGAAAGAGCACGCACAAAATTATGAGTTTTGTAGATGACCATGAACGCACATTTAAAATTCATAGCCATATGCTAACTGCTCGTCCCATGCGTAACAAAGCGTCCATGATCAATGCAAAATCACAAAATATACATTGGAACTGTATCTTTTCTTGTTTTAACTACACATATAGCAAAGTACTTTACTCAAGTCAAATAGCAGTTGTAGCGGTATTGAAGTGTAGCAACATTTAAAATATGCTAAGTTTTACATTTTTGTTGCAGTTCGTCGTAGTGCTCTGCGCGCTGGCAGCCGCCGGCCAGTGCTCGGTGGTGCCCGTGGCGCGAGCAGACGACTACTCCAGCTTCCAGTACGACGTGGCAGACCCCAGCACCGGCGACTACAAGAGCCAGGTGGAGACCCGCGCCGGTGGCAACGTCGCCGGACAGTACTCGCTGGTCGACCCCGATGGCACCAAGAGGACCGTCGACTACACCGCTGATGACAACGGATTCAACGCTGTCGTCAGCAAAGCTCCGATTGTCGCCGCTGCGCCTGTTGTGTCCACCCCCGTCGTTGCCGCCGCCCCCACTGTTGTTGCTGCTCGCTCCTTCCCCTACTCCGCCACTTATCCTTCCGCCTACTCCACTGGCTATCCTTCCGTCTACTCCGCTGGCTATCCTTCCGCCTACCCCGCTGGATATCCATCCGTCTACTCCGCTAGCTATCCTTCCGTCTACTCTGCTGGCTACTACCCCTCAGTGTACCCCGCCTACCCTAACGCGGCTCCCGCTGCTCCCGTTTACTACAAGTAAATATTTCTTCATACCTCGTAACCTGTTGTTTTTGTTTGTAAATTTATACATGTTCCTAAGTACGCGTGTATAAGTAAAAATAAAAAGTGAAACTACCTAATGTAAATTTTTTATTTAATTAGACCTCCTGTTAATATGGTTGCAGAAATCGTCCATTTTGAGATAACTGATACAGTGAGCAGCAGATACTATGTATAGGTAATTAGGTACTCTTTACAATGATATTTTAAATACATCTCATAGAGTACTATGAACATATTTATAATAGTATTTTAATATAGTCCATAGTTCAATAATGATTAACATTTCACGTTAAGAAAACCACAGAAAAAACTTAGTCAAAGTTTTTTTCTTACCCTAAATGTTTGAATATTAAGACTAACAATAATATTTAGAAAAATATAGAACTTCGTAACATGTTTTAATTTATGTAAGTATAATTAATTGGGCTTTTTGTAAATGTTAGCTTTGACGAAACGTCTGTGAAAAATTTTCCTTCTAAATAGCCAACGACACTCAGTGATGAATGTGTTGTCAGTGAACTCAATGAGCACTTTTCAGCCTTACTTTCTGACACTAGATGTTCTTAATCACTATATTCAACCAAGTAAAGTCCAAAAGCAAACAGGATAAATTTTTCTTTTGAACCATACTTAAAATTTGTTGCAGTAATATCGCCATCTATGAACACGAAGCAAAAAAAAAAAAAAAAAAAAAAAAAAAAAAAAAAAAAAAAAAAAAAAAAAAAATTGTTCTAGAAAAGCTCACATTTACACCACCGGGTATATTATTTTTTTTGCTATTTTTTCTAGTAATCGGTCAAAATGATGGGTAATGTTGTTTCTTCTCCTCATAATTATACGATACAAGTAGAAACAGGCAAAGCAAAATAATTGACTGTCCTACAGGAATCATGTGTTTTCCCAAAAAAAAATGAGCTATCCTACAGAAATCGATAAGTTAATCCAAGATAATATGAACCAGCTTAATACCAAGTCGTAATCAAATCTATTAAGCTATTACGGAGCAAAGTGGTTATAGTTATCTATACTATATAATCTATACTAATACTAAAAGGAAAGATTTGATTGTTTGTTTGTTTGTTTGCATTGAATAGGCTCCGAAACTACTGAACCGATTTGAAAAATTCTTTCACTGTTGGGAAACTACACTATCCCCGGGTAACATAGGCTATATTATAATTTTTTTTAAATAGGGATCCTTACTAAAACTCCAATAATGTAACCCAAGATGTAAAAAAATAGATTTTCAATTTTGACTTTGCGTGTTTGACATTTCTAAGACAGGACAACGTCTGTCAGGTCTGCTAGTAATATTATAAAGAGGAAATATTTTATAGTTTGTTTGTTTGTTTGTTTGCATTGAATAAGGCTCCGAAACTACTGAACCGATTTGAAAAATTCTTTCACTGTTAGGAAGCTACACTATCCCCGGGTAACATAGGCTAAATTATATTTTCAAAAAAATTATAAAACTCCAAGATGTAAAAAAAATAAGATTAACAATTTTAACTTTGCGTGCTTGACAGTTCTAACACAGGACAACGTCTGTCAGTTCAGCTAGTCCTATATAAACAGGAATCACAGCAAGCAGAATCATCTGAGATTTTAGACTATCCCACAGGAATAGTTCGTTTTTCCAAGATGAATAGAGCCATCCTGCAGGAATTGACAATGAATGATAGGCATAAGTCATAACCCAGCTAGGTATAAAGTTCTCATCAAGGCAAATGAGACAAAGCAAGCAGCTATAACCCTTCGAGAGGTTCTCTGTTTTATTTGTGAAAACTTTTAAGGCTTGTTTATTCTTATTTTTCTTACTATGTCTTATGTTGTTAAATCTGTTTGTTTTCCGTAAATAAATAAATAAATATATTTAGTCTCCATAATTACATACAAATAAGTATGTGTATTATCCTGTACAGTTACATTCTCAAATTCAAATTTCAGCCATTAAACGTCCATTGCTGAACAAAGGCCTCCCTCGTAGAGAGGGGTGTGGCCATAATCCCTACGCTTGGCAGGCAGCATGGGGATCGCAGTACGTTCACCGTGTAGATACTAATAGGACGCTGCTGCCTATCCTCCGGTGGTTCTGGTCGCAGATTTTAAGACATACCCGGGTCCCGGATAGGTTATACACAGATATTAATTTCAATACCCAAGTCACGTAAACATAGAACCAGTACTTACTTGTGTCCAGTTTTAAGAACCAACAGAACCCTGCACTAGGCTTGTGTCGTAGGAATCCCGTCGACACCCTAAGTCAGATAAATACTTAGTAGATTAGGTGAAAATAAGAACAAGATACCTTAGCGCAATACTTTCTCGATAATTGGCAAATAAATTTTACTACAATGTACAACAATTAATAAAATTGTTAGGAAAATCTATTATGGAATACGCAGATGGTTTACAAATGTCACTAAACTACGCCCGTGTCGCAGGGGCTACATAAATAACGTTACTAAAGGATGAGGTCGCGCGAAGAGGTAGGTAATCTCCATGTTTAATAAATAAACCGGCCAAGTGCAAGTTGAACTCACGCACTGAGGGTTCCGTACCACCACAAAATACAATAAGGTTGTCCAAGTAACCGAAGTACCAGTTATTATAACCTTCCAAAATTGTCGGCGCAATTGCTACGCAGTTTTTAATATATTAAAGTCGTTAAGATGGTGATTACTTAAATAACGCTTAAGAGGCTATTATAAGTAAAATTTTCTTGGCTGTTACTTAAGGAACTTACTTAGTTAAGAGAATACTACGTTTTTTTATAAATAAGTAACGTAGTGTTTACCGAAACTAAATTATTTGTTACAGAAACACGTTTATTTGTTTCAGAAACATGTAGATTTTGTTTCTGAAACAGTGTTTATGAACAATAAAATTGTTTCCAATGAATGTAACCATGGACAATGCAAAGAGATTGAAACGTTATAAAAAATTGTAAAATGCTATAATATCCATTAAAATATTGAAAAAAAAATAATTTCAACGTGTATTAATCGCGAAAACATAACGTAAAATCATTTACATTTCTGATTATTTATAGCAAAATATTTTGCTTTCCTTGGCTTTAAGCTTCAGAGGCCACTTTGACAATTTTAATTTAATGATTTTTTAAACTTTTTTTGCCTCATATAATTACCTACTAAAAGTAACGATGCAGGGATGTAGTGATTGTTCAGTGCTCGAAGTTTCTTTGCGCGTTATAAATCCGGCATGATATTCGCCGAAGAACAAGAGTCATCAACATAGCTATTAATATTTGCTAGTTGAAGTGACAATGGGTAGGCCACATTGCTCGAAAAATCGATAACCGATAGAGATGAGAGGTTCTTGAGTGGAGACCATGAACCGGAAGACGCAGCGTAGGTAGGCCTGCCACTAGAAGGACCGAAGACATTGTGAGAGTCGCGGGCATCCAGTGGATGCAGATTGCAGGCTGTCGTTTAGTGTAGAGTTCTAAGGAGGTGGCCTAAGTTCAGCAGTGGACGCCTTCTGGCTGATGATGATGATACGTGTTTTTTGATATCTATACCAATATTATAAAGAGGAAAGATTTGATTATTTGTTTGCATTGAATAGGCTCCGAAACTACTGAACCGATTTGAAAAATTCTTTCACTGTTATGGGAAGCTACACTATCCCGGGTGACATAGGCTATAATCTATACCCGTGCGAAGCTGGGGCGGACCGCTAATATTACATATATTGTATCATTAAAATGCGCGTTATGTCCCGATAGACATTAAAACATGCATTCAACTCGCGAAAGTTTAAACGATTTTTAATAATATTTTTGATCCATAATGTAATTAATTTTAGTAACTGTCATAAACATACATACAGTCGTACTAATTGATTCTAAATATAAACTATTTATCTTGTTTCTAGGTGAGTACCTACATGTCTATTTTATGTACAGAAAATCTAGCCTAATTTCAAGTTAAACCAGTGAACTTCTAAATACACCACAATACTTGTTAATTTGATCCTTTGTCGCAGGAAAAAGATCAAGAATTGTTCATAATATTTAAAAAACCGTGTACAATCATTTATTATGACAAGGTACTTTAATGGTGATATAGTGATAAAATTTTAAGTTGCAAATGTATCACACATCTTGCGTATGAGCTTACAGGATGACAACCTATATAAGCTCCGGACGGTATGTGGTAAGTATTCAGTCAGTGAATTACTCTAGTATCAACAATGGCAGCTAAGGTAGGTACCAGAAAAGTAGGAATTTATGGCAAAATCTATCTCAATGTAGTGTTATGTAACAATGTAACAGTGTTGTATTTTTTTGTTATGGTTTATTCTATCTGGCTTTTGAAGGTATTTTACTTTTAGTCAATTTAAGAACCTGGTCCTAGCCAAGTAAAAAAATAGGTCTTGCTAATCTGTCAATTTAATTATTAACTGTATCGTTTCTTGATTTGGTATGGCAGAGTACTTTACTCAAGTCACATAGCAGTTATAAATTGTTTTTTTTATTTTTATAAAGTGATTAAGCAGTTGTTGCGGTATTTGTAGCATTATTTAAAACATGTTTAACGGGAAGACACCCGTGAACATGGTGCATGTAACTGCGCCAAAATATTGGGAGCTCATTCCACAACCTTACCACGGCAAATATTCCGTAAATAGAGATAACTTTAGTGAACAACCGTGGTAGTTTAAAACAAGGTTTAGTTAAGTTTTAAATTTTTGTTGCAGTTCGTCGTAGTGCTCTGCGCGCTGGCAGCCGCCGGCCAGTGCTCGGTGGTGCCCGTGGCGCGAGCAGACGACTACTCCAGCTTCCAGTACGACGTGGCAGACCCCAGCACCGGCGACTACAAGAGCCAGGTGGAGACCCGCGCCGGTGGCAACGTCGCCGGACAGTACTCGCTGGTCGACCCCGATGGCACCAAGAGGACCGTCGACTACACCGCTGATGACAACGGATTCAATGCTGTCGTCAGCAAAGCTCCGATTGCCGCCACTGCGCCAGTTTTGTCCACCCCCGTCGTTGCCGCCGCCCCCACTGTTGTTGCTGCTCGTTCCTTCCCCTACACTACCACTTATCCTACCGCCTACTCCACTGGCTATCCTTCCGTCTACTCCGCTGGATATCCTTCCACTTACCCCGCTGGATATCCATCCGTCTACTCCGCTAGCTATCCTTCCGTCTACTCTGCTGGCTACTACCCCTCAGTGTATTCCGCCTACCCCTACGCGGCTCCCGCTGCTCCCGTTTACTACAAGTGAATATTTCCCCGAACCTCTTTCCCGTTGTTCAATTGTTCTTGTTTGTAAATTGAACCTTGTTCCTAAGTACGCGTATACTGAAAAATAAAACGTGAAACTACCTAATGTCTGTTTTTTATTCGATAAAACTTTTGCTAAGATAGTAGCAGCAATCATTCATCTTGAGATAAGTGCACTAAGTACATGTAATAGTATTTTCACATCTCACGCGGGTAAAGTTTTTGTTTATGCCCGGTGTAAGCGTACTAAATCTGCCTTTTATGCTATAGTGACTAATTACATTTGCTATTTGTCCAGTAGTGCATTTAAAAATCTTTAAAATTGTTTAAACAGGTTCAGTTTATAAAATATTTCATTTCAAGAAGAAAGTTTGATTGGGTCTTTGGTCATTGATGTCTATCTATCTAAGCCTGCCACTAAAAACATGTCAGAAGTCTTCAGGCATCCTCTCTGACACCAGCACCACACCTCACCACCACTCACCACCACTCACCACTCGCACATAGGTACCTAATTACTTCATACATTATGACTTCATCAAGTGTACCAATAAGATCATACATATCCATCCAATGTTAATAACGGCCGATCGATCATCGGCAATAATTGAAACATGTATACGATGCATCGATCCAAACAGACAAGCAGGAAATTGTACGTCAAATGGAGTTTGCCCGTTACTGCTATTAATTATTATGCGATGTTGGATGTGACTTGCGTATCAGAGACTAGGAGATACCGAGCAAACAAAGCTAGCATTTTTATTAGATATAGAATCATAAGGGAAAGGTATACGGCTATACGCAGTGGATATAGTTAAATATATATTTATTTAAAGTTATATGATTATTTACGGGATATTTACCGTGGTAAGGTTGTGGAATGAGCTCCCGATATTTCGGCGCAGTTACATGCATCATGTTCACGGGAAGACTCAACGGGGTAAATATCCCGTAAATAATCATATAACTTTAATGAACAACCGTGATAGAATAAAAAAGTGAGAGATTTTTAATTTTTTTTAAAGTAAGGTAAGTACCTTTATTAACTAAACAAAATACAAGGTAACACTAACACTACAAAAACAGTTAGACTGCCCATAGACCGTTGAAGGTCTAAAGATAACCCAAATGCTCAAGAAGCCCATTACGAGTTGGCAGCATACATGCTAGTGGTGCTGGTGCATGCTGGACATGCTGGTGGCATTACCACGCTCAGTGCTTTTTTTTAAAGATCATTGACTTGGTGATAAATAATAATAATAATAAATTTATTTATTTGGTTATCATAATATGCAACTTATGCTATCTTATTATAATAATATAACAATTTTGCTATAGATTATAATTTTTAAATTCATGCATGATATAATTTATAAGTTTAAGATACAGTTAATACTATAAAATAACTTATGTGAGGCCCTAGCTCCCACAGTGATGATAAAAAAGAAGGAGGAAAAAGTTAAGCCTACACGTAAATAGTCGATTAAGACAATAATCTAACAACTACGAGTATACCTATTAAAATGATAATTTAAAACTGAAATAAATAAAAACTGACATAACTGACAATTATATATAAAAACTGACTTCAAAATTAGTAAGTGCTCTAGCAAAATTATCGCTTTTGGCAACAGGCGCTCGAAACTACTGAGCCAAAGATAATGATCTTTTGTGGTACTAATATATAAATACCTAAGAAAATTGTGTGTAAGCCTAATATGGAAACATCCTAGAGGACAACGATTATTCGACATGAGCCATTTCATGACGTGCTTTCAGCTGAACTATGTAAGCGTCATAACTTAAAAATTCGTTGGTCATAACGTTTTAAGATGTCAACAAAGTTTTGTCATGTTTGGTTACTCGAAACATTCCCTCAGGTCAAGTTTGTCCACTTCCGAACTTGTCCATTTCCAAAATTACAACTAGTTAGTTTTGGCGCGCAGTTTCAACTGCGCTGGCATTCCCGAAACCGTAACTTTTTTCGGGATAAAAATTATCCTTTGTCTCTCTGGCCCTCTAAATATTTCTATAGAAAACAATAATGTCAATCCGTTGCTGCGTAAAAGAGAAACAAACAAACGTAATTTTATATTTTACTAGTGTAATAATAGATTTAT
This sequence comes from Agriopis aurantiaria, assembly GCA_914767915.1. Lineage (NCBI taxonomy): Eukaryota > Metazoa > Arthropoda > Insecta > Lepidoptera > Geometridae > Agriopis > Agriopis aurantiaria. The sequence goes on along the minus strand of OU611982.1, from coordinate 16,904,804 downwards.
TAAAATTACTCCGCTGGCGCAGTGATCCGAAGTGGGTCTTGGCTTTCGACACAAAAGAATGCCATCGGTCCAGGTCTCACGCAAGCCTGACTCTACGGTATCTTTCCAGCGATATCTAGACCAGCCAATGGCTATAGCAAGGATGTTCTACCTCAATAGGCAAAGAGATGCATAGAGTATATATAACATCCATGCGCTATAGCCATTGGGAACTCCAAGATACACCTTCTTGACATTGCGATCCTCTCCCATCAACCATTTTCAAACGATCTTTGCTATTTGGTAAATTTTGACGAACACTGTCATGACAATGCACAACGCTGGCTGCAGAGTCGAGGGTATTGCGTCGTAAGCCGTGGAAAAGATTACGTTTTTCCATTTACACTAGGTCTAAAATTGTACCTCATTATCAAGAGTTGGAACAGCGTGCTAGGGCAATTTTCACGGTAAACCAGGAAGGAATGACATACACGGCCGCTTGTATGCTTCGCTGCCGCTTCGACTGTACAGTCGGCGTTAGACCTTAGGTACATATATGACTGTCATCAAAAAGAAACTGGTGTCAATAATTTGTCTAATCGTGTGTCAATAATTTGTAGTACTTGTCTGTTATCATGTCTGTTCTGAAACATTGCCGAGTAAAGTAGTAATTTTAACCCCGATGCAAAAAGGGGTGTAATAAGTCTATATTTCTGTGTATCTTTCTGTGGCATCGTGGCTCCCAAACGGCTAAACCATTTCGACTTATTTATTTTAAGCAATCATTCATCAAAATCTGTTGAGCCGCTTGAAGATTATCAACTCTTATTTCGGGGTTTTTCTTCTTCTTGTTTATGATTAATTTATGATCGAAATATAATATTTATAGTATTAATAGCAAAAAAAGACAAAAATACATTTATAAACTTAGTTTTATTTAATACATACGAGTATGTACAAACTAGTAACAATATTTACATATCGAATGAAACACGTCGTGGTTTATGAGCCTTGAGACAAGGCTTCGTTCGAGCTTACCAGTAAGAAACGGGGGCGGAATAGGCAGCGTAGCTCAGGGGAGAGCCGTATACGGCGCGAGAGTACACGGGGGAGCCAACGGTGTAAGGGGAAGCCGCATACACGCTAGGGGCATAGCCGGTGTAGCCAGCGTATCCGGGGTAGCTAGCATATCCGGTGTAGACAGGGGAAGCAACGGTACGGGCAGCCACGACGGGGGCAGATGCAGCATAGACGGTAGGAGCATAAGCACGGGCAGCAACTACAGCGGGGCCGGCCGCAACAACAGGCGAAGACACAACGGTTTTAGTGACGACCGGGGCAGCAAAAGTCTGCGCGGTGACGACAGCGGGGGCAGTTACAACTGGGGCAGAAACAACAACGGGGTCTTTGCGGACGACAGCGTTGAATCCGTTGACGTCATCGGCGGTGTAGTCGACAGTCCTTTTGGTGCCGTCGGCGTCGAGTAGAGAGTACTGTCCGGCGACGTTTCCACCGACGCGGGTCTCCACCTGGCTCTTGTAGTCGCCAGTGTTGGGGTCAGCGACGTCGTAGGCAAAACTAGTGTAGTCGTCTGCTTGCGCCAAGGGCACCACCGAGCACTGGCCGGCGGCTGCCAGCGCGCAGAGCACTACGACGAACTGCAACAAAAAACAGTTTAGCACATTTTGCAATTGTTAACGATTAAGTGGATAACAATTAGACAACATATTAGTAAAAGCTGGTTTGGTGTGTCTCCCTGACTGTCTTGTGTTAGCATAAAATAGTATAATATACCTATTTTGTTTTTATTCTATCATAATATTAATATCTTTCTATTCATCGCCATGTGCAAAAATTGTTTCAATATGCGAAAACTGCTAAATGGTGTTTAATTATACAATGTATCTGTAATTTAGTTATTTATCACTGTATGTTTTCCAAATAAAATAAAATAAAATATTGAGAGCTAAAGTTCGAGCATATATATAGCGTGCCTAACTACTTCAAGAGAAGCTTTTGTCTAACCAGAGAGATAACAAACTAGCGATGACGATCTGCCTAAAAAAATTAGCTTCACTTACAAAGTTCACTATTTTCTGAATGCCAATTTTAGAATTAGCATGTTTTAAATATTAATAAAATTCAAAACGGCTACTGCTATGTGACTTGAATACTCTGCCGTATAAAATCTTTTAATTTTAATTTCAATAAACATTTTTTGAACTTGTATTGATGATGAACGAACGAACGAGTTAGTATTTAGTAAAATAAAAATGTGAAAATTGTGCTTTATGCTGGCAAATTAACGCTACAAAACTTGGATCGGACAAAATCAAAAAATAAACTAAATTTGTTTTATTTTTGTTCCCACTAGTTTAAAATAATCAGAAATGCCATAATCTGAAAATTTGTAAAAAAATCGGGAAAAAATAGGACCGCCGACAGAAGTGAAAACTTATACGTTACATTAGCATGTCGGTGACGCGAACCCCGTACGTTTTGCCCCTACCGGAAATCGCTAAACATGGCTAAAGAAGTTTTCACTTCAAAAATGGGGAAAAAATCAAGTGAAACTAAAAAATGAGCAAATAAAAACAATACGATTTTCATGTTTTGACGGTTGAATTAGGCGCTGCGTTAAGTTCTTAATTACTATGACCCCCTCCTCACAAAAATTTCGTACGGATAAAAATACATTGAAATTCTAAATTGTTAATCATTGTCAAAAATCATTGCCATTGGAAAACTCAATTTCATTGTCTTTTACTTCAAACTAGGTATATCAAGTAATTTTCGAACTAGTTTCCAGCTTCCACGACTGATTACGCACTTCACTCGCGACAAGTTAATTAAATAGATCACCTTAGTTGCCATTGCGTTAGATTGAGGTGTTCCACTTGAGTGAGTACGGATGAAGCTCAGCATCAGTATTTATATGGGGTACTGGCGCAGAATAAATAATAGTAACTACACGAGGGCGTGGCAAACATGGTCGCGCGGTGATCTTTAAAAATATGTCGGGAGTACACCTGACCTGAAATAGTGGTTCCTTACAAAATTACAGTTTTCTTTCCTTTTCATTTATTTTTATAGGCTTAACTGACTTTATCGTTGTTTTTTTTTTCTTTACCGTTTTGCCTCTACCTTCTTAATGCGAACAGCTAAGGACTGGAATGCTTTGCCACCGTCTTCGTTTCCTGAAAACTATACCCTGGGTGTCTTCAAGACCAAAGTGAAGCCAGAGTGAGTGTGGCTTCTAGGTGTTCTATCTTCGGCCACAACATCGTTAGATTATCAAATATTTTCAACAGACTTAAATTCAAATGTTTTCATTTTTTGCGTATGTTACGCAATATATTTACCGATTGTGATACTCATACTAAATTAGACTATATTTCAAGGGTAGTCCCATTTAGATTTTGAGAAAATATTCCACCTATGAGAATGGATATTAATGTATCAATCCCGTTTATTGAACTTCTATTTTTTATTTTTAAGTTCAAAAAATATATTAATTTCAAAAATATAAACCATACTCGTATTAATTTTCATAATTTTTCAGTTATTATTTTTAAAGTTATATGATTAAGTGCTGTTGCCCGCAACTTCGTACGCGTAGACTTTTATATAAACTTTCAACCCCCTTTTGTCGTCCTTAATTCGACCCTTTCGTAAAATCCTTTCTTAGCGAACCTTTACACCCCATAAGGAATCAACCTGCCAAATTTCAGCTTGGTAGATCCAGTAGTTTTCGAGATTTCGTGTTTAATGAGTGAGTGAGTAGATGAATTTCGCTTTTATATAATTATATATATTTACGGGATATTTACCGTGGTAAGGTTGTGGAATGACTTTATAGCTTTAGTGAACAACCGTGATAGTTTAAAACAGTGTTTTACTTAATTATAATGAATATAAATTTATTTCTTTATAACCAGAAAAAGTACCTCTACCTCAAAAAGTTCAACGATTATTGGTATTGCTCACGGAACCCTAAAACGCAGCAACGTATAAATACATGCGTAATTTGTAATGACGGATCCGGAAGAGCAAGGCCGTATGTTGATGAAGCGCAGTAAAAGAAAAGAAATGAGATTGCTCTTACAGTTCATACTAAAGTACTTCAAAGGTCAGTTTGAACCTCTACCTACTTGTTTTGTAAGCAGTTTTTTCTGGAAGATGAAACATAAATTACTGGTTTCATCTACTAATAAAATTGTGGAAAGCTATTCGTAGTTTACGGATGGTTATATTGATTTACAAACTTGTGGATATATGGACTTGTGGGTCTGGGTACAAAATTAACGAAAAAACTGTCCCGATTTTATATTATTTATATTAGTCAGGAAACAAGGAAACTGTCAGGTTCCCCAAGCACGCTTCCTATGAGGGAGCGAGTAAAACTGTGGTAAGACATTAACTAAACAATAGTTCCAGTAATTTCAAAACTGTCAAGTCTGTCGGTCAATTTAGCATACATTATAATTGACATTATATGGCCTTTTGAAACAGAATGAATCAGTATGAAACTATGTAGACTTATCTTAATTGGTCAAAGTGGTAATACTAACTTACTTAAAGTGGGTGGCTAGAAACTTTATACTATTTCGTATTAGTGTTAGCAAATTTATTGCAGCCAACTTATCTGTGGATTTAAGTAACTCTACAATCGTATTTCCTTAACATAAATGATACAAAGAAAGTTGAAGTGTTGAAGTGGCTTTAATGGGCAGGCCACATCGCTCGGAGAACCGATAACCGATGGGGAAGAAAGGTTCTTGAGTGGAGACCACGAACCGGAAGACGCAGCGTAGGTAGGCCTCCCACTAGATGGACCGACGACATAGTAAGAGTCGCTGGCATCCAGTGGATGCAAAAGGCAGGCTGTCATTCAGTGTGGAGGTTAAAGGGGGAGGCCTATGTTCAGCAGTGGACGTCTTCTGGCTGATGATGATGATGATGATGATGAAATGATACATATTCACAAGAAAATCACTACTGTATTTCACAGGAAGTGCAATGAACGAGATTCGTCCACTTTTTTATATTTTTAATAATAGGCTTGCGTTTGGCCGCCAATTTGCCTGATAATAAGTGATCATGCGGTTTACGATAGAGCACGCTTGCCTAGCGATTACCGATTTACTATTTTCTCTCTCTTTTGATACATAGTAAACTGGCGCGAGTAATACTTGTGCAAATACTGCGCATCGTCTGCAACAGGCTAAGTATAACTTTGTGTACCTTCAAATATTTTTGATAGCCAAGTTTAGAGGTAACGCTGGTTTGCCACTCATATAATTATCTGCATACCATGCTAATTAGTGTATTCCTACAAAGTATGATTATAAACAAGATCGTTATCAGAAAGATAAAGCGCTTGCTCTAGATTTGCTTCAAGGCAACTTTTCCGATGGTTCATTTAAATGTGACTTTCTTGTATTTTGATCTTTTTATGGTAGGCTAGGCTTTTGACTCCAAGTAGATGTTAATTGTCTCTGTGGTCGAAGATGGTGAGAAAGCCTAACTTGGGATGGGGCTCTCAAATGAGGCTTCCAGAATATATCGTTAGGTCCTTGGCGACAGATTTTCAACCAAAGAGTGGCAAGCTAGTGGGGCATTAGTGAGTGCTCTACCACCCTAATATGGTTACCTCGCAATGTTTTTCCTTCGCCGGTAATCAAAGCTCATTGTTGAGATTTGAACCCACGCCTGCGGCGTACAAGTCAAAAGCGCCAACCACTGAGCGACCATTGCAATTTTCGAGTCTTTTATTAAAATGATAATTACAAGTATAAGTAGGTAGTTCATGCGACAAAGTCGTGTCCCATTCCTAATTTCTTACGATGCAAACTCACTCTAAGATAAGTACTAGCAAATCACGGGCAGAGCAATTGCAATCTTGAACTGCAAGCATCTGTGAATTTTTGTATTTTCCTGCATGCAATTAAACAAAAAACCAAATGATTTCAGAGAGTGTGTTCAGTTTATTTACATGATGTTTTTAGCGTTTTTTTTATTGCACTGAATAATAAATGAAATAAAATTATACGTTTCAACATTATTTCAAACTTACATAGTAATACATAATTGTTTTGAGAAAATCAAATTACATGTAAAAGTCTTCCACTAATACCACCCCAGTTTGGAGCCGTATTTGCTCGCCCCATACGATCCATATCCGAGATGTGAACCATATCCAAGACTGGAACCATATCCAAGGTAAGATCCATAGCTATTGTATTGTGAATACGACAAAGGCGTAGCTATGCCATGGTAACCTGCTAATCCATTGTAACCCAGAGAGTTTCCATACCCCCCATAAGGCAGAGATGTTGCTACCGGAGCTGCAACTAATGAAGAATGAGCATTGAAGGAAGCAAGCCCGTTGTATCCGAGAGCAGAATGACCTCCATATCCGTGGCCAGTCACTCCGTATCCAGGAACACCATATCCTATAGCATTTTGAGCATATCCATACGCTGGGTCTTTTCTCACCACGGCGTTAAAACCAGTAACAGGATTTGCGGAGTATTCCACTACGCGTTTAGTTCCATCTGATTCCAGAATTGAGTACTGGCCAACAACGCTGTCTCCAACGCGTTTCTCGTCCTGGCTCTTGATGTCGCCAGTGTTGGGGTCGTTCACGCCGTAAGAGAAGCTGGAGTAGCCACCGCTGGCACTGGCGGCTGTCACCAGAACGGACAACGCGAGGATCTGTGGGTATAACAAACTAATTTTATTTGGGGTTAAATAGAATTAACATTTGGATAAATTGGGATACATAATTTATTTTCAGAGCGTCTGCACTTGGTTGGTGACGTCTCACCAAAATTTAAGCTATTTCATTCAGTGTGTGAATGCCGTCAGCATCTGGATACTCTGCCAACTGGTAGTGGGGCTTGCTCAATTAGATTATCTTATCAATTGAACCAACTGACGGACTTACGGTCCAACTGATAAACGGTAATACAATTGTTTTTCGTATAAAACAACAAGCTACAAGTTTAGATATTTAGGGTTAGTTAGTCTGTATTTTATTTAGTTCACAAACTCTGTTGACTGTTCTCAATATATTCCAAAATCCAAATATCAATTGATAGTTGCCACTAAAAGTTAAGTATTAAAGGCACAAAAATCTGTGAAATGCTATTGAATGCTTCAAATATCAAAACTTGTTTTTTTTTTCAACTAGAATAACTTGTTCCAATGCTATTATCCCAACTAATAAGGTATTTACACAGAAAACAGCACAGTTTATCCTATGCAAATACTGCATGGTTACATTTCACTTAACAAAAAAAAAATGTTACATTCTTATTCAAATTCAAACACAATTTTAACTTCATAACACAAATTCCACTCGCCAAATGCTTCACAGATGTACTAATTAAAACTACATTCACATTTAAGTAATACGCAAACAATACCTTTGAGAACATTTTGTATTGTTCGTTGTTTACCACAAAACTGATGAATTACAATAATCCAGTTGCCTATTTATATTAAGCAACCCCAACACGATATGCAATAGCAAATTCCTTGAAGTCAAAAATGATGAATAGTTAAAAGTGATGGTAGGTAGTTTGTCAGGATATCCTTTTGATTTTACGGAATTTCAAAGTCAACTCTATCATTAGATCTTTTAACATACCTTACGCATAACGTGTAAGAATTGTACATTAACTATTTATATTTCAAATAATTATTCTTAAAAATGTTACATCACAAAAAATAAAATTATTTTCTTCCTTTCAATGTTTTCGTTATAAGTTTTTACCTGTTTATTTGGATTAGACCTTTGACTTTAGTCTGTTTACGGGTTTTTTTTTTGTATGATAGGTTAAATGACATGGTTACATTACATTACATTACATTACATGGTTTGTGTTAGTTTTTGTCATTATAAAGTTGTAGTAAAAAGAGTTTTAAAAATATAGCACGATATGTGCCTACAAAATTTACTTACACACGATCGAAATACTAATACAGTAGCTAGCTGTTTTAAATCAACCAAAGTACTAGATTCTCAAGCTGCATCAGCGAACAAAGAATACCGCTGCTTCGTTGCTTGTTCGTTGCATTGTTGTAGTATAACATAATAATTAAGTGTAATCAATTTACATAATAGACATTTCAGATTCTAATTAACCTCTGAAAGCGTAAATTTCAACAGAAGAACAAATCTAGTGCAGATTTCCTACTTTGACCCCCAAAACTACAATGCGATGATTTCGTGTGAATATAAAATGTGGAGAACACAGGGGTCAAGTCAGTTGAGATACGAACCCGAGAAAGATCACATACCATGGCAGCTAAGGTAAAACAATAAACTTTTTTTCTTTTAATTTTCAATTTAAAGTTTCAAATTGTAACATATGAAACGTTCCAAATGCATACGTGTACCAATACTAAAGATTTATCAATAACAGTAAAATTTTATACCAGAAAAGACAATCTGAAAATTGTAAAATGTAAATTTTTCTCCATATTTTGGCTGATAGAACACTTATTGCTTTTCAGTTCATTGCCTTGGCCCTTGCGGTGGCAACCGTCCGAGCCAGCGGTGGGTATTCCAGCTTCTCCTACGGAGTGTCGGACCCCAACACTGGAGACATCAAAGACCAGCACGAAAAGCGAGTCGGCGACAGCGTCGTCGGCAAATACTCTCTCTTGGAATCCGATGGGACTAAACGCGTGGTGGAGTACGCCGCCAACTCCGCTTCTGGATTCAACGCTGTCGTGCGAAAAGAACCTGCAGCTGGAGCTTTAACCGGAGCCCTTGCTGGTCATGCTTCTGGAGCCCCTGTTGCTCCCCTCGGACATGCTGGCCCTATTGGATCTTTGGGGCATGGACCTATTTCACCGGTATTGGGTAGTCCCTTATCTCATACTGGATCCCTTGGCCACCCTGGAGCCCTTGCCCACCCTGGAGCCCTTGCCCACCCTGGAGCCTTTGCCCACCCTGGAGCCCTTGCCTACCCTGGATCCTTTGCCCACTCTGGAGCCCTTGCCCACCCTGGAGCCTTGGCCCACCCCCCCTTGAACATTGGACCTAATGCTGCACACGCTGCACAACTAGCCCAGGCTGCAAACGCTGCTCACATTGCTCAGTCTGCAAACGCCCACCTAGCTCACGTTGCTAGTGCTCACCTGAATAACGCCAAGAAGGCTGAACTGGCTCATGCCACAAGTGTTGCTCAATTGGCTCAAGCTGCTGATGCCGCTCACAGAGTTCAAGCCGCCAACGCTGCTGCCCAAATAGCTCAAACAGAGGCAGCTAAAGCTGCTCATGTAGCTGAAGCTGCAAATGCTGCGCATGCTGCTCAAGTAGAAAACACTGCACATGCTGCTCAAGCCGCTCAAGCTGCGAATGCTGCTCAAGCTGCCCATGCTGCTCACGCTGCTCAAGCCACCCACGAAGCCCATGCCGCTCAAGCTGCCAATGCCGTTCAAGCAGCGCAGGCTGCAAACGCAGCACGCTTGGCTCATGATGCTCGGTCTGGTTGGACCGCTCCTCAAGTTAGTTTAGCTGGTCCAGCTGGATTAGTTGGTTCTCACTCTGGTTTCGCTGGCCCTGCTGGTTTGATTGGTTCTCACTCTGGTTTGGCTGGACCCGCTGGTTTGGCTGGCTCTCTTGGTTTGGGTTATGGCGGACACAATGCCCCAGTCGTTTCTTCCTATTCCAATTCCATTCTTCACAACGGTCCGCGTCCGTATGGCGGCTATGGAGGGCAAGGTTTGGCTCAAGCTGGTTGGCCTCAAGCTGGTCTGCCCCATGGAGCTCTAGCGTCTCCTAACGGACAATTGGGCCACAATGCTCCGCTGGGCTGGTGAAATAGCTTAATGTGACTGACGTATGTGCTATTTAGATAAATTTAAATAAAAAAATATGAGTATCAAAGATTGTTTTGTTTATATTCTTTAAACCATTACAAATAGTTCACTTACTAACAAGTTTATATCGAAAGTTTAAAAAAAAACACCTGATTAAAAGAGCTGGTAATCTTCAAAACAACTGAACAGACTTCTTTGACTCACAGTTAAGAACACCGAGAGTGTTCGATCGATCGAAAAAGTCCTTTTCAAAAAAAAAATAAAAAAAAAAATCGGTTCATCGGTTCATTGGTTTGGGAGCTACTATGACACAGAAAGACATACCGATAAACACGTTAAACTTATAACACCCCTCTGTTTGCGTCGGGGGTTAATGACATAACATACTATATATAAGAGGCCGCTAAACCTACGTATCAAACATCTTAGGCAACCCTGACGACCCCATCACCGTCGCCACAGCGGCGGCGCTGGGATCGCTAGATGCTCCTTGCAATAGGAAATACTCAGTTTTTGGTGCAGGCGCCGGTTACCAGAGGCACACATACACACAGCGATCCCGCCGGCGGCATCGTAGACTCCCAAGATCTATTAGAAACATCGGTTAGATTCTCTCCAAATAGTCAATCAGTTCAACAAATCGCTAGGGCTTCAGGGCACACCCCTCTGGGGTGCCTGGGCAAGTCTGATCCCCACTCCCAGCAACGTCCCAAGCCAAGATTCGTCCTTCAAGGTGCCCTTGAGTTAGTCTCCCAAAACTTAAACCACCAAGTTATGCCGAACGCCCTCTGCGTTCGCTGACTAGGTCCGGTTAAGCTGTAGAGGACAGAAGGCCAACAGCGTAAGTCAATATTTAAAAAACCCTACATATCATAATATCTCCTAAATGTTACGTACAGGATATTAAAAGAGAACATTAGGCTTATACTTGGTATGTGAGTTTTTATAATTGCACAACTATATGCATAAAACAGCTGATGTTCTAGTTGATAGCAAAATTAATCTTGACAAAGGCCGTTCCCTCACTTCGTAGTAGTTTTTGTTTATCGCACACAAATTATACTGTTTATTGCGAGTTAATTGAATTTGAAACAATATTATTTCAAAAACTGGTTCATTACCAGATGTTGTTCTGTTTGGTCATGTGCGTGGGAATCAGATAATTATCAATAGTTGTTGTGAAGCTATAAACATCGTAGATGATTTGGCTTCGTAGATAGTCATTTCTCCGTAACAAGAACTGCATCATATTCCTTCTCTCTTTGACCTAAATAAAATTAATGGACGGGCCCAGGAGCACATTTTTGAAAATTTCAATATTGGTGTTGGCGTTCAGTTCGTTTCAGTCGGTCTCTAGTCGTAGGAAGTGCGACACATGATTATTTTTGCGTGATAACGAAACATAATATGACAAAAAATTATGCTTTCGTGTGCTTTCCCGAAGCGTAAAAATACAAAAAAATAACATAGTAAAAGTTCAGGCGTGACTTTTCATTCATGAGTACATATTCAATATTCATCATTCTATTTTGTCATAAAATGTAAATTAATTTCATCAAACATCGATAAGTAGTCCCTATTTTGTTTTATTCACGTAACCACGTCCATCCACGGCGACAAACGGTTCGAGAGCAATAGTTATTATATTTGCTATCTATTTTTTTGCAACAAATGTATAGTACTGTACCTACATGATTAAAATGTACCTACATGTATATGTCGGACGGTTTAGTTTTGACTCGTTTTTACTGAGCATGTTCAATGGTTTGGCCCGTCCATTCATTTTATTTTGGTCGAAGCTTTCTATGAGTATTTTAGTGTAAGCGTAGATGTTTCAATTTCAGGTTAAAATATTTTTTTTTGTGTTTTGTGGGTAATTAAAAAAAATAAAAGGAACAAAAAAGTTTCGCAGTATGTACATTTATTTAATCACAGCAGCACTTTCATCGTTCACAGACATTATAAATATTTCTAAATAATTTTATCTAGTAGTATTTGGAGTAGCCGAGGTGAGAGCCGTGGAGACCATGAGCACCGTAGGCGACGGCGCCGTGAGCGAGGGGAGCGGAGTAGGCCAGAGGAGAGACTCCATGGCTGTAGGCCAGAGGAGAGACTCCGTGGCTGTAGGCCAGAGGAGAGACTCCGTGGCTGTATGCAAGAGGAGCGGCGTGACCGGCGTAGGCAAGGGGAGCGGCGTGACCGGCATAGGCCAGCTGAGCACCGTGACCGGCGTAGGCCAGGGGAGCGACTCCGTGGCTAGCGTAGGCCAGGGGAGCGGCGTGGGCTACAATGGGAGAGGCATGGGCTACAACGGGAGCGTGGATCAGAGCAGGGTCTTTGCGCACAACTGCGTTGAATCCAGAGTGAGCGTCAGCGGCGTAGTCCACAGTCCTCTTGGTGCCATCAGACTCGAGCAGAGAGTACTGTCCGACCACGGAGTCTCCGTGGCGGGTCTCGTGCTGGCTCTTGACGTCACCGGTGTGGGGGTCAGACACGCCGTATGAGAAGCTGGTGTAGTCTCCACCATGGATCGCGCTGCCTTGGACGGCAGCCACCAGGAGAGCGACGACGACGAACTGATGGACAAAAGAACAAGTTAGAAAAGAACTATGTGGCGTTAGGTCTTTGCTCCTAGCCTATGGCAAGTTACTGTCATACACCACATACTAGTGGAGACCACGGACTGGTAAGCGCAGCGTAGGACGTCCACCCACAAGATGGACAGACGACCTAAAAGAGACCGCAGGGAAACGCTGGAAACGCTGGATGCAGGCCGCTTCCAACCGGCCCTTTTGGAGATCGATGGGGGAGGCCTATGTCCAGCAGTGGACGTCCTACGGCTGAAATGATGATGATGATGACCACATACTAGTGTAAAGTGGATTTTACACAACAGACTTATCAGTAGAATTATACAAAATATGACTAAAATTTTCTATGGGAAAATTTCAATATCGTAAAAATACAATGGCGTCGCTTCCATTCTACTATACAGATGAATTTGTCTTAGTATAGAGAACCATTTTGTAACAATGTTCAAGAATATAAATGATTAATTAATGTTTAAAAGTATGTTTTATAACGTTAAAACTGATAGTGAATTAAGATTTTTTTTATAATTTTTTTGTTACTTTTATTTCATTTACTGGTCAATATTTGTCACGCTTATGGCAAAGCCAAGGCAGATAATCCAAATGAAAAAGTTAAGTACTGGTATCATTATCACATTTTTTAACATAAGTGTAATGAATTGAATTTTATAGTAGGTGGGTCAAAATAACCGGTCGCCATAAAGTAAAGTTGTTAATTTCGCGCATGTTCCATTTAAAAGCTTTACTTCCTGGTCCAATTAATCTTGTAGGTGGACAACGTTAATGGTTAGAATTACGCCCCACCACTAGAATTTTATTAATTTGACATTTAAAACATGAAATAAAGAATGTAATGTTATTTGGAAAATTCTTTGATTAATAACTTTTGAACTGCTTTTGAATTAGAAATTAAGTGACAGAGCTGGAGTTGTTTTTGTCAAACGGATCTCTAATGGATAATCACTCAAATTTATCACTGTTTATAGTAGGTAATTGCACCACTGCACTTTAAATTGATTGATTGATTTACCTTAGCTGCCATTTTGATATGTTATGTTTTAATGCACAGTGGACTGCGAATGATTACTCCTTATTTTGACTGGACTATTTATACAGGTCGAGTACAATCATTTTGTACTAATAATAGGAAGTAAAAGACATGTACGGACTCTAGGTCACGCCGAGCGAGGGTTTTTTAAGAGTTCAATTTCGTCTAAAGCGACGCGGAACCAGTGAGCGTTTGACCACTGACCACGATTAAGGTTAGTACGATACAATGATCACAAACTCACAAATTTTCAAAATTTTTAATGACTGAGCTTATGAGCAACCTGAATAATAAGGTACCTGCATAACGTAGGGGTTTTTAGAAATTTGTAGTCCTACTAGCTAAATGCCCGTGACTTTGTTTGTGTAGGGCTCAGCTATCGACCTGGAGTACAGATATAATCTTCATAAATCCTGTCTTAGTGATATCTCATGTTATACAGAGTACTGGTTACGGTTTCGGTTACCAAGCCGAAAGGAGGTAATTATACTCATCATTATGAACTACTTTTATTATGAGGCCGACCTTGAATTTGCGGAAAAAAAAAGTTACATTTGGTTGCGTGTTGACTGGCATAGTAACATTGGTTCATGGTAATAGGTACAATGACCTCCTTTCAGCTTAATCCACTCTTTCTGCTTAACCCTGTATAAGGACCACTTGTGCTAAATTACATGCTTCTAGAGCCAGTAGTTTAGGCTGTGCGTTGTCTGTCAGTGAATAAATTTAAGATTTAGATTGTGTAAGAACAAATACTAGTTAAAAAAACCGTACGGTAGTCTTTAACTTAGGATGCTCAGAGTGTATGAAGTTTTATGAACAATTTTGGTCATGACTTAATTTAATAAAATACACTGACAAAAACCTACACTTCCCGACTGCTGAACATAGGTTTCCCTGAATTAATTCTAAAATACAGATCATTCGACAGTTTTTTTTATAAATTTAGTGATAGGCTTGCGTTTGGCCGCCAACTCGCCTGGTGCTAACTGATAATGCGGTCTACGATAGAGTACGCTTGTCTAGAAGAAACCGATTCACTTTTGATTTAAAGTCACCCAGATTGTCAAGTATTGTCAAGTCACTTTATGTCAAGCACCAACATCAAAATATTCAAAAACATTTTCTTCAAGCCGATCAGGCCTATGAGCTTTTATTATTATCTATGACAAACTGTTTACGTTCAGACGTTCTATCTTAAAACTGACAAACGCGCGAAGTTAAAATCATCGTTCAGTTTTCTAAATTTTCTGCTCAATTTTTTTATTTTATCTATCCTTAATAACCTTCTACAAAGTATTAAAAAACATTAAAAAAAGATGAGTGGAATCGATAAAGTCGATCTCGAGTTATGGCGTGAACAAGGTAAATAAGGATTCAAGGCTTTGCGAAGGATATAATTAAATACATTACACATACTGAAAAAATATTTGAATTGGCTGAAAATTTTCTGAGATATAAGCGTTTAATGTTTTTGTTGAGGATAGAAAGCGGATGCTCTGGCCCTCTCCCACAAAGCGTATCTTAGCATTGCATGCCGCATTTGTATAGTGCGCGCATGGCTTGACGCCATAACGTGCTATAGTTTGCTCTCTGTCTAGCATGGAATTAAAATATGTACTTCAAATATTTTTATATAATAATAATAATAATAATCTCAATATCGTTGTTGGACTCTATTATGATCAGCATTTTTATGATGTATAATTTTTTTTTTAACACAGGTCTAGTGTACCCATATTCTCTGCTTTGACGTGACATCTCTAATCACAAACATAATTACCAATTTAAAAATACCGATTTCAAAATTAGTTAAATACGCTATTACATTTAGTTAGATAACGATAATTATGTCATCCAAAAATCAAATTTTCCCGTTATTTTGATATAAAAAACTAAGCTACTGAACCAATTTTGACCTGCACTTGGAGGCGTGGGTTCGATTCGCGCCCAGGGCAAACATGTATGTATGTTCTATATCTGGCTGTTAATATCTATTTAAGTATGTATTTAAAAATTAACATGTATGTATATCAGTATCTGGCAGCCATAGTACAAGCTTTGCTTAGTTTGCGGTCAAATGACCGTGTGTGCAAAAGTGTCCCGAACATTTTGTACTTTATATAAGCTACAATCGTAAGACGTTTGCAATGTTGTGTGAACACCACAAAGCATTTGAAACATTCCACTAAGTTAATAGATACGATCTTAAAACTATCCGGCACAGCGGGCCTCGAGAATTCAGATAACATTTCAGAACTACTTATGTAATTTGCAAATTCTGTAAATTTACGCGCTAATTTAAGCGTTCTGGATTAAAATGCTGTAATATCTGTTGCCAAACGAGAATTAAGAGATTATACAATTTAAATGCGTTTACTAGCGTTAATGAGATTATATTATCATCTACATACTTGATGCCATTTGCTATATAAACTAGCTAAAACTTAAAGTTAACTTTGAAAATAACAAAAATGTTTTAGGAGTACAAATAAGTTTCCGCCGTTTTTTGTCGAAAATCGTTTTTAAACGATGTGAGACTGCTTGCTGAGTGACTTCTAAAGTAAGTGCAAGTTCCTTTTGTGTTTGAGAAGAATCTTCCTCCAATAATTCCGTCATATCTGCATCCTCGTAAATTTTTGGCCTTCCACTGCGACCTTTGTCTTCTACGTCAAAATCACCGTTTTTAAACTTTTGAAACCACCCACGACATAAAGGCAGCCTCATTATAATATGCTTCTCGAGCAATCTATGAGCCTCAGATGCAGATTTTAAAAAAAACGTAAATTAAAAGTTCCCGCAAAATAATGACGCTTATTTGACAAAAATTTTGACATTTTCGGTAAAAAAAAATATATGATGCTAATACAAAGTTAATAATATGATAGGGCTGTTCTTAAATGATCAACCTAATTTTTTAGCCAGTTATCATCTGTGAATTCTAATAGCATTGGCTTAGGTCTATCATATAAAAAAACTGCCCATGAGCGTGTCGACACACACATATGGTAGAGTTCCGCTGTCAGTCATATAATTATAGCCACAATTATAGGTTCAAAAATAGGTAGTTATAGAAAAAATCGAACAAAACTTTTTGAAAATTTGGCGGATCATATTTCGCAAAAGATACACTTGATAAAAAAGTAATGTAAACCTCAAATAAATTTTATGATACTCGACACAAGGAGGTGCAATGAAAATAGTTTTTTTTTCATCCCCATTTCACATGTACCAGAGCCAAACCAATTTTTTTTTTTTTTTTTTTTCTCCTGTTAATATTGGGATCTAGGTATACTATAACTGATATTGTGCAGTTTCATGCACTTACCTTAATAAGTATGGAAATTATAAATAAATAAAAAATATGAATGGATAGCCGGACAGATGGACACACGGACAGACACAACGAACTTATAAGGGTTCCTTGTAGTAATACGGAACCCAAAAAAATCTGAAACGTGAAAAGCCCCAAACGTAGGTACTAAAATGGAACCTAAATCAGTCTTAAAGTGTTAAGTCGGACATTATCGATAAGGTAAACATCAATATCATAACAGCTTTGAACTCAAACTTTGGCAACTTCGCAGTATGTAATTGTAATCTTGTTTTCACGCACGTTAATTTCGGTAAACGAGAAGTTAAAATCAGATTTAAGCATATAAGATATATATACTTAAGATAGTACCAATATAGATATAGGTACTATGAACTGTCTTAACTAAAGTTTCTAAATAAAGCCGTCACAAATCTTGTAAGAAACCTAGCTGTTTTTATGCTCCTAAAGAAGTAACGAAAAGTTGAATATCAAAAATATTTGTAATTATAAATTTTATTTACATAATTTTCGATTATTATAATAAAGCCAAGTGATCAGTCCGTTACCAGTAACGAGCGTAAGGGAAAGGGGAGGCCAAGCCGATGGAACCGAACTTCGCGATGGGGGCGACAATGGGAGCAGAGTAGGAAAGGGGAAGAGCGGCGGCGAGCGGAGCGGCAACGACCGGAGCAGCGGCAAGCGGAGCGGCAGCGATGAGCGCGGGGTCCTTGCGGACAACAGCGTTGAATCCCCCAGCGCCCGCGGCGTAGTCGACGGTGCGGCGCGTGCCGTCCGCCTCCAGCAGCGAGTACTGGCCCTGCACGTTGTTGCCGGCGCGCGCCTCGATCTGGTTCTTGAAGTCTCCGGTGTACGGGTCCGCCACGCTGTACGAGAAGCTGTTGAAGTTGCTAGCTGACGCCACGGCGACCAGCGCAAAGAGAGCGACGAACTGGAAAACAAGAAAACTATTAGAGACAAATGTATAAAGAAATAAGTTTAAACAAAGGCAAGTAGGAAAACAATCAGCCCCCATTGATTAGTTTCTTAATGCGTTCAGTAATATTTATATATTTTTTTACTGACTTCATAATCAGTAACTGCGCAATTTGGTTTACTTGGATGACAATTTTTTTCTAGTTATATAGATTTAATAACCAAACTACTGAACTGATTTTGATGAAATTTCTATTGGACTAAACTGAATAAAACATCATTTAAAAAGAGCTTTCAAATCGGTTTATATTATAACTAGCTGACCTGTCCTGTCTAAGAACTGTCAAACACGCAAAGTTAAAATTGTAAATCTTATTTTTTTACACCTTGGGTTACATTATTGGAGTTTTAGAAAGAAACTCTATTTAAAAAAAAAAAATATTTGGCCTTTGTTACCTGGGGATAGTGTAGCTTTCCCACGGTAAAAGAATTTTTCAAATCGGTTCAGTAGTTTTGGAGCCTATTCAATGCAAACAAACAAACAACCAAACAAAAAATCAAATCTTTCCTCTTTATAATATTACTAGCGGTCCGCCCCAGCTTCGCACGGGTATAGATTATAGCCTATGTCACCCGGGGGATAGTGTAGCTTCCCAACAGTGAAAGAATTTTTCAAATCGTTTCAGTTGTTTCGGACCCTATTCAATGCAAACATACAAACAATCAAATCTTTCTTCTTTATAATTTTAGTATAGATTATAGTATAGATGGCAGAGTTCTGAGGTAACAAATAAAATAAAATAAAATCCCTTCTTTTTTGAAATCAGATAAAAAGATATGACAGAACTATGAGTGTTCTCCTTAATTCTGGCATAAGGACATTTTCATCAAAATCAAAATACTAATGAGGTTACTCAAGGAAAATCCCTTCGAGCTACAAGGTAAAATTGCAATAATTGATTTTCAAGAGCATCTTATTAACCATCGACAAAAGGAATTCCTTTTGTCGATGTTATTAACGAACAAAAAATAAACGGAACTAAGATGACGATCTGAATTACAAATTCAATTGGAAGAATGGATTGACAAGGATTTAAAGAATTGAGTTTCGTTGAACTTGGATTTGTCCTTGATGACAAATTTAGAGCCTGTGTAATAGCAAAAAACTGATTGTTAGACGATGTCAAAGACTTTTCGATTACTTAAGTTTAGATTCAATAATTACCTTCACAACCATATTGAAAACTATGTGTTTGTTGTTGTGACTACGTCGGTAAATCCTTTGATTCTGATGCTCTTTACAAAGCTTCGCTCAGTTTTTATATCGTTAAGGAATCGTTCTAGTTTTACTTTTCATCCACTTTTTGTAAAGAAATTCAGGAAATATAATAAAAGTCAAGTTCGAATCAGGCCGACGCACCGATTTATGGAAGGTCTCTTACGATATTATGGGCAAGCTACAGAACTAGTTTATATTTACGACTTCACTGTAAAGTGCGTACGTAATTTATAAAATAAGCCCTTCGCACGATAAAAAACAATCGTTTTAAATTTCGTCTGCAAACCAATTCCCAAGATCATTTGCATTACAATCTCGAAATTTT
The DNA here is from genome assembly GCA_914767915.1 of Agriopis aurantiaria. Classification (NCBI taxonomy): domain Eukaryota; kingdom Metazoa; phylum Arthropoda; class Insecta; order Lepidoptera; family Geometridae; genus Agriopis; species Agriopis aurantiaria. The sequence continues at coordinate 16,885,496 of OU611982.1, read as the reverse complement.
ACACGTAATTTTGGCAAAAAATGCAAATCTGGACCCTTTTTTGATCATTGTTTGATTGTTAATCACTGAAAGAGAGAAAGGGATTTATTTTATTTTGGTCAAGTTTTTTTATGCCAAAGGTGACAAACAAAATGATTTCATTAAATTGCACAATATTTATTCATATATACAAATTATATTATTTAAAATACAAATATCACAAAAAATAACTTAGACATAATTTGAGTTATATCATAAAACTTCTATCGCATTGGTATTACTAAGCCGTTTTCCTTTAGTAGTTGCGCACAAAGAAGCAAGGCCACCGGGTACGGTCGCCAATTACGCACAATCCCCTCCTCGGTAATAGATATTTAAATATCTTAAAAATAAATGCAACTAGATCAGAGTCCCTTTTTCGAAGATTTTCCTTTGATAGTTTCATCTGAGTTTTTATAACTTAGGCCCATGGGTTGTGGTTGCCGTGAGAGAAGGTTTGAACGATGGATGATCTTGAAATGGCCACAGCTGGTGCAGGAGTAGGGTTTGCTGTGGGAGCGGGCCAATAGGCAGCAAGGTTATTTGGTGCCAAGTTAGACCTCTGAGCTGCAACGGCTGGCGCTTGAACTTGATGCTGAGCTGACCTGCCATTATTGTTAACAGTAGCGCGGAACCCAGCAAGCTCATCAGCTCTGTAGTCAACAGTCCTTCTGACTCCATCAGGCTGCAACAGAGAATATTGTCCCAAGACTGTTTCGCCTCGTCTGCTTTCGTGTTGGTTCTTAATATCTCCAGTATGCGCGTCGTTGACTTCATAAGCAAAGTTGTAGTTTGGAGTATCGTGGTACTGGAGTCCATAGGTCAGAGGTATCTGAGGTTGATGCAATACCATGCAACTGGCTGACAAAACCAGACCAGATAGAATAGCCATCTGTAAATAAACAAGTTTATGTTAATGAACGCTTTATTTGGAGCGGTTGGAAGGGAATTATGATAGTTAAATTAATATAAGATTTATACAATTAAATATCAAGGTTAGTAACAATTTTAATAAAGTAAGTAGAAGTCTTTGTGTGATTACGAAGAATTGAGTAACAAATTTATCCTCAAAAAATGTGTTTTTCTTCTAAAAATCTAGCCAACTTTGGAAATAGAGTAGTTTCGTTTCAGACCACTTAATTTTTTAAAGAGAATAATTATATTTTTTAACAGACTTCAAACAAGGAGTTGAGAGTTGAAAGGAGGTTATTATTAATAATGTAGAATATACTACTGGAAACAATATGACATAATTTTTACATACGAATGTTTTTTTAGAGATTACAGATTACAGAGGGATTTTTACAGACAAATGGAAATACTTAGGAAAAGTTTGGTTACCTTTATCATGATGATTGTTTTTTTTTTTTTTTTTAATTAGATGTATACAAATGTGTTCACTAGGATAGACGAGTGAGGTATGATTTGATGACAGATCTGTCTCAATTTATATGCAACTAAAATGAAAATTAATCCCTGATGTGTAATGGTATCGAGTGTCTGAAACAACTGGAGCGTTATCCAAATGCTATTTGAGCTAGATTGATAGTTCACTTCATTTGGAATATCTATAACGGATACATTTCAAGTTATCAGCTGAAACAAACATTTTGTGGCAACTTTTTTGCAGTTTAGTTATTTTTGCGTATATTTAGTTCAACAAAAATAGGGAAAAAATTATCATACAATTACAATTTACTAGCTGCGCCCCACGGTTTCACCTGTGTAGTGTTGAAAAATGATGATGTTGATGATGCCTATGTCACTTTCCAGCCCTTGAACTATACCCATGCAAAAAATCAGCTCGTTCCGTTGCTCTGTTGCTGCGTGAAAAAGAAACAAACAAACCAAACATTTTTGGCATTTATATTTGGCAAAAGGGGCTTGACAGACGGACAGACGGACGGACGGACAACAAAGTGATCCTATAAGGGTTCCGTTGTTTCGTTTTGAGGCACGGAACCTTAAAAACGACAAAATGCGCGAGCAAAGTAGAGAGAACGCATTAGGCCAATTTACAGATAAAACACGTGTCAACAGTAGCACAGAACAGCGGGTGAGCAGCATACTCTTCATACACTAACAGGAGCCTCCGGCATTCCCACAACTCAGTGTTCTTTTGAAAATAATGATAACTTTGGTAGAACAAATACTTTTGGAACGAAGATGACTTTATTAAACCATTCTTATATTATTTTATCTCTTTATGGTATAATGACAAAAAATAATTGGAAACCATGTTTCCATAATCTGAACGAGTTCCTTGATTCTGACATTTACATTCCGTATATAACACATGCAACTCTGTCATTAATAATGCGTTTTAAATCCGGTTCACACGTTAAGAATTAAAACATAATTTATCTTGACTTTACATTTAATTTAATTTTAGTATACTGTAATATATTATTTGTCGGTATTGACATGTAAAACTTTTTCAAAAAAGTCCTAAAAGCCATTATTGCATTAATTTATTAGTCATCTTCAAGGTTACTTAAGTAAAATTATTATCATATACGATATTGTTCAATTTTACATGTTCAATATGTGTTTAAACTAATTTCATTTCAGACGTTTTAAAGCATATTTTCCTAATAGTTTTTGTAAAAAAAAAAAAATTACGCGTTTTTCAATAGCTACACATTTAAATGCATTTTTCATCGTTGATTGACACAAATGACAAATTTAAGCTGTGCTTTATATTATGACAAAAGTTTTCTACAATCCAGCGTCTGCTACATTTTGCCGAATGCAAATATAACTTGGTACGATTATTTCCACGTGATCGAGATGAGTCGTTCATTCACTCGAGCGCATCAGGTGTTTGTGTCAATGACCTATGATGAGTTGTTGAATAATCGTACAACATCAATTTTATTTTTGGTGTTAGAATAAATTTAAATGGGATTCTTCATGCACGTTTTGTAGTTTATTTTTGGATCATTCTATTTTTATTGTTAGTCGTCGTCCTACTTAGATAATTTAGTAAAGTTATTTTGGTTCTTTTATTTTGCTAGTTTGAAATCTGAATTTATATTTAACTAGCGGCGCCCGCTTTTTCACCCACGTTATACCTTCTTGAAGCAACCTCCTTAGTAGCAACACCAACCTCCTTTGACTTACATGACAATGTCTTTTTTTTCTATGATGTAACCACAGATCTACTACCTATAGATTTTCAATGAGCGTGGCTAGCTCAGTGCCTCTCGCTCATCATCGTATTTTCGCTCACTGCGCTTCTTGCAGCCCAAAATGCTACAACCAACCATTGTAAAATATCTTTTACAATTATTTCTCAGAGGAAACACGCATTTATCACATTAAATCACCAAAAAAAGGCAATAAATATAATTCAGACCCGTTTTGTTTGTCACTGATTATTACAGATTTTGACACTTGAGGTACCAAAAACAGGTCACGCCGATAAGGACAACAAAATCTATTTATGTCCTTTTCGTACTTGTGCTGAGCCATATCAAGTTGTCTCTTTCACTAAAATATATTGCCGATCTGGTTGTGTATATCTGTGGATGTAACCATAGAAATTAATGTACATATAGGTCAATGGACGTAACAAACATGCCAATATATTATAGACTTCAATTTTTGTTCTTGTTTTTTGTAGGGAACATAATAAAACACCTTAATTAAAATTTGTTGATCGGATCGCTGCCAAACGTTACAAGATAAAGCTGGGCTAATCTAAAAATTGCCTGAAAATCTCATTAAAATCGGTCCAGCCGTTTCGGAGTTCATAGGGACATATATCGCCTTTTATATAATTTTATAGATTTGGTCTATAGGCCGCCATGTGTACCGCCGTTCCGTGTAGCCTTAGAATCATTTGTGTATTCGATCTAGTAATAATAATAATCAAATTAAAATAGCTGTGAAAATATTTTCAAAGTTAAACTGCTATAGAAGTTTACCTAAGTAGTCAGCAAAATAGGAAAATATTACTAAACACTACGTCGGAAAAGATCTTGTCTGCTATATTAATGGTTCGACCGAAAACTATTTGATGAAATAAATTGCTGTATCAATAAATCGAACAAAAGCAAAGTGGGTACGCGAAATTAATACCTTTGTTAGACGGAGAGTAATGTGCTTATGCTAATAGGAGCTTACGACACCTAATTATTTTATCTACATTAGGATGAAACAAATTTGAATTAAATTAATAGTTTTGTGGCAAATTTTCATGTTTATAAAATGCCTAAACAATTTTTCTTATTTTTTTTGGGTTGAATCATTGATGTATGATGCCACATTAAGCTATGATCCATAGAAAAGAAATATACAATGGGTTGCCAACGTGAAAAAATATTAAAGCGGTTATCTGTAAAGTCAGTTTACGGCATTGTTGTAAGTAAATAGGGGGAAGATACGGGACGAACTCCTTGACGTGGACCGCATAAATTGGGCTCCCGGGCACAATCGACTTCAGTCACAATCGAACTGTCGTTTTGATAGCACGTGAATTACTTGTCAAAATTGTGTGTAATAAAGCAGCAAAAATTAGTTCCTGCATTTTCACAAGGTGCAACAACAGTTCGAAGACAAAAAACAAGTTTCACTGCATTACTTTTCACTCGTAAATACTTAAAAACAATAACTTAATTTTCTTTAAATGTCACTTCTATGGTCTAGTGTAGCGTCTAGTGAAGCGGTGAAGTTGACGTTTACAGTGTAGACGTTAACGTCGCTGCTGACTCGAGCCGAAACAGAGCCATATTTATTGGGTACAACGTTAGGATGTCACGCGTCTTCCCCCTTTTTAAAACATCATGGTTTACGGACGATAATTTTACGTGATAACGCTTAGGCCGATCGTGCCCCTCTATTGCTTGTTCCGCGCTCTCGCTTGCACGCAGGGCTCAGGCGGAACGTGACAATGTTTCGGGCGTGCAGCCGGCGTTCATCGATTTATAAGACGTTATCACGTCAAAAACGTACAACTCCTTATTATATTATTTTCCTAAACAATTGTATTTTCGACTAATGATGGTGAACATCACTTGAAGGTGACGTGAGGATTCGAGTGACCTTTATTACTATGGATATAAGGGTTAGACTTAGAGCTACCGAGGCCGAGGCCAAAAACTAGAGGCCGAGGTAGACACTGACATAATTATTATTACTAGTTCTACAAACGCACACATCAATATTGGGCTTCACACAACTGCAAACTATAATTCTGCTCAAAAGTCATCAAATAGATGATCCATTTTTTTTCTGAGGCTGCTCACTTCACTATCTGCAGAAAACGTAAGAACTATAAGCTATAACATAGCTAATGACTACTTTTGTTATTTTGAGTTTTTTTTTTCCATTGATTTCTATGTCATGGCATAGGCGTAGGCAATTTGAATGTTAAGAATAAGTACACGTACATAATGCAATGCATCTTATTCATGTTGCACCATGACTCTCCGTCATAACCTTGTTCAAGTTTCAAACGACCTTAATAGTCCGAGAGCCTGCCAATTTTGCTATCGCTATTGGCATTCGTAAATTAGATTCTAGTAAATTAACTCTAGGTATCAATTTTGTGAGTAATAAATAATTTGCTTTTATAGACTACGTTTATCGAGTCTGCTTCCTCTATTTTATACCTATTGCACAATCTTTATTTGATCTGTTACATTCTCCAGATTTCTTGCTAGTAAGTTTTTTTATGAGTAAACAAGCAAACGTTTCCTTTATTTAATTTCGCTTGCACTAGCTTTTTTCTGGATTATGTTCTCGTCTACTTTGTCAGTATGTATGTTCCTTAGAACAGCAGATATTTATTTCGTGTTTCAGATTTGCTCCCCATTAAAAAAAATAAAAATATGGGTAGTATGGCCCCTTTTGGCTTAGTACACTCTTTCCGCGTAACCCACTACAAATGTATTTTGCTTATTTAGAAAATGGCTCTAACGATTTTGATTGAAATTTTGTATTCAGACAAGATTGTAAATATCAAGCGAAGCTTGGTCATTCAGACACTTATAAAATTAATTATGGTTTAAAAAATTTCACTGATATTTTATGTTGAAAAGTGAGAAAGAGACAGCTGTAACAGGAAAACAAGGCTTTTCTAATTCTAAGTTATTCTAATTCTAACGTGATTAAAACCAATTCATAGATCAACAGTAAACTTTCATGGTAACTGACTCTGAAATAGGTAATATATAAAAGCATGCTTGCACCAACTTGTATGCCTTCGTGTGATAATTTGGCCGTGACCACGGACTGGGAGTGCATTGCGTATTGCGGTACAAGGTTCAATGCCAGGGCCGTAATGGATGCGCTCGTTAACCATTGCGTAAGTACTGCCTAGTAACGAATTTCTTCATTATGAACTTGAAGTCAAGATGTCATATATCCGACGACGCAAAACTAAAAGGAGCGTGGGAGAGCTTTTAACGGGTAAGTTTTTTATGTCCTTACCTACAGCCTTAACTTAACGTTGCAACCGATTTGAGAATTTAGATTTATAAGTATATTTAGAGCTCATGTGGCCCAATTGGTAATGAACCTGACTTCTGTACTATTGGGGGCGTGGGTTTGATTCCCGCCTAGGACAAAAACTCGTTATGTAGCAGCGAAGCACATTTATATCGGGCGCAATTTTGCTTTTGCTTTTGTAGTGAAAAACTGTTCGATCTGATGTCAGCATCGCGGTTTTATCATCGCACCAGCCGCCACCGCCTGAAAGTTCATCCACATATCATAGATCGGTGGAAATCGCACACGGTGCGTTTTACGCTATCTTTTTTGCCTCACATCTGCAATTTGTGGAATGAGCTCCCTCCTGCGGCATTTCCGAGTAACTATAACAAGGGGTTTTTCAAAAGGGCTGTTAATATATACTTTAAGGCTCACCGATGTATCTGTGATGCCCCTGGTGTTACAGGTATCCACAGGCGACGGTGATCACTCACCATCAGGCGGCTCGTCAGCTTATTTGCCATCTATGTTTTTTTTTTAAAATCATAATATAAAAATGTGAATTAAAACACTAAACGTCTTCATATGGAACTTTCGATGTATGAATGTCACAAAGCCACATTCCGATCTTTAAATATTAGTATATTTTTAACTTTCGCGATTTAAATGTTTTAAATGTTTATCGGGACTTTATTTAAATATTGTATTTATCACATTGCTGTTTTAAAACGTTTTTTTTTCTTTTCTGTGGTTTTTACAATATATGCAGTATTTAAATAACAATTAAAACTGAATAAAGAACCGAAAATCACAAAAAAAACAGTGACTTGCACGCGCAACGACGATTTGGTAAAACACGAAAAAAAAATTACGCGAAAAAAAAATTAATTAATTAAAAAATTAAAAATTAATTATTAATTTAATTAGAAACTCTTTTTTTCCGACGGTTCAAAATGATGGATAAAAGCAATATACTCCTAAAACTTTGCTGAAACCAATGATATTAAGTATCTCGGCTATAACTAAATATCACTGGCTCAACCATAAAAATAGCACCCTTAAAATTCCTTGCATCTAAGCACGAGTGGGCACGATATAATTGCCCTTAAATATTATATGTACTATAATTGTGCTGGAGTGGATCATTATACCCAGTTATGAAAATTCCTAGGATTCCTTCGAAATAGTTTGTGTAATAAAAGTTTCCTACCTACTGGAAAATAAAGGTCATACTCTTAGAATAACTACACAAAGAAACCAAGTACATTCGCAAAATTTAAGCTATTCAAATGGTGTCATATATGGCTCCAAAAAAAAAATTAAAAAAATGTACTATGACAATTTGCGCGGTGAAATCGTACCACAACAAATCAGAAAAGCAGCATAAGAGTTATGGTGTGACATTCCATAGGTAATCCATTAATTTTCTTGCTTAAATCGTTTAAAATACCAATCGAAACGTAAGCTACAAAGCGAATTTGTAGCTTACGTTTTGAGAAGGCGTTGTTTGGAAACTTACCTTCTCTGAGTAGTTATTCTAAGGTCATACTCTAGTTTAATTTTTTAATTTTTTTTATAATCAATAGGCTTGTATTTGACTACTATCACGCCTGATGTTAAGCGATGATGCGGTCTACGTTGGAGCACGCTTGCCTAGAAGGAACCGATTCACTCGTAATTTGAAGACACCCAGATTGTAGCCATCGGCATCCATTTAGGCAGCGCATTCTACAGACTAGCAGTTCGCACAATACATGTGGAATCAAAGCGCTTCGTACGGGTTTTCTTTGATTCGAAATACTGGTTAATATAAGTATCCTGTTCTGATTTTGCGACGTGTATGTTGAATTTAAGCTTTACTTTAGAGGTAAAAACCGTATTAAAATTTGTTTTCTCATTTTAGTGTGGTCGAGTGACAGATCGTAATATTATAGATCCTAGTTTTTTTTTGCTCTGACATCTGCACTTTGGTTGATAATAATTAACTGGCCAAGAGCGTGTCGAGACACGCATATGGAAGGGTTTCGTGGCCAAAGCCATATAATAAAATTGTGGTCATATTCATAGTTAGAATTTGCATGGTGGTCATGGAAAAATTCAAACGAACGAAGCCACACAAACAGAGATGTATCATCCCCACATAACATATACTATTTATGGTTTATTCAAAAAGAAAACTGCAAATAACTATAACCCAAAAATGTATAATCTGATAATATTAAAAATTATTTTGAATGAAGGTTTTAAATATGACCTTTTAGAATAGCAAATGAGTTTCTGTCTAATAGTTAAAAACAAATTTTCATCCCCATTTCACATGTACCAGAGCCTTACTAAATTTATCTTAATAATTATAAAACGTAAAAATAATAGGACAGACGGACGGACAGAACTAACTTATAATGGTTCTGTAGTGCTAGAAGGAATTAAAAAACAGGGTTAAAAGGGGTTTAAAAGATTTATTGTATTATACCACTGAACCCCTTAAGCCCGGAAAACCCGGAATTCATTTAAATACCAAAAACCGAACTACATCTAAAACACTGATATAAAGTCCGGTTAAACAAGAGACTTGGATATAGTTGCCACTCATACTTTTCAGGGCTCAGCTTAAGTTGTAAAATATAGACTACTAGCTTCGCCCCGCGGTTTCACCCGCGTAGATTACTCCTCAAGTCTTTATAGGTATCATCAGCTATCTGCCAGTGATCGGGTAGATGTGTTTTAAAAAGGATTTCGCTGATTTGGATATTTTTTTCAAATATATTTTTGTTGCAGTAATTTTATTTCGCGGATAAAACTGCGAGGCCAGCTTAACTGCAAAATCGAGTTGGTCTGAAGTACGTGCACAACGACATTGGGAGGTGATTCAGCTATTTTGATGGAATGCGGATTGTAGCACAACTAGTTACGGGACTGGCAGCAAAAAAATCTGACTAATAAGTTTGACACAACAAGTCGGGATATACATAAAACGGGATATTGTGGCTCTTGTTCACATAATTATGTACGCTTCAAATTATTTTTTTATTTCCTTATTAATGACACTGATAACAAACAAATAACTGATAAAATATCCGATCGATAAACCGACAAAACTTGGTAAAATAATACGATGGAGTAAAAAATATTAATAACATTTACCGTTACATAATGTTCAAAAAATAATATAAAAAAAAAACTATGTAGACTTTTTTGTTAACCATACTATGTTTTAACTAAAGAGTTAGTAGCAAGGTCTATCAAGGTCGTTATATCCGGCATAAAGACCCGCTCTTTCTACTCTGCGTAAGTACGTAGGTACTTTATGAATCGGCTATTGTTATTTATATATATTTGTCTTTGTTCTTTTTCAATCAAGAGGTTTTCATCACCTACACTTTTAAAGGGTTGGAACCATTTATGTCAATGTTTAGAATAAACAGTCATCGGTACAAACAAAAATACTTTAAAATTAGTAAGCGTTTCATCAAAATTATTGCTATTGTCAAATCATCAGGCGCCTGTATAAAATTATTCATATTATTACTATCGAAGTTGGTTAAAAACTACAGAGCGAAAGATAATGAAATTTTTGTGAGACTATCTCGAGCGCTTCTTATATACAGCATATCTAGCATTCTATACAATAATAAAACCAGCCAAGTATCTATCAGGCTCACACACTGTGGGTTCCGTATATTTTTTTTAACTACTAACGTACATCAAAGAACGCCCAGGCAGTCATCCATCCAAGTACCGACCACGCCCAACGTTGCTTAGCTTCGGTGATCGCACGAGAACCGGTGGTGAATATAAATTTGTCAAAGACTCGCACTTGGCCAGTAGGTATTTATTTATTTGTTGTTTTGCTGTGTGTATCTTGCCAAGTTTAACGCTTATACCTATACAAAGATATGATTAAAATCGGCCAAGTGCAAGTCGGGTTCGCGTACTGAGGGTTCCGTACCACCACAAAATTCACTGACGAAATTACCAGTTATTACTTGGTAATGAACAGAAACTTGTCACCGACTCGCAATTGGCCATTATTTATTATTTGTTGTTATACTTTAGAGTGTGTATTATAATCATTAATCATACCAAGTTTGACGTTTGAACGTATTACCATTTTTACAGTAGAGCTAATTCAAAAATACTTTAAAAAATACGTTTGTTGTATGGGGACTCCCCTTACGTTTTAATTTTTTGACTTTTAATTTTTTCTTAGTTAATTCACCGTAACATTACATATTCTGTGAAAATTTCAACTAGTTATCTATTACGGACCGAAAAGATACATCCATTAATATAGGTAGGGCAGACAGACAGACAGAGATGGATATTCGCCAAAGAACCAGAGTCACCGACATAGCTGTTAAAATTTGCAAGTTAAAGTGGCAATGGGCAGGCCACATCGCTCGAAGAACCGATAACCGATGGGGAAGAAAGGTTCTGGAGTGGAGACCACGAACCGGAAGACGCAGCGTAGGGAGGCCTCCCACTTGATGGACCGACGACATTGTGAGAGTCGCGGGCATCCAGTGGATGCAAAAGGCAGGCTGTCGTTCACTGTGGAGGTTAAAGGAGGAGGCCTATGTTCAGCAGTGGACGTCTTCCGGCTGATGATGATGATGATGATGAGACAGACAGACATCATACGCTTAGTTATAGGATCCCGTTTTTACCATTTGGGTACGGGACCCTAAAAAGTGACAATGAAGAACCTACTTCGGCATTTCTCATAAGACAAATAGAGCAAGGTAAAATTTTGCAAACAGACATGACACTAGCTCGATATTAAAACGTATTTAATTAAAAGGTACTTGACACATTAATAAAAACTTATAATAGTTCTACTAAAACCACTTTACACCCCTCAAATAAATAATTAGTTTTTGCGCCAATAAATAAAAGTAGTATCTATTATATTATCTAAAACTACGAGTCAAGTGGCATTTAAAGTGATTGCCTTTTTAATGATATGAGATTGAGCCATTAAATCATTTACTGAAGTTAATTGTTACTTCAGTTGTTTAGTACTTACTTATTAAATTACAAAGTTATTTTAAGAAAACTAGTTTGTGGACGTGTAACCTTGGTTTTGCACGTTTGAAAATTATTGTGAAATATGTCATCATAATCATCATTTCAGCCATAGGAAGTCCACTGCTGGACATAGATATCCCCCGTCGATCTCAAGCACAGCGTAGGACGTCCACCCACTAGATGGACAGACGACCTAAAAGAGACCGCGGTTGGCCTATGTCCAGCAGTGGACGTCCTATGGCTGAAATGATGAGACAAAAAAACAGTCGAATTGAGATTGTTTTTCAACCGAAGTCGGTTTAAAAAAAAAACTAAGTAAAGTAAAAAAAAAAAAAACACCAGTTTTTTATATTAATGGTGAGTTATTTAGAATATAGTTTATAACAAAAAGATAGTATTGTTCAAGACCATTACTATTGTAGTCTGTATCTAATAAATCTAAGCATATAAATTTAGAATTTGGGTTGAATCTACCAGGATCAAATGGGAATGGGCGGGTCACCCAAGCCGAATGCACCTGAACAGGTAGGCCCAACAGTCAACCTCCATGGACCCAAAGGCGCGACGAGCTCGGGAGGTATAAAAAATAGTGGTCTATGCTGGCCCAGGACAGAGACCAGTAGAAGAAATCGGGGGAGAACTTTTTCCGGCGGTGGGACAATTACATATTTTTTAAATTTTCTTTAGCAACCAGTAATTTTTTGAAAATTGGCTAGACTTCTCATTTTTGCAAAAGTGAAACTCAGGCGCAGTCGTTTGACGAGTTAACAGATAATAAAAACAAGAAACAAAATGTCACTGACATCCTACTCGCTAACATTCTATACCACCAAACTATTCATTACTCAGTGGTATCACCTACACAGTAGTGACATTTCACATACGTAAGTAACCTTGCACCGACTTCCTAGAGAGAGAAAGGGCAACACGTCATCACGTGTTACTTATATTTTTTTTGAAACATAATATGTACTTGGAAATGATTATTTAATTGCACATCAGAATCAGGAATAGCAGCAAACAAGACTACTGACCGACCAACTTTTCTGTACAGTTGGTCAAACTATAGAACTAAATATGTTACTTTGGATAGCTATCAGATTTGGTAAGAAAATTCGATGGTAGCTTTTCATTCAACTGCACAGATAATTTGGTCGCACTGTAGTAAACTCTGAGGACAGATCGAATGTCGACAATAAATAATAGGTGGAAACAGATTGAGACATAGCAGTGTCGATTCTGTTATACTATTATCTAAACTAAACGAAATTTGACAGATCTAAAATTATTGTCTTTCTTCTCTAACATGTTGAAATTAAAGAGACGCAGATAATTTGAGTTCCGTAAGATTGCTTTAGTTTAGATTGATTAACTCTTAATTGTTCACACCATAAATTACATACGATAAAACAGCTTTAAAAAACTAGTGCAACAATCGGCGGCCTTATCGCTAAGAGTGATCTCTTCCAAGCAGCCTTAGAATGGAGAGGATTGATAAACAAAATACTGGAGGTAGTTTAGTCAGTGGTATGACAGAATAAACGCCACTAACACACTAAGTTTACCACTAATGTATATACCTTCTCTGTTCCGTCCTGGGTACCAGCCTAAAAGTGCACATAATAGATTACCAGAGAAATCATAATGTCAAATTGAAAGCTGTCAAAAAAAGGTAATCATAATTAGAGCCAAACGTCGAAAACTAAATTGAAATGTGTTCATAATTAAGAAATATATAATCATTTTACTGTCTTGCTAGACAAAGACCACATATTTACTAATGAAGTCACTTGTAAATACGCCATACAAGCTACATGCCATACAGGAAAGGGAGCAAACTTTTTATAATACGAACTAAAAAAATAAACGTTTAATCTCAGAACTTTATTAGCTGATTTACATCGTTTTTTCAGTATAGGTACATATAACATTTACTTTTTTTATGATATAATGAGCTAGCGTTTGACCACAACTCATCTGATGGTAAGTGGCTATGCAGTCTAAGATGGGGCACGCTTGCCCATGAGGTGCCTATTCACTCTTGTATTGAAGATACCTAGGTTGTACTTTGTAGGGAACACCGAGGCAGGATGCGCATTCCATTCCTGTGCAGTTCGTATTAGGAATGATTTTTGGAAACGCTGCGTGCGGACTTTACCAAAGTTCACGACGTAAGGATGGAATGTCTGCCTCGATGACCTATGGTGGAAATTGGTTGACTTATACTTTAGCTTGTTATTTACAACAAATCAAATTCAATTCAAGAACATAGAAGATAGAATTTTCCTAATTGGTCGTATTTTTTTTTTTTAATTTATATCCGCCTGTTTTGTTGTATAAAAATACATCATCTACACTCTAAAACATTTATTATTTTTTTATTTAGGTGGGCAATCAATATTTTTGATGGGACATTCAGTATAAAAAGTGTTTTGGTGTTCAAATAAATAGCATCTAAATAAAGTAATCGTTGTTGAAAACGAATTTAAACCAGTCGGACTATTTTGAACTTTGTATTGTAGTGCTAGAGTTTAGGATTGTTTTTTTTCTCTTTGTTATAGGTATAATACTTTGCTGCAAACGGTTCCTTATAGCATAATAAGGTATCAGAGTAGCTAGCTGATAGCGGTGGATGATTGATGAAAAGTTGGTTACTTGTTAATCTGTGATATTTTCTTAATAAAAAATCTTTAATTTTATTTCATATAATAAGACTAAATTTTTTTTTTTTTTAATTTGCTAGTTATTTTTAATCACTCATAAAATTAAATCACCATTATCAACGGCAACACCCCATCAAAGTCAAATTAAGAACCGCTCGGCGCCGCGCCGCTCTAAAAAAAGCTCTGCGCTGCGCCACGCTATTTCCGAACACCGTGGGAGCATGTTCTATTTTTGCACCTGTACAGTATTTACTTCACTGTAGTAGAACTCTTGACGTTTTATGATCTCCTGGTACTTTGGGAGCGAGAGCGACCCGGTGACGTAGCGGACATGCGCCTGTCACTGTCACGTCACCTGAAATGAAATGGGGTGGGCCTGAAATAAAGGGAGTTGATAGATTGTTGAGGGTTTTTGGTGCTTTAACTTGGCTTTAACAGGAATGTATCCGAACTCTGTATACTGTATATATACTGTACTATATACTGTACTCTCGAACATTTTCATTAAACGTACACACTCGTTCGTGCCCACATTTTAAGAGTCAGTAAACTAATTGGTGCTGAGGTAAAAAAAAAGTTAAATTAAGGTACTTAAAAAATAGTTGGCCGTCACGGGAGATGTGAATATGTGGAACTTGACGGCATAAAAGAGCATCATTTCGTTTGCCATCACAACCAAAACTATGCCAAGAAATGCTTTAGATGTTACTCTAGTTAGTCTTACTTTTTTTTGTGAAACATCTATTGGCGCGTCTTGGCAGTAAAATCGACTCATGTGCCGTGACATGACGTCACGTTTGACATTTGCCGGGCGTCCCGTGACGGCCAACTTTTTTTCAGTATGCCATCAAATTTTCATAATAATGAAAATTTCAGTCGACATGGAATTTCCTTGAAACTTCAGGAATAAGGTTAGAAATACCAGGATATCAGACAATATTAAGAGGCAAGGACTTTGCCGCAGTTACGTTGTTACGCATGATCTATTTGTTTGTGTGCGTAGACATTGCGTACGTGTGTACTGCCACCTGTAAGATTGACGAAGCCACCCTTGACAATTACACTTACTAATTACAGCAAAGTTAGTTAAATCACTGCTTAGTTAACATTGACCTAGTTCAATTTTACAAACGGTCTATATTTAGAACTATGGAGTAAACCTCAGATCAGAAAAACAAGGGAGATATGGTAAGGTGACGTAGCAAGCCTAAATCGAGCTCGATGACTTTAGTCGAACTTATCCGGCAGACAGTGAGTTCTTTAGTATGCGTGAAAAATTTGTAAGTGAACAGCACATAATATAGTTTTTAGCGGACACGTGAAAAAGAATATGAAATATGGATATTCATATTGGCATCGATTCTGATGTCCTTTAAAATAAACTAAACTAAATTTTACAGCTCTAAAATTGTTGCCATCCTTCTCTCACATATTAAAATGAAAAGAGAGGCAGATAATTTTAGTCCTGTTAGATTGGTTTAGTTTAGTGAGTAGTATGACAGAATCGACGCCATTGGCATCGATTCTGATGTACTCTAAACTAAACTAAATTTGACACCTCTAAAATTGTTGCCATCCTTCTCTCACATATTTTTTTTTTTTTTTTTTATAGAATAAGTGGCAAACAAGCAACGGGCCACCTGATGGTAAGTGGTCACCGCCGCCTATAGACACCTACAATACCCGGGGCATTGTCAGTGCGTTGCCTACCTTTGAGGACTCTATTCACATATTAAAATGAAAAGAAAGGCAGATAGTTTTAGTCCTGTCAGATTGGTTTAGTTTAGTGAGTGGTATGACAGAATCGACGCCATGCCACTATCTCCCTTGTTTGTCTGATCTGAGGAGTAAACAATGGCTAGTGAAAATTAATTATTTAAGACTATCTGCGCTGCGTGGAAATTCCTTCGGGAACCCTAAACTTTTTGCGATAAAAAGTAATATTAGTAGTATGTCCCTTTCCGGCCCTTGGCTACATACATTCAAAATCAGGTCGAACCGTGGAAAGAAGAACCAACAATCCGATAATTACAATTGGGTGTGGGACCGTCCATTAATCACGTGAGGCTTGAAAGGGGCGTGATTTTTGCTAACCCCCCGGTTAGCAAAAATCACGAAATGTCATAAGGGGGGTGTAGTAAGATATCACGTGTATTAATTTTTTCGTCAAACGCGCGATTTCTAATCCGAAAAGCGGTCTGTGGTTGACCTTGCCAATCAAAAACAACCTGCAACCTTTCTGTCTAGACATTTGTCATGGTCCTTAATTTCAGAATAAAATTAGATTACACTTTATACCTGTATTTAAAGATAATATAAAAAAAAATAAGATTCTTTGTAGGTACTAAAAAATACACGTGATTTTGGGTGGGGGGGGCGGGGTTGGTCTTAAACCTCACCATGTATCACCAAGGGGGAGGGGGGATAAAAAACTCTAAAAAAACATCACGTGATTAATGGACAGCCCCTGTCTTCAAATCACGAGTGAATCGATTTCTTCTAGGCAAGCGTGATCCAACGTAAAACGCATCATCACTTAACTTAAGGTTTCCCCACTTTTAGTAATTTTAGCCATTCTAGTTTTAGATTGTCTACTTCCATGGATAGCTTAAAATTATAACAATGCGTCATATTAAAATTAAAATTACATTTTAAACTACAGCTATACTTTTCGAAAAATCTGAAAAATAGGAGTAGCGAAACCCACGATTTTGTGTAAGCGCCATGGTTTGGCTTCACTAAATGCGACTTTAATGCAAAAAATTAAGCCTTATGGTCATCTGCAATACCAAGCGTTGTTAAAAGTGGGAACACCTCGCCTTAAAAACAAGCTTTTACTGTGTGACGTCATTTTATTTTTCGTATTCTTCTCAGCAAACCCTTTCATTTGATACTCATATCTTGGGGGTGCATAAAAATAACTGGTCAGCCATCTTTGGGAGTCCACCATATTGGATTTAGAATGACGTCACTTAAGCTAACCATGCATTGTCATCCAAACTAAACGTGTAGGCAAAATATCAGCTTCATCTGTTTGGGCTATTTTAAAATTTAGTCGCAAGATTTAACCCATTAAAATATAACATATATTATATCCCTTTGTTGTTGATGTTGATGTTTATGTCCCTTGTATAATATACTAGCGGTCCGCCCCAGTTTCGCACGGGTATATATTATAGCCTATGTCACCCGGGGATAGTGTAGCTTCCCAACAGTGAAAGAATTTTTCAAATCGGTTCAGTAGTTTCGGAGCCTATTCAATGCAAACAAACAAACAAACAAACAATCAAATCATTCCTCTTTATAATATTAGTATAGATAACATAACAAGGTAAATAAAATTAGAGCTTGTAAAAGTGATTGATTAATTTATTAACTCTATATTGTTCAAACCATTCGTTTCTTCTTCTTGGTCAGATTTATTTAACTCGAACAAAGAAAGTCTAAAAGAAAGTTTAAAAAATAAGTTTCAAGCCCGGTATCAGAAAAGAGTGCTATTGAATATTCACCTAGAAAATTGTCTCAAAAGCTATGGAGCTAGAGGCTCGGGGTTTATCTACGAGATCGAATCAGAAATAAGGAGATCCGTAGACGAACGAAAGTTACCGATATAGCCCACCGGATTAGCAAGTTAAAGTGGCAGTGGGCAGGGCACATATTACGCAAATAGTTGGCCGATGGAGCCAAAAAGATCTGGAATGGAGACCACAGACTGGTAAGCGCAGCGTAGGATGTACAAGATGAACAGACGATCTAAAAGAGACCGCAGGGAAACGCTGGATGCATGCCGCTTCCAACCGGCCCTTTTGGAGAGTGACGGGGGAGGCCTATATCCAGCAGTGGACGTTCTATGTCTGAAATAATGATAATGATGAAATTGTCCCAAAAGCAACCAACCCTACGCTTTTGCGTGAAAACTTTGTGTGAAAAATGCAAATATTGTGCTTTAAAATGTAAATGAATTCCATTAAAGCCCCATTAGCGATTGTACCTTGCACGTTTCGAGTTCGTATTCAATTGGAAATGGGGTTGATGGGCTTTCGCGCCGGTTCAAATCGACCACTTAATTGTCGAATTAATTGCCGTACTTAACGTTTTCAGTTTTACGGAAGTTCAGCTTTTAAATGCTTTCTTGGATGAAACTTTTGAATTCGTGTTTAATATTTAAAGATAATGTAGAATCGACAAGCTTAAATGCAATACAGTTTAACTTACGTACGAAACTAAATCGGTTACACTAGTGTGCTTCTAATCCACGCACACAGAGAAATCACTGCCAACTTTTCAGACTGCTTGGCGCGTCCCGATTTAGTTTCGTGACGTCACGTTCGCTCCCCTATTTTTGGGATATGCTCATCCCGCTCGCACCTGAGCTTTTCTCCAACTTTCCCAACGCATGCGCGAAGCACCGCAACGCACGTGGTGGGATTACTCCTGACAAGTTCTGTGTGCCTGGTATCAGGCGCGCCGAGGGCGGCCACGCCGCGCCGTCGCGCCGCCCATCCACCGGCCGCCCTAGCTGCCGCCCAGCATTGCCATTAGCATTATTCGTTACTTTTAACTTCTTGTGACTTCTCCAGCATAAATTGTTACTTTAAGGCTTAAGACTAAATGGAAAAGCAAGGTTTACTTATTAGATACTTGTCTATTCGATTATAATTATGGCAAACACAAGGCTATTCAATTTTGATATGATGAAAAAATTCTAAAGTGTCAATAATTTCTGCCCGTCACTTTTTATCCCCTAGCGTTACTTTTAGACTTACCAGGCGTTAGATTTGTCGTACGAGCTCTGGCAACACTGCGCGCCGCCCGCCCAGAAGCACAGCCGCCCGCCCGCGTAACGGTCCGTTCTCGACTTGAGCGGAAATACTCGCGCACGTGTAGGAGTTACGCGCGAATTTCTAATATGTTTTAATGTGTTTCCTTTCCTCTTGGGATCCTTTCCTTGCCTGATCTAATCCAGTTTCTCGTCTTATTCTCGTTATTTATTAAAGTTCTACTTTGTGTTTTTATCAGGTGCTTATTGGTGGTGAGTGTTTGTGTGCAGGTGGCTGGTCTGCTGATGAGCGTCTCATCCTGAGCTGCTGCTGTCCTGTCTACAATGAGGAGATATACTTCCCTACCAGGTAAGTGAGTAGGAGCCTAATCTAATGATTATTTTGACTTAGTATGGAAAATAATTAAACCGTTGGTTTGCAACAGTTAGATATGATAATTATATTTTAAACTGTATTCAAAAAAATCACACAATTGCCGTTAATTTACAAATACACGGTTATTGAGTCTAGTATATTAAGATTAAATAAATTTCTGAAATACCGAAAAACGTGATATTTTAATTTCGAAACAAGTTATTACAATTTATCATTCATTCATTATACTAAAACCTACTTATACTTATATGAAGTACCTAATAGTAATGATTTAAATACCTGATAGCCCGTTGGTCCAGTTGGTAGTGAACATACCTTCTGAGTCTGAGGGCGTGGGTTCGATTCCCAGCTAGGACAAACAATTGTGTGATGAACATTTGTGTTTGTTCTATATCTGGTTGTTAATATCTATTTAAGTATGTATTAAAAAAAAACTATATTATGTATGTATATCAGTCTCTGGCAGCCATATCACAAGCTTTGCTTAGTTTGGGGTCAGATGACCGTGTGTGCAAAAATGTCCCAAGATTATTTTATTATTATTAAATCCTATGTCGTAAGGACAACATAAAATTTAGCTTGCAATAAATAATGTAGATTAAATGCACAGATAAACTATTGTTAGTTTATTTGAATTTACTAGCTGTGCCCTGCGGTTTCACCCGCGTGGTGATGATGATGATGATGAAAAGTAACCTAGGTGTTAATCCAGAACATATGCTATGTATATTCTAAATTTCATCTAAATCCGGCCACCCGTTTCTGCGTGAAGGAGTAAAAAACATACACACTCGCACACATACAAACTTTCGCATTTATGATATTAGTGTGAAGTGTGATTTTACTTTTGATTCGGAATTTTGTCAGCACTAACCCATTATTTTGTTGTTTTTAATATTTATAATCCTGTCTAAATAAAATAATGACCTACCAACCAAAAAAAGAATCATCAAAAACAATTCTAAATTGGCGGAGTAATCGCGTAACAAACATACAAAAAAAAAAAACATACAGTCGAATTGATAACCTCCTTCTTTTTGAAGTCGGTTAAAAATAACAAGGTTACCGGACATTTAAGCTTTCACCATTATGTTTTGAACGTGTATCGGACTTATCGCCCATTATTTTATTTAGGTAAAATAGGTATGAAACTTTCGCTCGACGTTTCGACCATGTTATGTAATGGCCATCATAGTGGAGGCGCGATAACCATTTAAAAGAAATTAAATCACACATTGGGCCCTTGGGGACCGGGAGAGCTCACCTCATTTTCAAAAATCTTTCAGAGCGCCTGGTTAATGCGACGCGTGACCAAAATGCTGGCGTGTTTCTGGCTCAACGCATTAGCATTGCCATTCAACGTGGTAATGCCGCCAGCATGTTGGGTACGCTGCCAACTGGTAGTGGGCTTGAGCATTTGGATTGTCTTTAGACCTTCAACGGTCTATGGGCAGTCTAACTGTATTTGTAGTGTTAGTTTTAGCTTGTATTTTGTTTAGTTATTAAAGGCACTTGCCCAGCAAAAAAAAAATCACACATTGACAGGCCAATCTACATTCTGCATGTTTTTTTGTTTTACAGAGTCAACTAAATACTTTATTGTAATAATATATTAATATGTCTCACCAAAACCTTTTTACCTGGACAGGTGTATCATCTCAAATTTATGAAACCCCTTAACCCCTTTCATAATTTTGTCATCGTGTGTTTTCGTAGGTTCACGCAAAATGCTAATGCGAACATCTGGTGCTTGTCTAGGTATGTCATTAAATTAAGAAAGGTAAAATTTTATTAACGTTTAGTGTGGTACTTACCAACAACGAGTTTTAAAATAAGTATAAAAGTGACGACAGATGTTGCTGTACCTACTTTATTTCCAGCGTCTTTGTGGAATCGCCTTTTATTTTTGAGTTACTTGTCCAGTGATTATCTCTTCAGTATGTTTCTTTTAATTAGAATACACTGTCCTTGCACGTGGCTTCGTCCGCGTTGTGAACAAAACGTAGACAATGTTATTCAAGGATAGTGAAGTTGCTAAACTTGCTATACTGCGGACAGGTAAGCGCAGCGTAGGACGTCCTCCCACAAGATAGACAAACGACCTAAAAGAGACCGCAAGGAAACGCTGGATGCAGGCCGCTTCTAACCGGCCCTTTTGGAGATCGATGGGGGAGGCCTATGTCCAGTGGTGGATGTCCTATGGCTCCTATGTCAGTAAGTCCTATGAGTGTAGTATTTCACTTTTATGTATGTTCTTTGACTAGCCAAAAAACGTAGGTTTGGCACTATCCACGTGTCTGCCAAGGAGTCTCAGTCAAACTCCAAACCAATAGTATGTTTTTAAACCTAAACTTTTGACTAACGGAAATAAATTTAATTAAAGTTCAAGCGCCGAAGCCCAACTTGATGAAATCGGGGTTTGATCAGTCAGGCCTGAATTAAATATAAAAATATGTTAGACTTAGGAAAACAAATCATTTTTTTTTATTTATTTTTTGTAATCTAACCTAACGGGTAAAAAGCTGATAAAACAGTAATAAGTGTAGTAAAAAGTAAAAATCTAATAATTTGCCGCAATCGCTTCTTTGTTAAGCTCATGGAAGTAGTATAGGCAATGACTGTTTTAAAAAGGGGGGAAGACGCGTGACATCCACACATTGTACCCAATAAATATGGCTCTGTTTCGGCTCAAGTCAGCGGCGACGTTGACGTCTACACTGTAAACGTCAAATTCACCGCTCCATTAGACACTACACTAGACCATAGAAGTGACATTTAAAGAAAATTAAGTTAATTGTTTTTAAGTATTTATGAGTGAAAAGTAATGCAGTGAAACTTGTTTTTTGTCTTCGAACTGTTTGTGCACCTTGTGAAAACGCAGGAAGTAATTTTTGCTGCTTTATTACACACAATTTTGACAAGTAATTCACGTGCTATTAAAACGCCAGTTCGATTGTGACTGAAGTGGATTGTGCCCCGGACCCTATATTGTGCGGTCTACGTCAAGAAGTACGTCCCGTATCTTCCCCTTATTTACTTACATCAATGACCAAAAGTGATTATTTTACTTATGACGTTTGAAAAAAAAGTTTTTGTACTCCCCTAGGTTTGCCCCTAGGTTAGACAAGAATACATAGAAAAAAAAGTTGTAGGACTAAAGTAGTTTAAGGCCGGCGCCCTAAAGAGGATACTAATTGATTACCACTAACCCTGTATATAAATATAGATAGATATATCTATCAGCACAAATTTAGATTGAGATTTCTAAGCCCCAGTGTACTCACAGTAGGTTATAGCTGATGGGCGTAGAACCCTATCCATTGCTCGATCTCTACCCTAAAGTAAGTTAATATTAATCGGCGCGGCCGTGGGTTCCCTACCCAAGTTTAATATGCAACGGTAGAGTAGAAGGCAAACATCGGTGCCTGAAGCAAAGTTAATAGCTAACATACTAGAATTTTCAGTCGCTCCTGAGTATCACTGCTTGTTTAGCTCTCGTTTCTTTTTAATAGATATGCATACATTATTATGCTGAACAGCTAAGTGTATACGAACAAATACATATTTACAGTTTGAAAAAAAATTGCGTTGCCTTTGTCTCGGGACTTTTTAGGGTTCCGTACCTCATAAGGAAAAAACGGAACCCTTATAGGATCACTTCGTTGTCCGTCTGTCTGTCTGTCTGTCTGTCCGTCTGTCAAGACCCTTTTTCTCAAGAACGCGTAAAGGTAGCAAGTTGAAATTTATAATAAATACTTGAGTTTACGGTTTCTTTCGGCAGTAAAAAAATAAAAGTTGTAAGTCAAAGCAATCAAAAGATATGAACGTTTATGTCGTATATTTTGCGATTTCACAGGGGAATCAAAACCTATAGGGTACTTCCCGTTGACCTAGAATCATGAAATTTGGCAAGAGGCAAGGTCTCATAGTACATATATAGGAATAAATCCGAAAGCTATAAATTTGAAGTTATATCATTTAAAAATAATTATTTTGCTAATACAAACTTACATTTTGTAGTTGGAATGTATGGAAGAACCTTATTGTCAACTACAAACTTAAGTTTGTCTTTCAATATTTTAACTTCAGTTAGTTTTTTTATTGGTTTGGTCCTACTCGTACTTGTCCGGTTTTTTATTATTATTATTTATCTTAGTGAATAACATACATTTTATTGTTACAAAACTATGCTAAACTGCATAGCAGTTTGTAGGCAGACATTTACTCTCTTTACAAAATTTCATCATCAACAATAGGAACACAACATTTTAGATATACCTACTAATTATATAATTATAATATTGGATATTGGTCACCTTATCGCGCCCAGATACGGTTTGCGGTCGCGTGATTTTCCAACTGAGCGGATTAGGTGCCTGTAATAGCAGTTGTCCGTAAGGCCCCAGGAATGGACTGCGCCGAGAACCTGCGACAAAAAAAGAATATGAACAACAATTCAACACCAAAATTGAATTAATATTACTGTTGGTTAGAACAAAGCAATTATCGACTACTATAAAGTGTCAGTGGTCAGGGCACATAGCACGCATAACAGATGGCCTAGGGAGCCGAAAGGTTCTCGAATGGAGACCACGGACCTGTAAGTGCAGCGTAGGACGTCCACCCACGAGATGGACAGACGACCTAAAAGAGACCGCAGGGAAACACTGCATGCAGGCGGCTTCCAACCAGCCCCTTTTGGAGATCGATGGGGGAGGCCTATGTCCAGCAGTGGACGTCCTACAGCTGAAATGATGATGATGATGGTGAAAACAAAATTGATTACATGGCCGATATTCTTTGGATGATTGATGCGCCATCTATCATGTAGATTGGTATACTACAGCCACATGGTCGAGTAATTACACTGATGAATTATTGACAAACTACACTCTTTGGGAATGGATAGTACATTGTCTTAAGGCGAAGTGGTAGAGAACCGTACACTTGTATGACGGTAATGCGGCGTGAATATATAGAATTTGAATGAAGTTGATTCAATCCATTGAAGGAAACGTAAAAACGGGTGTTTTTAGGAAAGTTTATGATTTTTTTCTATCGAGCCAAATTTCTTTAATCGTGTATCGGTGACCACATCCGAATCAAATATGCAAGAACATTTACTAAACACAAAGAAATAATGTATGTAATAATGATTTTAAAGGTCTACATTTGAATATTCGTGATGACGAATCGTCAAATTTGAAGCATATTTTGTCTTAAGAGCCGTATTACAAAATGCATCGTTCAGTTTTTGGTATCTGGATGTTTGGCATAAAATGAAAAATGAAGCCGTAATTTTCAAGACAAATATAAAACAAATACACTATTACATTCAAATTTTATTAATTTCATGTCGGTAATTTAACGAAAACCTCTCTCAAACTTTCCCTCCGAGAGCTTTTTGAAAAACTACTTTTAATACTTGTAAGTATTTTTAGTATACCATTGAAAAAACACATTTGTCGTTATTCTTAAGAAATGATATTGTATACGGGCCGAATTTAGGGTGTCAAATAGAGGTTCAAAAGTTATTTCAAAAATCTATGTTTTTGATGTTAGACATTTAAAATTTGGTAGGTATTTAAACTAAGAGGTTAAAATAAAAAAATACTGATAAAATATTTTTACTAAAATGAAGGATTAAGGAGGTGGAATTGGGGTATGTATGTTGTGCTGAAAGTTATGCAACTACGAACCTGTAATTTGGCAAGTGGGTACATAAAGGGGTGTATACGTCCACAAAGTTTTTTAGCGAAAGGGTCCAAATAGATGTTGAAAGTTTGTGAAAGTGTACGCGTACGAAATCGCGGGTAACGGCTAGTTTTAAATATATTATGATGATAAATATCCCATTTTTGTTTTGGTAAATTAGAACGGTTATCAAGGCATTTTTGTAAGGTTGTAGCCAGTTGCACCCATATAAGTAAACGAAACGTCAGTCATTCGAAATCAGTTAGCAACTGTGATGCGGACAAAGAACTTTGAGAAGGGGTAAGGTCCCAAAAAGGTAAGGTCCAAGGTCTTTGGATGTGGTGTTCGACGCGTTGACATAAATAAGAATGTTCAATCAAGGTTCTGCCATAATGCCTGGTGACAGATTTTCCTTAAATTTTTTTAACTTTTTTTCTCATTTCAGATTTCAGATTTCTCTTTTCTGTGATAAATAATATGATAATTATAATAAATAGTAAATTTGCTGGCTTTTTGCAATTAATTAATAGAAGTATAACGCTCATTTGAATTCCGTTAAAATAATTAACAAAGTAATAAAACTTTTCACTTCAACTTGACGGGAAATTTAAATTTCTGTTGACGTCTACTTTGTTAACTGTCAATTAACTGCTCTTTAATGAATTGACAAAATTGAATCGGTAATTGAATTTATGTTCGTTGTGTTTTGAAGATGTGACATGAAAATTCTTTTTACCGGCTTCGAAAAGGAGGAGGTTATCATTTATTTTTTATTTTTTCCTGGGGATCAATTCGACTGTATTTTTTTTTTTTTTTTTTTTTTTTTATATTGAGTTTCACAGACTATTAACGTTTTTAAGGTACCGTACTTAAAATATTTCAACGGGATCCTATCACTGACAGCCTATGCTGTCATTCCATATCTTTTAAACTATATTAAAATAATCAGTTGAATTTTTAAAAGAATATGCTGTAATAGCTAAGAATATTCTATAATAATACGTTTAACGGCGAATTAACTAAGAAATAATAATAAAATAAAAAAGTTAAACAGTATCTAATTAATCTTTTTTGTTAACGTCGGGCTCATGCGCTGAGGGTTCCGTACCACCACAAAATACAATAAGGTTGTCCAAGTAACAGAATTACCAGTAATTATAACTTCTCTAAAATTGACGAAGCAATTGCTACGCAGTTACTTACTTTGCTACAAGCGCTCGAGTGTAACACAATTATAACTTGATAATTAACAGAAATTTGTCATTGACTCGCACTTGGCCATTATTTATTATTTGTTGTTATACTTTGTGTACTATAAGATTTCCAAGTGCGATGCTTGTACGTATTATAATTTTTACATTCTAATGTAATATATACAATACCCTTTCGTTATACTTTTTGACTGTTTTATTTGTTTTATATTTTTATTAGTTATTTATGTATTATTAGTTAATACGCCGTAACGTACATATTCTGTGAAAATTTCAACTGGCTATCACTTACGGTTCCAAAGATACAACCGTTAATAGGTAGGAAATACGGACGGATGGACGGACGGAAGGACGGACGGAAGGACGGACAGATAGACAGACAGACAGACAGACAGACAGACAGATAGACATATATACATATAGACAGATAGACGGATAGACAGACAAATAGACAGATAGACTGATAGACAGATAGACAGATAGACAGATAGACAGATATACAGATAGACAGATAGACAGACAGATAGACAGATAGACAGATAGACAGATAGACAGATAGACAGATAGACAGATAGACAGATAGACATATTGACATATATACAGATAGACATATAAACAGATAGACAGATATACAGATAGACATATATACAG
Source organism: Agriopis aurantiaria (assembly GCA_914767915.1). Classification (NCBI taxonomy): domain Eukaryota; kingdom Metazoa; phylum Arthropoda; class Insecta; order Lepidoptera; family Geometridae; genus Agriopis; species Agriopis aurantiaria. The sequence goes on along the minus strand of OU611982.1, from coordinate 16,858,640 downwards.
ATAGACAGATAGACAGATAGACAGACAGACAGACAGATAGACAGATAGACAGATAGACAGATATACAGATAGACATATAGACAGATAGACAGATAGACAGATAGGCAGATAGACAGATAGACAGATAGACAGATAGACAGATAGACAGATAGACAGATAGACAGATAGACAGATAGACAGATAGACAGATAGACAGACAGACATCGTAGGCTTAGTAATAGGTTCCCGTTTTTAACCTTTGGGTACGAAATCCTAAAAACGATAATACGTACAAGTTTCAAACTTGGCACCATCTAAATTAGAGCAAAAAAATATAATAAAATATGAGGTTTTTTTTTATTTTGTGGTTGTTACATTGAAAACTTCACGCGCACTCACCTTGAAAAAATCCGCCGAATGCGGTTGAAACTATAAATAAATAAATAAAAATTCAGGTCATTTTTGCACACACGGTCATCTGACCCGAAACTAAGCAAAGCTAGTGATATGGCTACCAGAGACATATACATACATATATATTTTAAATACATACTCGTACTCGTACTTAAGTAATTATGTTTAAATGTTTATCGGGACTTATCACGTTTTATTTTATTTAGGTAAAAATAGGCACCATACTTAAAGATATTAACACCCAGATATAGAACAAATTATATAAATGTTCATCACATAAATGTTTGCTCTAGGTGGGAATTGAACCCACACCCTAAGCGCACTACCCCAAGCGTAGAAGGCAGGTTCACTACCAACTGGTCCAACGGGCTATAGTCGGAGTGACCGGCTTAATGGTTCGCAATTCCCGTGTTATATAACCAAAATATTAGCTGGTCTTCAACACTCTCACCTAAATTGCTTTCTGATGAAACTTGCCGACATATCTATAATCCACCGACGACCATAAGCACGACAGTTGTCTCGAAACACACGTCATCTCAGATGAGTTAGTAAATCTCTCAACGCGTTTTTGATTACGCTATATTCTATACACAAGTTTCTGTACACGGCTTTGCTGGATTGTTCTAAGAAAAAATAATGTAGTAATGTGCATCAGAGCTACAAACTTATCTTATCATCCCCTTTCTAATACTGGACAAGCAGAAAAACGGACAACTATAGTGTTATTTTTTTTGGATACGTACTAAGTGTTTTTAATCCGTATAGCCAGATAATTAATTAACCTGCCTGCTTACTTATTTCTTGATAGATATAATCTAGGTTTCTTCAAAGTCAGAGTGAATAGGTATCTTCGTACTCTTGATACAATCAGAACGCCAAATATCCCGTTTTCGTTGCTCTTTTCATTAAAACGTGAGAGATCTAAACCAAGACATAGTGGTCGTAATTTTATCCCTGCATGGTCTATGTGTTTATTCAGGGTATAAGCTGCTTCTATGCAGTGGTCGCATTGGACTTAATCACGAACTGGAACGCATTTCCCTTTAAACCTTGCGAGCTTTTAACCGACTGCCCAAGAAGGATGGTAAACTTTTGGGTTGTATTTAAGCACGTAATAATATGTTTCTGGGTTCCTGTAGTACCTCTTGTAGCCTAAACGGTTTGACCGATTTTGATGAGTGAAGTGTCGTTGCATTCCTTTTCGAAACGGAACGGTGATTTCACGAACCGGAACTCCGGTGCGTTCCGGTTCATTTCGAGCACTGCCAATGCTAAACATCCAAATCTTTTCAGGAATTACGAAGTTGAGTGCGGATAAACACATTTACACACAAATTTTCGCTTTTATAATATTAGTGCGATATAGAACTCTGATAAGGGTAAGAACACGTTAAACGCGTCAAGGCTGCAACAACTCCCAAAGCTGTCCCCAACTTCTAAATTGCCAACTCCAGAATTCTGACAGATGGATTAGGAATTTGCAACTCTATACTCCTTTGAGATGTAATCCTGAAACACAAGCTATCATTTGACATCCAATAAGCAGCTTCTCTGAAAGTTTAATAAGAGAAGTTTCGTTCAATCGGATTTGAATTCAGCGCTGGACAGACCCGTTAATCTGTCCAATCTGGTTGGAATTACGGAGTACTGAACTATTGGGAATGGGACTGCAATAGCGGGATATGTGAATAAATACTGGTAATTAGAATTTATCATCATCATTGGCGTCAATTATGTTGTACCATTTTCTAAACTAAAGTAATCTGATAGGACCAACATTATCAGCGTCTCTTTTCATTTCAGTAGGTCAGAAAAGGATGGAAATCATTTTAAAGCTGGCAAATTTAGTTTAGTTTAGAGAATGGTACATCAGAATCAATGTCATCATGAGCTTTTCATATTCCCATTGATGGAACACAGGTCCTCTCTTAGAGAGAGAGAGAGAGAAAGAGAGAGAGAGCCCTAATCTACCATGATGCTAGCCCAATTCATGTTGGTGAATGTCATGTCTTTGAACATTTGAGGTTCTTAGATGTACCGGTTTCCTATTTTCCTGCATCATTTTTTCACAGCCGTTAAAAGGTAGGACGGACAGACATACAACATAGGCTTATTAATTTCCCATTTACCCATTTACACGCTTAGCAAGTGACCGGGTTAGCAAATTGAAGTGGCAGTGGGCAGGGCACATATCACGCAGAACAGATGGCCGATGGGGTCGAAAGGTTCTGGAATTGAGACCACGGACCAGTAAGCGCAGCGTAGGATGTCCACCCACAAGATGGACAGACGATCAAAAAGAGACCGCAGGGAAACGCTGGATGCAGGCCGCTTCCAACCGGCCCTTTTGGAGATCGATGAGGGAGCCTTATGTCCAGCAGTGGATGTCCTATGGCTGAAATGATGTTGATGATGATTATTATACGCTTTGGGTAAGGAACTCTAAAAATTACTTTAAAAACCGCTCCTCTCATTTTAATAAAATTATAATCAAACTTGCCAAATACTAGCAGACGTCAAAACTATGCTGCAATATCGAAGCACCTCTCCAACTGCCGTAGCCAAGTTTGCTAACAATTTAATATACAGCGTAGTAATTAAATAACTTTATAAAAGCCAACGGTCGACGTCTGTTTGCCTCGGAGCGACAGTGTTTGAGTAGGTCTCCCCTAAACATAGGCAGTGTCTCCATGGGCAATGTTTTTTACTAATGCCCCGCGGTCCACGTGGACAATCTCTCAGAAACTACATTTTTCGAGATAAAAAGTGTCTTATGTCCATTGCCCTCAATTAACTCTGCGCAAAAAATCACGTAAGTGTATCCGTTGCTCTTTTGCTGCGAAAAAAACACTATCACTTTTTTGTATACAGGGTTATTTTTAATTCACCTAAAACCTCTCGTTAGGTGCTTCCCTACATCATACCAGACAACTTTTCTACCAAGACTTGTATTAATTAATAATGTATTAAAAAACAGCGAATAATTAAATTAAGCCCCTAAAAAACAACCTTACGAGATCTCAAGTAAAAATGAATGCGGCCTTAGAAAAAAATAAGAGACGCAACGTGCATTAAAAAAGTACAAGGCAAAAAATCATACAAATAAAATAAAAATGGGAACAGTAAGTTTTGTGAAAACATGTGGAATAAAAGTTGTAAGTATGATGTAATAGTACTAACGGACGCGATATTATATTCTCACTCTTTCTCTCCCGTTGGACAGACGGCGGTCTGGCGTACCAAATCCACACGTCTGTTGGCACTTTAAGAAAGCTGCCTACAAGAGAGTTTAAGGAAATTAAAAATAACCCTGTTTATGGAGTATAATTAACACTCGAAAAGACATGATCGTTTTGGAAAACAGTATGCCACGGTATGTTTGGTTAAACGTTGGCTTCAAAATTCCCATTCACTGGTTGCGACACTCTCGTTAGTAAGAGACACCCACTAAAGTAAACTAAGTTATATTTCGAACTAAAAATAATTTTGGTCACGACTGTGTGCTGTGCAGTCACCTGTTCATAGGCTTGTTATTTTAGCGCTAGAAATAGGTATGTCTGTAAAAGAGTTAAGCTTTAATTGTCGGGGCTACTACGTAAAAGTCTGGTAGGTATATTTGTCTTATTTTTTTTAGATAGACAGTTTCATATAATATCAATGAGTATGAAAGAATTATTTTTTTCTTTTTTTTTTGCAATTTTTTTTAAATTTATATTGTAACGAAGATTACAATCACAACTCTAATGCAGTGAGTTCAGGGGTAAATGCGAATTACGCGTGCACCAACTAGTGGGTGAAGCCGGTGGGTGAACGGGTCGTACACACTATATTTTTTTATTTTTAGGGTTCCGTACTTCAAAAGGAAAAAACGGAACCCTTATAGGATCACTTCGTTGTCCGTCTGTCTGTCCGTCTGTCTGTCCGACTGTCCGTCTGTCAAGACCCTTTTTTCTCAAGAACGCGTAAAGGTAAAATACTTGAGTCTACGGTTTCTTTTAGCTATAAAAAAATAAAAGTTGTAAGTCAACGCAATCTAAAGATATGAACGTTTATTAAAGTTATATGATTATTTACGGGATATTTACCGTGGTAAGGTTGTGGAATGAGCTCCCGATATTTCGGCGCAGTTACATGCACCATGTTCACGGGAAGACTGAAGAATGCGGGTGGTTGGAGAACAGTTAAAAAGTTAGGTGCAGACATAACGATCTACCCTCTTTCTTAGTCTTTTGCTGCGGTTATCACTGGAACTCGAACTCGAACCTAAGTCCCGACAAAACACACTCACTGTATCACTGCGTATAGTATTTTGAACACATTTTGAACGCGAATTTTTATTTTTATTTTTGAGGCAACCTAATACTGGATTCCACGCACTGGCGAGTTGAAAACCATCACCTCGATTGAAATTCTGACATTTCGAGATCTCAATAGTTTCCTTTACTAGCCTTGGTATGTAAATATCCCGTAAATATCCCGTAAATAATCATATAACTTTAGTGAACAACCGTGATAGTTTAAAACAGTGATGAACGTTTATGTTGCATATTTTGCGATTTCACAGGGGAATCAAAACCTATAGGGTACTTCCCGTTGACCTAGAATCATGAAATTTGGCAAGAGGCAAGGTCTCACAGCACATATATAGGAATAATTACGAAAGTAATAAATTTGAAGTTATATCATTTAAAAATAATAATTTTGCTATACAAACTTACATTTTGTAGTTGGAATGTATGGAAGAACCTTATTGTCAACTACAAACTTAAGTTTGTCTTTCGATATTTTAACTTCAGTTAGTTTTTTTTTTGTTTTCGCGCTCTGACGATTCCGTCTAATGGAACCCTCAGAGCACGAGTCCTACTCGTACTTGTCCGGTTTTTTATAGGAATTGTCGACGATCCCAAGCTCACTGAACACCTTGAGCCACTCAGCATGCGCAGAGACGTTGGGTCTCTTTGTATCTTTTATCGCATTTACAACGGGGAGTGTCCTAAAGGGTTGGCAACGTATTTGTGACGCCTCTGGTATTACAAGTATCCATAGGCGATGGTGACTGCCTACCATCAGACAGCTTTATATATAAATATATAATATACTAGCTGACCTTACAGACGTTGTCCTGTCTTAGAACTGTCAAACACGCAAAGTCAAAATTACAAATCTTATTTTTTTACACCTTGGGTTACATTATTGGAGTTTTAGTAAGGATCCCAATTTTTTTGAAAATATAATGTAGCCTATGTTAACCGGGAATAGAGTAGCTTCCCAACAGTGAAAGAATTTTTCAAATCGGTTCAGTAGTTTCGGAGCCTATTCAATGCAAACAAACAAACAAACAATTAAATCTTTCCTCTTTGTAATATTAGTATAGATATATAAATATAATATATAATAAATAATAAATAATATAATAATATCATTATGTAAATAGGAACCATCCAAATGAAATTTTTATTTGAATTAAAGAAATACAATTTAAATTGGTTTAGCCGTTTTTTTTAAATCTTTTATTTTTATACAGTGCTTAAATTTTTTGCCGTTTCGGAAAAATTTTTTTTACTGAAATCCACAAATGTACACAATCTCCTGCCTGACAACACACATACCTTTTCTGTTCCATTGTAAGTAGGTATAAAATAAAGACTGTGATCTCAGTAATACTAAAACCCGCCGCCACTTCAATGCACTCCTTGCCGCCAACTCTGATTTTGAAATTTTTTGTGACAACTGGAGAATTGTAATGACATCTATTTTGACATATTCGGAGAACCAAATCGACCAATGGGATAGGGGCAAAAAACCCGATAATAATTTGGACTTTTAGAAAATAATTGTTACCTACCTACCTGCTTAATTTTATTTATATTTGACATTTAGGAAATTATTAGTACTAATATTTTATTTGACATTTTGAAAATTGTAATGGATATTATTTTATTTTATGTTTAGACTAGCGGTCCGCCCCGGCTTCGCACGGGTATAGATTATAGCCTATGTCACCCGGGGATAGTGTAGCTTCCCAACAGTGAAAGAATTTTTCAAATCGGTTCAGTAGTTTCGGAGCCTATTCAATGCAAACAAACAAACAAACAATCAAATCTTTCCTCTTTATAATATTAGTATAGATTATAAGCCTGACATTGTTTACTTTTACTTTTATGGAATTTTAGTTTTTGAATTTATTATTATTGTTTCTAATTATTATTTTTCTGTGTTACTTTGTGAGGTAAATGTAATTGATCAGATCGTTTTTATCTCAATAAACAAATTTAATTTAATATAATTTTAAAACGATATCTTAGAAGAAAACTTTCTCTCATTCGTACCACTATTGAAATAAATAAATCTTCCTCGGGAAAAATGAAAAATTCGTTTCCACTACATTGCCGGTATTAGAAATTATCAGCTCCGTGCAGTGGACATTTGCACGGATTCCGTGAAATGGCCTGGATCTCCGATGGCACGCTATCGAGTCCGCGGCAGAGATGAAAAGCTAAAGGATTTTTCATTCAGTCAGTGTATAATCTTTGGATTTTTTACTCACGATAAAACGGAGAAGGTAAGTATATGCGTTTAGGGCATCAAGATCCAATTCCTATAGAGTAACAATCTCTCAGTGAAAACAGTCAAAAAAACGTCCGAGCGTCATTGTACATACATTGTATCAATTATATAGTTCACAATGCCACATTTACGCCATTTTAGACGTTATGTCGCTTGCATAGTATTCAACGATAGTTGTCCGCTATGTCATCGTAGCTCTGACATCGCGCGGCGTTATAATCGGATCGCGGTTACCTTGTAACAAACAAAAAAGACTGCGCGATTTGTAGCGTGTGCCGAGTTTTGGGTTGTTTTTTTTTTTGGCACGATTGTGACTCTATTTGTATTGTATCTCGATACAGATTGTGTGTATATCTGTTAGTATTTAAAAGCTTTTAAGTTGCAATGTTTGTTAGATTGTTTGAGCCAAATCTTGCATGCTGAATCAGTGACAGCTTCTCCTGACCGATATTGCTGACATTTTGAATATACACCTTTAGTTCCGGTTCGTGGTCTCCACTCCAGAACCTTTCTTCCCCATCGGTTCTGGATGGTTCTGAAGTGGAGACCACGAACCGGAAGACGCAGCGTAGGTAGGCCTCCCACTTGATGGAGAGACGACATTGTGAGAGTCGCGGGCAACCAGTGGATGCAAAAGGCAGGCTGTCGTTCAGTGTGGAGGTTAAAAAGGGAGGCCTATGTTCAGCAGTGGACGTTTTCTGGCTGATGATGATGATGATGATGACCTTTAGTTCTGGTGACAATATTTAATATGTAATACGTAATATTGTAATGTTTTCAAATCGGCTCCCAACTTTTGACTTTCCCAATTAAATATGTCTACAAAAATAGCTTCTCTCAAATGGTAATACAATCAAAAGTGATCTAATTTCGTTAAATAACGTTCATTGAAGACTACATAGGCCATGTTTATTTTACACAAAACATCAAAAGAAATTTAGCGTTCATTAAAATGGTTTTGCTGTAGAAATTAAACATGTTTTGTTTATAAATTATATTATCAAAACATTTCACCGTGATGTTTACCAAAATAACAGCCAGATTACTTCGCTACGATCAAAAGCCGGGCATATAAATGGTACGACTTAAAAATTATATTTAGGACAGTGCTTGGTAATTTAATTGAAATGTTATTTTTGTAAAAATAAACAATTATAGCATCTTTACACTGCCCAAGATTTCTTTGCTCTGCTTTGACATTGTTAAAGCCGAATAAAAACATATTTCTTCTTTCTATATCTATATTCTTCTTTACATATTTCACTGTAGTCGGCTACCAGCTGTACAGTCTTACATTCAAAACCCTTCTATAAGTGATAAGAGTTCACGGTTTTTTTAGGTTATGCGTAAGGACTGTACTAGAGCCGAGAGGAGTCTGTTACACTCATCATTATAAACAACTTTTACCATGGGACCAATCCTGAAATCGCGAAATATAGCTCCATAGGAAACGTTCATTCTCACTTAACAAAACGTGTCTCAAAAAGTTATTCTTTTCGGGTTACGCTACGTTCAGAATTGTACCTCATTTCTAGAGCTTAGAACTGTCTGCCGAAGATGGCGGAGGCGCGACGCGGTGCAGAAGTGCGGAAGGACAATTTTGAACCTACGGCAATCTAGGAAGAGTTAACTTTTCCATGGCCACTTGGACGCTGTAATCTGCGTAATTTATAGAGTTATGCAAAATGACGTAAAGATACGACAAACAATCTTGCCCATAAAAGGGTCATAACGACCCCACTATAAATCTAAGTGCTGGCGAATTGATTACCCCCAGACTATCTTAAACATTTTTACGACCACGTTTTGGTTTGTCGTATGCGATAAAACGCGCGAAAGAGTTTAATAGCAATTTCTTACTTGAATGACTTTGGGTCAAAGGTTGGACAAAGTTCTGTTTTACTTGGTTCAAATATTGGACCCATTAATATCAAATCAAATAGGCGTATGGAGACGTAAAATTTATGCGCACTAAAGATTTCGCCAAGATGTCTTTACGAAGCCGTAAATTTTACTATGCCATTAATAGTTGGAGGTTTGTGAGAATTTACTAGTATTAGAGATTAGATACATATTAAGTAATAATATTTTAATACTGTTGTCGATATACTTATATTTGAAAAGTTTTTATTAATTTTTACTAAAGACATTTTCAAAATTCCAATGCATTATTCACTCCAATAAATCTAATAGGTAATTTCAAAAATTTAAACCACTTGAAGTTGTAAACAAACATCATACAGTGCTTCTAATTAATTGATACAAATATTTGTCCAAATATAAAGCTTTGCCACATATATCAAAGTGGCTGGAATTTTTGTGTCTCAGTATTTATTCGCCCTCAGTCCACTAGAATCTACTGACTCAATCCACCAGTTGACTGAATACCTCCCTGGAGTTCACTGTGATTCACCATTGGCCTGGGTGGATCCTGTAACACTTCAACCCCATTAGGATCTACCGTCTGGTTCCACCAGTGGATTGAATAGCACTCTGCGAGTTCGTTAAAATCCACTACTGTTTTAGTGGAGCCTGTAGCAATTAAATGTCCATTATGTCCCCTCAATTCACTATCATTTTCCAGTAGTAATTTTCGAGTGTAGGTAGGATTAATCCAACAGACCGATCTAGTTTGGCTTTCCATATGGATGGGCATGGAAGTGACATCTAACGGATTTAGGTACAACTTGTTGATATTTCTATTTATTTATTCGTTTCCAACAATGCCTTATTTGTAGATAATTTCTAGGCAAACGTGCTATATTTGTTATTATCGCATCCCATCAGATGAGATTGTGTTCAAATGCATCTGGACACAATCAGTTATGCATCTGGAGTAAATAAAGTCTTATTTGACTTGCAACCCTGGTAACTTCAACTATGCTAGTGGAAAACGCTGGTGCAACGCATTTCGCAGTGACTGCTAAAGTTAGCGTTACTGTTATTGTCAAATTTGTCATAAACCTTTACTTTAACTACTACTATGGTGCAACCAAGCTGCGGGTTAGGTAACTATGTAAACACGTCAGTTATAACCGACTTCTAATATTATATTATCAATTTTATTTATATTACACGGTAATTACTCACGTAAGATTAAGCCGGTCACTCCGACTATAGTTAATCTTGCGTGAGTAATTACCGCATAATATAAATAAAATGTGTGAAAACCACGTCAGTTTCTATAATAAAATTATATTATGAACTATTATGATATTTTGCAAATATATGAAATCCGGATGGCCATAGTACCATTCAACTGATCTGATTATTTTTTATTTTTATTGTTTATTGTTTATTGTTGCCAGTGTACACATTACATGAGGTCCTTAAAACTACATGTCGGTACAAAGACCCTGTTAGGGCGCTGCAATTTAACTTATTTTAACACATATACATAATTTATAACTATATTCTATTATATACTATTATCCTAAATTATAATAATAACTATTAAACAAAAGCGTTTCTATTAATAAAAACAAAATAAAACTATAAGCTTAATATTTAATTATCTATTGCTAAATTTGCTATTTTTCTACCACTTATCGTCCATATATTCTTGTATACTGTAGTAGGCCTTTTCAATGAGTTTTGACTTGACTGTGTTTTTAAATGAACTATCTTTACAAATGTTTTTTATGGTATCTGGTAACTTATTATAGATTTTAACACATCGGTATTCAGGACTACTTTTATATATTTCTAAATTGGGTACAGGGAGAGCTAATTTGGTTTCACGGCGCTTGTTTTTATCGAAACTAAATATGTTTAAGTTTTTCCTAACAAATATGACCACTTCGAGTATATAAAGAGAGGGTAGGGTAAGAACTTTTTCTGTGATAAAATGGGGTTTACAGCTTTTCCTTTGTTTAATATTTACAATAATTCTAAGGCATTTCTTTTGTGCAATGAATAAATGTTTCGCTTCCGAGCTATGGCCCCACATGACAATGCCATAGCGGAGCCATGCGTATGCATACCCGTAGTACGCGGACATGGCGCAATCTTTTTTAGTGTTTGTTTTTAATACACTAAGGGCATATGTAAATTGTGAAATTTTAGAGCTAATTTTTTCTATGTGGGGTTTCCAATTGAGGTGAGTGTCGAGGGTCAATCCTAATAAGTTACATTCACTGGTTTCTTTTATTTTTATGGTCTTAGTTATTGGTTTAAGGTTTACGTTTTTTTTTCTGATACGGTTTGAATTGTAAAATGTTAGTTTTTTTGTCGTTTATTTCAAGGTTATGGTTTTGGAGCCAGAGTTTCAATGTATTGTAGGTTTCAATAATAGTCGAATTAGTGTCTGTGGAGTTATTAGGGCTATTGAAGAGTAGGGAAATGTCGTCAGCAAATAGGACACAGAGAGGATTACATATTTTTGGCAGATCGTTAATATAGATAAGAAATAATATGCAACCTATCACACTGCCTTGGGGAATGGACCAGTTTGTTGTTAGTTTATCTGACAGTACAGTTAGTACTTCTCTTACATTCTCATCTAAACTTTCAATTTCCACACATTGTTGCCTATTAGAGAGATATGATTTTAGCCATTTTAGTGCATTTCCACGGATTCCTACCCCGTGTAGTTTTGTGAGTAGGATAGTGTGGGATACCTTATCATAGGCTTTTGTTAAGTCTAGTAGGAGCCCTATGGCATAACTTTTTTGTTTTATGACGTTAAATATTTCTTGGGAGTATCTATATAGTGCTAGGGTTGTAGATCGATGTTTTCGGAAACCGAATTGGTTTGTGTCGAGGATATTGAACTTTTCTAGAAATGTATATAATCGATTTGTCATTGCCTTTTCAAATATTTTGGAGAATGATGGGAGCACTGCAATAGGTCTGTATTGACTGGGGTCCTTAGGTTTGCCGCCTTTCTTTAGGATAGGCTTTATTTTTGCTATCTTTAGCAAAGATGGAAATGTTCCTTCCGCGAAGGATTGGTTTATTAGAAAGGTTAGCGGGGGAGATAATTCAGTGGCACAAGCTTTTAATAGTGTGGGAGGTATATCATCAACACCGCAGCTACGTTTGTGTGGAAGATTCTGGATTATATTAAGCACTTCTTTTTCATTTACGGGTTCAAGAAACATGGAGTTGATAGATGGTTTGATTACTGGGCAGTGACGAGAAGCAAGTGAATTATTAGGATTTGTTTGTGGGTCTCCTACTGACGAGAAATAGTTGTTGAATGTGGTGGCAATAGTGTGTGGGCATTTCAATATGCCACTGGTTGTGTCTAATTCTATATTTTTGTGTTGAGTTTTTATAGATTTTTTTGTTTCTCTTTTTATTATATCCCACATTTTTTTGGTTTTGTTTCTAGATTTCTCCATTTCTTTTATGTAGTTTAGTTTTTTTGATAGTTTTACGCATCGTTTAAGGATTTTAGAATAATTTTTATGGTGATTTTTTAGCGTTTTATCCTTGGATTCATTTACCAATACACTAAGTAGTCTTTTATGTTTACATGAAGCTTTATATAGACCAAGGAGGTGGAAAGACTTTTGAATGGCTACTAGTAAAGCCCTAGGGTATTATATTCTTCGGTTTGTGTTAGTGAGTAATATAGGCATGTTATTTTAGTTTTTTAAACGATTCCTAGTTATTATTTATTCTTGTTCCCTGGAAGTTGAGACCCTCTTGTATGGGACGCAACTTATGTCGATACTTTAGCACCGTCACATCTTCCTGAGACACTAGGTAAAGCTGGTGTGGCTGCCAATTCGGCAGAGAAGCACAAGCGGCGCAAATAATGCTAACCTCGGCAGTGGTTACATATTTGAGCCGTTTGGGGTCGAGACATTGGGGGCCATGGGGACCGGGAGCTCAACTCATTTACAAAAATCTTTCAGAGCACCAACCATTAACTATAGTTAATGCGACTCGCGACCAAAATGCTGGTGTGTTTCTGGCTCAACGCATAAGCATTGCCATTCAGCGTGGTAATGGGCAGGCCACATCGCTCGAAGAACCGATAACCGATGGGGAAGAAAGGTTCTGGAGTGGAGACCACGAACCGGAAGACGCAGCGTAGGGAGGCCTCCCACTAAATGGACCGACGACATTGTGAGAGTCGCGGGTATCCAGTGGATGCAAAAGGCGAGCTGTCGTTCAGTGTGGAGGTTAAAGGGGGAGGCCTATGTTCAGCAGTGGACGTCTTCCGGCTGATGATGTGGTAATGCTGCCAGCATGCTGGGTACGCTGTCTGTTAGTAGTGGGCTTGAGCATTTGGATTGTCTTTAGATCTTCAACGGTCTATGGGCAGTCTAACTGTTTTTGTAGTGTAGGTAAGTGTTAGATTGTATTTTGTTTAGTAAGTAAAAGCACTTGCCAGTTTGAAAAAATCTCATAATAACATAATTTTAGTCTTCTAGAAATCACTTTTATTTAATTCACCCACAGTCTATCAATTCAGACTTTAACTTTAATATAAATGCGTTCATTTTCAGTAACAGTGAATTTCCATTCAATCAAGCCAATTTCAAGAAGTTTTCCCCCGCACAAACGTAATATCGAAAAACTTTGCAATTTCTCACTTGAATTCCCACCATCCTATGAGATATTTCTTGTTTTTTTATGCCATGGGTGGCAAATAAGTAGACTGGCTGCCTGATGGTAAGCAGTCACCGTTGCCTATGGATACTTGTAACACCAGAGGCATCACAAATACGTTGCCGACCCTTTAGAACTCTATTAACTCGCCTTTTGAAGAACCCCATGTTGTAACTTCTCGGAAACACCGTAGAAGGTAGCTCATTCCACATTTTGCAGGTACGAGGCAAGAAGGATTGTGTGAATCGCACAGTGTGCGATTTCCACTGATCTATGATGTGTGGATGAGCCTTCAGGCGGTGGCGGCTAGTGCGATGGTAAAACCGCGACGCTGGCATCAGATCAAACCCATCAGAATGTCCCACACTCGTTCTAGAAGCTTGAAGTTTGGAAGCAATAAAGTCATTTATATTATCTTTATTCCTAAAAAAGTAGTCTGTAACCATTGATGACATAGTATATGGAAAACCGAAAACCGTTTCGAAAATCTAGACAATAAACGCCAAATTCAAAAAGAACGACCGGAACCCTCTTATTACTATAATTATTTTGGCTACCTCTACTTCAGATTTTATCTGCTTATCTTAGCATTACTAAAAACAGTTTGGTTTTCAAATAATTTTATTTGCGGTTTAAGCAATTTTGCTGGTTACCGTTTAACTTCAAATTTTGTTTTCATTTTCTTAATGTGCGCTGCTAAAAGGCGACCCTTAATTTAATTACAATTTAGCCTTAAATTAGGCTAATAATTAAATTTATCCTAACCTAAACTTCTACGAAATTATTTTTTGATTGAAAATTCGCATTTAATAAATTAATTTCTTTAAGTGAAAAAGTGCGAGCGAGTCAACTTGACGAGATGATCCCCAGTATATTTTAGGGACCACCACTGACATTGCACTGATGTCTTGACGTATTATTACGGCTCTCTAGTGACTAAAACTAAGGATTTGTCGTAGGTTTCCGGTAATAAGAAGAACGATGAAGCTTTTGTTTGTGTTAGGCACGAGTTCATTAAAATGGAGATACTTGACATAGTGGGTGGTTCAAGTTTATTTAGGTAAATAAGTAGCCTAGTGTCGAGACACGCTTTCGGTAGGGTTCTGTAGCCAAAGCCATAATATAATAGTGGTCACATTCATAGTTCAAAAATTAGTGGTCATGCCAACAATGATCCTAGTTTCGGACTTAACTACATTCAATGATTCATAAAGTTTTATTTTCAACCCATAGGTTCTCCCTCTCTTATACAAAGCAAGCTATGAACTGAAGAAAAACTTGAACGTATGAAGTTGGGTGGAGTTAGCCAAATTTCAAAGATGAATCATCCCGAAACAACATTTATTTTATGTGGTGTAACCAAAGAGAAAACTATTATTTACTCAAATCACGAGTGAACCTTCACTTCAGTCACGAGGGAGTCTTCAAATGACGAGTGAATCAGTTTCTTCTAGGCAAGCGTGCTCCATCGTAGACCGCATCATCGCTTTACATCAGGCGAGTTGGCGGCCAAACGCAAGCCTATATATGAATAATAATAAAAAAAAACAGTTATTTGGTTACACATTACATCATCAGCCATTTAACGCCCACTGCTGAACAAAAGTCTCCCTGTTAGAGAGGGGTGCTGCCATAATCCCTACGCTTGGCAGGCGGCTTGGGGATCGCAGTATGTTCACCGTATACTAATAGGATGCTGCTGCCCATCCTTCGGTGGTTCTGGTCGCAGTTTTAGGACATACCAGGGTTCGGGGCATTTAGTTACAAGTGAAGGTAATAAAAACATGTCAAGAAGGTGTAAATAAACTCCTGCGTAAGTGTACGCGTGACATTTCTCAGTATCTTCTCTTGATGTAAACACGAGTAAACCTGTAAATGAATACAATTGAATCGATCAAATAAATCGAGACACATCAGTCGGCGGTGTGTCGTAATTTATCGACTCCAACCCGCATCGAAGAAATAAAGTGGAAACGTAATGTACAGACCGAAGCTCTTCGATGAAGGCAATATTTCTTACAATGAGACTATTTCTTTGTGATAATAGTAAGTAATTTCTGATTGTAATGCCATAAGCAGTACTTAATATTTAGATGAACCGTTAGCTAACGGTGATGTATCTAAAAGACCACACCGGTCGATTGTGTTTCGTAATTTATCGGCTTTTACCAAAATCAAACAAAACAAAGTGGAAATGTTATGTACAGACCGAAGCTTTTAGATGAAGGCAATATTTCTTACTACATTTAGTAAGTAATTTCAAATTGTATTGCCGTAGATTTTATTAAATATTTAGGCGAATTGTTAATGCCTTACAAATCATTCTGATTAGTCTGAAAGACCATAATTATTTCAAAAATTGCTTTGTCCCGTGGCTTTATTCGCATGAACAATCCCTCGACAACCGTTAATTTTTCTGGGTTTAATAAGTATTCTAAATCACTCTTCGGCTCTCCATCTCCATGCAAAAAATCTCGTCGATCTGTTTCTCTGTTGCTCTGCATGAAAGAGGAACAATCAAACCAACAAAGAAACATACTTCCGCATTTGTATGAAGTACGAGTTATTACAGAATAATCGGCATCGGCATCGATTTAGGGTGGCGGTGGATAAGTTCTTCGCGTACCAACGGTGGTGCCCACCGTAGTGTACACTCATCGCCTCCCTCGCATTGGACAAGTATGGTGAGCAATCTGTCGCCTTCCCCAACCTACGACAGACACAAAGACTTTAGCCCAGGGGATCTAGACAAGAGCCACACACTGTTAGCGTTCACGCCTGCGGAAAGATGAAATTGTATAAAAATGACATTAGCTTCAGATAATTTCTCTCAAGCTAATGTCATTGTCAACGTTGTTTGCATACAATTTCATCTTTCTGCAGGCGTTAACGCTAACAGTGTGTGGCTCTTGTCTAGACCCCCAGGACGGAAAAGAAGAGGGAGTGTCTGACCTGCAATAGAAAAAAAATAGCTTTTTAATAATTGCCTTTCTTTGCCTTTAATTACGACTTATCGGTTTTTTCAATTCTCAGTTAGTGATTTATTAACTGCAAAAATGTTGTAAAAGTGCGAAAGAGATAGCTATGTCCGTTAAGCACAGTTTTAACATCGGTTATCGGTTTAGAAACATTTTGCCGATCTACCCTACGAGCTCTACAGAGTCGAGGTAAATCGCACGAAGAACTTTTATCACTTTTGCCACTCTGAAAACATAAGCAGCAAGATTTTACCAACTTTTTCTGACGTTTTTCATCCTTAAAAATTAACTTATTTCGCGGTCCCAAGACTGTATGAAAATGTCGCGTTATTTATAAATGATCTTTGCCTCCATTTGTTATTCCGACGCTAACAAGATAAAAGTTTGTTGGCGTTTTAATCTTTTGTTTTAGAGGTTTTTCAAGCTTTCAGATTTAGGGCTTTGGTGTGGGTTTGAGCGTATTTTCCAGCCTCTACTAAAATACATTATTTAGAAATTAAGATTGGGCGTATATTACGTGACTTTTATGTTCTTTTTACCCGATGATGCAAAGCCAAGAGAAGGGTATTGCATTTAGCGTATTTGTGTGTATGTTCTCATCTACAGCCTAAACTGATTTCGATAAATGTGTCGATAGATTTTTTGTTTTCTGAGATGGTTAATGTGTGGTGACGTCATCATAAATACAAGATGCCGTCTAGCTTTGGTCTTGACACAGGTAAAGTGTGTAACACAGACAAGTGACAGACACAAGTAAAAATAAACCGGCCAAGTGCGAGTCGGGCTCGCGCACTGAGGGTTCCGTACCACCACAAAATTCAATAGTGAAATTACCAGTTATAACTTGGTAATGGGACCCCCCTTTCGTTTATACTTTATGTATTTTTTATTATTTGTTAGTTTAATCCGCCGTAACTTTACATACCTATTCTATGAAAATTTCAAGTGGCTATCTATTACGGTTCTAAAGATACAGCCGTTAATAAGTAGGACAGACAGACATGAACTTTTGGGCATCCGCCATTCAGGCAGGCATTTTATATAATTAGGCGTGCCATTGTGAATAAGATACGTTCAGATTTTAAATGTTTTTGTTTAGCTTTTTACAATTTTATTGCAGCCGTCAGAGCAAATATATATATGGAAAAACGTAAATCCTTTCTACATAAAATAATAAATAATATAAATAAGTAATATATATATATGTAATACATTATATATATATATATATATTACATATATATTATATGTATATATATTACAGCATATATTAGATTACAGCGCATACCTAATCATTTGTAAAGCCCGTGTATGTATTTGTACATGTGTTGATAAAAGGGGTAAAATCTGGCCGTCGCTTGCCGCAGGCAATTTGGCAGAAACTATAACATTTACTAAATAGATGCCTAATGGGTATGTTTACGTTCGTTCAATGTTTCACTAGTTTAAGGAAATGTAGAGTTATTTGCTAAGAAAATAGAAAGAGGATGGAAATCATAGTATGTAAATTAAATTGCGTAATGTGTCTCGGGGTTATCAAAATACGGGATAATTTCGGTTACACAATGGACGTAAATTTGAGGAACAATTCCCATGTCTACAGATTCGCATGTCTACAGATTCCCTTGTCTACAGATTTTCATGTCTACTGACTCCATTGAATCAACCCAGCAATCGCATATATAAATCAGCTGTTACATAGGTATATATAAATTTAATTTAATTTAATAAATAATTAAATCTAGTCATTAATTAGTCTCTAAAAAAATAACATTGACCAAATGTACAAAAAATAAATTTATTTATAAACGGGAAGGACTAATTCCCAAGATACGCATGTTTACTACACCTATAAAGAGTTTCTATCTATCTATCTATAGTTTGAGAATTAGTGCAATATAGGAGTGTATAATTATGTGTGTAACTATTTTAAATTTAATAATTTTGAATTATTGAATTTGAACTCACATAACATAATATTTAAACAACACATTATAACATAGCATTTGAATGTGATTTTCCTATGAAAAGGTTGTTCTTTCTACGATTTTAGGGTCGGTCCCATAGTAAAGATTCTTCATAATTATGAGTAAGTACTTACAAAAAAAATCTCATTCCTCATCCTCATTTAATATTTCCGTCATCTCGGCTAACAACCAGTTGATACTTAGTAAATGTAGCTTGAGCAAATAAATTCATTAGTACCTATGTATGTACTTAGCCACTTCGACTAAAATAAAATGAACCCTAACCATTGAAATCGCTCAGTAAAAACGAGTCAAAACCGTCGGACATATACTTCAAAACCTAATTATAAAAACGTACAGAATGAAGTGAAGTGAACGTTGATGACGTACAGTATATTTGTTACAAAAAATTGATCCCGGTTTTATTTGTGTATTGTCACTTCGGGAAAGCATATGAATGCATAATTTTGTCAGATGTTTCGTTATCACGTAACAATAGATACGTGTTGCACTTCCTACGGCTAGAGACCGACTGAAACGAAATAAAAGCCGGCGCTCATTATGTTATCTTCAAAAATGCGCTTCTATTGGGCCTGTCTATTCATTTTATTTTGGTCGAAGCTTAGCCATAGTAATTTTTTTATTGGTACTTCCTAATCGTGATCTAAAAAGTATTGTCAGCTTAATTTTAGGACATAAACCAGTACGTAATAAAATCAATTCATCAATAAGTTAATTTACATAACTCAAGGATTTAAGTGATAATGAAAGTGCCTATACAACAAGTACAAGTACTCGCACAAGAACCAGATTGATACTATAATCCGATGACATTTGTTGTTTCCTGATATTCTCGAAATGTGGACTATATTTCGTCGTATAAAAGGCGTGCAATTGTGAAACAAGCCATCATTCCTATTGCATCAGCTGACGTAGTCGCAACAACAACATATTCAAAATGTTTGCGAAGGTAAATAAAACAGTTTTTATGAGCATTCGTTGAAATATGATTTTGATTGTTTCTTACACGAATCTCTACTGTGTCATTTAAAGTACTATCCACAAACAGAAACAAAACATACAGTTTTAAATATTGACTTTCTCAACGTAACGCCTGATTCAATCCATTATGATTTTGATCATAGTATGAAATAAACTTGTTTACTCTGTGTATTGTGATTTATTAATATTTGTTTCATTTTCCAGTTCGTCGCTTTCTTTGCGCTGGTCGCCGTGGCGTCAGCCAGCAACTTCAACAGCTTCTCGTACAGCGTGGCGGACCCGTACACCGGAGACTTCAAGAACCAGATCGAGGCGCGCGCCGGCAACAACGTGCAGGGCCAGTACTCGCTGCTGGAGGCGGACGGCACGCGCCGCACCGTCGACTACGCCGCGGGCGCCGGGGGATTCAACGCTGTAGTCCGCAAGGACCCCGCGCTCATCGCCGCCGCTCCGGTCGTTGCCGCTCCGCTCGCCGCCGCTCCGCTCGCTGCCGCTCTTCCCCTTTCCTACTCTGCTCCTATTGTCGCCCCCCTCGCGAAGTTCGGTGCCTTCCCCTACACCGCTCCCTTAGCCGCTCCCTTCCCCTACGCTCGCTACCTCTGAACGGTCTGATCACTTGATTGTAAATAAATGTTTTTGGTTCCTTATTTCGCACATTTTATTTTTTCATCTCTTTCTACTAGCATCAGTTAAATCTTGTTAAAAATAATAGCACCTTAAAATCTGTATAAAATGTCTTTACTCAATTACGAATAGTTATTACTACATATTCATTGTTTAAAATACTGAAAATGCGAAACTTAATATTAAAATTTGATTTTTAATCTATATCTTTTCGTCACAATCATACAAATATTATTAATTTGTACGTGTGTAAGTGTGTTAGTATATTTGTTTCCACTCAACTCCGCAAGGGAACTTGGATTTGGATGAAATTTGGTACGCAGAAAGTTTATGAAATGAAATAGTTTATTGTCCAGATTTATATCCAGTCCATAACTTATTCAAATACTCGTAATATTATATCAATTAATAATTTGATAGAAAATTTAAAGTTTAAAAAATTGTGGTCCTAAACCGCTGAAACGAAACACATAAACACTTTGTTTCAAAAATCCACTGCACATGCACACACCTAAAGCTGTAGGTACTTATGCGGGACCCAACTAAGCGATGGACATTTCATACGCTCTCTACATGTGACGTATACCTATATGTTGGGCTGGAGTGTCAGTCTCGCACTGCAGTCACCAACCAGTATGTTATCGGAATGGTCCAGGGTTATAATCTGAATTAATACATAGACATCTTACTCCGAAAAAATTATGAATGATTTCTGTAACATAGAAGGACACTGAACTAACTAGAAACTGTGGGATCCTTCTAGTTCATTCAAATTTTAGCAACATTTATATGAACTGCTATCACAACTAGACTGATTTTAGTATGCTGCTGCGTAATATTAATGTAACTGTTAATATATTATAAGCTTGAAATTTACTCACATAGGCCTTTGAAGTTGATAATTAGCCAATTAACTATGTATACGGAGCTGTTAACTCATCTATGATTGTCAATTGTTTTATTTATTTACGCATAAACTCGACATAGAAGTAGTAGTGGTTAGATAACAAGTACTAGTATGATGTGGACTTTTTAACAAGGTCCAGTTATGTTTGATCAAATTTATGAATTGAATTTGTAATAATGAACTATTTCTAACGAACACTTTTCACAAGTTTATGGTTATGAGTAAACAATTTTGGTACTAGCTACTATAAAATATATACATATAAGCTCTATTTTTATAATATTAAACAAATTAATGTTAAGAAAACTTTATTATAATACAAATAAAACAAAGACACAAAAAACAAATTATCCCTTAATTTAGGAACATATAAAAGTTTTATTTGTAAACCGCTGTAAGAATAATACAAACAAAACAATTGAATCCACTGGCTCCGAACTATGTTTCGGAAGCCAGTGGCTTCTCCCAGTATTTAAAAATTAAAATTAAATTGCATTAAAAATTAAATTAAAAATTATAGCATTACCATACATTATTTATTTTTTCGATGTGATAATTACCAAACTAGAAAAACTTTAAACTGAACTTCAAAAATTACTTCATGATATCGTACTCATAAATAAAGCTTCAATTTCTATAATGTGCCATAAACTGCGGTAAATACTTCCAATTGTCAGAAGAAATGCAACAAATCATCTCAGACATAATCAACAAATTTTACACGTAAAACCGATAACCTTCACTGTCTCCGTGAACTTCGTAAAACCTGCGAAGCACAACTTTGGAGTTATTTTAGGATGTCTGTGCCGCATATTATCTTTGAACTTTTATATTTTCCTAAGAACGTACGAGTACAAACTATAAAGTTTATTTCTTCAACGGTCTATGGGTGGTCTATGGGCAGTCTAACTGTATTTTTAGTGTTAGTATTAGCTTGTATTTTGTTTAGTTAATAAAGGCACTTGCCAAAAAAAATTAAACAATAAGAGAAGTGGGACGTAAGATAATTAATCATGAATAAAAAAATTATAATTATAAAGTCCAGTCCTATTGCAAACAATGTAAATAAAGTAAGAACTTAAATGTTGAGTTTTCTATATAGTTCGAAACAGACTTTTTTTTAAATTTTTTAAATTTTATTTTATCTTTATTCAAGACCAACAGCACAAAAATATATACATAAGTTTTAATTAAATTATTTTAAAGTACAGCCATTAATAGGTCTATATTAGTGGTAGTAACAATGTCGAAAATCACTACTAAAAATCATATATGTGTTGCATACTAAGCGCTAAATAGCTTAAGCTTCAATAAGTTGATAATAAAGGTAATTAACAAAATTAAGCACATTTAAACATAAGTAGCACATGAAAACCAATACCAGTTATAAATTATGGTTGGGTATCATAATTATAATAAGTGCAGGTAATAATAGTTTTTCTAATGCTCAAAAGCGGTGAAGGAAAACATCGTAATGAAACCGGTATACCCAAGAACCATATAATTTTAATGACACCAGCCAACACTGTGCCAGAATAGTGGCCCATCATTTCTCTCACTGAGAGAAGGCCCGTGTCCCAACAGTGGGACCGTGAAAGGCTGGTAATGATGAGGATATTAAAATAATCACAGAAAAAAGACCATTTCTGGACCTGGGAATAATCCATTGAACTGCTATACTATCTATCCACGCTTGGGAAAAACATATATACAACTGGACACTGAACAGTGTTTTTTCATTAAAATTTCAGCTCTTGTATGATAATGACAAGGAACTATAAATAAATAATCAAAACATTGTTATAAGGAACTAAAACCATTTATTAAAGCCAGCATTTACAGTTAACAGTGATCATTCAGTCCATTCAATAGAGATGGCGAGCGTAAGGGAAGGGAGCGGCTAAGGGAGCGGTGTAGGGGAAGGCACCGAACTTCGCGATGGGGGCGACAATAGGAGCAGAGTAGGAAAGGGGAAGAGCAGCGGCGAGCGGAGCGGCGGCGAGCGGAGCGGCAACGAGCGGAGCGGCGGCGATGAGCGCGGGGTCCTTGCGGACTACAGCGTTGAATCCCCCGGCGCCCGCGGCGTAGTCGACGGTGCGGCGCGTGCCGTCCGCCTCCAGCAGCGAGTACTGGCCCTGCACGTTGTTGCCGGCGCGTGCCTCGATCTGGTTCTTGAAGTCTCCGGTGTACGGGTCCGCCACGCTGTACGAGAAGCTGTTGAAGTTGCTGGCTGACGCCACGGCGACCAGCGCAAAAAGAGCAACGAACTGAAAACAAAACAAATAAGGTTTTCATCATCATCATCATCAGCCAGAAGACGTCCACTGCTGAACATAGGCCTCCCCCTTTAACCTCCACACTGAACGACAGCCTGCCTTTTGCATCCACTGGATGCCAGCGACTCTTACTATGTCGTCGGTCCATCTAGTGGGAGGCCTACCTACGCTGCGTCTTCCGGTTCGTGGTCTCCACTCAAGAACCTTTCTTCCCCATCGGTTATCGGTTCTCCGAGCGATGTGGCCTGCCCATTGCCACTTCAACTTGCAAATTTTAACAGCTATGTCGGTGACTTTGGTTCTTTGGCGAATATCCACGTTTCGGATTCTATCGCGCAAAGAAACTCCGAGCATAGCTCTCTCCATTGCCCGCTGTGTGACTCTGAGTTTTTCCAAAAGGCCAACAGTTAAGGACCACGTCTCAGGTTTAATAAGGTTTTAATCAGGCCTAATTGGTCTATTTCTATCACATTGGAATTCACTTTTTAAAGATCGATAAAAAATAGTTAATAAATTCGGATTTTTATCGGGAGCTCCATCCACAACTTTACCATGATAAATATTCCGTTAAAATCATATAACTGTAGTAAATTAAGAAATAAATTAGGTAGTTTTCTTCAATTAAACCACATTAATCGCTTAAGGCGATAAGGCCGCCTATTATACTGCCGGTTTTTGTATTATTTATAAGTTACCTATTTTTGTATTTTTTTATTTCGGTGTATAATAAAGTTATATATTATTATTATTATTATTATTATTAAAGTAATTTAAAAAAGTTAAGTACCTTCGCAACCATTTTGAACGATTTGTTGTTGCAACTACGTCGACTGATGCAATGTGAATGATGACATATTTCGCAATTGCACGACTTTTTATAGGTATGACAAACATTACTTGACTAGAATTATCAGGAAGCAGAAAAAGTTGTTATCAAAATCCGTTTAAAGGTTGCTTAATCAGGTTTTTGGGAGGTGGTATGTACTTTCATTAAATTGATAATGCCAAAATTATGTACGAAGGACAGCTAAATCAACACAATGCATATAAAATACATACTTACAGTAATAAAATATTAAATATACGTTCAAAATTATACAATAGTGGGAGGCCTACCTACGCTGCGTCTTCCGGTTCGTGGTCTCCACTCAAGAACCTTTCTTCCCCATCGGTTATCGGTTCTTCAAGCGATGTGGCCTGTCCATTAATTTCAGCTTGATCCCTCAACGAGTTCTTGAGAAAAATGGTCTTGACAGACGGACAACAAAGTGATATTATAATGGTTTCATTTTTTCCTTTTGAGGTACGGAACCCTTAAAAGAATAGTTTTAAAGCGAACATCCAAAAAACAAATAAAGTTTTAAATAAACACGATTTAAAAAAACTGTGTATATAAATAAGTACTTGGAATCTAAATAAATAAATTGATGTGTAATGTATTAATGAAGTGTATGTACATACTTGCGTGTGTGAGACGTAGATGATAATACAAATGTATAATTTAAAAACATCGTTTTTATTTTTTATTTATTAAACTACACATCAGAAAAAATATTTTTTTCACCAAAATATTGTATAAATAGCCAAAGTATCATTCCCAGCATTATGACGGAAAAATAACCAATCCGTCTTCCCGTTCAGGCCCCATTTGTAAACGATAGAATATGGTTGCAGAGCGTAGTTTTTCTTCAAGTACCCTTCGACGTTTACGGCCCGAGACAATATTGCCAGTTCAGCCTGATAAATAAAAAAGTTTCCTCGGGAACAGCTTTTTGCAACGCATTCGTAGTTTGAGTAGAAAATTGTGTTGAGAAATAAACCTATCCAATTTCTATAGGCCTTTAAAAGTTTAGCGTTTTATCGCTTGAATGTTTAGAGTGTTCTCTTGGTTCTGAGTTGGGTCGAATTGATAGCTCATTGGCTCGAATTCGTTGATTCATAATTTATTGGTGTACTTACGAATTTCCAAATTTCTGTGCTGCTGTTTTGTGTGAGTTTCCAGGTTTGTTTGTGAAACTTCAAGTTTTATTTCCTCTGGTGCCGTAGAGAATTTTCCATTTTCGGAATTTGAATTAAATACCTACAGTCCAAGTACCGTTCTTTATCGATCGTCAAATTTGACAGTTAAGATCGCCAAAATCGATAAAATGCCATTTGATCAATACTCGCTATGATCGATTCTATGGCATTTTATCGAATTTGACAATCGATAACGAACGCTACTTGCACTGCTGATTTGTCAAAATGCTCCATGCCTTTCATTTTGACGTTTTAATACAGAACTGTTATAGTACGGGGACGGTAGTTCACCATATTTTAATCTGTCACTGGCAGTCAGGCCATTAAAATTGCAATACAAATTTTACGGAATATGACAAACAAAAGCTTGTTTTAAACCTACTCGCCTCGCCCACAGACCAAACATTTTGTACAAGGAAAACAGCTAGCAGTTACCTAACATTTAAAATTTTTCAGTCTCAGCTTAAATAGCTAAACAACCTTTAATTACATATTTTCCATCCGATTGAGCATAAGAAACGCGATCAGAAATAAATAGGATGGTACTAAAATAGAAATATCCAATATCTGACCTCTGAAGCTTGGAGTGCCAGCCGAGAGCCGGGTTGCAGCGTCAAGTAGGGTGGTGTAGTGCTTCAAGACTGTTATTTGAGTGGTGCTCTGCTTGTTGAGGTTAGACGTTTATTTGTTTCGTTTTACTTATTTTTGACACGGGTCACTTTAAGTCAACAAAAAACTTCAAATGGGTTTCAACAATTTTCAAAAAAATTGTGTTTTATTTCAACTGGTTTTATGAGCTGTTATTTAATTTGCTTAGTTAGATTGGGTCAAATCGTGGAACTGACTTTTAAAACAGTTGTCTCCAACCGATTGAGCTGAAATTTTGCATATACGTTTAGTTTGGATAACAATGCATGGTTAGCTAAATGACGTTATTTTAAATCCAATATACCTAAAGATGGCGGACCAGTTATTTTTATGCACTTTCATGATATGGGTATCAAATGAAAGGGTTTTCTGAAAAGAATACGAAATATAAAATGACGTCACAGTGAATTCAATATGGTGGACGCCCCAAGATGGTGGACAAAATTTTCGTAACTCGCGTGAGAATCCATTATAAATTATGACATGAGTGCTTATACCCACGTTATGTTTATCAGTCGAGATGAGCGCCTGACCAGTATTGGAGCCCTTAAATCTGCTTCACTCAGAGCCAGAACAGAGAAAAGAGAGGGAGAGCGAGAGAGAGAGAGAAAGAGAGAGAGAAAGAGAGAGGTGGGTTTTTTGGTAAGCCAGAGGTTGTTCACCAACAGGAACCTGCAGTGTTAATAACGTTACTTAGCAATATAAGCACTTGCTTAGGTGCTTTCCGGTTCAACGTGCCTGGACTTAGGTATTATGAGAACTTGAATTGCATGGGTACATTATTCTTCTGGCGCTCTAGCAGCACTTTAGTCACAGCCAGAAAACCGAGAGACAATCTTGAAAGACTCGACATGGATGCGACAAATTTTTACAACGGCTGTTATTTATTCCTTTTATTGTAACTAACTTTATATAACTATTTCGTATTTCTTTGTTAAATATTTCGTTTTTAGGGTTCCGTAACCAAAGTGTAAAAACGGGACCTTATTACTAAGCCTACGATATCTGTCTATCTGTTTGTTCGAAAGATACAGCCGTTAATAGGTATAACGGCTGTATCTTTCGAACCGTAATAGATATCAAGTTGAAATTTTCACAGAATATGTAATGTTACGGTGGATTGACTAACAAATGATAAAAAAGGCAAAAAGTACAAACGAAAGGGGGGGGGGGTCCCCATACAACAAACGTATTTTTTTCAACGTATTTTTGTATTAGCTCTAATGTAAAAACGATAATACGTACAAGCGTCAAACTTGGCACGATTGTAGTACACACTTTAAAGTATAATAACAAATGAAAAATGATGGCCAAGTGCGATTCGGTGACATATTTCTGTTTATTACCAAGTTATTATACTCGAGCGCCTGTGGCAAACTGAGTAACAAATTACTTTTGGAACACAATTTTGGAAGGCGTTTTAATAACTGGTAATTTGGTTACTTGGACAACCTTAGTGTATTTTGTGGTGGTACGGAACCCCCAGTGCGCGAGCCCGACTCGCACTTGGCCGGTTTATTTTGTTTATTGAAAACTATTTAACCAACACAGTTAATGTTGTAACGGGGTAGGTAATTATTTCGTTCAAGTTTGTATTAGCGGAAACCTATTTTTTGGCTGTTGTGTAACCATTTATCTCATTTGTAGTGTGTTTTCTATGAGTGATGGTGAACAACCGGTAGACCGGTCACCTCGTTTGATCCTTGGCTACACCAATGACTTATTTAGAATTTGGACAAATTATGTGCAGTTTCGATGCCTTTGCCTAAAAACGGCGAAGGAAAAATATTGTGAAGAAACCGGTATGTCCAATAACCTCAAAAGTTCAAAGACATATGAAATTTACCAACATGCACTGGACCAGCATGGTGGATTAGGGCCCTTCCTTTCTCTCCCTGAGAGAAGGCCTGTAGCCCATCAGTAAGAACATGATAGACTGGCAATGACTACTGTGATAATTAGAAGGTGTAAGTTTTCCATCGACAATAAAATAAAATAAAAAATCAGTAAATTGCCAGTCAGGATCATCATCATCACGATGCTCAGCAATAAGCCTAACAACAACAAAAAAATGGGACCACCTATGATTTATGGCATACCTAATGTAAAGGAAATCATCGCAAACAATTCTATATTGAGGGAGTAATCGCGTAACAAACATACAAAAAAAATATTAAAAAATTTGATAACCTCCTCCTGAAGTCGGTTAAAAAGTGCGAATAAGAAGTACTGTCCAGTTAGCTGTAACTACCACCTTAAGTTAGTAGATTAAGTCAAAAACTATTTCATTCCAGCTAGCCATATTCCAAGCATCTTCGACCACACTGTCACCGAACATCACGTTTACTGTGTTCTTAATAAATTTATCGCGTATTATTATTTTTTAGGATTAATAGTTTTTAATGCCTATGTGGAAAATAAGCTAACGGACCGCTTGATGGTAAGCGATCACCGTCGCCTATGGATATATGTAACACCAGGGGCATCACAGATACGTTGCCAACCCTTAAATACTCTTTTAACCTTTTGAAGAACACCATGTTATAGTTACTCGGAAATGCCGCAGGAGGGAGGAACCTCATTCCACTAATTGCAGGGGTGAGGCAAAATAGATCGCGTAAAACGCTCAGTGTGCGATTTCCACAGATCTACAATAATTATGTGGATGAACTTTCAGGCGGTACCTACCTTGATACCTTTAGCTTGACCTTTCGACCGTGTTATAATGGCCGTGTAGCGGTGGCCGAAATCCCGATAGACAATTAAAAGCATGGTAGTCAAATCGCGAAAGTTTTAAAGTTACGTTAGCTTTGGTTAAACAGTAGACTGTTAACCATAAAAATGTTTTTGTACAGTAACAGTAGGTTTCTACTCGCCAACAATCGCGACATACGATCAGGGCACGTATTGGCCTGCCTACCCCAGACTATCTTGTCTATTCTGAGACCCATATTTTCCTATTGTGCAACCAACGAGGGATTCGATTGAGCCAGAACGTGCGTGCCCGCAAATTGAAGTGTAAATCTACGAGTTATATTGCAATGAGATGGTTTTACGGTGTGTTCTTTGGCTTGGAAGATAGGTTTCTTACAATATTGGAGGAGCTGGATGGTATTGATAGTATTTTTTGTATATTCATGACATATTTTGTTGGCTGAACAGGCGTTGAGGAAAAAATGTTGAATAGTAAATCTGTAACACACCATGTAGTTGAAAAATGTCAGGTCTAAGCTAATATAGCAATTTATAAAAAAAAACTATAATAGAAAGTTATATAAAAAATAAAAATAAAAGAGTACAAGTATAATATTTTTTTTACTTGCACTCTAATTAAAACTTGAACAGTGTAAAAATATTTCGGTTAACAAACGAAGGTTGGACCGTGGGGACCAGGAGCCCATCGAATATTTAAAGACCTATCAAGGCGACTGGTCGAAGCAACTCATGACCAAAATGCTGGCCTATATTTTGCCCAAAGAATAAGCATTTCCATACATCGTGGCAATGCTGCCAGCATTTTGGGAACGCTGCCCACCGGTAGTCGATTGTTAGATTAGTTTTAGATAAATTTTAGTTTTAGATTAGTTTTAAATTTCTTACAATCTTAAATTTAAATTTAAGATTGTTTTTATTTTCCTTTAAATTTTTATTGAGTAAATCAATTTATATATTTCACAAAAAAAAACTAAGGTTTTAGTTATATTCGGTCCATTATTTTGCTCTGACAACAATATTGTAAAAACTGCATGAAAACAATATTACGCCAATTATCAAAAACTTAGCACAAGTGATACAAAAATACGGTTTTCATATAGCTTTTTACAAACTACTGCAGCTGACAAAAGAACCCGGATCAAGTATACGTAGGTAGATTTAATTGGGTGCCTGATGGTCTACCTCGCGTAAAATCTTCCTTGATAAAACAACACGATGACTGGCGAAAAGGAACCCGACCTACCAGCTACTAGACGAAAAGATCATTCTTACATTATATTAAAGTTTTTTCCTGATATCAGATAAAAGTAAGTATTGGTAACTATAAGACCTGGTGTCAAAGTTGGCTCTACTAATGGCTTAATTCTGAGATGGCTTAGCGGTTGCTGTTATAAGACGAACAAGCGGGATCTACTTAATCACTTAATTGGAAATACCACACCCGGCTACCCCCAATATGTGGGG
Source organism: Agriopis aurantiaria (assembly GCA_914767915.1). NCBI lineage: Eukaryota > Metazoa > Arthropoda > Insecta > Lepidoptera > Geometridae > Agriopis > Agriopis aurantiaria. Next base: position 16,828,513 of record OU611982.1, on the reverse strand, counting down.
AATTTACTTTGTGGCGAGTTAACAATAACTCGCCCGTTTCAAGGATGGTCGTCATATTATGTTTGAATAAATTACAAACATCCTTATATCATGATCCTTAGCTAGATAGCTGAAAGCTATCTCGAATGCACACTAACATTTTTAAAGTAAAAAAAATCAATGAGTGGCAATAACAAAAATACATTTAAAAAACTCTTTTTTTAAATATTAGTTATCGTAATGATAACGCAAGATTTTAAGGGGTCATTATTATTCAATTAAAAATCTTTAAAAAACTTTTATTATTTTTACAATAATTTAATTACCACTCAGTGATTGTTGGTATTTTTTATTTTGACGAAAGAGATCTAAAGTAACTTTTTCTCTTAAATAAATTTCAGATTTCTTCCGCCAAAACATAAAATATGAAACTACAAATGGCTTTGAAACATTTGCATCGTTATTCTCAAAAAGTATTCAAATTACCTCTTCCTAGACGAACCACGCCGCAGGTTGCATCCCCTCATCTTTAGAAGCGTAACCGTGTCGGTTGTCGGTACAGCTCTAGATAGATAAGCCATATCCACTCTCACTTATCTGGTGTCTAAATAAGCAGCTGCGCAAACAGTGTCAAGTTTCAGAGATGTCCAGAGGGACATTCAGCCCTCCGGTCCAGCCGGTGTTATAAATAGACTTTAGTAGACAAATACCAAACACTTTGTTTATTTGAGCTGTGAGAGAAAATGCTTGATTAAATTTGGGAATATTTTGTACGATATTTACTTACCTAGATTTTTGCCATACGTGGCAAACTAGCTAATGGCCCACCTAAATGGTAAGCGATCACGGTCATCCATAATACGAAATAATGAAATAAATATATGAATACCTGTAACATCACCCCTGGCATCACAAATACGTTGCTGACCTTTAAAGATTATATTAACAGCCCGTTAAAAAAAATAAAAAAAATACTATACTTATATTATACTAGCGATCCGCCCGCCCGGCTTCGCACGGGTGTAATTTACGTGCGAAGTTGGGGCGGGTCGCTAGTTATATATATATAAACCTTCCGTGAAAATTTATCTAACTGATGGTGAAAACCGAATCAAAATCCGTTGCGTGGTTTAGGAGGAGTTAGCGGCCATACAGACAGACAGACAGACGCGGAAAGCGACTTCAATTTACTATTTACACAATTTACTATGTAGAGAAGAGATAAAGATGTAGGCTTGCGCTTGACCGCTATCTTACCTTATGTTAAGCGATGATGCGGTCTACGATGGAGCACGCTTACCTAGAAGAAACCGATTCACTCTCGACTTGAAGACACCCAGATTGTAACTAACGGGGAACACCCATTCTAGCAGCGAATTCCACAGACTGCTGCTAGCACAGACTGTTAAAGCTACTCGAAAATGCTGCAAGGAAAGATTCATTTCATGTTTTGCAAAGATCGCGCAATATGCACAGAGCGCAATTCCCACATTTGTTTTTTTTTTTAAAGTGAGCTTGTAAAACGTGCCTCTTAATTTAATTACAATCTAGCCTAATGTTAGTAGCCTAACTTCTTGATTTCTTCTAATTTAATGAGGTTCTTATCTATATTTCCTTCGAAGTTTTATTTTTAACTTTATAACTTGATCACCATATTATCACCACACACATATAATGATACATTACATCTAGCATGACTTTTGAATTAACTTTTGGATTTCATATCTTATGGTCATCACACCAACTAAATGTTAATCAATTACCTCAAGTTTTTGATTAAAACTTTCACCCATAATTAGTCACTTGAACAAAACAGAATTAAATTGTCTCGATTCAAAGTCATAGCCTCTTCAGATTTCGCTATTGCCTCATTATCATAACCAGCTCATTTTTGGTATAAGAAATTGGCCGCTTCCTAGGTACGCCGCTCAGCCCATTTTTTGGCTTTTTATTTTTAGCTGCCTTACGTATATCGTTCCTTTCAGCTGCCGGTGAAGGAAAACTTCGTGGGGAAACCGTAGGATGGCGGTAGAGCACTTCCCAATACCCGTCTGGTTAGCTACCATCCTCATGTTGAAAATATGTCGCTACTCCTACGCTACGGTGTTCCAGCAGCTTCAATTAAGAGACAATTCCCGTTCCTTTCTAGGTATGTCCACCATCTTCACCGTAGCACCAGCCTACTTGTCCTACATGTCAACCATAAAAAAGCTACATTATGATGAAATATTCCAACGTCGTCTGAAGGGGCCTTTAAGTTCGTCTAATCAATCAATAGTTACGATCAAGTTCAGCCGGGAATCAACCTTCATTGGGCTTAAGATAGGAGGGATAATTCAGCAAGTCGTTATTATGATCATTAATCACGACCGAAGCCCAAGTACGTTTCGCAGAGCCGTGGCCAGAATCTGAAGTAACCGAGAGGTACGATTATGTTCGCCTCATCACATATTTATGTATCTCCTACCCATCAAACGCCTACACAATGAAGCATGGTTTTGACTGCTTTAGAGATCAAGAATACTGACTGTTTAAAAAATAATAATGATATACTTGCGTTTGACCGCCAACTCGCCTGATGTTAAGCGATGATGCGGTCTACGATGGAGCACGCTTGCCTAGAAGAAACCGATTCACTCGTGATTTGAAGATACCCAGATTGTTACTATCGGAGAACATCTATTATGCGCATTCAATAAACTAGCACGCACAATGTTGGTATTTTTACATGCTCTTCAAACAACTTAGCACGGCTGAACCCTGGATAGATTTTTTATTTTGCAATTTTGTGTAAAAATTTAAACATTGTATTGGAATTAACTTCTTTCCTAGAAAAATTATGAAGATCAATGGTACGCAAGTTATCGTCGATAAAAATATATAAACATACAAACTCACAAACATATTTACAAACGTCGGTCTGTTCCCGTAGATTCCGAGGCCTTCTATGTGCTGTCTTTGAAGTTTTCTTTTTTCAAATTTTACTACCACATAGTTTCGTTATTATAAATTTTTTATATTCGTTTTTTTTGCACACATGGTCATCTGACCCCAAACTAAGCAAAGCTTGTGATATGGCTGCCAGAGACTGATATCATCATCATCATCATCATCAGCCGGAAGACGTCCACTGCTGAACATAGGCCTCCCCCTTTAACCTCCACACTGAACGACAGCCTGCCTTTTGCATCCACCGGATGCCCGCGGCTCTAACAATGTCGTCGGTCCATCTAGTGGGAGGCCTCCCTACGCTGCGTCTTCCGGTTCGTGGTCTCCACTCCAGAACCTTTCTTCCCCATCGGTACACGGAGACTGATATACATACATATTTTATAGTTTTAAATATTTACTTAAATAGATATTAACACCCAGATATAGAACAAACACAAACATAAATTTATGTGATGAACATCACATAAATTAATGTTTGTACTAGGTGGGAATCGAACCCACACCCCCAAGCTCAGGGGCCTTACGGACAACAGCTAATTGCGGCACCTAATCCGCTCAGTTGGAAAATCACGCGAGCGTGAACCTTATCGCGCCCAGATACGGTTTGCGGTCGCGTGATTTTCCAACTGAGCGGATTAGGTGCCGCAATTAGCTGTTGTCCGTAAGGCCCCTGAATGTACTTCACCAATATTCTGTATCATAATAACAAATAAATATTTGATTGCAGCAAATTGTCATACAATACAAGCCTGCCGCTATAACCATGCCTCGTCCATACCATAGGTACTACTAACGTGAACTCACGCACGTATTATGGGAACTTATAGTCATAATAACATCAAGATTTCCAGTCACGTGCGAGCGTAGGTACAGTCAGCTGAAGTAAGGAGTTCTTATAACACATATTATCCCCACAATTAGTCGACGCCGCTGGACTCAATTTTTGAATCACTCGTATGATATTTTGCACGAAAATATTATTATCATGCGAAATGAAATGACTGAGTTTCGAACGAAATCACAAACATAAGTCGCATTTTATTGAATAATCATATCACTTACTAACACAACTAGTGGTTTGAACCATTCGAATTTGCTTTCTATCAATAGGAAATCTTTTATTTCGCATGATAGGTATTTATGTGCGAAATTTATTATCATTCGAGCGATTCAAAAAACGAGTTCCTGGCTTATTGAACCAGCGTTTTTGGTACTTTGCCAGTTATTTTGCATTTATTTTGCTTATTTTTAGTTTGTTATTAATAATCATTGTGTACATAATATGTAAATAGAATAATTATTATTGTATCTACTGAAACAATGAAATATTGCTTATTATTATTTTAAATTAAATTTAAATAATCTAAAAAAAAAAACACGTCGACATTAGGTATATAATTAGCTAGATTTTTTTATTTTGACAGGCTTCGTTGATTTTAGGTACGATAAAATCTTTTAATCAAAAGAATGTGGGTTACAAAACGGTGTTACTAAGTCAATTCCGAGATCATTGTTCTTTATCATTTTGAACAAATTTTACGACCAACCAAAAATAAAAAAAAAACCTTTTTCATTCCTTTTATTTTATTTTTAATAGTAGATAGGCTTGCGCTTGGCCGCCTTCTCGCCTGATGTTAAGCGACGATGCGGTCTACTATGGAGTACGCTTGCCTAGAAGAAACCGATTCACCCTCGACTTGAAGACACCCAGATTGTAACTGACGGGGAAAACCCATTCAGGCAGCGAATTCCACAGTCTAGCAGTTCGCACAATAAATGTGCAATCAAAGCGCTTCGTACGGGTTTTCGGAACATCAATCATAAAACGATGTTGATTTTTCGTGCCCGCCCTGGCAGAATCCGATAGAAAAAAGGGCAGGAGGGAAATCATTTAGTCTGAATTAAAAAAAAACTATGGAACATCAGTTTTTTTGCCGGATTTTAGGGTTCGTCCCATAGTGAAAATCGTTCATAATATGTTCATAACGAGTACAAAAATGTATTTTTGGGTTTCTACCACGCACGTTACCACGTAACGCTGTTTAAATTTATACTCATGCTTATAATACATTTTTATTAAATAAATACCAAGTTAGGTAATAAAAATTTTTGTTCCCATAAGTCGGCATTAGTTTGAATTTGAAGCAACAGAATTTGGATGGTATTAAATTATTAAGCATATTTTACTGGCGATGACTGTACCCAATGCCTTTCGGTGGTAAACCAGACGAACCTTGAAGTAGACCTCTCTTAACAGGGACCGGCAATAAAAGCAAATTATACTTATTGGAAATTTTACGTGATTTTTCTTATTGGTATTTATTAATATGGATTATTACTTTATTGCTCAATGACTTCCCATTTTTTATTGTACTCAACGGTAGGATGATTATGTATTTAGTTCCACATTGCATGCAAATTTTATTTAAACTTCTTCATAATTTCGATGGCCCATAAAATTACAATGTCCTCTCCCAATAAGTATAACAATTATATTCACTGGGATCCCGTAGAACAGTAGTTCCCAATTAGTGGTACGCGTACCCCTAGGGGTACGCGAAGTTGCATCATGAGGTACGTGCGGCAATCTCCTGACTAAGAAAAATTCTATGAAAGACGTCACACGTATATGCAGTCCATTTATAGTCCGTCTGCAGTCCAACTGACTGCACACAGCGTTTCATACTTTACTGGACCTCACGAACTGTGTCTCTACCGGACCGGACTGCATTTGGTGTTCTTGAGCCGAGCTCGAGGGGTACGCAAGTTTGAGGTCTTTCTTGAAGTGGTACGCAGGAAAAACTAATTGAGAACCACTGCCGTAGAAGAATAGTTTATTAATATCTACTAGCTGCGCTCCGCGGTTTCACTCGCGTAAATACTCCCTCAGGAACCGCATATTTATATGTGGGATAAAAAGTAATCACGACGTTGCTTTGTTCCCCGGCGAAAGAAGTACAAACAAACACACTTTTGCGCTTATGATTTTGATATGAAATATGCACCGCGGGTACGAGAGTAGATATTATTACATTTGTGGAAAGGATGATGCATGGATGCGTGGTACAGACATCTGCCCCTCGATTCTACTAAACAAATTGTCTTTAAATTGTAATTGTTGCGATTTTAATTGTTAAATAACTGCCTCAATATTGACAGTTTTAAATATTTTTTTATACTGAGTTATAATATTAGGTGGTTGTATTTTTCTAGTATAAAAATATATTTAAAACTGTCAATATTGAGGCAATTATTTAACAATTACAATTTAAAAACAATTTCTTTAGTAGAATCGGGGCCTTGCCGGTATCTTGTAAGATGTCCCTGATTGCGTGATAGGTGAGTGAGTCCAGCAAAAGGTCGCCTATCTTTGCGATGTTCTGTGACGTGACCGGTTTTTTCACCTGCAGACCATCATGATGGGCAAAATACCAGGAAAGCGTAAGGTCAGAAGACATAAGATGTAGCTCCATAATATCGGGGATAAAGATGGTAGGACAAGGACAATTTTAAGAAGCTGACTGGTTATACCTTAATTAATGGAGAGGCATTGAGAGAACAAAACTAAATATTTATTCAAGAAATGTACATTATAATTTGTTACTGACTCTGCATGGGTGTTGAAAGCCCGTGTCTTGGTAGTTAGTTCCTTCCATTAGTCATATGCTGATGTCGTGTACATTCATTGTTACTTTTGTAAATGTAATAAATGTAACATTTATTTTCTATTTAACAACTTAAACTATGCACCTATAAATCACTCTTATTTAATTATTTAAGTGCCCTCATTAATAAAATAATGATTGTCATTTAAATATATTTTTTGTGCTTAGAGAGGCGTTGTATAAACGTCAGCATAAGCCACTTCTTTTTCTCAAAATGTTTGCCGGTCACTATTTTTATATTTATCTAAAGGAAACTAAAATGCACAATAGGTAAATACATCACGGGCAGAACCTATATCACATGCATGCGAGAATAGCCAGCCTGGAAATACACTTCAGTATCAGAAAATAAAATTATTCAGATCCGTTTTCGAATTTATTTTTATCTTTCATATCAGTTGTTTTAAATAGCACTGTCAACCAAAAGTAGGCATATATATCTTTGTTCATTAAAAACGTTGGAAAATAATACTATTTGGCACAAAAGCTCCCAAAACTTGGCAACTTTACTATTCAAGTTCGTACAAAAATCCAAAAGATAATGGTAAAATTCAGTCAGTTTTTATGATAAATTTCCGTCTCCCTGATGCTTATCCCAAGAAGAATTTAATTGACCTGGAATTAAATATAATTATTTAAATGCAGTTTTTTTTTGCAAATTTTCGTAATAAATATATTTGTGAAACAAACATTTTAAGTTATGTTCTTATATAATTATATCTCAATGATAAAGGACCTTACATTATTATGTTTCTTCATAATATTTTTTTAGAACGAAGGCCAGTGGAGCTTCCAGAACTCAAATTCTTATTTTCTTAATTTTGCAATTATACCTAGTACCTACTACTTAATCTGACACATACTACTGAAGTACCATACTACTGAAGTATCTTTATCAATGTTTTTTCTAAGTGTTATTGGGACTTTAGTTAGCAAAACGGGTTTTTCCGAGCCCCTAATCCCGAATCTCAAAAACGGTGAGTTTGTACCGAAACGTACCTATTATTGTAAAGCTTCTTATTCCACAGACTTGGACCGCATTTATTGAAACGGAAACAAGCAATATGAATCAATAGACCTTCCATTTGGAACGAACCCGATGCGGGAGGAATATTAAGAATAGGATAGTTTAGGAAACCACGCATGGATGCTGACATTTAGAAAGTTTATGTGGGTTTTATTATGCTTATTTATTCTTATTTTGCACCTAATCTTTTACGCTATTATGTGGCTGGGTCAGTCTCGATCTTATAAACGCCTTTACTTGTTGTAAAATAAAACGCCTGATAAAAATTCAACGACAAGTGTGATATTACTTTTGCTAACTTGTTACTTATGTAGCGGGCGGTGCGGGGGCGTTTTCCGCAACTAGGCCATTCATTGGCCCATTTTGCGTCACCTAGCTGCAGTTAGTTTAGCCATCTAATATCCTGGAAAGCCAGCAGCTCACTGATGACTGCGCAGGCTTCCCAGAGCGTCCTCGGCGATTCGAGGAAAGTGTTTCGTTGTTCTGCCACGCTGCTGCACTCCAGCAGAAAAATGCGCGGCCGTTTCCTCAGTCTCCATGCACTCTCTACATAGAAGACTGTCAGTAGCCCCAATTTTGAAAAGGTGATTGTTTAAAAGGCAGGGTCCTGTGATTTATAAGTTTTTGTTTTTATTATCATTTCTTAGTTAATCCGCCGTAACATTACATATTCTGTGAAAATTTCAACTAGCTACACAGACAGACAGACAGTGTAGGCTAAGTAATAGGGTCTCATTTTAACCTTTTGGGTACGGAACCCTAAAACTTAGAACACAAGACTATTGAACCATTATTTTTAGCCTTAAACCAATCTCTAAGTACCTACTAAAACATTTTCAGTTTCAGTACCTAAGCTCTTACCTACCTCTCGCTCGCATAAAACTTTAATCCGAAAAACTGGAATGCCAGCGCAGCGGTAGGTGATGTTATTAAAATTCATTTATTGCCACATTATGCGGCTGCGGGCTGAATTTCAAAATGAGATTCCCGCGGCCTACGTGACGTCGGGTTCTTCATCCCGTTGGGTCGTCGGGCCTGTGAAATGCTACAGCATTGAGAATAACCTCAGAACAAGGGAGATGTGGCAAGATGACGGGGCGGGTACGAACGCAACTGGCCTAAATCTGGCTTGATGCCTTCCACCATGCAGAAACTTTTGCCATCTTTTTTGCATCATCATCATTTCAGCCATAGGACGTCCACTGCTGAACATAGGCCTACCCCATCGATGAAAAGAACCGGTTGGAAGCGGCCTGCATGCGTTTTCCTGCGGTTTCTTTGAGGTCGTCTGTCCATCTTGTGGGTGGACGTCCTACGCTGCGCCTGGCGGTCCGTGGTCTCCATTCGATAACTTTTCGGCCCGATCAGTTCTGCGTGCTATGTGCCCTGCCCACTGCTACTTCAACCTGCTAATCCGGTTAGCTATGTCGGTAGCTTTTGTTCGTCTAAGAATCTCCTCATATTTGATTCGATCTTGTAGAGAAACCCCTTTATGCATGTGGACTAAGTGTAAATAGTTAAAATTAAATAGTATGTAATTATATTTTTACACATTATACGTTATATTTCGATATGATGATGATGATTTTCGTGATGTATGTACGTATGCACGCACGCACGAACGCACGTATGCATGTATGTATGTTCCCTATAGACTCCAAAATGGCTGGACCAATTATGACGGGACTTTCACAGGCAGATAGCTGATGATATAAGGAGTAATCCGCGCGGGTGAAACCGCGGGCGCAGCTAGTTGTTAAGACTATATTCAGTATGTCCATACTGATAACTCCAAAGTGTAAAGAAACCTTTATAGTTTTGTTGTCTGTCTATCTGTCTGTCCAACCATCCGCCCTCTACTCTTCACTACGTGTACGAAGTCACGGGCATTATATAGATTTCTTGATTAAAAAACTACTTATGCGATCGACTTCAGATTCTTATTAAAATTCCCAAGCTCGGGAAAAACCGCCACAATTAAAAAGGCTAAAAAGGTTAAATTTTTCCTAGCTCCTATAAAATTTTAGGTACCGACCACAGACCTAGATATAGGGCTGTGGTATCGACTTTAAAGACTATTTTCAGAGGTTAGCGTTTTAATAGCTCAAACTGGGTTCTCGTTTTGCAGGACTTTATTACCTCTCGTTTAGAAGTTTGAACGTAAATCAAATTCAAATTCAAATTCAAATTCAAATTATTTATTTGTCAGAACATGGTAGGTACACATACATATAAAGTAGCATACATGGTCGTAAGAATGGAGACGTATCTCATGTCCTTGCCTGTTACAGCGTACAAATGTTAGTTTTTTATTAATATTTTTATTAGTTTTTGTTAAAGTTAAAAAGGAAAAAAATAAACAAAATTATGTCTATGTTAGAATATTGTTAGAATCATATTTTGGTTTAGTTGTATTTTATACCTTAATTAGATGTTTATTACTACCTATCTAAGCTATTATTATTATTTTATTTGTTTATGTCTACATTACATATCAAAACATTTTTATCATTAAGGAATTCTGAAATTTCATAGTAGCTTTTTTGTGCTAATAAAGTTTTTAGTTTATTTTTAAACATTCCAACATTTAATTCTCTGATGATTTTAGGAATTTTAGTATATATTAAAGGAGCCATACAGAATACACTTTTTTGCATGAGTGCAGTTTTGGCCGTACGTGGGCAGAGCTTCATCTCGGCCTGTGTGCGAGTTCGAATACCAGCATCAGTCCAACTACCAAAGAGATGTGGATTTAATTTTACAAAAGTAGCTATTTCTAATATGTATAGAGATGGTAATGTCAGAATATTGTGTTTTAAAAAGAACGGTTTACAGCTATCAGTCTTATGAAGATGAAACATTGCCCTGACGCACCTCTTTTGGGCTTTGAAAGCAATCCTTTTGTCAGTAGAGTTCCCCCAGAAAATAATCCCGTATCGTAGAATAGATACTGCCATGCCATAATATGCAGTAATTAGAGCTTCTTGATTAATAACTAATGACAATTTAAATAGTGCGTATGCCGTCGAGCCCATTCTTTTCGTTAATGTATCTATGTGTGCTTTCCAATTAAGTTTACTATCGATGGTCAATCCAAGAAATTTAGTTGAGTCCACTTCCTGTATGACTCTACCATTATATTGCAAAACTATTTTATCACGTACTGTACGCTGCCGAAAGTGGATGATATTCGTTTTGTCTAAATTTATTTTTAAGTTATTGTCATCTAGCCATTGAATGATTGATTTTAAACTATTATTTATTTCCGATTCGTAAGTGATTTTATTTTTACAATTAATAGTAACTGTGCTGTCGTCTGCGAAGAGAGTCGTAGGATGGTCTAGTGCTTTAGGCAAGTCATTGATATATCCTATAAATAGAAGAGGGCCCACTACACTGCCTTGCGGGACTCCGAAGTTAGGACTACGTGCTTTAGACCGATGAATTATTTCTTGTTTTTTATGATGGTTTATTTCTGTAATCTCAGTATAATGTTTTCTATTACTTAAGTATGATTTTATAAGGTCTAGAGTATTTCCTCTAATGCCATATGTTTCTAGTTTTTGTAAAAGTATAAAAGTAAAAGTAAATCGAAGATTTCACTGTTTAGTCAGTTTCACTTTTGCTGTTTAAGTTGTCGATCAAAGAGTTTAATGGAAATTTGTTAAATTTTGCGGATTTACGCTTTAAATGGATCGGAAATTTATTCTTAACTTCGTTTAGATTAAAATTTCTAAATCAGTAAAATTATCTGGCTTAGCGATGCCAGGAGTAGCCCAGGGGCCTTACGGCCAACTGCTTACGCAGTATCAAACTAACGTTAAAACCACGCAGTTCGGAAAATCACGCGAACGTGAATTGCGGTCGCGAAACATTTTTTCAGCAGCTAAACTGGATTGCTATAAACAGATAGCCCTAAGGCCCCAGTTGGAGTCATCATCATCATCATCAGCCAGAAGACGTCCACTGCTGAACATAGGCCTCCCCTTTAACCTCCACACTAAACGACAGCCTGCCTTTTGCATCCGCTGGATGCCAGCGACTCTTACTATGTCGTCGGTCCATCTAGTGGGAGGCCTACCTACGCTGCGTCTTCTGGTTCGTGGTCTCCACTCAAGAACCTATCTTCCCCATCGGTTATCGGTTATCGGCTTCAGTTGTGAGTGCATCGTATCTAATATGAACTGACTGGCATAGATAGCCTATCTACGCCAGTCAGCTCATATTTTCCACAATGAGTTTGTAGCTTCTGGTGAAAGAAAAGATCGTAATGAAAACCTTAATATAAAAATATGGTGGGACACTTTCTAATGTTCACCTTTACATGAACTGATAATAGAGTTTTGGGCTACCAAAAATATTATTAGGTACAAAATCGGAAAACGGGTCATAATTTGTGGTAAACGTCAACTCTAGCAAATAAATGGTATAATATAATAATACGTTGTCATTTATGATACGTAATGGGCCCTAATAACTTTAACACGCACGTAACGCGGCGCGTTAATTTAATATCTACAAATTTAAGCTCTATTTTCGAAGGAATAAAGGCCAACTTTTAAGGGTTAACTTAACGGGCCGCGTTACGCGCGTGTTTGCAGTTATGGAATCAAGGCCCTGGCTAAGAATGGCTCCCTGCCGTCCTCCTTGTTTCTCGAGAACTACAATATAGGCATCTTCAAGGCTAGAGTGAATAGATTTCTTCTAGATTGACGTATTCCATCCTCGGCCACACCGTCGCTTACCATCAGACGAGTTGATGGCCGAACGTAGATTTATTCTGTTAAAAAAAAAACACGCTTGTATCATATATTATGTTCAGATTTGAAATATCTGAACTTTTCCAATGGTCCCAGACAACCAACAAAGAAAAAGGAGATTTTAGATTAGTTTCTAGTTTAGTTTAGGGTATATTTATTTGTAAGTAGTTATAGGTTTTTTTTTGTTTTTATTCCAAATATGTGTAATTTTAGTTAGTTTAAATATTTAAACAAAAAGTGTAATGACTACTCAAACTTTTAGTTCACCTGTATGTTATTTTAATATAAATATCGAGTCGTTATTTTTTTTTTTTATTCAAACCAGTTCATTGTGATTACTATGTGCACGCCGTACAAAGAAACATATTTTTTTTCACTGACGTACCAGTTTCATTTGGGTACCTGCTACGTTCATAAAGAAAAGAGGAAAAAAACGTTGAAGTTTTCATTCAGCTTTTTACAATAATATTGCAGTTGGCAGAGCAAATAAATGCTTGCACCAAGTATAAGTGGAAGTACGCTAACGTAAAAATAATTGAATAAGTTAATAAAATACTCGTAGTGTTAATAAATATATTATTTTTAATTTCTAAGTCCGGGGCCGGTCGCCTTAGGACTTCATCGGGCCTTGGCTAGGCGATGGGTGGAGGCGTCGGGTGTCCAGAACGCTGGTTTTTATTTCGCACAGATATTGAGCACTGCCATTCAACGTGGCAATGCCGCCAGCATTCTGGGGACATTTCCCTCCACTGATGGTCTTGTAGTTTAAGTTTTTATTTAATTACTTTAAGTCTTTGGTTTTATGTGGTTTTAGTTAATATTTTGAAGTTTACGTTATTTTTCTGTTTTTTAAGTTGTGCGTAATAAAATTAAGCGGAAGTACTATTTTACTAAGCTGACATGGACATAATATATTTTTTTATAGAATAAGTGGCAAACAAGTTACGGGCCACCTGATGGTAAGTGGTCACCGCTGCCTGTAGACACCTACAATACCCCGGGCATTGACAGTGCGTTGCCTACCTTTGAGGACTCTATTCACCCTTTGTTTCAAGCAGTCCAAATTGTACTTCGGAGGAAAAACCGAAGGTGGTAAGCCATTCCACAACTTACAGGTACGTGGCAAAAACGATCGATCAAAAATGTTTATAAAAATATAATCAACACAATGGAAAATAAAAATTAAATTAATTTAACATAGTTATATAAGCAGGTACCTACTCCCCGTCTCATATCCATTATACAGTTCGTAAATAATTTAGCCACAGTTCCAAAGGTAAGCTTCGCGTCATTAGCGAGTGAGTTAGGAGCTTTTGTTCGAGTTTATTGTGTGGAGCCGGACGCAATTACTCGGTCTCATCCGTCTGGTGCGCTCCGACTACGGAGAAAATACAGAGAGGAGATGACATAACAATATTTTTCTTCATTAATTAAAATTGAATTTTTTATATTTACAGACAACAATTAACAATAAAAAAACACGACTTCATAATTAGTAATTTAAGCGCTCGAACAAAACTATTCGTATTGGAGCTGGTTAAAAAACGAATGAGCTAATGTTAATTACAATTTAATAAATAACTTAATAATTATTATTAAAAAAACTGACTTCAAGACTATACCTACATAGTTAACAGATATTGAAAGTCCTCATCAAAACTTTTGAACCACAAACCAAAACGTTATTTTTTGTATACATATTATATTTTCGGTTTTTGTTTAATTTTTCAACAAACGCTTTTTTAATTTTGATAAAATTTATATGGGACCACCCCTGAGGTATGTACTACCAAATAAAAAGCAATCATCAAAATCAATTCATAATTAGCGGAATAATCTCGTAACTAACATACAAAAAAACTTACAGTCGAATTGATACGTCGTCTCCTATCGCCGGTTAAAAAATAATCACGTAAATTGGTTCACACATATCGGAGTAATATGTGTACACCACACCACAGTGCCTAAAGACAAGGGTCTTTGACCAGTGTGTGTTGCCAGTGATGACATATGGTACTGAGACGTGGTCCTTAACTGTTGGCCTAAAAACTCAGAGTCACACAGCGGGCAATGGAGAGAGCTATGCTCGGAGTTTCTTTGCGCGATAGAATCCGAAACGTGGATATTCGCCAAAGAACCAAAGTCACCGACATAGCTGATAAAATTTGCAAGTTGAAGTGGCAATGGGCAGGCCACATCGCTCGGAGAACCGATAACCGATGGGGAAGAAAGGTTCTTGAGTGGAGACCACGAACCGGAAGACGCAGCGTAGGTAGGCCTCCCACTAGATGGACCGACGACATAGTAAGAGTCGCTGGCATCTAGTGGATGCAAAAGGCAGGCTGTCGTTTAGTGTGGAGGTTAAAGGGGGAGGCCTATGTTCAGCAGTGGACGTCTTCTGGCTGATGATGATGAAGATGATATGTGTACATAAGATAGTTACTTGGTTACTTCGACTATAGTTTCAACCGCATTCGGCGGTCATGGTCAAGGTGAATGCGCGCGCGCGGCTGCGTCTCGCTTTGCACTGCGGGCCGCCGCTGACGCGCACGTGATGACAACAGCTGCAGATTGGGTACACTTCCATACTTGAAAAATTTAAACCAAGCAAGGGTGGCTGAATAATTTTGCCATTATAAACGTGTGAATAGATTTTTTGTTACGAGCAGCGATAGACATTCGTAACTAAAAAGTACTTCTTGAGTTATGGAAAACTCGTTAACTCCTCCATAAATGGCGGTCGCAAGAAGCATGATTTAAAGCATAAAATACATTTCTATTTAATGTTAATTTGTCTATGACGTTAAAGATGAGATCAACCTCTTAATAATCGCTGTGCACAGTAGGCAAAATTGTTTATGCCACCTCCTATTTTTTATGTCTCGCAGCGCTGACGTAGCACGCAAATAGTCTGTGAATCTACTGACTTCATCCATGTCTCTTTGTACTACCGTTCGCAGTTAGTTCAAGAAAATGCTTAGTTATGACTTTTCTTTAATTCCTAAAAATATCAGAGACTTTTAGAATTTTATTAGTACAAAAATGCCACTATGAAATATCCGAAAGATCCCAAAATGAATTTACAGTACACCACTGTTAGTAGTTGTACACTATTGTACAGTAACAACACTGTCCAGGTTTTTTAGTTCTCTTTTGATTATACTTCTTTAGAAATGTTGTGGTGATATTTTGATTTTGTTTTAGATGTACACATATATAAAACCAATGTGCTAATTGCTGCGAATTTACAAGCTTTAGTACCGACTTGTACTTTGTTGTTTAAGAACTTCATGGAGAAAAAAAACACTGTTTTAAACTATAACTGTTGTTCACTAAAGTTATATGATTATTTACGGGATATTTACCGTGGTAAAGCTGTGGAATGAGCTCCCGATATTTCGGCGCAGTTACATGCACCATGTTCACGGGAAGACTGAAGAGTGCGGGTGGTTGGTCGAACAGTTAAAAAGTTAGGTGCAGACATAACGATCTACCCTCTTTCTTAGTCTTTTATATCGGGAGCTCATCATATAATTTCATAGAGAAACTATTGAAAAATAAATATTTGTGTGATCTTCAATCTCCAATAATGATGATTCAGCTCTAATTACTTACTTAGTTGTCGGTGGTAAGTAGGACATTCGATCAAATATTTATTTATTATTAAAAAACACTAATAACATGATAATAGATAAACTAAAACGATCCTTTAGGTTAAACAAAACACAACACTTTATTAAATGGGTCAGTCGTCTTGTAAAAAAACATACACACACAAACAAATTAACTAATCTGGTCTTAATGTCTACCACATGTTGTGGTTTGGTACATGTCATATAACTTTTGTGGTTGTACGACAAAATATACCTAGGTACGAGTAAATTGCTTACAATTTTGCTTGTCACGTATTTGTATAGGTACGTAAGTTGATATATTAACACGAGTTAGTCTTTAAGGCAATGTATTATATTCTTTCTTTTAAGATCTCTCGATCAAATCAAATCTAGATGATATCATCATCATCATTTCAGCCATAGGACGTCCACTGCTAGACATAGGCCTCCCCCATCGATCTCCAAAACGGCCGGTTGGAAGCGGGAAACGTTTCCCTGCGGTCTCTTTTAGACCATGTTTTGTCTTTCTTTTTTGGTTGCTTTTTTTTTTCGGAGATGTTATGCTAGAATACATTACATTAAGGTCTTCATGAATTATGATGGTCTCTGATATACCTGATCGTAGCTTCACATTGTCTATACAAACACTAAACAACACGTTCAAGTTGTAGTTAAATATCACTAGGGGAGACCCCTAAATCTAAGGAAAAACTGACGACGCCGACGGTCGAAAGTAGCTTAATTTCGGTGATCTGTCAACTATTTAAGCTACGCTAATGCTCGGGTCTTTTACGTCGCGAAATCACGATGAAAAACAGTATCCATTTCAAATGTTTATAATATCAGTTCTATCGTTTTCTTTTGATCATAACTTTTGGTACTGTTTGTATGGCATAAGATGGAAAATGCTCTTTAGGCAAATGTCATCGCGAATAATGAGTTACTATCGAAATAATATCTTCGCGACAATTTGTTTACATATATCGCAATATCCCGAATATTTGCATCATCATAATGGAGATTTGATTCACAACGAGCTATGGAGAGGACTATGCTCGGGGTTTCTCTACGAGATCGAATCCGAAATGAGGAGATCCGTAGACGAACGAAAGTCACCGACATAGCCCACCGGATTAGTAAGTTGAAATGGCAGTGGGCAGGGCACATATCACGCAGAACAGATGGCCGATGGGGCCGAAAGGTTCTGGAATGGAGACCACGGACTGGTAAGCGCAGCGTAGGACGTCCATCCACAAGATGGACAGACGACCTAAAAGAGACCGCAGGGAAACGTTGGATGCAGGCCGCTTCCAACCGGCCCTTTTGGAGATCGATGGGGGAGGCCTATGTCCAGCAGTGGACGTCCTACGGCTGAAATGATGATGATGATGATGAATGGAGATTTGGAAACGTTGTTGCGGACATCTCAATGAAATTTTACGTGAATTTCATCGCGATGTATGAGTCTCTATTGAAATGTCTTCGCAACAACTTGGCTACATAAATCGTGATAACCCAAATATTTGCATTATCACAACGAGTTGAGTTTCAGTATAAACATGCTTTTGATGTCGACGCAACATCGCGATTAAATTATATGACAATGTCATCACGATGTTGTCAATCAACAAAACAGAATAGTACAATTAATAGTTATACGTTTGTACATTCGTAGTCATTATTTATTTATTTTTATGTGATATTGTTACAAAAATATTACGAGTATAAGGCTTTAAGTATAATACTTTTAAAATGTTGTGTAATTTACGGCGAGCTGGTTGAAATTTCCGCCATGAAGAAGGCGTAAGCGTAGGTTAGCTTTAATCACAATAATTAGGCGAACACAACAACACGGAATATTTTAATTGCAATGCAATTTTGATTTATACCTAAGTTAACGTAGGTATTTAAGGCAAAAATAGGTTGTTTAGTGATTTTTTTTCTTCTGATTTAATTAATGACGTCATTATCAAATACTTAAACTAAATTTGGTTTAAGGTCAAGGGGCAAAAGACGCCAAAATAAATACAGAATAAAAAAACTACTTTATTCTACTGCTGAAGCGGCACAAGCTATTCTTCAGCGCACCATATTTTCCTGTCAATCATAAGTCCTACGTTAAATCATAGACAAAAATAATGGGTTGCGGGTATGGCCATGAAAATGTTGATCATTACTGTGAACTAGGCGTTGTAAAGATGATGTGACGATTATGGTTAGTTTTTTTAAAGAGCAAGTGCCTTTACCTAAACAAAATACAAGCTAAACTAACATTACAAATACAGTTAGACTGCCCATAGACCGTTGAAGGTCTAAAGACAATCCAAATGCTCAAGCCCGCTATCAGTTGGCAGCGTACCTAGCATTACTACGCTGAATGGCAAAGCTTATGCCTTGATCCAGATACACGCCAGTATTTTAGTCCCACGTCGCATTAACCAGGCGCTCTGAAAGATTTTTGAAAATGAGGTGAGCTCCCGATCCCTAAGGGCCCAATGTCTCGACCCCAAACGCCTCAAATATGTAACCACTGCCGAGGTTAGCATATTTGCGTCGCTTGTGCTGCTCTGCCGAATCGGCAGTTATATGATTAGTTAGGTTAGTACACTCTTGGATTAGGAGATGCTCTCGAGTGACGCTGCTAAAACACATGCATTTTTTTTTATCCTTTTAGATGACAGCAATAAACATCTACGATATACCATTCGGCAGCAGCATTATTTTTTTATATTTTTTGCTTTGCCTTTTGTTGATCTGTTAGGTGAGGTTCTATATTGAAGATCGAGGGAGTCTATGTCGAAGATAATAAACACGTCCACACAGTTTATGTTCACCAGCTTTAGTACATCAATATATTACAATTATAAGCATACGCAATATGCTGACTTAGTCTATGACTGTACTTAATACAACATAATATACACCTATACCAGCACTATACTTTTTTCGGCTGGGACTTTTTGGGGTTTTGCTTTTCCAGCTTTCTTACTGAAGTAGGTTCTATAAAGAGACCAAAGGTTTCTATATTTTCGCTAAAACTGTTCAATATTACAAGGGCCATGATGATAAGTGGTAGCCCTGCAACAGGGTGACCTAAAAATGTGAATGAACTGTGTAAAAGACATGCGTATACTTCTCAACAGTGGAGATGACGAGGAATAGAGTGTAGTGAAGATGTAGTGATAGATAAAAGCAAGAAAATATACTATCATACTTATACTATAAATGCAAAAAGTTTGTTGGTTTGTTTGTTCCTCTTTCACGCAGCAACGGAGCAACGGATGGACCTGATTTTTTGCATGGGTATAGCACAAAATCCGGAAAGTGACATAGGTTACTTTTTATCATCATCATCATCATCATCATCAACATGTTTCATCACTAAGTGGGTGAAACCGTGGGGCGGAGCTAGTAAAATATATTTTATAAATGAGAAAGTGTGTTTGTTAGTTTGTTCCTCTTAAATGTCGTAACCACTCGGTATAACCTATAGCACAGCTATGTTTATATAAATATAATGATTTTATTCTCTACACAATACTTCATTATCAGCTTATTTATACATTTTCTGGAACACGGGCCTTAGCTCAAAGAAAGAGGTTCAAAAAACCTTAAATGCTAAAAATGGATCAGACACCCCAAAGCTCCACCCCAAAAACTCTCCTCCAATCAAACTCTGAACAAATCCATTTAAATTGCGTTGCAAACAAACACTGTCCAAACAAAAACGTAACACTCAAAAGAAAAACAAACAAACAATAACAATCGAAACGTTCAATTGAATCGGTTGTTTTTTTTTTTCCTATACCAAGGTTTCGAACTATACTCAGTATCAATATTTTATGGGTTTAATAATATATAGGAACTAATACGAGTATGAGTAATTATTTTATTTATTTATTTACAGAAAACAAACAGCTTTTACAACATAAAACAGCAAGAAAAAGAACAAATAAGCCTTAAAAGTTTTCACAAATACATTTTTTATTTTGAGTCCAATACTTACATGTCTTGTTACTTTCTGGTTGACAAATATCTATTTACTGGACGAGGTAGGTCAACACAAGGTTGACGATCTGTCACGCAGATAAAATTGTCGTGGAGGTGCCAAGTTTACTTCTAATAAATACTCATCTCTCATAAACTGTGTCTAATAAGTAATGTAGTGGATTCTGTTTGGTACTCCAAACTGACACTGATATCAAAAATTAAAAAAAAAAAAAAAAAAAAAAAAAAACAACGTCATAATATATAATTGTTGTTGCGGGGTGGGGGTGTTGCGTTTTTTGAACAACTGTGTTGTTATGACACAAAAATGTCATTTAATATCACAGATCTGTGTTTAATATGGCAAGCAACAAGCTTGCCCATAAAAATCGTAGTGCGGAATTGTACGGCGCTTGTTACCCTGAAATATAACTTATAATTATGTTCGATTTCTATATTATAAGAAGATAAAGGAATAAATATGGAAAATAGTAAATTAATATGCACCCTACTAGCACCCCTAATGACTAGTTTTACTGATTTAGTAGCTTTTTTTTAACGCGGATTAGTCCGCGTTTGATCACCAACTCGCTTGTTGGTAAGCGACGATGTGGTCGAAGATGCCACGCAGACTTAGAAGATACCTATTATTAAGATGCTGTTATCGATATCGAGTATTTGTAAAATAATTCAAACTCTAAATATCAGTTGCAATAGAAGTCCGTGATTAATGCTCCGTACCCACTGAGGAGGTACTTTCAGTCCGCCCGTCTGTCGCTCATTGATCTATCTTTGATTAATTGTATTATTATGGTTGAGTGTGCTTCGGACCGCTTCTTGCCTCTAAAACTCAGATCATCTATTGTATTAGCAGGAATAGAATCGTTTATTTGAGGTGAGAAATGTTTGTTTCTTTACGAATAAACAGTTAAAAATAACAAGTACAAATTGTATTTTTTTCCAACTCCCGATAAAAGAACTGATAATGATATTGAATTTCGCGTGTAATTAACATTATTTTAATTCTCGTGACACGACCTGTAGTTTTCTTAACGTCAAGAATAAAAAAATACACGCGATAAAATACGTTAAAGTTTTTTCAATGCGTAATAATTGCATAAACAACTTTATGTTGTCATAATGATTTATTAGGTAATCATTATGACAAAATTGCTTCGGGATCGTCGTTCTAAGTCAAGCAAAAGGGATCTATAGCTTAACAAGCCTTCCAAAAGGCGTTGCAGTGCTCAATTTGTTAATGCCACCCGCGGTCACCCTTACCGAACAGACAAACAGAGATCGTTCTTAATGATTATTATTACCTTGAACCTCTCTATCCATAACTTTAAATCATAGGAGCTTATTACCCAACATTTTTCATTAGCGCCATTTTACTACCAAAGATTAAGTACAAAATCTTCATTCATTTCATCACAAATTTGCTAGTCCTACTTGTGCCTTTTATTAAAAAGTAGCAATACATTTTTACATCTTACAACATAAATCTGCACCTAATAAAATATTTTGGCGCTATGCCGTAATAAATGAACCCGTCATTTCATGAAATTGCAAAGGTTGTAAGAGAATTCTTCATTGAGACAAGAAACTCAAGTATTTATGAACTTTCTGTACAAAATAACGAGTGAAATTTCTTTCAGACAAGTCAACGTGCACTCGCCTAATTAGAGAGGGAATTGAGGTCGGTAGTCATTAAAATTTGTATGTACTGTAAGGTAGGGAAGGCCTTGGAGGCCTTTTGATTTGCTATGCTTAATATGGGATTCCAAGACGCCGCTATCTTACATCTATCTTCCCGGTTGAAATTGCGATGTTTTCTATTTTCAACCGTTTCACGAACCATTCTAGAAAAATAATGTCGTTCAGTGGAGAGGACCTTCAGGTCGTCGAGCTCAATCCAGTGACCGGATCCCGCTTCAAGCATTAATGTTCTGCAATGGCCGATTTCTGTGTCTGGCGATTTTAATGGATGTGGTATCGTAGATCCTAAACTGCTGAACCGATTTTGATAAACTTTTTTTTAGTTGATTAAATCAGGCGTCACTTAACGTATTTTTTTAAATTTCAGGTTAGGTTAACATTAGCATCACAAATATCTATAGAGAAAATATTTTATCCCAAAATCCTTATTGTACGACGACGGCGAAGCCGAAGCGATGCAGAAGCGGAATTACACTAGATATTAGAAATGCACAAATAAACTCTTTTTTTTGTTTGAAATGTTCTTATATTTTTTAAGATAAAAAAATCCTGTTCCGCCGTTTGAAGATTACCTGCTCTTTTACAGGTGATTTTTAATTTATACTTTTTTAAAGAAGATCGTGGGATTGTCTTGCCTTAGATGATAAAATCCGTGAGTGTAGATTTAAAAAACATAGTTAAAGCAAATCACATCAAATCTCAACGAATAATGTGAAAACATCGTAAGTTCTCACAACAATTTTTAACAAATTTTGTATAAAAACAGGCCAAGATTGGTTGGAAATATCACAATCACAATTTTCAAACATCCTGATTTCAAATTTTCAAATTATCCATTTTTATTATCTCCTGTTCATTTAACTGTTAGCCAAATACCAATGAGATTGCTTAGGTACACGCCAAAGGCGTTGAAAACATCAAAGGCCTTTAAAAGAGGTTCAAAAAATTCTAATACAATTAAAGGCGACATTGGCCGTATCTAGTAGCCCTTTCGTAGCACGGCGTCTGTAGAAATGTCCTAAAAATTTCATTATGAAATACCGGGCAGATTCATAACCCTAAGCCCTCAGATAAGGGGCGAAATATTCGTTTATTGACAGAATAAATAAGAGAACTCTTCTTCCAAATGGCTTTTACGGATTCCGCAATAAGAGGTTAAGGGAATTGTCGAAGCGTCAATGCTGGGGTGTTTTAATCTTCGACTCATTTTCTTAGGCAAAGAAAGTCTACGTATATAATAAAGAAAACGATATATTTTTACCAAACAGTTTCTAAAAAAACATTATAGAGGTTCCTTCTCGAATTTTCTACAGCAGTTTCACTTTGGAATATAATATTAAAAGCTTTAAAGAAAAGTGTTTCTATGGACGTTTCCGTACAGTTTTATAAACTGTTGATTAATTAGTTAGATAATCAAATGACATATTAGAATAAATAAATGTGTGGTAAATCATAATCCAGCTCTCACTTTTATAACACTTTATTCATATTCTTATTCTTTATTCCTACTTATTACAGTTTTTAGACCAATATGCTTTCGCTTTGAACGCTCAAGCCAGACTAAAGTTCCTCTTACCAACATCCTACCGCATTATCTTCTTCCTACCCCCCACTATTCGCACTATTGCCGAGACTCTCGAGTCAACACGTTTCCGACCGCCATTTTATATAAAAAAAGACTGTTAGTCAAATTAGATACCAAATGGTTTAAAACCAAGAAATCACAAAGAAACAATTGAAATAAGTTAGAAATCATGACAAATGTAAATCTAATAATAACCTGTGGTCGCATACAAATTGTTTTAAGTAAATTTTGTCATTAGTATTAGCTACATTTACGTTTCTGAAAGTTCAGAAACCGTTTTATCTCAACTCATTTTTATTGTGATGAATTTTAAATTCAAAAGTTTCAACTTCTGATGACATTATACATATTTATTATGCGAACTGCTAGTATGTGGAATGCGCTGCCTGAATGGGTGTTCCCCGATAGTTACAATCTGGGTGTCTTCAAATCACGAGTGAATAAATTTCTTCTAGGCAAGCGTGCTCCACCGTAGACCGCATCATCGCTTAACATCAGGTAAGTTGGTGGTCAAGCGCAAGCCTATTAATAAATAAAAATAAAAAAAAAACATAAATTGTGTTAGTTTTAGAAAGAAAAACTACACATTAAAATTCATAATTAAACTAAATTTGCAAAGCAAAACTATTCAAGAACCACAAGGGAAACATTGTTGCCTACATTTTACAAAGCAGTTTTCACAAAGAGAATATTAAAAAAGTTTTGCATAAGCAAATTAAGTGCACGAATAAAATTGTATTTCAATCGGAACTTCAATTCCATAGAATTAAAACAGGGCAACGTATGTCAGGTCAGCTAGTGTTTTCAATGTATTTCTTTGTTGCATGTTTTTAAAGTTATTTTCGTACGAGTTGCTGATAGGCAATAAAAAACTATATGATTAGAGCAGTAAAACAGCTTTGTACGAATCTACTTAGGTACTTGCAATGACCGCAACTCAGTGTTTCTTGTCCCAAGTATGGTCGTCCGTTTCTTGCTCACTATCCCAATTAGTCGTCTGCTCTAATGACGCGCGCAGTTAAAGGGGGCTTTACTTTGTGCAGTGTAGGCGCGTGCTGTCACCACATGTTTGTCTGCCCTTTGAGTGTGCAGCTAAGCTAAGGGTTACCTACGCTTGACTTTTGACAAGTTGGTTTAGAATGTGGGAATTGGGGGTTCAATTAACCTATTTATTATCTGTATGTGACTTAAAACTGTTATATAGAGCAGTTGATATAGTCATACCATGAGAGTAGATGTCTGCCTACAAACTGCTATGCAGTTTGGCAGAGTTGTGATACAATAAAATGTATGTTATTCACTAAGATATATAATATAAAAAAAACACATTTTTATTAGTTTTACTTGTATCTAAACAGACACATCAACAGTCAGTGATAGAGTTAAATTGTGGGTGTCTTCAAATCACAAGTGAAAAAGTTTCTTCAGGCAAGCGTGCTCCATCATAAACCACTATCAATTCAATTGTTTTGTTTGTATTTTTCCTTGTGCCAAATAAAGATTATGATTACTATAAATTGCTTTACATTAGGTGAGTTAGCGGTCAAAAACAAGCATATTATTTTTAAAAAAAAACAACCTTCTTAATTAACCATCACTTAATTTATATCTTAATATTCAGCTTACCTAGTTTTAACCTACTTTTAAAATTGTTGCATCGATTCAAAACTGTGCTAGTATAATGTAATTATACAATAATTTAATACCATCGAACTGATCTGATGATGAAGTCAGGAGGTGGAAAGAGGAAGTCTTCAATGGCTACCAGTAAACCCCTCGAGTTTGAGCTCATTTGGTTT
Organism: Agriopis aurantiaria; assembly: GCA_914767915.1. Classification (NCBI taxonomy): domain Eukaryota; kingdom Metazoa; phylum Arthropoda; class Insecta; order Lepidoptera; family Geometridae; genus Agriopis; species Agriopis aurantiaria. The sequence continues at coordinate 16,803,426 of OU611982.1, read as the reverse complement.
GCTTTGAAGGGGACGAGTCCAAAAGTTTCACTATCCACCTCGGCTCCATCATCAGATTCTCGTTACTCAATGTAATCACCCTTCGACTTTGTTCTTTTCGTTATTTTTAATGAGCCACATATGCGTGGTTTTTAATCAAAAATAATTATTTCACTATCGATAATTCAAACAGTGAACGAGCAAACTTTAGGCATATAATTCACAAACAGCTGCATACCGAAAAACCGAAATTAAATTAACGGAAAATAGGATTGTGACAAGCAAAAACGTACCTACTTTTTGGTACACTAATCTGCCTTAACCATGAAAATATAATTATTATGTAAAAAAACAAACTTTTACATGCTTTTAAGCGTCCGCCATAATTAGTAATTTTTAAACTTTCGCGATTTGAACACATGTTTTAAACGTTTAAATAATTAAATAATTAAAATAAATTAATAAAAAAATAAATTATTAATAATAATTAAATTAATTAATTAATAATAAATAATTTAAATTATTAATTAAATTAAATAATACGTGATAAGTCCTGATAAACGTTTAAAACATCCGCCATAATTATTGAATTTAGTCTGACGTCGTTTTATTTTTCGTATTTTTCTCAGCAAACCCTTTCATTTGATACCCATAATATATCATGAATGTACATAAATAAACTGGTCCGCCATATTGAACTTAAAATGACGTCACTTAGCTAACCATACATTGTCATCCAAACTAAACGTGTGGGCAAAATTTCAGCATATTATGTAGAGTAGATAAAATAAGCATTTTATCATGAATTACTGTTTTATACATACATACATACCTTTTGAAAATATTTTAAATAATTAATATTAATTGAATTTTTTAATAATAATCTCAGAACACCCATTCCAAATTCAAATCTCGTAAATTCATTTGTATATCGTAAATATCGTAGAGTTTACAGCTAGTCAGGTATGTGCAAGGGGTTGATGCCTAATATTGCGAGCACAAATCATATTAATCGGGGGATAACTATTTTAAAATTCAGTTGCAAACACAAACCTGTAAGTTTCAAGGCTTGACCCATAATAACAAGGCAAGATAAAAACTTGTAGTAAACAAAAGCTACAAGATTATCTCTTCAATCATCATGATCTCGCAATACATGCTCAAGATATGTACATAATACTAAGCATAATAAACCAGCCGAGCCTACGCTTCAGAGATTTTCTAACTGAAAAATTATTCAGCTACTAAATTTTATTCATTTTTACAGAGCTTTTTCAGGCAAAGTTTTCACATTCTCCATTCAAGCTTTTCATAAAAAACGGCGAAGTATTTTTATTTTTTTTAGGGCACGTCATAGCGGCTTGTGGTGAGAAGATACGACGCTTACGAAATAAGCTTCGGCTATATTGTTGATAATACATTAAGCTTAGATAAAACATAAAATATAAGTAGGTACTTATATTAACTAAAAGTTTGATTTTAATAAGGACTAAGCCAAAGCCAAACAAATTGATACAATACTTCAAGTTCATTTTAGGTAGGTAATTTGCCTTGCCACAGTGTTTTCTTGATTTGATTTGAGGTGACAATTCAACGGCTTAGTAAAAAAACCCCAATTTTTCGTTAATGGTATATTAATTTATAAACTTTCGTGATTTGAACACATGTTTTAAATGTTTATCGGGACTTATCACGTATTATTTAATGTAGGTAAAAAACAGTACCTTTCGCTCGACGTTTCGACCATGTTACAATGGCCGTGGTCACGAGCTGACTGAACACTGTGGGTGAGTCCGGCGAGAAGAGCGGGTGTTTTGTTCTCCTACCCTCACTTGATCTTGAAAAATCGCAGGGTTGTCACTACGACACACAACACTGACTGTATCGGTAAATGTCCTAGTACCTACACCGCAGTTTGTACACTTGCTTACTATGGGATTCCACGACGCCGCTAACTTAAATCCATCTTCCCGGTTGAAATATATAATGGTATATTATTCTCAATTATGAAGAACTAGTAAGAATAATAAAATAAATTAAAAAACCGACTTCAAAAAAAACCGCAATACACAAACATTCTAAGTCAATATACCACTTCAAAGAACAAAATAAAAAATTTACACGGATTTTGAAGCCGTGCGGGACCTATATTTTATTATCAAACTGAGATTTTTTTTTTTTGTAGTTGTTCCCACCCGACTTCGAAATCCGCGTAAAATATTATTTTATTATTTGTAGTGGCATATTAACTTTGGGCTGATTTAAAAACTACTGAACCCAAATTAATGAAATTTTTGTTGGACCACCTCGCGGTTTTTTTCTACATGATAAGAAAAGAAACACGCGAATTGGTTAATAGATGCCGGCGTAATTGCTGTACATCTGTACATACATAAAAAAAATTAAAAAAAATGGGCCGAATTGAGAACCTTTCTCCTTTTTCGAAGTCGGTCAAACGTGTGTACCTTTTGAATGTTTTGCTGTTTTTTGTTTAGTAAAAAGAGTTGTGTTAATATTTCTTACCTGAACTACACGTCTTCTTTATTATTTTTAGGCCTTGAGGACAATATTTTATTATATTTAGGACAAAATATGATGAATATATATAATTATTATTATTTCCTTCTAGGTAAGCGTGTTTAATCGTAAACCGCATCATTGATTAACATCAGGCGAGTTGGCGGTCAACTGCAGGCCTATTTTAAATATAAATAAACAACTGTAATACAGCATACAGATATTAAAATTATTATTATTATTGACTAGAAAGTATATAACTTCACTCTATTATTAAAAAAAAAAACAACAACAAATTAAAACCTAACTATCATTCTATCAAACCGCTACCAGTGGGAACTGTTCCCAAACTGCTGGCCCCATTACCACGTTGTATGGCGATGCTCACCCTTTGAGCAAAGTAGAGGCCGGCATTTTGGTCACGAGTTGCGTCTATCAGACGTGAAGATAAATCAACTAATTTTTTTACCAGTATTTTTTACTTTATATTAGACATTATTAATTTGCTGTACTGCATGGTTCTTTTATCCACTAGGTTCTGTATATTACGCCAGTCTCCAATAGCTCGAATCCTTTCAAAGTCTCGGATTTCCCACTCCACGCCTCTCATCCTGGCGTTGAAATCGTGAAGAGTTTTGTTGTTTTAGGACGGAGTAAAGCCGTTTTAAATTACATTACGATGTACATTTTACGTATATTTGAAGGCGTTAATATGTGGCGTTTACACGAATTCAAACGTTTGTTCTGAGGCTCTCTCACTCTGGGTCAAAATGATAAAGTTAGGGTGTTTACGGTGTTTTTAGGGTTCCGTACCTCAAAAGAAAAAAACGGAACCCTTATAGAATCACTTTGTTGTCCGTCTGTCCGTCTGTCCGTCTGTCAAGACCCTTTTTCTCAAGAACGCGTAAGGGTATTAAGTTGAAATTTATACTAAATACTTAGGTCTACGGTTTCTTTTGGCTGTAAAAAAATAAAAGCTGTAAGTCAACGCGATCAAAAGATATGAATGTTTATGTCGCATATTTTGCGATTTCACAGGGGAATCAAAACCTATAGGGTACTTCCCGTTGACCTAGAATCATGAAATTTGGCAAGAGACAAGGTCTTATAGCACATATATAGGAATAAGTCCGAAAGTCATAAATTTGAAGTTATATAGTTTAAATAATTATTTTGCTATTACAAACTTACGTTTTGTAGTTGGAATGTATGGAAGAACCTTATTGTCAACTATAAAGTTAAGTTTGTCTTTCAATATTTCAACTTCAGTTTCAGTTTCAGTTTTTTTTTGTACTCTCAGCCCGCCCTCAGACCGCGTGTCTACTTGTCTGGTTTTTTTGTGTTGACAAACTTGCAAATAAGGGTATGTGTAGACGTACACATAGCGGGAACCCATCGATATCTTATTGTAGCTGAGGCGAGCATAAAAGAGGGGTGTTATAAGTTTAACGTGTGTATCTGTGTGTCTGGCTGTGGATGAACCAATTTATATATATTTTTGTTTAAAAAGTGAAAAGTGTATTTTTAGCTGATTGATTAAAAAAAATATCTGTTCAGCCGTTTGAAGGTTAACAGAACTTTTATCGGGGGTTAAAAAAATCTATTTGTACAACTAGTGAAAATAATTTGCGAGAAATTTGTATTTTGATTTCGTTGATTCTCTATTTATGATCAGCTTTTTATGAGGTAATAAAAAATAATTATGACAGCTGATGCTTATTGCAACTTTCATCATCATCATTTCAGCCTGTCTTCCCACAGCTGGGACTCAGGCCTTCACTCAGTGAGTGGAGGCCATGAGAGATGAGAGATGAGATGAGTGAGTGGATCCACCATGCTGGCCCAGTGCATGCTGGTAAATGTCATGTCTTTGATTTTTTGAAGTTCTTGGACGTTTCCTCACGATGTTTTTCCTTCACCGTTTTTAAGTGATAGCATCGAAACTACACATGATTTATTTAGGCACCAAATAAGTCATTGGCGCAGGGCCGAGGATCAAACCGGTGCCTTCAGATTAAAGCGCACGTGCTACCGCTCGGCCACCAACGCTCTTTCGACCTTATTACAAAGAAAATATTAAAATTACTTATTTGTTTCAGGTAAACAAATTACACGTACATCAATTCGTACAGTCATTACAATGGTAAGTCTACGCGTAGTGCTCAAAATGTATATAAGCACCATCTATTTAATTAAGGAAACTACGAAGAAATAAATTTAAATCCGGGAACGAAGACCTACAATATAGAAATGATTAACTGAATATCGATTACCTACTGAATAATGAAATTGAGATAACAGGGCAAACCGAATTTGAATTTGAATTTAATTTGATTCAGTCTCTACGCCCATTGCTTGTCCACTTTGGTCTTTTTGAGCCTGTTATTTTCAAGTTCTACGATTTTTCTTACAGAAATTTGTTTAGAAACTTTTTTGGTAACGATAAAAATATATTTAACTGGCAATACTGTAGCTGTTCCGTGAACACAACTACTCCTTTCTAGACGTTTGTGAGGTTTTAAGATAAAAAATACCGGCTTTAAAATGCATCACGATTGGTGCTCGTTTTTCGGTTGCCCGATATTTATCATCTCCAATTAGGAATAGTCATATCTTTCTTTAAAAATTCTAATCATGCCTGGAACATCTCCTCACTTTTCAGTATAGTGTACATTTCAAACCGTCGAACAACAAAATCCCTTACTTCTCAATTAAAGGAAAAGTTGACTAAATATAGCAAATTTTGAAAATCAATTAAAGAAGTGCTGTACCTAAATAACTTAAGTTTAAAAAATACACGTTTGTGTCATTTGTTTGTGTTATTGTAATCATTTGTTTGTGTTATTGTAATCATTTGTTTGTGTTATTGTAATCATTTGTTTGTGTTATTGTAATCATTTGTTTGTGTTATTGTAATCATTTGTTTGTTTTATTGTAATCATTTGTTTGTGTTATTGTAATCATTTGTTTGTGTTATTGTAATCATTCAGTCCATAATTCATGTCTTTTCTTATCCCATTGCTGGGTAATAAGGTCTTCTTTATGGTCTCTGCTATGCCATTTGGGTCGGTCACGTCACGTGATGTGCCCTAGTTTGACCCCTGATTTAAATGATATTGTTGACAACATTTATTCATTGTGAAGTTCTAAGGCCTATGTTCTGCTGTGGATGTCTTTTTTCTAGACCTGAGTCTTCTCAACTGCGCCGAAATATCGGGAGAGCATTCCACAACCTTACCACGTTAATATTCCGTAAATAAACATCATTTATGTACAGTGATTTTTATAGTTGATCGTGAGGAAATAATCACTGTTGATAAGTTCCCAATAATTCGGGATGCTCATTTGGCACCTTAATCAACAGCAATTTTACAACAATCTTTTTTTTGTGTTTTAAAATATATCGTAGCTCATAACCTGTAAAGCTTGTTAAACGATTTCAAGTAGAGCATGAAATCGTCGAACGCTTCAGGCCATCACGGCTGGTAAATCAATTTGTGAATAGCATTTTACGATGGCACGGAGAGTGCATTAGCTTGTGCTGTCAGACAAGTATGAGCTTCTGTGCTTGACGATGAATCTTTAGATTCATACAGCTTTGGTTTCATCTTAAGGAAAAAATAATAATTTGATACTTTGGCGCCGTCACATCTTCCTGAGACACAAGGTAGGGCTGGTGCGGCTGCCAATTCGGAAGAGCAGCACAAGCAACGCAAATATGCTAACCTCGGCAGTAGTTACATATTTGTGGCGTTTGGGGTAGAGACATTGCGCCCTTGGGAACCGGGAGCTCACCTCATTTTCAAAAATCTTTCACAGCGCTAGGTTATTGCGACGTGTGACCAAAGTATTTCTGGCTCAATGTATAAGCATTGCCATTCAGCGTGGTAACGCCGCCACCATGTACGCTGCCAACTGATAGTGGGCTTGAGCATTTGGATAGTCTTTAGACTTTAAACCGTCTATGGGCAGTCTAACTGTATTTGTAGTATTAGTATAGAAAACCTAGAAAAAAATATTACATAATACAGATACGTTTAGCGTCAAATCATCTTACATCGTACATCATCTTACCAGTTTTGGTCATTTATACTTATACATAGCAAAATGGAACGCTATAGCGCGTACGCCTCGGCAATTTTCCTTACATCATTGGAAACTCATTCAACGGTTCCGGAGACATTTCACCGTGATATGCCGTCGGATATTGCAAAGCGATTGCTGCTGCGGGCCATAATAAATCTGTAGTAACTACGGCAAAAACTTGTTTATAAATAAAAAAAACACAGTCATAAGATACAGGGGTAAAAAGGTAGGGCAGACAGACAGACAGACGGACAGACAGAAAACGAACAAAACGAATGAATGGTTTAGTAATAGGGTCCCGTCTACACCCTTTGGGTACGTAACCCTGAAAACATAAAAGGTTTCGTTTTTAAATCCTTGGCCGCATGTCAGAAGCATTCCGATCAGTAATTTCTTCAAAGATTTCATTCTATACTACGTATCATTTCTTTATAAAATCTTTAAAAAAAAACTAATCTAAAAAAGATGCTACATTTCAAACCAGTTTAAGACTGTCGAAAACATTCCGAGCTGAAATGTTTTAATCGAATCGAATCGATCAATTATTTCGATTCTGACAAGTTATTTATACAATAAAACAACACTCTGCGATAAAATATTATCTCAGTGTAGTTTTATTATTCGAACCAGTGGATTGGTAAAATCGAATGCACGTATATATTTCACGGGGATCGTAATGGGTTCTGACGTTGAACAATTGAACGAGGCAGGTGTTTTCGATTAAAGAAATAAAGTGGATTCGAAGCCGGGGTAAATAATTATTATGTCCCTCATTAATTCATCTATACTAATATTATAAAGAGGAAAGATTTGATTGTTTGTTTGTTTGTTTGTTTGCATTGAATAGGCTCCGAAACTACTGAACCGATTTGAAAAATTCCTTTACTGTTGGGAAGCTACACTATCCCCAGTTAACATAGGCTATATTATATTTTCAAAAAAAATAGGGATCCTTACTAAAACTCCAATAATGTAACCCAAGGTGTAAAAAAATAAGATTTACAATTTTGATTTTGCGTGTTTGTCAGTTCTAAGACATGACAACGTCTGTCAGGTCAGCTAGTCTAATAATATCTCTGTATAGCTGGCCATATAGCTGAATATGAAGAGAATGATTAGGGGCCTTACCTTAAGCAGTGCAAGTACCGTTATTTATCGATCGTCAAATTCGCTAAAATGCCATAGAATCGATCACAGCGAGTACTGAAAAAATGGCATATTATCGAATTTGACGACCTCAACTGTCAATTTGACGATCGATAAAAGAACGGTACTTGCACTGCAGTTTCGTTGATGAAAAAATGTTGCGCGACCGCAACTGTATCTGGGCGCGTTAAGGTTCACGTTCACATGATTTTGACAGAAACTCGCTATTTAGAAGTCATTCCTAATATACAGGGTTACGCGTAAAGGGTGTACTTAGTCAAAAGGAGTTCGTTATCACTCATCATTATGGACAACTTTTACTATGCGGGACCAATGCTAAAACCACGAAAAAAACAGCTGTTCTATCAATTTTATCGAGTGTGATGTGATCAGCCGTTTTCTATGGAACAGCTTTGTTTGCTGCGAGTTCAGGTTTGCTCTCATAGTAAAAGTTGTCATAAAATATATTTATATTTATGTATTTCGAATTATTTATTTTGTAATATTTAGTTTTATACTTTTGTGCACTAGCACCATGACATGTGTTGCTATAAGTGATATCTTATGTTGGCCTGGTGTTTTTATTATTTCTATGTTTATGTGTAAGAAGGCTGTTGACTATCCAAGTATAAATAAATGATTAAAAATGGGTATTATAAACCCCTTTCGGCTTAGTAGACCCTTTCCGCGTAACCTTGTATTTAACTTACAACGCCTTCAGTTTTATCCGCTACACTACAGGACCTATTATTGGTTCCAAAATGTTGTTTTTTTTAATAAATAATGAAATATGTAAAGAGTTTATGTGTTAATCCAGGATGTAAGCTACCTACTATACAAAATATCACTCAAATCCACGTAGCTGTTACGAAGTTAAGATCGGACAAACATGCATATTAGACACGCACAGACACACACGCGTGTGTACACACGTACACACAGATTCGCGTTAACGGCCAGTTATCCGAGTCGCGTAGGCAACAAAACGCTTCCTCAGCCCCCGCCAAGTTATAGCGACGATGTATTTTGCCACCCAAACGTCAGGACGCCCGCGGGGCAAGTGCAACGACAAAAACGAACATAGGTCCGACCTCGATGACGCTTGGCGCGGTACTGAACGCGGTGCATGCAAATTCTCGCGACATTTTTACGCTTTTAATTTCACAAAAAAACTAAACTATTCACTATCAAAATTCTATCCAAATAAAAAATAAATAAAAAAATTCCTTTCAGTACATGCAATTTCCAGGTTGTTACGAGCAGAACGAGTTACGAGTTGTTGATTAGAGCATAAAACGAAAAAAATAAGCTGAATCGACTTTGTTTCAGATTTTTTTTTGATCTAGGAAAGTTTATTCTATCGTGTTTTGAACCAAATCATAAACTCAAACACAGATGTATCTGTGACATGTTTTTTTTCCAGCTCAAATATTGTAATTTAACTGAATAAAATTGATTTAATACCGTCAAATTTACTATAAGAGGCCGTTAACGAAAACAATATTGGTACAGTCTATTTAGGAACTAACCCTCAAAGCAATTGCCATTTTTACAAAACAATATGTCGTTTATGTGTTCACAAGTGAATCTGTTTCCTCTAGGCAAGCGTGCTCCAGCATGGACCGCATCATCCCTTGGCATTGGGCGAGATGGTGGTCAAACGCAAGCCTAATTATAAAAAAAAAAACATTTACCTACATGAAAAGGTATGATAATCTAGAACTCAAGTGCGAGGGTCAGAACAAACACTGTAGTTCTCGATAGACCCTTTGGAAACTTGTAGAGAAAAGGATTATAAACAGGAAATCTTTGGGACTTTAGTGTAAAACAAATATTTTCCTAAACTTGTTTGATGAATTCTATCAATTTAGTCTGGGTAAACTTGGCGTTTGTTGGTAAACTATATGCGTGGCGTTTGTATTTGCGAATAAAATTGTCTTGAGAAGAAAAAGTTCCTCTCATAACATCTCTCTCGCCTTCGTGTGATCCCTGGGGATAGACAGAACGAGTTTTCTAGCACCAACGCGAGGCAGGGCTTGCTTGGGTAGGCGAAAACCTTTTATAAGTGATTTGGTAAACTCAATGGACTTCCTTAACGATATTTCGAAATTTATACTTCGAATTAGCATCGTACTTTAACCCTTAACTATTCGCATGAAAAAAAAAAAACACATAATCGCTTGCAGGGGAACGGAACCCCAATTTGTTTTGATAATTTCTGATTAAATAGTGAATAAAATATACTGCGTGCACGCTTGTATGCTTATCATTGCTGTTTTGCTACATTCTAAACTACAAACCAACAACTATAAGGCAAATGGTTATTGATATTTGATAGTTAGGGTTCCATACCCAAAGGTTGAAAATTGGACCCTATTTTACTAAGCCTACGCTGTCTGTCGTACCGTCCTATACCTTTTAACCACAGAAAAGAGAAGTAGACGAAAATTTTTTCTCTTCTGTGCTTTTAACGACTGTATCTTTCAAGCCGTAATAGATAGCCAGTTGAAATTTTCACAGAATATGTAATGTTACGGCGGATTAACTCAGAAATAAAGTCAAAACCATGAGTAGACACATTCTAAACTAAAACAAGAAATAATAAATACTGGCCAGGTGCGAATCGGTGACAAATTTCTAATCACCAACGGTAAACAACGTCTGGCGCGGTCGATACTTGGATGGGTGACCGCTTGCGTTGTCGTTTTGCAACTTTTTTTGTATTTTAGAAGTTAGCATTTTATGTGGTGGTATAGTTTGAAACCCTCAGTACGCGAGCCCAACTCGCACTTTGCTGGCTTATTTTTAGATAGTATATTATTAGCGCTTCAGCAGTGCAAGTACCGTTCTTTATCGATCAAATTCGCTAAAATGTCTTAGAATCGATCACAGCGAGTACTGAAAAAATGGCATATTATCGAATTTGACAACCGCAATTACTGTCAAATTTGATGATCGATAAAGAACGGTACTTGCACTACAGCTTCGGGAGCGTTTCTCGTATATTCGGTATAATAACATTCTAAGGCACACAAACGACCTTGCAGCGAAATTCGATTAATATTTACTGTAGGCTCGAGAACGTAACGTCGTGTTCTCAACTTTGTCTAATTAAAATTAATGGACTTTTAACTGTTCATGCTTGAGTTAGTATGTTTAAATAGGACTCCATGTTCATTCTATTCCATTCTGCGACTGTGTATTTTTGGGTCATTTTTAATTAATTAATTTTTAATTAAATAATTAATTGGTTTATAATTATGTACTTACTTATTTCTTAGATGATTTTTATCGTATTTTGTGGTTATTAAATTTTAAATGTGAGAAAAATAAGCATCTAGTAAAACAAATATTAAAATACAAGCAAAATCAAAGAATTGGTTTCGCTGTAATTTGTCTGTAATTTCGCTGTAATCTGTTCGAATTTATGGAAGAAAAAGTATTCAAAGGAATATCTTTAATTTTTTTCACGGTATACATATTTTGTTATAGTATTTTTTCTTCTATTTGTCCGTACTTGTTACTAAGGTTGCCTGGAAGAGATCGCCTTTAGCGATAAAACTGTAAATTTATATTTATGTGATGTATTCGTCTCGTAATTTCCTTTCTGTGGTGTTGATAAAGTGTTATTGTATCCAATATACGTCTACATAGACTACTTAGATTGGTTGCTGGGTTTATTCAAGACTAGCTGACCTGACAGACGTTGTCCTGTCTTAAAACTGTCAAACACGCAAAGTTAAAATTGTAAATCTTATTTTTTTACACTTTGGGTTACATTATTGGAGTTTTAGTAAGAATCCTAATTAAAAAAAAAAAAAAAAATATAGTCTATGTTACCCGGGGATAGTGTAGCTTCACAACAGTGAAAGAATTTTTCATATTGATTCTTATTATTTTCTTTCTAAATTTACTTTTGTCGTTAAATAATTAAAGGAGCTATTTCTTTGGATACTTAGTTCTAAGTTTCCACTGCTGGGACACAGGCCTTCTTTCAGAGAGAGGATGGGTTTTGAACCATCTGCTGGTCCACTGATTGATTGCTGGTCAATTGATTCATTGATTGATTGATTGATTGATTCATTCATTGATTGATTGATTGATTGATTGATTAACTCTTTATTGTTCACACCATGAAATTTGATACAGAGGACAAAAACTCACTGCTTGTTTGTTGTCAGAAATCTGAACTTATGAGGCCTTTGGACATATTATTATCGGTTTTCTAACAATATTTTACTTAGTTTTTGATCGATGGCTTGGAAACTGCACATAATTTATTTAGGTACTAAATAAGTCATTAGTGCAGAGCCGAGCATCGAATTATTATTTATTATTATTATTAATATTCATAACTGACCTTTAGGAATTCATAAGTAATTTTCCGGTAATCATAAATGACCTTCGGGTATTTTATAATTGATATCCACTACCTGTATTGCAACTATAACATAATGTGAAAACTTCCGTTGGTACCAAGCTTCCACGATACCCAAATTAATAGTAGGAATTAGTGATTAAACGAACTTACCTTAGTGAAGTTCTATCATAATTATACGTAGCACTTCGTCCGATATACACATGTGACATGTCTCGCTTTAGTGACACCACTCTTGCAAGAGTGGTGTCACTAAAGCGAGACTACATGTGTATATAAAATCTACAAATACTAATTTTGAGGACGAAGTGCGTTGTATAATTAAAATTACACACTTCCAAATCTTTTGTTCTAACCCACACACTACAATACACTAATAAAACACTTCACCACAAACAATAACGAGCAGGAATTCAAAAGATACTTAAGAAAGAGACTACCCAGAATAAAACAAGATTGACAGTAAGCTCTCTTTGAGAATGATCCGCCAAGAGAGGGTTCAAAAAGATATTAGGTTCGTAACTATATTTAAACGTTATTTAACTATATAACACTCTGCTTATCTTCTCAACAGTTTGTATGGCTACTAGCTGTAGCCCATGACTTCGTATGCGTCGATTTTCTTACAAACTTTCAAGCCTCTCAATTCTTTTTTACTCGTTAGAAATTTACACTACGCCCCACGGTATCTCCAGCTTGGACATATCCTCGGGAATTATATATTTTAGCGGTATAAAAAGTATTCTATATCACACTCTGGTCCTCTATGTTTTTGCAAAAAATCAGTCACAAAGTCAGCTGACATAGGAAATAGTTTATGAACCTAGCGAAAACCGATAAGAGATGACTTTTCTATGGCCACTTTTACGCTATGAGGCTACCAGGACTCTTCAGATGACGTTTGCCTTTTATCTTTAATAGCACTGGGCTATCAATTATAAAGACCCACACTACCTTTAAACTGAAGAACTTGATTTCGTCAAATTTCATACGGAACCCTAGTCACTACATCACTGCAGCTTAATGCGCAGTTAACCCAAAGCCACGAGGCGGTAATCTGGCTCGCTCAATCCTCAACGTAACTAACTAGACCATTTCCAATTCAGGGGCTCGATTTTTGAATAGCTCGTATGAAATTTCGCACGAAAATATCAAGTGAAATGACTGACTTTCGAACGAAATCCTCAGAAATAAATAAATAAATGGAAGCGTTATAAATACAGTTTCAGTTTTAACACGTAGGTACATCCCCTTGGTCGTCCATTTGATTACATTTTGAGCACATCGTTTGCAGTTGCGTGCCGCTCAGTATTGTGTGTATGTTTGTAGAACTGTTAGGAATACGTCAGTGTGTGCAACAGGTGTTTACCTCACCCACAGAAAAGCGACGATTTTTTTTCTCTTCTGTGACCTCGCACCTCCTTTTTGGCAAACTTTTTTCAGTACTAGCTCGTGTAGGCAGATCCAAACTAAAAAAAAAAAAAAAACCAAACAATAGTCTCATTTTAATAATCATATTACAAATGCTAACGAACTGTTTGAACCATTGGAACTTACTTTATGTCAATAGAAAAACCTTCGTTTCGAATGATATTTTCGTCCGAAATCATACGAGCGACTCAAAAATAGAGCCCCAAAGCTCCACTTTAAAATATTCTCTTTGGTAATCGCACCATCTGCCGTTTCACTTAAATTAAAGAGAACCTTAGTCCGGATGGTTATTTCATGATAGCTTAGTTTTGGATTATACTGTAAACAGACGAAAACGAACGAATGCGCGAACGTATGCTTCGTTAAACGTCGCACGCTTCTTCCAAGGATTCTCTGTGGTAGTGGATGGGAAAGTCTGAGTCGTCCAGCAATAAACATAATACCATAAGACCTGTAAGTGCGAGCGCGATAGACAGATAATAATTTATGACCTAACGACTCAGATGATAATGCATTTAGTATGGCAATAACCCTGTATATACAATCAGGTTCGTACTTATGGAGTTTTTACTTTTATGGCATTTGTTGTGAATGTGTGAAAAAAAAAATATTTCGGGACATTTTGCACATACGGTCATCTGGGGTGCTTATCCAGGTTAAAACTTATACTAGATAAATAAACGTTCAAACACCCGTTTAGAGACTCCACGAGGTGAAAAATTAAACCGGTTAAAATTTAAACTGCCCCGTTTACGGGCGTTTGCTTGTATAAGTTTTCGCCTGACTAGATTAAATTTTATCGACCTTTTGAGGTCGCAAAATTTTCATCTGCTGTCAGATTGACAGCTGGTAGGTTGAAGCATTGAGCTATTTGTTTGTTTTGTTCGAATCTTATTGTTGTAGACGTCACTATTGACATAAAGCTATGACACCGTTCAGCGAACCACCGTTAGTTTAATTTTTATCTGGTGAAAAATTCGTCGACTCCGTAAACACACCCCAGACCCTAAACTAAGCAAAGCTTGTGATATGGCTGCCAGACACTGATATACATACATATTAAATAGTTTTAAATACAAACTTAAATAGATATTAACAACCAGATATAGAACAAACACAAAATATGTTTCATTGCATAAATGTTTGTCCTAGGCGGGAATCGAACTCCCGCCCCCAAGCTCAGAAGGTATGTTCACTACCAACTGGGCTAGTGGGCTATCACAAATAAACAATTAGGAGTTTGGTTATTAATGATTAAACGAACTTACCTGTATGTGAAGTTCTATCATAATTGTACAGCACCGAGTCCGAAGAGATTAGTACACTAGGTTAACACATGTAGTAACGCATAGTTTTCACCACTCTTGCACTTAGTTTAGAGTTTTTTTTTTTTTTTTTTTTTTTTTTTTTTTGTGGGTACCTTGCCCTGATCCGTCCTGAGTTGTCTGTCGCTCGTCATTAAGTTTAGAGCATAACCTGATCCTTACCGTCATTGATGTATTACCGGGATAATAGGGGATGGGTGCCTTGGCATATAATATTATTCTGGGGTTGGGTTTGTACTAATCTCTTCGGACTCGGTGCTGTACAATTATGATAGAACTTCACATACAGGTAAGTTCGTTTAATCATTAATTGTACAGCACCTCCTCCTCGAGATTAGTACACTAGGTTAACACATGTAGATCTTGAGAGCCTTATCGGGAATAACATCAATGATTCCATACTTGTATCAGCATTACCTATACATTTTATTTCAAATACTCATTGGTACATTATAAACAAGAGTAGTCGTGTTATTGTACTTACACTTTTGAAGGAGTAATTTAATTTTAAACAGTATTATTTAAGGTGCAAATCAACTGTGGTATAATAATAATTATTATATAATAACTATTACAGTTCACTTCTGTTTAATTAATCATATTTAATGTGAGAGTAAATTTATGTAACATACAGGATAATTAAAGAGTCTTCATACATAATACCGATTATGGTTAATAATTGAATCGGCTAATGCGGTATCGTTCGTATCATTGACAATGATTCTTTGATAAAATCTAGCAAATGCTGTAAAAATCCTGCTCTAGCCAGCCGTATTCCTGCTAGTGTCGAGGCTGGTGCCGAGTGAGTATGCGCGACACTCCCCGACGTGCCGTGCGCTGTGTGCGCTGTATGCGCTGAATACGCTCGTGTCAACCCCGCACTCGCCAATTGTGCGTGTTATCCAGCGACTGAGCGTCTGAGGCCCGACCGACCGGTTTATGGGGTTTTCTAATTCCGATGAACAAAACATCTTGCGTTCTATATTGTTGACTTTTCCGCAAAAAAGGGTAAATATGCTGCCACGTGCCACCAGGTTTTGATGTTTTAATCAAATCCGGTATTTTAATCATTATACCATTTAAAAGTATTTTGAATGTTACAGAGTTTTATTTTTGATAAAGTTTGAATCTTATGAGTCGTGGAAAGGGAGAGTAAGGTAAGGGTTTTAAGCGTGACCTTTTCTAAGTCTAAATTGTCATTATATTCCCATATTGTGTGTAATTTGTCTAGTATGAGATTAGTATCCCAGATGGTATTATATTTAGGTCGCGGCGGTCTCAGTCGAAACACTTTCTTTAAAAAACTTTTAAATTTATTGTCATTAGAACTGGCTCTAATATAAGAAATAGGGCTGACCTACGAGAGTTCAAAGTCCCATAATTTTACAAAAAATATCCATCCGAAATGTCATGACCAAAAGATAAGTAAACAAGGTATCACGGTTGTGTTGGCCAGAAGGGTACTATACTAAAACGATACATCGTGCCCTGCCAGTAACAATTTTTTTAAGTGTCTTTAGTATGGCCGAGAAAGGCGGGAATGCATAAAAGAAGTAACAGTTCCAGGATACTGTAAATTAATCTTTTGTTAAAGCATCTGGGTCCCTGTGCCAGGATATTTAAGTGTTAAATTTTTTGTTGAAGCGAGTTGCGATCAAGTCGATTTTGGAAATCCGAAGGTGTGTTGAACGGTATCAAAAGCCCAATCCGACAACTCCCATCGTATGTCTGGATAGTGTTTTCGTGATTCATGCAATATTAATATTAATTCAATGCAATATTATTATCACTAGATTTTATGTAAGAAGCTACAACAAACAGTTCTTTACTTTCGCACCAGTTCCAAATATCACGAGTGAATTTGTGTTACATGGGGGTATTGTATAGCTCCCATCTTATTAATATACGATATTGCTGTATAGTGTTATCTACGCGTAATAGGACGTGGGTTTTGAATAAACCATTTGAGAATATCTTTAAAGCGCTGAAAGCAGCAAGAAGTTCGAGATAATTTTTATGATGAGAACGTTCAATATTTGACCATTGGCCACTTGTTGTCCTTCCATTGCAGACACCACCCCGTAGTTGAGACGTCAGATTGTATCTTAACTTCATAGTCATCGATTTTAATTTTATGCACGGATTGTTCTATTTTATTAAGCCACCACTGAAAGTATGTATGATTCAGGTAAATTCATGAACCTGTTGTAATCTTCATGACCTTTTAACCTCAGATATTTACATCGTTCCATCTCTTTAGAGTGTTACCACGCGTATTTAGTAGCTGGACAGCACGATAGTAATAACCCTAACAATTTTGCGAAATGCCTGAGTTCACAAGGTTTTAATTTTGAAAACAATTCTAATTGTGTCTTGATCTATAATATTTATCACTAGGTAAACAAACCTGTAGACTGCGCGAATATATGAGCATGCCTAAGAAGTATAATTAGTAGAATAATTGTTTACTATGCATTCCTGATAAGAATTTCCGATTGAAAAAACCAATGGTATAGTGTGGTATGTAGGTATACAGTCACAATAAATCCGCAGAACGTAACAATTTAACTATGGGTTTAGTTATCTTTGTAAATATATATTTATATGGCGCCATCTTGAGACCAAATGGTAAGGCGTTTTTCAAATAATTTGCCGTCGTATGTAAATCGGAGATATTTTCGTGACTCTTCATGTATATTTAACGAAATATGCATCTTTATGATCGATTGTAGCCATTTGGCAATCGTATAAAATTAGATTTAGAGCAGTTCTTAGATGTTCTAGCTTAAAATGATCTGTCTTCATATACTATTTAATCACGGGACAGGTTCACTATCCGTATCCGAAATTTATATGATTATAAGATATATTATTTATTTAAATATATTGTTAGTTTATTATTTTATATTTATTAAGGTTTTCTATTATATTTTTCAATTTAATCTGATTATCGCATGGATAGAATTAGAATTCTTTTATGTAGTCAATTTTTTGTAATTTATTCATAACTTTTGAATAATGAGTCAGTTCAGTATCTATATAAGTCTGCTTAGCAAGGAAGGTATGTTGCACAACATGTGCTTTAAACTGATTTTTATAACTGCGCATCCAAGATAATACAGTTTGATCATTTAATTTTGTAATGAGATTCCACTGACTAATGAATTGCGATACGCGTCCTGCGTACTTAACTGTATCTAGTATCGACGGCAATAATAAGCAGTCTGTTAAGGCTGCAACGACGTCTTCGATGATTGCGCGTGCGGTGGCTGGTGAGTTTTGTCGAGTGATACGGCACGCGCGCTGCCACAGGCTCGCGACTCCGCGGCACCGGTGGTGCTACCCCCGCTGGCGGCCTGCGCGCCTAAGGGGGAGGTCTGCGGCTTAGATGCCTGGATGCAGCTCCTTTGAATTTATTATTAACTTTATTGGAATCGGCCTTTAGCTCGACTTCTGACCTATTTACGGCCTTCGCCGTTTTTAAGGTATCTGCCAAATTCTCGCTAAATATAAATATGAATAAATTTTGGTATATTTTAGATATTGTTCTTTCATGTCGAAACAGGATAAAATTTATCCTTGTAAATCAGTCTGCGTGTTGCAAACCGCACAGAATTCGTTTTTTTTTTTCCTAGTTATTTTAGTTGAAGAGATCGATAGCGGCGCTGGTCAGTTATTTTTGCTTATTACCTCTAGTATATAATCTTTGTTATTACTCAATGCCTTTGTCATGTTTTACAGCGGCATCTGGAATTGCCACTTTAATTTCTAGGTATTATTATTATTATATATTACAAGGACTTTGTGTACCCTATATTACTATATAATATATTTTTCTAATTTATTATATTATTATTATTTAATTTTAATTTAATTTTAATTTCGACGTTTAACGGGCGGTTTGCAAATTTGCTGCGTATTTACGGTCCAAATTTTTCACTGGACACTGGTTTGTAGCCCAACATTTTTAAAATTTCTTTGTGTAGCTCGATAGCATTTGTCAGTCGGTATTATTTATTTTGAGGTAGGTACCTATTAGGGCCCAGCTAGGGTTCTGGAACATTTTGAATAATTTTTTCGTACGGCCATTGTAATAACCAATCGTCAGGCTATAAAGCGTGTGTATATGTAAATTATTATAGTTAAATGATAATAGCATCAGGTACCCTCGTAAAGAGTTATAAGGGAAAAATGTTCAGATTGATATCTGCATGTCTGAGTAGGTAGGTAAATACCAAAAATGTTAAGGTTAGGCCACAGTCCCCAGTGGCAGGTACGCCAACCGTATTTCATGCATCGAAATAGCCCTATTCCGATTGTAAAACAATGATGAATGTACGTAGATACGTACTTTCAGATTTTGAAGGTTAGGTCACAATCCCCAGCGGAAGGGACGCCAACCGAATTTCAGGCATTGAAATAGCCCCAATGACTATTCCGATTGCAAAACAATGCAGCACGTAGATACGTACTTAAATTTTTTTATGGTTAGGTCACAATCCCCAACGGAAGGGACGCCAACCGTCTTTTATGCTTTGAAATAGCCCCAATGACTATTCCGATTGCAAAATAATGTAGCACGTAGAAACGTACTTTCAGATTCATACAGATTGATTAACCAAGTATGTTGTAAATACCTGCTTCTATGTCCCTGTCGAGAGGTGCTGCTTCTACCAAATCTGGTTCCGATGCACTTTCACTGTATCGGACGCGAATTTTAGACGCAAACTTATTAATTTTGATTTTATAACGATAAATTTCACATTTTAGTGGTCTTTTGTGCTTCGGCATGGTAAAAAGAATTTAAATATTTGTTGCGAAATCACTTAGAATTGCGGACGTCTAGAGTGGTTGAGCACTTGAATGCGAATGACGAGCGACAGACAACTCAGGACGGATCAGGGCAAGGTACCCACATAAAAAAAAAAAAAAAAAAAAAAAAAAAACTCTAAACTAAGTGCAAGAGTGGTGAAAACTATGCGTTACTACATGTGTTAACCTAGTGTACTAATCTCGAGGAGGAGGTGCTGTACAATTTGATTTTATACTCCGTACTCCGTACTTATCTTAGATATTTTATGTAAACAAAGGAGTTACCAGTGAAAAAAATATCTTTTGTAATGGTAGTTTCCAATATTTGACCAAAAAGATATTTTATTAAGTTTTTCTAGTCGTAATATGATCAATCATTAAATAACAATCGTTTTGTACTATTTATTTTAGCGTAATATCTGTTCTATAATACAATGTTATGATAAAAAAATCAATTATTGATAGAAAATACTTTATTGGACTGGTAGGAAAGTAGTGGTTCTAAACATTTCTGATAAGTTTT
This sequence comes from Agriopis aurantiaria, assembly GCA_914767915.1. Taxonomy (NCBI): domain Eukaryota; kingdom Metazoa; phylum Arthropoda; class Insecta; order Lepidoptera; family Geometridae; genus Agriopis; species Agriopis aurantiaria. The sequence goes on along the minus strand of OU611982.1, from coordinate 16,783,229 downwards.
GGCGCCAAAGTGGAAAAAAACATGTCGGCTCGTTGGATTATTTTCCTAAACTTGTGTATTTTCGAGTGTTAATGAGTACTAAATGGTGAATTATTATTCATTAAGTGCTCGTTAACGTGTATGGGCAAGTGATATAACGAGGTGAAACGTGTCTTTTCGTGTTGTTTCCAAAACCTCATAAGAGCCTCTTGTAAAGTCTCCACCACTTTACAGGGGCATGAGTTTGACTTGACCGTGACTTACTTAGCTTGACTCTGACTGTGACTATGACTTGTTTGACGCTATTAAGACCATGTAAACTGTTTAAGATTACGATTAAAGGACATGGAATCCACGGTCTAAATTAATACAACCACCTAATATTATAACTAAGTATAAAAAAATATTAAAAACTGACAATTTTGAGGCAGTTATTTAACAATTAAAATCACAACATTTACAATTTAATGACAATTTCTTTAGTAGAATCGGGGGGGGGGCAGGTATGCAAACATTCAGCTCAAGGTTGGGGATAACTGATTTAAAATAAATTTTCAAAATTTTACCCAAACTAACAACTTTACTAACAAGGCTAGTTAAATAAAAACCTGTAAAATAAAAGTTTGCGCAGTGTTTTTCTTTTATTATTTAGTCATAGATTTTGTTTTTACGACATTGAGGTTTTGCAAATCAAATATTTGTTCTCAGTGAACGAACGATCGAGCTCGAAAGTTTTCGCTGCTATCACGTTTTTACAGAAAACTGATAAAAACGTCTGAGCCATTTGGCCATTTATTTCACTTTTCATGAAGGCAGAAGAACTTCAAGGTCTAGGAAATCGCGGGTAATATTTCGCCCTTTCTTACACATAAACGCTTTCGGAAATGACAAGCCCGGGTAAAGGAAATCCGGTCAATATCCGGGTTTATGCAGAACGGGGCAAGACCCGGATCCTGCCTGATCGGGCAACCGTGAAATAATTCAAGTAATAACTCCGAGGTTAGACTTGGGACCTCTGGAATCAGTAAGCCTTTTGAAAACTGGTTTCATGACTGAATTGACATCCTTGAGGAATCAATCTTCGTGAAATTCCAAAAATGGGCACCGATATAACCTTTTTTGAGTTGATGTGAATCCGCACGAGTTGCGCGGAATTGGCAACCGCAAAACTGAAGGACAGAATATAAAATTTACCCTCGGGCAGCATAAAATGGAATAACGTACCTTATAGTTGTTTCATAACATTGGAATAGGAGAAACTGTAAATTGAGTTCTAGAATAGTAAGAGGACGGTGTTTCAGAGTCTACATTTATCTATAGATAATTCAACATGGATAAAAAAAAAAAAAATTGCTAGGCGCAGCATTTGGAAACGGCTAGACGAACAAGTTGGTATTGGATAATTAGGGGAAAAAATAATGTTTTTTTTTTCTTTTTTTCTAGGGGGTTTGTTTATGAATTCAAGGCCAAAACATAAACAAATTTATTAGAAGTCGACAGGACAACGTCTATCGGTTCAGCTAGTGTTAAGATAAATTCAAGATTATACAACAAACTACGTTAGTAGCTTTGCCTTGTCTGTGACAAGTTTACAAGAAGTTAAAAACCCAATATTGATATGTTTGGCAGATCACCTTTACTAAACAGAACACCGTAATAACAATGACGTTTACACCTCACTTTCATTTATTTAACTTTGCTTGTTAGTATCTCGTAACTGAATTTTAAAACAGTTATTCCCAATCGATTGAGCTGACATTTTGCACACGTTTAATTTGGATAACAATGCATGGTTAGCTTAAGTAACGTCTTTCTATATCCAATATGTCGGACTCCCAAAGATGGCGGACCGATATTTATTATGCACCTCCATGATATCATAATTATGTGAAACAATTTATATTTAATTTATATAAACTAGCAACAGCATTGTAACGAAACTGTATATTGAATTGTATTAGCAAACGTCATGTGGTCAGCAGTCAACTGTCAACGAACACAGTATATAAGTTGCGGTAGCATTGCAATCGCCCTCTTTCTGTGCTCGAACCTCGAAGCGAGAACAAGTGTAAACGAATTGTGTATAAAATAGTTTATGAGGTGATTTATTGGCCGAAAAGCTAACACATAGCATAGCATAGGTATCAAATGAGAGGGTTTGCTGAGAAGAATTCGAAATATAAATTGACGTCACACTAAATCAATATGGCGGGCGCCTAAAAGCTCTTTTTACAATATTTTTTAACCATTAATTTTATTTCATCCCCGCTTTATATGCCGCCGTCTTTGATTTATGATGACGTCACCTGAACTTAGATGAATCTATCAAGACCTCGTTAATCAAAATTGATTGAGGTCTTTAGGCTGTAGGTGGGAACATACAAACATACATATATACACGTTAAATACAACGCAAGTGGTTCTTCAAAAGGCGAGTTAATAGAGTAAAAAATTGGCAACGTAGGTATTTGTGATGATCCTGATGTTACAGGTTTCCATAGGCGACGGTGACGCTAACCATCAGGCAGTCCGTTTGCTTGTTTGACATCCACGGCATTAAAACAAACCTTCCTTTTTAACTGACGAAAAAAAGAGGAGGTTCTCTAGTCAACGCGTATTTTTTGTTTTGCGCCATCCAAAATAATAAGGGAAGTAAGCAGGTAACAGCGGGCAATGGAAATATCTATGTTCTGAGTTTTATTGCGCAATAGAATCTGAACCGTGGATATTCGCCAACGAACAAGAGTCATCGACATAGCTTTAAAAATTTGCAAGTTGAAGTAGCAATGGGCAGGCCACATCGCTCGAAGAACCGATATCCGATGGGGAAGAAAAGTTCTTGATTAAAAAACACGAACCGAAAGACATATCATAGGTAGCCCTCCCACTAGATGGACCCACGACATTGTGAGAGTCGCTGGCATCCAGTGGATGCAGATGGCAGGCTGTCGTTCAGTGTGGAAGTCTAAGGAGGCTATTTTCAGCACTGGACGTCTTCTGGCTGATGACGATTGCTGCTGTACTTGTCTCACTTATGTAAATTTTAATGAGAGTAACAGAGAAACAATATCGCAGGTCCTATTACAGGATGGGTATATATGGAATAAATATTTTATTTATATTTTTGGGACATTTTTTGCACACACGGTCATCTGACCATATACTAAGCAAAGCTTGTGATATAGCTGGCAGATACTGATATACATACATATATAGTTTTTAAATACATACTTAAATAGATATTAACAACCAGATATAGAACAAATACAAATGTTCATCACAAAAAATGTTTGTCCTATGTGGGAATCGATCCCACGCCCTCAGGCTCAGAAAGTAGATTCACTACCAACTGGACCAATGGGCTATCAAGAATGATTAAATCCTTCTCTTCTCAATACGTTACTTTATGCTGAACGTAGCTTTACAAAAATTACGTATCCAAAACATTTCAGAGCCTACAACATGATCATAATCGTAATGATCACAACCCTTAGAAACAAAGCTTAATTTAAAACGAGCAGCTCCAATTTCCGTCGAAAAATAGCGCCGTCATAATACTCGAGATAATTTCGGGCACTTGAGCCAAGAAGCGTTGTAAACACAATTTGTTTAAGCCATAACAGCAGGTTTTACTCCTCACTTAACCTGAAGAGCCAAGGCCGGGGAATTGGCGAACTGGTTAGTTCTACTCTATTAGTCGTAGATTTTTCAGGCTTTAAGGCCCGTATTCTAAAACAAGACTCAAGTATCGTTTGATCTTAGTTCACCTGATTATTACTTGAGCCTAGAATCGTTGCTTAAGTATTGTTCTTATTCCAAAACTGCCCTTAAACTCAACTCAGCTGAATCTAGATTTAAGTAGAGTTTCAAGCGGATATTCTTTTTGTCTATGAATCAGTCTGTTTTCGTTTACATTTTTATTTTAGTTTAACAATGTCGTTCCGCGTAACGCATAATTTAAAATGTTACAATAATTTAATTAATTAAATAAACAGTAATGTAGTATGAAATTATTAAGTATTTAACTATTTAGGTAATGATCTACACTATATCTTAAAGATTTTATACATTTTTAAGCTTAAAACCCTAGAATCTACTCAAAGCATTTTTCGTCAAATAATTTCAAGAAAAATTATGTAATACGGAACGTCAACAATGTCAATGTATTGTGAAATGTCACATTAGTCTTGTTTATTTTCCGCGATTTTCTTTGGAAATTTAATTCAGTTCAAGTAAATCAAGGAAGTAACTGTGCTACGAAATAGTAGTATCTTATCGTGCCTATATTTGGATATTTTTAGGATTTCCCCTTCAGTTTGGAAAGAAAAATGTCTATTAAAAAAATATTAGTATTATTATATTACTATTCCTAGTAATTAAAATGATTATAAATAAAAGACTGACCTTATTATTTAGTAGTTTTGTTTAATTTTGTTAAAAGCTATATGATTAACAAATGAGTTAATTAATACAGACAGTTTTTTTAACCAATTTGTTAAAGTTGTATAGGAGACCATGCTTCAGTCAATCAAAACTGCTAATAATGGAAGCTCTAACTGCAAACCCATCAGATGTTCCTGCGATAGCGCATTTTAAAATTATTTGCATCCATTGCATACGGATCTTCAGCATCTCTCAAGTGTCGCATTGGAATGCTAACAGTGATCTGTCTATTCACTCGGAAATTTGATCATAATATTCGATATCTTCAGAAATATCCATGGTGCAAAGCAAATAATAACAAGTTTAATAACACAAACCAAGTACACTACACAGAAATCTCTGCTCAAGCGTGATACAGACGTCACTTGCGTGATCGCAGATCATATGTCAACTTGAGTACAGATTGGCAACTGAGTGACGTTTTAGAATACAGGTGAACTACGATCGTAGAATCTTGACCCAAGTTTAATTCTAGAATAAAATCTCTACTTAAAACTAGTTTTAAGTAGAGAATCTTGACTGAGCGTCGTTTTAGAATACGGGCCTATGAACCGCTTATCTAACCATTAGTTTTCATGGCATTATAATAGAAATAGTAATTTTGATAGCATGAAGCTGCTACCGGGAATTGGACCCAGACCCGAGAACTACGGCTCAAGAGACAGATATGGTAGCACTGAGCCAAACTGGTTGTCTGGTACTTCTGAGCCAAACCAGTCGTCTGGTACTACTGAGCCAAACCGGTTGTCGTCTAAGTATTGATACCTGGTACCACTGAGCCACACCGCTTGTCATCAAAGTAAAGATACTATGTATCGATATTATGACGATACTCGGTTTGGCTCAGTAGTACCAGACGAGCGGTTTGGTTCAGTAGTACCATGTGTGGCTCATGAGCTGAAATTGTCGGGTTCGATTTCCGACCCGGCAGATGTTTGATTGATTGATTTGATGATGAGGTTAAATATCTGCTCTGAGTCTGGGTGTTAGCTGTCTATGCCTTTGTGTGTGTTTCGCGGCTTCCACGACACAAGGAATCCTAGTGAGTAGCTGGTCTGCACTAGTCTAAATATCAGGAGCTCGTACCACAACCTTCCCACGGTAAATATCCCGTAAATAATCATAATTATAGCTGTTCTATTTGTAATAGTGTAGATTTGGGACTTTATAAATTGTCTTTTAGTGATTTCTAAAAACGTAATTTGCTCACAAATATCTTTTCTTTTCTTTTTGTTCCTATTTAAATGATAAAGGGAATAAAAAAAACTATTAATTTTGTATTAATATCAATCAATCAATCAATAATTTATTGGGATCATAGTAACGGTACATTTTATATATTGAAGCGTCTGTATCCCGAACTAGTTTGCACTGTATTTCGGGATCCAGCGTCTTCTCCCATCTATGGGTTTGATAGTGCTACAAATATTTTTATTTTTACAATAAACACGCTTATTTCATAGCCCTACCCTAATATAAACATAAAATTACCATCCCGGCTATCTAATAACCTTATGATGGCTTTTTGGTTCAGAATGTGACTTGCAAGTACCTTAATTTGTGATTGGTTTTCAGTTTTTACAAGAATACCCAACTAGCAGATAACGACCTAAAATAGCTGTAAATCGGTAAACAGTCTGATATGACTGTGTGTATGAAACGTTTCTAACAAGCGGAAATGCCTCACTTTTTTCACTACTTGGATACATATTAGTGATATATCTGTGTTATTTTCGTCCTTTTGGTGTTATATCAACGACCTTAAATCAGTTGTAACACAATAAAAGTAGCAAAATGGTCGCAGCTACTGTTATTTTTTTTTATTTTTTTTACAGAAAAATATTTATAATTTCGGTAGTAGTGTTTAGAATTTATTACATTTTATTCTATTACACAGGAATTACTCTCGTTAAATTAAGCCGGTTACTCCGACTATAGTTTCAACCGCATTAGGCGGCCTTCAAAAACGGTCAGTGCAAAGCGAGACAGCCGCACGCGCGCATTCACCTTGAAAAAGACCGCCTAATGCGTTTGAAACTATAGTCGGAGTAACCGGCTTAATCTTACGTGAGTAATTCCCGTGTGTATAAATAAAATGTGTGAACACCAAATCAGTTTCCATCAAGTGTTTAGAATGTTTAAGTCACAAGCGCATTGCTCCATTTTATTGTCCAATTTGTAAGTTTGTGTAAAAAGTCATAAATATTACAAAGTCACATGCGCTTGCAATTCTATTGATAAATTAATAGTATAATATTTTTTTAACGTTCCCTTCGAATTCATAGTATTTAATTAAATAAAATGATTTTATTTATGAATCATTTCCGAAAACACCAATATACAACATCATACTGAATGACTATGCGACATAAATGAAGCCAGACTTGAATATTTTGTCATGATCATCTTCTAAAACTTGTTGATCTGATTAGAAAAAATATAACGGTATAAAATATACAGTAGTTTACTAAAAAATATCATTAGATAAACGACGAGATGCTTTAGTAAATGAGAGAGTTTTTTTTCCATGCAGGTGGTTTAAACGTTTACCTTTTACTTTGTTGAAGAGTAACTGACGTGATTTTATAAAATTTTGTGATGGACAAGGAAAACTCCAACACAAACTGCACTATACTCCATAACACAAAGGTACTAAATCTTTCACACTTTACGACGTGGCAGGTCCATCTAACGATGAAATACGATCTTGTTACTGCACAGACAAACTTAATTTTGCACTTGGGAAAAAGAAAAAGCCGTCCCTTTCAAGGTGAGAGTGGAAAAGTGACGGCAAAGTTACGTTGTCCTGCTAATGACTGAACGACGTGTGAGGGATGATTAGTTGAAGAAAGCTTTTAATATCTTGTTAGAGTATCTTTTGTACGTCAAGTTTTACTATCTACTTCGTCTACTTCGTCTTCGTCACTCTATGTAAGTCGAATGTCCTTATGACGTCACACAAAAGTAAATAAACTATTGTATGGCGAGAAGAACTCGTTTGCTTATGTGTGACGTCACTGAAATCACGTGACCAAAATGCCAAAGGGAGCGTTTGGCGGAAGTTTAATAATTTGAATTATGATGTGCCATTAAAAAAATTAAGTTATGAAGATTAAATCACACGATTATTTTAATACAATAAACAATTTAAGATGGTTTCGTAAAATCGGTCAAATACCCAATTGCCTATACTCGAGCACATTAACGAACACTTACTTAATAATATATTACTATTATTACATTATAAACAGTTCAAAATTCACAAGTTTAGAAAAATAATACTCGTCAGGTTTTTTCAAGTTGACGCCTAATCTTTGTAACAATACAAAAACACAGCTTATAGTGGTAGTTCGTAGAGCTGCTGCAGACATCTTTTCCGTAAATATTTCAAGAAAAATTACAACGCGTCAAAAATCTCCCCCTTTCAGATATTGCTCGTGACATTAGGTTATAAAACGTCCTTGTGACTATCGATTACGCACAATTTATGAGTCAGCGTTCCCGAGATGACGTTGAAAAATGCCAAATTAAATCTGACATCCAAAAAACGCGGTGTTTTGCGTTTTTACCTTTCGGCGGAATATGGAAATGTAATGTTTATATTAACGTTGCTTTTCATGTTTCAGAACAAGCAATGAAGGTAATGATAAGCAGAGAGGCACAGTCACATCGTTGAAATAAAAAATAAAAAAACTTCATCACACTTTAAAAAAAAAAAAAAACAACAACGACTCTTCTTTAATTTGTTTGTTTTTTTTTTTAAATTAACTTATAACATTCGGGTAATTGCTAGCATTCTAACGATACCATTCACATCAAAATCAATTTAGACATTTATGAGTTATGGTGGAATTAGTAGAAACCCACATAGGTACCTACATTCGTACCTATGTGGTACATTCGTACCTATGTGGTAGAAGTATTCGTAGGTACGTTTTCAAATTCCTCAGTCCTGTCCATCCAAAGGCTGCCTGGAAAAAATTGGTTTAAATATAGAAATATTTTTTTTTAGGCAGTCATGTATAAAATATTGTAACATCTTCTGTAGTCGCGGGCATCCAGTGGATGCAGATGGCAGGCTGTTGTTCAGTATGGAAATCTAAGGGGGGCTATGTTCAGCAGTATAATATGTTTTCAGGATGATGATGAAGATGAAGAATTCGAAAACAATATTGGTTTATTTTTAACAATTCCGGAAGTTACACTCATACTCTCTTTATGATTAATAAGCATCGAGATACAATTCTTATAGAGTCACAATTTCTCATTGAAAACAGTCAAAAAACGTCCGAGCGTCATTGGACATACATTGCATCAATTATGTACTTCACAATGCCACATTTACTCTAATTTAACGTTATGTCGCTTGCATAGTGTTCAACGTTAGTTGTCCACTATGTCTTCGTAGCGCTGGCATCGCACGGCGTTGTAGTCGGATCGCGGTTACCTTGTAACTAACCAAAAAGTCTGCGCAATTAGTAGCGTGTTCCGAGTTTTGGTTCGGACATTTTTTTGGCACGATTGTGACTCTATTTGTATTGTATCTGGATGTTAAGAAGTTAGTCTTTTGACCAACTTATTAACTACGGTAAGTGACGGAGTGGTCGATGATGCTAAGTACACCTAGCCTACTGGCTCCCGAGTGAGGCCGCCGGCGCCGAGTAGTACCTTTTAGGTACTTGGCAGCAGATTTTAACTTGATATTTCTAACAAACGCATGGACTTGGTTGACGGACCGCCATCTGACCAACGGGAGAGAAAGAGAAAATTTTATCTTTCTCTCTAGCTTACTTGGATTCGTTAATCTGGACTAACTAAATAGATACTTTGTTTGTTTTCGTGCAAGTGAACCGGAGAGTGCCGGTAAAGTAACACAATCTTCTAATGATAACAAGACAGAAGGATTTTAACGGACCATAGGTAATAGGTATCCTTTTAAGGACAAGGAAAACATTTTGAGGTATTACCGGCTTACCCTTGTAAAACTATTTGGATACCCTTTGCCGTTGCTTCCTTTTCATGTTACAAATACCTACTTACTTATTCGGATAAGCCATGACTATTTTTTGACGTGGTTTTTCGCAATTTACTCGTAGTATTGCTGTAACCTGCCTATGTCATTTTGTGAGACCGTTTTTTGTGAGCTACGTTCATTGATGTAAGTAAAAACTGTCATTGGCTACGTTATATGGATTTGCGTCTCAGTATGGTCTACTAATTACTAGAAAATTTAGCGCAATTAATAATCAAAAATTTTCCGTATACTTCGCAACGTCTTCTCGTCCAAAATACCTCAGTGCCCTAAGACGAAAGTCTTCGACCAGTGTGTGTTACCAGTGATGACATACGGCACTGAAACGTGGTCTCTCACTATGGGCCTCATAAGCAAGCTCAAAGTCGCACAACGAGCTATGGAGAGGGCTATGCTCGGGGTTTCTCTACGAGATCGAATCCGAAATGAGGAGATCCGTAGACGAACGAAAGTCACCGATATAGCCCACCGGATTAGCAAGTTGAAATGGCAGTGGGCAGGGCACATATCACGCAGAACAGATGGTCGATGGGGCCGAAAGGTTCTGGAATGGAGACCACGGACCGGTAAGCGTAGCGTAGGACGTCCACAAGATAGACAGACGACCTAAAAGAGACCGCAGGGAAACGCTGGATGCAGGTCGCTTCCTACCGGCCCTTTTGGAGATCGATGGGGGAGGCCTATGTCCAGCAGTGGACGTCCTATGGCTGAAATGATGATGATGATACACAAGTCTGTTTAAACCTTAGAATAACTACTCAGAGATGGTAGGTTTCCAAACAACGCCTTCTCAAAACGTAAGCTACAAATTCGCTTTGTAGCTTACGATTCGATTGGTATTTTAAACGATTTAAGCAAGAAAATTAATGGGTTACCTGTGGAATGTCACACCATAACTCTTATGCTGCTTTTCTGATTTGTTGTGGTACGATTTCACCGCGCAAATTGTCATAGTAAAATTTTTATATTTTTTTTGGAGCCATTTATGACACCATTTGAATGGCTTAAATTTTGCGAATGTATTTGGTTTCCTTGTGTAGTTATTCTAAGGTTTAAACATTTCTAAGCATTTTAAGTCGATTCGCATACAAAGAGAGCTCCAAGAATTCCATGTAATTGAGCTGACATAAGAAAAAGCATTCGTATTTCATGCAAGTTTGAAATGATTCGTTCAAACTATATTCAGTTATAAACTGAAGAAAAGCAATTATGTCTAAATTGCATAAAACTTTAAAAATGATTAATAGACAACTAGCTGCGTCCCGCGGTTTCTCCCGCATTATATACTTCCTTTAAGGATATCTTTCTTGGTAGCGACAGAAACCCTCTTTGACTTGGATGAAAATTTCTTTTTTTTGTGTATGATGTAATATTTATGTCAATGTATTCTTGCCGTTCCACATAAAAATTATGGTAAAATAATTTTTTGCCTAATTTAATTTTTTCGTTATATTTTACCCCGATATTTTAATACTTATTCTGCTATTCGGGACAGAGAGGAATCCAACAAATCAAAGATCATGAAAATCGGTCCAGCCATTCTTGAGTTGTAAATGGTATGAAATACGACTTTGTTTTAAGTATATATAGACGGCTTAAAAATTTGACGACCGGCAGGATCCAAACTTACGCTATCCGGAATTACGGCCCCAGTGCAAAGCTACGGGCCGCTAAGCTACGGGCCGCTGCTTGTATTAAAATAAAGTAAGGAATTATAAAGCTTCATAACAAAAGGAATAAAAAATATAAACCCATTGTACTTTAGTCATGTAAAATATGTAGAACAAACATTAACAAAGCAGTTGGTACAGGCCACTTTCATGAAACTTTAACGTGCCTTCCAGCCCGTACTCTACTGAGTGTTTACCTGACACATAACTCAGAGAAGGTAAGGTGAGTATTGCATTGCACTAGTTATGTAACCACGTTTTTAAACTGTTTCGACACAAAATTTTAGTAAAATTAACTCAGAGCAAGCTCATTAGTGAATATGGAAAAGTCGTAATAATTTGAAAGACTTTTTTTCAAGTTTTTAGGGTTCCGTACCCAAAGGGTATAAACGGGACCATATTACTAAGCCTACAATGTCTGTCCGTCCGTCTGTCTGTATGTCCTACCTTTAAACGGCTGTAGGTATCTCTCGAACCTTAATTGATAGCCAGTTGAAATTTTCACAGAAAATGAAATGTTACGGCGAAATATTTAACAAATAATAAAAAAGTCTAAAATTAAAAACAAAAGGGATCCAAAGGGGGATTTTTGTATTAGCTCTGATGTAAAAACGGTAATACGTAGAAGCGTCAAACTTGGTATGATTAAAACACACTTTAAAGTATTAAAAAAAAAAAAAAAAAAAAATATGGCCAAGTGCGAGTCGGTAACAAACTTCTGTTAATTACCAAGTTATTACTGGTTTTATTTGGTGGTATAATTTCGTTATTGAATTTTGTGGTGGTACGGAACCCTCAGCGCGAGCCCGACTCGCACTTAGCTGGTTTATTTTTTAGTTTTGTGGTGGAAATAAACAATTCAAATTTATATAATACTAGTTTTAGTTCTACTTATGGGGCACTACTACACTAGGTTAAGGAAAGTAATTTCTTTTTAACATTGTACTGTAATAAATTATCGAAACGAAAATTGATATGTTAAGTTGTGAATTTGTTGAATTGGGAATCTGTAACTGTACTAGATATCAGTACAATTGGGTCTTTATAAAATTGGGAATCCGTACAGTTAGAAATCTGTAGAGTTGGAAAATAACTAAGAATATGTTGAAAGGGGACTCTGTAAAACTGGGAATAGAATTGGGATCTGTTGAAAACGGAAACTATAGATTTGGAATCTGTTGAATTTGTAATCTGTAATGAAAATCTGTAGAATTGGGTATGATTCCTCAAAAAGACATTGTTAAGTATGTTAAGTGTCGGATACTGTCAGATACTATCGGTTCCAAGAGAACTATTCAGAGAGACTAAAAAAATATTGACGGACTAACGAACAAACTGACAGATGGACGTACAGAACATACTTAGTTCACTCAAAGAAAAGCACTCATTGGTTCTTTCTGACTTTGCTGTCTGCAGGGACTTTAATGGACCATGCTATTTATTATTATTTTAATTAAAGCTTTTTCTTTCTTTCTACAATTGACAAATATCGATTAAAATTTACTTAATATCTTAGTCACATTACACCTCGATATTATTATACGATCGTCACTGACCTTGTCTGTTATAAAAAACCTTTCAGTTTTACGACGTTAAGCCGTAATATTTTCCCTGCAATGCGTCGTGTATCTACCTCTCAGTTTCTGTTATGTAGACCCGCCCTTATAACTGACTAGCTGAGTTACACGATTTCACCAGGAAATTGCTATTTACATTAGTATACTTGTCGTGCAAAGAAAACAGACTTTATTAGTCCTAATCTAAGTTTCCTCAGAGAATCACTCAAACAGACAAAACTATTTTGTCTACACAAGTTTAGTGAATCTGCCTTCTGAGCTTGGGGGCGCGGGTTCGATTCCCGCCTAGGGCAAACATTTATGTGATGAACATTTGTGTTTGTTCTATATCTGGTTGTTTATATCTATTTAAGTATGTATTTAAAACTATATATGTATGTATATCAGTCTCTGGCAGCCATATCACAAGCTTTGCCTAGTTTGGGGTCAAATGACCGTGTGTGAAAAAATGTCCCGAATATTTATTTTATTTATTTTTATTAGTTACCAACAAAAAATAGTCAAGTATAAAAATATTAGGTTTAAATATCTTTGATAATATTCACAAGAAAAATAATAAATATATTTTACTTTAAAAGCGAAGTACTCTCGAAACGACTTGACCTCCGAAGCTAAAACTTCACGCAGATTGATTTATTATGGGATATAGTAGATGTTTTCGCTAAAGGACCGAATTATGGGGCCAAAGCGTTTCTATGAAAGTCTACGCATATGAAGTCGCGGGACATAGCTAGTAAATTATATTTCTGCCTAATGTGCATTTTAAGATATTGGAGAGCAACACAATTAATGAGTATGATTGTTCAAATATTTAAAAAAAACAGCGCTTGGTTAGTGCGACGCATGACGAAATGCTGGCGTGTTTCTGGCTCAGAGCATAAGTATTACCATTCAGCGTGGTGCCAACTGATAGCGGGCTTGAGCATTTGGATTGTCTTTAGACCTTTAACGGTCTATGGAAGTATTTTTTAGTGTTAGCTTGAAGCTATTTTGTTTAGCACTTGCCCTCTTAAAGAGGCAAGGCAAGGTTGAGGTTGGGTTTTGAGGTGCTTTTTTATCAATTTCAAACTGGATAGACCAATTCTAGTGGCTAATGATTCTAACGTAGCGATATGGTGCTTGCGTTTTGCACACTATTTCTCCGCTTCCTCAGTTACTTATCTTATAGGCGCGCTAGTGTGCACACGCTCTCAAAATGTAGTAGTGTAGACTTTTTGTATGTATTAGTGAATGGGAATTACCGGAATCTGGAGTTACAATATAGCAGAAGTTCTGAAGTGGGGGTTGGTGATGTTTTTATTTTATTTGATCTTTTTATTGATATTGAATAGGCTTGCGTTTGGTCGACATCTCGCCTGATGTTAAGCGATGATGCGGTCAACGATGAAGCACGCTTGCCTAGAAGAAACCGATTCACTCGTATGGAACTCACTATCAGAGAACATCCATTCACGCACCACATTTCACAATCTAGCGGTTCGTACAATAAATGTGAAATCAAAGGACATCGTTCGAGTTTCAGAATATCATCCATGACATGAAAAATAAAATATCTTATCGATGACGTCACACATCACGAAACCTCAAAGTGGTGACCTTGAATCAGAAATAGCCAGTGGTAAGCAGTAAACAAACATGCTGATGCTGGTGTGGGTTCGATTCCCTCGTAGGACAAACATTTGTGTGATGAACATTTGTGTTTGTTCTATATCTGGTTGTTAATATCTATTTAAAACTATATTATGTATGTATATCAGTCTCTGGCAGCCATATCACAAGCTTTGCTTAGTTTGGGGTCAGATGACCGTGTGTGCAAAAATGTCCCACACATAAAAAAAAAAGATGTTGATGATAATGTCTGACCCACACCATTCACTAAATTATGACTCTAAGTTCCAAAGTAATTTTGTAAAGTTCCAACTTCGACAAACTTGTCTCTTTGCTTGAAACTTGCCAAAGTTAATTAGGTCACTAATTATTGAAAATAATAACGAGAATTCTTAATTAGTCGAAAGGTAAAATGAATGACCGAAAAAAACTAATTAGGAGTTTTAACTTTTTTTTTCAAAGAAATGTTGGGGCATACCCTTGTTCCACCTAGGTTCTCCACGTAGTGGGTTCATTTTCTATACCTTATAAAGAGATAGACAGATCTAATATTCTACGCAGAAAATTGTAATTTTACTCATTATTGTGAATTTTTGCAAGTTAAGCGTTGGTCCCATAATGAAAGCATTAACTTTGCAAAAACAGCTATTATATATAATTTTGTACAATATTATCATCATTTCAGCTTATCTTTTTCCCACTGCTGGGACTCAGGCTTTCTCTCAGAGAGGAATCTTATGAAATTCATGTCTTTGAAGTTTTGAAACTATTGGACACATCGGTTTCCTAACGATATTTTACCGTTTTTGAGCAATGACATCGAAACTGCACTATACATAATTTATTTAGGTACCAAATAAGTCATCGGTGCAGGGCCGAGGATTGAACCGGGTGCCGTCAGATTGTAAAGCGCACGTGCTAACGCTCGGCCACCATCGCTCTACAATTTTATGCAGTTTTATTTTTATTTATGTGTATTTTCGCGATTTATGAAATGTTATCATGGTAAAAGATTTTAGATAATTATATACAGTTTGGATTTGCCTTAAACTCGAGCCAGTACCGAGAGAAGTCTACCAAAACTGAAGGGGTGAGATAAACACATTATTGCACACATATACTAACTAGTTCTACCAACGCACACTTCAATATTGAGCGGCACACAACTGCAAACGATATGACAAAATGTCATCAAATGGCTAAAGTGTAATTGCTAAAGGAAAAACTGTAGGTGTACCTCCATTAATTTTCTTTTATTAAAAGATTCCTATTTATGTTGAAGCTTTCGGCTTAGCATATCAGTTCAGTCGAACCTTCATCATCATCATTTCAGCCGTAGGACGTCCACTGCTGGACATAGGCCTCCCCCATCGATCTCCAAAAGAGCCGGTTGAAAACGGCCTGCATCCAGCGTTTTCCTGCGGTCGCTTTTATAGGTCGTCTGTCCATCGCGGGTGGACGTCCTACGCTGTGCTTACCGGTCCGTGGTCTCCATTCCAGAACCTTTCGGCGCCATCGGCCATCTGTTTTGCGTGATACATGCCCTGCCCACTGCCATTTCAACTTGCTAATCCGGTGGGCTATGTCGGTGACTTTCTTTCGTTACTTGTCGACTCTTCATTTCTGATTCAATGTGATTCCTGAGTCTAACCTTGCTGAGTACCTATTCTAAGAAAGTAGGTCGGAGCACTTCAGAAGTGTTCAATCTTCCCTACATTCATTATCACTTGATTCATTATCAATTAATAGGTGTAGGGATCAAGTTTCGCCACTTGAGTGAAGAGGGATGACCCAAGATACACATACACACATACAACCGGACCTAAAAATAATTAGCCAAGAGCGTGTCAAGACACGCAAATGGTAGGGTTCCGTATCTAAAGCCATATAATTGTGGTCACATTTAATAGTTCCGAAATTGATGGATATAAAAATTCTAACGATGTTACATATATTATTAGGGTTCCGTACTCAAAGGGTAAAAACGGGACCCTATAACTAAGCCTACGCTGTTTGTCCGTCCGTTCATCCGTCCGTCCTACCTTTTAACGGCTGTATCTTACTATGTATGTCTGTCTGCCCGTCTGTCCGTTCTTCTGTTCTACCTATTAACGGCTGTATCTTTCGAACCGTAATAGATAGCTAGTTGAAATGTTCACAGAATATGTAATGTTACGGCCGATTAACTAAAAAAGCCAAAAAATATAAAAGAAAGGGGAATCCCCATACAACATAAGTATATTTTTAGCTTATTTTTGTATTAGCTCTAATGTAAAAACGGTAATACAAACGTCAAACTTGGCATGATTATAGTACACACTTTAAAGAATAAAAACATATAATAAATAATGGCCAAGTGTGAGTCGGTGACAAATTTCTGTTCATTACCAAGCTTCAACTGTTAATTTCGTTCTTTGGATGACGTATATTATAATTTCTTTCACCGAAGCGAACCACCATATTTTAATTATATTGAAGTAAATTTTTATAATTGTTTTTTTTTTTTTTTTTATAATTAATAGGCTTGCGTTTGACCACCATCACGTCTGATGTTAAGCGATGATGCGGTCTACGTTGGAGCACGCTTGCCTAGAAGGAACCGATTCACTCGTGATTTGAAGACACCCAGATTGTAACTATCGGGGAACACCCATCGAGGCAGCGCATTCCACAGACTAGCAGTTCGCACAATAAATGTGGAATAAAAGCGCTTCGTATGGGTTTTCGGAATATCAACCATAAAGCGGTGACGATTTTTCGTGCCCGCTCTGGCAGTCCGATAGAAAAATGGGCAGGAGGGAATAGCGGCGGCGGGGTATTTTGTGGGGGTACGGAACCCGCACAGCGCGAACCCAACTTGCACTTGGCTAGTTTATTTGTATTGATATTATTTAATTGTGTTGTTTATAACATTGAGAAACTAAGAATTAGGTATGATCTATTAAAACTAAGCTTAATAACTAACCATCTGCAGAAACAATCTGACAGAACAGTTATTTCAGTTTAAATTGCAAGGATGAAACTTGCGCCATGACTTTTAAAACAGCGACGGTTAAAACAAATGCGACGCTCAATCTCGGGGTAGTTAATATTTTTAAAGATCATTTTACTGCCTTTACCAAGTTTTAATGAGCCTCCAGCAGTCTAACCAACCGCCGCGATGCTTGACGTGGCTTAATGCCATGCCTGATAAACTAGGAGTTAAATTCATAAAAGTTTTTCCCACTTTGAAGCATACTTTATGGAAATATTGCCACGTAATAAGTCCCTACACACGTTTATATACGCTTTATTGACCAAGCGAAACGAAGAGCCTACGGGAATAGATCAGCTTTTATATATACATAATGTTTTTATGTTTGTTAACAACTAGTTCTTTGCCCTGAACTGTTTGGCAACCCCTAATATTTTATTAAGATATTAAAGCTTCAATAAAAAATAAGCATTAAAATCGATTCACAATTGGCAAACATATCGTGTAACATAAACACACAATATATAGTTCAATGGGGATTGTTCATATTTTTCAGGGTTGTCTGTCTGTCCGTTCGTTTGTCCGTCTGTCCTACCTTTAAACGGCTTTATCTTTCGAACCGTAATAGATGCTAGATGAAAATATTATGACAAGTACCTAAGCTTTTTTTTTGTATAGACATCTACACGAACTAATAAAACACCGATGGTGACGTCATCACATCACATAAAGTAATAATAAATAAGTAATAAAAAATGTCTTATTAGTATTATATCTTAAAGTAATCTATATTTCTAGAAAATAACATAAAACTAAAATCAGCAAATTTGGACAATCCCTAGGCCTATTGAGAATTTCCTTATGAAATCGAATGCAAAGCTAGCAAATCTTAGCAGAGCCGTTGTCACGTCGTTCTAATCGGTACGAGCCATCTAGACGGGCAACGGCGCTGCAATCAAACATGGGGCTTCAATCAAGCCCTCAGAGACTGCCTGACTGTGTTATCGATTAAACAAGCGCTATTGATGACTTTACTATAGATAGAAACCTTATCAGACAAACAAAGGAGGGATATGCCATCGTTTGCATTCTGCAATGGTGTTTCCAAAAAGTTACAACATCGGCACAACAAAATAAGTACAACAACAACAAAATGCGAGTTAAAAGAGTGTTAATGGGTCGGCAACGGATTTGTGATGTTACAAGCATCCATTTAGATAGCTATTTTGTCTAGTTGGTAGTGATCCTGCCTTCTGTGCTTGGGGGCGTGGATTCGATTCCCACCTAGGACAAACATCCATGTGATGAACATTTGTGTTTGTTCTATATCTGGGTGTTAATATATATATTTACCACTGTTCCATACACTTCGTTAAGTGTGTTTTTTTTTACGGAACATGTGATTTCTTAATGGTTAAAAAAAAAAAACAATAACAGGGTAACAGTTGTGGCCATAGGTATAGCCCTCCGAGAAATAATGTGACGTCGGCGTCCCGCAATGATGTCGTCAATGTCATGGATACACGTACACGTGCATAAGCAAAAGCATAATAAGTAATTTACAACAAGTTCGAGAGAGATGATGATATACGAAACAATGGCGGACTCTCTATAATTTTCTGTGTTAACAGTAGCGTGAAATTATAACTCCCCAATATTCGTATATTACCTATGGGAATCCAATAAATCAATGTGGTTTTGATAAAATTGTGTTTAAACAAACGGACAATGCGGACAAACCAAATGACAATTGAAATGCTTGTTGTATTTTATTTAATAGATTATTAAAAAAGTTGTTTCCTAGTATCTGTGTTTGTTACAATAAAGTGGCAACTGGACAGTGACGTCATTGCGGTACAACTCCCAGAGGGCTAGACCTTGTTTTCTTGGATCATGGTTGTGGCCAGTTACAGTGGTGGTGGTTCATAGTGTTTTTTGTACCTCCAATGTTTTGTACAGGGCCTATGATTGTAAAACATTGCGGAAATGCTTACTTTAGAGGATCATAAACTGAAATAACAGTATTTCGTGCATCACACAGAAATCATACTTATAAAAACATTTCGGCAAGAAACTCATTGGAAAGTTTAGCAGAAATTTCGTGGCACGTTTCGTATATTCCGCGGCGCGAATTTGTCATCATTATAAGTTCGTCTTTGCCCCGTCGAGCTGTATCAGAAACAACATGTGGTATAGAACTGTACTTTCTTACTTACTGCCTCTTAGGTACCTACCTGGGGTAACCATATTACAGGATTATTAGGTTTTTTTCAGGACTGCGGCTGCATTTAGTAAATCTCAGGAAATCTTTTTTAAGATCTTTTTTATTACAAAGTTACAAAAACAAAAAAAAATGGACAAGTATGAGAATGACTGAGGGTTCCGTTAGATGGAACCCTCAGAGAGCGAGTCCAAACAAAAAAAAAACATGAAAAAGTTGAAATATTGAAACACAAACTTAACTTTGTAGTGAACAATAAGGTTCTTCCATACATTCCAACTACAAAATGTAAGTTTGTAATATCAAAACAATTATTTTTTAATGATATAACTTCTTTATGACTTTCGGATTTATTCCTTTATATGTGCTATAAGACCTTGCGTCTTGACAATTTTCATGATTCTAGGTCAACTGGAAGTACCCTATAGGTTTTGATTTCCTTGTGAAATCGCAAAATATGCGAAAATATGACTAATAATTTATCATTTTCCACAAAGTTTTAAATTGTTTTTGCAATTGCGACAAAATCTCAGGTTTTTTTCAATAGAAATTAGGCTTAGCTTCCGACCTTTTAAATGTCCAATCCTCTTACGTACAAGTATTTAGTTTAAGGTATGTGAATCAATGACATATTTATTTCGGTATAGTTATTATGACTCAGTTTTATTACGTATCGTAAATTGTATTATCAAGTGATAGATATATTATTCTAATAGATCGTCAGATTTTGATAAAACTCTTATGGAACCATCAAAAACATATTGGATTGAAAACAAATCTTTTAAAAGAACCGTAGAACAGTAGAAAGAAAAGCCACTGGACGATCTGAAATATTATATTGAAGTTAACGTTTTACTATCTCATTTCTCTTGCGTGTGTTTTTCCGAAACGTTATACAAAATACAATTTCAGTACACATTTTTGTTGAAACAGGCCTCCTAAGCGTGCTATGCCCTAAAATGTATAAAGATATAGCGAAACAATGCTTTATGTTTGGGGAAAAAACAAGCCAAGGAGATCTGTCTTTAATCCGATTTCTTTAACTAGAGATATATATAGGTACTAATAATATTATAAAGCCAATTATTGGTATTGGTGAATATCAAATATTATGGATTTATTTGACATATGTTTTTAACTAATAGTTGTGCATTTTATAATTAAATAAACAATTCTTAAACTAATACTAATTTAAAAAAAAAATATATAGAGGAAACATTTGATTGTTTGTTTGTTTGTTTGCATTGAATAGATTCCGAAAATACTGAACCGATTTGAAAAATTCTTTCACTGTTGGGAAGCTACCCTATCCCCGGGTGACATAGGTTATATATACCCGTGCGAAGCCGGGGCAGACCGCTAGTATATTGTATAGTAGTTGTCTTGATACCTTTAAGAGTTACCCACTTGAAACTTCAGCTTCGTTGTCATAAAACCGAAGCGTTACTTTACGTCTGTCATTAAACCCAGCACATTCATACTCGTATCTCCTACAATATGTCAAACTTTGGCAGTTTGAAGGTGCAATATGATAATGTAAGTGCCGAAGTTCTGTTATCACAAGAGAGATGGATATAACAGTTTACGGTAGGTTTCAAAAGGTTTGCGCACATACGTTGCGGCAACGCAAGGTTAAAACCTGCGACGCTGCGAGTTGTAAGCGCAACAGGCTGCGGATCGGATGGCGGAGGACAATTAACATAATAGAAAAAAAACAATTTTGCGGTTTAATTTTTTTTAATGTCCTACGCCATCTTATAAAATATCAACACGAAAGTTGCTTCAAATAATATATTTGCAATGTTATTCCAAAGATAATGCTCAATCGGTTTTTTTACATTCTTACTCAGTTTTTTTTTTTCATAAACATTTAAGTTTTGCGGAATAATAGCTCTGACCGGTGAACATGGCTTTAAGAATGTTGCTGGTCAAAAAATCTTTTTTCGATTTCGCCGATTTCAGGGTATTTTTTTTTGTATATAGAATAAGTGGCTAACAAGCTATGGGCCACCTAATGGTAAGTGGTCTCCGCTGCCTATAGACACCTACAATACCCGGGGCATTTTCAGTGCGTTGCCTACCTTTGAGGACTCTATTAACCCTTCGTTTGAAGCAGTCCAAATTATACTTCGGAGGAAAAACCGAAGGTATTTATGTGTGTCGGCTCTGGAAGATCGCCCCGTGACACAGCACATCAAAAAATGCGGTCATCGATTTTGTCCACGTATATTCCATACGACCCGATGTAGCTCTCTCTCTAGCGTACCAGCTACTTGAACTTTAGTAGCAGCATACTGTTAGTTATAGGTGTAGACGTGCATGCATAGCAATTAGCACATACCTAATATGTACCTACTTCATTTGAATTCACATTTTGGCATAGCATCAATGACTGTTTTAAAAAGGGGGAAGACGCGTGACATCCAAACATTGTACCCAATAAATATGGCTCTGTTTCGGCTCGAGTCAGCGGCGACGTTGACGCCTACACTGTAAACGTCAACTTCACCGGTCCATTAGACACTACACTAGACCATAGAAGTGACATTTAAAGAAAATTAAGTTAATTGTTATAAGTATTCACGAGTGAAAGTAATGCCGTGAAACTTGTTTTTTGTCTTCGAACTGTTGGTGCACCTTGTGAAAACGCAGGAAGTAATTTTTGCTGCTTTATTACACACAATTTTGACAAGTAATTCACGTGCTATCAAAACGCCAGTTCGATTGTGACTGAAGTGGATTGTGCCCCGGAGCCTATATTGTGCGGTCCACGTCAAGAAGTACGTCCCGTATCTTCCCCCTATTTACTTACATCAATGCATAGCATACGTTGTTTTGACGAAGTTTCGAATTTTCTTTACTAGACTCAAAAACTGTCCTTTACTTAGTCAGAAAATTGGACTCATAAAATTTGAAATACAAATTTGTAACTAGAAACTTCACCGAAAATAGAACTTATCCGGAATACTTGACATCGAAGGTTCGAGTGCGAGTAAGTTTGCTCACGACTTTTAATGTGATAGATCCTTATTCTTGCTCATATAAATAATTTTCGTATCGCAACGCAATATACCGCGTAGTGCATTCTCTTGTTTGGTCTGACCTTTATAGTAAGCAAATTGTGTCCTTTGTTTTAGTTAGGTACTTTACTTAGGGAATTAAGTAACCGTAGAATATTGTCTCGCTTTAGTGAGTTATTGTTTACAGTAGGTAACTATAATGAAGTTTTGGATCCCTTTTATAGACTTGCGTACTTTTAGAGAGAATGGAAAATCAAATATGAGTACGTATATTTGTATACACGGTGTGTTAAGAGCATTTTTTTATTTATTTCATATATATACACAATTAATTTAAATTAGTATCGAAAAACTAAGCTGTTTGTATCGATACTAAGCTCCACAATAAGCACTTACATAATAGCGCCAACTTAAATAAATTTAAATATTAAAAGAAAAGAGAACAAAAAATAAAAAATACGCCTAACGTTTACAAATAAGTACTTAGGTACCTGTATTACAATTTCACAAGCAAGCATCTGTTCATCCCGGTAACAAGCATTTTTTTTTATGGCAAAAGTTAAGATAACATTTTTGCCAGCAACAAGTATGGCTGAAGAGAGAAAATATAAGACTGAATTTAGAATCTGTTAGCTGAATCAAAGAAAATATCCTACTTATATAATACAGAGGTGAATTAATGTTATAACAAAACAACATGAACATTTATTACATAACATAACCATAATAAGTTACCAACCTATAAACTACCTCATTCCACGAAAAATAAAATACATGCAATGTGAAGTTACGTACAAATCGCTCGGAATCGGCCGCAGCGCAGGCTTGGAACTGCGGGCTAACTCTTGAATCCAGTTCCAATCTCAATCAAATTCTAATCCCAATCAGTTTCAATCCCAATAAACAGTTATTTGGCACTCTTGAACAAAATCGAGATTGAAATTGAAATCGGGTACTCGATCGACTTATCATTGTGACTCAAAGAAGAACAACACTATGTAGGTGTGGCCATACATAACGCAACAAAAGATATAATTTGAAATTACCTTGCAATGTCCTTATTATTCCAACATTTTTAACTAATTATTATTATTTTCCATATATCTATCATGTGTTATGATTTTTTGTCAATAAAGTTAATGAAAAGCGTTAGTAAAATACAGAAGATGAGGCGGTATGGTCTTAATGACTTCAGCCTGCTCAGCTATGGGCAAAAACAAAAAAAAAACCTCTCAATTTTTCATTCAAAGATTCAAACTTTGTTGTGGTTTCATTTCAAAATATATAAATATTTTATTTGCACAGTTTATTCAAACGTAATTTTGGCCTAACTCTACATAGTATAAAATAAAGTCGCTTTCCGCGTCTGCTGTGTCTGTGTAATAGCTAACTCCTCCTAAACCACGCAACGGATTTTGATGCGGTTTTCACCATCAGCATCAGCTAGATAATTTTTCACGGAAGCTTTATATAATAATATACAATATACGATACAATAAAACTTAAACCAGTGTCAAGCTAGTAAATTATAGAAGGCCAAGATCAAGGTAAGTTTGTAACTTTTCCATATTCTAAGAATCCCAGCAAATGTTTAATAAATGTTTCATTTTTATTATCAGGTACTAATGAGTAAGCCAACCTACCAACAGCTGGAGGCTCTTGCTGATTTCCTAATGGAAGATCGTGATATCGGCATCAAATGAAAGGGTTTGCTGAGAAGAATACAAAAAAGCTTGTTTAAAAAGTTTTTGCTTATTTATGAATGTAAAATAAACATTTTGATTGTAATAAAAGCTTTTTATTGTATTAACACAAACTAAAATAGCTACATATTATACAAATTAGATTGAATTAAGGCCCAGTATCAGTTGGGAACTCAGTTCTTGAAGCTGTTGACGCGTACGTCTACCTAGGACAAACAGTCGAACTAGGTAGGTCCAGATAGATAGCCGATGGGGCCGAAAGGTTCTGGAATGGAGACCACGGACCGGGAAACGCGTAGGACGTCCACTCACAAGATGGACAAACGACCTAAAAGAGACCGCAGGGAAATGTTGGATGCAAGCCGCTTCCAACTGGCCCTTTTGGAGATCGATGGAGAAGGCCTATGTCCAGCAGTGGACGTCCTATGGATGAAATGATGATGAATGATGAAGACGCCGTGCTACCCATAGTTCTTGGACCAGGCGAGCACCTCCCCTCTTCAGCTCAGCAGAGGCAGACTAGCGCTACTATAGCGCGCCATTCTTCTCATGTTTCGCCTTTGCCTTAGGTCTACTATATGAGCATTGTCCAAAATACGAAACTTGAGCGCCAAACGTGCCATTTTTTCTTTGTTATTCACTGGTAACAACAAACTCGAACGCAAAAAAGTCAGCTTTTGAAAACTGTGTAGTTTCTACCGCAAACTCTATTCCAATTCAATCTGTCGACGTCAAAATCGCGTCAAGAGTACCGAAAAAGAGGGTAGAGTCGAGTTGAGTCGATTTTAATTAGTTCCATAAAATTCCACCATTATCGGTTCCAATCGTGCGCTAGTTTAGAATTCAAGAGTACCAAATGGCATGTTTTCAATCCCAATCCCAAATTACGATTGAAATCGAGTGTCGAGGGTAAGCCCACTGGTCCCAGTAGATAAGCCACAACAACGCATATACACGACGCTGTTTATTATTTTAATTGATATCGAGTTACTTTACTCGAGGATCGACCTGATTTTTGCATGGGTATAGTTCAAGGGCCAGAGAGTGACATAGGATTTTTCATTATCACCATCACCATTTTTCATCACTACGCGGGTGAAACCGCGGGGTGCAGCTAGTACAGAATAATTATATCCGACTGTTTTGTTTGTTTTTTAACAAATAATCGATATTTGAAAATAATACTTCTTTTTACCCGACTGCCTCAGGTATAAGTTAATTCATCAACCTCAATCAGTTAATTGTTAATTAACCTCCGTCACATCCTCGTCTGAAACACAAGTTACTTCTGCTCTGTCCCTAGAATATTTATTCTGAATTTGTTAACTGGAATTATTCTACCATTCTGCCACAAACATATAAACCACAGGACATGCTCCTCGCTCATACCATATACCAAGAGCACTGGAAGCATTAAAAAGATGAAAAATTCCACTTCACAAGTATGCTGAGGGGAGTTAATTGAAACATAAAAAAACGAAGTGTGTGTAGGACTCACACTCTTAGGGTTCCGTACAAACTTAATAAATATATATTTAAATCTATCCCGGGAATCGAGTCTTGACGAAAATAGGTTAAAAAGATCGAAATATTGAATGACAAACTTAACTTCGTAGTTGGCAAACAGGCGCTTCCATACATACCAACTACAAAATTTAAGTTTGTAATAGCTAAAACATGTTTAATGTGATGCAACATCAAATTAACTACTTTCGGATTTATAATTATGTGCTGTAATACCTTGTTTCTTGCCAAATTTTATGATTCAAGTCAACGCGAAGTACCCTATAGGTTTCACTGATTCCCTTGTGAAATCGCAAAATATTATGCGACATTAACGGTCATTATGTATTGATCGCGTTCTTGAGAAAAAGGGTCTTGACAGAGGGACAACAAATCCTATAAGGGATATTTACCGTCGTAAGGTTGTGAAATGAGCTTCCGATATTTCAGCGCAGTTACATGCACCATATTCACGGGAAGACTGAAGAATGCGGGCGGTTGGTCGAACAACCGTGATAGTTTACAACAGTGTGTTACTATAAGGGTCTCTTTTTTCCTTTTGAGGTATGGAACCCTAAAAACTATTTAATTTAAATCCCAGATTTTCATGCCAATTAACTTAACCTAACCTAACTAACTTACTTTTATCGTAAATACCATACTAACTTAACCCTAGAGAGATAATCATGTTGTAGTGTGCGTTAAAGATTAATCATGCGTAAAACCGACGCATTTTTAAGAGGCTATAAAAATAAAAATAATTTACTGATACTAAAAAAACCTCTTTGTTTTGTTTTTCTAGGCATTAATAAATAACAAAAACAAGATATTATGAATATATATTAATTTACTTTTTATAAAATAAAATAAACTATGATCTTCTGCAAAAAATAACAAAAAATAGGAACTATTCTTCTTTTATCACAAATCATTGTCCCGTAAATATCTCTTCATAGTGGGCGCTTCCAATCGCTTGCTCATTTATTTAGGGAGACCTCAGAGCGATGCTAAGGTTTTTTATGAAATTTTTGGGACTAAGGGCCTTTTCACTCTTGATGACAATATTGTAGCTGTAAATAACATAATTAATTTATGCTGGCAATATTTATAATTCCATATAATAAAGCCATAGGCCATCGGTTAGAAGTCTTAAAAGTCACGTAAAAGATAATCATGCGTAAATTTTACTCCGCTGTCGTTATATTTCAAAAATGGTGGCACTTACCTCAGCGACACAGACGCATAATGCAAGCTCCATGCGAGGAAGGAGATTACTCATGAGCTCGGCGCCCAATTCGCGCAAATAAGAAAGAGAGCCAAAATTCAATTGCTCATGCGTATTATTTACGCAGATTATCTCTCTAGGGTTAAAGGGTTTGCATTATACCAAATTAAATTAGCCTTCTCAATCGTAATCGGAACGAAACTAGATAATAAAGGTATTAAATGGGTAATAATACCATCACACAATTGAGAAAATATTCAGAAGCACAATTCACTTTCTCAGCACCCAAGCGCTCTGCAAAAGCTAGTCCAACGTCCCGTACCTTATTCGTTCTACCATTTTACCCTTGTATCCTTCGTGACAGCGAACATTCTCTAACATACGACGTAGTGTGGATCAACTGGTGAACTACTCCAATCTAGTAATGGCCACCGTCACTGGCTTTGGTCACTGAATATATGGTTTTAGTTGCGTATTATGTACCTTAGAGTAGGAAACCAAAGAGATTATTTTGATGAAGATATGCAACAAATCACTTAAATTATTAAAATAAACCAGCCAAGTGCGAGTCGGGCTCACGCACTGAGAGTTCCGTAGCACCACAAAATACATAAGATCGTTCAAGTAACCGAATTACCAGCTATTGTTCAGGCTTAACGCCTTCCAAAATAGTCAAAGCAATTGCTATGCAGCCACGTAGTTAATATTTTGCTAAAGTGACGCTCGAGTATAACAAAATTATAACTTGGTAATGAACAGAAATTGGTCACCGACTCTCACTTGGCCATTATTTATTATTTGTTGTTATACTTCAGAGTATTTATTATAATCATACCAAGTTTGATGCTTGTACGTATTACCGTTTTTATATTAAAGCTAATACAAAAATACGTTTAAATACGTTTATTGAATGGGGAGCCCCCTTTCGTTTATATTTTTTCACATTTTTATTATTTCTTAGTTAATCTGCTGTAACATTACATACTCTGTAAAAAAAATAACTAGCTATCTATTACGGTTCGAAAGATACAGCTGTTCAAAACAGCACATAATTAATTTAAGTTCTAAAGAAATCATTGGTGCAGGGCTGAGAATCGAACCGGGTGCCATCAGATTGTAAAGCGCACATGCTTGGCCACCATCGCTAACATACAGACGTTAAATGTATAACACCCCTGTTTTCGCGTCAGCGGTTAAAACAATCTAAGGGAGCCACCAAATATTGCTCTCTGCAGTATGTCAATAGCTTAGTATATTAATAAAAGTTACACAGTATCAAGTTTCAGAGTTACTGAACTGAAAACAATTTAAGCTTCAACAAAAAACGAGATAAACCTTGCGGGTCACACATGACAAAGGTGCCTCGCATAAACTTGCTCACCGAGGTATTATCAACCATATTTTCTCAAGCCACGGTTGAAATTAGAGTGGCAAGAATTGTCGATTTGTTATTTTCAGTGGACGGTATAACAGCACATAAAACCACGTTGTTATAAGCAGTGAAAAAAGGTCTAAATTGACGGATTAGAGCTATGGTTTATTATTTTAGGATGTTTTGATAAACAGGTGTTTTTTATTAGGTCTGTCCACGTAAAAAACTTTTTTTTTTTGGTGAAATTAGAACGACTGTCAAGGCATTTTTCAGTTGCACCCATATAAACGAAACATCACTCATTCGAAATCAGTTAGCAACTGTGATGCGGACAAAGAAATTTGAGACCTTACCTAAAAAGGTAAGGTCCAAGTTCTTTGGATGCGGAGTTCGACGCGTTGGCATAAATAAGAATGTTCAATCAAAGTTCTGTCATAATGCCTGGCGACAGGTTTTCCTTCTCATTTCCATTCTACTTCTTTACTTCTCTTCACTGTGGGTCTGTCAGTACTGCTTGGTGTTTAAATTTTTATTTAACGAATTATTTTGTATCGGACTATGTCCTTAAATTTCGGCAACTACACCGTGATATTTAAAAAACTTGTGTTTTAAATGAACTGATTTATAAATTAACAACCGTAGGTCTCCTGGAAGATTTTTTTTTTCTGTTGACTTCCAATAATGATTCCTAACCTATTTTTAGCTCTAAACATGGTTTGACAATCTCACTTGATGGGAAGCGAAGATGTGGTCTAAGATGTAGCACGCTTACCTAGGAAACATCTATTAACTTTTTTCTTGAACAATCCTGGATTGTACCTGTTTGGAAAGACAGACGCGGGTAATAAGTTCCACACCTCTGCTGTTCTGTTCAGAAAAGTGGATTGGAAACGCTAAGTGACAGACAAACATACAGAGTAATCTTAGTAATAGTGCCCCGTTTACACATTTTGAATAAGGAACCCTAAAATCGGTAAAACACGGTACTAAGGCATATAATATATCGATTTCAGGTTTATACCCAAATGTTTTTTTTTTTTTTAATTACAAAAAGTTTAAAATTACTTCTAATACCTACTTGTTAAAAACCTACTTCTAAAGTCGTGTATTACACTATTTACAACTCAAGAACGGCTTTACCAATTTTCATAATCTTTGATTTGTTGGATTCCTCTCCACCCCGAATAGCAGAATAATAAACGCGAAAAAATATATTAAAAAAAAAAAAAAAACATTTCCCATACATTTTGCGTGGACTGGCAAGAATTGAAGTCTATACATTGACTTATTACATCATAGAAAAAGAAAGAAATTTTCATCTAAGTCAAAGGAGGTTGCTTCAAGCGGATGAAACCGTGGGGAGCAGCTATCTATATACCTATATTTATAAAAATGAATCCCTATTTACCTTGGTCACGCCATAACTTGAGAACTACTTTACCGATTTCATTCATCTTAAGTTTTCTAATACTTTTAGAAGGTTCTTACGGAAAGAAAAATTAAGAAAATTGTGTAGAAAATTACAGAAAACCTAACGACGATTTTAACGTCTGTCGGGTTAGCTAGTTGAACATAAAGATTACACTATTTTACAACACTGACTTACTGACTATAGGATCATTAAGATTACACGGCTCGCTGGGGATTACTTAGTTTGTCAGGTTTCGTACTATGTTACTTTTGTAGCACTTACTTTTACAACGTCGTAGTATAAAGTTTCATTGCATTTAGATTACATGTTTAGATGTTCGAATTTATATCCTATACATTGTAGGTTTTAGATTTCCTACATATCTACATCTAAAAGCCGAACCTGGAAGCTGTAGTTTGTTGCTCAAGATTTAGGTATTAGTAGTTACGTAGTAGCTGAGTTTTATATGTGTTCTCTCACTATGGGCCTCATAAGCAAGCCCAAAGTCGCACAACGAGCTATGGAGAGGGCTTCTCTACGAGATCGAATCAGAAATAAGGAGATCCGTATATAGACGAACGAAAGTCACCGACATAGCTCACCGGATTAGCAAGTTGAAGTGGCAGTGGGCAGGGCACATATCACACAGAACAGATGGCCGATAGGGCCGAAAGGTTCTGGAATGGAGACTACAGACCAGTAAGCACAGCGTAGCACGTCCACCCACAAGATGGACAGACGACCTAAAAGAGACCGCAGGGAAACGCTGGATGCAGGTCATGCAGGCCGCTTCCAACCGGTCCTTTTGGAGATCGATGAGAGAGGCCTATGTCCAGCAGTGGACGTCCTACGGCTGAAATGATGATCATGATGAGTATTATTCGTCGTGCGTAAAACGAATCTAAAAGACAGTAGGTAAAAGACCAATAACTCAATACAAGTCTACCGTAATTTTCAAGATAAACATAAATATCAAAGCAAATACAAGTAATTAACAGGAAATAAGCACTGCTATTAATTTTAAACAGCGGAACAAACTTTCACAATAAATTCCTCTCCCTTTATCCCTTTTTGAAGATTTCATCAACGATAACTAACCGTCTACAAGCAATGGAAAACGTTCGGAAAATACTTTCCTGAAACGAATGTTTTCAATGTAAGAAGTGAATTATTTCCTTGATAAAGGATCATGATCTTTTAAGCACTGGTTTATCACTCTGATATAATTGTATAGCGGAAGATTGTATCGTAGTTTATCTGTTTTTTTATATATATTTTTATCTCGCACTAGGCTAACCTATCTGCAATCTCGCCTGATGGGAAGCGATGATGCGGCCAAAGATGGAGTACGAATGCTAGTAATAACCTATTAGCCTTAGACTTGAACATTCCAAGGTTGTAATGCTGCGGAAACACAGACAGAGGCAAGGCGTTCCATTGTTTTGCGGTTTTAATTAAGAAAGAGGAGGTATAACCCAGGAGGAGGTAAGCCTAGATAATATTTTTATTGTAATGTTTATGTTATACTTGTTTTGTGCTATTTTAATAAAGAGTTTTTGTATTGTATTGTATATATGGTACTGAGACGTGGTCCTTAACTGTTGGCCTTATGGAAAAGCTCAGAGTCACACAGCGGGCAATGGAGAGAGCTATGCTCGGAGTTTCTTTGCGCGATAAGATCCGAAACGTGGATATTCACCAAAGAACCAGAGTCACCGACATAGCTGTTAAAATTTGCAAGTTGAAGTGGCAATGGGCAGGCCATATCGCTCGAAGAACCGATAACCGATGGGGAAGAAAGGTTCTGGAGTGGAGACCATGAACCGGAAGACGCAGCGTAGGGAGGCCTCCCACTAGATGGGCCGACGACATTGTGAGAGTGGTGGGTATCCAGTGGATGCAAAAGGCGGGCTGTCGTTCAGTGTGGAGGTTAAAGGGGGAGGCCTATGTTCAGCAGTGGACGTCTTCCGGCTGATGATGATGATGATATATTGTATTGTATAACACTTGATGCGAATGAATGACATTTTAACCATGTAAGGGTGGTGCTTTGCCGTTTGTCTGGATACCCGGTAATGAAAAGGTGATGATGTTTGCTATAACAAGTTCTTTTCTTACGCAGACTCGCAATGTGTAAAATGTCGTTCCGCCAAAGTTCTTTCCGCTGAGCTTCAACATGGAGCGTTTCAAACAGGGTGTCTAGGTACAACTGCCTCAGACTCTGGAACCAGTGTCTTAGAATACTGCTTCGATATCCACTTCATACAGTAAAAAACGCGTTTAAAAGGGGGTCTCTGGGCTCGCGGATGGTCAAATGCTAAGAGAGCTCCTATATATGGAGAACCCGGTGAGGCAGGCCACTGAGGGGTTTTATTTTTATTTTGTTTTGTTTTATCTCCTTTCCGTTACAAAAAAAGGTACAACCACTTCTTTCTCCAGTCTGGCTAAGCAATAACAACACCGCTAGTGTTGCTGGTCTGGCTGTAGTTATCGCTTCCCCACAAGTGGACTGCGTGTTTGCCGCTCCTTTAAGGTGAAATGGTAGAGAACCGTACTACACTTGTACGGTAATGCGGCGAGCGCGCTATTAAATATTTTCATAATTTTTATTTATTTTCTACAAATAATCTTATGCTTTTACAAAAAACTGCGACCACTAAAGTATTTGAATGATTGTTAGGATAACACACAATTTATTTTGATAAAAATTTAGAAGGGAACTTAAAAACGGGTGTTTTTTAGGAAAGTTTACGATTTTTTTTCTATCAAGCCAAATTTCTTTAATCGTGTATCGGTGATGACATCCGAATAAAATATTTCAAGAACATTTATAAAACATAAAGAAATAATGTCGATTAATCGATTTTAAAGGTCAACTTTTGAATATTCGTAATGACGAATCGTCAAATTTGAAGCATATTTTGTCTTAAATAAAAAAGGATTTGATTTAGTACGGCGCTTGGAGCGATCATGAACGTGCTCGAGTGTGCTTAGGTAAATGATTTAATATTGAGGAGAAACATGCATTTTTGTATTGTTATATAAAACTCCATAAAAATCAAAAAAGTTATATGATTATTTACGGGATATTTACCGTGGTAAGGTTGTGGAATGAGGACTTTAGTGAACAACCGTGATAGTTTAAAACAGTGTTCCATAAAAATCTCTATATAGTAAAGCCGCCACTTCACTGGGGCGTGACTTGGATTCGATCGTGACTTAATTTGCAAGACTTTGACTGTGATTTGTCAGACGATATGTAATAACACTTGAAATTTGATATTACTTTACACAGTGTTAGCATTTCAGCCAAGAAATCACCTCCTGAACTATTTTACACACAATTCGTTTACACTTACTTGTTCTCGCTTCGAGGTTCGAGCACCGTAAGAGGGCGATTGCAATGCAACCTCACCAAAACCCTCTCAAAAGGAAAGAAAAAGAAAAACACATGAGTTTTGTCTGATATTATTTCGTCAGGTTTTTTCTACACTTATAGATTTTCACTTGAAGGTTAGAGATAGTCAGTATAATAATTGCGATCAAAAGAGTTTCCATTGCGACACAATGCGACATGTAGCCTAACTTTTGTCTAACTAATTGTCCAGCTCTGCAAACAAGGCTCCACTGGCGTCAGACTGCTGCCGACAAATTAAATTCGACCTCTAGAGGCTTACAAATTTTGCGCACAGTGGTCGGTAGTTCAAAGTAGATACGCAAACGTTAGTTTGAAAAGAGAGTTATAACTGACCATTTACTGACGCTGGTATTTGTATGGGTACATATTTTTTTTTTCTTGTAGCCATAGATACCAGGATCAGCAAGTAAAATTTTAATTTAAAAAAATGTAGGAAACTGGTCCCGTTATCGGTTGGTACAACTCTCCGGGATCTGTGGCTAATTCAATCTGATACCGGGATCCGTGGATACAAACCCGTTTTTTTCACTTAGCTATTCAATAATACACACTTAACTAACTTACCATACTATAAAACCTCTTTACAGTGTACCTATTATTGTGTATTTAGACTAACACCCCTATACTTTACTTTTAATTTATATATATATAGTATGATTAAGACATGCGTAAATAATTCCCAACACTACTATCAGGCAGCCAGTCTGTTTGTTTGCCAGCTATGGCATAAAAAAGTTACGATTAGTTCGTTGTTTTATATAGGGCTCAAAATTGCCTGCATTAATCGATCTATAATATATTTAATGATCATACCAAAAACAATCGGATTGCCCATAAAAAGCAAAGCAAAATTTAGCAGTTGAGATAGAGAGTAGGGTTCTTTTTGACCCCCGACGTCAAAAAATGAGGGGTATTAAACGTTAATATACCTACTCAGTAAAAGAGGTTCCTGTCTGTGGTTTCATAGCTTCCAAAAAGATAGACTGATTTTAATGAGGTTTTAAAATTAAAAGCTAATTTTATCAGGATGGACATTATCTATTTTTAATGAAGATGTCTCAATTGACGCATTTCTCAATTAGCTGGGATATTTTTTTTCCATAGCAATTTATACTTGTTCGATAAATTGCGCAAAAGTAGCCATCAAAGTATACAGCAGTTGAAAAATATCTGAACTTCAATCTGAAACAAAACAAAACGTGTTGGTGTCTTAGTGTACAGAACATACGAATTCAGTTAGGAATGACCTGAATATTGCGTCAATTTATTAAACCTGAGGCTTTTTGTTCACTGATCAGAACTGCCGCTGACTCCACCCGCAATTTCACTTCGTCATAGTCGTAACCTCAAAGCCAGGCCGGGAAAATTAAATTTGTCACATGAATATAGAGTTTATTTCCTACGATACAGGTACAGTCGTGCAGCTTGTTTGACAGCACTCTGCTAAAACCAGCAGCAAGTTTATTTTTGTTTCGATTTAGTTATGTTACGCTTTGAAAACTCTTTGGTGTTGGTTTCAGACTAAAATTTTGGTATGTTAGTTTCAAAGTTACTTTTACCTTTTGGGAACAGCTTTATAAATTACTAGCAGACCTGACAGACATTGTCCTGTCTTAAAAATTTCAAACACGCAAAGTCAAAATTGAAAATCTATTTTTTTTACACCTTGGTTTACATTATTGAAGTTTTAGTAAGGATCCCTATTTTTTTTAAATATAATATAGCCTATGTTACCCGGGGATAGTGTAGCTTCCCAACAGTGAAAGAATTTTTCAAACCGGTTCCGTGGTTTCGAAGCCTATTCAATGCAAACAAACAAACAAACAATCAAATCTTTCCTCTTTATAATATTAGTATAGATGGTGGCCAAGCGGCAGCATGTGCGTTTTACAATCTGACGGCACTCGGTTCGATCTTCTACCTTGCACCAATCACTTATTAAGTAATTAGGTAATACACTACGTGCAGTTTTGATGCCATCGCCCAAAAAAACTAAAGGAAAACATTGTGAGGAAACCGGTATGTCCAAGAACCTCAAAAATTCAAAGACTAAAAATAATAATAATAAATAAATATTCGGGTAATTTTTTCTCACACGGTCATTGACCCCAAACTAAGCAAAGCTTGTGATATGGCTGCCAGAGACTGATATACATACATATATAGTTTTAAATACATACTTATATAGATATTAACAACCAGATATAGAACAAACACAAATTTTCATCACACAAATGTTTGTCCTACATGGGAATCGAACCCACAGCCCCCAAGCTCAGAAGGCAGGTTCACTACCAACTGGACCAACGGGCTATCGATATAAAAATGATATTCACCAATATGAACTGGGCCCGCGTGGTGGATTAAGGCACATCCTCTCTCTCTCTCTCTCTCTTTCTCTCTCTCCCTCTGATAGACTGATAATGATGATGGGAGCTTTATAAATAGAAAACATATTGCAATTTGTGTAGTTGACAAACTAGGATGAAAACAGATACAGTCATTTAAAATAGTGCAGCGTATAAACAAGCTTAAGACTGAAGTGGTAGGTCGGTCATATTTTTCACACAACCAGTAACAGTTGGGGTAGATTTGATCTAGAATGGAGACTCGGAGTCACACACGAAAATTTATAAAGTGACGATATATGTAAGGAAGCTAGCAGTATATGATCAGAGGTCTATGTCCAGATTGTCTAGCAGTGAAGATATATAAGCAGCATTGAGATAAGCCAGTTACGAGTCACTAAAAATAGTCAACATAATTTATTCTTTGCTGACGGGTTAACCACTGTCGAAGGCTTTCATGTGATCTAAAAACTCTGACTTTTGAGTAAGGTATTTATCATCAGCCTAATAACAAAAACAAACATATGTTATAACACACACACGCACACACATTGCATATTTTAAAGTACATATTATCAAAAAACTGCCGAATCAATAGCGGTAAAAAAATATGGGACCACCTATGATTTATGGTCTACCTAATATAAAAGGAATCATCGAAAACAATTCTATATTGAGGGAGAAATCGCGTAACAAACATACAAAAAAAACAAAAACAAAAAAAAAACACATTCGAATTGATAACCTCCTCCTGCAGTCGGTTAAAATAGGTTTTATCCCGAAAACCATTATCATCTTTTCAACGTTTTCATCATCATCTTCATTTAGGTGAAACCGTGGGGCTCAGCTAGTAATTCATATGTACACACGCATAAGGCACACGTAACTGTTTAATCCCACCAACACAATCTTAATTGAAACCTTAAAAAATCTTACAAAAAAATTTGAGTGATGATCTTAGAGTAAGTAGCTTACGTTCGTTCAATTAATACCCTCCTGATTTTCCTCTTCAATACCAATAGGTATAATACCTATAAGTATACCGTACTCCCTGAGTATTTTCTTCTGACTCGAATAAGGTCGACTCGTGAATTTAAGAGCCATCCAATCGAGACAATTCCTTCGCAATCCACGGAATTTCCCAATATTGTGCTCGACAGTAAATTTTCCATTACCTAGTGAAAAGTCTTTGGAAGCCGTTAGCGGTTTGGCACAAATGCTAATATATCGGAATACATTGACAATTAAGACCGCTTTCAAGTAGTTGACGTTATTTTGATAGCCCGTTGGTCCAGTTGGTAGTGAACCTGCCTTCTGCGCTTGAGGGCGTGGGTTCAATTCCCACCTATAGGAAAACATACACGTGATGAATGTTTGTGTTTGGCCTATATCTGGGTGTTATATTTATTTAAATATGCATTAAAAATATATATGTAAATATATCATTCTCTGGCAGCCATAGTACAAGCTTTGCTTAGTTTGGGGTCAGATGACCGTGGGTGCAAGAATGTCCCGAAATATCCCGAAATATTTATACATGTGTGGATCACCATTGCGACTACCCGATCCGACTGCTCCTAGCAATAGGAAATATTCAGTTTTTGGTACAGGCGTCGGTTACCAGAGGCACACACACACACAGCGATCCCGCCGGCAGGATCGTAGACCCACAGGATCTGTTAGAAGATCGGTTAGTTTCTCTCCAAATAATCATTCAGTTCAACAAACCGTTAGGGCTCCAGGGCACACCCCCTCTGGGGTGCCTGGGCAAGTCTGATTCCCACTCCCGGCGACGGCCCAAGCCGAGGTTCGTACCTTCGAGGTGCCCTTGTGCTAGTCGCCTATAAACTTAACCACCAAGTTATGCCGAACGCACTCTGCGTTCGCTAACTAGTCCGGTCAAGCTGTAGAGGCCAAAAGGCCAACAGTAAAAGTCACTCATAAAAAAAAAAAAAAAAAACTTTGCGACTAGTTTGACATGATTTAATGTATCGGCGTTCAGAAAGAAAAGGATTTTTAATTTGCAAGACTTACGTCAAACATTAACGTCCTTGAGCTTAATAATACCCTACTATGGAAACGCCCAATCGAAAAAACGTCCAACTATAAAAATTACCAAATAGATTCAGATTCTTTATTAACCAATATAACATGTTCGTCATATGAGGCAAGTCAGTTTATACGAGTGCTTATTTCTAGTATTATTAGTGTAAGAAAGTATAATAGTTTTGCCTTTTAAATTACAATTACAATTCACACACGATTCACACACATATACAAAAAGCCAACTAGAAAACTGACCAGGAACTTCGACCAAAATAAAATGAATGGACGGGCCATAACCGTCAGAGCGGCCAGAACTTGCTCAGTAAAAACGAGTCAAAACATAATATACTTCAACACCTAATTATAACTATGTATAGTACATTTGAGAGAAACATACGTAAATTTTTGATTTTTACATTTTAGAGTGAATGTTGAGTTGGTACCAGGACAAACCAGCTGTGGTTTTTTGGTACGACATTAGTTTAACAAATATTGTAACATGAATTTAGTAGACAATAAAAAATAAAAAAATAAAAAAATAGATAGTGGTTTTTTGTTGTGTTTTTACACTTCGGGAAAGCACACGAAAGCATAATTTTGTCAGATGTTTCATTATCATGTAACAGTAGTCTTGTGTTGCACTTCCCACGGCTAGAGACCGACTGAAACTAAGTGAGCGCCGGCGCTCATTTTTTAATCTTCAAAACTGTGCTCCTTCTGGGCCCGTTCATTCATTTTATTATGGTCGAACACCAGGAATAGAAATGCCCAATCAAAAATATGTCTAACTAAAGATATGTCCAAGATAGTTATAATACAAACTGCTTATGCTTTTTTTTTCATCCATTAGGCGACCTAATTACGTCAAAAACCATCCAAAACATTACCGGAGTTACCTGGTAACTTGCTCGCCTCAAAACTTCAATTGAATTTGACGTTCCATTATATTTTTCGAAGCTTACTTTGGCTTAGGAGCTCTGTGAGGACGTTTTCATTTTGTTGAGGATAAAAACACTTCGCGTGTAATCCGCTGACGACGTGTTCGAAAAATTGAGGGTAGAGAGAAATGTATGGTCTATTACTTTAATAGGGTGTAACATGTGAATTGTGGCTGCTTGCAACTGGAGGTAAGGAATATATGAGACATAAGAGTATGCTTATATTCTTATTGGGCCTTTGAATTTGGATAGCGTGGGAGTTCTTTTATAAAGTTGAGCTTGAATTGCTGTATTTTTTTTTTTTCTGAAGGAAATAATGTAGCTTATTTTTCCCTTACACATTGTGTAAAAAGAATCTCAAAAGAGGTCTCAATTTAAACTATTTCAATTCATTCAACTCAATTTGTTAACAATGACTATATCACAGATAACACAGATAATATTACAATATAAATTAATTAAACTATCCGCGATGGTGGTCTGTTCTAGACTGCCCTTCCGCCAAGATGGCCGACTGCACTGAGATCACTCAATCACAAAAGACGACAATATTGTGACGTTAACTTAGACGTCAAAATGTTGTCGTGATATCAGGTCATATAGAAATAATAATTAAACTTAGATTAATAAACTACTTCCACAGGATAATAGAACTAAGTTTTTAACTTGGTTAAAGTATCAAGGCTTTTTTTGAGAGTCTATCTGGTGAAGTACCACACCTTTGCTAGTAATTCGGATTAAAGGGCAATGTTTCCAGTGATATTATATAAAGAGATTTGACATTTAATATCTCAGTGTAACAAACGCAGTGCGTTGCTGCAGGGTCTTGAAGTGTTGAAATTCTAAATAAAATTCTAGATGAAACTGAACTGTTGAGCATGTGTGACGCTTACCATCGATGACACAGGGGCAACTTGCTAGTCTCGTCATTCAGTTGCATAAAAAAATATTGTATTATTTAGCAACTTTTTTTTGTAACTTTTAAACCTTGTGTTACATGTGACTTCACACTGCATCACACAGAACCTACTAAAAATAAACAATATGAATTGAATAGTTTATATTAATATTGTTTATACAAATTTATAATATACAGTAGACTATTAAAATATTTAATTATATTGTTATAGTCTATTATGGGCCAAACTACCAGGTATGCTTACATTCTTTAAAAAAAATTCGTTCGTCTACAGATCTCCTCATTTCTGATTCGATCTCGTAAAGAAACCCCGAGCATAGCCATCTCCATAGCTCGTTGTGCGACTTTCAGCTTGTTTATGAGACCCATAGTGAGAGACCACGTTTCAGTGCCGTTTGTCATCACTGGTAACACACATTGGTTATAAACCTTCACCATAAAAAAATTACACGAAAACAAAGCGCAACTTTTTTTCATTGTAAAATTCCCTACATTATATAACTCCAGATGAAAACACAGAGCGCAATTTACGACTTTACTTCGATGTAAATTTTTCTTTACACACCATCATCAGCCCGACGACGTCCACTGCTGAACATAAGCCTCCCCTTTAGAACTCCACATTGAACAACAGCCTGCCATCTGCATCCACTGGATTCCCGCGACTCTCATGATGTCGTCGGTCTACCTTGTGAGGAGGCCTACCCACACTTTCGGTTCGTGTTCTCCACTCAAGAACTTTTCTGCCCCAACGGTTATCGGTTCTTTGAGCGATGTGGCCTGCTCATTGTCACTTCAACTTGCAAATCTCAGTAGTGTGGTTTTCGGCAAATATCCACGTTACTGATTTTATCATGCAAAGAAATCCGAGCAAAGCACAGCTCACTCCATTTCTTTATACAAAAGCAGAGTATTCAAGATGCCTTGCTATAAAGATCTAGATCCATTACCCTCATAAGCTGCCTAACGTGAAGTACATTCTAAGGCGGAGGGAGGTATTTATGATAACGACATCCATCGAGATAATCACGTCGTTTCTACATTTTCATTCTACGAGAGATGCCCATACAAATGGGGCTACTTATCTTATGACTTCATATTCAATGACAAGCATTTATTAGGTCTAATGTAGATACTTACTTAGGTTCGTATTTGTATATATTTACCCCCGATGCAAACAAAGGGGTGTTATAAGTTTAACTTGTGTATATGTGTGTGTCTGTGGCATCGTAGCTCCTAAATAGCTAAACCGATATTGATCTAGTTATTTTTTGTGTGAAAAATTACAAGAAAGTCCAACCGTTTGAAGATTATCAGTTCTCGGTGGCTTAAAAAAACATTGTGAACTTGTTTTCTTGTTTGTTTTTATTTTTCAGAGAAATCTAAAACATACCATGCAAAGGTCGCCTCGAGGAGATTTTGTAGTGATTTTGGGAGCTTTAGGTTATTGTACTTATCATTAGTTACTCATTGTTACAGACCAAACATATTGCATAGCAGTTCACTATTTATTTTTTTGTATCTCGGCTATAATCACCTTTCATATTATAATTTGACAAACACATATAATACAAAACAAATATATTATACAAGTACACATAATTAGTAATACAATTGTTTTTTTTTTTTTTTTTTTTTTTTTTTTGGGTTGGCCCATAGTAAAAGTTGTTCATAAATATGAGTATAATGACCTGTCGGCTTAGTTCCACCGTTCCATATAACTCTATGTATTAAACATTTCAATCAGATTTCGAAAATATTTTTGCACAATTCCAACCCATTTAATATTTGATCTGCCTCCAATGACAGTTTTAAAAAGGGGGAAGACGCGTGACATCCAAACATTGTATCCAATAAATATGGCTCTGTTTCGGCTCGAGTCAGCGGCGACATTGACGCCTACACTGTAAACGTCAACTTCACGGCTCCATTAGACACTACACCAGACCATAGAAGTGACATTTAAAGAAAATTAAGTTAATTGTTTTTAAGTATTTTCGAGTGAAAAGTAATGCCGTGAAACTTGTTTTTTGTCTTCGAACTGTTGGTGCACCTTGTGAAAACGCAGGAAGTATTTTTTGCTGATTTATTTCACACAATTTTAACAAGTGATTCACGTGCTATCAAAACACCAGTTCGATTGTGACTGAAGTGGATTGTGCCCCGGAGCCTATATTTTGCGGTCCACGTCAAGAAGTTCGTCCCGTATCTTCCCCCTATTTACTTACATCAATGTCTGCCTCTATCTCTTTTTAGATTAAAATATTAAAATAAAAACAGTTTGGCCTGTTTTTGTTTTGATTAATTAATCCAACACAAGAAAAGCAGATCCGAAACATTTCAACAACATTTCCGCGTCAAAATATGAAACAAAACAGGAGTAAGACAAGGGTCTGTAAAGCGTTCCCTAATGGCTTCTACACGTTCTCAAGTATTCATTACGAAGACAATGGCCCTCGCAGTCGTTTCGTACACTAAATTAAATAAAAGATTATCCTCGGGAGTATTTCATAAGTTGAGGTCGGGCGGTAATGCTCTGTGATGTTAAGGTGGGGTTTCATTGCGTTGCGTATGATAATTCTGTAAATCTTTTCAGAGACCGAATGCGTATCAGTCGCTACACACACTGAATCCAGGGGGACGTTTTTTTAATACAAATTACTCCCACCGCTAGTTCCCCGCTTCTACTGCTGCTGCTTTTGGCATGTGGAAGCCTAGAACTTGAATGACAATAAAAACATTAAATACTTCGCGCCTATGTATTAATAATATATAATTTGAAGAACCATTCACATCTCAGAACAAGGAAGACTGACGCAAGATGGAGGTAATTATATACCTATACGTATCGTATGCTATGTAGAGGACCACAATAAGGCAATGATAATGGAAAATGCTTTCAACTACTTTTGAAGAGCAGTTATAGATTTAAGTTATCTGTTAAAAATGTGGCCGAAAATTTTAAATAAATAAATTGTGGTGACAAATAAATTTTAAACCTAGTTTTCATACACAATATAGGTAATAATTGTGAATGACTCATATTGTGTAGTCGTCATCACAATCATAATCAATCATTAATCTTATATATTGTGATATATTTTAGTATCATCTTCTCATGTTATGTAGTTTCTATCTCAAAAGCCTTTCTTTAGTAGCCTTTAGTATTTCCTGAAATCGTTGCAAAGCACGTTGAACGTAACATGTTATAAATAGCGTTATTATTAATAAATCACTGTTTCAAGCATTGAAAGTGCAGCTTAAAGAAGTCAGCAACTAAGGCACCATCGTTTTATTACTTTAGTTTCTGTTAATATTTAGTTTGTTTGTCGTCTTGTGTAATAACTACTTTTGCAGCCTGTTGCTTTTCTCTATGAAATAAGTTTACTGCGTATACATTGAAAATGAAACGGACTAGTCAAAAAACGTAAAAATGTCTGTCTACTTCAGTATCTTGGTAGTTTTGGTCCAGCGGTGGACGAACTCACAGTTTTGTCACAGTTCAGTATTCTCAGTTTTGTCTCAGTTTTAATTTTAAGACACAAGGGCAGACTGAGAACACCTGCTCACACACTTGCAAGATCCACTAAATCAGTGTATATACGTGGCGCTATTATATACAACCATCTGCCCGGGAACATGAAAGATGCAGCTTCCAACAACATAATTAAGGCCAGATTAAGACAACCATTGATCGGTAAAGCATATTACTCTGTCAAAGAGTATATTAATGACAAATTATAATTATATATATAAGTACCTAGATGTACCTTATAACTTACTGACGTGTAAATTTTAAAATTTATGATTAAATAATCTATATCTGTATACTATTCTGAAGTAGCTTTTTGGGCCTATAATCATAGATTCAGTATGATATACTGAATCTATGCCTATAATAGATAATATTCTTCTGAAACTAACTTCGGCAACATTTCTGACTGAAGTTATTAAATTAAAAACACTTGAAACAAAAGAGCCTAACATGATTTACCTATTTCTAAAGGTAACTTTGTCCTTCGGACGAAGACTTCTATAAATTAGGGACAAATTGCCACGAGGGACTTTTCAGATGACATCCCGAGCAGACTATAAAATAGGGGACTTTGAGGCCATCAAAGAGATATTTACTTTGTATAGTGTGAAGGGTTGTTGCATTTTATGCGCTACTTACAATATGACTAAATTTTAGGCTTTGATTATTAGGTTTTAGGTGGTTGTGACGGTGGCCCAGTTTTTTTTTTTTTTTTTTTAATTTGTGTTTGTTCTGTATCTGGGTGTTAATATTAATTTAAGTGTATTAAAAAT
Organism: Agriopis aurantiaria; assembly: GCA_914767915.1. NCBI lineage: Eukaryota > Metazoa > Arthropoda > Insecta > Lepidoptera > Geometridae > Agriopis > Agriopis aurantiaria. The sequence goes on along the minus strand of OU611982.1, from coordinate 16,739,514 downwards.
ATATATATAATGCATATATATCAGTCTCCGGCAGCCATAGTACAAGTTTTGTTTAGTTTGGGGTTAGATTCTGATGACCGTGTGTGCAAAAATGACCCGAATATTTATTCAGTACCAATGAAATTAAAGAGTGTTTTCAAGGATAATTACTATATTACTGCAGCGGACATCAAATATGTTATAAACAAGCGATGAAGTCAAAGATTTTCTTATGTCTATTCGTCAAAGGATGAATGAAGTGTGGGCCAAAGCATAGCTGAAGCTTGCATATGCCATAAATGTTTTTAAAATAATGCATTGACATTTATTTAAAAATAATATATTATTTATGAAATCTTTGTATATTATGCATAATTATTTATATTTAGGGTATCTTTTTCTAAGGTTATATTATGATTATTTACGGGATATTTACCGTGTTAAGGTTGTGGAATGAGCTCCCGATATATCGGCGCAGTTACATGCACCATGTTCACGGGAAGACTGAAGAATGCGGGTGGTTGTTCGAACAGTTAAAAAGCTAGGTGCAGACAAAACGATATACCCAAACTATCTATCTTTTTCTAATTATTTCCTTTGTGAGGATTTTGGCGTCGCAATTCTTGTGCATTTGTCAGTGTCAAGTATAAGTTATTTTTAAATTTAATATTGTCAAATATTACTTTCAAGTACACAAATAAATAAAAAGAAATGCCTACATAAGTAACAAAATTTCGCAACCTATTTTTGATTTTAGTTTTGGCGAGTCTGATTTGAGTTAAAAAATACGGACCGAATTGAGATCCTTCCTCCTTTATTGAATCAATCCTTTATGAAATGATCCTTCAAGGCACTGAATTGTTACCGTAATTTAAAACAACACAAAAATTTTGAGATAGATAGATTTTATTTTATTTTATTTATTTTATTTTCATAGGAAAACTTACAGCTAGGTACAAAATTAAGTAAATAAATAAAGCTAGAAGGCCAGTTACAAGTTTTCACAAATAATAGAGGAGATAAATAACACTGTAGAAAACGGAACAACAACAGAAGTAAATATAACGGAAGTAACAAAATATAACAGAAGTAAAGATAATTATACTGTCATTATAATTTCGCAGAAGAGCTAAAGCATATCAAGCAATTAAGAAACGCCGTGCTATTCAGTCTATCAATTTACCAAAAGCCAATTTACTACTTCAACTATTTAACGACTTAATTTCAAATTATGGTATGTAACACCATCAAAGGTAATTCGTCAACTAGTAGACTGATGAAGCTTTCACACGCACGGTGACATCGCAATTAGTGCTGAATTGAATCGCTATCGTGACTACCAATTGCTAACAAAATGTGATAACTTTGCTCTACTTTTAGTGTACCTATATTTTCGTCATTCATAGATGGTTCAACACTATCATATTATTTCGTAACTAATTGCTGGGTATATCTATAATTATACTTTTAATGTAGGTATACTCTCTCCCTTGCTATGCCATTTCGGAGCTGAAAACTCCTGAGGGTCGTGACCACCACCTTCCATCAATCGTTCTCTGATGATATATTTCCATCGTCTTCTATCCTCAGCAACATGGAGTGCGTCGTAAACTGAGGTGTCGAGAGTGGTGCGAATCTGATAGGACCAATATATTGGGCTGCGAACTCGTGATCTTTCGCCGTTGACTTTCCCTGTCACCATCAACTTTTCCAGGTTGTCGCCTTGTTTCCTAGCAATGTGGCCAAAGTACTCGAGGACACGTTTGAGACAGATGGTAGAGTCTTGTCGTGACCTTGAGTTGGTGTAGTATACGATAGATACGTTGGACCGGTGTGCTGTACATGGTATTCGAATCATTCTCCTCCAGCACCATATCTCAAAAGCATCGATGCGTCCTCGATCCGCTGCTTTCAAAGTCCATGTTTCAGCTCCATAAAAAAAAAAATGTACGGACTTGTCTCATTTGAGTTTTCAACTTTATTCCTCACATCACTATCACCATAGATAAATATATCATAGATAAGTATATCACACACATTACTATTAGTACTCCTAATACACAGACCTACATCCAAGTAGACGACACAAGTCGACTTACCTTGCATGTCATGTTGTATGCAAATAAATGATCTTTATCTTTTATCTTTATGTCATATTTCCAATACAACTGCGATAAATTGTCATAGTTGAGTCCGGCCAACCAGTCTGCTCAATCGGTGCCGCCATAATACGTGTCAGTTTGAAACGAAAATGGGTAATTGTGTAATACTGACTTGTAAAAATACCACAAAAAAAGCTATTGAACGAACAACCGATGATTTATGGAACGCAATGTATGTATAATTTTAGATAAGGTAAGGCTCAAATAATAAAAACGCTCATTATGAATACTACAAGCTTTTTATTGAAAAATATATTTTTCAAACCAAGCTTATGATATTTTTTCAAGCCAAATTTCAGCTCAACGAACACTGGAAATTGAGTCAAATTTTACTTGCAAGATTTGATTACAGACTACGTGAAACTAAATAAATACGCAAAACTACTACTAGGTGCTTCTAGTATCTAGTATACAATAATATATCTGAAGTTTAAAATTTGTGAGTCCTGAAAAGACACAGATTGCTAAAATGAAAAGTCTATTAAGAAAATCTTGTTTTAAAATTATCGTTCATATTTCGGGTAAACCAGAATGGCCGTGTTTTAAACAGCTGTTGCAATATTAACCGGGCATTTAAGCGGGTTCGTAATTAATTTGAGTAAATGTGAGGCAATCTTTTTAGCAGAGATTCTCTTTTTAATGGCAACATTTTCAGGATTTAGAGAAAAAATGGGTATTTGATTAAACATGTAAGAAATATGTAGTACTTTTTGCTTTATTTTTCTTTTAAGTTTTGGCTTCAGTTATCTTGTTTATTTAGCTAGTGTCAAGTTATATAATTTTTATTTATTCAATAATTTCATGGTTTAATACCTATTGACAAACGAGTCAAAGTCTAGGTAAAAAGTCTAAGTCAAGTCTTAGTTATGCCCGAGTAAAGTGACTACTTGAAGCTAAACTTACAATAATTCGCAATCAAATACGACGTTGTCTTACCAGTAAGATTAATGTGGAACTTCCAATACATTTTCTCGGATCTGATTTAATAAATTGCTACCTATTCTTCTATTATAATCTTGCTCTCGAACAGACATTGCACATTCTATAACGACATTGTAAGATTACAGGCATGCGCGAGGAGACTACGATAAAATACTTTTACTACGTAGTCGTATTGTTTGTGTAGGTATGTCGGAGCTTCTGCCGCTAAGTGTGTGCTGCGTTTGAACGCTGACTGTTTTTATTTGCCAGCTAGTATACTGGAATAGTGGTATTAAAGTAGATATGTGAAGATGACTATGGAAAAAATATCCGTTCAATAAAATTTATGCTTTGTTTTCAACTGTCATCAAAAAAAGTTGTATGTTTGTCGACTATCTTTGCCGGTTGATGACCGATGTAAATGATAAGTTTTAATGAATAGGATATTATCACGAGGGTAGTCCCTTTGATTTAAAGACAATATTTTGACTTTGGTAATATTATAACCCTGGCCTATATACCACACCCCTTAAACTGGTTATTATCATTTCGTGACATTGTCTGTTGATTTTAAGTATTTTAAAAAAGAGTTGTTTTGGAGTAAAATCTGATAAACTCAAGTGCATTCTCGGTGGCTAGTCTTTTTGTGTGTATCGTTTCGAGCATGGTAGGCAGGCTAGAATATATGCCATTGACAGACTGGTTGGCAGCATCGCAGTCTGAATACTCCCGATTCGAGATACCCCATTGACCATATATTAGGTAACCTCTTGAGAGATCCGTCCAATGAGTCCGAAAAATGGAAATCCGACAAAAATCACACATGTCGCACGTATTGTTTATGAGTCAAGTGGCGCTAGGTAGGACACGTGGCTATGCGTAGTGACGGTAGGTGGAGTAAAGCCCTGATATAGTGATTACTGATAGCGAAAAAGCGTTCCGCTGGCAGACATGCCAGCCCGACGGTCGACGACATCAGAACCATCGCAAGTCATCCATAAAGACCGAAACCGGAATTAATGGCAAAAGAGAGAGGAGGCCTATATACCTTGCAGTGGATACAGACTGATCCACCCTGATTCATCAATACAAGGTGATCTAGTCAGATCTCAGATCAGAGAGACAAGGGAACGCATCAAGCCTAAATCAGCCTTGATGTTTTTAGTCGAACTCACTCTGCAGACGACTTTCTCGCTCTTTTTGCATGTGAACTATTAGTGGTGTAGCTGCAAGTTTATTAGTATGCGTGGAAAATCAGTAAGTAAGTTGTAGAAACAGATTTAAGAGGTTTAGTAAAAAAAAACGGATATAATTCAACACGAACGATAATTGTACCAAGGCATATCACCCTACCCTTAAACCTGTTTTAAGCATCCTGACTGAATTATCAACTCGCCTCATACCAACGGTCCTAAATATTCCACCCCATCCGTCACTCTGCTGTCACTTGACATTATACAGCTTCTGTAACAGAATTTTCTGAAAACTGTTGTCGAGTGATAAATATTCATAGTTTGTAGTAACAGGAGATGATACTATGCACTATGCAGTTATTATAATGGATCGTGTCATTATTTTTTAACCGACTTCAAGAGGAGGTTATCAATTCGACTGTATGTTTTTTTTTTGTTATCCACCTTTTTACAGTACGGAATTGTAATAATAATCATAAATAACTAGCTGCACCTCTGGGCCTAGAGGATCACACAGTACCTGAAAACGGACGAAGGAGCCAAGGCAGGCCTAGAAAACGCTGGCGCGATGACCTCGACACGTTCCAGATACAGTGCTCAAGGTACAAGGTCTGGAAAGAAATGGGGGAGAACTTTGCCCAGGAGTGGGACAGTACACGTTAATTAAAAAAAAAAAAAAAACTGGCTTTACCCCGCGGTTTCACCCGCGAGTTAAAATCATTTAACTTTCTGCGCAATTTTCATAATTTTTCTTTCTGTAAAATCTTTCCAAAAGTAAGAGAAAGCTTTAAAAAAATATTAATGAAACCGGCTTCGGGCTTAGTCGTTCTAATTTGAGTAGCTATGTTGGTGACTGTGTGGTGTTGCAGTTCATTGGTGAAATCTATGTTCCAGATTTCATCGCGCATAGAAACTCCGAGCATAGCTCTCTCACATTGCCCGTTGTACAACTATGAGTTTTTCCTAACCACGTCTCAGTACCATATTATGTCATCACTGCCAACACACATTGGTTAAATACCCTTGTTTTTAGGCACTGTGGTATTTTTGACCAGAAGATGTCACGCATTCAAATGTACACAATCAGAATACGCCTAAATAGGTGTTGTAAGCATCCAAAGTGGTCAATAAAATGTATCTTACCAATTACGAGGCCTAAATTGGGCAGATTATAATTTAATTATTTAAAACTATTAAATTCTACTAAAACAAATCACCCGTTCAAAATTAAACACAACAAAATAAATATTGTTCGTGACAAAAGATGATCATGAAAATTAATTCAAGCGTTAGCGCGGCGATTGCGGTTATCCCTCAAATGTCCCTCGATAAAGGAATTTTCATTACTCAACTCAGAAGCATCGAAACCATAACTCAGTGGAGAAGTAAAAAAAAAAAGTGTTACATTGAATATTTTTCATGGTGATAGGACAGGCACTTTCCAGAGCTCGGCTGGCTCCTCTGGTATTTTATAAAGAAATATCGGAAAATTCTATTTTGGACTTCATTTTCATTATTTTTTATTTTATTTGTGACATTATTTTACTCATTTATGAATTAAAAATTATTTTGTCTAGTAAATTTCCTAATTTCCTAATAAAATATGTAAGCATCTTTGTGTGAAACAATTTACTATTCAAATTTATCTGTTGAATAATACTTAAAAACCAAATTAATTGAAGATCGTTTATACTATCTATAAGCAACGAATTATATTTTTGCACTTGACCTTAAAAAAGCAAAAAAGATAAGAAAATGTAAGTAAGTGCAAATTAGTTTGTCCTCCTCAAATTTGCTCTAGTCCCACACCAATCAAATTTCTTACCGCTCTCATTTCGTGCCCATCTTGCTCCTATCCAGTTCCTATTGATGGAGTACCAGCGTTAGTGTAGGGCCTGGTTGGGCGACCGCCAAGGGCGTCAGATAAAAAGGGGCGCCACAGGCACCTATAAAGGGGTGCTGCAGGCGCCGGTAGTGCTATAACCGGCACTGCCGACATCCCGTAATGGTGATGTAATGACTTTAAAAAACACAGAATTTTCAGGACTACTTTCCAACCCACGATTTTGCGCTGCAATATTCATTAGTGACAAATCACTGATGTCAAAACAGAAATAAGTCTTACAAAATCGACTTTTTATTTAACTGTGTCCTTGGCGTGTTAAAGGATTTGATTATACAAAGGATCTGACGTTTTTAATTAAACTCTGCATCGTAGATTCTACTTCAATGTTATCATTTTAAATACAGTAATTTAAAGTGAGTTATAAATGATATGAGAAACCTTACCATTCTATGGCTAGGTTTTTTTTTTGTGCCTCTGTAAGAAAGGTACCCTTAAAAACCATTGTTTTACGCATAACCACTTAATAAGTCATATTTTTTTTTATAAACTACACACTAACAAAGTGGTTTTTTTTTTGCGTTGATTTCTGAATTTTACATTATTCACACTAATATTATCAACAAAAAAAATTATGTGTAAGTGTTTTGTTCGCACTCACTTCCGTTACGGCTGAACGGATTTAGATGAAATTTAGTAGTTTGAGGTAGCTCATACCCATAATTACCATAACAGCTAAATAATATTCTATAATAACAGCTAAACTTATCCCGAAAACAATACGGTATACCTGCAGGAGGGTAGGGGGTGAGACCGCGGGGCGCTCCTAGTATACATAATAATTATAATGGTGTAATATAAATACACAAAAAAGGATATTTAGTTATAAACAGATAGTTAAAAAAACGATGGACTAATTAGTATTTAAGTTTAATTTATGTCTTGTTGTATTAAGTCTAAGAGAAAAAATAATTAAAAAATATTTATATTTTTTAATAATCAGCAAATAAAGGCCTGGACGATTTAGTCCATGGTGAAAATGTATTTATAAAAATAACAAAAATATAAATACGCATTGTAAATTTTTGGAAATCGCATACTATGCGTTTTACGCGATCTTTTTTATCTCACAACACAACAGCAGTGAGAATAATGAACTCGCCTTCTGCGAGTTACTATGGGGTTCTTCAAAAGGGCTATTACCCGCGCGGGTCGCCCGTATGGACTCCCGAAGCGGAGACATACGTGAGGCGCTACAACATCGTTTCACAGCGATGCGGATTGTGCGGATTATTCCTAACGGGACTAGCGTAGAGTGCTTTACATGAAAGAAGTCCCGCAGACGCGGCGCTGTCATCGCGTATCAATCACTATCAGTATCATTTCTCGAGTAGAACTTTAACAACTTTTGGCATCGTACACGACTCTTTAACGATGGAAAATTAATAAAAATCTCACTAGCGTCCAAACACAGTAACAACACCTGACAACTACAACATGGAAATTTATTTCCGCTGTTTGCCGTGGGACTTCTTTCATGAAAAGGACTCTAGATCCCGTTTCCCGTAGACAAATCGGCGCACGGCTGTGAAACCCGCGTAAAGGTCGACAACGTATCTACGTGCCCCTGGTGTTACAGGTAGAGGCGTCGTTAATCGCTTACTATCAGGGACCCCGATAGCTTGTATGCCATCTATGACATAAAAAGACAGGTAATTCAAGTACCGTTTTTGACTGGAGGCACGGAATCTTATGGACCGATTTATTATTCACGAAATACTTACTTAATAGCAAGAGAGCTCGAAAAGATCCAGGGAATGTAATTACGCCACATGCCCGTGTTTCGCGCATATTTCACTCAATTAGTTACTCATAACGCGCTTCAGAAATTACCGAACCATTGATAAATTACCCTCGAGGCAACTACGGAGCAAAATAGACTTTATAACAACGTGCCTTCGAACCAAAATAGAATGTTTTGAAATAATTGGGGTAGCTTACAGGTGTAATTGTACCTATAGTTAAAAAACTTATCTATGTTAAGTGAGGGCGCCAACATCGTATTATCTAAGAAACTTGAGTCAAAAAATCTTGTTGCCTCATTTGGCCACCTACCCCACTGGTAAGTTAGTTCGTAGTTTCGCCTCAAGAGATCGTGCGATATTTTAAAAGAGATTGATGGTACAATTTTATTGCAGTTGGAGAATATTGAAATATGTAATGCTATTTTGGTTTATTTTAAGCATTTAGGCATGTAGCCTAAAGCGATGGTTGCCGAGCGGTAGCATATGCGCTTCATCAGCCCTGCACCAATCGCTTTTATTTAAGACCCAAATAAATTATGTGCAGTTTCAATGCCATCGCTCAAAACGAGTAAAGAAATACATCGTGAGGAAACCGATAATGTCAATTTTTTGTCTGATATGTGGATGTCCCCTAAAACTTAAGTATCACTATAATAGTGTAAATGCGGAAGTTTGTATTTATTCAAAACAACTATTAAAAAAAAAAAATTACTTAGTAGCAATTAAATGGTTTTGACTGAGGTTATAGTACCGAATTAATACACTTTTTATCCAGGAAAATTTAAGTCTTTCTGATTAGTGGCTAAAATTGAATAGTTTAGTTAATATTATTTTCATGTTTCCTATCAATGTCAGACCTATTACACTGGCTAAGCATACTACCTTGAGCCCTCTGCACTTTTACAATTAATGTAACGAGTGCAAAAGTGACAGAGATATTCTGTAATGCCCGTTGACCATGCGAATTAGCTTGCAAGTACAAGTATCAAGTACCTACTACGCATCGTTTGCAACGAGCTACAACACTTTTTGCTTAGTGCAACTGGCAGTGGAAGTTCTTAGTGGCACTCGAGCTGGTCCTTGGGCAAGTAAAGCTTCGTTTCCCGCCCTACTCACTCGATGCTCACTAAACATCGATCGTCTCGTTCGAACACTCGCACGAGTACGTACTCATGTGCAAGTTGAGCGCGTTGCCACGCGAGTGGCTATTTACGTTTAAACGCCTAGTACTTGTAATTGCTACTTATACATGCAAGCTACTTCGCATGATTTGCAACTTTTGCGTACAGTATTTCCAATAGATTTAACCCTGTACGCGCACTTCAAGCACCTGTAGGTAATTAAAGAACTTGGTACGCTTCGCTTTGCGTGCTAATATTACCTTAATTGCAACGCAGCGAGAGTCTATATTTGCTTGAAAGTCGTGTCAGAGTCTTCTGTACTTGTACTTATTATTATTTATTTTGTGCTAATAGGAAACTCAGTGGCGAGAGCTCAACTCAGCTCAACTTTCTCAGAACGGGAATCAATCTGCGCTAATATTATAATGGAAAAGTTAGTCCGTTGCAGGAGAAAACTACGAAGTAAATTGTTGCCATTGCAGTTTGCTGTTTTACGCTCCATCGGCTAAGAAATGATTCTGATCTGAAATTGATAAGTTTCTCAATTTTTTATACCTATTATTACAATTATAATAATTAAAGCAGTTGGCATACATTTTAAGTTGCTTAAGGCAATCCTGAATTCCTTAGATTAGTAAACATAACATAACATCATCAGCCAAAAGACGTCCACTGAACCCTCGCCTCGCCCTTTAACCTCCACACTGAACGACAGCCTGTCTTTTGCATCTACTGGATGCCGGCAACTCTCACAATGTCGTCGGTCTACCTAGTGGGAGGCCTACTTACACTACGTCTTCCGGTTCGTGGTCTCCACTCCAGAACCTTTGTTCCCCTTCCCCATATAGGTACTTTATGTAAATCTAATTGGACAAATTGAGCATTTGTACGGATGGCAATGGTTTTTTATATTCAATTAGACATTATTGATGGCCCGTTGGTCCAGTTGGTAGTGAACCTACCTTCTGAGCTTGAGGGCGTGGGTTTGATTCCCACCTAGGACAAACATTTATGTGATGAACATTTATGTTTGTTCTATATCTGGTTGTTAATATATATTTGAGTATGTATTTAAAGCTATATATGTATGTATATCAGTCTCTGGCAGCCATATCACAAGCTTTGCTTAGTTTGGGGTCAGATGACCGTGTGTGCAAAAATGTCCCGAATATTTATTTATTTTAATTATATTATATCTTCAAAAATGTTGAAATGCACGATTGAGATAAGTATGCATGAAGTAAGTATAAACACTCTTAAGTAACCAAAAATACATTAAAATGAAGACATCCTGACAAGCAGTATCTTACTTTTATTAACTCCAGTGAGTAATAATCTCTGCAAGAAATCGCGTCGAGGATCCGTCAAAGGAAATTACATTGAGAATATTGAAACCGCCAAATCCAAATGTCCTCATTATAATTGAATCGAGAAAACCCAGGAAATTATTCAGATATCTTGTAACTGAAGTTTTCTCCAAGACTCTTTGGATCAGTCTCAACATTCTTTTTGTATTCTTGACTGCTAGTCTGTGGAATGCGCTGCCTGAATGGGTGTTCCCCGATGGTTACAATCTGGGTGTCTTCAAATCACGAGTGAATCGGTTCCTTCTAGTCAAGCGTGCTCCAACGTAGACCGCATCATCGCTTAACATCAGGCTGATGGTGGTCAAGCGCAAGCTTATTAATTATAAAAAAAAAAAAAAAAGTGACTTAGCACGGTCAAGCTAATTAGGTACATTAGTATCTCACAAATTAATAACCACAGTAATCTTTCCTGACCAGCTACAAAAAAGGATCAGAGTAGCCCAAGCCACTTCCGGCACGAACGGTCTAAGTGAAGCCTAGGAGCAAAGACAAAGCACCACAAATTAATAAAACGAATCTCACAAAGATAAACGAGACGTCCCCCATATATTCCGACGTCATACCATGAAACGCTTGTCATATGGAATCCCTCACATTTGTTAAGTGAAATAAGCGGAAATGTAGGGAAAATGATGACGGGAGGCTCTCACGCGAGTACGTGGAATGAATGACAGTAATAGATCTTAAGATCTTACATACATCTCGATAAATGCTTACCTACTTTGTTTGAATTGATTGGCTACATAAGTACTTTTCAGATGACCGTGTGTGAAAAAATGTCCTGAATATATTTTTTTTATTTTTTTTATTTATTAATAGGTTTTTTTAATAACAATAATATATTTTATTTTGATAAACATTTTGTGGATACAGTTTTTATAATGTGTCGTACTCCGGACAAGGAAACCTGATTCCCGGAGCCGATTTCTTCCCGCGGTAGGTAGGGCAATTCCAAAATACGAAATCAAAAACAATTTAAATATACCAAAACCATCCAGTTACATATTTATGAAAAATACGAAGTACCCTTCGTACTTATAGTACTTATGTATTTTTCATAAAAATTTTATGTTATGTAGTTGTCATGAATATCCCGTAAATAATCATATAACTTTGGTGAACAACCGTGATAGTTTAAAACAGTGTTTTATTGTTTACAGTTATTTCGTATGAATAGAGATCGCAGAGATGAAGTACTGATTATTTTGTTTCTGTGACCTCGTGGCTGCATGTGAAAGTATCGTAGGACGTATGCATGAAAAAATACATTATTCAAGAACCTGAAAATTTAAGGCTGAGAGAAAAATTATACAACAGAGCAAGCATTTTACGATTGCAAAAATATAACTGAATTAGAAACCTACGAAACGTTTGAATATAAAAATTTATACATAAAGAAAAAACAGGCAGATACAGTCAAACTTATATATTGTGAAGATAGTTAAGTTAATTACCTCAGATCAGACAAACATGGGAGAAATGCTTCAGTAAAATTATCGTAATCGTATTATTGTATCGTAATTATCGTTTGTGTACAAATATCTATCGTCGTTTAAATATCTTAGTGTTTCACCCATTTTTAAGGTTCCGTACCCAAAGGGTGAAAACGGGACCCTATTATTAAGCCTACGATGTCTGTCCGTCTGTCCGTCTGTCCTACCTATTAACGTCTGTATCTTTCGAACCGAAATAGATAGCCAGTTGAAACTTTCACAGAATATGTAAATACGACAAAATAAATAAAAAAGAATAAAATAAAAAAGGTTAAAACGAATGGGGGTTCCCATACAACAAATTTAATGTACATTTTTAACGTATTTTTGTATTAGCTCTAATATAAAAACGGTAACGCGTACAAGCGTCAAACTTGGCATGATTATAGTACACACTCTAAAGTATAACAACAAATAAATAATGGCCAAGTACGAGCCAGTGACAAATTTCTGTTCCGATAGCATATTCTGCAATGCAAGACCTTATAGGTACCTACTTACAAACTGCAATAAATGTTGGAATTTGAATCTACTACAGAATCCGAGTAGAGCACAAAAATACAATTTCTGTTTAGTCTTCTCTCATAAACACTCGAGGACTCCAGTCCATCTATCGAGGGAGCAATTTATTCGTCTATTATTCGGGTTAATATCATCAGACCTCTAGATGAGGCGGCTTTGTTCTCATCGCTTTTGTTCCGCGTGTCTGAATCATTATTATAAAGAGGTAGAACATTCCACGGAAAAATTGCTTACATACTCGTACGTACTGACCACAGAATAATAATTGTCCATATTACCTTATACGTAGAGCTTTGGTGGTTTAATTAGGTACTGTTGTTCGTCTTGAAAGTGACCACTATGTCTCGTATGTCGTAGAACTTACATTTCGTATGCAACGAAAAAAAGGATATTGTCATCGAAGTCGAAAGAGGGTGCTATCGCTACCAAAGAGGTTGCTTCAAAGAGGTATAGGTATAACGCGGGTATAGCCGCGAATGAAAAATTATTGATTGTTCTTACCTATGTCAAATCTGTCTTTGAAATATTTAAAACAATGTATATTTTTTTATCATGACCAGAATATTACTATAAGTGATCACTTGTATAGGTACCTACTTGTACCTACCTTTTCTATTTACTTTTGTTTTGTCTTAAAATGTTGACTATAAACAACAAACAATGTTGTATAACAAATATCTGAGCACCTGTCAAAAATGCCTTATTAGCTGAACTAGTACTAATATGTATTCTGTGGCTAAACTTAAAAATACCGATTCTATGAAAGTCATAACTAAGTATAGGTACAAAAGTACCGTTCTTTCTCGATCGTCAAATTCGACAAAATGCCATAGAATCGATCATAGCGAGGACTAATCAAATGGAATTTTTCGAATTTGACGACCTCAACTGTCAAATTTGACGATCGATAAAGAACGGTTTATGACTAATTGCATTGATATTTTTAAGTTTAGCTACATAACACATATAAGTACAAGTTTAACTATGTATCGTTCTTTCATCATCAGCCGGAAGACGTCCACTGCTGAACATAGGCCTCCCCCTTTAACCTCCACACTGAACGACAGCCTGCCTTTTGCATCCACTGGATGCCCGCAACTCTCACAATGTCGTCGGTCCATCTAGTGGGAGGCCTCCCTACGCTGCGTCTTCCGGTTCGTGGTCTCCACTCCAGAACCTTTCTTCCCCATCGGTTATCGGTTCTTCGAGCAATGTGGCCTGCCCATTGCCACTTCAACTTGCAAATTTTAACAGCTATGTCGGTAACTCTGGTTCTTTGGCGAATATCCACGTTTCGGATCTTATCGCGCAAGTATCGTTCTTTATCGATCGTGAAATGTCCCTTTTTGAGTAACCTGGCGTGAAAACTATCGTAAAATTTTAATTTGCCCTTGAGCTTAAAAAATTGCGATGCGCCTTTTTTCCTGATTTCGAATAATAATTAAACTCAATTTTGAAAAAAAAAATGTTTGATGAGCCTTTTTTGCTACGATAAACGGTCGTGACGGTATAATAGGAACCACGTCTACGAAATGATAAAAAAATCCCAAAATAACGTCTAGGACTTTTTGTTTCAGGTAAATCTCGGCATTTATTTAAGAGCTGCCAGTAAGATCGAGGTAAGTTACCTACTTTTACATTATTTATTTAGATACAGGAAGGCAATTTTCATTAAAATAGCAAGGGCAAACTGATTTTGTTAATAAACAATCCGGTTGTTACAGAATGCTTGCAAGTTTTTTAATTTGCTCAGGATTAATTGAGGCATGACTTGATTAAGGAAATAAACATCCAAAATTCTGAGGAAATAATAAATGGCCAGCATTTTTCTTCAGCTAGGGTAAATTGGGTAGAAAGTTCAGTGAGCAATTTTAAGTTTTTTTGTTTAACGCCATCTATGAAGTGGTACTAGAATCAAATGCTGTGGAAAGATGTCGAAAAACTTTATTCTGATCAAAATCAGACTCATTGTTCACGTGTTCCATAGTAGTTAAATGCAAATGTTCTAGATGGCGCTGTAAACACATTTCACCCACAAGGTTCTCATTCAAGCCATTCTTACTAGATAGCGTTTCCGTGCATAATAAGTAAAGCTAGCTTTAATGTTCAGTAAGTACATAAAAACTGCACAGTTTTGTTTTAACAAACATTGTAAGAAAAGTAGGTACATTTGTACATTTTTAATTCACACGCAAAATCAGAAATTGTTTTATGTTCGTAGACTAAGATAGTTTTGTAAACCGTAGACCGACTTTTGCGCATGCGGAAATAAACTCCACCTCTAAGCACGCCCATCCTTATCTAACCCTCTTTTCTAAGTTTACCGATCTCCAGCTCGTTTCTGTTTGCCTGGTACTAAGGAGACATTTTCCGCTCTAATCGGGATTTCCAGAAATCCTATTTTAGCCGATAGCCACGAATTAGAACTTCGTTATCCACTTCCGCTTTTCTTTTTCCGCTTACCACGGGTTTCCATGGTGATAACGTTTTCTCCATATTCTGTGACGTTATGTTGTCCTAGTACTTTTCCCCGTAGCGGCGAAGCCTTCCGCTACGCCTCGTAGCTCGTAGCGGTGCTTTATTAACGCCAAAATAGCAAAACGAAAATGATTTTTACAACACATTTGCACAAAAAGTGCACTTACGAAGCCTGTATACATCGTTCAAAAGTTAAACATTACGGATCATACAACGGAGCGTGCGGTAATGAATTTTACCGCACGCTCCGTTGTATAGCACCGTGCGTGTACTTTACTGTATTTTTTTAATTTCCTTTTTTTTTTCTCGCAAATGTGTTGTAAAACATTGTATGGCACACGTGCGGATTGGTTATTACAAACTCGTGACTATGGTACATTCGTCTACTCGTTTGTAATAACCAACTTACCGCACTTGTATCATAAATAACTATTCTCAAATTCTGTATTTAATAAAGTTATATGATTATTTACGGGATATTTACCGTGGTAAGGTTGTGGAATGATCTCCCGATATTTCGGCGCAGTTACATGCACCATGTTCACGGGAAGACTGAAGAATGCGGGTGGTTGGAGAACAGTTAAAAAGTTAGGTGCAGACATAACGATCTACCCTCTTTCTTAGTATTTTGCTACGGTTATCACTGGAACTCGAACTCGAACCTAAGTCCCGACAAAACACACTCACTGTATCACTGCGTATAGTATTTTGAACACATTTTGAACGCGAATTTTCAATAAACAATAACGCGAATAATCATATAACTTTAGTGAACAACCGTGATAGTTTAAAACAGTGTTCTGTATTTAATGTCCTTTAATTGAAGAACCGGCTTTTAATAAATTGGCCGAGGCTTTACTGAAGTAATTAGTGACATTACTAAAGTAAACTTCTCCTCTGATAATCTTGTAGGTACGTAGTACGCACGTATTAGTAATATGGTAAGTACATACGATACTTCAATTTCCAAAAAAAATTACTATGCAAGCTTTGGCAACTACTCATCATTATGCTGGCCTCGGCTACTGTACAGCTCACATTTTTCATGGGCGGTCATAAATGCTTCTATTACCGACTACGGTAAATGTACTATTTGAATATGGCCAAGTACACTAAAAGTATGAAGACAAAACATTAAAAAAAAGCATTAATATCGAAAACCTTAGACAAGAACATACCAGCTAAAAAATATGAAAAATAAGGTCTTTGTTTCATTAAAAACCATCTCATTCAATACGATAGAGGTCACTGTACCTTTTCATTTTTATTATCATTTTCGGACTTTTTCACACGGGCAGCCTTTACAGCTCCCTGGGGTAAAATGGACTGGAGCCAATTCGGCCTGGAGCCCGTGGGGTCAGACAAACCCGAGGCCATTTTTCGTCCGATGTTTGACGGGATTATTTATACAAGGTAATAAGGAAAGGGTATGCTAAGCCGAAAGGGGTTCGTTATACTCGTTATTATGAACAACTTTCTTAAGGGACAAAACCAGAATTCGCGTAAAAAAAATATGCTGTTCCATACATTTTGTCGAGTGTCAATGACCGTTTTCTACGGAACAGCTGATGTTTTTTCGCGATTTCAGAGTATCCGTCTATCCGTGTATTTTCACAGAATATGTAATGTTACGGTGGATTAGCTAAGAAATAATAAAAAAACTCAAAAAGTCAAAACAAAAGGAGGGTGATCCCATACAACAAACGTATTTTTGTATTAGCTCTAATGTAAAAACGGTAATACGCACAAGCGTCAAACTAAGCATGATTATAGTACGCACCCTAAAGTATAACAACAAATAATAAATAATGGCCAAGTGCGAGTCGGCAACAAACTTCTGTTCATTACCAAGTTATAATTGGTAATTGGGTTATTTGGATGAACTCATTTTCTTCCTCCGAATCGTAATGCCATATTTTATAGACCGGTTTTGAGGTTCTATTATTATTTATTTACGAAGATAGACGAATATAGAAGCTTTATGATACAATTTAAAAAAAATGTGAAGGTTTTTAAAATAACTTTACAGTTATCGAAATAAAATATGCAATCTTTTTTTTACTCAACTATTATGAAAGCTTTATGATTGGACAAGTCTTGTAAAATCGCAAAAAACTTCAACACAAGTTTTCATGAACTCCTTACAATCTATGCTTCCCTAGTTCTTTTTTCCATGGCGATGAGGCTTCCCGCTAAGCCGCGAAATGAACTAAGGTAAGCCACAAATGGTTTTAGCGTAAAGGAACCCAGCGAAACAGCATAGATTTTTAATGTATAACAACCGACACCTGAAATAGTAAATTAAAGTGTCTATATAAGTATACATTTCTCAGTGGTAAGTAAATTAATATATAAAAATATATTGTCCAATATTTCGCAAGTGCAAAAAGATATTATACTTCTGTTTGGCAAAAAGCATAAGTTTTAATTTGTTTCACGTAAGTTCATATTGTTTTAATTCAGATTCTACTCTTATACCCTGAAAATACTACCAATTTTCCACCTCTTGCTACGTATTCTATCGTTTATGCTACCCTAGTACATTCCCCACAGCCATGACACCCTTTGCTACGCCGTGTAGCTCTGCAAGGTACCGTAGCACAACGCTACGAAACAGTCGTAGCGGATCGCTACGCCTGTTGCAAAATTTTGTTGACTCTATTTTAGTAAGCTACGCTCTACGATTTTTCCCACTGTCTTATAAATAGTTATCGTTTTTTTATCAACCTATATTATTGGTAGTGATTTGAAGTTAAAAGCTACTACCACGTTTAAATCTGTTTAGCCGTTACTCAAAATAACTATAATATTACTTAGTGTATCTAATCAGTTTACAGCTTTTTAATACCACCTCCTAGTAATTAACTTTTAAAGAAGGAACCTTACAAAATTTACGTCAAGTTAGTTTGTATTTCAAAAGGCAGACAAGAAGTCCAGCGGGTATTATAAACCAAAGCCAGTTAAAATTAGGAGAATCAAATTATCTCGATTTACGCTTATTTATATCTCAATAATGAGATTTGCTTTGACCCGACATAATATTGTCGAATATTAATATTATATTGACATTATTATTTTGGGTTATGTTGGGACCGTCCATTTTAGGCCTTCTCCATCCGTTCATATATGCATTGCAAGTTAAATAAACAATATTTTTTATATGATATAACTTCAAATTAACAACTTTCAGATTTATTCCTTAATATGTGCTGTAAGACCTTGTCTCTTGCCAAAATTAATGATTCTAGGTCAACGGGAAGTACCTTATAGGTTTTGATTCCCCTGTGAAATCGCAAAATATGCGACATAAACGTTCATATCTTTTGATTGCGTTGACTTAAAACTTTTATTTTGTACAGCCGAAAGAAAACGTAGAACCAAGTATTTAGTATACATTTCAACTTGATACCTTTACGCGTTCTTGAGAAAAAGGGTTTTGACAGAAGGACAGACAGACGGACAGACAGACGAACAGACAGACGGACAGACAGACGGACAGACAGATGGACAGACAGACGGACAGACAGGCGGACAGACGGACAGACAGTCAGACAGACAGACGGACAGACAGACTGACAACGAAGTGATCCTATAAGGTTTCCGTTTTTTCCTTTTGAGGTACGGAACCCTAAAAAGCAAAGAAATAACCATAATTACGAGGAAAATATACTTTAACCTGAGCACGACCATTTACCTGGTTAGCGAAATCACCACGGGAAACGTGATTCCCACACAAATTTACAGGAAACCCGGCTTTCCTGTTGCTTATCTTATATTGCATCTTAATTTTTTCGTAGGATAATAAGGATAAAGTGGGTCATTGATTTTATGTGTGGGTCATGAACTTACGAAAAAGTATTACCCGTCTCTGCTTACAATAAAGGAGTGGTATTATAATTAGGTATATAAATAGAATCATCAACATCGGACTGCTCATCAAAAGTTATGTTATCCATAAAAAAATACGCGTCTAAAAACGAAAGCGAACGCGGCGAAATTTCTTATTTTTTTGTCGGTAAAATGCGAAAACCTGTCTTACTGACTCATCACAAAATCTCAGAACTACTTGAACTACATATAATTATGTATATGAATAATTTTTGTTACAGACATTAGTAACAATAAATACGATGAATGTAAATAATGTTTCCATAGGAAATGTGCGTAATTTATCGAGCAAAAATCAGCTTATAAACAAACCTTCACTGCCAGCCTAATAAAATAAATTATAAGCGCCCCGTGGTTTCACATGCTTTCGTGCAGGAATCGTATTTCTTTTCGGGATAGTCAATGTACGACACAAAGGTCTTTTTTATTCCGACGCTGTTTTTGTAAATTAGTATCCTGAAATATACATAGCCCGTTGGTCCAGTTGGTAGTGAACCTGCCTTCTGAGCATGGGGGCGTGGGTTCGATTTCCTAGGACAAACATTTATGTGATGAACATTTGTGTTTGTTCTATATCTGGTTGTTAATATCTATTTATGTATGTATTTAAAACTATATATGTATGTATATCAGTCTCTGGCAGCCATAATACAAGCTTTGCTTAGTTTGGGGTCAAATGACCGTGTGTAAACTTTCAACCCCCTTCCACTCCCCCCCCCCCCTCAATTTGGCCAATTTTTTTCTTAGCTGGTCTCTACACCCCATATAGTAGTAGCTCAGATAAAGAATCTACCTAACAAATTCAGCTACGTAGGTCAAGTGGCTTTTGAGATTTCATGACGAGTCAATCAGTGATCGAATTAGTGAGTGGTAATTAACTTTTCTTCTGGTATTTTTTTTCTTGACAATTTATAGGTTTTTTTAATCGTAAAAAATATGAGAACACTAGTAAATCATGACTAAAACCGCGAGATAGTTTGATGAAATATTGCTTTTCTTTTCAAAATACAGAAAATGTTCATAATTCATTTCAATTCATAATTCATGTCCAATACACTTTGGTGTTAAAAATAGTAAGTGTCAGGATTTCTCAAGGGCATATAAATTGTTTTAGTGTAAGAATGATAATGTAGCAATTTGTTAGCGTTTTTCTATAAAATACTGAGAATACGTTGCGGTTGCCAAAATATTTTGGCTGCTGTTTTGGTAATACGCGACTGAATCACATTTGTTCAGATGGTGAATGTATTTGACCAATTTTGCTTTCGTACTTCGCTCATTTTTATTTTCTTGATAAATTTATTACGTATATACAGACCTTTTCCTTTCTATTCATTTATTAGTTACAAACTTAATACGTATCTATTTTATTAAAATAAATTTAGTTATGCCTACTATTTTGTCACATATTATGACGTAGTCTAAAGGCTAAAGTCTAGCTTGAGGCTAGCCAATCTATTATAATCACATTGGAGAGTAACCTAGTAGTAGTATGCTGGAAGACAAGTGCAGCCACTCATACTGTAGCAGCTAGGTAGCCTAATATTAGTTTCTACTCATTATGTATTTTACTAGCAAATAAAGGCATATTAATATTTATTACTAGCTGACCTTTTTTTCTGTAAGAACCTTCTACAGAGTAATAAAAAACTTATAAAGAAAAAGATGAATGAAATCGTTAAAGTCGTTCTCAAGTAATTATGGCGTGACCAAGGTAAATAGGGATTTATATTTATATAATATATTATATTATATAGAAAAAATGTTGCTAAAATATATTCTTTCATCCCGATTGTCAAAATAAAAATTACACTTATTAACTACAAAGAAATATCAAAAAATATTTTTTTCAGACAATGGCACTTTCAAATCATTTTAACAGACCAATAAACCATAAAGTTGGTTAATGTCCTCATTAATGTAGCAGTGAAGTTAATAGACCGATTCCATTGTCATAAATTTTTCAAAAATGTGTTGAAATTGTTCGAAATAAATTTATTTTTAGGTTTTGTTTCAGAATGTACTATTATATTTTTGTACTAGCTGACTTGACAGACGTTGTCCTGTCTTAGAACTGTCAAACACGCGAAGTTAAGTTGTCGTTAAGTTTTCTGAAATTTTCCAATTTTATGTGCAATTTTGTTTCCTTCAGAACCTTCTACAAAGTAAGAAAACATAAAAAAGAGATGAATAAAATCGGTAAAGTCGTTTTCAAGTTATGGCGTGACCAAGGGAAATGGGTATTAATTTTTATATATAGAGATTTATCATTTATTTCACAGATGTACATATTAGTTCGGGTAATAAATTAGCTTCACTACACGCACTGACACAATAGCTCTATAAAACAAAACAAAATATAAATTAAACTACGCCTAACCTTAACAAATAGGTAAGTAGGTAAGTACCTGCATTACATTTTATAATTTCACGTACAAGCATCTGTTAATCCTGTTAACATAATCTATTTACTTAAATCAATCTGTGATAAGTAACCCACCTACCACATTGTAAAAAAAATACATGCAATATAAAGTTACGTACAAATCGCACGAATTCGGCCGCAGTGCACACATTAAAATACCTTATTGCTCACCATCACATAAATTATGTGGAAGATAAAACTTTCGGTTATCTCACATTCACAATCCTTTATCATCCGGATACTTATTTCTATATCTATTTTACTCGAGCAGTGAAATGACAACACCACATTTTTCGTTCCGTTCGGTCCGACAGCTGTCAAACTCGTTATTGTGAAACGTAGCACAGTGTTTATTTAATAAATAAGCTCTTATTAGCTTAACCGGAACGTTAACAGGACATTCTGAAACAAAGGCAATCTAATAACGTTTTATTTATTCTCTAAACAATAGGTTAGAAATAATACTTAGAAGTATTTGGTATCTCGAATTCACAAGAATAGTTATCTGACAAGTTTAGCTCAAACATACTCGAGATTTATTTATAACTCATGAGATTTTCATACGCACCTCAGCGTGACGTGATTATGCGGTTTATTACTTTCACCATAAAAGCGCCATAAAGTTCTCCATGATATTGCCCATAGTACGCTGAGTCAAAATGGCACTGAGTAATACCCAATTTTGGTATTTCGTTGATAAATAAAATATTTATTGCAATAACGGTCCAATATTGCTGAACAATAAACAAAATGAGTATCTAGAAAAGTTAAGCTTTGAGGCTTTAGGTGGCTGAAAACTTTGATATTATGTAGGGCTAAGTGGGTACTTAATCTAAATTAACTTACATTACTTACATTAAAGTGATATGATTATGATGGAGTTTCTTTGCGCGATAGAATCCGAAACGTGGATATTCTCCAAAGAACCAGAGTCTCAGACATAGCTGTTAAAATTTGCAAGTTGAAGTGGCAATGGCTGGTCACATCGCTCGAAGAACCGATAACCGATAGGGAAGAAAGGTTCTTGAGTAGAGACCACGAACCAGAAGACGCAGCGTAGGTAGGCCTCCCACTAGATGGACCGACGACATTGTTAAAGTCGCTAGCATCCAGTGGATGCAAAAGGCAGGCAGTCGTCCAGTGTGGAGGTTAAAGGGGGAGGCCTATGTTCAGCAATGGACGTCTTCTAACTGATGATGATGATTATTAACGAGATATTTACCGAGATTAAGTTGTAGATGGACACTGCACCGAAATTTCAGGAGCTCCACCTGCAACCTAAATTCGGTTTAAGCATTTATTTGCTTTGACAACAGCAAAAATATTTTAAAAAGTTTAATGAAAATTCAAATATCCATAACGTGGTCTCTTTGTTATCCCTATTATTGTACAATAGAACGTAAATGTAGATCAATTCTGTATAAAAAATAATATGAAATAAATAAAAATAAAACGCAACGCTAACATCAATGAAATAACTGACAAAACAAAGACTAGCTGAAACTCAGGGACGTGAAGAAAAGGTTAAGAGCTTTACGCAAGTAAGCTCACTGGAGACAAACATTTAGTCCAACATAGTATTTCCTCAACACAATGAAACATAGGTACTAAGTCAAATAAACTCTCTTTTGTGTCTTATAGCTTTACTTCCCTTTCTTATTTATAGTCGACGTAACGAAAGGAGAGAAGTTTCAAAACGTGCCGTAAATACTAAAGAGGAAATGAATTGAACACGACACTAAGTAAATACTTCAATAGAGAAAACCTAATCATGAAATCACTTCGAAAACTTTTACATCTTTTTCACACGTAGTTAGATTTATAAATAAGGGTATCAAACACGCGTTTCCTTTTCACGAGCAAAGTTTAACTTATTTTAATACATCTTTCGTAAATCAAATCCCATAACTACTTTCAGCTACAGGACAAGTAGAATGTCGGCTCAGTACCACCTTATATAACATTGTGAATTTTCGTTTAAAACGTACCAAACGTTCTGTTTCTACGTTTCTAATCCGTACAGCCAAGGAATGGGACAATCTGCCGGCTTCCTTGTGTCCTGGGAGATATCTGTAAATCTCTCACTGTTCAAGCTGCGTCAAGTCCAGTCTTAGTAAATCTTTCACTGTTCAAGCTGTCCTCCTGTATAATGCGCTGTCTGCTTCTATCAGGTAAGCCAAATCTTCCTATTTCTAAGAATTTTGTCTACGATCTTAATCTGTATTTATAATGGTTACGTATGTATATATATGTATTATTCATAGAATGTATTGAAAGGAAGAAAAAGTAAGAAAACATTTATTTTGTGTACAACATCAACATTACAAAACAGACACAACAAAATAACAATAATACATGTTAAGTTGTCGCTGTAGTATTCAGTGCGACAAAAAATAGCAGTGCTCAGCGATAAGGCTACACATTTTTTGCAGCGCTGATTTTCTTTGTTTTATCACAACTTTTTTTTTAACACTTCCTACATCGATTTTATAAAAAACACGTGTTATTTGTTTTTTGCTTCCATTGACCTCAGTTCAACGTTAGTAGCTTCTACTCATACTTTATAGCCATTTTCCACATCTCTAATTCCCTCATACTTTCATAGAGCCCCTTAAGTCACACATGTAGCCATAATAAAACACGTAATCATACTTTCACTTAGATCTTTCAGCCTAACCCACATAAAGACTTTGACATAAAGAAATGCTACAAAATAGGGCGTTATGTCAACGATATAACGTGGCGTGAAATGTGGGATTGGACGTCTATCGGCTATTAAGGGCACTTATAGAATAGAATTCGATAGATATAATTGAGATCGAGTTCTTGAACTAGGTTCACAATTTTTGCGTGTTCAATAAAATCAGACTCCTAACTTGTGATCATACAAATCCATGACTCAGCTTTAAATATTTTTTTATATGTAGGAATGATAAAATTCTTGGTGACATATTAAGTTGAACCATGTACAAAAGTAGCGTATCTGAAATAACCGACCGATTCGAGTGATTACCACTTGGGCGCCTCCGATACCGCAAGAGAAATCGGGCGAAGAAAAATCTGTACGACCTCCAGATCGTCTCGTTGTAGGAAACTGCACAGGGCAGGAGAAGTTACATCCTGTAGTATAGAAGGCAAGACTCACTTTGGGTCGATGCGTAGTAAGTATAGACAAAATAAGGATGTCTGAGCATTGATACAAATTAGAAAACTATTGCACTGTTTCAAAATATGATTACAGACAGAAATAATAGATTATCCGCCTGCTTCTTTAGTTATTCTTCCACACTGATTCAGGAGACACTCATAGAAAGTAAAAAGTATGGTTCAGCAGTCAGCACTAAGGGTGCAAACAGACGATGCGAACAATTTCTTTTGAGGGTGCGCCCGTTTGGCCGCCCGCCACGTTCTCACGTACGTTCATGGCAAATGCGAATTCTATTTCCAAGTCAACAATATTTAAATTCCTCTGCATTGCATATAACGTAGTTAGCAAATAAAAACAGCATATTTCGCTACAACAGCGTGTTCTTTAGCCACGTGCACGCGGTCGCCGCTCGAAGATCATCTAGCAAACGCGTTGGGTCGAAAACAACATCGTATCAAATAAACACGCCCTAAGGCTTCATCTACTATTACAGCTCCAACACATTTGTTTATGTTCTATTGCACCAATTGGACTATTTAGTTCAATCGTTACATTGGAAATCCGTTTCCGTTATGAAAATTATAGTCTATGGAGTGACCTTATAATTACCTTATAAAAAGATATTTAATTTTTGTGTTGTGACACAAGGGTGTAGAAATCGAGTGGGCGATGTAAATCGCGACATATCCATTCCAAGTTATGTTAAAAAAAAAATTAAACCCAAAAATCCCTAAAATCCGTGAATAAAAATTTGAATTCTAACAATAAGGTGTTATGGCCTCTAAATCGTGGTTGTCTATGTAAGCATTATGTTGGCTCCAGTGTTTGATAGGAGAATAAAAATTTCATAGCTTTTAAATCAAAGAACGGGTGCTCTAGCTATTTTATGTGTGGACTTTACGGTTTGGCAATAAAGGTTATATTGCGATGTCTTTTCTATTTTATTCAAAGTTTCAGAATAAAAATTTCGCCAGACTAAAAAGAGGTCTTGCTGCAAAGTCAAACAAATCATTCAAGAGAATCACAAACATATTTAAATCAAACTAAAGGCCTAGAAACTTTTTTTTTGAAACATGAACATATTTTGCCTTAAAGTCGAGTTAGTACCGAAAAATGTGTGTCAAAAACTGAAGGGGTGAGGTAAACACGTATTGCACACACTACAAACGCACACTTCAATATTGAGCGGCACACAATTGCAAACGAGGTGATCAAATGGACGACCAAGAGGTGTACTGGACCATACACGATACTCAATAGAACCCAATATCCTGCCAGAATTAAAGGTCTATGATTTAAAAAAAAAATCGGCCGTACGAAAGTGACAGTGTGTGCTCCGACTGCCCCGGTGTCAGAGAGCCGTGAGGGGCCGCAAATGCAAGTGGATATTTACGAGGTCAACTACCCACTAAAAAACTATTACGATGTTAAATAATTGATACCAATGTTTGCAATCTTTAAGTACCTTAGTTAAGTAAAACATGTATTTTCTCACCTAAGTGAATTAATGTTATTCTTTGAGAATTAAAATAATAACACACATCCATTATTTTTTCCATATAAAAAATCTATTATTTTTCTGGACATTTTATCATGAAAATAAAATATTCTACATGAACATTTAAAAAAAAACTAAGCCTCAAAACGCAATGAGATTACATCAAAAAGAATATGATAACACCACAACAGTGAATTTACCACATTGGCAGACATGACAATCTTGATAAATCTGCTTACAAAACTACATTCGATATATTTCAATTTGGCTCTCCGAATCCGTACGACCACACAATATCCTGTTCAATCATCGCTGACCGCTAAAACACAGAGCTCTACTATTTTCGAATAGTTTCATCTGGAATTTGGGCTCAATTTTGAAACTAAATTATAACCAAGCTAAATCTCGCTTAGCTGTGAAAATAAAGTAGCTAAACTGATTTGCGCATCATATTAGGAAGGTGTATAAAAGAAGTTTCTGAACTTTTATTTTCCTTTCGAATCCGATGGGGGGACGGGGAGGCCTATGTTCAGCAGTGGACGTCTTCCGGCTGATGATGATGATGATGAAATTTCCCACAGATTTTAGATATTTATGTCAAAACAGTTCGAACAAAATCGTTAAGTCAGGTTTTTGGTTGGCCTGAAAACTGTGACAATATGCATAATCTCTGCATGAAATTAATAGATAACATCTATATGTTTTAAATGTTTATCGGGACTTATCACGTATTATTAATTACATTTAAAACATGTGTTCAAATCGCGAAAGTTTAAAAATAAACATCTATATATTTTTATATTACCATTATTAGTCTGCATCAATCTACAGGATATAATAAATAAAGCGTGACGCGCACTAAGTTTTGCCTCTAACAAAAATCTCCCACGGCTAAAGTTAAAGTTTACACCTTAAAAAGGATATAGGATTTATCTTTGACTAGCTGACCTGACAGACGTTGTCCTGTCTTAGAACTGTCAAACACGCAAAGTTACAATATTAAATCTTATTTTTTTACATCTTGGGTTACATTATTGGACTTTTAGTAAGGTTTCCTATTTTTTGGAAAATATAATATAGCCTATGTTACTCGGGGATAGTGTAGCTTCCCAACAGTGAAATAATTTTTCAAATCGGTTCAGTAGTTTCGAACCCTATTCAATGCAAACAAACAAACAAACAATCAAATCTTTCCTGTTTATAATATTAGTATAGATAATGGAGGGTTACCTATATAAACACAAATAAAATAGCACCAAAATAAGCGTTAAAGAAAATAACTATTCTATTACTTACATATTTTTTCTTGATATTTTTATTATTTAGCTGCAATCGACTAGGCGAAAGAGAGTATTTTTTTGTCGATTGATGCTTTAGTATTCTCACTGCATAATAGACATTATTTTCCCAAATTAATTGAACTGAAAAATTACTTCGAAAAACAACTTTCAAATAAATGCCAACATTTAGAATGCGTAAACGCGTTTGGGTCTTTTTTATCGCATTTGGCTGAAAATGGAGTCTTTTATCTATTTATGGCAGGCTTCGGACTCTACCTATTACTTCCACATTGCGATCGTACAGCCTTTGTATGAATTTGGTATGAACATATTTAACAACAGAGCTTTTTCACACGTATTTACTTACTTAAAAAAATAGGTAAGTCCATAATAATAAATTAATGCTGAAATTGAGCATGTTTTTTGGTCACCCGAAAGTAAGTCTATAGTAATAATTTAATGTTAAAAGTAACCATGTTATTATTCCCATTACGTCTCTGGTTACGAAGTTGCAGTTAAGGTGGCGCCTGGTTTCGTACACAGAAATATAAGTATTTTCTTGTAACCAATTTATTTTTTCGTTTATTTGAGTTAACAAAATTACTGTAGTTAACTATTATAAAAGTCACAGACCCTGGAGTCCGTGGAGTTGCATTTTAAATACTAATAAAAAAAAAAACATCCATCGAAAAAAAAAATTTTTCCTCATTGCCGACGGATTTCGTGTCAATAGTTACGTAAACAGCCGAAACGTTATAGAACACAGACTAGGTAAAGCTACTAGTTATATAAAGGCTTTGTTATAGACAAACACACAAACCAACGCGATTCACCTTAACAACCTACGATGAATAAAATTGAACCTTATAATAGACTGATAAAGATTACTTCTGCACGAATTGGCGAACCGTGTACAATAATGTATTTTGGATGTGAATTTGGAGCCATGCCCTGTCCAACGGCCCGGAAAGCGAACAGACACGCTCGGGCGACCTTTGTTCGATTCATATACACCCTGTATGCCTGAAACCGACGACTGATCCCTTAAAGACATTACATCTAATCTATACTAATATTATAAAGAAGAAAGATTTGATTGTTTGTTTGTTTGTTTGTTTGCATTGAATAGGCTCCGAAACCACTGAACCGATTTGAAAAATTCTTTCACTGTTGGGAAGCTACACTATCCCCGGGTAACATAGGCTATATTTTTTTTAAAATAGGGATCCTTGTTAAAACTCCAATAATGTAACCCAAGGTGTAAAAAAATAAGATTTACAATTTTGACTTTGCGTGTTTGACATTTCTAAGACAGGACAACGTCTGTCAGGTCTGCTAGTTTTTATATAAAACTATTACAAAAATGTTTCAAATCTTACTTAGGTACTAAACTCTACAGCATCTTTCCAGCGATATCCAGTGATATCCATTGGGAACTTCAAGATACGCCTTCTTGTCATTGCGATCTCATTCTCAGTAGGTGGGCTATCCAGCGGAGTCTTTGAGCTTTGCTTTCGCATTATATTTGACACGGCAATGAGCTCTTCAATCTCCACCTTCTTCCGGACTCTCAAACTCTCGTATGACCTTTGGACTGGACCCAGAACAGAATCTTGCGCCTAATTTTCTTCTCAGCCACTAAGAACTTATCTTCCTCTTTAGGGTCTTCTTCTTTAATGGTTTCAAATCTATATGACAATAATTATTAGTGATGGGTAGTAAGTGAAAATAAAAAAATAACAGATAATTTTATTATATAATTAGGTACTGAACACTGATACGGCTGCTAAACGTCAAAGACATTGTAACTGGGCGTAGCATTTATACTAAATTGTGTAGGCACAATATGCACCAATGTGTTAACTGAAAGTGCTCGCCCTGTGCTAGATGTCACTGGTTGGGTAGATGGAAAATGGTTCATCATCATCATCTCATCAGCCAGAAGACGTCCACTACTAAACGCCCTACTTAGAACTCTACACTGAAGGACAGCCTACCATTTGCATCCACTGGATGCCCGCAACTCTCAAGATATCGTCGATCTATCTAGTGAGAGACCTACGCTGCGTCTTCCGGTTGGTGGTCTTCACTCAATACTCTTCCTTCCCCATCGGTTATCGGTTTTTCGAACGATGTGACCTGCCCATTGCCATTTCAACTTGCAAATATTAGCAGCTGTCGGTGACTGTGGTTCTTCGGAGAATATCCTCGTTCTGGATTTTATCGTGTAAAGAAACTCCGAGCATAGCTCTCTCTCTCACTTCGAGCATTGCTAGTTGTGTAAGTCAGAGTTTACAAAAAAAAAACCAGCCGTTAAAGGCGACGTTTCAGTACCACATGACATCACTGGAAACACTTGTCTTGGAAAAACGTTTCTTGAGTATTATTGCGCGCTTTCCCTGCCCTATTTATGTCAAGAACAAGCCGTTTTCTGTCCTTACCTTCCGAATAGTAGGCAAAATGAGCTTCAAAATTAGATCAGGAACCTAATTTTCTGGCTGTCCGTATATAAAAAAGTACTTTCGTTGACAAGTCTGGTCTAGACACGCAATTTAATTGTCTGTGTAGTTTTTAAGCAAGTTATTTTTTGCCCTGGTTTACAACTGACCCTCAACTGGCCGCCGGTTTTTACCAACCGGTTTGCTGTGAAAATAAAATTAACTACACTCACATAAATACCTATCTTCTATATTATTATACATAAAAGGCGACGTGTGTATATTTGTATATATATATATATATATGTATGTATGTATATATGTTCCCTAAGTACTCCGAAACGGCTAGACCGTTTTTGACGGGACTTTCACTGGCAGATAGCTGATTTTATAAGGAGTAATCCACGGGTGAAACCACGGGGCGCAGTAGTATTGGACAAAATTCCCTCTTAGTTATTTTTTATCTTCAAAAATGTTGAATGTGTAGAATGAGATAGCCCTAGCCGGGAAATAACTTTACAATGGATCACTGTTTTAAACTATCACGGTTGTTCATTCCACAACCTTACCACGGTAAATATCCCGTAAATAATCATATAACTTTACAATGGATATTTCTTTAAGTCTGATTCCTGAAATGAATAGGATAAAACTGCGAGGCACATATAGTTATAAAATATTTATTGGCACGCCTTGGTAGTAAAACTCGTGACGGCAAACGGCATGACGCTCTCTTATACCGTCATGATTGACATCTGCCGGGCGTCCCGTGATGGTCCGTCCGTAAACTTTTTTATTTATGAAAGTTTTGATCTCAAAAAAAAAATTTAACTGCGAGTCAACGCGAAGTATAACATCGGAACTCGGAAACCCAAAGCTCATCTATAAAAGTAATACAAAAGGTGATTGCGCTGATAATATACTTAACAAGGTCTATAGTCAGACCAACTTAGCAATAGAGTTGAATGATGGAGTCACAATCGTACTCTCCAAACAAAAGCGTCGAAAAATCTTATTACTATTATTTAGCCAACTGAACAAATACCTTGGTCAATATGTGGCAAAACTTCTAATAAAGCAGCTTTCATAAAAGTTTCCTCAACACTAGATTAGCGGGTTCCTCGTGATCTGAAACTGGATGAAAATAAAACAAGAGTAAAACTAGAATAGCTTTAGCTATCCTTCTGGGATAGAAAACATTTCGGAGTCAATAAATTCGACCCCTCGACACAGATAAAACGTCTTTACTCAGTCTTCTATATTATATAGCTGAGCTTCGCGGTTTCACTTGCGTGGACTTTCCGACGGGATTTGTAATTTTTTTTGGGATAAAATGTATCCTTTAATTACTTTCCAGCCTTCCAACTATCCCTAAGCAAATCACGCCGAATGCCGAATTTAGTTATTCTATAGTCATGTACTAAAATGTGTGTGTGTTGTTTCTTTCAGTCAATAGATATCGCCGTTACGCAGTAACACTCATAATATCAACCTTATTTTAATGGACTAGCGTCATTTTAACCATGATCCAAGAAAACAAGGTCTAGCGCTCTGGGAGTTGACACCCAATTACGTCACTGTCCAGTTGCCACTTTATTGCAACAAACACAAATATTGGTAAACAAATTTGATAATAATTAAAATACAAAAATAAATAAAATACTATAAACATTCCAATTGTCATTTAGTTTGTCCGCTCAAGCAAAGCAATTCAAGATTCTCACAGTTAATATACGGAGATTGGGGAGTTATAATTTTACGCTACTGGTAATACAGAAAATCAGTTGTTTCATAGTGATTCCGCCATTGTTTCGTGTATTGTCATCTCTCTCGAACATTACTCTTACTAATGCACGTGTACGTGAATCCATAGCATCGATGACCTCAGTGTCACCCACGTGACACTTTTTGTCGCAGTGCTATACCTGGCGGAGTATATTATTATACCATGATCTTAACTATGTTTCTGACATAATCGTTTAAGCAAATCGAAAAACCCAGACAAATAACTAAGCGCATTTTAACGACAAAACGATATTAAACAATTATAACCGATTTGAACACGGAACGTGGATAATAGGACTGTGAAATAATATAGATAGTGAATAAAAACACTGTGTTGTGCACAACAGAAATAAAAGTTACAGATAAAAAAATGGGGACATTTTTGCACACACGGTCATCTGACCCCAATCTAAGCAAAGCTCGTGATATGGCTGCCAGAGACTGAAAGCAAGAAACACAAAAATAAATAAACTTAAGAGATTGAGTCACAAGTGGCGCCTTATCGCTAAAAGCGATCTCTTCCAGGCAATCATTGGATGAATAGAATTTTCGTATCTAGTATATGGGCGGTGAAGTATTTTATAAAAGACTTTTAAATACACAATTAAAATAAATACTACCATAATAATACAGATAACAATTAATAAAATATAGGTATATCTTAGAATAACTACACAAAGAAACCAAGTACATTCGCAAAATTTAAGCCATTCAAATGGTGTCATATATGGCTCCAAAAAAAATATAAAAATTTTACTATGACAATTTGCGCGGTGAAATCGTACCACAACAAATCAGAAAAGCAGCATAAGAGTTATGGTGTGACATTCCGGGTAATCCATTAATTTTGTAAAACGTAAGCTACAAAGTGAATTTGTAGCTTACGTTTTGAGAAGGCGTAGTTTGGAAACTTACCTTCTCTGAGTAGTTATTCTAAGAGGCTTTAATTATTATTCCTGTTTTTACAATTATTTGTTACATTGTTACAGGTACGTCTATCATTTAACTCTACGAACAATTGGACACCTTGTGGTTACGACAATACCTTGTGGAAGTGGAAAAAATAATAACGGTAAGTTTTATAGTAATTAAGAAAGAAAAAAAAGAAAATATTTTTGGGTCATTTTTGCACACATGGTCATCTGACCCCAAACTAAGCAAAACATAACAACACAAGACAACATACTACCAACAAACAAGTTAACATCCTACCTATATGATTTATTCAATACCTATCAATTATTAGCTGCTCTAAAACTTCTTGGATTTCCTCAACAGCGTAAAAGTTTTCAAATTCAGGTTCAAAACTTTGCATTCTCAACGTATCCACTTACTTATTAGAAAACTTTGAGCTATCCAGGTCATACTTAAACTCATAAGAAACCAGAACTTCTAGACAAGTGTTAAGAATATTTTTGTTTTCACATTCAAACGACTTGATCCCAAAACTTATAGTTAAACCATTGATGTAAGTAAATAGGGGGAAGATACGGGACGAACTTCTTGACGTGGACCGCACAATATAACCTCCGGGGCACAATCCACTTCAGTCACAATCGAACTGGCGTTTTGATAGCACGTGAACTACTTGTCAAAATTGTGTGAAATAAAGCAGCAAAAATTACTTCCTGCGTTTTCACAAGGTGCACCAACAGTTCGAAGAAAAAAAACAAGTTTCACGGCATTACTTACACTCGGAAATACTTAAAACAATTAACTTAATTTTCTTTAAATGTTACTTCTATGGTCTAGTGCAGTGTAATGGAGCGGTGAATATGACGTCTACAGTGTAAACGTCAAATAAAAAACGTAAAATACGCATCAATCAATCGACCATTCGAATATTGAATTTCGAAATTGAAATTTGTTTGGAATTCAGTATAATATTTATATTCACAAAATGTGTCATTACGCGTTTTTTTTTTTGTTACTAATCTGTCAAAATCCGATGTTAGCCATATATTCATAAATACTTATTATATGTTTGTGTCTGTTGGCAAAGTATGAATAATCAACACCTACGTAAAATTCGCATTAATCAAATTCCCAAAGATTTCATACTATACGAATTCCATTCAAATTTTGAATGTCATAATTGAAATTTGTTTAGATTAAATTTCAATGCGTATTTACGCACGTGAACATTTATACTTTGTCCATTTATACCTACAACTTGTCGTTTTCTATTTCTGAACAAAAATATACGATAATAGCCTCCAGAAATCCTCTAATTTCGGCGACACCATCCTACAAGGTTCTCTGATTACGGAACCAATTAGTAGCAGAAGATTAAGGGCTGGCCGGCTGGTTGGCTGGATAGATTGCTGCGGGCAGCCCTTTGCTTTGCTATTCCCTATTGTTTTCATGATGTTTCGTTAAATATTTAAAGCCTCAGAGACCTCCAACAAGGCCAGATAATTAGTGTTGTACAGTAAAAATAAAATTTGTACTTAAATTAAAATTGCTAACAGCGGAGTAATTCTTCCTGCGATTCTAGGCACCCTGCCGTATTGTGGCAATATTGATGGTATTTTTGTTCTGTAGTAATTTTATTTTGGTTACCATTGTTTTGTATTTTTTGTTTATTAAATTAGCACGGCTTTACACCAATTACACAATTTACATATATTATTATGTTATTTTTGTATAGTATATTTTTTTATCAGATAGGTTATTCAGCTTTAGAGATTGTAAATATTTCTTTATTTGGCGTGAGATAGAAAGAAAGAAAGCAAGAAATATAGCATGAATATTTTATTTATTTTAATGCCGTTAGAATATTATTATTTAATTACTGAGTTAAATGCCGAAGACCGGGGTAAACCAAAAGGGTAAAAACCGTAGATCGGGCTGAGAAAAGTCGAAGATCAGACTGAGCGGCGTTCCTTACCTTTTCTTGCTGATGTCGAGAGAAATCTTGCTAACAAGCTGCATTGGGGTGTAAAAGCTGCTGGGTTATGTGACATTGCACCCACTAAACTTCCTCGGTGCCAGACGAAGGGCACTGGGACTTCTATAGGAATGCACCTCGCACGCTGACTGAAACAACACTCCTGGGAAATGCTCGGATTATTTTCGCGCCTTTCCTTACGTAGTAGTGCTGCTTTTTTTTTGTTGGCCGTGGGGAAATCTTCAAAAGATACCCAGCTGCATCGGGGTGAAGCAGGGTTATGTAAGATTGCACCCACTAAAACCACCTCGGTGGCCGACCTCTGCCAGACGGTGGGCACCGGGATCTCCTCCATAGGAACGCGCCGGTATTCTCCTAAGTAGTGCCTTACCTAGAAAGATATGTTGATTAAAGAAAATTTGCAGGTAAGTAATTCATTCCAATATAATTTTTAAGTTCGAATATGCGCAAAATTTGTCCCGGATTTGCTTAGATAATTATAGGGGCCACGATTACACCGCTCTGAAAGATTTTTGAAAATTTGGTGAGCTTCCAGTCCAATTGCTCGACCCCTACCGGCTCAAATATGTAACCACTGCCGAGATTATTAATTTGCGCCGCTTGTGCTGCTTTGCTGAATTGGCAGCCGCACCAGCCCTATACCTTGTGTCTCAGGTAAGAAAAATTAAGTTAAAAGTTAAAGATCTTTTTCTGATCTTGTTCTTATATTCGACATTATGCTAACATGCAAAATATAAAGCAGATTTCGAAAACAAGACTGCAAAGTTGCTAACTCATTTATAGGTTCAAGCTCGCTTACTAAGAGGCTTAAAAGGAAGTTAAGGGGAGCTGAGTCTGTGGACGTAAGGTACTTATGGGGGACGTCGCGCTACTCCACCAAGCGCCATGATTTATACGTATTTAGTTCATGCGTTCAAACATAGCCTGTGCTGTAGTACGTGGTCACGATTATGGTCGTTTTGCTTACATACTAGGTAAGTATTTTTTTATTACTTCTTCTGAATTCAATTTAATTAAAGGAACTATTATTTTGATTAAAATTTATGTTATTTGTAGGGTTCTGTGCCTAAAGGGTGTAAACGGGACACTTTAGGCTACCTGTTCTGTCTGTGTGTTTGTCCGTCTGTCTATCCATCCGTCCTACCTTTTAAGCGTAATAGACAGCTGGTAAAATTTTCACAGAATATGTAATGATACGGCGGACTAACTAAGAAATAATAATAATGTCAAAAAGTTATTCACGTTACGTCTACGAATTTGCCGTGTCGATTATTCCGGCATCTGAAGAGTAATAAAAAAAAGAAGCATTGCTCAGTGTGTTTCTTTGATATCGTAGTTTTACTCAGCTACGATTTCAAATAAACGTGTGTAGTGTTACCAGGTCTGTTATAATCCGCAACAAATATGTGCGAAGAAGCCTGGCCAATACTGGCCATACGCGACATCTCCGAAAAGATGCAGGAGAGTAGGCTGTGGTGGTATGCTCACGTAAAGAGGAAACTACTTGACTACGTTGAGAACTTAGCACTACAGCTTTCTATCCCGGTCAAAGATCCAGAGGCAGACCCAAGACAAGGTGAAAAGACGTTGTGCTAAAGAATGAAAAATGAGAGGTGGTAAGATGGCTGATGAAGACGATGAGAATAAAGTAAAATGAAAATTAAGGAAGCCTGGCCCCACTGCCATGTGGGATTCATAGTAAGGAAGAGATATAGACAGCGTTCTTCTGAACCATTACTACAGCAAGTGACAAGATTTACACGAATTTCGTTGATTACAACTTAGCATAATCAGCCTTGCTGGATTTAGGCCTACCTCCAAAAGGGCTATTGGGCCATATCCACCACGCTAGCCCAGTTGCGAGTTGGTGGATTCACATACACCATTGAATTTCTTTTACGTGCGTACCTATCCAGGTATCCTCATGATGTTTTCCTTCATCAAAAAGCCAGTGGTTTATGAAAATCCGTACATAAACTCCAAAAGCTCATTGGTACGGGCTCGGGATTTGAACCCGCGACCTCTCAATTCTAGCGGTCTACCAAAATAACTACCACGGCTTTTATGGTATTACAACTTGGCTAGCAAAAATCCAGAGTTCAAGGATCGGAAATAAGCTTGGAAAAGATGACATTGACCTTGGAATGTAACTTTACTGTTTAGGTTACATTGCCAAATTACATTATCTCTGATTGGCACAGTACAACACAATAGCAGCGCAACAACTAGCCCATTTCTATGCAGAGCAAGACATCTCGTAATTTTTATCCTATCAGTTTATTCTTGGTAAAATAGTAAACATACCCACTAAATAGTAATTTCACATAATTAAGGGCACATAAGTTTAACCCAGTTTAATTTTTAATGTTGATCTACTTTTTTACCAGCTTTTACTTAATTTGAAATGTTTGTTAGGTTTTTAGGTCTAATCTTGCAAGCTGCATTAGAATCAGTCCTTTCTAACCAATTTGAAAATGTGCATACATCTTTAGTTCTAGTGACGATATACTATTCATAATATTCCGCGATTTAATATTCCGCCTGAAAGTTCATCCACATAATTATCATAGAACGGTGGAAATCACACATGGTGCGTTTTTCGCGATCTTTTTTTGTCTCACACCTGCAATGTTCTGGAATGAGCTCCTGTGGCATTTCCGAGTAACTATAACATATTTAAAGGTCAGCAACATATCTGTTTAATTTTTTAATCATTTAATCTTTATAAATTTGTAACTTACTTGATCTGAATAAAAGGCTATATTATATTATAACATATCTGTGATGCCCCTGGTGTTGCAGGTATCCATTGGTGACGGTGATAGCTTACTATCAGGTGGACCGTCCGCTTGTTTGCCACCTATAGCCAAAAAAATGCAATACCTAATATTATAATAACTTCAAAATGGCCACCGCCAGAAAATGGCGGATTGTCTATATTTTTTGCCAACCCTGTCAATATAAGTATCAAACGAAAGAGTAAGAAACGATAAGAAAGTGACATGACACTATATTCAATATGGCCACCGCTCCAAGATGGCGGATTACATTTTCCTTGTTAAAGCTCAAAGCTTGTTTAAGAATATATTTTTTAACTCTTAACTTATTTGATATTCTACTAGTTTGACGTAAAGACAGTCATGACGTTAACACTGAAAAAGTGCAATTTCTTAAATTAATTTTAAATACTAAAGTATGTCGTTATGTAAACCTAGCAGGTATATCAAATAACTATAGAAAATAAATACAAAAGTATACTTTTCTAGTTTATCCGGGTCAAATTTCAGTGAAAATAAGGCACCAACATACAACCTTAATAAAAAAGAAGATAGTTACAATCTGGATATCTTCAAAGAAGATAGTTACAATCTGGATGTCTTCAAAGAAGATAGTTACAATCTGGATGTCTTCAAAGAAGATAGTTACAATTTGAATGTCTTCAAAGAAGATAGTTACAATCTGGATGACTTCAAAGAAGATAGTTACAATCTGGATGTCTTCAAAGAAGATAGTTACAATCTGGATGTCTTCAAAGAAGATAGTTACAATTTGGATGTCTTCAAAGAAGATAGTTACAATTTGGATGTCTTCAAAGAAGATAGTTACAATCTGGATGTCTTCAAAGAAGATAGTTACAATCTGGATGACTTCAAAGAAGATAGTTACAATCTGGATGTCTTCAAAGAAGATAGTTACAATCTGGATGTCTTCAAAGAAGATAGTTACAATTTGGATGTCTTCAAATCACGTGTGAATCGGTTTCTTCTAGGGATACATGCTGCGCTAAGTGGCAAATATATTTATCTACCTACTAAGTTTAATGTGTAATCTCAGTAAGTGAATGTTATATAATCTTATGAGATTAATAAATAATTCTGAAACCGTATGCATGCTCCATCGTAAACAGCAGAGTTAGCAGTCTATTATTTTTAAAAAAACCTATCGTTTTTATCTAACTTATATTTTTGTCAAAGATCGAAATTACTTTTAATAATACTTTAGAATTTGGACCCAGGGAAAGGCCCTTCATAATAAGGTAAACATTCTCAAGTATTACTTAAACTAGACTACAGCTTTCATTGGCAAGCAATAAAAACTAACATAAATGTACGAAACTTAGGTTGATACAACTTTTCTCATTAAATAAACGCCACAAGCCTGGTAGAACTACATAATGATACGTAATTAGGAATTACTAGCTACCCATTACACTATAAAGCTTGGTACTCACTATAGTGGCAAAGTTTTAGAGGGTACTTCAGTGATGACGTAACAATTATCTATACTCTCTTTTTGTTTTAATTTCACTAAATCCAGTCAAATCAAACACTGTGGCTGGGTGTCTTCACAAGTGAATATCGGTTTCTTTTAAGCATGTCTGCTCCATTACTGACCGCATCATCAAGCGAGTTGGCAGTCAAACGTAAGAATAAAATCCCGCCGAAATTCAACTTAAAGTAATTCCAAACCGGTGTCTACAAATACGACAGGGCCTGTAAAGCATCTATAACACAGCTAGTGTTGCACGTGTCCATAAGCAGCGGTTAGCGCTTACCATCAGGGGACAGTACACCTGCTTGCTGCTCTCTTTATGGAAAAAGTAAAAAAAGAAAAAATGGGTAAAATCGAGTAAGAAAATATGGCTTGCATGATGGTATACTGGAAAAGGACTTATTTAATAAGTATGGATAATCTCATATCTATAGAATAGTTAATTTTATTGTAACACACAACTTTTTTACTTCTCTGTCTGCATACAGTGAACACTATTCTTAACACAACCATATTCCCGTTTAATAAAATGGCAATCGAATTAAAAACAACATCAAAGCTTTGTACTTTCATACCATTTGTGAAATTGCCGATAGATTTGCATGGATTTCTCCATTCTTATTTGATGAAAGAAAACATTGGACTCTAATTGCTATAGAAAAAGGCTTTTTATTTCACTTTATTCGGTATTCAGAGGAATACCTAAATGTTTTCGTTCAAGCATACTTGTGTCTAGTTCAAGTACGAAATAGCTGGAATTTATGGACGTGCCCGTTCTGTAGTTTGGATTACGACTAGTTGATTTTACGGAACTTTTGATGAAATTTATTCAAAACTGTGTAAAATTATATAAATAACTAATTATTTTGTATAAAGACAAGCATTGTTCCGCGGGCTTACCCGCTATTCTACCGGAACCGTATTTTTTAAATAATATTAAATGATTAGTCATTTAAGAGGTCGTATCACTAATGAATCATTTAATTTTAGGTATTTGTATTTTCGGGCATAACACGAAAAAATAAAGCCGTAATTGTCAAGACGAATATAAACTATAACAACTAAAACTAAACAAACTATACAACTACAACATTAAAATTGTTTATTATAATTATGTCAGTAATTTAACGAAATTCACCCTCAAAATTTCCCTCCTAGAGTTTTACGAAAACATAATTATGCAAATCGGAGGTTTGATATAAGTTGATA
Source organism: Agriopis aurantiaria (assembly GCA_914767915.1). NCBI lineage: Eukaryota > Metazoa > Arthropoda > Insecta > Lepidoptera > Geometridae > Agriopis > Agriopis aurantiaria. Next base: position 16,699,776 of record OU611982.1, on the reverse strand, counting down.
TTATGTTGAGTTTTTCCAAAATTTGAAGCCGTTACTTACATAAAAAAATACAAGTATATTTACTACACATTGAATTTACTATAGAACTTTTCTATTTGATAGCCAAAAATCCAGTTTTCGTTGCTTTTTGCGTCAAAAAACTAAGATGACAAATTAATATTAACACGTCAACAAGACGTCAACTAGATCCGGGTATGTCCTAAAACGGCGACCAGAACCACCGGAGGATGGGCAGCAGCGTTCTATTAGTACACGGTGAACGTTCTGCGATCCCCAAGCCGCCTGCCAAACGTGGGAATTATGGCAACACCCCTCTTTATGAGGGAGGCATGTGTCCAGCAGTGGAAGAGTAGTGGACGTTTAATGGCTGTTGATGTGAAGACGTCAACTATCAACAAACAGGCGAGTTGGTGGTCTAACGTACGTAAATGACAAAATAAGTACATACTAAATCAATGTCAAATGTTGTTTTTTATCTTTGCTACTTCCCCTTTGGTTGTATTTTTCAATCAACAGTGAGGAAGGAGATAGTGAGATTGTCCTAATAGGTAAATATAACAAAATATCTTATAATAATATTTGATTATTTTCTTACGAAATAAATTCAATATTTTCTTAACAGTTATTTTAACTTCTACAGATAATTTATGCCTGCCCACATTTCCCAAATCTGGGCCCGCTATTATCGCGGTCCGCACACGTTTTGTGCCTGACAGTGATACCTTCAGCGTTTGACGGGAACCTCGCCGCAGGCAATTGGTAGCTTGTAGGTTACAGATTATACGTGTGTGGGTAAGGCTTTAAGAGGCCTGTATACTCTCTGCAGCTCTCTCGCTTCCGTATTTTCATTTTTTTTTTTTTTTTTTATCTAAGCAGCCTGCATCCAGCGTTTCCCTGCGGTCTCTTTTAGGTCGTCTGTCCATCTTGTGGGTGGACGTCCTACGCTGTGCTTACCTTCACATTATTGAAGATATAAAATCACAGAGTACGAATTTTGAACTGACAAAACCAGACCTTTTGTTAACTATCATACTACAAACATATTTTTTCGTTTCGATATCTTTTAATTTGACGGAGTAAGATGGTAACAAGGAAATAATCACTTTTAACCATTTTACTCTTATTCGGGACACTTTTGCACACACGGTCATCTGACCCCAAACTAAAAGCTTGTAATATGGCTGCCAGAAACTGATACCCTCCTATCTTTTAAATACTTATCTATGCATTATTCAAATATAATTATTGACACAGTTAATAATGTAAGTAGAGTACTTCGGGCTAATCCAATCAAATTCATCCCTGTTTGCGTCGTGGGCTTTGAGCAAATTGAGTAACGCTACTACTCTAGAGATCCGAAATGAGGAGATACGTAGACGAACGAAAGTCACCGACATAGCCCACCGGATTAGCAATTTGAAGTGGCAGTGGGCAGGGCACATAATTATCACGCAGAACAGATGGCCGATGGGACCAAAAGCTTCTGAAATGGAGACCACGGACCGGTAAGCGCAGCGTAGGACGTCCACCCACAACATGGACAGACGACCTAAAAGAGACCGCAGGGAAACGCTGGATGTAGGCCGCTTCCAAGCGGCCCTTTTGGAGATCGATGGGAGAGGCCTATGTCCAGCAGTAGACGTCCTATGGCTGAAATGATGATAATGATGATGACTACTCTAGAAATTCCATGAGGAAGGGGTGGTAGTGACGATGCTGACGCCCATCACTTGTCTGATAATGTGTAGCCACGGTGTAATTCGTGATGGTTATGCCGCCACCACGCCACATATGCAGGGGATACCGTATTCAAAGCTACCAGGGTGAAATTGGTTCAAGTTCTTTATTATATTACTTGTGCATATTACGTGCATAATTAACCTGTCAATAAATAAATAATAAATAGCATAATTGTATAAAAAACAAACCAAGTAAGCCTCTGTACCAAAAACTTTGATAACAAATCGAATTTGTGTTCTTATTTATCTTCAAGGAATTTTTGTAGGTACAGAATGCCTGCTTTTATACAACTAGAATAACAGTAAGGACTCGAAGATTAATTTAAGTGTACTAACTTAGATTCTAATCATTTATAGTGTTTCTGATGGGATTTCTCATCAGCAACTTCTCAGGAGCTAACTTCTTAAATGTTCGTTGTAAAGTACCAAGTAAATGATCTTACTGCTATAAAGACTTACTCCCCTATTTCAGGGGCAAATAAAAAAAATATATAAAACCAAACTAAGCTTCCTAGTCTTGAGAATCGGCGCAAAGTTGCTAGTCTATCAGTTTTTTATAAGATGCATTTCGGGGAGTGCATGTGCATCGGATCTGCATGATCTAATTCCTTTCTGCCCATTTTTCTATGCCGCGAAAAATCGACACCGCTTCATGGTCGATATTTCAAAAACCCGTATGAAGCGCTTTGATTCCACTTTTATTGTGCGAACTGCTAGTTTGGAATGCGCTGCCTGAATGGGTATCCCCGATAATTACAATCTGATGGGTGTCTTCAAATCGCGAATGAATCTGTTTCTTCTAAGTAAGCGTGCTCCGTCGTAGATGGTCAAAGGCAAGCATTAGAATAAAAACTCTAATAAACGAAACATAAAAAAAAACACTTTTAAACAAAATAAACGAAACACAAAAAATCACTTTTAAACAAATTACTCAGACAAACAGATATTTCAACTAGAACTTAGCTCCATATAGCGCCGATAGATTTTCGCCCTTACTGAGTTTTAGCATTGCTAGTATAACCCAATACCAATTTGAGCTAACAGACTATAATCAGTCAAATGACAAGCTGAAAAGTTAATAGCTTTCGGGAATTTTGTTTGAACACACTCTCTGGGCATTAGGTTCAAAGTGTATTAGGTTACTGATTAAAGAAAAAACTAAATTCCGTAGGCGCTTCTATTAGAACCTAAATTTACGCAATTTAGCTTTGACAATTCAAACAGAATTCACCCACGGGAAGAGAAGGGGGAGGTCTATTCTTAGGCCGGACCTCCACAGCAGCTTTCAGCTCGAGCTGTCTAATCGCTTTGATTGCCTGGAGAATTTTGCTTCCGTGGATGAGATTAATAACAGGTTAGTGGAAACTGTCCATGCGGTAGGTTCTAAGTTTTTTAGACCTGGCTGGCGCACAGATAGACCTCAAAAATTATCCGACCATACCCGTAACTTCATGGCTGATCGACGCTCGTTACAACTACAATGTTCCGATGGCGCTGAATCATACAGGCAGCTCAATAGACAAATTTGGAAGTCATTGCGGCATGACATACGTACCTTTAATACGAACAGTATTAAAGAGACGATTGAGCAAAACAAAGGCTCCAAAGTGTTTGCAAGAGACATGTCTATTGGGCAAAGCCAGCTGACAAAGCTAAAGAGGGAAGGTGGTAGTGTAGCGTCGACCAAAGCCGAGGTATTAGGGGAAATCGAGAGGTTCTATGGACAGTTATACACTTCGGTTGCTAAACCTGTGAGCAGCTCGGCCAAAGACCCAAGAGCCAAGCTGAGCCGACACTATACTGAAGATATCCCGGACATCAGCCTGTACGAGATTAGGATGGCCCTGAAACAGCTCAAGAACAACAAGGCGCCGGGGGACGATGGAATCACATCAGAGCTTCTGAAAGCGGGTGGAACACCGGTACTCAGAGTCCTTCAGAAGCTCTTTAATTCTGTCTTACTCGAAGGTGTAACGCCAGAAGCATGGAACAGAGGCGTGGTGGTGCTGTTCTTTAAGAAAGGTGACAAAACCTTGCTGAAAAATTACAGACCCATCTCGCTTCTGAGCCATGTTTATAAGCTGTTTTCGAGGGTCATCACGAATCGTCTCGATCGCAGGTTCGATGACTTCCAGCCTATCGAACAAGCCGGTTTCCGAAAAGGCTATAGTACCATAGACCACATCCACACGCTACGCCAAGTTATACAGAAGACCGAAGAATATAACTTGCCACTATGTTTAGCGTTTGTGGACTATGATAAAGCCTTTGATTCGGTCGAGACATGGGCGGTGCTTGAGTCTCTCCAGCGATGCCGTATTGACTATCGGTATGTCGAAGTGTTGAAGTGTTTGTACAATAACGCCACCATGTCGGTCCGAGTACAGGAGCAGAGTTCGAAGGCAATTCCATTGCGAAGAGGCGTGAGACAGGGAGACGTTATCTCTCCGAAACTGTTCACTGCCACAATGGAAGATGCCTTCAAGCTCCTGGAATGGCAAGGACTCGGCATCAACATCAACGGCGAGTACATCACTCACCTTCGGTTTGCCGACGATATTGTGGTCATGGCAGAATCGATGGAGGATCTCAGCATGATGCTCGAAGGCCTCAATCGAGTCTCTCAACAGGTGGGCCTTAAAATGAACATGGACAAGACAAAGGTCATGTCAAATATCCATGTTGTGCCCACCCCAGTATCAGTTGGGAACTCAGTTCTTGAAGCTGTTGACGCGTACGTCTACCTAGGACAAACAGTCGAACTAGGTAGGTCCAACTTCAAGAAAGAGGTCAATCGGCGAATCCAACTCGGCTGGGCAGCGTTCGGTAAACTACGCAACGTCTTCTCGTCCAAAATACCTCAGTGCCTTAAGACGAAAGTCTTCGACCAGTGTGTGTTACCAGTGATGACATACGGCACTGAAACGTGGTCTCTCACTATGGGCCTCATAAGCAAGCTCAAAGTCGCACAACGAGCTATGGAGAGGGCTATGCTCGGGGTTTCTCTACGAGATCGAATCCGAAATGAGGAGATCCGTAGACGAACGAAAGTCACCGACATATCCCACCGGATTAGTAAGTTGAAATGGCAGTGGGCAGGGCACATATCACGCAGAACAGATGGCCGATGGGGCCGAAAGGTTCTGGAATGGAGACCACGGACTGGTAAGCGCAGCGTAGGACGTCCAACCCACAAGATGGACAGACGACCTAAAAGAGACCGCAGGGAAACGCTGGATGCAGGCCGCTTCCAACCGGCCCTTTTGGAGATCGATGGGGGAGGCCTATGTCCAGCAGTGGACGTCCTACGGCTGAATTGATGATGATAAATTCAAACAGAACTAAACTTTTACGCTGTTGGTGGCTGCCGACGCGTTGGACACGTATAAAGCAATATGTTGGTACAACAGAAAAGAAATAAAAAAAATTTTTTGGTTAAATTAGAACGGCTGTCAAGGCATTTTTGTAGTTGTAGCCAGTTGCACCCATATAAACGAAACGTCAGTCATTCAAAATCAGTTAGCAACTGTGATGCGGACAAACAACTTTGACACCTAATCCAAAAAGGTAAGGTCCGAGTTCTTGGGATGCGGAGTTCGACACGTTGATCTAAATAACAATGTTATAACAATAAGCTGTTTTATCGTGTGTATGAAATTTGTGGTGTGAACAATAAAGAGTTTATCTATCTATCTATCTATCAATGTTCAATCAAGGTTGTGTCATAATGCCTGGCGACAGATTTTCCTTCTCATTTCAGTTCTATTCTGTTCTTTTATGTGGTTGTCACCTTCTTTGATCGAAAGTTGTCACAGTGACCTGCAACCATCCAAACAACAATCAACAACAACTAGCAACCCTACAACTTACCTCAATAAAAACGACTTTTATCCTGCAATCTTCTAAAACACCCAAAAAGCAAAAGGTTGAACCGCACGTCATTGATTGCCCGTAATCTCGCGTAATCCAGGAAGCGATTAAATTACCACAAAAGGCGGGAGAAGACGAATGGTGGCAATAAACCAGGACTGTTATGACGCCACTCAAATCTCGCCGAAGTGATGAGCGGTCTATTAAGAATGGCACGAAATAGGACACTAGAAACTGGAACTATGTCGCTACAAACTGGTATTTTGCTATTTTTTTAATGCTATTATTACGTTACTTTAATGTTAACTGCAAACATTTATTTATCAAACATTTAAAAAAAAAAAACCTTTTATTTACAGGAAATTCACCTAGAACCTAACCAGAGCTCAGGTAATTTTTATAGGCTTTTATTTAATTTCACATGATTGTAAGTAATAAATATATTTTTATCTCACCAGCTCGGAAAGTTGTTTGTGGCCACTAGCGTGAAAAGTAAATTCGAAACTTAAAGGTGATGATGTTGTCAAACCTTTACATATTTCAGGTTTAAAACATTCCAAGCTCGTTGAATAGCACCTCAAATAGGTAGTTTCATGACGGTCCATACATTTTGTCGAGTGTCAATGACCGTCTTTCGGCTTAGTATAGGGCATATGCGTAACCCTGTATAACAAATTGCATCATAATCGGACGATCAGTTTCCCAAAATTGTATCTAAGTATATTTGTACGAAAAAAAAATGTCCCGAAAGTCCGGTTCTATTTTAAGAAACGAGTAATCGTCGTTATCATCTTCAAATAAGTCCACTGCTAGACTCTTTCAAGACACTAAGCCTGCATTTCCACTTATCACTTCCAATTCAAAGATGATTTGAATTATAATACAAAAATACTCTTGCTACAAGATTTATGCACCAACACAATCGATTTATAACTTTAAAAAACTATAAGCAATGAAAAGTTCTGAAAACGTCTTGTGAAGCACGCGATCGTAGAAACAATCGGTTGACGGAACTCGGAAAAATGCAATTTTCTAAAAAGTGAACACGCAGCTTTCCGTCTACACAATACTTTCGCATATAGTACACAGGACATCAGTTCTTCAGTTTATACGAGCGCAATGCAGTTATGGCTCAGCCCTCAAGCTTCTAGTAAGGGGGTAGTGTGAGCTGAATTTGTCAGACGCGCCGTAAACGCTTTCGGGATAGCACGCCGACGCGGCCCGAAGCCGAAAACGCGGCTTTCAGTTACGTAAACCACTGGCCAAGTGTAGTCAGTACCTTTCACGGGTGCAACGGACTTGCAATCCTTGTAAACCAGTGAATTTTGAAAATAGAACTGAATTGGATTTGAATAGTGAACGTGAACTGTGAAGGTTTGTGTGTTCGAAATTTGATAAAGTTTAGAAACTTTTTCAACTGTTTTCTTTTTTTCATCGGATTTTTGTGTTGCCGTTTGTTACATTGTGGTTTGGAATTCTTTACGACCTTTTTTATCGTCTCTCAATTTAATATGTAATTTGATTTCTCTAATAATATCATTTTATGAGCACGTGTAGAGTTTATTGTGTACTCGAGAGAGCGTATGAAATTTTTATTGTATTATTAATGCTCTGTGCTTCAGTCTGAATATTCCATCATGATGGTGTCAGACTATAATGGAATAAATTATGCTAATAACGCTGTTTATGCGAAGAACAATTTGGCTTTTGTTATGCAAATATTTCATTTAAATTACTTTAGTATTGATGACTTATTAAGGTTTAATTAATCGAGACCATAAAATTATTTCATAGTCAAGTTTTATAGCCAATAATTGTATAATAATATACTTTTATTACAGACCATTTGACTGTAAGTTACGGGCGCTTGTAAGTTAATGATGCAATATGATTCAGCATAAATAAACCCCTGATATTTTCAGTCTGGTTTAATTAAAGTACATGAGAAACCTACTTAATAATGACAAAAACCAAATCAAGCACTTTATTTGATTTGAACTATCTTAAAGGTAGAAAATACTTTTGTGACCATTTTAAATGGGTAAAGACTGACTCCCGACCGGTGATTCCCTCAAGTGTTTTCTAGTTTGGTCAATGGGCCGTTGCGATTGTTTCGGTCAAGTAAGTAGGTATTTTGTATATACCGCGTTGATCCCTTAAAAGAGGTTGTAATTAGATCATAAACCATGTGCTCGAAACACTTAACAAAATAGGAAACCGTGACTCTGCATAAACGTTTTGCTAGAAATAAACTTAAAAAATACGCATAGCTATTGAATAGTTTTTCTACTCACCTACTCTACATGCCTCTATCATCAGATCAGGTTTATGGTACCAAATTAATGTAGTGGCATCCGGATTACAAATTTTAAAACTAATACGACAATTAGAAATCTGTTAAAATCGACTTTTTAGATTTGTTTGTAAACAAAACTACTTGTACTCTACAACTACTTACTACTTGTTCTCTCTGTTTGTCTCTTTTACTTGTAGCTATGTATAACTACAAGTAAAACTCACTGATGGCCTTTCGGAAAAACTCAGTGTCGCCTAGCAGGCAATGGAAAGAGCTATAATCGGAGTTTTTTTATTGCACGATAAAATCTGGAACAATGATATTAGCCGAAGAACCACAGTCACCGACATAGGTGCAATTTGAGGTAGAAAAGGGCAGGCCACATCTGTCGAAGAACCGACAATCGATGGGAAAGAAAGGTCCATGAGTGATGACCATTAACCAGAAGACGCAACGTATGCGTTGTTATCAGTTGCTGACGCCATAGTTTGTTGGCAGCTATCGCTGCAATGGCAACGAAGGTAATAATAATAAATATTAATACGCAGGGGCGACTTTATGGCGAGTCACCAGTGAGTGGTCATGGAACTAATGGAATAGAACATGGAAATAATGAGACCCCTGACCCCTGGCTTGCCTTAACCAGCCGTCTGGGCGTGGAAACCGCACGAGCTAAGAACCTAAGTTCCAGGGTGGAAGTGTTAAAGGGCATAACACCGCGAGTAGCTCTTAGTGAAAGTGCAGCACACCTCTCGACACCCTAGGTCACTCATGCCAATGTTGCCCCTCCGGTGCCAATATGCGGCAGCCATTATGAGGGGCCCATTTAGTGGGTGGCAAGTCATCACCCGCCAATGAAATTAGGCATAATTGGTGGGTGAAGTACCTTATACCATAGACCAGGAACATACCATCAATAATTCACAACAATAATCCAGATTTTTTTATCCAATACTGTACAATAGTTTTGTATTCCATGGTATACCCATAATTGTAAATTTTGTACTCAGCGGGGCCTCTTGGTTTTGGCTTCGGCCCCACCAATGCCTATCAAAGGTCCGGGCTGAGACCCGATAAGTTTGAATAAATGATATTAATAATATAAATTTACAAAATAATAATTTACGAAACATCAACTCGAAAGCAGTGAAGAAGTCATTTTTGACGTGTAACATATTTGGTATGAATAAAGAACCATAAACCATAAACCAGAAGAAGAAGTGGCAACGCAACGAAGTAAAGTTAGCAAGCTTATTGGCATCCAGGTCAGCCATTTACAAAAGAGCTAAATTTCAACCAGTTATTTCGTTGACTTTAAGTTAGACTTGAAAGCGTGAGGTCGCAGGTTCAAACCCCGGGCCAGTACCAATGAGCTCTTTGGAGCTTATGTACGGACTTTCATACCACTGGCTTTTCGGTGAAGGAAAACATCGTGAGGAAACCTGCATACGTACGGAGAAGGAATTCAATGGCGTATGTGAATCCATCAACCCGCACTGGGCCAGCGTGGTGGATAAGGCCCAATCACCCTTTCGGGGGTAGGCTAAAAGTCCAGCAGTGGACTGTTAAAAGGCTGATTATGATGAAAAGAAAAACTCGAGGTGGTTCCACATTTTTTTTATTAATTATGCCTCTGTAGTTTTTAAACCAGCTCGAATATTATCAAGGAAGATAGACTATCCTTGATATTATGAATAGTTTTGCTCAAGCGCCTATAATTTTTGAGATATCAAATAACTATAACTACACTACTTTTGTTCAGGTGCTTTGTTCGAGTCAAAGAAAGAGGTATTCATGCATGGATGTGTAATCGTATCTATGAATCAACTAGTAGTTCACCCCGAACAGTCAAAGGTTTTAAGTCCATGTTTCACAAAAAAAAACTGAAATAATTTTTTTATTTTTTTAAAACCGACTAAAAAAACCATAAAGCAAAAATATTCTAAGTAGTATATTAACTTAGAATGTTTGTGTTTTGCGGTTTTTTTAAGTCGGTTTTTTGTTCGTATGTCACTCTCCGGCCCTTAAACAGACCGAAAAAAAAATTGCAAAAAATTAGGTCGTTCCGTTGCTGTCTGCATTAAAGAGAAACAAACAAACACACTTTCGCATTTATAATATTACTAGCTGCTCTCCGCAGTTTCACCCGCGTAGTGAGGAAAAATGCTGATGATGGTGTTGATGCTGATGATGATGATGATGATGAAAAGTAGCCTATGTCACTCTCCGACCCTTGAATTATACACATCTAAAAAATCAGGTCAATCCGTTGCCATGTTGCTGCGTAAAAGAGGAACAAACAAACCAAAAAACTAACAAACCAATAAATAAACACACCTTCGCATTTATAATATTAGTCTATACTAATATTATAAAGAGGAAAGATTTGATTGTTTGTTTGTTTGCATTGAATAGGCTCCGAAACTACTGAACCGATTTGAAAAATTCTTTCACTGTTGGGAAGCTACACTATTCCCGGGTGACATAGGCTATATTATATTTTCAAAAAAATTCAATATGATGCTTACTAAAACTCCAATAATGTAACCCAAGGTGTAAAAAATAAGACTTACACCCGTGCGAAGCCGGGATGCGTTGCACATATGATATACAATGCAGTCGGCATTGTATAAATAGTAGATGAGTAACTGAAAAGTAACAGCGCCGCGCTGGGTGCCTATCTATACCTATACTCGTAGTAGACACAGACTGTTTCATACCTGTGCTTTATCTCGTAAACTACTGAACATTGTCATAATTAGTGTTTATATATTTTGGATGAGTGAGCTCTTCATAATTATGGTAATATTGACCTATTTAGCAAAGTTAGTTTTCCGTGGACACCATCTTGATATCATGAATTCTTGTAATCTATGTCACTCCTACTATTAAAACGATTCAAATGACACCTCACATATAGAAATCCATTACGTCGTTTAGGCTGTAAAGCGTCCCAAAGAAACCATTATTCATACATACACTCGAAAAACAAAACCCTCCTCCCAGCACAGTCGGGTAAAACCACAGAAAAGAAAAAAACATTGTTTAAATTAGAACGGCTGTTACGGCATTTTTGTAAGAAATTTGTTGTAGCCAGTTGCACCCATATAAACGACACGTCAGTCATTCGAAATCAGTTAGCAACTGCGGACAAAGAACATTGAGACCTATCCCAAAAAGGTAAGGTCCAAGTTCTTTAGATGCGGAGTTCGACGCGTTGATCTAAATAAGAATGTTCAATCAAGGTTCACTCATAATGCCTGGCGACAGATTTTCCTTCTCATTTCCGTTCTATTTAGGTACTTCTCTTTTCTGTGGGTAAAACCATCAAATGCTTGAGCGAGATCACTGCACCCGGTATTCTGTCACTTGGTGTTCCTCTGAGCTCTGACACAATCGATCAATGCTCGACAAGCGTAAAGAGATAATGATGAATGGCGCGTCTCCGCCCTATCTTACCATGTATACCTAAATAATTAGGTTCCACGCGCCGCACTGACGTGATAAATCAAATCTCGATACGATATGTGATGGAAACGGGTGAGTACTCAGAAAATATGGGGAAAAGCCGTTGAGAAAGTTCTATGAATATTTTTAGAGATTGAAATATGTTTGTCCACAGTCCAGTCCTTCAATTTGATTAGAAAGTGAAATGATATAAGCATCTGCCAGTTCTGCCACTGAGTACAAGTTTGGATGAAAACTTTTTTCGTTTTCTTCAAAGATTTTTCATACACTACGTATTAGATCGTTGGTTTTCATATTCTTCAACACATTTTAGTAAAGCGCCTCCTGCGGAAAATGGGAGGAACTATAATTGGCGGCAAATTGGCAGTAAATATAAGGTTGTTTCATTCAAATAAGTAATGTGGGAAACAATACGAAAACCTTAGAGTAACTGCTCAGAGAAGGTAGGTTTCCAAACAACGCCTTTTCAAAACGTAAGCTACAAATTCGCTTTGTAGCTTACGTTTCGATTGGCATTTTAAACGATTTAAGCAAGAAAATTAATGGATTACCTGTGGAATGTCACACCATAACTCTTATGCTGCTTTTCTGATTTGTTGTGGTACGATTTCACCGCGCAAATTGTCATAGTAAAATTTTTATATTTTTTGGAGCCATATATGACACCATTTGAATGGCTTAAATTTTGCGAATGTACTTGGTTTCTTTGTGTAGTTATTCTAAGACGAAAACGAAAAAAGTTTTTGAAATTACCAAAACTTGTACTTAGGACACTGATCATAGTCATTATTAACTTTTCATGCGCATGCTATCTCTCTGGGATGGGTCCTAATCCACCATGCTAGCTCAGTGCATATTGTTTGGAGCAGTTTCATAATAAACATCTGAACTAACTGATGCTATCATGTAATAGTAAATGCGAACCTGTGTTTTTTTGTTTGTTCCTTTTTCACGCAGGAACATAGCAACGTATCCATGTGATTTTTCATACAAAGATAGTTTGAAAGTCGTTATCCCGGAAAATGTACGCTTTCTGAAGAATTATCAATGCAGGTGAAACTGCAGGGCTCAGCTAGTATACTTATTATTATAATTTCAAATAATTTGGCAACAATTGAGTCGTGTGGATTCTGATATGACATTTTTCCAAACTTTTATTTAATTTTACCTTCCCCTAAAACCTAAACCGGTTAATGGTACGGGCTAGCGCTCAGTCTTGCTCAGTTTGGTGGCTAAAGTCGACAATCTTTATTGATATACCATTACCATTATGTGAAATAAATAAATTTGAATTTGGTTTAGGTGTCAAAAATTTAAATTAAAAATCTCCGCAACCGACTTTAAAGTTATATTATTTAGTCACATGTAAAGATTTTAATCAACACTAGATTTTATTTTTGCTGGTTTGATTAGTTTTTTTATACGCAACAAACGTATAAAAAAACTAATCAAAAATTATAGGATTGCCTTATCGGTATAGCTTATGCAAAGGAACCAGCATAAGAAATGAATAAAATTTTGGTGGAATTAGACCTTTAGATTAGAGCCTCGTTTGACATCGAGGGCCTGTCAAATAAAGCTTCTGAAAGGATGCGAAATGGAGCTCTGCTAATAACAGCTGTCATATGAAAATAAATTGTGGGAACTGAGCCCGCATTTTTAATTCCCTTCAATTTGAGGGTCTACGTGATTTAAATCTGTAAACAGTATTCTAATACTAGATGGAAAAAGATAAAAAAAAATAAAAAAAAATATTAGAATATTTCATCGCCGGCATTATATTCCCGCCGCACCAGCAGCGGAACCGATAAAATGTAGTTTCTGTATAAATACAAGGTACCTACATACCAATTTTCCTATCTCCCATTCCATATACCCCGTCACATTGCTCTAAGGCAAGTCGTGGATTTATGATCATCTTCAGCCAGAAGACGTCCACTGCTGAACACAGGCTTCTCTCTTAGAAATGCACACTAAACGACAGCCTGCCATCTCATCATCATCATCATCATCATCAGCCGGAAGACGTCCACTGCTGAACATAGGCCTCCCCAAAGGGGGAGGCCTATGTTATATGATACCTCCACACTGAACGACAGCCCGCTTTTAGCATCCACTGGATACCCGCGACTCTCACAATGTCGTCGGTCCATCTAGTGGGAGGCCTCCCTACGCTGCGTCTTCCGGTTCGTGGTCTCCACTCCAGAACCTTTCTTCCCCATCGGTTATCGGTTCTTCGAGCGATGTAGCCTGCCCATTGCCACTTCAACTTGCAAATTTTAACAGCTATGTCGGTGACTCTGGTTCTTTGGCGAATATCCACGTTTCGGATCTTATCGCGCAAAGAAACTCCGAGCATAGCTCTCTCCATTGCCCGCTGTGTGACTCTGAGCTTTTCCAAAAGGCCAACAGTTAAGGACCTTTCTTCCCCATCAGGTATCGGTTCTTCGAGCGATGTGACCCGCTCATTTCCACGTCAACTTGCAAATCTGAGCAACTATGTGGGTGACTGTGGCAAATATCCTTGTTCCGGATTATAGCGCGCAAAAGTAACTTCACACAGAGCTCTCTCTCTGTTGTCCGCTGTGCGACTCTGAGGTTTTCCAAAAAGCCAGCATTTAAGGACCACGTCTCTGTACCATATGTCACCACTAGTTAAAGAGTTTTGTCTTTAAGTGGACATATTATTTCAAACACACGACCACTCACAACCATATTGCTATACCGTAACGATTAATTTCTCTAGCGCGACTATGAATAATAGCGTAATTCTAGTTTATACTAAGCCCTGTATTTGGTTGTCATTTTGACGCGTTAATGTTATTTGTTTGAAATATCTTTTCGGCAAGAGTATTGTAATAGCAGCAAAAACTATGCGTGCAGCTAAGTGATTAATTATTTTATTTTCAAACTAAGTTATGAAATTACCAAATTATTTGCGATCAAATGGATATAATAATATTTAATGTATCCTAGCTCCAGTTCAAACACGTCAGCAGATTTTGATCAATGTTATGTCAATACATGCCTCCGAAGTTCAGGGACGCTAGGGGGCGCGAGAAGGCTAGGTAACGTCATCATAAACACAAGATCATTGAATCTACATCATCATCATCATCATTGTCAGCCTATCACGTTCTTACTGCCAGGACACAGGCCTTCTCACAGAAAGAGGGGAGAGAGAGAAGAGAGAGAGGGCCCTAATCCACCATGTTAGTTAGCCCAATGCGTTGTGGTGAATGTCATTATAAAGTTGTTGTTGTTAGTTGTATAGTTGTTGTCTGTTATGTTGTGGTGTTGTTTATTTTTGTGTCAAATTTTTAAGGTTCTTGGACATGAATAGTTCGTTTAAGGCGAGGTTTTCCCACTTTTAAGCAACGCTTATTACTACAGATGACCATAAGGCTTGGTTTATTGTATTAAAGTCGCATTTAGCGGAGCAAAACCATGGCGCTTACACACAGTCGTGCGTTTCGCTACTTCAATTTTTGAGGTTTTTCTCATATTTTTCGAAAAGTATAGCTGTAATGTAAAATGTAACTTCACGGTTTCCTTCATAATTACGAAATCCTTATATCAAGATATCTCAGACATAATTTAATAAATCGATATTTGAATGAATCTGAAAAAAAACGGGGAGATAAGCTCAAATCAGTGCTACTTTCATATTATTTTCTATCAAGCGAAAAGTCTCTAGCGTGTTTCTTTGGGAGTTCCTATATAAAACATTCAATTTTGATACGACACCATTTTTATTATTTTAAGCTAACCATGGAAGTAAACACACTTAAACTAGAGAGACCAAAATTGCTAAAAGTCGGAAAAGAGGGCCTTAAATTTAGAAGGAGATTAGAAATTTAAAAAAAATTGACACCACCCGTTTGCAAAATATGATGAAAAATAACCTATATAGGTAGTCGGATTTTAAACTTTATTAAAGAAAGTAACTTCTTTTTATGAAAAGCTACACTTAAATTTTTACTCTAAGTTGTTCTAAGTTTTAATTGCTCACTCGACTCTTTTCAAAGCGTTTCCAACCAGTACAAAATCAGCTTTCCAATCTAATATAACGAAGTGAAGTTTAATCGGTCCGTTAACAAGGAAATGCGGTGAGCGCCGGAGATTCGTCTGCAAGAGGCACTCCTTCATTAGAATAACGACGTGGCTTGCGATGGCAATCTTTTCATATTAACTAGATGTTCCATAAAATTTTATACATGTATTATTACTACAAGATAAGTAACTCTAACATAATGGTTTCAGGGTTTCGCGATTATGACACACTATCTGGAACCCGCTACTTCGTACGCGTAGAGCTCGGCCTTCAGCCTCGCTACTACAACTCGTTATAGCCTATGTGTTATTCTAATGTATAAGCTATATTATTGTAAACTTTTATTAAAATGCATTCGGTAGTTTTTGCGTGAAAGAGGAACAAACATCCATACATCCATACATACAAACTTTCGCGTTTATAATATTAGTAGGATTAAAATGAAACACTTTTAACGTAAAGTTATATGATTATTTACGGGATATTTACCGTGGTAAGGTTGTGGAATGACTTCATATAACTTTAGTGAACAACCGTGATAGTTTAAAACAGTGTTTTACTTTTAACGTATTTTATTGCTTGTATTTTCACATTATTCAAATTACTGATTTTTTCAGTTTTTTTTTAAAATAATTAGTAGGCTTGCATTTGACCACCACCTCGCCTGATAATCTTGCTTTGCAGTGACACACAAATCAGTTTGCAGCGGTTTGCAGTGGTCACATGTATACTAGATGACGGATGTCTAAATAAATGTTATGAAATTATTTGCAAGCAGGTACCGTCAATGATTTATAGTCAAAACATTCTCTTAAGAGCCGTTTTACAAAATGCAATCGTTCAATGTATCTGGATTTTTGGGCATAAAACGAAAAAATAAATCGGCCAAGTGCAAGTCGGGCTCGTGCTTTAAGGGTTCCGTATCACAACATAATACAAAAAGTAGTGCAAAAGACGACATCATGCTCAGCCGGTCACCCATCTAAGTACTGACCGCACCAATGTTGCTTAGCTTGGTGGTGAACAGATTTTTTTTTAAATGGATACTAACATGCACTTAAAACCATTATTTATTATTTTCCTTTGGAGTGTGTACTATAATCATGGCAAGTTTGACGCTTGAACGAAATAATTAGAGCAAATACGTTTAAAAAACGTTTGTTATAAATGAAGACCTTTTAGTTTTTACTTTTGACACGAAGAAAGTATATAACGCGGGTGAAACCACAAGGCGCAGCTAGTTCTCCATAAAAACCAGTTAATATAACTTTTCTAACAAATATCTCATTAAATTAACAAACGTGAAGGGCTGGCAATCAGTCACGGAGCGCACCTTACAAGCGGTGTCATTAACCATTCCTTATGTTTTTCAACGCTTACGTCCCTTACCTAACGTAGAGACGGTACGTGAGAGAGTAATCACGCCATGTAAGCAGGTTTTATTACCGTGACAAGGAACTGCTACACCTGACGGATAGATAGATGTAGACTTATAAATTGACTTGAATTGCAACTTCAAGTCAATTTATATATTATATTCTTATATTCATTATAATATAGTAGCGACTTTTTGGAGACACTGGTGGTCAAGTACTTGGTGCCAGCTTTAATTGAAAAACTTGCCAAGTGCGAGTCGGGCTCGCACATTGAGGGTTCCGTACCACCACAAAATTCAATAAAGATATTACCAATTATAACTTGGTGATGAACAGAAACTTGTCATTGACTCCCACTTGGCCATTATTTATTATTTTTGTTGTTATATTTTAGAGTGTATACTATAATCATGCCAAGTTTGGCGCTTGTAAGTATTACCGTTTTTATATTAGAACTAATACAAATATACGTTAAAAAATACGTTTGTTGTATGGGGTTTTGTTTTTACTTTTTGACTTTTTTTATTATTTCTGAGTTAATCCGCCGTAACATTACATATTCTGTGAAAATTTCAACTGGCTATATATTACGGTTTGAAACATACAGCTGTTAAAAGGTAGGACAGACGGACGGACAGACAGCGTAGGCTTAGTAATAGGGTCCCGTTTACACCCTTTGGGTACGGAACTCTAGTAAAAGAAGCCTTAGATAGTGTAGAAATTGGGTTTGAATTTTTCATTTTTTGTTAAAAAAAAATTATTTTTCATTGTATATAACAATTTTTACTACATTATACTTGCATGTATTAGACAAAATCAATCCATAGCTATTTTCAAAAATTAAAATTTTGTATTTAAAATTATGAATTCATTTGGATATAGCTTACCGAGAGCTTACCTATCTATGGGTTGATTTGATCAGGGCTCCAAATATATAAATAATATATATACCACAAGTTGACTAAAACCACAAAAACTATAAAGATAATCTGTGTATATAAAGAGTGTATTTGTGTTTGTAAAGTTGGTAGCATAATAGGTATGATGACTAATATTTTTTTATTACCTCATAAAAAAGCTGATCATAAATAGAGCCCATCAACGAAAACAAAATTAAAATTAGTTCAAAAATAAATAAGATATAAGCAGATATAAGCATTTAAATTTCATGCTAGACAGAGAGCGCACTATACTGAGACGTGACGTCACGGCTCAGGAGCGCCATACAAATGCTATACTAACTCACGCTTTGTGAGAAAGGGATAGAGCATCCCCTCCCTATCCCCACCTAAAACTTTAAACGCTCATATCTCAGACATTTATCAGCCAATTTAAATTATTTTTTCAGTATGTGTAATGTATTTAGTTATATTCCTCGCTAAGCCGGATATTTGTAATAAATTAAACATGAGGACACATGCCTATTAAGTGATGAGGTTTTTTCAAAAACAACTTCTTGAAATCTCTAATTTTAATTGCACGTTATCTTAATAAAAAATTCAATACTAATCTACAATGAAACTGTAAGTACATGAAAGCACGAAAATGCTATTACGTAAAAAGCCTGACTTGCCCATTCTAAGCCACCTAAAATATTGTCCCAACCCAAATTGGGTTCCGTATATAATTCCCGAACAAGTATTGCGGTTAAAAAGTAAATTAATACCCGGGGCAGGTCTCGGGTGACAAACTTTTAAGGCTCATTTTTCAGGATTTGCTCTCAATTTGGCGACTTCTCTGCACTGCGACCTAAATAAATATTTGATTACTTTGAAGTAAACGATGGAGGATTTTTACACATTCAGGGAATTGGACGTTTATGGGTATGTTTATTCGGGGAATTGGACATTCGGAGATTTAAAACTATTATTCTATTATTTTCATTTGACGTTGTGAATCTGAACCTTTTTTGGATTGGGGACATGTATAAGATGCCAAATAATTTTCAGATCATACCAGTTACACTACTCATACTCATTTATTCAAACAATCAGTATAATATTATGTCAAATGTGAAAATTCTAAATAATAATGTCAATACAAAGTACTTAATAGTAAGTAAAAACTAACAATAATTAAATATATTTAGGATGTTACTTTCAGAGCCATAAATTCTTTATCAATGTCGTAGAACGCTTGACTGACAAGCCAGCGTGCTAACCTTGCTTTGAATATAGACAAGTTGGGCGCCTCAACTACATCCTCGGGAAGCCTGTTGTAGATCATTGTGCCCATGACATGAGTCAACTTCGTGGACCTTTTTTTTTATATTGACTTGTACTGTTGGCCTTTTGGCCTCTACAGCTTGACCGGACTAGTTAGAGAACGCAGAGTGCGTTCGGTATAACTTGATGGTTAGGTTTATGTCGCACGTCACATGATGTCAGAGACGACGCTCTACGAACTCTACGAAGCCGATTATCTCCCTCTTTAACTCGATGTGCATTACTCACCGCCGGGTACTGTACTGTCTTAGAACTGTCAAACGGGCGAAGTTAAAATCATCGTTATGTTTCTGAAATTTTCTAATTTTTTAGGGAGTTTTCTTAGCCTTCTACAAAGTAGGTATATAGATGTGGTTTGTTTGGGCATGTTACTTTTATTCATTTTAAAAAAATTTGTAGTGTTTTTTTACTTTTATTCTTGTTCCTTGGCCGTCTGATGCATTGACGTTTGCACAGACACGGAGAGGCAACTAGCCGCCCTCATCGCAGACAAACATACTGTGAGAAGGTAGATCTGTGGTGAGAAGAGTGATTGTATAATATCGTTAATTAATAACGAAATAAAACATTTTTTTAAGTACGTGTTGCCTGTGTAAAATATACCAAACCTTAAACAAACGTCCCAGGAGTAGAAACATGATAGACTGGTAATGACCGACTAAAAAGGTTTACTCTCAAGAATTTTATGATACCTATAATTATACCAAGTTTTTTGAATCTTTGAGCCATGGATATGACGGTAGAATATCACAATTAGCCCGCAAGACTTTTCAAATCGCTGATGCTGGACCGTAATTTTAATAAACCGGCTTACCATCAAGGGTACGTTTTATCATAAAGACATTGTCTCTACCTTTTGTAAAACTTAAAGATTTTCCTCATTCACGTTCTATCTTTGATGAACGGAATGTCTTAGTTGGTATCACATCTGCTCTAAGCGTCGGTGGTCTTAGTCGAATAGAGGCTAAGAGTGAGTAATTTAAATATCTGTATTTGTTTCTTACCCGACGATAGACAGAATCCGGAATGTGGATATTCGCCAAAGAACCAGAGTCACCGCCATAGTTGTTAAAATTTGCAAGTTGAAGTGGCAATGGGTAGCTCACAGCGCTCGAAGAACCGATAACCAATGGGGAAGAAAGGTTCTTGAGTGGAGACCATGAACCAGAAGACGCAGCGTGGGTAGGCCTCACACTAGTTGGACTGACGACATTGTGAGCGTCGCGGGCATCCAGTGAATGCAGATGGCAGGCTTTCGTTCAGTGTGGAGGTTAAAGGGGGAGGCCTTTGTTCAGCAGTGGACGTCTTCTGGCTGATGATAACCCGCTACTTCGTACGCGCAGAGCGTGTACGCTACTATGACACCCTAATCACCTAGCGTTATGAAATATACTTTACAACCCATTCTCATACCTACCAATATACATTAAAAATCATAAAAATCGGTCGATCCATTTCGGAGGAGTGCGACCACAAACACCGTGACATGAGATTTTTATAATTATATTAGATTTATCTCTCTTATTCAATGCTCAAATCAAAAATCCTTTAGCAAAAGTATCGACCTATAATCTTCATCGATTCATTTCCTCGGCTCAGTAATGTATTTATCAGATGAAGCCATTCATTATTAACTTTTTCGATGGTTGAATGATTGAGATGCTTTTTAAGCTCCTGAATCCGCAAAACCTCTAGCACATTAATCAACTTGGATACATTATGACGGGGGATGCGAAATAAAACAGGATAACGTTCGGGGAAAAGCTTTTCTTGAGCTTGATCGTTGATTTAATAAATAGTATTACAGAATGTTATGTCCATTTGTGTTCATTTTTTAGGGTTCCGTACTCAAAGGGTAAAAACGGGACCCTATTACTAAGTCTTTGATGTCTGTCTGTCTGTCCGTCTGTTCTACCTTTAAAGGGCTGTATCTTTCGAAGCATAATAGATAGCCAGTTGAAATGTATGTAACGTTACGACAGATTAACTAAAAAAAAAATAAGTCAATGAGTCAATACGTAATGGGGGAGTCCCCATATAACAAACGTATTTTGAAAGAAAGAAAAAGAAAGAAAAATATATTTATTCATGACAGAAACAAAAGATACAAAGACATTACGAGTTAAACACAATTAAATAAATAAATAGTTTCTGTCATAAGCCGGTGCCAACTCAGCGTAATGCTGATTGTAAACAACCAGCGCTGGTCTTCCGTTGGAACCGACAAGTGACGTCACGCACGTCAAACATTTTTGTATTAACTCTAATGAAAAAAAACGGTAATACGTACAATCGACAAATTTGACATAATTATAGTACACACTCTAAATTGGCCAAGTGCGAGTCGGTGACAAGTTTCTGTCCATTACCAAGTCATAACTAGTAATTTCGTTATTGAATTTTGTGGTGGTACGGATGAGGTAAACTCAAAAATAGGCATGTTTTTTTTTACATCTATACAGGTAATATAACATATTAATAAGATACCAGTAATACTACACAGGGCTATGCAGAAAGGGTGTACTAAGCCAAAAGACGTCCGTTATACTAATCATTATAAATAAATAAATAAATAAATAAATAAATAAATTATAAACAATTTTTACTACTGGAGCAATCCTGAAATCGCCAAAAAAATACCAGCTTTTCTATACATTTTGTCGAGTGTAAATAACCCAGCTATGGAACAGCTGATATTTTTGGCGATTTCAGAGTTGCTCCCATAGTTTAAGTTGCATATAATGAGGGGTACTATGGACCCCTTTCGGCTCGGCAGAAAGGATGTACTCCTTTTTGCGTAACCCAGTATAAGCTGAAGATCGGTGTACCATGGGAAAAGCCTATGTCCAGAAATGAACTAAGGTAGGCTGATCACGATGATAAACTCAGGGTGATGAGCGTAGTGCATTAAGACGCAAGACTCAAAAAAAAATGTATGTACCGTTATAGGCGAGCGTGGCGCTTATCATCCGATGAGAAACTTGCTCGCCACGTCACGCGTATTAAAAAAAAAACGTTTTGAGTATTATTAGCAAAGTAATAAGTCTCTAATCGTCAATTCCCCAAAACTAATGTTGACAGCGTAGATAAGGTTTGTCCCCTATAATCCCATAATAGGCTTAGAAGTTGGGCCCAAATCTGCGGGCCCAAAGGTCACGCCTCTGTCCACAATGGGCCCTTAGTCCCACACTTAACACCACATAGGACATCTGGCCCATTTTTTGTCGTGTCCTTCGGGACCGCAAGCGGTTCTTCTATTTCACGCAGAATTTGTTTTTGGGTCAGTGTGAATATTTTCAAGTTTCCAACAATAAGGGCTGTCTTGTTTTTATTCATGATGTTCATCTATTTAGGTTTGCATTGTTTCTTTGGTTTGTGTTTACGTTTTAGGTTTTTGTCTGTCAGCTTTTCTGGTTTTGCTCGCTTGCTCTTGATTGATTAGACAACGTAGATTACAGAAACGTTTCTCGTCCTTTAGAAAGTAAATGTAGCAATGTGTATTTGTGAAACAATCTACTGGAAGTTAAGCATTTCAACTTCTTTTAATAGCAGTCTGATAAGTAAAACTCTGCAATTTAAATTTGCTTATGGTAGATTAGTAGTTAATATCTTCATATATATAAAAGGCAATGTGTGTGTATGTATGTATGTTCCCTATGGACTACAAAACGGCTGGACCGATTTTGATGGGACTCTAGATAGCTAATTATCTAAGGAGTAATCTACGTCGGTTTAACCGTGGGGCGAAGTAAAATAATCAAGTAAAATTGAAAAACATGGCTTTCAACACTTTCAATAACAATGTTTTTGAAGTCGGAATTATTTTTAGCTGCTCGTACCTCCAAAATAGCTGTAAAAATGGCCACCATCGACAGCTATTATTCCATAAAAAAATACATAACAATAGTTGATTCATGGCTTAGCATAGTTTTGCTCTAGAGAAAACCCAAACAAGACAAAAGTATTGCTCTTAACGATAAATTAATTATCTGAACTCCAAGGTAAAACCTCAAATTCACTTTCTGTCCGTGATAAGAAAGTTTTAACAAGGGGACAGATCCTCAAACCACTGTCTGCTTTTCTCGTTAACTGGTTTGTTTATAGCTCCCGTTTAATTGGGGGAAAAGGAAGTCAAGTGTATAAAATTATACGTTTTCAAAAAACAGTTTTGTTAGAAAACTTGTGACAAAATTTTATTTGACATTATGAAAACCCAAAATAATAAAAAATATTATAATTAAATGTTGCACTGTTAGAATACTTTACTCATAATTTATGAGGAAAAAATCACTTCGAACAAAGAAATTAGAGTATTATTTTTTATGTTTCGTTCTTCAGTAATTTATTATGTTTAAACAAGAAAATTACACGTGTTTGCAAAAGAAACAAAAATAAAACCTAAAACTACATACACTACTAAAGTTATATTACCTAAACATTAAAAAAGTTAAATATTGCTATTATTATAAAGTTAACTTAGTAGTTAATTTCATTTAGAACCTAAACTTTTTTATAGCCTTCATTAACTAAACAAAACACAAGCTAACACTAACACTACGAAAACGATTAGAATGTCCATAGACCGTTGCAGGTCTAAAGACAATCCAAATGCTCAAGCCCACTATCAGTTGGCAGCACACCCAGCATGCTGGCGGCATTACCACACTGAAAGGCAATGCTTATGCGTTGAGCCAGAAACACGCCAGCATTTTGGTCACGCGTCGCATTAACAAGGTGCTGTGAAAGAAAAAAAGTTGAATTGTTAGAATACTTTTTTTCTAAATGGGGAAAAATCACTTCCAACATAGAAATTAAAGTTAACTTAGCTAGTTAATTTCATTTAGAACCTAAACTAATTTTTAAACTAAGTACAAGCAAGGAAGATAATATTATGGATCTTTGATACAAGTACATTGGGTTCCTCTAACAAGGGTATTAACCACGTCAGATGGGACCGTTCACTGCAAATAGGATTTCACTCAGACATAGATTAGAGGTACGGACTAGTTACACGCTAACACTAGGTGTTGCCAGACAAAAGCTTTCTCTTATGTATGAGTTGTAAGGTAAAAACAATTGGAATAAATTATTTTACAGTAAGACACGGATGGATACACTGATCAGAAAAACAAACTGTGTGTCTGATCTTGGCTTTAATTTAGTATAATTATCGTTATTGTTCAAATATCTCTATAAAAAACCTATACCGCTAAACCACCTAACCACAAAACTGTAAGTACGAAACACTTACCAATGTTTTACGCATACTACTTACGCAAACTTGTAGTGACACCAATGAACGAATTAATAGTCCACATGTAAAAAGGACGATAAGGGCGTCTGCAGGGTGACTTAGACTAAAAGCATTATGCCAGATGCGTTCATACCCGCTACGCTACCTTACCACTTCGACCAGAATAAAATGAATGGACGGGCCCAGAAGAAGCGCATTTTTGAAGATTACAAAATGAGCGCCAGCCTTCCTTTCGTTTCAGTCGGTCTCTAGCCGTAGGAAGTGCGACACAAGACTATTGTTACATGATATCGAAACATCTGATCAAATTATGCCTTCGTGTGCTTTCCCGACGTGTAAATACACAACAAAAAACCACTAGGTATCTATTTTTTGTGAAAATGTACTGTACATGGTTATAATTAGGTATTTAAGTATATGTCCGACAATTTGGCTCGTTTTTACTGAGCAAGTTCAATGGCTATGGCCCGTTTATTCATTTTATTTTGGTCGAAGCCTTACCATAATATTCCTTGCTTATTTGATCTGAGGATGAAACCACTATTGAAGACCGATGAGAGTGGCATAATATCAACATCAGTTATCGGGGCTAAAGATGACGATGACAATAACAGTTCTTCGATTGCTTTTGACAGTATCGCCAATATTGACAAAATAGCGGGTCGAACACCACCATACACATAATAAAACAGCTTAAAAACTAGTGCAACAATCGGCGGCCTTATCGCTAAGAGCGATCTCTTCCAGGCAACCTTAGGAGTAAGCAGTATTGGCTATGACTAATGATACTGATAAGTATTTCACCGTTTTAATAAAGTTCCATTCCGCAGATTTCAGTTAAATTAAATTCATTACAACTGACCTATTTTCATACCTGCAATGGCACGATAATAAACTAGACAAAAAACCTCTGCCTCTGAATAAAATTATACCAGTTTTCCCTGTTCCAAATCAGTTTAGGGCAGGAGTTTATCAACAATATTAAAATGTAGCTGCTTTTAGATTGCAGATGTATGGAAGTTTTTACTCACGCTTCTGGTAATATTTTTCCCTAGTTTAGACTAAGCTTCTTATAATCTTAAGCATCAGCGCCAACTTGCTAGTCTATCGATTTTTTTAATGGGATTAATTTCGGAGAGTGTGCCACGGATCTGCATGATCTAATTCCTTCCTGCTAATTTTTCTATCGGACTGCCAGAACGGGCACGAAAAACTGACACAGACGCTTCATGGTTGATATTCCGCAAACTCATGCGAAGCGCTTTGATTCCAATACAAATGTGTAAACTGCTAATCTGTGGAATGCGCTGCCTGAATGAGCGTTCCCCGATAGTTACAATCTGGGTGTCTTTAAATCACGAGTGAATTGTTTTTTTTTTTTTTCTAGATAAGCATGCTCCATCGTAGACCTCATTATCACTTAATGTCAGGCAAGTTGGCGGTAAAACGTAAACCTATTACTAAATTAAAATATGTAATAGTATTTTTAAAACTGGCAGTACTATTTAGCTCACAGATTAGCCAATAGCAAGTACAGTTACACGGTTCAGACAGTCTTAACTGAATTTACTTGCATTCATTCGCGCCACCAAGTCCTTGTATGTGATAGATTCTATACCTATCTGTAGTTGAGTTTCAGGCTGAATTTTAAATCAGCGCTTTCACTCCAGATGTGATTTCAGTTTCAAGTGTGGGGCGAATGTGGAACATGTAAGTAGAGACGTAAAGTGGGTTGCGGAGTTGAATCTGGTTCGAATCAATTGAATTTTATTTGGTGAAGTGAAACATTATCGAGATAGTTTTGTAATGTCAACTGTGGCATGGATTAGGTCATTTACACTCGACGAAATGTATGAACTACTTTTCTCGATTTTAGGGGTTGGTCCCTGATTCAAATTTGTTCTCATTAAAAACCTCTATGACCTCTTTGATTTAAACATACCTGTTATGAAAAACTTTGGAGAAAAACCAATTAAAAAGTACGGGAATAGTTATGTAAACATTTTATTGAGCCTTCAAAATTTATTTCAAACTTCACATTTTTTTTCCCCACGCATGCCTTGTGAAGCTTTTGCAATCTAAAACGAATAGTATTCAACTCTGTAACCAAACTATATGCCTACATTTCTTCTAGTTTTAGAGGCAGTGTTACGATATTTAACTACATTATTTCTGACTATAGGAGGCCACAGAAATTGCGCGCGGCAGCTTTGACCTCGCAAAGGTCAAAAAAGAATAAATATTCTTAGTGAACCTTGTTACATTTGGTTACGGAGTTGAAGAAGAAAAATAATACTTATTTGTGTTGGGTTAAATTTATAATTCAGCTATTATTGATTCCATGAGATAAGAAACAAGTAATGTATTACCCAAGAGTACCTACCATGTGTAACGTACTTATTTTTTGTACACTCCAATCTCAAAAGCAGATCAGAATCGATTATTCGAAGTAACATCGTAAATAACGTCGCGTTACGTATTCGATGCTGATAGCTATAATACTAACGTCGTTGCGAGCAGATTTGTTATCAGTCTAAAATTGCACAATCTTTGGTAAAGTTGATGTTGAAGCAAATTTTAAACAAATTTAGAAAATACTTTCATGGGTAAAGTTGTTTTAACCGACTTCAAAAAAGGTGAGCCTAGCCAAGGTTTTCAATTCAATCCGTTTTAAGTTTCCGTATTTTATTTAGTAGAAAAATGTTTGTCATCGTCACTTTCATCTATAGCTGAGCTTAAACAATTGCCCTCTCTTATTATGCCATCTGCCTTGGCTGGCCTTAGCCCTGTGTAAATCGATACTAGGTTTGACATTCAATCTTGACGATATTGTCGACCCATCGGCATGGTACACACAGAAGAGGTGACCACGCAGCCTGGACGTGTCGCGGATTTGTCTCCTCTATACATTTACTATGGCGTAAATTATACCGATGTAACGAAATGCGGGCGCATCCTGCGTGAAGGGAAGTCTGCCACGAACTGCCACGTCCGCTTCACCTCGCAGCTGCTCGTCTTTTCTGTATAAACCACGTCTAATCCATTTCAAAACATTATTTTCTTAAAAGATAAATAAAATTCTCAAATACAGCCTTTATGAACAATATTGATAAGGTATATCTGTCTCAAGACCTTTACAGTTAAAAATTCACTTAAAAATAAATAAAAAATGTCTTGAATTTATACGAAATGTTTGCCTACACCAACAACATCTTCCAGGCCTTTAAAGTTGATGGAAATATGATTTAGAGCCATAAACGTGTATATAATTATATATACTATATGGGTTTATACATATTAGATGTATTCTTCTCAAATGATACTCTGGAAGGAAATTCGGTATTTTTTACAAAACATTCCGTTTCTGCAATACTTCCACGTGGAGTAAGCCAGGTCAGGTATTCCATAACACTTTTGTATGAAATATTTATACCTGAATGTTTTTCACAAGTATGCACTCAGCGTTTCTAGAGGCTGCTATCAGAGCTACGAAGTACTCTCTACCATTGCGTATGCCTTATAGTCGGTGATCTAAAAGTACATAATCAAATTCTTCAGAAAACGTGACGTATTTTTGAAAACTCTAAGACTGCTAACACTGCTTAGAATACCGTGTCTATCTAGTTACATAGGAACACGGGAAAACTACGGCCTCAGCAAAAAAGCATTGTCATTATGAAATTTGGCACACGGAAATTGGATTACCTTTTCTATGTGAAGAACATTTGGTGCCATGGAGCTTCACTACATTTTTATAACTCTGCATAAGCCAGTTTTGCTTCACATTGACATTGAAATTTAAAGCGGTATCTTTGCGAGCGAGTCTTTAAGCAAGCATTTTAACCCCCGACGCAAACAGAGGGGGTTATAAGTTTAACATGTGTATCTCTGTATCTGTTTGTGACATCTTAGCTCGCAAACTGTTAAACTGATTATGAATTAGTATTTTTTTTTTTGAAAGGTGACTTGATCAAGAGATTTTTTATATACCTATGATTTAAAAAAAATGGTTAGCCATTTGAAAATTATCAACTCGTACGTCAAGTTTTATTTTTATTTTTATTAATACTTACAGAGTTGATAGGTACAGTATATAAATATATTTACTAAAATATGCATTGCATAAATGGTCATCAGAATTTCAATCATTGCGCTAATTTGAAACGGCTATTCTATAATTCCATAATTATTATGTGATCCTTACCAGGTTTAGTATGCAAGCCACGATAAAATTGTATGTTATCTTTTTATCTCACGAGATCTATATTATAGTTTTGATGGATATTGATATGGATATTTTTTTTATCGTAGCTATTGGCGGAAAATCTCTTACTGTTTTTCTACGAGCTTTGTAGGTACGGACAAGTAGTAAATTGATTTTCTACCTACGTCTACACATCCTATGTGACGGCTGACAGGACTTTTTCTGCTCGATTCATGCGGATTCGAATTGCGATTGGCCAAACAGTAAGCGTTTTTTCGTCTATTCTACGTGGGTGCAGATCGTAAAATCAAGCAGGATTAAACCTGTCAAACGCGTTTTTTACACAGCAAAATCATTGCGATGGAATCGCCCGTGGAGATTACCTGCCTGACCTTTGTCAGCACATGGCTTCTTACGTAGATAGAGATCATTTAGTGGCTCTACGCAGATACAATCTAAATAAGAGTACGTCCATTAGCGCCTCATCAGGTTTGTTTACAGATGTTTGCGGTATGTTGCTACTGAATTTAATTCTAAATTAGCGAGCGGCAATTTTATGTACGAGTTATGGGCTGACTTTGGAAGATAACCAATCTTGAAGATTAAGTATTAATATAGTCGTATTTATCTTTAGTAGTATTTTTGGAAACTTCAACGGGGAAACAAATTTTCATTAAATCAACACTTTACAATAAAGAGTTTTACGGAACGGTGGTTCTAAGTCGAAAGGAGGTCATTGTGCTTATCATAATGAACAACTACTGTTATCTACCTTGAAATCCCGATAAATATAATAATATGTTCCTTAAATTTTGTGAAGGGAGTTAGTCCATTAGTAAAAATTGTTAATAATTAATTTTAAAAAAATACAATATCCGACTTGAAGACTATACCTACATGTACAAACTTAAACTAAAATAGTAGAAAAGCTTTTAAATCGACCCCATATGATGAGAAGGCTTTAACAGAAATGACACGGTTGCGCAATCTTTCCAACAATAAAGTAGTTTTTTTTTAGGAATAGGTACACATATTAACGTAGGTATAGGTTTAATTATTATGATGCCTCCTTACAAATACATACAATCTTCTTTGTTCTAATGTTTCCGTGATGACAGTTCAAACAGAGATTGACAGTCCACATCAAAACTTAAACTTAAGGGAACCTTTGAGAAAGGAAGACTCGTTCGTCATTGAAGGGAACTCAATCAATGACTTAGTTAGTTTTCTTTTCTCAAAGAGGGAACCACAATCCAGAACGTCATCTGTGTAAATCTCAGAAGAAGGTGTAGGTATTTTTATTTTGTTTTTGTTGATTTCTCAAAAAGTGCTAAATCAACTTCGATAACATTTAGGTATATGAGACCACCTTTGAGGTATGACCTACCAAACAAAAAAAGAATAATCAACATCAATTCATAATTGGCGGAGTAATCGCGTACCAAACATACAAAAAAACATACAGTAAAATTGATAACCTCCTCCTGAAGTCGGTCAAAAATGAGTACAATGATTTCCTTTCGGCAAGCATCTCTGTAGTATCTCCATCTCCGCCGTCTAGTACTATCTTCGTTCCGTGTAGCCTTGTTAGGCACTTACATACTTAATTATTCCGTTCTCTTTTATGGAGAAAATGTAATTTAAAGCAAAGTGATTGCACCAAAGAACTGATAAAAATTGGTGTCATTTTATCGATCCATTCATAAAATGACACCTAATTTTTTGCTGGTTCAAGCCGCTTAAAGGTTTTTATTTTGTGATTTTTTTAGATATCAAATACCATCATCCTAAAGATATCCATAGCTGGGCCTAAGGCATTCACATTGATAATGCTATTCACCTCGGTCTTGCCAATCAACAGCGGACATAAAAATGTTTTTTCCCATTTCGCCGATATTTTGACAGCAAATTGGGAATGCTCGCGAAATAGCCAATACAGGAAGTCTCGAGTGAGAAATAGATTTCATTCCGTAGATATAGCAGACCCTTCCGACGGTCGAAAATTGTACCAGATAAAATATGTGATACCATAGAAAAAGCGGAGTAGAGATTTTTAGTAAGCCCACGGTCGAGATGACATACATTTATCTAGATGTCTATCTAAGGCTTTTTGGATTTCAGTGGTGCAAAATCTGATATTCTTAGTGTCTCATATTATTGTCAGCATTCGTGCTTTCACCTTACGCCGAAAAAAGGGTATTGCAGTCATAGTGTATTTAGGTACATATGTTTTCACTTACAGCCTAAAAGACTTTATCGATTTTAATAAATTTGACGGTTTTTTTTAAATAACATTATCGGCAAACATGCATGCTGTCGGCCTGATGGTGAGCAGAAACTGTCGCCTATGGACACTTGCAACACTAGCTGTGTTGACGGTTCTTGCCAGCTCGGAGAGGTAGTTATAGACTTCGACTAAAATAAAATTAATGGACAGTCCCAATAGAATCGCATTTTTGAAGAAGCAAAATGAGCGCTGGCTCTCATTTCATTTCAGTCGATCTCTAGCGGTAGGAAGTACAACACGTGTCTATTGTTACGCGATAACGAAACATCTGACAAAATTATGCATTCATATGCTTTCCCGAAGTGTAAATACACAAATAAAACCGGGATCTATTTTTTGTAACAAATATACTGTACATTTTTATAATTAGGTGTTGAAGTATATGTCCGACGGTTTTGACTCGTTTTTACTGAGCAATTTCAATGGTTAGGGCCCGTCCATTCATTTTATTTTGGTCGATGGTTATAGACACCTTTTTTTAAACGCTTCATGTTGAAGCTTGGCGGGAAGACCTTTGGGGGAAGGATATTCCACACCTTGCAGGTCCACGGAAGAATGGAGGAGGGTAATGATGATGTCTCACATTCGAATGGGGCAAATCCGCGTTTCTATATTCCTATGTATGGATATTTGTTCAACGATAACATGCATATCGTTATTCTAATCGTCATGGAAATTTTGTAGACAAATAGGTAATTGGTTTCAACACAAGCTTTACATTTCAATATGAGCAAAATCGGTCAAGGTTTTGTGAACATATTATAGAGTTTGCGATGTCTCATCAAGGCGTACAACTGGTTTATTTTATTCAAAGACAATTTACATTATCTTTGATTTTATTACACGTGAGTATGCGACATCTTCGCTGATTCTAAACCGATTTAAATTTTGTTTTATTTTATTTATTAAGGAATATTAAACAGCCATATTATTAAATGTACAAACATGTGGATAGATTAATAAACTTAATAATAATACAGCCAACAGCACTATTCACAGATTACTTACAGAATTATATAAAAATTATAATATTATATTAACTAGCTGACCTGACAGACGTTGTCCTGTCTTAGAACTGTCAAACATGCAAAGTTAAAATTGATAATCTTATTTTTTTACACCTTGGGTTACATTATTGGAGTTTTAGTAAAGATCCCAATATTTTTTTTTTTCAAATATAATATCGGCTATGTTACCCGGGGATAGTGTAGCTTCCCAACAGTGAAAGAATTTTTTAAATCGGTTCAGTAGTTTCGGAGTCTATTCAATGCTAAACAATCAAATCTTTCCTCTTTATAATATTAGTATAGATTATTCATATTATTAATATAATATTATTCTTTTTAACAAATTGAAACAAGAAAATTGTACATATTTAGAATCATAACAAACTTACTCAAAATAAAATAAATCATATAAAACTAAAAGAATTTATTAAACGTTTTGCTAGTACCTACTTATATTAGGTATGGATAGACACTGCGTTTGAACAGCTAGGAGGTAGGTGTTACAAGGATTAGCTATCTCAATGGCAATATCTACTCGTTGGTGTTGTTTTCTATTTATATGATAATTCTGTATGTGCGATGTTATTTGAGATTGAGCTTACAGATATCTAGCAATAGGTGCATAAGTAGGTAGTGGTAGCACTTTACGTGTTACCAAATTGTTGGAATTTTCCTGGATCAACGTATAAGCATTGCCCAGCGTGGCAATGCCGCCAACTTGCTGGGTATGCTGCCAACTGGTATTGGGCTTGAGTATTTGGATTGTATCTAGACCTGAAACGGTTTATGAGTAGTCCAATTTTATTTGTATAGGTAGGTATTAGACTATAGTAGTTTAGGTAGGTATTGTCCGTTTGCTTGTATTTTTCACAGTAAAAAAAATTATTAAAACATGCAATTTTAATTTGCATTGGGTTACAAGAAATTCTAATAATTAACCGTAATGTTCATTGAATAAAGCTTAATTGTGAAAGGTTTATTGAATTTTAATTTCAGTATAACATTAGTTTAATTTTAGACTATTGATTCTTATTTTTTTTACAAAGACATTCGCACAACAATTTGTAGCAATGTTTTGTTCAAATATTTTCTTTGATTAAATACTTAGGTTTAAGTTGAAAAGCAACTAAGCATAAAACATAATTATATTACTCCAAAACCCTACAAATAACTTAATTTATTGTACAAACGTTACGAAATTTCATGAAAAAATGCCATTAGGGTAAGTAGAAAAGTTCCAGCTTTAAGACTTAAACGTCGTTAAGGGCATAATTAAGTATTTAGACCTTTTAACAATAAAGATTACAGCTTAAGCGGTTGAGAACTAAACGTTTAATGTTAGTTCAGAACATGCACAGTCTTAATACAAGGATTTATGACGCATTTAAGAAAATAAAAATTCGGGCCATTTTTGCAGACACGGTCATGCATCTGACCCCAAACGGAGCAAAGCTTGTGATATGGCTGCCAGAGACTGATATACATACATATATATAATTAAATAATCGAGATACAATAAATATAGAGCCACAATCGCGCCAAAAAAATTCCGTACCAAAACCCAGCGCACGCTACGAATTGCGCAGATTTTTTGGTTAGTTACAAGGTAACCGCGATCCGACTACAACGCCGCGCTGTGCCAGAGCTACGATGACATAATGGACAACTAACGTTGAACACTATGCAAGCTACGTAACGTCTAAATTGCAGTAAATGTGGCATTGTGAAGTATACAATTGATACAAAGTATATGTACAATGACGCTCGGACGTTGTTTGACTATCGCCATTCTATCTGGTATCAATCACAGACACTTTAATTAATTGCCATCCAATGCTCCGACTCCTTCATTAGATTGGCCATTCTACCGGAACTGATTACGGGAAATAAATTAGCTACGTATATTAGAACATACTTACGCGACTTAGAACTTGTAACTCTATCGAGTTATAATGACTAGATGGCTACGTTTCTTTTTAACCCCCGACGCAAACACATGGGTATTATAAATTTAACGTGTGCATCTGTATATCTGTGTAGCTGTCTGTCATACTTATTTATCTAACAATAATATTTTTTTGAAAAAAAAGCCGATTTCAAGACTATTATACCATGTACAAACTTATACCAAAGAAAAAGTAACAGAGATTGAAAGTCCTCATCGAAACTTTTGCTGATGGAAACCACAAACCAAAACGTCACCTGTGTATATATTTTAGTGCTTGTTGATTTTAACAAAAAGCGCTAAATAAATTTTGATAAAATTTATATGGAACCACATCTAAAGTATGACCTACCAAACAAAAAAGAATCGTCAAAATCCTTTTTAATTAGCGGAGTATCAGGGTAATAAACATACCAACAACAACAAAAAATTGCGTTTATCAAATAAACAACTTTTCATGATGACCAAAGATCAATTTACTAGAGTGTGTAATTAAAAACAGTATCATTCGCAAACAACTAGGTATCAGAATAATTAATGACAAAGCGTGACACATTGATCAATTATATGAGAAATGCCAGATCAATGCATCAGTAATATACTAAAAGCCTTCCTATAATACTGTGTATACAACCTATACAAACCATTTACATACAAATGTTATAAATAATTCGTATTTATATAAAAATACATTACAAATTTTAATCAAATTAAATAATAAGTATTTCTTGCTAAAAAAACTCAATAAATAAAAGAATCACACAAAGGAGACATTTTTGTTTGTTTGGAAAATAGGCCCACCACAAACTGTAGTGTACAGTAATGAAACTCGTTTCAATTTGTTCCTCATAATCTCTAGATTGAGTATTAATATTAGCTAGACTCAGTATTATCTCATCGAACCGGAATATTGAGAAAATAGCTGAACGAATCTCACAATAACTTCCGCATCCGTTCAAATGACTTTATAAACAAATGAATGAATCGTGGCAAAAAACAACGCTTCTTTTACTTTATATTTAGTCCAACTGCAAAAAAAAAACACTAACTTTGTAATGTTTTATACCCATCAATATTATAGGCAAAGATATGATACTATAATGAATCGTGGCAAAAAAAAAACAACGCATTTTTGCATTTTACTTTAAATGTCGTCCAACTGCAACTTTTTTTCACTAATTTTGTTTTGTTTTATACCCATTAATATTATATGCAAAGATTTCATACTATACTAATACATATTAGATCTTTGATTATACCGTTACCGTATTGGCCTTAATTTTTTTTTTTTTAATTTCAAATTGAAAGCACACTGTTCACAAATTTTATGACAATGATAATCTAATTATATTATTTTAGAGGTACCTACTTTGATTAGTAGAAATATTATGTTTTTGTACTCTCAAAGTAAGATCAAAAACGTTTCCGAACATCTCTATATCGAGCTCTCTGCAATATTCAAGGTTAATCTAGTCTAACTCAAATGATGCCTCTGAAACAACAGTATTCACAATGAAAAACAACCCCAAAAACGGTGAAACACGATTTCGAGAGACATTAAACGAGAAGGGGCGGTTTCACACATTTATACCTCGGAAAATAATAAAAAAACAAATGCTGGGCCATTATCTTCATCTGCCTTTTGTTAAACACGTCTCTATGAATAAAACATTGGTGGTTTTAAAGTTTTTTTTTTGGCACGATGTCAGAGGTGTTTTCCCTGTGCGGAATGTTGTGACCCTAACATAATTTTGTACATTTTTCAACCGCTATGATCGTTTGCGAACCATATCAGATTTTTTTCATGTCGATTTGTCATCATTTATGGCTTTAACGCGTCATTTACGATATGACAGCTGGCGAGGATATTGAAGGCGTCGTTTATGTTGATAGGGTTGTTAGATCTTCTTTTTGTACATATTAAGATCATATTTTTGGATAAAATATGCAACTTCTCGTATGGATCGTCTAATCTAAAACTACTTACCTATTTAGAATATTTAGTAGAGGGCACACATATTGAATTTTTATATTAATCTTAATATTAGTTTAAACCTAGTGTGTGTGTGTTAACTGTTATAAATTTTAATTTAGAATATAACTACATGATTATATAAATGAGATCTGTAAAATAAAAAAAATAAAAAAATAAAAAGTTAAAACCTAGCATATTGCTTATATAGTTGTGCACAGTAAAACATTTCTAGCTTTGCTTCGCCAAACCGCAAGAATAATTTCATAATAACTATATATTTTCCGGAATAAAAATATTCTGTGTCACTTTCCTGTCTTCCAAATAAGTAGTTACTTCCTGTACAAAAATCAAGTCGATTTATTGAACTGGCCCCTTATTATGGATGATGCGGATCGTGATCGCGATCGCATGCCATCTCACTTACGCACGTGGTGCGAGTAAATAGATACGAACGGGACGGCATGCAATCTCGATCCCGATCAAAGAACCATAATAAGGCCTCTGGTGCTACGTTAAAGTTGCATAAACAAACAAAGAAACGATTGCATTAAAAACATAGGATATTTATGATGATAGGCGTTGGGATAGTCTCTACCATAGATTATGTAACTAATACATTTGTAACTGTGGCTATCTATTACAAATTTTTATATAACTTGCCCTGTTAGTATGTAGGTATGTGTGGGACTAATCTTGCTACTTTATTTTAGACCAGTTATTCTTAACCGATTAAGCTGAGACAATGGAGAGAGCTATGCTCGGAGTTTCTTTGCGCGATAGAATCCGGAACGTGGATATTCGCCAAAAAACCAGAGTCACTGACATAGCTGTTAAAATTTGCAAGTTGAAGTGGCAATGGGCAGGCCACATTGCTCGAAGAACCGATAACCGATAGGGAAGAAAGGTTCTGGAGTGGAGACCACGATCCGGAAGACGCAGCGTAGGTAGGCCTCCCACTAGATGGACTGACGACATTGTGAGAGTCGCGGGCATCCAGTGGATGCAAAAGGCAGGCTATCGTTCAGTGTGGAGGTTAAAGGGGGAGGCCTATGCTCAGCAGTGGACGTCTTCTGGCTGATGATGATGATGATTAAGCTGAAATTTTGCATACACATTTAGTTTGGATGACATTAAATGATTAGCTACATGTTGTCATTCAAAATTCAATGTGGCGGACTTCCAAAGATGGTATACCAGTTATTTTTATGCATCTCCATGATATGGGTATCAAATGAAAGGGTTTGGTGAGAAGAATACTAATAGCTTATTGTAACAAAGCTTTTTAAAAAATAAGGTTTTTTTTCCTAGCTTTTATATTTGTTTAAAAAAATATCGCTTAACATACCATGCACTAACTTATTTTGCACTGAACTAATTTAAATAATGTTAAAAAAATAAACAACGTTGACGTGTACTTTGCGAGACAACCTTTATGGGTGCTAAAAGAGGTTATAGACTTTGCACTAACTTTGCGTTTAAACGTCGTTAACTTACCATTAAACTAACTAATTACTTTTTCAAACAAATTAAGCGAAACTACAATGCAATTATAAACTGTTATTAGCAATTACTCATTCGTAAACTAAGTTACTATTCACAACATTGTATGATAGTAAAACGTCGGTAATGAATGACGAAGCGATACCAGTGTTTGATTAATTGCAGTATTTGGTAAGTATTTTCAACCTTAGATCACTAACCAAATTGTTGAGTTCACCATCATCTTCATCAGCCTATTTGAAGTTCGTCCGCTGCAAGACGTAGGCAGTAAGCGTAGTAAAGAACGACATAAGGCACGAAATTCGGCTTTTCGCATCCATTTCCCACCAGCCGCCTATTGCAGGTTGTCACTCCACCTGGCTGCAGGGTCTCCACTCTAGAACCCGTCTACCTCAACGGTTGTCAGTTTCGAGTCGCACCACAGATCTGTGTATATCTGTGAGTCGCACAGTACCTACTAATCATTAGTCATTTTGACAAACAAAATGAAACCAATTTCTTTATTGAAATTACATTAACAAAATGATGACCTGTAAACTGGCTTTGTGTATCTATTTAAGTTTACTTATAAGACATTTGAAACCAAGCTGTTGGTCGTCCTTTTAAGCAAAAAAAAAAAACCGGCCAAGTGCAAGTTGGACTCGTGAACTAAGAGTTCCGTGTCCGTCTTTATGTGAAAACATTAAAACATATTCATATTCACTTAACACATATTCACTTATGTTAGAGAAGGTACAGAGAAGGTTCATACAGTTTTTGTATAAAAACTTGTACGGATACTATCCCTTTTTATATCCATCAAACTACCTACTGGGGGCCACAGGCTTTAATTCCCTTGAAACACGCCGTACGAACGATCTACTTTTGACTATGTACCGTATCCTCCATGGCATCCTAGACTGCCCCGCACTATTGTCCGAAGCAAGCCGCTTGTCTGTGCCAGATCATCTTGCACGGTTCTGTATTGGATGCGTGCTTCTATTCTCCCCCGTGCCGCCACGCACCATGGCGCGTGAACAATCCCCTATCTGCCGAGCGCAGCGCCACCTCAATGCGCTTGTATCCTCACAACCACAGGTCGACATAATTCGACGATAAATGATCGGCATTTTTAAATAATTCTATGATGTACCTACAGTGAGGAGTTTACTATTTTTTAAAGTTATATGATTATTTACGGGATATTTACCGTGGTTGTGGAATGAGCGGTAAATATCCCGTAAATAATCATATAACTTTAGTGAACAACCGTGATAGTTTAAAACAGTGTTTTACAATTTTTTAGTTTGATTATAATAATTTAATTGTTTTTATTATTATTTTATTATATGTTTATGCCGTTTTATTTTTTTATTTTTATTGTTACATATTGTAAATATTTGTTGATTTAGTGTATACATTCGTAGATTAAGTAAGTAATGCCATGCATAGTAAAAACTGTAATATTATTTACTAAATAAATAAATAAAGCATTTGAAATTTGAATGTGGTGATAACCTAATAAATTGTTAACATTTAAAGTATAAAAAAGTAGTGCATAAAGACATCATGCCCAAGCAGTCACCCATCCAAGTACCGACCGTGCCCGAAGTTGCTTAACTTGATAATTTTGCTGTGTATTGTTATCTTGTATATGTCAACACTTATACAGGTTTACACGGAAAGGTGGTTACTAATCCGAACTAAGCTGGTGGGCTGACAGATATAAAAGGAAACACGAGTAAAATCGCGGATGCAGCTAGCTATATCATAATAATCTCAATAGATTTTGTAAACTAGTCGCTATTCGTTAGTGTAAACAAAATCTTACGACCAGCCGCGTGCGGTGGCAGCCTATTCGCTACTTAGTACCGGCTTAAGGAATTATTGCTATCAAAGCGGATTAGTGAAGTTTGTGTTATGCGCTGTGTTTGTTTAGCTTTTTATTGCTGAATAGTTACTACTAGAAAATTTGTTTTATATAGAAAAATATTTAAATGGTAATATTTAATTGGTAATATTTTCAAAATGGCCGCTTATGTATTATTTTTATCTGAGGAAAAGCTTGTTTTTAAAATAAAGGTTTATAGTAGGTGCTTGTACTTGTGCTTTTGTGTTAGTTGTTTCCAATTTATGCCAGCTACTTTAGCCGGACATAGGCTACTTTTAATCACATCATCATTTTTCATCACTACGCGGGTGAAACCAGCTAGTTGTAAATATTTATACATTGGATTAGGACATACTTGCAACAATTACGCTTTAGAGAGTCATAGATATTACTTTGCATAGAATTTTACAGACCATAAATACAGAAAAAGCATGGTCTCATTCCGTATTTCTCGCATAAATCTACAGAATTGCTCAAAGACTTACATCTGTAAGTTCCCACGTTTTTACGTAATGCTTCCTCCCCTTGGAATACTTTTTTGTCAAGAAAATGTATGGGGCTTATTTCGAGTGAAATGAATTTGCTTGGTAAAGTTACCAAGTCCGTGGGAAAAGATTAAAATAACTTTGAGACTGAGTGATTAGAAATGACAAGGTGCGAGTGCTTTTTCAGAATTTTTTAATTTAATTATTGTCTCATTCATCTGTGGTTTTTGTTGATCAAATTTGTTAACAAATATATATTTTTTATGTTGAAACAGTAGTGTGTACTGTGTGTTTATTTTTATTTATTTATTTTAAGTAAAATTTTACTTATTTGGGAGTACAAATCAGAATAGCTTAATTCGTAGGTGATTTTTTTTTTTGTCAATTTATGAATTTGCTTCCCAATAAAACGAGTGAGCCCATATTAAATATTTTTTCTTGACAAAATTTTAATAGTTATATACTTAGTGTCGACCTATAATCAGTTAATTATAAATAAAAATAAAAAAAACAACTCAATTTTGTTCACTAACCGAATTCATTAGCAAAGGGTTCTCTTTATTGCTTACCTTTGATCTATTTCAGGCCGAACAAACTAATTACTTAATGTAATGGCTCATCAATAGATAAAGTTTGGACAACGGCCTGTATTCGCATATCAAATTACTGTAATACGGTTAAATTTGGAAGTTACGTGCTGGTAATATGGTTAAATTTAGAAGTTAAGCCATATATGAAGTATTTCGAGCAGCCTAACTCTGATAAAATAGGTAGCGACTCTTGCTACTACACAATAAAGTGTAATTCAGGACTTGCAAGCGCAAACTACCTACAGCTGTATTAACATCTCTATCTATCGCGTAACTCTTACCGCGTCATCTCTGTCTATCGCGCAGCAGCGGGCGCGGCAGGTCTGACAAGTTGGCTACTTGTACATTCATACCTAAAGTGCGTAATAGAATTTTCTTTTATTATAATATTTTTATAATTATAATATTTTTCTGTGATTTTTGTTGGTGATAATTTGTCGATACTTTTTGCCTCTATTCTGTAGTCATTTCAAGCGCATAAACAAACTAAACTCCAGTCGCATGGGCTCCGAACAATATCCTATTGCAGAATGTCTCTGACATTTGCAATCTATTCAACTCCTTTTCAATGCCCTCAAACGAGCGTACCTAGCTATAGGTAGATAGTTATCGATACAGCTTTGTTTCAATATTTGCAAAGGAGAGCTGTTTTGTTGATATGAACAGGAATAATGATTACTCTAAAGAAAGTGTTACCAGTTCATGCGGTTAAAATTCTTTAGAAAAATAACAAAAATTATATTCTGCTTTTATTCAAAATTAATGCAGTAAAACTTCAAAACCACGTGCGGTTATAAATATCAATGCAATCCAAAATTCCAATTCTATAAGAGCTAATTAAAACTTCGAAATATTGATGGAAATCCTATAATTTTATATACTTCAAAGCGAGAATATTTATCAGAAAGTCCACGAATTTGTCTCTGAAGATTAATTAAAGTGGTCCCAAGCGGAAATTGAGTTAGGATTGTGTAAGCTTTAATCACGTAAGTTTGTTTAAGGAACAAGATTTGATAGAGATTATATTTGAGGGCATCGTACCCATGTAAGGTGTAACTCGGATATACTGAGAACAAACAACAGGTAATCGATTTTAGAATAATAAATTTTAATCGATAACAGCAGCTCCTAACAGTATTCTTGTTGTAATAAAACACTTCCATCAGGCGGGAACAGGGCTCGGGGTTTCTGAGATCGAAACTAAGGCGAAATGGTAGAGAACGTACACTTGTTTGATGGTAATGCTAGCATACTCGGCGTGAGCGCTTTCAAATATTTTCAATATTTAGATTTCTTGATATTCTATATAATTTATATATTCTATATTTATTCTTTATTATTTTTTATTTTTTTTATTCTATTTTCTATATTTTTTTATATGCTTTTACAAAAAACTGCCATCGCTAAAGTATTTGAATGTTTTTTTTTTTGTAAAAATGTCTTCTAAACTGAATGAAGTTGATTTCATCCATCGAAGGGAAATTAAAAACGGGTTTTTAGGAAAGTTTACGATTTTTTTCCATCGAGACAAATTTATTTAATCGTTTATCGATGAACACATCCGAATAAAATATTTCAAGAACATTTATTACACAAAGAAATAATGTCAATTGATCGATTTAAAGGTCTACTTTTGAATATTCGTGAGGATGAATCGTCAAATTTGAAGCAGATTTCGTCTTAAATGAGGACATCCGTAGGCAAATGAAAGTTACCGACATAGCCCTCCAGATTAAAAAGTTAAGGTGGCAGTGGGCTTGGAAAATAGCACGCAGAACAGACATAATGGTAGATATAATCATTATACCCATCGTTATATAGGTACAGCTTTTAATATGGGACTAAACCTGGAATCGAGAAAAAAAAACTGCTGCTTATTGAGATAATAATTATAATACCTCTCGATGTGTTTAGTACATTTCATAGAGTGTCTATGACATTTTTTATAGAACAGCAGATTTTTTAATATACGTAATTTATCAATACACTCAACAAAAGCAATAGTAAAGTAGGTCTGTATTGAACTTTTCAAGTGAAAGATGCCCCTAAAACTTTCTAAAGAAGTCAGACTTCGAGATCCGAAGTTCGGACTTTGCTATTCACTCGTCTCTGCGA
Source organism: Agriopis aurantiaria (assembly GCA_914767915.1). Taxonomy (NCBI): domain Eukaryota; kingdom Metazoa; phylum Arthropoda; class Insecta; order Lepidoptera; family Geometridae; genus Agriopis; species Agriopis aurantiaria. The sequence continues at coordinate 16,657,516 of OU611982.1, read as the reverse complement.
TTTGATTATGTTCCACTGAAGTATAAATGCTGAACTTTGATCTGGGCCGTCACCTGGAAATTCTGTTTATCTGATTGCGAAAAGTTGCGCGAACCATAGCTCGGCGCATTAACAAATGCAAGTAGCGTTCTTTATCGATCGTAAAATTTGACAGTTGAGATCGTCTAGTTCGATAAAATGCCATTTGATCAGTACTCGCTAAACTCCATTCTGTGGTATTTTATCGAATTTGACGATCGATAAAGAACGGTACTTTTCGCTTAAAACTGGTGACGGTATGGCCTGTGTAGTCTTGGCTTAATTGGCTTGTTTTTCTCATTCGTTGTTTTCATTTGTTATTGTTTTGTTTTTCTTCATTGTTTAAGGTCGTGTTTAGTTAAAAGTGCGTAGAAGCACGTAAATCGGTTCAGAACCTATTTGTGTGCTTCTTTTTACAAGTTTTTGTTTAACTTGCAATGTTTGTATGTTAGTTTGTTTGTTCAGGTCAAAACATGCAAGCTGAATGAGAACCACTTTCTGTTGTTCTACGGAGAGTAAGTAATTAAGAGGAATAGTTTTACCATGACAGCTGTTGCTGCATTCGGTTCTGACTAGGGAACACCTCAATGGTGACATGAAAAGTTGTTAACGCATGCAATTATGATAACCCATTCTAAGTGTCCCTATCACATGGCTACTGCACCCCTATTTATGCCCCCCATATATATTATTATATGCATATTTCCCTATTATTGCAAGGCTATTCGCCCCTAAAGAGGGAACTCTTCAACAGTTAACAGCACAGACAAGATTTTGCATACACATTTATCTGAGAAGCATAAAGCTTGTATAAAAAAAAATTGCTTGTATTATTTGGATTCATCTCCATTTTCATTGAACTTCTATTTATGATGACGTCACTACAGTGATACCATGAGCGTACACAAAATTGTCGATACCTTTTTTATCAAAATCTATTAAAGCATTTAGTAGGTCTGAAAAACATACACACACACACTAAATAGCTTTCTTTGGTTTTGCGTCGTTGAGTAAAATAGCCCATCAAGAAAAACTTATGAATTAAGTTATACCGAAAACGCTTTCAAGAATATTATTTTATTATATTAAAGATTCAATTCAGGAATCTTAAATCTAATTAAACAATTTGCCACATAAATACTTAATAACATATTACACGCTAGTGCTGGTTGAATTTCTAACTATCATAATTGGGAAGTTATGTTCAAACTAAGTCAATGCAGAGACCGTTAATTTACCTTTGAATGGATATGCAAAGGTTATATCCACAAGTATAGACACAAGCGTGCCTAAATTTGAAGCTGTATGACAAAGGAATATGCGGGCTGGAGGGTCTTTCACTCAGACAACTCAGATGCTATCAATTTCTTATTACATTTCTGTGAAAAGTTTTCAAAAGATCTAATTTAGATTATGTCAAAAAAAATATTATGAATCGAGTCAAACCCATCGATAAGTGATAAAGTAATCAAATTTAAGAGGAAAAAGATCTGATTGAACAATTTATTTGCCTTGTATTTGCATGTAACTTATAGTTTGAATCGCTTATTTTTACCCTCTCAAACGGGTAAGAGATGTCTGAGTGGGTATTTTTTGATGGTTACAATATGTTTGTCTATACAACTAAGAGGCAGGTGAAACGGTTTCTTTTTTTTTGAAAGCGTGCTTCTTCAGACTGTTTCTATAAGGCGAGATGACGGTCAATCACATAACAATTACGCGGATAAGTCAGCGTTTGATCACCAACTTGCCTGTTGGTAAGCGACGATATGGTCGAAGATGAAGCACGCAGACTTATATCTCCAGGAAACAAGGAAGCGGGCAGGTTGTTCCAATCTTTGGCCGTACGGGTTAGAAACGTAGTATCGAAGCGTTTGGTACGTATCCAAGGAAAATTCACAATGTATGGGTGGTAGTGAGCCGTTTTCCTACTTGTCCTGTAGTAGAAAGGGGATGGCAGGACAAGGTCAAATACATCAGAGGTACATTCTCCGAAATGAATCCTGTAGAAAATGGACAGACTCGCTACATTACGGTGGTGTTCTATACTGAGAAATTTCTGAGCCACTAACTTCTCATCACCTATAAGACAAGCAGCACGCCGCTCTACCGATTCGAGAGCTTCTAGCTGGTATTTGGCTGAACCGTCCCAAAGATGACAGCAGTATTCCAAACACGACCGGATTATAATTAGCTGTCATTGTTACTCCTATATAGATGGACACGGAAGTGACGGGAACAGAAACAATATTGATTGCTCTAAAACCAGCCCGTCATGTAGTGCAGCAAGACGCTTACAAATCGTGGCCATCATGCACTACCACAATTACTATTGCCCGTGGAAATAGCCACTAATTATACCGGTCGTTTTAAAGGAAATTAACTCCAAGTCATAAAGTCTAAACTCTAAATTTCTGTCTAAATTTAACTCCCTAGAATGTACTGGAGATTCTTTCTGTTCCTATTGTAGCTATTGTTCGGGTTGTTATTGTAATATTCGTGGCATTTGTGGATATTTGTGATGGTGCCAAGTGGAACAACATTTTATTAGCATTCAACGACCCATTCGCTTTACACGCGCGTTGCTTGCTCTATATTTTGCCAGATTTTGAAATGAGCATTACAAACTAGTATTATGTCAGTATTTATCCAAATCAAGGATATCAATCCCAATTATTTATTAAAAACCTCAAAACCAATGATTCATCTCAAAACCAATGATTCAGATTCAGATTCTTTATTAACAAACTAGCTGACCTGACAGACGTTGTTCTGTCTTAGAACTGTCAAACACGCAAAGATAAAATTGTAAATCTTATTTTTTTACACCTTGGGTTACATTATTGGAGTTTTAGTAAGGATCCCTATTTTTTTGAAAATATAATATAACCTATGTTACCCGGGAATAGTGTAGCTTCCCAACAGTGAAAGAATTTTTCAAATCGGTTCAGTAGTTTCGGAGCTTGTTCAATGCAAACAAACAAACAAACAAGCAAATCTTTCCTCTTTATAATATTAGTATAGATATAACATAATTAGATAAGATAAGATTTTTTTTATTACACAGAAAAATAACAGTATACAATAACAAAGAATACACATTGATTTTTAAGAAACAGCTTAATAAGTAAACACAGGGTAGTTAAATTCTGAGTTTATGTATATGAGACTAATCGGTGAGCCCCAAACTAAGCACAAGGCTTGTATCTTGGGGCCCGAGTGCAAAGTTAACAGAGGTTTTATTGTATGTAAAAGATAAATTATTATAACACCGGCTTGCATTAACGATTATGATACGATTAGATATAGCATGTTCGTCATATGAGGCAAGTCAGTTTACACGAGTGCTTATTTCTAGTATTATTAGTGTAAGAAAGTATAAAAATTTTGCCGTAAGAATTACAATTACAATTCACACATGATTCTAGGACCGAGCTAAAAAATGCAATTCATAGTCGATAGAATCAGGCGTTACTTTGCGGAAGTCCATCTTCAAAACTATTTTTCTGACGAATATCTAGTATAATTCCGCTTCTAGTTTGTAGAAGCGGAATTACAACGAATCTCTAGTATAATTCTGCCTCTAGTTTGTAGAAGCGGAGTTACAACGAAATTACACTAGAGATTCGTTTTTTGTTAGAGATGGTTTTCAATGTAATTCGTATTTATCTAAGCCGTATGTACGCTTTATTTGCCTTTTTTTTCTTGACTATGAATATGACTATTACAAAAAACTGTTTCTCAGACGAATAACCGAGAATAGACGAGAATACCAAGTGTATTTCCACTTCAACGTCGTATCAACAGAATATTAACCATGATATTTATTATAATTATTAATAACTAGCTGTTGCCCGCGACTTCGTACGCGTAGACTTGCATATAAAATGTTAAGCCCCTTTTGCCTCCTTAATTCAGCCCTTTCATAAAATCCTTTCTTAGCGGACCTCTACACCCCATAAGGACCTACCTGCCAAATTTCAGCTTCGTAAGTCAAGTAGTTTTCGAGATTTCGTGATGAGTGAGTGAGTGAATTCCTTATTGTACTGAATGCAACACTAAAGCGTTAATAGTCTAGGGATTCATCAAACAAACAGTTTTATATATGAACTTCCGCAAAGTAACGCCTGAATCCAACTACGACTATAACTATTAACTATATTAAAAATCTGCTTAAATGTAGAACTTTTGGTGAGACTGTGTATAAAGAAACATGCAATCTTTCCTATTTACAGTTGAAGTGTGACTGACGAACTCTAAACAAAACTTTCTGATACTAAATAGTGTTAGTCTGTCTAGTGTAACTATTTAATTTTAGGCCACAATTAGTCTACTTTAATGTTAAAATTAATTCTGAGACTCATCCCGGTAATCTAATTTTAGTTTTGACAAAAGATAGATTGAGATTGAGATTGTAAGATTGTTTCTGATAAAATAAGTATGGGTTGATATCATTTCAGTCAGTGATTGTTCAATCAATTTTCAAATATATTTGTTGCGTCTTTTTCAAAGATGTAAAAAAAAAATATATTTATGATGTACTGAAGCTGGCCTCAAGAGCTGGCTAGTTAATTAGAAGTAATCCTGTATTAAATGAATTGCAATAGGCATAACGGCACAACGGCATTGGAACAGGGTCTAAATGTCGAGCGAAACGTACTTATTTTTACCTTAATAAAATTATACATGATAAGTCCCTATAAACATTTAAGTCATGAAATTAATTCATTAATTAATTCACGAAAGAATACTCTTAAAAAAAAAACATACAGTCGAATTGATAACCTCCTCCTTTTCGAAGTCGGTTAAAAAGTAACACTGTATAGCAATTTATAAAAGACAGTAGGTGAGATAAGGAGGTGTGTCATTTTTTTACCATGGCTAAAATTCAAAATTGTTTCTTTGATGAATCTCTATAGTGTATTTCCTCTTCAATGTCGTATTAAGTAAACAAAATACAAGCTAATACTAACACCACAAAAGAGCGACGCAAATATGCTAACCTCGGCAGTGGTTACATATTTGAGGCGTTTAGGGTCGAGACATTGGGCCCTTGAAGACCTAGCTCACCTCATTTTAAAAAATCTTTCAGAATGCCTGGTTAATGCGACGCGTGACCAAAATGCTGGCGTGTTTCTGGCTCAACGCATATGCATTGCCATTGAGCGTGGTAATGCCGCCAGCATGCTGGGTACACTGCCAACTGGTAGTGGGCTTGAGCGTTTGGGTTGTCTTTAGACCTTCAACGGTCTATGGGTGGTCTATTAACTTGTATTTATTTTAGTTAATAAAGGTAATTGCCCCAGAAAAAAATCAATTAAACTAAAGTTGACAGCACTAAAATTGATCGATCTGTTTCTCACATATTGAAATAAAAACCCCGATAGATTGCATTTCATTTCAGGGTAAACACATTGAAACAGAAATACATTAGAGATCCGTGTAGGAAACAGTTTTCTAGATGAACTTCCGCAAAGTAACACCGAACACGTGATTCAATCAATTAAACTAAATTTGTCTGCTTTAAAATTGCTTTCCTTTTCCCAAACGTTGAAATACAAACTTTGTTAGATTAGTTTTCACTTTTGTGTACATAAGATGTCAGATTATCATCATCATCATCTGCCAGAAGACGTCCACTGCTGAACATAGGCCCTCTTTAAACTCCACACTGAACGACAGTCTGCCTTTTGCATCCACTCTCACAGCCAGCGACTCTCACAGCCAGCGACTCTCACAATGTCGTCGGTCCATCTAACGGGAGGCGCACCTACATACCTACCTACATTGTGCAAGATGCACAACATGTCAGAATAATAGGTAGGTACATTATATCTACGAAGTTATGATACTGAACTATCTGTATTGCAACATTGGTCAGCTACTGAAATTGTATGGGGGGACTGCGAGGTCACGAATATTTGGGCTTTCGGAATATATGCCTGGAATACTAAATAGCACAAACTATCAGGCTTGATTGAAACTATGAATTGCCTAGATAAATGCATGTAGAGTGAGCTTAACTTTACTAGTAATTGTTCATAAATAAACAGCATGAATAAAGAAACGCAGTAACAATTTGCAAATATAATGGCTATAGAGTCTAGACCATGCCTACGTATAAACTTGGAACTACAAGGTGAAATATTGGAAAATTATCAGACTCGTTCCAAATTATATTTATATCGGGTTACACGGATTGGTGTAAGTAAGCCGAAAGGAGGACAATTGTGTTTTAAATAAAGTTAATTTCACATTTTTTATTTATATTACACGGGAATTACTCACGTAAGACGACGAAAAAGACTGCCTAATGCGGTTGAAACTACAGTCGGAGTGACCGGCTTAATCTTACGTGAGTAATTCCCGTGTAATATAAATAAAATGTGTGAAAACCACGTCAGTTTCTTTAATAAAATTAATTTCACATTCATAAAAGAAAATTGGGTTTGTGATCTCTAGAATGTTTTTCGTTACCTTACTCTAACTATAGAGTAAGGCTCACTATATAGTTAAAGTAACAAGACAGAACATTCTTAAACTTAATGTATGATTAACTTCTTAATAATTTTCCTATCTCGTTTGCTTGTTTGCCACCTAAGGCAAAAAAAAAAAACTCATTCAACTCCTTTCTGACATCTAACTTTTTAAACACTGTTTTAAACTATCACGGTTGTAAGACTAAGAAACAGGATCGTTTAGTCTGCTAACCTAACCTAACCTAACCCAACTTTTTTATTGTTTGACCAACCACATTCCGCATTCTTCAGTCTTCCCGTGAACATGGTGCATGTAACTGCGCCTGAATATCGGGAGCTCATTCCACAACCTTACCACGGTAAATATCCCGTAAATAATCATATAACTTTATCCAAATTTTTATCTTTGTTTTACTCATAATACCTAACTAATTTGAGTATTCCTCCCTTTTAATTGAAAAATAATAATTATATTCAGAGAAGGAGGTAATTTATTTCACCTGCTAACCAATTTTTAAGAAAAATTGCCTCATAAATTTATCTCCGATCCGTTAAAAAGGCTTGAAAAATTAAAACAAGGCTGAAAACCTCCGACTAGTCAAGAAAAAAAAGTTTGCCGTCAAAGGGATGCCCACCAGAAGTAAACACGATGTAATGTAAATCATGATGGCATAAGAAAGCGTAATGATGTTTCCTGTCACGGCATTTGCGTCAGTTTTAGCACAGAAAAGTTTTTTATTTGTCTGTGCGTTTTAGTACGTACCAAAGCGCGCCAATAGATGTGTCACATCAAAAATCGACAGACTGAATAGGCATAATAAGTCCAAATTGACAATATGTCCTATCGACAACGTATACGAGGCCGGCAACTGATTGTATGTATTTTAATGCAAATTTGGTAGGTACCATTGATTTACAAAATATGGATGTTGAGTCTAGTATAATATTCACCAAAATAGTAATAGAATAGAATTTATTTAAGCTTATTGGTAGTTTTAGTCTACTTTTGATTCGGTATTTTTTAAGCGCCAGCCCAATAATGATTGTGTTATAGATATTATAATTATTATCTTTAATAGGCATAATACTCGTAAGCTCATTATTAGTAGATTGTACAACGCGTGCTTAAAACAAGTCATTCTAGCGAACGACGGAGACATCATTCATTCCTCATTTCCGTCATTCTAGTGGAGACGTTTATCACCCGAGCTGAAGGCGAGAGCGGATATTTAAGTCGCGCATAAAATGAGCTTTAAGCACGAGTTATATACACTCAGCGTTTCATTTTAATTGCGAGGAAATGAAAGTTATATTGTAAGTAATACCTTGGTAATACCTATAGAATAGACTTCACTAGAGGTTTCTATGGAGTTTTGGAAACAACATGAAAAATCTATGTTTTACCCCATTATATTATCACATCCACACTAGAGCATAATCACTAACACTCAATAAATAATAATCTACTATTACTAATACATTAACAATCTAAAATACACAATTTTAGGAAAATAATACAATGGCACGACATTTTTTTTACATGCGCCAAAAGCAAAACACCGAAATATTACAATCATGGTATAATAATATACTCCGATTACAATGTTATATTTTTTTCTCATTTTTCTATCGCTTATTATTGGGCAGGCTAACGCCATTAATACCAAAGTTGGCACCAAAACCTCTTTTTATTCGACTAAAGTATAGTCTGGGTCTTTAATAATTCCCTGTTAAAAGTTATGTCTGGGTCTTTGATACCCTTGAATACCCTGTTATTATTAGGTACCGAAGGAAACTTCCTACATGTATTACAAACTGAACTTCTTTGAACAACTTTAAAGAGGTCCTGTATTTTTTTTTACATCCGACTCGGCTAACGTTTGATCGCTATCTCGCCTGATGGAAAGCGATGATGCGGTTGAAGATAGAGCACGTTTGCCCAGTAATCATGCACGAACCAGAACAGTTCAGAATCTCTATAACAAATTTTAAAAAGGTTTAGTTATTTTAATGCATTAGAGCAGAAAAAGCAATTTCAGTCCGCTTACATTGGGCATAAACAAGAATTTTATGAGGATGAGAAGTAAACATTTTATTTTTCCATAGTCCACTTGTTACACAAAGTTTTACAATGATTAGTTGGAATTGGACGTTTGTGGGAATAGACATTCGGAGAATTGAGCCTTTGACAAAAATTTAGAGAATTGGATATTTGGTATTTTCAGTCACAAACTGTTTCTACATTTACTATATTATTAATTGAATTTGTAATACGATTTTGTCGTTTTTTTTTATATAAAAATGTACCGATTTTACCTGTACATCTGTGTTCTAGTCTCTACTGAACCAAAATGCTTTCGATAAGTATCGGCATTTCCAATGAAAGGAGTTAAACTGTGGTAGAAAAAATGCCGGAAGTCAGTAAAAGCTATGGAAAAAAAGATTTATCTCCGATAAACCGACGGACTGTTACCGTCCCAAGTGATGAAACTCCTTTTTTTCATTTTCCGCAAAATGGAACATAATCTTCTTATCTGGCAAATGAGAATATTGTAAACGGTAGTAGATATCGAAGTATTTAGCGTAGAAGGCTTTCACTTAGTGAAATGGATTCGGAAGTTTCTGACGAAGAAAACATTGAAAGACTGATAGACGACGAATTTTGGGTTTTGTGTTCTTTTGCTAAGCAATTTCACATGTTTTTTCAATTAAAAATACTGTAATAATATCCTAGGATCCGGAGATATGGACCCGGGTATGTACTAAAACTGCGACCAGAACTACCAGAATCGATCCCCAAGCTGCTTGCTAAGCGTGGAGATTATGGCAACACCCCTCTCCAAGAGGGGAGCCTGAGTACCAGTTAACACGCCACAGCTGGCAACACCGCTGTAGCTGTAGGGCGTCTGAGTTTTGGCGCCAACGCGGAAAAAACATGTCGGTTCGTTGCATTATTTTCCTAAACTTGTGAATTTTCGAGTATTAATGTGTACTAAATGGTGAATTATTATTCATTATGTGCTCGTAAACGTGCTCGAGTGTGGGAAAGTGATATAACGAGGTGAAACGTGTCTTTTCGTGTTGTTTCCAAAACGCCATAGGAGCCTCTTGTAAAGTCTCCACCACTTTACAGGGGCATGAGTTTGACTTGACCGTGGCTTACTTAGCTTGACTCTGACTGTGACTTGTTTGACGCTATTAAGACTAAGTAAACTGTTTAAGATTACGACTAAAGGATATTGAATCCACAGTCATGAAAATTTTACACAAAAAAAAAATTACACTGAGGGAAGCCTTTGTTCAGCAGTTTCGGAGCCTATTCAATGCAAGCAAACAAACAAACAAACAATCAAATCTTTCCTCTTATATTAGTATAGATATAAATGAACTAAAAGCAGTCAAAGTTAAGGAAATAAAGAAAAGTTTGCAAATCAATAAGATAACTCCAGTTATTGTAAAGCCTATGAAATACAACTTAGTCACTATTCGACACCATAATTCCAATAATAATGGTCACCATAATCGAAGTATTTACTTTCTATTTAAGTTTGGAGATCAGTAGAGAAAACATCTTTCATTCTTTGACTGTTGAATTTTTGATGAGGTGGACCAAAGTTAAGGCACATACCTATTCACAGTAGATTTTCCCTGCAATTTGTTACTATATAAATACAAACTGCCCATCTAAAACCACTCCAGTACGTAGAAAATTCGACATCCCGTCCCAAAGTCCCTAACCAATAGCAATTTGGACAATCTTGCTGAAGGTTCATTCTCGTATTACAAGGGTATTAGGAAATGCCTTCCAGTAACATAACTATCCTTAAGCATTGGACGTAAAAACTAAGACAAATATGTTCCTACTTAGGTATTTAAGTTCCTATTCATAAATCGTTTTTAGGGTTCCGTACCTAATAGGATCGATTTTGTTGTCCGTCTATCCCTCTGTCCGTCTGTCCGTCTGTCCGTCTGTCCGTCTGTCCGTCTGTCCGTCTGTCCGTCTGTCCGTCTGTCCGTCTGTCCGTCTGTCCGTCTGTCCATCTCTTCGTATTTCCGTCTGTCAAGACCTCTTTCTCAGAAACGCGTAGAGGTATCAAGCTGAAATTTATAACAAATACTCGGGTCTACAGTCTCTTTCAGCAGTGAAAAATAAAAGTCAACGCGATCAAAAGATATGACCGTTTATGTCGCATACTTTAATCAAAACCTATAGGGTACTTCCCGTGGACCTAGAAGCATTGGCAACAGGCAAGGTCTTACAGCACATATAAAGGAAACTAGAATAGATACAGTCGGATAAGCTTAGTGACATTTCCCATAGAAATTCTACGTAAGACAAGAATCATTGTGTTCTATTATGATGTACATACCTACTACATTAAGGTATATTTTCGTGGCTACATGGTTCTGTAGGGTATTAGCTTAAGTATATTGTAAGGTAGGGTAGTTAGGAAACTTTAGTCTCGAATAAATGAAGTACGCTACGGACGTGTCGTCGTATTATTTACTAGATAAGTACAATCTGCTAAATACTTCTCAGTGGCGACGATTAAAAACCAGAATCCGCGTGTGTTTAACTACAATAAACAAGTTATGCAGAGTAAAATGGCGATCGGCAAGATTTCCGAATTTAATGTGATGACAGATAACTGGCGATTATATGTCGAACGAATGGAACAGTTTTTTCTGGTGAACGGCATTAAAACCGAGATGCAAGTGCCGACGTTGGTGACGCTGATAGGGTCAGCGGGCTACGAATTGCTGGTGAACTTATGTACTCCCGAGAAACCCGCTACCAAAACGTTCAAAGAGTTGACAGACATTTTGGAAAAGCACCTACAGCCACGGCCGAGTGATCTGGCGGAACGTTTCAAGTTTCATCATCGGAAACAAAACAGCGGCGAGAAGATAGCCGAATACGTCGCTGAATGCTACGTTTGCATTGTCACCCTTTCGACAAAGGGTGATGTGTAAGTTCTTATAAACAATTTCACTACTACTTCTGAATCACGGTTCTTGTGGAAAAAGAACGTTGTGTACACAATTGTGACTTCATTTGCTTTAACATTTTGTTAAATGAAACCTAATCAATAAAAGAAACAATAAAAAATTACATTCAGCTAAAAATCAGCTTAGTAATTTCTACTAAAATTATAATGATGCTTTAAACCATAATAACTACATGGTAATTTTTAAACTTTCGCGATTTGAACACATGTTTTAAACGTTTATCGGGACTTATCACGTATTATTTAATTTAGGTAAAAAATATGTACCTTTCGCTCGACGTTTCGACCATGTTACAATGGCCGTGGTCACGAACTGACTGAAAACTGCGGGTGAGTCCGGCGAGAAGAGCGGGTGTTTTGTTCTCCTACCCGCACTTGATCTTGAAAAATGGCAGGGTTGTCACTACGACACACAACACTGACTGTATCGGTAAAACAACAACAACATAACATAACAACTAACAAACAACTACATAACATAACAACTACATAATAACTACATGGTCGACCCAGAACAAGGTGGAGTGGCAAGATGAACTTGTTAAACAAATATTAGGCACTATTACTTACTTTTATTACAAATATTTAATACTTTATTGCACACTTACAAATTATGTAGAAATGTACAAACGGAGGACTTAATGCTAAAAAATCTACCAGGTACAAATACAAAACACAACAAACAAACAACAAAAGGTACCGGTACAAACGGTATGTAGGCGTGCATCAAAAACACCTTTTATAATAAAAGACAGAAAATAAACAAAACGACTACATTTTTACAAGAAATAGATAACCTAGAACTATAATAAATAATTATGTCAAAATATCCCGTAAATAATCATATAACAGTAAAAATGATGTCTTCAAAGTTACCGAGTTTTCCAGTTATTTTGATTTAAAAGCCAAACCACTAATTAGATTTAAATGAAATGTCTAAGTGACAAAATCAGAAATATATCATATCAAATTAAAAAAAATCGGATCATAAATGGTCGACTTCTGAGTTTAACCCTAACATACATTAAAAAAAGTTGGTTCTAGGTTGAAGTCGGTCACAAATTAGACGTCATCAATTTCCGTCCGATCAACTATCTCCAAGCGGATCTCAATAAAACATTTAAACAGAGCAGTGAATGCCAATCCATCAATAAATCATCTATTTACTACGTACAAATTCACGGATTCGCGCCCACTGCTTCCTCTTTTCAACGGACAGACGTTGACTTTGTATATGTCTTATTGACTGAGGTAAGAGAAGTTCGAACAAGTCAGCATTTGTCTATTTGTACGATCACTTTCGTATCGTTAATCCGATCGTCATGAAATTTTGTTTGCATGTAGTACGTGCAAATGACTTTTTTAAATTGAATTTGCGTAGAAGTTGGAATTGTTTCTAGACAAAGAGCTTGTTTAGAAGAGTCTGAGACAAACTTTATAGCCGCTCTGTACAAAATCACAGAACGCGTCACAGTGTACAACACAAGAAGTATAAATAAATAAAAAAACCTTCTATAAAAGACCTGTATAATCTTCAAACCGCTGTACAGGTTTTCTTGAATCATAACCTAGTTTTAAAAAAACTATTAAATTAGAAATGAGGAGATCTGTAGAAGAATGAAAGTTACCGACATAGCCCACCAGATTTGTAAGTGAAAGTGGCAGTAGGCAGGGCACATAGCACGCAGAACAGATGGCCGATATGACCGAAAGGTTCTCTAATGAAGACCACGGACCGGTAAGCGCAGCGTTTCGTCCACCCACAAGATGGACATACGACCTAAAAGAGACTGCAAGGAAACGCTGGATGCAGGCCGCTTCCAATCAGCCCTTTTGGAGATCGATGGGGAGGCCTATGTCCAGCAGTGGACGTCCTATGGTTGAAATTATCATGATGGTGATGATGATGATGTACTAATATAATTTAATATAATGCTAGATTGACATCTAGCATCTATTTATCATAGTCCGTTTTGTAAATTCTGTAATATCCGGTTTCCGCTTTGGGTCCTAAAATACGTTACTACAGACGTATTTATTTACCTTTCCTGGATTTGTTTGTGATTAAGATTGATCGGGGAAGTACTGGGTAATTTACCAATTAAAGTTAAGCAAAACATTGAGTTTCGAAAGCCAAAACAGATCAATAATTTTCGTGGTTGAATGAAATAAGCCATTAATTTTCTGTTGGATTTAGAATTGCGAGTAAATTCAGGTTCAAAACATTACAAGAGGTCGGGATAGTCATCATCATCATAAGACGATATCATCAGCCTAATGATAGGTATCATCATCATCATCATTTCAGCCGTAGGAAGTCCACTGCTGAACATAGGCCTCCCTCATTGATCTCCAAAAGGGCCGGTTGGAAGCGGCCTGCATCCAACGTTTTCCTGCGGTCTCTTTTAGGTCGTCTGTCCATCTTGTGGGTGGATGTCCTACGCTACGCTTACCGGTCCGTGGTTTCCATTCGAAAACCTTTCGGACCCATCGGCCATCTGTTCTGCGGGCTATGTGCCCTGCCCACTGCCACTTCAATTTGCTAATCCGGTGGGCTATGTCGGTAACTTACGTTCGCTTCCAGATCTCATCAGATCTGCTGGATCTACTGGGTATAAGGCCTATAAATTCTATGCAAGCTTTTTTAGCTCTAGCAGCTGCAATATCATTGTAAAAAGTAGGTTAAAAAACCTTTATTATAATATTTCGTCGTATTACGATATCTCGGCTATCTGCCACAATCTTACGTTCAAAAACTTAGCAAAAGTAATAAGAATTTTTACTCAGATTTTTAGAATCTACTATATATCTATATAGCTAATTAATGCAGAACGATGTTGGCCGAGCAGAAGCATATGCGCTTTACAATCTGACGGTACCTGGTTTAGTCCTCGGCCCTGTATTAATGATGTATTTAGTACTCCAATAAATTATGCGTTGTTACGATGCCATTCAAAAACGGTGAAGAAAAATATTGTGAAGAAACTGGTATATCCCAAAACCTCAAAAGTAAAAAAACGTATGATATTCACTAACATGCACTGGGCCAGCATGGCCCATCTTCTCTCTCTAAGAGAAGGCATATGCCCCAGTTGTGAGAACATGATAGACTGTTAATGATGATGACTATAACTAAAAACTTGGAAAGTATAAAATATGCTACTTAGGCCAATCCCAGATTTTGTACTGCCAGCCACTGCCAGCTTCACATCTATCGTCGTTCGTAAAATTTAATACAATAAATTATCGAGTTAGAGTGTGCAGGACACGTGAGCTGACTGCACACGGTCTCATCGGACTGGGTGTCCCCAAACATTGACCCCCAGGTCACCTCCCGGCATGGTAGCGCGACGAACTTGAGAAATTAAGATTATACGGCATAGGCCTAGAATAGAAACAAGTGGCAGAAATTGGGAAAAAACATTGCCCAGCCGTGGACCAAAACAGGCTTACAAAAAAGATGTAGTTTACTGATAGGTACTAGAAAAAAACATATTTTTAAGTAGCCTATATGTTCACTTTAGGGTCTAAGCCACCTTCAACCAAATTTCATCTATATACGTTTAGCCGTTACGGAGTTGAATGCGAACAAACATACACACCAACTTTTGCATAATATAATAGAACATTATTGTGAAGAGTGATAGCTTACTATCACTCTTTAACCAATGATTTTATTGCTTTTAAAAGTCAACTTAATTCAAAAGCTTCATCATAGTTATAATTTGATTTTGGCTTCAGACTGTTTGTAAACTCTGACTGTAGAGTTCACCGCTATATATTGTTAACTATTAAAGTACAGAAAAGTAGTGCAAAAACATCGTCCAAGAACCGACCGTGCCCGACGTTGCCTAACTTCGGTGATAGTACGAGAACCGGTGATGAACAGAAATTGGTCTCCGACTCGCACTTGGCCAGTATTTATTATTTTTTGTTTTACTAGAGTGTGTCCTGTAATCATGCCAAGTTTGACGCTTGTACGTATCACAAAATTTACACTAATATATGATATATGAGAGCAAATACAAAAATAAGTTTAGAATGTATTTGATGACACTTTCCTTTTTACTTTATTATTATTTATTTGTTAATCCGCCGTAAAATTACATATTCTGTGAAATTTTCAACTAGCTATCTATTACTGTTAGAAATATACAGATTATACAGCCGCTAAAAGGTACGACAGACAGACCGACAGCGTACCAGTAGTAACTTTAAAACTTTCGCGATTTGAACACCATGCTTAATGTTAATACGTTATAAGTCCCGATAATCATTTAAAACAGACAGCGTACCCTTAGTAATAGGGTCCCGTTCACACCCTTTGGGTACGGAACCTTAAAAAAGAACTAGGTAAATTATCCCACACTGTAATAGGTGCACACACATAAAAAAACATAGACCAAATTGAGAACCTCCTGAAATAGGTAAAAAATATCAAACCATAGTTACAAATAGTTATGATAAATATCAAATTACTTACAAAAACTTCGCTCTTTTTCGCTCACAATTCTGCCATTAGCAATTTACGTTTAAACAAATTTCTTATCGCATCCAAACAAAACTAAAATTAAACCATCCTTCAACAGCCGGTCGATGAGCCATTCTAAGTTTTATTTCTCTCATCAACAACAGAGCAATTCTGACCCTAATGACTTCATCTCAAACTTGCGCTAACAAATGTTACAACTTTCAACTAAAAATAATTTAAACTTTAAAAAATGTTAAACAAATTCATTAAACTAAAAATGAAAAGTTGAGAGAGGGTTCCATTTAAATTCAAATTGTGAGAAGCTAACTGCTCGCTGTTTATTTGCTAGCGTAAACAAAACAGTCATGTCTGTCTGAATATAAAATGTTATGAGATCTTTTACGGTGGATACTAATCTGTCTAAAACAAGAACAGGTGTAGCTTGTAGCAATTATAGAACTTTTATAAACCAGTAATATAACTGAATCGTTTATATATATATATGGGAGTAGAATCAAATTCATTTACCTTCACTAGTCCGGTCAAGCTGTAGAGGCCAAAAGGCCAAGTACAAGTCAATATAAAAAATAAAAATAAACATTTACCGTCTCTCAGGAGGTCTCAATAAATTCTAAGGGTAAAGTTGCACCTAATATTCACACGGCTTTGACCCACTAAAACTTTAAAAGTTTGCTATATTAGACTGTGTTGCGAATATAACCGACACATCACCGTCATCGTCGGCCAGAAGATGTCCACTGCTGAACATAGGCTTTCCCCTTTAACCTCCTCCACACTGAACGACAGCCTGCTATTTGCATCCACTGTATACCTACGTCTCTCACGATGTCGTCAGTCCACATAGTTGGGAGGCCTAAACCTACGCTGCGTCTTCCAGTTCATGGGTTCCACTCAAGAACCTTTTTTTTTAATATAGAATAGTTCTACGTTTGGCCACCAAAGTTCTGTCTATAAATTGGTGGGTAGACGGGTCTTGACAGATTCCTCCTCATCCCACTAGTGGGAGTACGGTTTTTAGGGATTCCCGCTCATCCTACTGGTGGGTTGAGCTAGTGGGCGCACGGATCGTGCCTCAACCGACACAGCTTTGTAATTATGCTTAACAAAACAGTGTCAGTTATATTTGCGACACATTCCAAAAATCTTGAATTCCTAAATATTTGTTCGGGTTTATTTGTATCATGAGGTTAACTCTCGTATTTCTAAATCATTCCTTCAGTTCACCACAAACATAATCAATCAAAGTCATTGTTTGACTTTGTGTTTGGTAGGTCTCCGTTGCTGATTCAGAAGTCTGTTTTTGTATTTTGCGAAAGTTTAATGGCACTTGAATCGAATGTTCATTAATTTTACTGGTATAAATATGTTAAAGGTATTGATCAAATTATTTATATTATCCATTCGATATTTATTTAGGAGAGTTTTTTTAAATAATTTACCCAACACCAGCTGCTAAATCTGTAGGTAGGCCTAACTAGATGGACTGGTGACATCGTGAGAATAGTGGACATCCAGTGGATGCAGATGGCAGGCTGTCGTTCAGTGTGGAGTTCAAAAAGGGATGTCTATGTTCAGCAGTAGATGTCTTCGGGCTGATGATGATGACCCTTTATTTCCATCCTGTCCACATCCTTTTGAAAAGATGACCGAATTACCGACTAGATTAGACGTGATTATTATTCTGTAGAAAAACCGGACTTAGGTATTGAAAATTTAATAACGTTAAGAGCACAACTTACTTGAACAAGGAGTAAGAAAAAAAAATATAAAAAAATAATAATAATACTATGAAAGTTTAAAAATTACTACGGAGTAAGTATTTTAAATTTTTCAAGCATGTTTAGCTAGTTGAAGTTAATAAATGTTAGAAAGTAATTGCCTAAATTACGCGCTTGGTTCCGTGAATCGCTTTATAAGAACCCTCCAACTGAACGAAAATCACTTTGCCCTCTCGTTTCAGTGCTGGCTTTTCAACTTTTATTTTCCAGCAGTTTTTGCCCTGAATGCCTTTTGGGAAAGCCATTTGTTATTTCATTAGTTACGTTTACTTGACTTTTATCTTACTATTCGTCTTGTTTCTTCAAGGCAGGCAATTTTTCTATTTATAATGCCACGATTTGTAAGTTAGACTTTACAAATTTTAAAGTCAGTTAATCTTTATCTATTCCAATAATATTATCAATAATATATTTTTTACATTTATATAAGACGGATTAGTGTTTTTATAACTAAACAAAATAATAGCCAACTAACAAATAATACTTAAACCACTCAGGCTGTTATACAAAAAACAGTTAGAATACCCATATAGTAGTCATGTCAAACATACGGCCCGCGGGCCGCAAGCGGCTCAGGGAGTCTAGACAAGAGCCACACACTGTTAGCGTTCACGCCTGCGGAAAGATGAAATTGTATGAAAATGACATTGAATGTTTCCGCAGGCGTTAACGCTAACAGTGTGTGGCTCTTGTCTAGACCCCTGGGACTATAATGATGCGGCATGCGGCCCATAATCCAGATCATAAAATTTTACCACGACAGGCGATGCTGCTAATCGTACCTATTTAAAATTGTATGCGCTCTTCATTATAGTAATTGCACTTACTGCGATGACATTATTAATAACAAGATAAGACATGGTGTACAGATGAAGTAAGTTCTAAAGATCCTCAACATCATCAAGGCTAATTTGTTTAGTTTTTTTAGGTATTATAGATAATACGCGGGCGACCTTCTCCAGAACCGCGCGTATTCTCTGAGGAAGGGGCTCTAATAGCTCCGAAACCGGTCGATCGTCTCGACCGATAGAAACATAATCGTGAGTGCAAGCCAGTGTTATAATATTTTTACTATAGAGAATGTTTTATATGTTTATCAGACGTATCGTTCATTATTTTATTTAGGTAAAAAGGGTCAAATCACGAAATTTCAAATTTAAGGAGAATATCGATGTTAGTTAGCTTGTGTAACAACCAACTACGTACATTATGTTTAGATATTAAGGCATAATGTATCTATAGTTAGGTAGGTACATTATGGTAAACCAAACAAACTTTAAGTTAGGTAGTGCTGTACGTTATTTTCAACCAAACAATGTACTTAGGTAAATTATGTTTCGTTTTTAGTTACAGATGCTAATTTACTTATTCGGTATATGTTTTGATGAAAAAAAATTATGTGATGAACATTATTTTGTGTTTGTTCTATATCTGGTTGTTAATATCTATTTACGTATGTATTTAAAACTATATATATATATATATGTATATCAGTCTCTGGCAGCCATGTCACAAGCTTTGCTTAGTTTGGGGTCAGATGACCGTGTGTGCAAAAATGTCCCGAATATTTATTATTTATTTATTTTATATTTTGAGTCTAGCCCGCTAAAACATGCTTTGTAAATGGCACTAAAGAAAATTCAGTCTGACATCTCTGCCATACCGTTGAACGTGTAAAGATCGTCCAATTAAATGTTCACCCTGCCGTTGGCAGAGCATGCTGGCGACATTATTACTGCGCTGGATAGCAATGTTAATATGCTATTTTGGTCACACGTCGCATTAACCAGACATAATCGCATTAATCTTACTGTTTATGATAATCTTATGATCTCGGCTAGTGACTTAGTCTTGTGCTAACTTCATAAATCTCGAGAGTCGTCTTGCAGTGACACAAAAACGAGGTTAACCTCGGCATTGGCGGATCCAGAGGGAGGGGGGGGGGCATGGGGGCCATGCCCCTCCAAAATACATTCGACTCAATTTTTCGATTTGATTCCTTCGAACCTTGTCAGAATGCCCCCCCCCCCAAATGAAATCCAGAATGCCCCCACCCCCAAAATGAAATCCTGACCCGCTCCTGAACCCCGGGCTATATTTAAACGTTTAGTTATTTCATTTAGTTAGTCCAGATCAACAAATCCATGCCAACTAGACACTTTTTTTTCGTGCAAGTGGACCGCATATAACTTGGGGTGTTATATTTTTGGCGTCTGTGTCTATCTGCAACTTCGCAAATGTCAAAAAGATAACACTACAGGGGGTCTAGACAAGAGCCACACACTTAGCGTTCACGCCTGCGGTAAGATGAAATTGTATGGAAATGACATTGACAATGACATTAGCATGAGATAAATTATCTGAAGCTAATGTCATTTTCATACAATTTCATCTTTCCGCAGGCGTGAACGCTAACAGTGTGTGGCTCTTGTCTAGACCCCCTTATATTTATCATCTGTTAAAAGGTCTAAGTTATCAAGTTAAATGCCGTGAGTACGTCAAATTGTTTGAAAGCATCTTATGAACGTCGCAAGTAATTAAGTGGTACCTAGTTTAACTGCATTCGCGAGCCAACTGCTTTCAAAGAGTTTTACATTTTTCTATGCAGGTAAAATTACCTTAGTTACTATGACGCAATTTGAAATTTGCGTATAAAGGTCTGAGTTGCTACTGCTAAGACGAACTGAATTAAGTTTGAGCATGGATCCAACTTTAGACAGGCCTCAGACACGCAAAGTAGGTCGCGTAGCGGTTTTATCATCGCACTAGCCGCCACCGCCTGAAAACTCATCCACATATCATAGATGGAAATCGCACAGTGTGTGATTCACACGATCTTTCTTGCTTTACACCTGCAAAATGTGGAATGAGCTACAGTATTTCCGAAAAGCTACAGCATGGGGTTCTTCAAAAGGCGAGTTAATAGAGTCATAAAGGGTCGGCAACGTATTTGAGTTGCCTCTAGTATTACAAGGTATCAGTTGACGGTGACTGCTTACCATCAGGCATCCAATCTGCATGTTTGCAACCTATGGCATAAAAAAGGGGAACGCGCATCTAAGCTGATAAACATCTGTGGGATATACCTACCGATTTCAATTGTTTTTTATTCGGTGAATGCTGATTATTTACTTATTATTTATTATTTACCTGTTTTTTTACAACCTTTTATTTACCTTCACATGTTTGTTTAATGTTAAGTACAAATTTGCAAGCCAAGTTTGACCCACTTCCCGGCATTCAATTGAATTGAAATTTGGTACACCTATGTAACTTGTACGTACGGCCATAGAGCTTTTCTGGTGATGGAGTCGAAAGGTGGTTATGGGAAATAATGAACCCAACAAGATAACCCCAACGTGTTTGGGCTCTTTGGAATGGTCTTGATAAGCACTATATTTTCTTTTGGTAAAGCTAAAAGTTTTTTTTACAAAAAAAAATTTTTATTTTATTATTAACTTGTTCCATAGATTCTGAAACCTTCGCTGTGGTCAATCTATACTAATATTATAAAGAGGAAAGATTTGTATGTAAGTATGTTTGTAACGAATTGGCTCAAAAAGTAGTGGACCGATTTAAGCAATTCGTTCACTGTTGGGAAGCTACACTATCCCCGGGTGACATTGGCTATAATCTATAGCCGTGCGAAGCTGGGGCGGACCGCTAGTCAATTACAAAAGTAGTAAAACAAAATATTTAGAATATTCTGTCCATATTAACATTCGCCACTTGCAGTCGTCGTCCAGGCGTCTACGACTAATTTACATTTTTTAAACTTCTCGGAAAAAGTCTGCGCTACAAATTGGTTTATAATCTTCTCGGCAAAATTTCCTGAGCTCAATTTTAAGCTGATCCTGATGAAATCCTTTGCCTAAGTCTGCATGTGACACGTAGAGTTAGAAAATTACATAGTAGTGTTAGGAGTGTTTTTAACCGTTTAGATTATTAAGAAATTAAAAAAAAACTTTGTTTGTTTCTGTTTTCATTGGGATTTTCACTGTCTTGTGAATAAGTTTCGTAAGTCCAGTAAAAGTTTGATTTTGATTACAAAACTAAAAACTGAATAAAAAAATTACTTGAATTCCTACAACAATAGTCCTACAAGGAACCCTCAAAAGTTCGTTGTGTCCGTCCATCCGTCTGTCTATCTAGCTGTATACAAAAAACTAGTGTTTTGCGTGGGTGCGCGGGCCGCAAGCGGCCCGCGGGAACGTCGTGCTGTTGGGTTGGGGCCGTCATTTGTGTTCGACTTTTAAAAACTTGAAGAAAACGGTGAATGTGTGTTGAAAATGGGTAAGAAGTGGCTATACATTAGAAAATTGGCTGATGATGATGATGATTTTTGATTTCCATGACCGAAAATGAAGATCGAAGTGGAATGGGTACAAATCTCCTAATGGTGGTGGAAACGCAGAAGAAATTTCAAGTTCAGTCGAAGAAACCATATAAATCCACCAATTCAGTATGTTCCGTCAAGGGGAGTACGAGCGGCTCGGCCTTCGGCCTCGCACTGAATTCGGCTGGTGACCTCGTAAATGTCAGTAAATTGTCTGTGACTGGTGGTAAAAAATGTTTCAGGGGTGGCTCTGGTACATGTGAAATGGGGATGAAATTTTTTTTTCGCTGCACCTCTTTGTGTGGGTGACGTTGAATAGTTATATTAAAATGCTGTTAAAATTTCATATTATTTTGACAAACCTTATTTTATTATTATTACGCAGGAAACAGTGACTCAAATAAAATTACATACAACCGCCATAAAAATACATTAGTAATTATACTTAGGTACGTGCTTTTTTGCGATTAGTACAACGATATCACAGTAATAATATTATAAATGCGAATGTTTGTGTGTTAGTATGTGTGTTAGTCCGCAGTTAACTCCGTAACAGCTGAATGGATTTGAATGGAATTTTTGTGTAGAGGTAGCTGAATTAACATAGGTTATTTTTATCCTGGTAAAGTTCTTAGTTCCATTAGGGTTGTGGGTGAAACCACTGCCAGTACCTACATTCTTTACACATTATTTGAATCAATACCTCTAGCCTCTTACAAAACTGTAGACTTGGAATTCATCCAATAAACGGACCTCAGAAAGCTCACAGAAACTAGGCCACTTACTTACCGTCGGTAGAATCTGACATAATAAATAAATCACGAGGGCTTTTGAAAGATAAGCATTTTTACTTGATTTTTGCGATGATTTCCAACATTGTATTTAACATTACACATAATTTACTTTAATTACATAAACACAACATAATAAAGTTTTTCAATCCTATACCATAAATAAAAAAAAAATTATTCATCGTGCACTTTTCAATATTATATTTTATATTAAACAATGCATCCAAGTGTTCACCCGCACCATTGCCTCTCAAAAGTCCGGGCTAGACCCGTAAATGAAAATAAATAAAGGACAAAAAAATAAAAAAAATATTGTAATCATCGCTAAAACCTAAAGAATCAGTAGTAGGTATTTTAGATAGATTGTGCCACTTCATTGTGCACACCAGAAATAAAAGTTACAGATAAAGATGTCGCAGTGGCGTAGCTTCTTGGGTCAGTCTGAAATTCAACCACGCCGTTAGTTGTAATAGTCATACTGCCATCAATTGGTACCTATATAATATCAGTTTTAGAAAGAACTAAAAGCCTATATCTTTAAAATATATTTGAATTCATTCTTCAAACGTTTTCTAGACCTGAAATTGAACCTGGGACCTCTGG
Source organism: Agriopis aurantiaria (assembly GCA_914767915.1). Classification (NCBI taxonomy): domain Eukaryota; kingdom Metazoa; phylum Arthropoda; class Insecta; order Lepidoptera; family Geometridae; genus Agriopis; species Agriopis aurantiaria. The sequence goes on along the minus strand of OU611982.1, from coordinate 16,634,010 downwards.
CTCATAAGGCAAACACACTACCACTGAGCCAAACGAAGCAAAGCCTGTACTATGGCTGCCAGAGACTGATTTACAATTATACATATAATATATAAATATATTTTAAATTCTTGTTAATAAAAAAATAAAATATATATTTCGGGACATTTTGCAAACACGGTCATCTGACCCCAAACTAAGCAAAACTTTTAATATGGCTGCCAGAGACTGATATACAAACATATATAGTTTAAAATACATACCTAAATAGATATTAACAACCAGATATAGAACAAACACAAATGTTCATCACACAAATGTTTGTCCTACGTGGGAATCGAACCCACGCCCCCAAGCCCAGAAGGCAGGCAATATTAATTTAATGTAATATTCTGAAAGATTGTAGTTTATCTGTTAATTTAAAATCTCACTACTTAGCAACAATATTTCGTGCCAAAATCGCGTTTCCGTCCCAAACATGATTCAATAAACAAACGTTTAACTGACCGAAGCAAAACTAACACAAGCTACGCTACCGACGCTACTCCAACCCATGCCGTTGCCAAGCATCGCATGACTGTACCCATTTGCGTGTTCCTACGAACTCAAACAAGCAGTTTTCTTCGCAGTTTCAGGGCATTTCGTATTCATACTTTGGGACCAGCCTGTGGCAGACTGGCAGCCCGCAATACATACCTGCCGAATTGGTTATTACAATACGATGTATTGTGTATACTGCATACATAAGTTCGGTTGATGGAACCGGGTCACTGTCGGCTTATATAAAAAGTTTACTCATAATATCAAAAATAATGTGATATTATTTTTGCACATAAAATTGACATAGTTTTATTATGAAAATAAAATGTTATGGGTATTTTTTTTTTTTTTGAAATAACAGTTTAGTAAAATTAAATTATGAGTAAAAGTTATGAGAGCCGATAGAAGTACAGTGCTGTCTAATAATAAGTGTAAGTACATACAATAGTGTAAGACCATTTCCCAAGAGAATTGAGAACTACCATAACCGTACAAAGCTCTTTGATTCCACTTTTATTATGCAAACTGGTGGAATGGAGCAGCTTATGGAATGTTCTGTGGGTCTTTTTCGATGGTTACAATCTGGTTGTTTGCAAATCACGAGTGAAACGGTTTCTACTAGGCAAGCGAAACTAACTTACCTATCTATACTAATATTATAAAGAGGAAAGATTTGATTGTACTATATTTGTTTGTTTGTTTGCATTGAATAGGCTCCGAAACTACTGAACCGATTTGAAAAATTCTTTCACTGTTGGGAAGCTACACTATCCCCGAGTGACATAGGCTATAATCTATACCCGTGCGAAGCTGGGGCGGACCGCTAGTATAATATAATTATAGAAGTTCGGTTGGTAGAACCGGGTCACTACTGGTTTATATAAAAAGTTAACTTAAATATCACTTAACACACTCACACTCTCACTTACTAATTTTACTTAGGTACTTATTGTGCATTTAACATTGACACACAAAACACAGTCACTATGAAATGAAAATGCTCTTTTTTTTTGGAACATCAGTTAAGTATAATTAAATTATGGGAGCCGATAGAAGTAGAGAGCTGTGTAATAATAAGTACCAGTGGGCCCTGGGCACTGATTCTGTAACCACAAACACGCACATAACGCGCCGCGTTAAGTTAATATCAAAAAGTTGACCTTTATTCCTATGGAATAGAGTAAAAAAAATTGAGGTTAACTTAACTCGGCGCGTTACGTGTGTGTTAAAGTTACGGAATTAGGGCACACATTCACTAACTACAAACACGCTCGTAACGCACGCGTTAAAATAGCCTCTAAAAGTTGGCCTTTATTATCTAGGAAATAGAACCCAATATTTTTGACGTTATCTTAACGCGCCGTGTTACGTGCGTATTTTAGTTAGTGAATCGGGGCCCCCATAATAAAAAGTGCAAGACCCTTAGAATAACTACACAATAGAAACCAAGTAAATTTGAAAAATTTAAGCCATTAAAATGGACTCATAAATGGCTCCAAAAAAAAAAAATTTTACTATGACCATTTGCGCGGTGAAATCGTACCACAATAAATCAGAAAAGCAGCATAAGAGTTATGGTGTGACATTCCACGGGTAATCCATTAATTTTCTTGCTTACAAAGCGAATTTGTAGCTTACGTTTTGAGAAGGCGTTGTTTGGAAACCTACCTTCTCTGAGTAGTTATTCTAAGGCAAGACCATTATGCAAGGGTGTCAAAAACTCAAGAGAAAATAAAAAATTAATAATTAATATAATAATTTTTATTTTGAGGTTGACTCACAATTTTTTTGAAACTCATTCCCTCATCGGGTAAACGGCTATATAGTTGCAAATATATACGAACTTAATACTAATAACTTTATCTGTAAAACGTGCGTAGCAGTCGTAAATATTTTTTTAAGCTCTCCTTGAATCATATCGGGACTCTTCGCGCATTATTTTATGTAGGGAAAAAGGTACCTTTGAGTGAAAGGAAGAGACTTCGAGAGAAGTTTCGACCAAGTTACAATGACCGTGGTCACGAGCTCTCTGAAAACTGCGGGCGATTCCAGTGAGAAGAGCGAGTGTTTTGTTCTTCTACCCTCCTTGATCTTGAAAATTCGCTGGGTTGTCACTACGACACACAACACTGACTATATCGGTAAATATTTTGAACACTGTCTTGCTTACTATGGGATTCCACGACACCGCTAACTTAAATCCATCTTCCTAATTCTTAATTCTTATTGATTTGTTTTCTAAATTCAAACGCTTCACGAAACATTCTTGAAAAATAAAATCGTTCAGAAAGTTATAAAGGTACTTTTCCTCGAATCTTAACAATATAATAAAGCTTTTTATATCATGAGCTAAAAGTCTTTGATTAGAAGCCAATACAGTGTCTTAGTTCAAAAGAATTTGAATAACGCGCGTTTGAAACGGTATAGATTTTCCGACGAACCTCCATCTATCAGAGGCTTTGTTATCAGAGGGCTAGAAACGTCAGCCGTGGCTCTTTGATTATCATCAAAGACTGAAAAACGGTGGTAATTTTTCATCATTAGGATTTCTTCAGAACTTTAGTTGAAGCCCTATTTAAATTTCAGCCAGCTTCACGTTTTTCAGGTTTCAGTAAACATTTCAAGAAAATGGTTTAGTAGTGCCTGAGATAAGTGTTTATTCGCAAACGGAATGATAGATTACTTTTAGATCGACGAGATCCATTGTCAGTCACATCTATTATCTTATTCTTAAACATAGATATATTACTTACCAAAAACAGCCGCAAGGCCTCGGGTGATTTATTGTAATATATTATTTTTTGCGGCATTTTATCTTCCAAAATAATAAAAGTCCAGTTTATAATTTCATTGCATTTTAAAATTATATTTGCACCTCTACATTTTAATTTATTTAACTACAATTTGATTAGGCCTAAAACGTGGTATTGGCCTACAGTTTTTTCGTTGAATAGTTATTCGGCGAAACGTTATTTCGGTAAAAAATGTTTCGGCTAATAGTTTTTTCTTTGACCCTATTTTCGGCGAACCGTTCTTTCTGTGTACGGTTGTCGTCGAAAGGTGTTTCGGCGAATCGTACGTGATTCTATTGGATGGCATTTTTAGATAAGTAATTTAATATTATATTACACTTGTGCTGTTGGCCTATTAATAAAATTAATTAATTAAATATAATAAAAGTAAATAAAAGAAAGAGATCAATTTAAGTGACAAGGCTGCCTATTTTAAGCCTAGATAATAGTTTCATTGTAACTTATTTGTTATCCTTATTATTATTTTTTATAAGTAAATAATGGCTTGCCTTAGTTTAGTTGTGGTATTTTAGTGTTGTTATCGTATCTTAAAAAGAAATAAAAATATTAAGTTCAAACCTGTAACAAATAAATAGGACTCAGTAAAAATTCCAACTTCTAAAGATAAACTTTGCTCTAATTCCGCAGATTAACTACTAGTTGCTACCTAACCAGTGCTACCAAAAGTTTATGAACCTCTAGCACGTAAAAGTTTCATTCATTTTCACTACAACAGTAAACAGTTTTTAAAACGATCTGCCTTGCAGTAAATACTATTAAAGTCACACAAGTTTGTAAATAGCAAAGAATTCAACGTGCAGAAAGAAAATTTTTCAAGACTTATACGCGATAAATTACCATCAAAGCTGTTTTTCTTTCTGTCAAAATAGATAGTGATGGGAAATAGGACCGATTAAAGTAGTTTTTACATTGGGTAAGGATAAAACTTTTTTTCAGCAATCTTTTATTACTAATCGTGACAATTTCGTGAATATCTTAGCCATGTTCTAGAATGGTATATATAAATTTAAATAATATTAAAATCAAATGCCTTTTTACACAATATAAATGTATGGTGCTTATGATTGTAGACTAATAGTCATTCTTTCAATTCGCGCCTTGGATTGGCCCGCTCGAAAAAGGTTTAGTCAAAAAAGTGTATATTTGGCTTACGGCAGGGTAAAGGATGAGCAGTCAAGTGGTTATAAGAATCTTTTTGAGATTACAATAACCTACCTAACCGCCGATAAGTTCAAGGAAAATAATGGAAATAAAGAAATAAGTGCCATAAAGTAATGTCTCCGCTGAAACTTCAAAGACAGCCTACAAACACATTATTTTTGTGTAAAAACCATAATATTTACATTCAATACGCAACGATAATTTTCTGGGACTGTGTGCCTTATTTGTTGAAATTGATGCCTTGTAGTTTTTTTTCCACTTATAGTATTATGTTATGTTTATTACAGACAGCATTGTGGTTTATTGCAAGCGATTCCTGCTTGAAAAAGTTAACTGTACCTACCTAAATTGACAAACATAAGAAACAATTAATTATGAAAAGAAGTTTATTTCATAAAAAAACATGCGTATAGTAAGTAATTAATATTATTTAAACCTATATAGTGAAAAAAGTGATTCACTAAAATAACCACATTTACCACGTGCTATAGAAAATACAGCCACTAAAAAAAATTGCTATTCGATCCTTCCGAATCAGCTGTTTTAGATTTAGACCAGCGCAGGGCGCCAAACTCTTTCCAATGTCAAAGGATAGTTCTGGAGTTCCTGCAGGCATCGATAACAGACTATATTATAACCAAATTTTACCAGTTCAAAATTGTGCTGGATAATATAACTGCCATCTGTCGATTCATCGAGTTTTTTTTTTACTGTCACTCAAAAAGCTCTTATTCAATATTCACGTCTTTTTCTCAAGATCTCGCTCAAACTTTTCATTCAGTCGTCTCAACCCTACACATCAAATTAAAGAGTGCAGAGTGCTCGTGTCGTTCCGTTTCCACAAATACCGTGACCGGAGCGGAGCGCACGTGCGTCCCTTTTTCAATTGAGTTGAATTACCATACTACGCGTAACGGAACAGACTTTTTTATTTTTTTTCTGTGAGTTAAAGGCTTATGATAAGGTTTTGTGAAACGAAAATAGCGGCTGTCATTAACAGCGTTTTTTAGTGTGTTTGTTATTTTGAAGCGATTTTATTTAGAACGTTATATTTTGACTGCATACTTATTTATCTATTATAATATAATTATGCGGGTAAGTTCATTCGTATTTTAAGTAATGTAGATGACATTTTTTTTTGTAATAGTTTTCTTGTTGTTATTATCTTAAACTAACTCATGTTGATGAGAAATTATCATTTATTGAAACAATTGAATGGCAAAATAAGTTTTATCTATTACTCAGTTTTTAAAATAAAATATCATATACTTAAAATGTTTCAATTAAAATGAAAAAAAAATCACCTAAACAATTTTAACGTCAAAATAAAAATTATATATTTTTTTTTAATATCGTCATTAATAATGTCATTTAAAATGTTGATTGTGTGAGTGAGGCAGCTATTTCATAGAGAAATTTCATTAACACCCAACGAAATGCATGGAACACCATGTTATGTTTTCGTGATTTTATGGTCAGTCCCTTAGTAAAAGTTGTTCATAGTAATGAATAAAATAACTTTTTTTCAGTACACCCCAAGTTTATAATTATATTATAACTAATCCTGTATAGGTACTAGAGGCATCGAAAATACTAATGTGTAATAGGTATTTGTTTTTATCTTTTTTCTATCACTACTATTATTCAAATTTTAACATTCTCGGCGTGAAGTCATTTAAATTTTCTCAAATTGATCGAAACGTAAAATCTGACTCTTTATCTTACTGAGAGGTTCTAGGTATATAGAGGTTACTACGTACCTACTAGGACAAGGTTAGAGATTCTAAGTAAAACAAAGTATCGGATTTTACGTTTCGATCAATTTGAGAAAATTTAAACGACTTAACGCCGAGGGTGTTAAAATTTGAATAACAGCGTTGTTAGAAAATTATAGGTTAGTTTTTTTTATATTGTTACGGATTTTATAATAATCCAGGATTCATTTTGTACTTACAAGCTATTGACGATCAGTATGGCTTAGTGGTATTAAATGTCTGTTTTACAAGCATTTTTCCGGACGCTGCTCTAGCGTGGGTGTTAGTTGGGATGTCCGCTCAGATCAGACAAACAAGCACTGAAGCACCGAGGTAGTATGTACTACGTAGTACATACTACCTCAGTGCAAACAAGGGGACAATTTTTCACAAAATTTAAAGCCGGTAAGAAACGTGTAGCTACGCTTATAAATTTACTAATAAGTAGTCCACATACAAAAAAAGCCAGTAATAGTCGTAGTAGTCCAGTGGATGCAGAAGGCAAGCTGCTGTTCGCTGTGGAGGTTAAAGAGGGAGGGAGCCTATGTACAGCAGTGGATGTCTTCTGGCTGATGATGATGATGCAAAAAAACAGGCGGAAAAGCCGTCTGCTGATTGAGTTCGATTATAAGCATCAAGCCTGATTTAAGGCTGTTGCGTTCGCACCCACCACGCCACCCTACCATATCTCCCTTATTTGTCTATCTGAGGTTGCCTATAATTATATCTGTGTGTTCATGGCATCCTGAACATGCTATAATGGGAAAGCATTATTCTATCTTATTCATAAAAAATTATACCTACTAATAAAAAATCTATCCATAATTTTATAAGGGATACCTATACCTATATTATATGAAACAAAAGTCGTTAACTAACCAAAGTAATAATAATTCAAACATAATGATATTAGCATAACAATAATGTCAAAAGTCGTATGTAAGCTTTTAAAAATAATGTATAAGCCCCATTAGTATATTATTACTAAATCAGATTTTTAAGTCTCTTATTTCTTAATTATTTATCAAAGTTACACTTCTGTTACAATATTATCGCATTTCGTTAAATCGCCGGTCATTTATCAGCTAACAAAAGCCGAAAAGTTCTAAAAGCTTTACAAAGAAATCCACTATAAATTTAACTTATTTTCAGACTGATTTGTTTGACAGATATATATTAGTTAGTATTCTCGTGAAGGCTGAACAAAAAACAATGACACAAGCAAGTGAAAATAAGTGACACAGTGAGTGTAAAGTGATCCATCAAAATGGACAAAAAAGCAGGCGAGTCCAGTCAGGGCCGACTTTGCGGGCAAGTGCGACGTCGAGACAGAACACCAGATCTGTCGTCCGACTTCTCTACAGATTTGTCGTTCGAGGAGTTGAGGAATAGATTCGATACTAGCGCCACGACTCACGTGGTGAGGAGGGAAATCGCTTCGAACCCAGCGACGCACGGCAGCGCGACGCGTCAAGTTGTGAGCGGGAAACTCTTCAAGAAGTGCAAGAGTGCCACCTTTCAGATAGATGGCGCCACTTATACCATTGGTAAGTGAAAAGCTTATTTTAGTACTGTTTTCCGCCACAGCGTTCGAGGCGCTACGAGCATACACCATCAAGCAAAAAATATTTTAGGTCTGTGGTATATATTATACAGTGTATTAAGCTTGGAAAATTGTTTACATTTGCCATGATAACGATTTGGCGCTAGCTTTCTACAAGGACGGGCGTTGTACTTATAAAATCATGACCGGGCTGAAAATAGTTTGGCAATTAAACTGAAATGAACTCTCCGTAGCCCGTAGTTAGGTTAGTTAAGACTTAAGACGTCATAATTAGAACCTACTTGGTCAATGATATGATATGAAAACAGTTTCTTGTGGAACAAAGTTTTTTTAGTAATCTTTATTTAAAATGCTTTTTCGCAAAGTTATTATGCAAATTATGGTTATCATCATACAGGAGATAAGGACCCTTCTCAAGTTAGAACAACCATTGTGCTCGACAAAAAGTTTTATTTTATCCATTTAATTTGCAAGGATGGCCAGCGGCAGTGGTTTACAGGCAACGGTAGGCTTGCGTGCCATGTTCACTTTAACTCGCCAGCAATTTGTTTTATCGCCCAGATAGAGCCGGGTTGGGGAAATTCCCATGTTTTTCCTATTTCCCTTCAGGAGTAGAGTCGACTGGACACGCATAGTGTTGCCTATTGCAATTAATATAATAGTGATTCCTATCGATGGTGTCTATCGTAATTGGTTTTAATTTTAGTATTTATTAGGATACTAGAAATTCCGCACGGTTTCACCCACTATTTTACAGGAACAATATAAAATAATAAGTCGCTGCTAGCAGGCATCGTTCCTAAAATGCTGGCGACATGGATTGCGATACTAACATAGATTAATTGTTGTATTGTTGTGGTTTTTAGTTAGTTTTTGGATTTAATTTGTTTTCTTAATACAATTAGTACATTTTTTCTGTTAATATTAGATTATCTTTCATATTCATAGGTATTGTTTTGATAATTACCGTACAATAAAACAAATTGTCAATGTAGGGCGAGTTAATCGCGACGTCACGCGATCACGGCCCAACGACGGCGGCATTCATCAATTAACTATTGTAGAATAGGAGAAGAGCTAGCGGTCAATCAGTTGCACTTGACATTGACGGAAATACTTGACTTTGACAGAATGTTGATGACGCGACGTCACCTTGAAGTGATGTACATCTTGATAATTAACGTGCCGTCTGTCATTGTTAAAATTACATCCATACTTCCGATATTGGTATACACCTCGACTATTTCGCAAACTATTTTGCTCATATTTAACGCAAAAAATTGTATTGGAATACAAATAAACACCTACAAAACTTTTTGAGATTTAATTAACGGTACGCACGTTATCGTCAGACAAATATACAAACATACATACAAACGCTGATTTCCCGTGTCCCGTATACTATATATAAAAACTTCGATCTGTCAATTAACGAAGGTAGGGTATGAAAGTTTACAGTTTACCGCAAAATTTTAATAAGTATCACTTTGAAAACAGTTAACTGCAATCACAGAATGTGTTATACTGAAATTTGACTGCATCACAAATGTTTGTCCAGCGGTTCCATAATATGTAATAAAATCAAGTGTAATGTTATGTATTGATAGATAGATAACTCTTTATTATGTTTACAACAGAAATTACATACATGAGAAAAAAACTACTTAAAAACTAATAGTTAATTTTTTATGCCATAGGTGGCAAACAAGCAGACGGGCCACCTGATGGTAAGCAGTCACCGTCCCCTATGGATATTTGAAACAAGTGAAACAATTGACGGCCTTATCGCCATAAGCTCTAATATCATTATAATTATATATCTAGTTGTATATGGCTAATGTAATGTTTTTTTTTTTACCTTTTTTTTCGTTAGCTGACCAGCTTTATTTGTATTTTCGACTTAAGAAATGTTCGGTGCACGCGTACATACCATTTTTTCCAACCTGGTGGATAAGTAGTACAAAATTTAGCATTAATTCCATTAGTACATTTCTGCATTAAGTATTTGTAAGTGTGTAATCAAAATAAATAATTGTAAAAATCATCAATATAATCGAATCATTGACAAATTTCTGTAGAATAAAATAAAAATAATTGATCCCAAATTCTTTATTGTACCTACTTAATGCGGGTTTTTTTTTTGCGCCATAGGTGGCAAGCAATCTGACAGGCTGCCTGATGGTAAGCGACCACCTTCGCCTATGAATACCTGCAACACAACGTTAAAGTGGAAAAACACTGGAGATTCGTCAAAGAAACAGTTTTGAAGATGAAAACAAAGGCAAAGTAACGCGGATCCAATCCACTAAATACATTAACTCTTTTTCCAATTAAATAGTCGTGGAATTTTTGTCGTGGAATCTTATAGTACCTTTATCACAACGACCTTCAGCTCTCCACCAAAACTCACGCCCACAAAGCCTTACTGTTCGTGTCTTACGTTTGTTTACACGTCGATAGTTAGTGGTTATTAAGAAATGGCCTGCTATTAGTTCTCTTTGCACAATTAACAGGGTGACGCCAGTGGTGTGTCTACATCACTTTAATTGTCCACTTCACGTTAGATGATAAAATAAACTGCATGATTAAAATTGTCGTTTAGACAAAACATCAAGCTGCTGTGACAGCTTGTTAGCTGCTCCCATCAGAATTTGTTTTAAGAGCCCGCATTCCTAGAGCTATACTGCATCCTTAGAATAACTACACAAAGAAACCAAGTACATTCGCAAAATTTAAGCCATTCAAATGGTGTCATATATGACACCAAAAAAATATAAAAATTTTACCATGACAATTTGCGCGGTGAAATCGTACCACAACAAATCAGAAAAGCAGCATAAGAGTTATGGTGTGACATTCCACAGGTAATCCATAATTTTTTTTGCTTAAATCGTTTAAAATACTAATCGAAACGTAAGCTACAAAGCGAATTTGTAGCTTACGTTTTTAGAAGGCGTTGTTTGGAAACTTACCTTCTCTGAGTAGTTACACTAAGACTGCATCATTTAAAAAAAAAATGGATGCTGGACTTTGGCGGAAAGGGCGGGACTAAAGTATAGTGAATTACGGGACAGATTCAGGACTATAGCGTAAAAGGCGGGATGGGAATAGAGTGAATTACGGTACCTATGGGTGTGGAGTGGAGCGAATCGATGCGGGACTCGGAAAAGCGGGAAAGGGTGGGACTGAAGTAAAGAAAACTACGGGACTAATGCAGGACTGACGTGGTAAATGTGGGACCAAAGAATAGTAGATTGTTTTGCAGTTGGTTAAGAATGAAAGCAGCGCAGTACAATTTCACACGCTTACCTGAAAGATTCATATAATTTTTTCAGGATCAAAAGTTGGATTTTGTCTATCTCTAAACCATATTCAAATCAGTTAAGATGTTATGGATTCGAATGAGGACAAACATGTAGTAATGTTTAAACTTTCGTGATTTGAACACATGTTTTAAATGTTTATCGGGACTTATCACGTGTTATTTTATTCAGGCGAAAGGTACGGTAGGTAGGTATAGGTAAAGGCGTTACTTTGCGAAAGTTTCGCTTTTTATAGATCCTTGATGTGGAAATATAAACGTCTCAATAATACATAATAATTATACTAAATAATACAATGTTCAATATTTTAAAGCAATGTCTTTAATTCATACCTACATTAGTAATATTAACTTTTCAAAAACCCAATGATGCAGTTTTAGTTTTCATCAAAATCGGGCCTTTCGAGAGCTGAGAGCCTTATCGGGCCGAGATTTCTTTGAGTATTTTTCGCTATTCCTCATTGAAAAATGCATTGTATACAAGCAAGAATTCAGATGAATGTTTAAACAAATTAATACAAAACGCAGTAGAGCACAGGGGCAGAACGGAATAATGCTATGTTTTGGCATAGCGCTGTACAATAATTTTGACTTGAACATTGAATGTCAAAGACCTTTGATAACTTGATTTTATAAATTAACAGCTCGCTACCCGGCAGAGTTATACAGAGTTATGCAGAGTTATGCGCAATAAAAGTTTATTATATTCTTATTCTAGCTCTTTCTCTCTCTTTCGCACATTCTCAACAGTTTTGAAGAAAAAAGTCAATAGGTAAGTAAAAAACAATTGGGCATTGTCAACACAAAAATTGCTTTAAACTTTTTACAATGCAAAATTCACGACGGCTTTCATGCCATCATCCGAAAGAAAGTGGCAACACTAATGAGGAGGGTGCGGGAAAGTCGGAACAGCATCTTAAAAATAGTGGCTGAAGATTTTCACGCGCCTATACTCGGGCATTTCGTGCGGGTGATGGCTGAGTAGGAAATTATTTCTTTCTCAGTCGTTATTAGAGCGGAAGTTCCGAGGGTGCGTGAAAAAACTATTTAAAGGCCATATTATTATTCTTTTTGTATGATTTTTTGTAATTTTATCTAACAATAGTTTTTAAGTTTTGTTTGTACTAACCCAATGGATTCTTAGTTGTCCTTAATAAAATATTTTGAATTTGAATTTGATTAATCTTTGAACATGTCAATACTACGCGAGGAAGTTGTGAGTTGTGGCGAGGAGTGCCCTTAATTCTTTAACGCAGTCGTACAAACTTTCTTTCAAGGTCATACCTACAACCAAAACTAAAACTAAACTTATCTGCACCAAACTTATTCCATTACGCTTGTCTTGTTAGTATAACTTTTTCCACATGCCTTCCACTGAGATCAAACGATGTAAGAAAATAGATTTTTTGCTCGTTAATTATATTTATTATAAGCTTGGTTTGCATAAAACTGCTCTAAAAATATATTTCTAGATATAAAAGTATTTTGGTTTTAAAATTAGGATTTTAAAAGTCTAGTGCATGCTATGCAGACACTGGCAATAAAATGATGTTGAAATATGAAATATAAATAATACACCTTATAATTTACCAAAATATTGATAGCTATAAATAAGTATATTAAAAAGGCGAAACCACTTAATAATTTTATTGATATTCTGAAAACCCGTATGCATGCTTTGATTTCAATTTTACTGTGCAAACTGCAAGAAGTAGTAGGCTCGTAGCACCTTTCCATAAGCTCGTGAAGTCAGAGAGGTCTGACTACATTGTAGGACCTGCGATATACAACCGCCTGCCTAACACGTACGCGATGCACCTTCCACCGCGGCGTTTAAACTCAGGCTTAAAACTTGGCTTCTAGACCAACAATATTATAATTTTAAAGACAATTTTAAACTTCCTGAAATATTAATGTATTTATCCATAAATATTTGAGGCAGCTGCGTTAATAAATAATTATTAATTAATGAATTTGACATATTGAAATACACATTGACATATTGTAAACAATTTTGCTCATAATATATTTAATTGAATAATTGATTATGTAATTTGACTTACATAATATAATAATACTATTAAAATACATAATATAATAATACTATTATATTTTTTATGTAAGTTTATACACATTGTTGTAGAATAGAAAGTGTAATGGAGAAGTTTGACTTGTAACTATAGAGTTATTAATAAAGAATCGTATTGTATTGTAGTCTGTGGAATGCGCCGCCTGAATGTATATTGTTCCTCGATAGTAACAATCTGGGTGTCTTTAATTTGCGAGTGAATCGACTCCTTCTTCTGAATTTCTAACTTAAAAGGAATCATATATTAGGTGTATCTTCTTAAGACACAATGACAAACTAGCTATATTAAATATTATATACTTAGTACAATGTTATGACATAGTCCACCGGATTAACAAGTTGAAGTGGCAGTGGGCAGGGCACATAGCCCGCAGAACAGATGTCCAGTGAGGCCGAAAGGTTCTCGAATGGAGACCAGAGACCGGTAAGCGCAGCGTAGGACGTGCACCCACAAGATGGACAGACGACCTAAAAGAGACCGCAGGGAAACGCTGGATGCAGGCCGCTTCCAACCGGCCCTTTTGGAGATCGATGGGGGAGGCCTATGTCCAGCAGTGGACGTCCTACTGCTGAAACGATGATGATGACAATGTTATGTAATTTTAAATAACCTTTAATCTAATACAATTTAAGCCTTATTAAATTACTTTGTGTTTAATTAATTATACTTTTAACAATGGTTAAATTAACTTTTAGTTATCAAATAAGGGCTTGAATATGAGTTAATTCATGAAACAAACTACCAACATAACTCAAACTGATGCTCAAAACTAGTTAATTACAAAATTGATATCTTGTTATTAAACCTTAACGACTTTTTAATTAGAAAGGCAAATTATTAAATACACCGAGACAGTCTGTTGATTTTAGTTTATCCAATTTAGGCCGAGTTACACAATCTCCGGATACCATCAAATTATTCGTTTATATTTGATTGGCGATTTAGTAATGTTTATTATTGATGGTACATTGATATTTATACGTATTAATTAACTGTTCTCTGAGGTTTTATTGGTATTTTTTCGGTTATTATATTTCGGGAAATAACATATTATAATTATGGTGGTGAAAAACATTATTCAAAGAAATAGACAAAAATCACATATTATAGAATTCTGATAGAGATAGACAATGAAGAAATAAACTGGCCAAATGCGAATCGGGCTCGCGCACTGAGGGTTCCGCCACAAAATTCAAAAACGATATTACCAGTTATAACTTGGTAATAAACACAAACTTGCCACCGACTCGCACTTGGCCATTATTTACCAAAATTTGTTGTTATACTTTAGAGTGTGTACTATAATCTTGCCAAGTTTGACGCTTGTACGTTTGTACCTTTTTACATAAGAGCTAATACAAAAATACGTAAAAAAATACGTGTTGTAAATGTTGTAATGTCTATCTATTACGGTTCAATAGATACAACCGCTTAAAGTTAGGACGGATGGACAGACAGATGGACAGACGAACAGATGGACAGACACCGTAGACTTAGTAATAGGGTCCCGTTTTTACCCTTCGGGTACGGAACCCTAAATAGGTTCTTTAACAAACAAAAAATTGCAGACCAGCTTCTGCTGACGTCTATACTTTATAATATACGTAGATACCTCTTTGAGAGACAGTTCCCATTTTGGGCTTCGTTTGTTTCCTATCTTTTAACACGTCATCAGTTTTTTTTAAACTCAAAATACACATATTATTATTTATACACATAATTAATCTAAATTAGTATCGAAAAATTAAGCTGTAAGGTAAGCTGTGTTCAGAACGCGCCGCCTGTTAAATATAACAAATCTATAGATCGTGAAACCCAGAACTTGTAAGATATTGTCTCAAGGCCGAATTAGTTTTTATTGTTACAGCGGTCCCTTAATGACGTCAATTGGTAATTAGTGCTTCAATTCGAGTAATTAAAGTTTGTGAAATTGAAAACCCGTGTTTTCGTTCATGAGAAATTCAAACAGTTGAAAGATTTACTTCGTGTTTCGTTTGATGTAGGCAACGGTTTTATCTCAAATAATTATTAATAAAAAAAACCTTTCATATCGTTATTCTTCATTTTAAATAAGCTTTTCGTATTCTTCTTAGAAAACCCTTTCATTTGATACCCATTTATTATATACATTTTAGAGTAACTTGCACATTTCATTAAAACGTAGCCTAACAACTAAAATTTAAAAACTAAGAAGTCTTTTCCTGTACCACCATGAGCAATCCCAAGACTACCGGGAATTGTAAATTTTTGTTGTTATTTATATTCTATCTTATTATCTGTGCATCTGTGCGATTGGCCTCTTTGGAAAAATGTAAATAAACCTTTTTGCACATTAATAAATATTGTACCACGTACCTAAAATATTTTAGTTTAGACATTGCATCTTCACCGACATAGCTGTTAAAGTGGCAATGGGCAGGCCACATCGCTCGAAGAACCGATAACCGATGGGGAAGAAAGTTTCTGGAGTGGAGACCACGAACCGGAAGACGCAGCGTAGGGAGGCCTCCCGCTAGATGGACCGACGACATTGTGAGAGTCGCGGGCATCCAGTGTGCAAAAGGCAGGCTGTCGTTCAGTGTGGAGGTTGAAGGGAGGCCTATGTTCAGCAATGGACGTCTTCCGGCTGATGATGATTACATCTTCACTAATTGTTAAGATCAAGGCCTTAAAGTCCAATTTTGGTAAAAGAGAGTTCTTCAAATTACGAGTACATTAAATATGTTTCAGCAAAATATTTGAATTGAAAAATCTTTGATAAAATCAAGACACATTTTACTAAGATTACATTTTAAGGTTATACTTCATAAGGATACAATGTTGCTTAACAAAAAAACATAATTTGATTAATTTGTAGGTTAAAAAAACAAAATAAGTAAAAGGTTTTCACAAAAATACTTCCCAAATTAGGATGGATGGATGGATCCGTTGGAAGTATAGATACAACCTTTTTATTCCGTATCCGAAAGAACGTGCCATATTTTTGTTGGATCCATAATACGCTTTCATCTTTTTACACTTCTGCGACAAAGCTTTGCTTTGTCACGCACGAGTTGGCATATTTTCAATGAATATTCCATTTCATTTGATATACTTACATATTATTATAATTAATCATAATTACGACTACAAAAGGAAAAAACAGATCCAAAATCAATCGAGCCCGTCTCGTGTGACGAACAACTGATCAGCTGATTTCCTTAACCACGTGCAACATTAAACCTCTTTAAAACCACTAGAGTAACAACTGGCCGAAAGCAAAACTAGATTACGAACGAATTGCCGTATTTAGAAAAAGAAATTACTCAATATCCCGGGGATTTCGAATTTGGAACTTGGTATACTAATCAGCGGCTACCTGTAGCGGGTAGAGCATGTGGTACAGAGACAGACGACAGTCGCGCGCAGGCTTCCACGCGGCACGGTTGCGCGGTCGCGTCATGTCGCACTAAGCCGCTACGAACGCACCTCCGTCCGTGCATGTTGACTGTTGATCATAACGGTAAAAAAATCGGTAAATTTTAATTCTCAAAATTCTTAAAATACTTTTTTATTTCTCCGTCTCGGTCGTCTTCGGTCTCGTGTTTGGTATCAAGACGGGACCACCTGTTGGTCTCGTTTAACATAGTCCGGGGACAGCGTCACAATCTGTTTACAAGTAGGGGGACTGCCACCCCCGACCATGAGCAATGACGCAACGGTTTATAGGCTCCCCGTGCGTTACTATGGCGGAAAAACAACAGTCGCCGAAGTTTCAAAATAGATTTCCGTGTTCCCACCTGCGTAAAGCCAAACAGCCAAACATTCATTACGGTCCAGCCACACTCGGGTGAATTGCGATCTGTAAAAACCAACACACCGGTCTTGTGCACACGATCTCAACGATACTCAATTAGGTAACCATTTACAAGTAATTTCTTAGATACAATTTCAAACTATCAACGCTAAGTTTACTTGAAATGTAGAGAATTTGCCGCAACACACTTATATGGCTTAATGATTCAATGTGAAACGTGATACCACATAGTTGAGATCGCATTGAAATAATAATTACGCTTGTAATTGAGCCAGGTATTAAATTCCAGTAACCAATTGAATAAAATATTGTTTTTTTTTTGTTTTTTTTTCCTTGTTTGGAGAATATCTATTAACTTTTCAGTTAGTAACAAAACATCGTTTGTTATCCTCCATTGTAAAATCAACTTTCCACTTGACTCCGCCAAATTAAAACCTCTTCAATAATGCTGTAAATGTAAGAATGTTGTAAGATTCAAGAAATGCTAATTAACAGCTCATTAACAAAGGCTCTATTCAATAAGAAGTTCGTTTACCGTGTTTAGCATAACTCAAGGCGAACTTTTTCAACAATTGGGCGTGAAACAAAACGTTTCCAAAGGCTTCGAGTTAACACCGGTAGATCAAATTTTTATTCGCCGCACGTCTGTCTGCCGAAAATTTTCCGGCCCCAATAGGATTAATAAGCAATATTTCAGATTTATAAATACTCTTTTGACGTATCGCGAATTCGCAACTAATCTGAGTTAATCTATTCTGTTACATTTTATCAAAAATATTTATTATAAACAAGGCTTACCCAGTTTTCATTCTAACTTTAATCTCTGTCTGCGTCTTCTTATCACATCGCTGTTAATTAAAGATTCCTCGAAAAATTCCAACGAATATCACAATAAAAGCAATTAGAATTATCAAGCGAATACAATTTTATCAAACGCTTAAAATAAAATCAACGAGAGTCTAATAATTCTCGATTTATTAGTTCAAGACCGACGACGCAATGAAAATGCCTAAAACTCACCAGCAGTTTATGATCGCGGGCTGAAGCATATCAAAACAGTGTGGAAAACGTAAACATATCTGAATTTTTTTCGAGTGATTGATCAGTGCGATCACGTGTCATGGCTGAATTACTTTTCAAAATAGCTGGATGATAAATTGAGGATGCTGAGTGACGTATACATCCGTGACGTGAGAAGATCTCAGGTGAAATATCTGTTCTGGGGTTTAACGAATCTTCATTGTGCTTTATCAGAGACGTACTCTTCTGTGTGACTTATTACTTTGTGCTTTGATTATGTTGTTTTAAAGTAGAAGATTGTTTGTGAGGAACATTATCTGGTTGGTAGAGAACTATAGTTGTGTTGACGTATCGTGTAAGTGACGTTTGATGAGTGACAGTGGAGATATCGTATGATGTGATGATGCGGCGCGGTAAAGCGCTGCTGGAGGGCAGCAGGCAAGGGTCGGTTGACGGCAAGGCGGTGGCCAACGACAAGGAGTTGGTGCATAAGTGCCACAGTGACCCTGGCGGTGGCAGGGCGCTGGGTGCAGCCCCGCGGACTCATAGACATCGATCCGCTTCGGGTGCGCCCAGGAAATGTGTGCTCACGCTTGATGGATACTCTTATGTTATTGGTGAGTGACAGAATAGATTTAGGTCTTCCAATTATTCGGTATAAGTTTCGTGTAACTTTTTTTCATGATTAGCTTGCGTTTGTCTAGACACCCAATGTTAAACAAAGAACTGACTAGCACGTAGGCTTACCTAGATGGAGCCATATTTTTATAATTAAACTTTTAAGATAACATAGACACCGGAAAAGAGTTCCACATCCTTGCTGTGCGATACCTATACAGCCAGGAAAGGCTTTTTTCAAACTTAAAACTAAACTATAGAGGAACTAAAGATTTCTTCGTAGAGCAGCTTAGCAAATTGTTGTTGTATTTGAGTTTGAGTCTCTCAAATAAAGGACTACACACCTCAACCTTCAAAAAGACGAATCCTGACGGACTACTTTCTAGAGAAATCCACGAGATGGGTACGCATTATACTGACTTTGTGGCAAATTCGAGTACAAGCATAAATCATCTGACACCCAACCAGTCTTACCACTATGATTACTGTCACATACAATATGCGGTTGCATTTCAGAGAAATCGCTGCTAGTTTAGCTGTCACCGCGAGAATTATACTCTGTAATTATTTCTCTGGCAGCCTGTCTCATTCGATCTAGAAAATAAAAGGCTAAAATGTTTCAGCTGGCAAATTAAATGTAGCAAAAGCTATAGTGTCTCGTTAAAATAGAAAAAAAACTAAAACTAAATTCTCTCTATCCAACTTTGAAATCGTTTAAAAAGGCAAGAGATGCAGTTGAAGGACTGCACACTACCAGCCCTTTCTCGTGGAATTTCCAAAGATTCGTATACAACGATTTGAGTCGTCATTTAAGCCCAAGAATGGAACTCCCTGCCGTCCCCCTTGTTTCCTGAGAACTACAATCTAGGCATCTTCAAGGTTAGAGTGAATAGATTTCTTCTAAATCAACGTGTTGCATCCTCGGCCACACCGTCACTTACCATCAGATGAGTTGGTGGCCAAAGGTAGATTTATTCTATATAAAATAGCTATTCCAAGATTACTCTACGTTTATTAAGAAGGGGTAAAGATTTTCCTTGGAACTGGTTGGTTTCAATTAAAATCCCTTTTTTTGCTTACCACAGAAACGTCCGAGTGACATTTTGACCCATGTCTTTTTACTGAATTTTAATTAAAAAAGAACCGCAAAACAGAATTAGAATATAATTTTTGGAGAACAAAACAAAATTGAACTTGGGTGGGAAAGTAGAATACAAACTTAATTAATCTGAAGGCTTTTTAAAAATATCTACGTAAATATTAAGTATTCCATAGGAGAATTATGTAATGTTAAATTTTGTCTTGTCATAACACCCAGACACTATAGCTTACCAATCTGCAAATACAAACTAAATTAATAGACAATATTTATTTATATTTTTTTTAATTTATGTTCAATGGTGAATTTTATATACGTTTGTCAAATCAATAGGTTAGTAAAGTCAGATGAAAGAACACAGTGAGCTTATTCCGACTAATATTCTTGCTAGTTCCACCCCATGAAATCAACTCCGCGGACTTCTATAAAGCGTTTTGGAAGTCGTCTTGTTTGAGAATAGAATAGAATAGAATATCATTTATTATCATAATGTCACATTAGTAATAATTTTTACAAAAAAATATATATAATACAAATGCTCCTATTATGGACTCGTCAATTTAACCACTTTTTTTTTTATTTAGTTGTAAGCAAGAACCGTCGAGTCTCGGCTGTATAAGGGCCTCGTCAGACTGGTACACTTAAGCATAAGTAAAAGTCTTTAAAATAATAAATTCTAAATCTAATTCTAATTCTGAATGATAAACTGCGGTATCTTTACTTGTCGTATATTTTTTGTGTTATTGTTATCTCTAGGATATTGAATTTTTATTATTTATGGAATGATTTTATGATGAAGATTTTATATATGTATTTTTATTGTATTGCAGCTCCACGGGTTCCTGGGTCCATGCCCTTTGCTAACTTATAAAATATGTTTTTCAACTCTTACTAATATACCTAACATATAATATTTATCATTGTAGAAGATTTTGGCTTTAACTAGCTGTAACCCGTGGCTTCATCTGCTTTTAAAGTTCTACAAACTCATACTTCAATATTGAGCGGCACACAGCTTCAAACTATATGCTTCAAATGTAAGCAAGGGCTACAGGGGAAATTGTAGATATAGATTTTTTTTTATTGCCAGAAGTAAAACATAACCTTAATTTTTACTTAGAAATAAAAAACACTAGGTATTTATTGTCTAAATAGAATTGATGGTGAGCCTCAAACTAAGCACGAGGCCTGTATCTTGAGGCTCAAGTGCAGTTATATTATTATAAAACAAATTGTTGATAAACTGTAAGAGAATATAATATAAAGTAAACAGTGCATAGTTCATAGTTATTTATTGATATCAGAAAGATACATGTCCATTGTCCAATACAGATTTAAAAATCATCTTAATATTATAATGATTACTACTATATACATTATAATAATTACTATACAATAATATGTAGGAAAGATACTTGACTTTTTTTTTTGGGCTATATCTGGGTGTATAAATAAATAAGTATTAAACAATAACATTCTCCATTTGTCTGATTAATATGCAAGTAGACAATACATTATGCATCAAAGGAACCACTCAGCGTAATAATCGATAAAGACTTAACGTTCAATTGTAATTTGCTAATGCTCCACAGTAATGACATGGCAATTTCGTTTCTAAAGGGTCATTTACATCTGATAAGTACACACTTGCACGCGTTCCACGTGAAGAGATTCACTTCACGCTCAGAGATTACAATTCGATATTACAATTCGCGACTTTATTTCAATTGCACTAAAGTTTTTGCAAGAGTAACATAAAGTTGCTATTTAAAGAATGCACAATACTATCAAAATACAATATTTCTCTTCTTTTTAAATTCATACATTTACTGACAGACAACGCACAGTCGAAACCAAATGTTTTTTTTTTCTAATGTTATTATTATAGGTAGCCACGAAGGAAGAATAAAAAAATCATCCCTAAAGAGGTTAATTAGGGGAATAAAGTGTAGAGTTTATCACTTTTAAAGTTAGAAACGTGGAATTTGGTAGTTCTGTTGTAAAAATTATTTGCATACTACCGTTTTTGAAAATATATTCCCTAACAAGGGAATTAAAGTTTGTATGGAAGTACGTAATTTTTTACTTTGAAAGGAAACGTAGAAATTGGTCCTTAGATTTCTGTTTATAACTAAAAGTTAGTTTTCTTGGAAACTCCCTTCCTTTTTTCACTTTTTCTCTTAAGAGGGTCAAATAAAGGATTAAAGTTTGTTATGCGGACTATTTTTTAAAGGTCAAGTCAAAAAAAAAAAAAAAAAATACAAAAAAAAAGTTGTTCATAGACAAGAAGCCGATGATCCGATGATCAATTTAACCACAGAATTTAACAGATATCAGAGAAGAGAGAAAGAGACCCACTATTTAATTTTATATTCTACCTTTTTAGTTCACTAATAGAAAGCTACACTATCCCTGATCGCTGTTTCGTTTACAACGTGGGAGAAGCCACGGGCAGAATCTAGGCAATAATATGGATGATCTAATCTTGATCTCTCAGATCGTTTTTTATAGCGACAAATGTGCTATTACGCAAGGATTATTAGATTATATGTCTCTATATCTTTGACGAAGGACATTCGTTATTAGTTTCTATATTTTACCGAGCTATGAGTAGGTTCCATAGGCATATAACAGGATAGACCACGCTATTTCACCTACTTTTCATGTCTGTGCTTTGTTTTTAGTTGGATCAATGCTATGCTGTATGCTGCATTGATCCAACTAAAAACAAATATAGAAAGCCATATAAGCCACCACAAACCAAACCACCAAAGTCACCGACATAGCTGTTAAAATTTGCAAGTTGAAGTGGCAATGGGCAGGCCACATCGCTCGGAGAACCGATATCCGATGGGGAAGAAAGGTTCTTGAGTGGAGACCACGAACCGGAAGATGCAGCGTAGGTAGGCGTCCCACTAGATGGATCGACGACATAGTAAGAGTCGCTGGCATCCAGTAGATGCAAAAGGCAGGCTGTCGTTCAGTGTGGAGGTTAAAAGGGGAGGCCTATGTTCAGCAGTGGACGTCTTCTGGCTGATGATGATGATGATGATAAATAAGATTATAAATAAGAAGAAAAAAAAACTTTTTAAAAGCAAGCTTTTCGTATTCTCTCAGCTTACCCTTTCATTGATATACATAATTATCATGATGGTAGATAATAAAATTTGTCCACCATCTTAGGGCATCCGCCATATTGAATGTATTGTGACGTCATTTTATTTTTCCTGTTCTTCTTAGCAAACACTTTCATTTGATACTCATATCATGTGGCTGTATAAAAAATAACTGGTTCGCCATCTTTGGTAGTCCGCCATATTACATTACTTACATCCAATTTAAATTTGTATGCGAAATTTCAGCTCAATCAATTGGGGATAACTGTTTTAAAATTCAGTTGCAAGATATGACCCAGCTAACAAGACAAGTTAAATATAGGCTTGTAAAAGTGACAAACTTCGTTAAAGCGAACAATAAAAATACTTTAAAAGCAGTTGTCTGGAGTTTCTCTACTAGTATCTTGCTCTTATATGATGTCATCATCATTTCAGCCGTAGGACGTCCACTGCTGGACATAGGCCTCCCCCATCGATCTCCAAAAGGGCCGGTTGGAAGCGGCCTGCATCCAGCGTTTCCCTGCGGTCTCTTTTAGGTCGTCTGTCCATCTTGTGGGTGGACGTCCTACGCTGCGCTTACCAGTCCGTGGTCTCCATTCCAGAACCTTTCGGCCCCATCGGCCATCTGTTCTGCGTGATATGTGCCCTGCCCACTGCCATTTCAACTTACTAATCCGGTGGGCTATGTCGGTGACTTTCGTTCGTCTACGGATCTCCTCATTTCGGATTCGATCTCGTAGAGAAACCCCGAGCATAGCCCTCTCCATAGCTCGTTGTGCGACTTTGAGCTTGCTTATGAGGCCCATAGTGAGAGACCACGTTTCAGTGCCGTATGTCATCACTGGTAACACACACTGTGATGACTATGATGTCATAGTAGGAACAAAACGCGGCATGCTGGCTACAACGTGACGTGCTCGCCGGTGTCTATTTTGATAAAAGTTTGTGGTAAGTTCAGAGAATACTGACTCATGATTTTTAGATCGTACTTATACGATGTGATGAAATTACAATGCATTGTCAAAAAGTTAAAGTTTTTCTGTTTTCGTTTTAAACCGTATTGAAATCGTTAAAAGGAATCGTTAGATTGAGACTCCGATTTCTTTCTGACCATTTGTTTTTTACAGCTGATTTACTCAGATATTTTTACAGAAGCTATAAAAGTTTATAGCGACACTGCATTGCTTTCGAATTGGTTGTCTGTTGGAGAAATGAAAAAACAGAACAATAAGAATGCAAATGTTAGAGTTTATGATTATTAACTGTGACAGTCCTCCTGCCTCACACCTGCAAAACGTGGAATAAACTACTTTTCGTGGTGTTTCCGAGATGCTACAACATGGAGTTCTTCAAAAGGCGAGTTAATCGAGTCCTTAAGGGTTGGCAACGTATTTGTGATGCCTCTGGTGTTACAAGTATCGACGACGGTGACTGCTTCCCATCAGGCGGACCGTCTGCTTGTTTGCCACCTATGGTTGCCTGAAAGAGATAGCTTTTAGCGATAAGGCCGCCACTTGTGGCACTAGCTCGTGTTTTCTATCGTGTTGTAATTTTTATTTTTGGTGTACACAATAAAGAGTTATATGATTATTTACGGGATATTTACCGTGGTAAGGTTGTGGAATGAGCTCCCGATATTTCGGCGCAGTTACATGCACCATGTTCACGGGAAAGAAAAGAGTAAAGAGGGTAAAGAGTATCTATCTATCTAAGTTATAAAAAAAGTTTGCGAAAATTCCATAATCGCCCAGAAACAAAGTACTTATTCACCTACTGTGTACCTAAGTATCAACGAAAAGTAAGTTTTTGTGAACGACTAGCTTACTCGACCGTCACCACCCCATTGCACTATCAATGTTTACTAAAATCTGAAATTATGTCGTCGCAGACATGATGTTACAGTGATGACGTCATATCGTTGCCTGATAACGCCTGATACGGCCTGATGGTGTTATCGGATAACAGTGATGTATCATTATCATTAATCGAAAGCGTTTGCTGTTCTCGTTTTACTGCCTTGTACTGATAACACGATGCTTTTGTTGTTGATCTATTTTTGCGCCTACTATTACCTATATACCTATACGGCACCGAAACGTGGTCTCTCACTATGGGCCTCATAAGCAAGCTCAAAGTCGCACAACGAGCTATGGAGAGGGCTATGCTCAGAGTTTTTCTACGAGATCGAATCAGAAATGAGGAGATCCGTAGACGAACGAAAGTCACCGACATAGCCCACTGGATCAGCAAGTGGATTTGCAGTGGGCAGGGTACATATCACGCAAAACAGATGGCCGATGGGGCCGAATGGTTCTGGAATGGAGACTGCGCCGGTAAGCGCAGCGTAGGACGGGTGGACGTCCTGGACGAGATGGACAGAGACCGCAGGGAAACGCTGGATGCAGGCCGCTTCCAACCGGCCCTTTTGTGGATCTATGGGGGAGGCCTATGTCCAGAAGTGGACGTCCTATGGCTGAAATGATGATGATGATTACCTATATACTATTTAAAACTACTACTATTCGCTACAGGGTCATAATTTGGGGAAATGCATGTGATGACTTTGTAAACAATGTTTTCAAAGCTCAGAAAAAATGCATTCGTGCTATATTTGGTATGAAGTTGATCGAATCCTGTAAGCCTGTTTCAGGTCCCAGAATTTAGTTACAGTGCCCTGTGTTTATATTTACGAAATGGCAAAATTTGTAAAAAACATTTGGTCTTTATTTGCTCCTTTTGATACTTTTGGCAAGAGAACAATACTCATTTACGACTCAACATACCTCCTGTAAGATTGGAATTATTCAGGAATAACTGCATTTACATGGCGCCGCTTATTTATAATTCCCTACCAATCGGACTCGTGGACTTGCCCTATTATAAGTTCTCTGCAGAACTTAACAAGTGGCTAGTGAGCGAAGGTTTTTACTCAGTTAAGGATTTCTTGGAAAAAGCATCGTGTCGCTATTACCTCTATAGCGAGAGATGCTGAATATGCTGATATCAATTATTATTATTTTTAACAATTATTTGTGACATTATATTATTATATAATTAATTATTAATTTGCAAGCCTGATTTAAGGTTATTTTGGCTGTACAATCCTAATATAAGATCAATGTTACCCTTGTTTTAAACTATCACGGTTGTTCACTAAAGTTATAAGTTACATGGTGCATGTAACTGCGCCGAAATATCGGGAGCTCATTCCACAACCTTACCACGGTAAATATCCCGTAAATAATCATATAACTTTAATGTTACCCTTATACTAGCAAATAAAGAATTGAATTGAATTGAAAACTATAAATATCGTAGAAGAGTTAAAAATGTTTGGACTACAAGTAAAGTAAAAAACTTTTATACTAATAAAGTAGGTAACCTGTGTATTTTAATCTTGATTTGTTTGTCTACTATGGAATAAACAGTTTTTCCATTTATTCTGATCATCATACAAATTTGATAACACAAATTTATTCTAAATGTTTTGAAATACACGTCGTAATCTATTCTTATAATAAAACTGTAACGGGTCCAATTATGTGTATTGAAAATAGCTAGAAAAAAATATGGAACGGTTCTCTATAATCGATACTGAACCAAACTAATTTCTTTCATTTTTGTCTGTCTGTATCTCGGCCGCGCATCACGCCGAAACTACTAGATGAATTTAAATGAACCTTACACTACAAGGCAATCGAAATTGCCTTGTTAATTGTTGTTTTGTTGTAATAAACTTAAGGATGCATTAGTCGATATTATGAGCAAAAAAATCTACATAACGTCGGACGCTAAATAATTCCTATATTCGGATACCCCAAAATTTGCAAGAATCTGACTTATTTGAATTGTCAAAAGATCACGTACTCAGTGACCCCAACCTGACCCGACCCTTTAACTTTTGGGGATCCAATGATTGGGATATACCTTATACAATTTCAAAAATATTCAATCAGCCTTTCCTTTCTATTTTCTTTTGTATAATGTAATATTTTGTAAGTAAAGAGCTTTAGGACTAAAAAAGGAATTAACATTGATGACCAGTAGATTTAAAAAAAAAAATTGTTCATTATACTGTGTCCACTCACTAGGCCGTGGATACCGCTCTATCCATACTACACATTCTTGCTTATCCGAGGATACTAAACTATCCGTACCCACGTTCAAATTTCTTGCTATTTCTTATTCCCCGTAAGTAGAGCTAGGTATAGCGAGCGCATAATCAATTGAGTCAACTTTTTTTTTAAAAATAACATGTTCTTATTAAAACTACTTAATAGAATCGATTTGTTCCATTTGAAAGGGATATATAGTAATGTAGAGACCATGTCTAAACATTACAATTCCATTACCATGTCAAATACGAAGTTTGTACTTAATTCGTAATTCTATAGGTGGGATTAAGGACAGCGTTCCATGTAGGGGAACAGGTCTTGAACAATGTAGATTATGTACCTACTATTCTATACGCTTAGTCTGACATTCACTAGTCTATACTATAATAATTATTATTATTATAAAGAGGAAAGATTTGATTGTTTGTTTGTTTCTTTGTTTGCATTGAATAGGCTCCGAAACTACTGAACCAATTCGAAAAATTCCTTCACTGTTGGAAAGCTGCTATATTATAATTAAAAAAAATAACAGAGATCCTTACTAAAACTCCAATAATATAACCCAAGGTGTAAAAAAATAAGATTTACAATTTTGACTTTGCGTGTTTGACAGTTGTAAGACAGGACAACGTCTGTCAGGTCAGCTAGTATAGTGAAATAAGTACCTACGTGGTACCTACTTAATCGTATAACAATATGAAGTGGTTCCGAATGGCTTTATTGAGATTAATAACATGTTATCGGTAGAGATCAAAATATAACTATCGACAATCTCTGGTAGAGATTAGAAAAAATATATGAAAAGTGATAAAATTTAGTTTGTCATGATTTTCTTATACTTTGATATACACGGAAAGTGCTAAGCCGAAAGGGGTCCAAAATACAAAAGTCAAAGGAGGTTGCTTCAAAGAGGTATACAACGCGGGTAAAACCGCGAAGAGCAGCTAGTAATTTATAAAATTATAAACTCATTTTTTATGAAGTAGTACATTATGGTATCGTTCGGTAAACTTCGCAACGTCTTCTCGTCCAAAATACCTCAGTGCCTTAAGACAAAGGTCTTCAACCAGTGTGTATTTCCAGTGATTACATACGGCAGTGAAACGTGGTCTCTCACTATGGGACTCATAGGCAAGCTCAAAGTTACAAAACGAACTATAGAGAGGGCTATGCTCGGGGTTTCTCTACGAGATCGAATCAGAAATGAGGAGATCCATAGACGAACGAAAGTTACCGACATAGCCCACCGGATAAGCAAGTTGAAGTGGCAGTGGGCAGGGCACATATCACGCAGAACAGGTGGCCGATGGGGCCGAAAGGTTCTCGAATGGAGACCACGGATCGGTAACCGCAGCGTAGGACGTCCCCCCACAAGATGGACAGACGACCTAAAAGCGACCGCTGGGAAACGCTTCCAAACGGCCCTTTTGGAGATCGATGGGGGAGGCCTATGTGCAGCAGTGGATGTCCTATGGCTGAAATAATGATGATGATGATGATGAGGTATCACATCACCAAAACTCGTGTGAGGAAACATTATAAGTTATTACAAACGGCTTACACTGACGACTAACTTATATTGGGTTTATACATACTTATTTGTAAAAAATGTTTCACTATGTAAATAATATGTAGGTATAGGTATGTAGGTACGAGTAAGTCACAACATGAACAACATCAAATTACCGAACAAGCGGTCTGAGGATAAAATATCATAATATTACGTACACGACGTACTTATTTACTTGCAATTATGTTACCATTACATTCATTGCTGCTTTTATTTACAACCAGTTTTACAGGATTACGTGGGTATATAAGTGAAAAGAGCCCTTATATTATACCCATCATTATAATTTTTTTTTAACAATGGAACCGAACCTGAAATCGCTGCAAAATTGCTGCTATTATATTGAAAACGGTAATTGACACTCGACAAGATGGATGGAGCAGCCATCGAGATATCGAATACTATGCAAGTGACATAACGTCTAAATTGGGGTAAATGTAGCATTGTGAAGTATATAATTGATACATTGTATTTACAATGACGCTCGGACGTTTTTTGACTGTTTTCACTGAGAGACTGTGACTCTATGGGAGCAGCTGATATTTTTTGCTATTTCGGCGCAAGTCCTATAGTGCAAATTGATTATAACAATGAGTGTAACAGACCTTTTTCGGCTTAGTACACTCTTCCTGCGTAACACTGTATAAGATAATGTGAAGATATACAAGTAGGTAAAGATAATTTTGGTTTTTCCATATTGTTTTCAAGAAAATAAATCATTAGTTATTACTACGCTTCAGCAGCCATGAGAGATGGGCCTCATCCATCAAGATTATTTATTTTGTTGACGAGTGCTGATTTTTGCTGGCGCCTTTGGATAATTGTTTGTCATTTTCTTGGACCTAGGCAATAGGCATGTCCTTATGTTTATATATTACAATTAGCAGGATTTGCGAAGGATTATAACTAAATACATTACACATTTTGAAAAAATAAATTGAATTGGGTGATAAATTTCTGATATAATATGAGCTTTTAAAGGTTTGGTATTATATACCTATATATACGCTCTGTCCTTTTCACGCAAAGCGTGTTAATATAGCATTTGTATGGCGCGCGCACGGCTCGACGTCATCACGTGTTATAGTGCACTCTCTGTCTAGAATAAAATAAAATACTAACATTATTTAATTTTGAAAAAAAAAGTTTTGTTGTTCTTTGTGGGGCTCTATTAATAATCAAATTTTTATGAATTAATAAAAAAATAGGCTGCTCATTATTGAATTATTTGTATGTTTTATGTGGAATAGGTAACTTGTAATAATTTGTATTATGTGGTAATCGTTTCAAAGGATGAACAAGTAAACCGGTCACACGAGTTTTACTGGTCAAAACAATGTTTCAAATCATGATGAATCGGGAGCTCATTCCACAACCTTACCACAGTAAATATCCCGTAAATAATCATATAACTTCACTGGTCATTTCATTGATACTTAACATGTATTAAGTTGCCAGCATAATAGTGTTAACAATAGCTGGTATACGTAATTCAAGGTTCCATTTAATTAATTCAGAGTAACTTAGCCGACAAGTTCAATATCTACTGCATTATTTATTTTATAATTGAATTTATAATTATGTCAAATTATGTTATGTTATTATGTTATGTTTTTAATTATGTCATACGCAAAACGCAGGAGGCGCTATCTTAGTTAAGAATCATAGTTATTGTACGTACTAGTACATTATATTATTATTTTGTAGTGTTTTAGCTTGTATTTTTTTAGTTAATAAAGGCACTTGCCCAGTAAAAAAAAAAGTACATTATTAACTGACGAAAAACTTTTGTTAGTTTATCGAATTTCACGAAGTGTATAAATTTGGCAAATTTGTACTTAGATATTTTTTTAGGCAAGCGAAGAGAGCTAATGGGATACGTCGGCGTTTTTATGTAGATATCTTTGTATATATAAATATTTGTATATTATTTTGATCGCTGAGCCGATCTTCATGCATTTTATAGTAGTAGTTTAATTCATATATTCCAATGCGTATATTAGGAAACGGCAAAATGAAGTCAAGATTTCTTTAAAAAAATCAATCAGCATCGTACTTTATATTATACCACACTTATATTAGTGGCTCGCCCCGAACTGTGACCTCACGACCTTAAAAATTGTATTGGAATGAACTACTTACCAACAAGATTTTGTGGACGATACGCAAGTTATCGTTGAACAAAATATACAAACATAATATAGAAACGCCGACTATTGCATTAAAATCAGAGATCTCTCTTTGCTCGGTCAATTATTTCACGCGAAATATGCGAGTGTGGATGTGTGTTTATATTTGTTCTTACTCAACTCCATTAAGAAGAGATTTAGATGAAATTTAAATGGATTTTAACATTTAGAGTACTTATTGTATCCCAGAAAATGTACGATTCCTGTAGGAGAGATATTAAAATCAGAAAACGCTACTTCATCATCATCAGCTAGAAGACGTCCACTGCTGAACATAGGCCTCCCCCTTTAACCTCCACACAGAACGACGGACTGCTTTTTGCATCCACTGGACGCCCGCGACTCTCACCATGTCGTCGGTCCATGTAGTGGGAGGCCTACCTACGCTGCGTCTTCTGATTCGTGGTCTCCACTCCAGAACCATTCTTCCACATCGGTTATCGATTCTTCGAGCGATGTGGCCTGCCCATTGCCACTTCAACTTGCAAATTTTAACGCTACTTATGTTTTTTAAATCTATAATTATACTATAACATCTATCGTATCCGTATATAGTTAAATTATTTACGGTACATATGACCTTGCTTAGAACAATAAAAAATTAAAACTTAGAACTAGTGGAAACAATACAATCAATTTATTGTCAACAACTTATATCCAGTATTGTTTTAAATTTATGACGCAGTAGTACATTAAGGTGTAAAGTTATGTACGTGCCGTCATACATTGTCATACTAGGCGATATGTCAAACGTATGTTAGGCTACTTTATGTCAGTATGACAACACATTGTATGTTAAAATGAGATGTATGTCACTGATATGCATGACTCGCGTCGATCGAGCTGTCAGCTTGTACAAAAGGGATCTAATTTCCGGTTTGGCTGGTTGCGGGTAGAATTGATTATATTATGCGTTACAGCGTTCGTGGCTGCGTGGTTGGTGATAAAAATGGTGCAACTCTCAGTTCAGAAAAACGAGTTTTTTTTTATCGCGAATAATTCCGTCTTGGACCACAAACTCGCCTGTTGGTAAGCGACGATGTGGTCGAAGATGAAGCACGCAGACTTAGAAGATGCCTATTCACTCTGGTCTTGAAAAGACCAGATTATATCTCTCAGGAAACAAGGAAGCCGGCAGGTTGTTCCAATCCTTAGCCTTACGGATTAGAAACGTAGAATCGAAACATTTGGTAGGTATATACGCCGTATCCAAGGAAAATCCACAATGTATGGGTGGTATTGGGCCGATTTCCTATACTGGTAGATAGATAGGTAGATAATTATATTAAGGTGGCGTGGTGGGTAGGAAGGCATCAGGCCTAAATCAGGCTTGGCAGTCGAACTTGTGGCCCTTTTTCATGTGGACTATTAGTTTGTGTATGAGTGTCGTTGCAAGTCTTTTCGTTTGCGTGAAAAAATAAATAAGTTAACCGTATTTACAGCTTTTGCGTAAAGTGGTTTAGTATAGTGAAGAAAATGGGAGAAGCACGCAGACATAAATATGAATACGACCGATAATACAATTGTACCAACATTTATTATAATTATAATCTTCTTTCTTTGTCTCATAGTGCAACTTTAAATGTTACAAGTCAATATATATTTTACTAGCGACCCGCCCGCCCGGCTTCGCACGGGTTTAATTTACGGGCGGGTCGCTAGTTATATATATAAACCTTCCTTGAAAATGTATCTAACTGATGGTGAAAACTGCATAAAAATCCGTTGCGTGTTGTTAGGAGGAGTAAGCGGCCATACAGACAGACAGACGCGGAAAGCGACTTTAATTTAGACTATGTAGAGTAGAGAAACTAGCTGCGCTCCGCGGTTTCACACGTGTGGATCACTCTTTATAACATCAGCTATCTGCCTGTGAAAGTCCTGTCAAAATTGGTCAAGCTGTTTTGGAGTGCATATAACATACATACACACACTTCCTTTTATACACACACTTTCCTTTTATATATGAGAAGACGAAAATTACAGGAATTGCTCATGTTGGTTTAATTCGGATGGTCTAACTAAACCAACCCAACTAACAAGAGCTCCGCCTTCCTTTACTTTGTAAAGCAGGCGTTGTCCGCAACTAGGTCATTTATTGGCCCTTTGCGTAAACCGGTTGCGGCTAGTTCAGCCACCCGGTGTCCTCCAAGAAGGCTACGCCGCTAAGGCTGGCGCTGGCCTCCCGGAGCATCTCCAGTAATCCGACCATGCCAGCTCCGGTTCAAGCCAGCGTGAGCAATTCCCGTATAACAAAAACAGGCCAAGTGCGAGTCGGGCTCGCGCACTGAGGGTTCCGTACCACCACAAAATACAATAAGATTGTCCAAGTAACCGATTTACCAGTTATTACCACCAGTTATTATTGGGTGTTATTAGTTGTTAACACCTTCCAAAATTAATTTGCTACTCGGTTTGCTACAGGCGCTCGAGTAATATAACTTGGTATAGAACAGAATTTTGTCACCGACTCGCACTTGTGCATTATTTATTATTTGTTGTTATACTTTAAAGTGTATACTACAATCGTGCCAAGTTTGACGCTTGTACGTATTATCGTTTTTACATTAGAGCTAATACAAAAATACGTTAAAAAAATAAGTTTTATTTTGTTGTTTTATGGTTTTGTGTTTCGTTGTTTTGTTTGTTTTATTATTTGTTAGTTAATCCGCCGTAACTTTACATATTCTGTGAAAATTTCAACTGTTTACCTATTACGGTTCGAAAGATATAGCTGTTAATACGTAGAACAGACAGACAGACAGACATCGTAGGCATCGTAGACATGGTAGGTATCCCATTTTTACCCTTTGGGTACGAAACCCTAAAAACGTAATCAATCGTCAAATAAAGAGTTAATAAAGTTGTAGACGGATTGCCTAATGGCATTGAGAATTCAGAATTTTTATTTGATCTGAGCCACTGTAATCAATCACTGTCCGCTATGAATAACTGCAACACCAGAGGCACCACATATTTTTTATCTAAATTCTTCGAAAAACTTAGTAACAATATAATATTTTCTTACTTGTATAATGCAGTCATTGCAAAAAGAAACATCCTATTGGACTCTAAATAAAAATGTAATTTAGTAAGAATTCCTGTATGTATTCGAGTCCTATTAGGTATAAGTATCAGGCTACGATTTTAATCATATTTACCAATGCCTACTTTAAGGTTAAATTACGTCGAACCCAATACTAATTATAGAATAACTTATCTCTTATTTCAATAATTAAAGCAAGAAATTCCACATCAAAATAACAGAACATAAAATTGCATTCATACCAAAACTACCACTGGAAATGTTAATTGAATGCTATCCTAATTAATACATTTACATTGTCCAGATTCAACCAATGACTTTTAAAAGCGCAAATATTTTTTAATAAATAAACCTGAATGTAATTTCATCATTCGTATTTCGTGAACTAAAATGATTGGGCAAGTTGAATAATATTTTACCATATTTACATAAACGTTGATGTCAAATTCCATTAAAGTAATTTATGTACCTACGGTACCAATTACGAATTGCTTTGGTTGACATAACTCCCTTGTCGAATGTCAAATTTTATGAACACAGTTATAACAAAGTTTGATTTCTAGATCAAGTTATTTGTGACCAAATCCTCATTGTCTTCAAAAAATATTTAGGAAGAATAATATATTCTTGGGATAAAGCACTAAACAAACTTTCTTTATCTTGAACTAGCGGTCCGCCCCAGCTTCGTACGGGTATAGATTATATCCTATGTCACCCGGGGATAGTGTAGCTTCCCAACAGTGAAACAATTTTTAAAATCGGTTCAGTACTTTTTGAGCCAATTCGTTACAGCACACTTACATACAAATCTTTCTCCTTTATAATATTAGTATAGATGCATGGAAAAACAGACTAAACGGACTAAAATACCGTATAAGGATATGGTATATAACAGTTATACGATTATTGACGGGATATTTACTACAAAAAAAAATATTTATATCGGGTGCTACAACCTTATCACGGTAAATATCCTGTTAATAATCATTTAAAAAAACTTGTTTCTGTAACGAATCACTAGTGTATTTCCGCTTCAAGGTCGCATTAAGTACAATAAAGACTTTGGGATTTATTATTGTTATACCTAAAACAAGCATTATTTTATTATAACTACTTGGTAAAATCATAACTGTTATTTAATGAACTTTCTTAATGATACTAATTTAACCTAACCTGATACATAAATGAATGAATGATCATATAACTGTAGAGAACAACCGTGGTAGGTTAGAACAGTATTTAAGATCGTTTGTATCTTTTGCCCATATTTTTTTTTTTGTATCGTTTTTTTTTTTGTGTGGATGTTAACGGGGGAGGCCTATGCAGCAGTGGACGTCTTCTGGCTGATTTTGATGATGATGTATCTTTTAAATTTTAGTACTGCGTATAAGTGCATCCTTTGGACATGCTACGTAACACTTCACAAAATGCCATGTTCCATCAAGTGAAGTATACGCCCCGGAAAACCGATCGGTGTACATATTAGAAATTGCCAATCCAGCGCGGTCAAGCCGATTGCTGTGACCTAAAACCGCGGGAAATGTCAGCGAAAGGTCAACAATGATGCTTCAAGCTATGAGTATGCTAAGTGCTGTTAAGTCTGGTGATGCTAATCCCACTCTCTTTAGGTATTCAAGAAAACTAAAGTTGCATTAAACATTATTTGGAATAGCCACAGTTCAAGAAGTATCACTAACGGTGCTGTCCTATAGAAAGAAAGAAAGAAAGAAAGAAAGAAAGAAAAAAGAAAATAAATTTTATTCGACACCTTTACAAAAACTTCGACCTTGACTATAGACCTTGATGCTCTTCGTCAGGCACAAAAGCAGGCCACCGAGAAGGTTTTAGTGGATGCAATCTGATTAAATCTAGATAACCCATCTTTAAATAATAATACTTTAAAAACTTACTACTACTTTAATTTTGTAAAAAAATTACAAAAAAGTGTCACGTTCATTACATAGCTAAAAAATCTGTTCCGTAAAACTGTAAACACGTTAATGATATACCTACAAATTGACACCTATAACATCACAGGTCAAAAACAAAACAAACATAAATGACAAAAAAAAAACCTGTACACCGAGATGCAATTCCTATGGAAACAGCCAAAAAACGTCCGAGCGTCGTTGTACATACATTGTATTAATTATATACTTCACAATACCACATTTACTCAAATTTTAGACGTTATGTCGCTTGCATAGTGTTCAACGTTAGATGTCCGCTATGTCATCGTAGCTCTGGCATCGCGCGGCGTTGTAGTCAGATCGAGGTTACCTTGTAACTAACCAAAAAGTCTGCGCAATTCGTAGCGTACGCCGAGTTTTGGCTCGGACATTTTTTTGACACGATTGTCACTCTATATGTATTGTATCGCGATATTCCTGTGCCATACTTAGAATGCTAGGTACAGTAGTCTAATATAAAAAAAAACAGAAGTGAATTCCATATAAAATTTAACTGGTTGACTCTCTTAGAATTTAGGATTTGACTTGTACCTACCTATTAATAAAATTACAATACTGACCCT
Source organism: Agriopis aurantiaria (assembly GCA_914767915.1). Taxonomy (NCBI): domain Eukaryota; kingdom Metazoa; phylum Arthropoda; class Insecta; order Lepidoptera; family Geometridae; genus Agriopis; species Agriopis aurantiaria. The sequence continues at coordinate 16,597,685 of OU611982.1, read as the reverse complement.
TCACCCTTTGACTAGTTTCAGTTTAAATTTAAAGTGCGAGAAATTCTACCTCAAACAAGTCACTACTGTATCCAATTCTCAATTCGTTCCGAGATCCATTCAACAAGGAAACAATTAATGACAGTCGTAAACGTAACAATTCAAAATAAAACATACCAAAAACATGTCATAATGAAACGAGGGAAATAAATGAGAACCGTAACAATCGAGATGTACTCCTGTATGGGTCACCAACATTACTCATAAAATGAAATGCCATAGGTCAGAGCCTGCATGAACCTCTTTATTGACAATACCATATTTACCAAATTTAAAATACACCATATTTCTAACTCGATGGAAAAAGCCAAACCATTTTTTTACATATTTTGTAATTACTAGAATCATCAACATGGTGATAAAATTCTGACAATAACAATGCAATAGAATTCGTTGACAGTAAAACAAAAGTAAATCAAAAAATTTCGAGCAAAATTGGCGCAGGCTATAATTAAAATAAAACAAACGACGATAGCAACCATTTAAAAGGTTCACCTCGAATTGAAGTCACGGTATGACAACAAGGTATGATATTGAATTACTAATTCCATACCTTCGATTCGAAGGCATTTACGGCAATTAATTTTATATCGATGAATGAACTCCGCATCAATAACATTTTACTGCATAATGGCTGATAATTAAAGTAGAGTGTTTTGCAATTTCCTAACTGTTAGGTGCGGTCGGTAGACAACGCTGTAAAATTACGTGATATATAGCATGTACGTCAGCATGTACGTTTTAAACAGCTGGGTTGTTGCGTCAAAGATTAGGCGTGAAAGGTAAACAAGTCCGTTTCAATTCTGGATTGTAAAGTGCGTATATGTTAGTCGCGTTACTCTGGGTTAGAAATGTCTGTGTTAGCAAGCAGGTTTACTTTTAGTAATAATACCTAATAATATACGGAATGGTAAGTTGTCAAGTTGACAGCTTAGGTACCATTCTGTTTATATTGACGCTGGCAACACATTATCCAAGTTAATTTGGAAGTTCAGCTTTTTTAACAAAAATATCTTTATTCCTCAAAAAGTGTGACGACTTAACTATATTATTTTAGGCCGTATAACTACAAAATCATCCATACCAAATTACTGCTATAATTTATTTTAATGTGATGGAGTAACGTGGTTACAAGTGGTATGGTATGCGCCATACGATTGTATGGGGTATATTTTTTTTTTACAATGTTTAATAATTATACGGGGTCTAACAGGGTTACTCATATAGATTGTGGGCTAACCCTGAAATCCCGAAAAAAATAACGGTCATAGACACTCGACAAAATGTATGGAACAGCTATTTCCAAAAGTACGAATAATTTGGTCAAGCGCCTGTTGACTTAGCAATAGCAATAATTTTTTTCTTAGACTTACTAAGTCTGTTTTGTACGTATATATTGATAACTATATTTATGTAGATTATTAAGATGTACAGATGCTAAACATAACTTTTATGATAGTTTTTACAAGCTTTTTTTGTTGCCATGTCATGGTGTCACTTAGAATACTTATCGTCATTGAATGCATATACAACATTTCAAAATATATCTGTGCTGCTAACCATTGTGGAGATGTGGAGTTCTCTAGTCAGGACTCAACCCATTTAGGGGCAGCAACAATGTCATTGTAAAACTTAAAACTGGCTGTCATAATAAAATGCGTACACAAAATGTCGTGTATGTGCTGTTGACCCTGCAACACCCTGTTGCTGTTGAAGAGTTCCTTTCATCATCATCAGCTAGAAGACGTCCAATGCTGAACATAGACCTCCTCCACACTGAACGACAGCCCGCCTTTTGCATCTACTGGATGCCCTCGACTCTCACAATGTCGTCGGTCTATCTAGTGGGAGGCCTACCAACGCTGCGTCTTCCAGTTCGTGGTCTCCACTCCAGAACCTTTCTTCCCCATCGGTTATCGGTTCTTCAAGCGATGTGGCCTGCCCACTGCCAATTCAACTTGAAAATTTTAACAGCTATGTCGGTGACTTTGGTTCTTTGGCGAATATCCAAGTTCCTTTATCTGGAGCTAATCCTGGATGTCGATTCAGGTCGTACTTACCATAAAAATGCATTGTCATCAAAACATGTAAATATTCATCCACGTAGGATAAGAGAAAGTGGTGCTAAGGTTTTAATTAACAACAAACACACACACAGTGTTTATAATTCAACTTGCAAGATTTGACCTAAACAAACTAACATACAAACATTACAAGTTAAATAAAAGGTTGTAAAACGATCTAACCAAATTATTATTGATCATACCGCTCCCTCAATTACATGATACTTCATCTTATCTCGTCTATAGAGATCACTGACAATACATCATACGAAGCCAGTCGTTTCGTAACGATGAAATGTTACCAATTAGAGTTGTGAATGGTGCACATTATAGATAGTGCATTGATTGAATATGTTACGAGGTTACCCTGTCGGTGTAATGTTTGTTGATTGGTTAGTTTTGATGAGATAATACAATAAATAACCGTCCGTCAGCTGTGCGCCGGGCTTAAATCAAATCAAAATCATTTATTAGGCAATAAAATTAGCACTTCAGAGGATTGTCTGTGGGTCCCAAACTCGGCTCAGCCTGTGTCTTGGGGTCCGATGAGCAAGCAATTCGGTATGCAAAAAAAAATAACCTATGCCAATTCCAAAACCATTTCGAGATTTTATGTTACTAACCCTTATTTTTCTACTCTGACCCTTTAAAACGATAAGATGCCATTTATTTTAACATAAAACTAAGAAATCATTCGACTTTCATTGACCTCTAAATGACGTCACGGTGTAGCATTTTATTTTCTGTGCCTTTTAAGAATAAAAATATTATACATTTGACACACTGTTCGTCACACAGAATAGAATATTTTTTCATTTCTGTGGTTTGACTGTCTGGTTTTTTTCAGGGCTGCCAATATGAGGTGCTTTTTTAGACTTCTCAACGCAACGAAATTTTGTGCTATATGGTGACGTCACATAATTTCAATTTTCAAAAAAATATTGTAAAATAACTACTCAATAGAAAACAAAAATATTGAAATTAATTTCTTAAAATAGCCTTATCTACGAAATAAAAATATAAAAAAAATACAAAAAAAAAAACTACATACCGAATTCCTGTTCTGACATGTCGCACGCGCTTACAAGTGGGATTCATAATATAAAATATTAATTAAAATTAAATTAATCTGTAGGTACAAATAAATTAAGCTAAAGTACATGCCTATAATTAAAAGAAAAATAATAATAATAAGAAATCCATTACATACAAACAAAAATTAAATTAAATTAAATACCTAACATTGATTTTAGAAATATTTATTTACGACCGCCTGGTATGAGTGAGTGTAGGTGAGTAGAGTGTGTGTGGGGGGGGGGGGGGGGGGGGGGGGGGGTGAGTAGGTGACTGTGCGTGCTGAATTAGAATAGTATGGTTGTGCAAACTTAAGAATGTATTAAATTGATGACTGGATCCCAAACAGGTGATACTCGCCAACTTTTTCAAATTCATTATACAGTAGAACCTCTGTAAGTCGAATATCAAGGGAGACACCAAAAAATTCGAGTTATAGAGTTTTCGACTTATAAAGAATTTCGACTTAGGTGGATTTTGATTCGACATAAAGAGGTTGAGATTCATTGATAAATTTTGAGTTAGAGAGGTAAAATAGATAAAAATTCAAGTTGCAGAGGTGACACATATATTTTTATTTATTATAAATCAACATTATTTCAAAACATCCTTAAAAAAATGCATTAAAAAAATCAGTTTTTTTTTTTTGCTTTAGATAATTTGGTTGTTCTCTATCTATAGCATTGTCTAAGGTATAAAGAGCAGAAAATTCTTGTTCTTCCCAGTTGCTGGTTTGCTCTATAAAAATCTTTGAGGGAACCCATGGAGCGCATGAAGTATTATTCGAGTCTTCTGTGTTATCTAAATCATTAGTAGCGGTTTTCTGAGCTTTACTTCTGACAATATTTCATACGACAACAAATGACTTGCTTTGCTAAAGTTCAAATGAAATCAAAAATAATAAAATTAAACACCTGACATCAAGCAAGCAAACACATGTTAACGGGAGTCATAAATTCGTGGTAATTCTATTCATTGTATACTCCTAAATTGCTTTCTAAGAAACAATGGTGTACTTACACTGTCGGCGAATTCTTAACTTATTTTTCTTCGAACTATAGAGGTAATAAATCTCAAATAATCGAGTTGTAAAGGTTGTAAAATAAAACATAGCTATGTTCGAGATACAGAGGTAAAATTTAATTTTTCGAGTTATGGAGGGAAAATATTGACCAAATTGGCTTGGCAACTCACCGATTATTTCGACTAATAGAGGGTTGAGATTTCGAGTAATGGAGGTTTTGGTGTTTGAAGGGAAGGGAACAAATTATTTTTTCGAGATTTGGAGATTTTCAACTTATCGAGGTTGGACTTAACGAGGTTCTACTGTATTTCCTTTCTATTTCAAAATTTTAATGTTTTTTAACTTATAAAATCTCAGAGCCACACAACGGGCAATGAAGAGACGTATGCTCGTAGTTTTTTTTTTTTGCGTGTTGGAATCCGGAACGTATATATTCGCTAAATAACCAGAATCGCCGACATGGCTGTTAAAAAGTGGCAATGGGCAGGCCACATCGCTCGAAGAACCTATAACCGATGGGGAAGAAAGGTTCTTAAGTGAAGAACACGAACCGGAAGACGCAGCGTTGGTAGGCCTCCCACTAGATCGAGCGACGACATTGTGAGAGTCGCGAATCATTAAAGAGCATCCAGTGGCATTAAAGAGGGAGGCCTATATACAGCAGTGGATGTCTTCAGGCTGATGATGATGATGACTTAACTGTTATGGGCAAGCAGAACGCTTACTATCAGGCGAGCAAATTACTGGTCTCGTCACTCATTTGCAAAAAATAAAACATTCTTAGAGCCAACAACAGAAATGTTAACTACTTATTAACACGAAACTCAGAGAGTAATTTCTACCATTTACACGATAATTAAGAAATTTTCCCTTCACCAAATTAAAGTGAAGTTTCAGGTAATTGTACCTCAGTTTGAGACACAATGAAACGTGAAAACTCGCGAGCGTTGCTGTAATTAAATTGCTCTAGAAATATACTAATTACTGGGGAAAATTTTCAAATAGAAACAAAAAAATATATTTGACTACAGTTAGGCAATTTTCTTAGGAATGTTTCTTCTTTGTCTCACGATTTTTACTTTTATTAACAGAGTTTTTGAAGTGTTCGCCAAGATAAAAATGTTTGTACGTTTATTCGGCAAATCCAGAGAAAACATCTTTTTGATCGTAGTAATTTTGGAGACAAAATTGGAGTGGGTTTTGTTTGCTCTGGTAGGTAATCTGGCTTGCGTTTTATTATTAGATATAAATAAAAATAATAAAGAAATTAAGTGAAATTGCTCAAAATAATGTAGCGTTTTGACTTTTGATGTTTTCTGAGTATCGTTTATTATTTTACATATTTAACAAATTTTGGTGAAAGCATGTTATAATAGAAGCTAAAATTGTATTTTATAAATGTCTCGGAGACATCAAAGTTAGGTACGTTTGCTTTTACATATTAAATATATTGTACCTAATGGCTTGCTCCTTCGGGCTTTTTTGTGAGTAAAATAACAGAATTTTGTTTTATTGGAAAAGTTAAATTTTACTAGCGTTTTCTCTACACTTTGATATAATTTTATTGGTGCTAAAGTATGTAAAATTTATCTAGGCAACGCCAAAATTTCAGAATGTTTTTGAAGACTTAAAATCTTTACAGTTAAGACACGTACCTATTGAGTATTTTAAACAGAAAATAAAAGATAAATTAACATTTATTTGATAAATCATACAATAAATAATATGCCATGTGCTCTTTGATTGCGTTAATTATTACTGATGTCGTGATTTTGAAAATATCAACAATTTTTATTAAAATCTTAGATTTCAGATTCAAAGTACTTAGGTACTTTTGTGCTTCGCTTAGCGACGCTGACTTGTAATATTTTCATAAGGCGTTGAAATATAAAAGGCTTGCGCTTGTCCACCACCACTCCTGATGTTAAGCGATGACGCAGTCTATGGTGGAGTACTCTTGCCTAGAAGAAACTTATTCAGTCGCGATTTGAAGACACCTAGATTTTAAATATCGGGTGACACACATTTAGGCAGCGCATTCCACAGACTAGCAATTCGCACAATGAAAGTGGAATCAGAGCGCTTCGTTTATACGGGTTTTCAGAATACTATGACATGCTCTCGCCTTTTCGTGACTCTGGCAGTCTGGAGGGAATTAGACCATGCAGATCCGACGCACACTCTCCGAAATGACTGTATCCGATTTAAAAAAACTATAGTATAGCAACTTTCCGCCATTGCTCAAGATAGTCTTAGTCTGTATTAGGTAATCGTTGCTGATAAGCCTCTTGACACATATCTCATTTTTTATTTCCTATTTCGTTTATTGACTAATTATAATCATTAATACTTTGCGAAATTTGAATTTTACGATATTATAATTTATATTTGCTCTATCTGGAAATTCTTGAGAGCGCTTAAAAATAGACAGACAAGCAAATCTAGACTTTGAGAGGCTCTTAGTTGCAGTCTGCCCAGACAATAGTGCCTCTTCTTGGCAAAATGAAAATATTGTTGGCCTTGCGAATATTTATAATTTCTACGAAAATTCTCTAAGAAAATTCAAAAACTTAACCTTTGAGTAACAACAATTTTTGACAAGGTCAGCTGTTTTGAACAGTGTTACCTAGAGATAAAGTGATACTTAGTGTTCAAGTGTCAATGGGCACGCCACATTGCTCGAAGAACTGATAACCAATGGGGAAGGAAGGTTCTTGAGTGGAGACCACGAACCGGAAGTCGCAGCGTAGGCAGGCCTCCCACTAAATGGACCGACAACATTGCGAGTGTCGTGGGCATCCAGTGGAAGCAAAAGGCAGGCTGTCGTTCAGTGTGGAGGTGTGGGGGGAGGCCTATATTCAGCAGTTAACGTCTTCCGGCTGATGATGATGTAGACCAAGAGATAACTTTACACTGCCACTTAACACGACTTATTAAAAAAATAATCATTTACAGAGACTAAATGAAAAATTTACTGACTAGAACTAAATAAATATTTACAAATGAATTGATATTGCTCTAGAAGGAGCAGTAGCACTTAAGAACAAAGACTTCATAGTAATTTTATATGAGCGGCCCATAATTATTATACTTCTCATTTCTTTTAACACAATAAAGTTTCCCGGAAATCTTATCAGTATATACTTAAAACGTATAGAAGCATTATCGTCCCAACGAGGCTTTTTCATATACATTACGGACACCATAAATAACTGACTTGTGAGCTAAAAGATTAACGATGCATCGTGTGATCGTTGGCACGCATCGAGATACAATATACACAATCGTGCCAAAAAAATGACCGTACCAAAACTCGGCGCACGCTACGTATTGAGCAAAACTTTTTGGTTAGTTGTAAGGCAACCGCGATCCGACTACAACGCCGCGCGATGTCAGAGCTACGATGACATAGCAGACAACTAACGTTGAACACTATGCTAGCGACATAACGTCTAAATTGGAGTAAATATGAGGTATATAATTGATACAATGTATGTACACTGACGCTAGGACGTTTTTTTGACTGTTTTCACTGAGAGATTGTGACTCTATGAGAATCTCATCTCAATTTTGGCACGATATAAAGCTGTTTTGATTTAGCACCACTTGTAAGAAGCTGAAAGTAAATGATAACTGGCTAAATTAAAAAAAAAAACCCAACGATTCCTAACTCGACGGGTAACTTTAGCAAGTACCTACTCGTATATGCTAATAATGATGTAGAATCAATTTTATATTATATAAACTATACAATACATATCTATAATAATGTATTAAAACTATCTTCACTTCCCATTTGGTGAGACTGTGGTCACATGTCAAGTCCGATATTAAAAAAGTTGCTACCTTAAGTACATAAATAATTAAATGAACTCTCATTTCCAAGAAGCTGGTACAAAGGGTTGGAGATGAAAAGGACGGTACATTACAGTATCATTTATTAAAATTAAATAGACGGCTGACTTTTTGTGATCTTTGCTGCCTTTGCTGGCTTTAATTAACTAAGTGCATAGAAATAAATTACCGCAGTACAAATGGATGTTTCTTACTGAGAGTGCGCTAAGATATATATGAGGTTCTGATATCAAAATGACGGTCCCTATATATATATATGTATATTTTTGCTTTCGACATCTATTATATTGGTTTCTTAGGTTTTATACTAAAATTTAACCGGTGTTAAGTATAATAATTATATATATATATATTAGGAAGTCTATAATTTTGTAAAAATTTTATAGAAGAATTCGTCAATCTAGTAGGTAGTAGTAGTAATTATTTTTAAGTACCTACCCACAAAGATGTTAGTTATTATAATGCATCTAGGCGTACGTAGTTTTAGAATGTGATACCGATCATTAAAATATGAATTTAATGTAATTTTTAAATTATTGCATTCTGTTTTGTGTTTACCGAATAAATGATATAACTAGTCATAGTCACAGTCCAAGGAAGTCAAATCCAAGTCATACTCCAGTTTCTATAGAGTTTAATAAACGACACGGAAAAGACGTTTTATTGCATTAATTAATTTGCATACACTCGTTATTGGGCAATAATCTCAAAAAAACTTACTGGAAAATTATACAACGCCGCGACGGTTTTGCTTTACGTTGGCGCCAATACGAACTGTGGCTTTGTTTTACCTCTAAAATGTGGATTTGGTACGCCGGACCGCCGTCACAGAAGACATAATAGACACAGAAGGTTCACTCCGCGAAGAAATTTAAATAAATAAGAACTCTATCTACGAGGCAATAAAGTAGTAATTCAACTCGTACAGCGCTAGATACCGCTCGCTATATTCACCTAGAAGGCTGCTCTCTTTCTATCACGTAGCTCTATCTCTCCCGACGCGGCACGTGTAACGTTAGGGTTGTCTTCTTGATATTTACACAGAATCATCATCATCATCAGCCAGTAAACGTCCACTGCTGAACACATGCCTCCTTCTTCGAGAGGGGTGTTACACAGACCCCTCCATATACCCCAAATACTTATTAGTATTTACTTACTAGCTATATGTAGCCTATGTAGTACCTACCTATTACTTATATTCTACTTTAATTGGAATGACATTTAATCTGCTCAAAAAAACTAACTCTTATTCTGAATTTGGTCCAATAACAATCATGCAAAAGTATATGTTCAAGAGGCCTATTACAAGATCATCATCCCGATGCATATTTAGGTAAAAACTACATGAAACATGGAGACCTCATTTGGGAGCCCTAATTTGCAGATTCTGTTGAAAATAATTGGTCAAAGTCCCTGACAGAAAAGATGCTTAATTACACGCGACGTGGCTAGCATAGCGTGCGGGCCGGGCGCGAGCCGAGCGGCCACTGATTGCCCTGCTATGACCCTCTTGGGAAGGGACACCGGCCGAACATACCTAAAGTCCGGAGTGCGCCATGCCTGCCGCCGTCTTACCAACGGCAGAGAAAGAGTGAGACTATAATATTCTTACACTTTCTTCCTTGTTGGTCAGACGGTGGGTGGCCCAGCGTGCCACATCCACACGTTTTTTAGCACCTTAAAGCTTGGCATAGAGAACATAAATTCCAATTCCCTTTGCGACTACATCGATTCATGCCCGATTCGTCCCGATGTTCCGGCAGGATTCACAGATGTGGTAGATAATACCTAAGCAATTTCTTGGCGTAATGCCACTTAAAATAGTACCTGTGAAATAACTTTAACCGTTTTAGTATTTCTACTATTTATGTATGGATTTCTTACTTTGTCTAGGTGCTAAGGTACTTTTTATCAAAGTATAAGTTGATAAATGGGAGAACATTTTATTTAAAAGCACATGGACCTTGCTTTATATTAAAAATTCGAGATAAAAGCATCCTAAGACTATATAATAAACTAAGATAAAGTAGAGATAAGATTTATGGATAATTTTGTTTGCAACAATGCAGACTACATTCAAAGATTACTAGTTAGTACAACTATGTACTACTTTTGGTTTAGTAAAATGGTTGTTCTAATTTTGGTTCCTACGTTGAGCCGCCAACTCACCTGATAGTGAGTAATTGAAATGTAATTGTGTGAAATTGTAATTGAAAGTGTTGATATCCATAGTTTTTAAATATATTTGTGGGAAAAGTTATTTTACATCGAGAATAATAATCACCATAATATAATAATAATTAATCACCATCATCAAACATCATTGCTAGCCAATTATTCTAAACACTAATATTAATAATAAGAAACTTTGACAAAATGACTTATTTTCACGTTATGTTTTTGTCCCGGTTTATCCTGCTCGCAAGTTTTGATGAATGAATTAATAGTAATGTAGTTACTTTTTATAATTTATTTATAATACTTTCATACAAGAATACATTGAATTTTTTGAAAACCCCCATTTTAAGAGCTGATGATCTTGAAACGGCTGAACGGTTTTTTAAATCATAGCTAACACTTTAGATCAAGTTACCTATAAAAATAAACCGGCCAAGTGCGAGTCAGGCTCGCGCACTGAGAGTTCCGTACCACCATAAAATTCAATAACGAAATTGCCAGTTATAACTTTTTATTTTTGCCATTTTTATGTTATACTTTAGAGTGTTTACTATTATCATGCCTAGTTTGACGCTTGTACATGTTACCATTTTTACATTAGAGCTAGTACAAAAATACGTTTGTTGTTCCCCTTTTGTTTTTACTTTTGGACTTTTTAATTATTTGTTAGTTAATCCGCCGTAACATTATGTATATTTTGTGAAAATTTCAACTGGATATCTATTATGATTTGAAAGATACCTACTGCCGTTTAAAAGTAGGACGGAGGATAGACAGACATCGTAGGCTTAGTAATAGGTTCCCATTTTTACCCTTTGGGTACGGTACCCTCAAAACTAACTCAAATCGTTTCAGCCGTTTGGGAAAAACGATGCCAAAGACAGACAAAAAGACGTTAAAATCATAATACCCCTCTTTTTGCGTCGTGGGTTGAATAGTAATTCTAAACTACTAACGCTCTAACAACATTGGTTTAATATTTGAGCACCTATTTGAGAAAAAACATCCATATTATATCCTTACAATTCTCACACTTTTACAGCAAATTTATTCCTCTTTCCACCTCGCCCAACCGTTTCTCTTGTAATGTAGGAAAATTCCTAAAAAATAGGATGAAATACAAGAGTTCTGTGCGATGGCCTACTTTTTTTTGCACAAATACCTACTCTCTGCCTTGTGTATAGGTGGATATAGGTCTGTGTGTAAACCGGCATTTTGTCTTCGTAGAACATGGTAGAACTTAGATCTAACTACCTAGCTTGTATTTATAGGTTTCCACGGAAAGGTAATCTAAGCCGAAAGGACGTCATTGTACTTATCATTATGAATATCTTTTTCTATGTGACTAACCCTGGTATAGTGGAAAACTATCAGCTGTTCCATAGAAAACGTCTTTCATCCTCGACAGAATGTGGAACCGTTGAATTGTTTTTTTTGCGATATCAGGTCCTTCATCATCAGCTTTACATGTTCGCGCTACTAGAATACAGACCTCTCAGAGAGAGAAGATGGGACCTAATGTAACATGCTGGCCCAGTGCATGTTGGTGAATGTCGATAATGTCTTTGAACTTTTGAGGTTCTTGGATATACCGGTTTCCTCCTGGGTTGGTTCCACAGTTGGTCATAAAGATATAAGTACAATGACCTACTTTCGACATACCACCTCCCTACCATCCCTATAGTTCTAAACTAAATTGCCCGCCCAACTTTGTCCTACACAATGTTCTTATCTTATAGAGATGGGTTAAAGTTTTTCAATACTCTTTGTGGTTACAAAGATTTAGGTACTTCCTTTACTCTTCCTGGATTACTGAATTGCATAATAGGTTAAGGGACAGGTTTTTGATTTGCTCTAAAAAAGACTAAGTTAAAAATATAATTAAATGTAAAACGTATACTATTAGAATTACAATTAGAAATTATTTAGTTCAGATAAACTTCAGATTTATATTAAAAAAATAAGTTTTTGGTCGGGATGGGATCCTTCAGAAAATTAACAAAGCACCCCTGTGCTTTGTTCATTTTCTGAAGGGCAAATGTCGGTATGGAATTTGTATGGCGTATTTACAAGTGACGTCATTTGTAAGTACAGTGCTCTCTCTGTCCAGCAATACATTGAAATGCTTATATTTTTATTAATTTTGAACATCATATTTTAATTTTCATTTAGGTAATCTGTTAAAGGCTGTTTATAGTCAGCGTTTTTAACTGACTTGAAAATAAGGAAATCTCAATTCGGTTGTATTTCATTTTATTATTTTGTGTTTGTTACCCCAGAATTCCGTCATTCGTCGTTGGAATATCAAATTACGATTACCCGCCGCGCTTAGAATAACTACTCAGGGAAGGTAGGTTTCCAAACAACGCCTTCTCAAAACGTAAGCTACAAATTCGCTTTGTAGCTTACGTTTCGATTGGTATTTTAAACGATTTAAGCAAGAAAATTAATGGATTACCTATGGAATGTCACACCATAACTCTTACGCTGCTTTTCTGATTTGTTGTGGTACGATTTCACCTCGCAAATTATCATAGTAATTATTTTTTGGGAGCCATATATGACACCGTTTGAATGGCTTAAAGTTTGCGAATGTACTTGGTTTCTTTGTGTAGTTATTCTAAGGCGCCGCGTTGATTTTTCCACGGCTTTTTATACCTACTTCGTGACACCTTCTCCGAGCTGACGTTGGGCCCAACATTTACATAATTCGCTACGAAGCTACCGTTCGCATGAATCTTCTGATGAATCCATTCAATGACACCTACTCCTAATGATGCCATTCAACCCTTTGTTACATAATTTTCGAGGGTTCTAAAAACAATGTACCTTCTTAGTATGAATACGAGTAAGAAATTGTCGAGTTCATGTTAGCAAGAAAATCCATTGCAGATAGTACAGGGTTATTTTTAATGTAAGTACCAAAAATCTAACAATATAACAATTTCCCTTTACATGCACTGTGAGACTTTGCTTCTTGTCACATTTCTTTAATATAGGTCTACGGAAACCTAAAGGTTTTTGATTTGTTAGTTTGCGGTCAAAACATGTGACATAAAATGGCCGTATCTTTTGATTGGGTTGATATACAACCATGAATTTTTTTCACTCCTAAGGGACTGTGGACCTTAATATTTCATACTAATTTAAACTTGAAGAAAAAAGGTCATGACACATGGACTGATAGACAGACAGACAACAAAGTTATCCTATAAGCTTTATATAAAAGTAAAAAACAGAACCCTGATAATATAAAGGTTATATTTTTTTCTTTTTGAGGTACTGAACCATAAAAAGACGAAATATTAAACGTCATGAAACAAAAGTTGTTGATTATGATGTAGGACAACTGCCTGCGAAATATATTTGGTACATCACAAATAACCCTGTATTCAAAATCTTTGTCCAATGCTTTTTTATGTTTCCAACAGGGTGGCAAGGATAATTAAAACAATTATAAATAAAGTCCAAGTATGATTATTTAATTAATAAAGTACTTGACTTGCGGCCAGTCAGTTTTACAGCAGAACTTTAAGTACTAAAGATTCGTAATTGAGCACTTCGAGTTTCGCTGTGTCGAGCAAATCCCTGCAAAGAAAATGAGATACATCTTACAATGGTGACAAAATTAGCTTGTCTTTATTAAATTACAGTGTCAAAGTTCACTTTGTGAGATAGTGAAGCTAAGAGCGTTAAACAAAAGACTGTCCATTTGTATGAATGTTTTTGCGCAATGCGATCGAATACTAGCAGTTTTTTTTTTTACTGAACTTGTACTTACAATTTAACTTTAGCTAACTTTTTTTAGCGTTTTGGTGGGCAAGCTTAAGCCAATTTATTAATAAAAAATATATCGGACTTTGTGAAATATATCACTGAATTCAAAAACAAAATTACCAGATATAACTTGGTATTGAACAGAAACTTGTCACCGACTCGTACTTGACCATTACTTATTATTTGTTGTTATACTTTAGAGTGTGTACTAATCTTGCCAAATTTGACGCTTGTACATATTACCGTTTTTCCATTAGAGCTAATCACAAAAATACGTTAACTAAATACGTTTGGTGTTTGGGGACCCCCCTCTCATTTTTACTGTTTGACTTTTTATTATTTGTTAGTCAATCCGCCGTAACGTTACATATCATGTGAAAATTTCAACTGGCTATCTATTACGGTTCGAAAGATACAGCCGTTTAAAGGTAGGGCAGACAGACGGACAGACAGACATCTTAGGCTTAGTAATAGCGTCCCATTTTTAACCTTTGGGTACGAAACCCAAAAAAATACAGCTAACAGCTTACCCAGCATTCTTCGGCGACTGAATACTGCTAAGTACCACTTCAGCACTACTACTGACGTATTCGAAGTAGGTCAAATTAATTGTATACGCAACATCTCTGAAGTTTACCACCACCACATACACTTCATCGTTATGCCATCTGAAAGTAATATTTTTCTTTATTTATCAACCAAAGAAATGGTTCTAAAGATTTACTTATATTTTCATTATTATCTACAAGCTAGATCCAAAATAGTTATTTATGATACAAGTGCGGAAAGTTGGTTATTACAAACGAGTAGACGAATGTAAGCCCGAGACGAAGTCGCGGGCTTACCATAGTCACGAGTTTGTAATAACCAATCTGCACGTGTGCCATACAACGTTTTACAACACATTTGCGAGAAAAAAACAAAAAATGGAAATTAAAAAAATACCGTAAAGTACACGCACGGTGCTATACAACGGAGCGTGCGGACAAATTCATTACAGCACGCTCCGTTGTATGATGCGTTTCATTACAGCACGCTCCGTTGTATGATGCGTTTCATTACAGCACGCTCCGTTGTATGATCCGTAATGTTTAACTTTCGAAAGATGTATTCAGGCTTCGTAAGTGCACTTTTTGAGCAAATGTGTTGTAAAAAAAATTACGAGCAATTTGTGAAAGTTCTTATACATTTTAAATGTTCATACATTGACTCAATCAAGTCACTTTTCAAACAAACAAAAAACTAAATCAAAATTGTTCAGCAGTTTGGGAGCTATGATGCCACAGACAGTCACTCAGACACACACGTTAAACTTATAACACCCCTTTGTTTGCGTCAGGGGTTGAAATAACCTTGCAATTCTGTATTACAATCCAAGTAACAGCCTTCGCATCGCTCTAATATAATTAACAGCGAGATTGCTCGGTTTAAGAATGCCAAGATAAAAAATCCCCTATATCTGACAAGTTGTATGGCCTATCTTATCGATCTTGAACATGTATCGGGGAAGTTTGAAGTAGATCCCACTTACTGGAGTAGACTTATTGAAGCTATGTTATGCCGAAATAAATATTATTTATGTCCCAAACTCAGATCACACAAACAAAGGAGATATGGTAAGGTGACGTGGCGGGTTTAAACGCATCAGGCATGTCTCTCTAGTTGTTTGTCTAATTTGAGGTTTCAAACTACGCTGAAGATACCACTAAGGACACACTTATATGTGCCAGGCAGTTTTTTTGTTTTATTTGTTAATATAACTATTGGTTTTATTGTTTTCTTTTTGATTTTCGAAGTATTTATAACTTTATACCTTTCTTGAATGGAGATCAATCCAAAATATTTATCGATACGTACTCTTTACCATTGTCATTACACAAAGGCATAGTTAACTGCTTAATTGAATTTTAATGATAACATTATCTCAGGTTGGCGGAACTTAGCTTGGTTGGCTGACCTAGAATGAGGTAAACCGACGACATCAAAAAATATGTTGGAAACGAGTTGCGACTAGCGAGAAACCGGGGAGAATGGCATAAACAAAGGGAAGCCTTCATCCAACAGTGGGTCACACAGGATGGATGATGATGATCTTTTATGTTCTTCATCATCATCGGCCAATCTTCCTCTTGGAGAGAAGTGTTGCCATAATCCCCACGCTTGGTAGGCGGCTTGGTATCGCAATACATTTACCATGTTTATTAATAGGACGCTGCTATCCATCCTCCGGTGGTTCATACATACATACCCCGGTGTATGTACCTACCAGTTTTTTTTTTTGCCTTTACCTTCTAAAAGCGAATACTCCTTCATTAAATGCCACAGATTCGTATCGTCCATGTCTGAAAGCAGCGTGAGTACGAAGGTGAGCCAGAGAGCGGTACACAGAGAGATGAGAGTTTTCACTTTGGATCTGAGCTTCCACGTTGAGAGTCTCGTACCCTTCAGCTACGGGCAGCCAGGTGCTATCAGCTGAAGAAAATCCTGGCAAACAAATTTGTATCATACATACTTAACGGTTTAGAACAAGTCTGTTATAATAACGGTAAATAAAACTAAACTACAGATCTTCTCTTCTCTATCTCTACATAGTATAAATTAAAGTCGTTTTCTGCGTCTGTCTGTCTGTCTGTATGTATAACCGCTTACTCCTAAGCCATGCAATGGGCTTTAATACGGTTTTCATTATCAGTTAGATAATTTTTCATGGAAGGTTTATGTATACCTATAACTAGCAACCCACTCGGCTTCGCAAGAAAATTACACCCATGCAAAGCTGGGGTGGGTCGCTAGGTATTTATAATAGAACATAATATATGAAAGGATTAACATGCTAATGGCCTTACCAGCATTTTTATCTGAGTTCCATTGGAATGGGGTACGTTCGGGATCCCTGGAGACTTTCCAGTAGTTAATAGGGTCATCAGTGTTACAGCCGCTGGGGTCAACAGTATCTTCCCAGCTTACATAGCCGTCGACCATTCCTATTTCTTCTCCCTGCAGAAATAATCCATTATATTGTTAGCTATTATTTAGATCCTGTGGCATTTTTGTCTACTACTAGAATCTGTAACGCCATTTGACATGATCTGCTTTACACATTCTCTTTCACCAGACGCCAAATGCAACAAAAAATATTTGCATTGGAAAAATATTGTTTAGGCCTTGGTTTTATGATGATAATGAATGAATACATTCGACCATATAATTCAGGCAAAGGTATGATTTTGTATAACAAAACGATCTAGAACATCTAAGCAATTTAACGTACCATGTAAGTGACACCAATGCCAGGCATCAAAAGTAAAATCATGTTGATTCCATCCACCATTTCTGGACTAAATCTTGAAGCAACTCTGTTGTTATCGTGGTTCCCAGCCTAAAATAAACATCGTTGTTAACATTGGGGCCTCACTGAGCAATTCGAATTACCCTCTCGGGCCAGAATACTGAGTGTGGCGATCTTTATCGCACATAACATTAAAAAAAAAAAAACTGTCTACTGTTGAAAAAAAAGCTTCTATTATGACCAAAAAATGGGATAAACAGTTTTTCTCATGTATTCTGGTCATTATAAAAAAGATTAAATCAAAAATTTGTTCATGAAGCACATACTCTTAATATTTATCTTGTTAATAAACATAACTTATTTTGAACAACGTTACAAAAATAATGTGACTTACCACCCAGTTGGCTAGCTTGTCGATGGGTTTGAAAGCTAGAAACTTCTCTAGAGCATACTTAATTTCCGGCGCCGTAGAGGATCCACTCACATCAGAAATGAGGACAAAGTTAAATGGCATCTGAGCACCTTCCCTATCACCGTCACCAAAATACCTCATAGTCATTTGAGGGCTTGAGTAAGCTTCAGTCATCATCACTCTAGAAAGGCCGTCTTTAGCTTTGAACTCATCGAACACTTCTCTCCATTGATAAACCATTTCAACAGTCTCATCTTGGTCTGTGGTGTAAATGTGGTCCAAATATCCATAATTATCAGGATCGGTTTCTAAATTGGCAGCGCGTGGTTCATCAGGAAATTTGCCTTCGAATAAATTCTTGTCAACTTCAAAAAGATGGGCGATAGCGTCAACTCTAAAACCAGCGACGCCTTTGTCGAGCCAGAATCGTACGACGTCTTTCATTTCTTCGACGACGTCAGGGTTGCGGAAGTTGAGGTCTGGCTGACCGATGACGAACTGGTGAAGGTAGTACTTGCCGACTTCTTCCCTATACTCCCATGCAGATTTTCTGAACACGCTAACCTGAAAAAGGTTATATAAAATGTGAATTTTCCATCACTGTAGGTGACACCCCGCAGATTTACGCACGCACGCACGCACATATACACACACATACACACACACACACACACACACACGCGCGCACACACACACTTTCGCATTATAATAATAGTGCCATGAGAGTTGTGATATGAGAACCTACTCACCTACTTATAAATTTGACCATTATTTTTTTTATTAAATCACTATCATTTTCAAATTTCTTAAATTCGTATGCAGCTCCATGGACTCCTTGCTCCGTGCCCTTTCTCAACGAATACAATTATTTTTTTCAACTATTAGTAATCTATACTAATATTATAAAGAGGAAAGATTTGATTGTTTGTTTGTTTGTTTGTTTGTTTGTTTGTTTGCATTGAATAGGCTCCGAAGTACTGAACCGATTTGAAAAATTCTTTCACTGTTGGGAAGCAACACTATCTCCGGTTAAAATAGGCTATTTTATATTTTCAAAAAAAATAGGGGTCCTTACTAAAACTCCAATAATGTAACCCAAGGTGTAAAAAATAAGATTTACAATTTTGACTTTGCGTGTTTGACAGTTTTAAGACAGGACGACGTCTGTCAGGTCTGCTAGTAAATCATAAAGCTAATGAATATACAAGAGGATGTATCCAGAAATCCAATTTGATAATAGATAACATGTCATTCACATCATTTTGTAACAAACCTACGCTAGCGGGGCTGAAAGTACCGCGAAATTGATTAACAAATTCCATTTCCATGCCACAAAGAATGCCTACTCACTGTGGCCTACTCACCCAGTTGTTTGGAGGGTGCAGTCCTCCATTCTCGTCCACGACAGGGTCTTCCCACACGAAGTAATCGTAATACTTTTCGTGACCTTTCAATGCTTCTTCAAACCACACGCTTTCGTTACTTGTGTGATTTGGCACAAAGTCTAAAACTATTTTAATATCTGCAAAAAAAATAACTTCGTTGAGTTTTTGACCTTTATGACTACAATTAGAGTATTGACTACGGGAAAGTCACAAACCCGAACTCTCTAAAATTTATGAAATTTTGATTTGAAATGAGATCTGTAGTGTAAATGATTCTGATCAGAGATTTCTGATTAGAGCCCCTCATTTTATATCAGCTCAAAGTTAGTCAGGAATATATTCCTACCTTATTTTTTATAACAACGTCGTGTACCTACAAATGGAAAATTAGAAACGACGCTTATTGTAGCTTCTCCGAAACACCGCGTAAGGTATCTAATTCCACAATTCGCAAGTGTGAGGCAAGAGCAAGAATGATTGTGTGAATCGCACAAAGTGCAATTTCCACTGATCTATGATATATGTGGATGAGCTTTCAGGCAATGGGCCACCATTGCCGTTTTATCATTGCACTAGCCATAGTGCAATGATAAAACCGCTACATTAGTCGTCGCCGGCGTCTACATACATACTGAACTAAACATTATCCTGTTATCTGATGCTTTGCTATAGTCTTCAGTAAGGCGTTCGCCGATCTTACCCAGTTCTTTAGCTTTAGAGAGCAACCTCTCAAAATCTTCCATTGTGCCATATTCATCTTGAATGGCGTAGAAATCAGCAATGTCGTAACCGAAATCATACATGGGAGACTTGAATATTGGTGAAAGCCAAGTGGCTCCGATTCCAAGTTCTTTTAAGTACTCAAGACTGTCAGTAATTCCTGTGAAACATAACAAGTCTTTAGTTTTTAGAGGATTAAAAAAAAAAAAAATATATACATAATAATGTCTTATATTGTAGCCATCGAGATAAAATTCCTATAGAGTGAGTATTCCACAATCTCTTAGTGAAAATAGTCAATTAAACTTCCGAGCGTCATTGTACATACATTGTATTAATTGTATACTTTACAATGACACATTTACTTCAATTTAGACGTTATGTCGCTTGCATAGTATTCAACGTTAGTTGTCCGCTATGTCATCGTAGGTCTGGCATCGTGCGGCGTTGTAGTCGGATCGCGGTTACCTTGTCACTAACCAAAAAGTCTGCGCAATTCGTAGCGTGCGCCGAGGTTTGATTCATTTTTTTGGCACCTTTGTGACTCTATATGTATTGTATCTCTATGATTTAGTTGCATTTATATTTTTAACATGAAAACGATATTAGAGTTTCTGAAGAAACGCTTTTGTTGTCGCCAAAATGTTTAATAAAATATCTCGAGGACTAGGCCTATCCTCTCTGAGAGAAGGCCTGTGTCCCAGCAGTGGGAAACTGGGAACATGATAGGCTGATGATAATGATGATGGTCTGTAGTGTATCGATATTACCCATCCTGATTTTTATACATTGTTAATATTATATTGTTATCAACAATTAACCAATTTAAGTAGGTACTATAAATACGAACTGTATGGCAAAGGTCCTATAATTTTATCAAAATCTGATCATGGATTACGAAGATATTATGTGATGAAATATATTATCGATGACATTTACAACTATTTGTATTGACTAATATACTAATAGTTGACCTAATTTCTGTTTTTGTTTACAAAAAATCTACTTTATTTGATTTTGAGTAATAGACTTTACTTTTTTTTTTTTTTTTTGTTTTATCTACGTATATTTTGTAATAGCTATAAGTATTATTAAATATATATTTCATTATTTTTTGACCTCAAAAGCTTTTTTTTAATATTACCATATAAAAATGTCAATTAATACATATTATTAATATTAGACGTCACAATTTAACAAACTACTTAATTCTAATTATAATATAAACTAATCTAGTCAAACAGCCCGCCCCGGATCGTTCCTGGTGCAAAAGTGCCCATAACACTGACAGCATTCCCACGCTGAATGGCTATACTATAATATACTATACCTACATCGATTATAATCTTACTATAGTAAGTATAGTAGTATATTCTTACTATAGTAATTAGTAGTAGTATTTTTATGTATAGTATAGTATATCGCTTCTGTAGAAGCGATTGATGTTGGTAGCGTCACATTTGTAAAAAATTATTAACAATTTACAATGAAGTATAAGCAAGGAATTTATAACGATATAATAATATTAGATTTTTTGTGTAATAACAGTTATTATTCGGTAACTTAATGTTAAGGTGGTAAAGCATCGTCTAATAATAAAAAAATGCTAGCCTGATTTTGATAACTTTACCATTTTGGTTTTATTTTCATTGCCGTTCCACGGCAAAAAAATGCTGCATTTTTTTTTTTTTTTGGTTTATCTACCTTATGACATTCTCTTAATTCATGATCATCATTAGCCAGAAGACGTCCACTGCTGAACACAGGCCTCCCCTTAGAGTTCTGCACTTAACGACAGCCTGCCATCTGCACCCACTGGATGCCCGCGATTTTTACGATGTCGTCGGTTAATCTAGAAGGAGGCATATCTACGCTGCATATTCCATTGATTCATCATCATCATCATCATCAGCCAGAAGACGTCCACTGCTGATCATAGGCCTCCCCCTTTAACCTCCACACTGAACGACAGCCTGCCTTTTGCATCCACTGGATGCCCGCGACTCTCACAATATTGTCGGTCCATCTAGTGGGAGGCCTACCTACGCTGCGTCTTCTGGTTCGTGGTCTCCACTCAAGAACCTTTCTTCCCCATCGGTTCATTGATTCCATTGATTATGTAATAATAATAGTATTAAAAAAATTAACACAGCTGCTATATTTTGAAATTTTTGGTAAGCCAAATTTGTGTAAAATTGAGACAAATCATCATTCCCTTAACACAAAACATATACCTACCATTAAGATCACCAATGCCATCACCGTCGCTGTCCTTGAATGATCTTGGATAGATCTGATAGAAGATGGTAGTCTCCCACCATTCCAACTCCTTATCTTCTTGGGCTGACACTGCCAGGAGGAATAACAGCGGCCAAAGTATGAGGCTCTTCATCATTCAATAACTTGAATTTAAGTAAGAATAAATTAGTAAAAAAAAAAAACATACAGTCGAATTGATAACCTCCTCCTGAAGTCGGTTAAAAATAGGCAGTCATGGGGACAGCCGACAGGAGTGAAAACTTAAAACTCAGTCTGGCGCAACTCGTCACATTACCATGTCGGGGATGCGGTCAAGTAAGCATGTCAGTGACGCGAACCCGTAAGTTTTGTACCTACCAAAAAAAGAAGTTTTTACTTCAATAAATGAATTTAATTTTGTGAAAATGTAGATTTAAAAATACTATATTTTAGGTGCACTTAGACTGAGCTACTGATTCTACAATGAAAAATATGTAGCAAAATAAACACAATAGAATATTGTGTACCTAATAAGTAAGAGATGAAAAGATAATGCAAAAAAAACGTGAATTTCCTTATCAATACAAACATTGTGAACTAAAACTTGCTTACAAGAATTATATACAAATAGAAAACATATCGAGTCGATATATTAATAATTTCGATTTCAATGAAGTTTTTCTTTTCTTAATTCATCATTGCTATTGATGAATTGCAAATATCTGTGTTACAAATCCGGAGGGAGGTGATTATACTCATCATTATGAACAACTGTGAGTCCAACTAAAAATAATCGCATGTTTCATTGAAAACTGTAATACACCCTCAAACGAATTTTATGGCATCGACTTTTTTCTTGATTAGTCCGGTACGACACGGTAAGGTACGGTGATGATGAGTACAATGACCATTTATTGGCTTACTATCACCGTTCCGTGTAACCTTACATGCATAATCGTTTTATGGTTGATATTCCGAAAACCCGTACGAAGCGCTTTGATTCCACATTTATTGTGCGAACTGCTAGTCTGTAGAATTCGCTGCTTGAATGGGTGTTCCCCGTCAGTTACAATCTGGGTGTCTTCGTGTTGAGAGAGAATCGGTGTCATCTAGGCAAGCGTGCTCCATCGTAGACCGCATCGTCGCTTAACATCAGGCAAAGTGAAGGCCAAGCGCAAGCATATTTAAAAAAAAACGGAAAAAAGAACGTCCTAATACTTATGAAAATCATTTTTGCAGATTGTATTACAAAGACTAAAATATGTTGTATCTAGGTGATTTAGAGTGGAGGTACTTACCTTACGTTAATATGGATGCACAGATCATCAACATGTTGTTGTTTACGCATTATATACCAACGCATATCTAATCCGATGTAAATAGATTGATAAAAGGTAACGGTGATAAACTAAAAGGCTCATCTCGTCTTCTTATCTAATATTACTTGGCTTGATAAAATTAAACCCAAGGAAGGTCATCTCTAAGAGGAATTTCTAGATTATCAACATGAACATAAAATAGGTCAAATAGTGTTTTTAAATTTATAACCACCAGGAATTTCCAGTGGCTATCATTTTTTATTTTTTTTATTTAAATAATTAATAGGCTTTCTTTTGGTCACCATCACGACTGATTCGCCTATTGTATACTCAGGAAATACCCCATTCCATTCAACGTAGCAGCTGTAACACAGGTCTTTCTAGAACAGCTGCTTACGAGACACCCACAGAAAGGTACTTATACTCCTAATAAATGGTTAATTTTAGTCATGTTAAAAAGCTAGGTTAATATTGTTAAATTATAAATATTGGTGCATAAATGAATTTAATTAATTCCGTATAGATTTAAAGATTTGACGTTAATCATTAGCCGTTTTTGCGCAGCACACAGCGGCGCATAAGCCCCCTCAGCCTGGGCCTTCTTTTTTTAGTGACAACCTCATTCAAGTGGCCAGCAGAATTTTTGAGTGATATCATGACAGTTTTAGTTAGAGTCTGCCTATGCAACATTTTGAAATGGTTCATTTATTTTACTGCTAGCCCGGCGCAAATGACGCTAAATTAATTACGCGGATGATGACACTGGGTCATCATGAACCGGATTTAATCGATAAAAGTTAATAAAATTATAAAAGTTGCCTTATAATTTAAAAATACAATTACTATAAAGAGTACTTTTACAAATATGCAAAAAATATAGACAATAATTACTTATCAAATTATTCATTTTTTATTACGTTTCCCAAAAATACATGCAAAATAAACAAAACTTAGATATTTTTGAAATATTTAGTACGGTATCCTAAATAATTATTGCAATCAATGATCAAATTAGTTAAAGAGAGAACAAACAAACTTCTTATAATAATTATCTATAATAAGAAATTCTACTTCTAGTCAAAAGGTATCAAAAGGTATCATCATCATCATCATCATTTCAGCCTATCATGTTCCCACTGCTGGAACTCAGGCCTTCTTTCAGAGAGAGAGGGTGGACCCTAATCCACCATGCTGGCCCAGTGCATGTTAGTGAATGTCGTATAACTTAGAGAAATGACTTATTAGTACCTAAATAAATTATGTGCAGTTTCGGTGAAGGAAGGAAAACATCGTAAGGAAACCAGAATGTCCATGAACCTCTATAGTTCAAAGATATACGACATTAACTATCATCAAAAGGTAAGCCTGGCGTAAATGTGGCATGCATTACAAGTACGTGGTGTTTCGTATCCTTTTTGGCCAAATACAATATTTAACATCTCTTGCGTGTCCCTAAAACCTTTCAAAGAGGTTCGTAATAGGTTTTACCTGCAAAATTTACTAATAAAAAGGCGAGATGAATTCAATGAGCTTGAAATAGGCAAGATTTGCCAAAATATAAAAAAAATTACCCTATATGGTACCTAGTTAGTAATCGAGTCAAATTATAAGTTTAGTATCTGCAGTGCAAGTACCGTTCTTATCGATCGACAAATGTGACAGTTGTAATCGACTAATTCGATAAAATACTACAGAATCGATCATAGCGAGTACGGATCAAATTTTATCGAATTACTCGATTTCAACTTTCAAATTTGTCGGTCGATAAAGAACGGTTATTGCACTGCTAGATTCGGAAGAACTCTAGACTAGTACTTATATTTACGAGTACCAATTACTTAAAGCTTTTAACGTCCGGCCAGGACATAAAGGCAGGCCATTAAATAAATACTCTTAAACGTATACCTGTGTTTTTCGCAGTACTCCAGTGGTACAAAAATAACCCACGAAGGTTATTAGGTCTGGATCACGAAAACAAAACTTCAGGTAGAGTAGCCAATGATGGTGCTTCAAAAATTTAAGCAAATACTAGCTCCACCGGTTATTGAAACCGGTAATTCTTCCGGGATTCAAGTTCAGATGAACTTGAATCCAATAAACAAAAGGGTATAAACAAACTTTTAAACAAATTTCATTCAAATCTAACACAAACTAAATTAATAAACAAGCTTTTCATATTCTTCTCAGCAAACCCTTTCATTTGATACCCATATTATAATGATTCTTACATGATATGGGTATGAGTATCAAATTAAATATAAGAAAATTATGTCCGCCATCTTGGGGCGTCGACCATATTGAATTTAGTGTGACATTTTATTTACATATTCTTCTCAGCAAACCCTTTCATTTGATACCCATCTCATGAGGGTGCATAAAAAATATTGGTCCACCATCTTTGGAAGTCCGCCATATTGGATTTAGAATGACGTCATTTAGCTTACCATGCATTTTCATGCAAAATTTCACCTCTATCGGTTGGGGATAAAATATTTTTAAATTCAGTTCCAAGATTTGACCCAAACTAACACGGCAAGTTAAATAATAAAAAACTTGTAAAAATATGCACTTTAGTTTCCTTCTATCTCCTCCGCGATTGTATAAAATATCAATTGACAGGACTTTCACTGGCAGATATCTGATGATACTTATAAGGAGTAACCCCAGGAACCCACGCGGGTGAAACTACGAGGTACGAGGCTAGCTCAATAACAAAGCACCATTAAAGTCGATTTACAATAGTGGAAGAAATACATAATACTAATACTAATATTATATTATACACATATTTATTTTCCTTCTTAAATTTACGTTTTTTACCATATTTCCTATAAAAACAAAATATTATAAAAAAACTTAAATCTAGGGTGCCGCCGGCAGCGGGGCAGGGCCCAAGCTACCGGTGGTTAGGGCTGCAGAGTGAGGAACCTCCTGACAATAGGTGCCGTGTCAAGGATTACCGCCTTCTGCATCTGACCCTTGACCCAACCATCTAGCGAGAGCCTCTTAAGATGTTGGTCGAGGCTCTTCGCTTATTATATATTATTATAAAGAGGAAAAATTTGATTGTTTGTTTGTTTGCATTGAATAGGCTCTGAAACTACTGAACTGATTTGAAAATTCTTCCACTGTTGGGAATCTACACTAGCCCCGGGTGACAGGCTATATTATATTTTCAAAAAATCAGGGATCCTTACTTAACTTCCAATAATACCCGTGCGAAGTTGGGGTGGACCGCTAGTACATTATAAAAAAGAGAGCAGTTGCGTTGAAAACCTCCTTTTTGAAGTAAGTTGAAAAGTAAAACACAAAATAATGTTATGTCCAAAAAATCTTTAATTTCATCACTCGCCAATACATTTCATAAATTTTTCATCCTTCGATGAAATTGATTTTCCGGGTTAGTTATTTCCGAAGTATTCAATTCAGTTTCAGCACGATTCCTTCATATCCAACGACGGGTAAAGATGATGCATCGATCTTGTCTCTGTGAAGAATAATTACAATTTATATACTCGGACATCTAGATTATGTTTATTTTTTACCTCTAATGTAAAAATATGGGTGTTATAAATGTTTAACGTGTGTATCTGTTTATCTGTGTATTTGTGTGTCGAAATGGCTTAAGCAATATCGATTTTTAATGGACTTTTTGGAGATTGTTCTTAGCAATGATTCAAGAAAATTTGTTCAGCTGTTTTAAGATTATCAGCTCCTTTACCAAGGTTTTATTAAACGTTTTAGTTGATATTTTTTACAGGCAAGTGCCTTTATTAACTAAACAAAATACAAGCTAATACATACATACTAACACTACAAAATACTGTTGGACTGCCTATAGACCGTTGAAGGTCTAAAGATAATCCAAATGCTCAAGCCCACTACCTTTTGGCAGCGTACCCAGCATGCTGGTGGCAATACCACGCTGAATGTTAATCTATACTAATATTATAAAGAGGAAAGATTTGTATGTAAGTATGTTTGTAACGAATTGGCGCAAAAAGTGCTGGACCGATTTTAAAAATTCTTTCACTGTTGAGAAGCTACACTATTCCCGGGTGGCATAGGCGAAGTGCGAAGCTGCGGCGGACCGCTATTGGTTTATACTTGTCTAAAACTTGTGTATTTTTAAGTGTTTATGTGTAATTATGTTGGATTATTATTTATTGATTGTTCGTTAACATAGCCGAGTGTGGGTAAAACAAGTAATTAAATGAGGGGAAATGTGTCTTTTCGTGTTGTTTCCATAACTTCATAGAAGCTTCTATATCTATAAGAGCAGCTGCAATTTTTCGCAGTTGTCAGAGTTTGTCAGAATTGTTCCTATAGTAAAAACAGTTCATAGTTATGACTACAATGATCTCCTTTCGGCTTGTACCACCGTTCCGTGTAGCCTTATAAAGCTTAATAAAACATACCCTTCATTCTTTGGTGAGTCGATGCTCCTCAAAACTACTTTGACTTTACCGGAAACGTTTTCAAAGTAAGTCAAATCCACGATGTGTTCAGAATCACGCATATTTACCAGAACTAGATAAATCTCTTTATTGTACCACCTGAAAATTAAAAATTGCGTTACGCAACACCTTTGGGAATACATTAGGAAAATTAAAAACAAAAATAAGCGTGAAAACTCGCTTATAATGCTAAAAACGTAACATGATCCTGTTAGCGAAATGATTTATTATTGTGAAAGAAATTTCACGATAAGGCCAGGAGTGAAGTAAACAATTTCGTCCCGAGCATTTTTTCCTTTTTGTTTCAAACGTTTTAGGTGAAAAATAATGTAGCATAGCAGGAAACAATTTAACAGATGGAATAGCAACCACTTTTTTCTTTAAAAGTTAAATGCTTGATTATAATTATTATGAGGTCACTTAGGCATAAAAAGTAAAATATTTTTACTTTACCTTCTAAAAACAAATACATCCTGGTTTATAGCCAAAGACTCGTAACGTCCGAATCTGAACACATTATCTTGACGAAGATCAGCCAATGCTTTGTAAATATTGAGATGGGACCTTTCAACAGCTTCCTGAGCTTCCACGTTCAACGTTTCATAGTTATCCGCAACGGGTAGCCAAGTCTTATCTGCAGTTGAAAATCCTGAAAAAAATAAACCTAAGTTAATGATCCTTTATCAATTTAAAAAACCGACTTCAATAAATGAGAAAGCTAATTAACAAAATTTAATGCCTCCTTGTTAAATAATAAAAATAATTATAATATGTCATTATCAACCCCCCAAACGTAAGACCAAAGAGAATGATTTTGGTTTTATGACAAAAAAATCGGAAATCTTCAAGTACCTAATTCCGAGCTTAGAGTTGGCTGCACAAGAAAGGCTTAAACAATGCGTATAACTGTACAGTGTTTGGTATTGTAAGCCTACCAGAATTTTTCTCAGCGTTCCATTGGAAAGGAGTTCTTTCAGGATCCCTAGATGAAATGTAGTAATTGATAGGATCATTAGTATTGCATCCAGATGGGTCAACTGTATCTTCCCAGCTCACGTAGCCATCGAGTTGACCGATCTCTTCACCCTGGAATATTTCAAGATCAAAGTTAGAAAGTTGGTCTTCAGAATTTAAAATATTGGTTGAAGATTTATAAAATCAAATCTAACCATGTAAGTTACTCCAACTCCAGGAAGCAAGAGTACAAGCATGTTAATGCCATCGACTAGGGATGATCCGTACCTAGTTGCCATTCTGCTGTTGTCATGGTTGCCAACCTAAAAACAACAAACATTTGGTAGAAAAACAAAACTTAGAACTACTTTACCTAAATCTCATTGTTACATAATATTATCAACACATACCACCCAGTTAGCGTCCTTATCAACAGGCATGTATGTCAAAAATTTGTCAACTGCTCGTTTGATATCAGCGGCCGAAGATGAAGCATCTACATCCGTGATAAGATCAAAATTGAACGGCATTTGAGCTCCCTTCAAATCTCCTTCACCGAAATATCTGACTACGTTTTGTATAGTCGCGTAGACTTCGGTCATCATGACACGAGGCATTCCATCTACTGCCGTAAACTCTTCTAGAACATCCCTCCATTCATATACCATGTAATAGGTTTCATTTCTGTCTTTGGTGTAAATGTGATCGAGGTAGTCGTGTGATTCGGAATCCACGTCGGTCCTTCCCGATAGAGGTTCATCAGGGTACACTCCTCCGTATAACTCCTTGTCAACTTCGTATAAACAATTGACAGCATCAACTCTAAAACCAGCAACGCCTTTTTCCAACCAAAAACGAATGATATTCTGGAAGCAAATATGATTCTCAATAAAAAAAATGCCTTAAAAGGTAGGTGAAATAATTCTGTTCAAAAAGTTTACCTTCATTTCTTCGACGACATCAGGGTTGCGGTAATTCAAATCAGGTTGTCCAATAACGAACTGATGCAAATAATATTTGCCAACCTCTTCTCTGTATTCCCATGCACTGCCACGGAAATGGCTGAGCTAGATAAAAAATAAATTTATATTAATGACCAAGAAAATATTCCAAGAAACATTTATAGTAGACCATAATCATGTATATAATGGCCTATTTTTCTGATTCCATGTAACAACATAATTATATGAAGTAATGGTAAAAGCTGTCGTCTTTTTCCAATTTACATACCCAATTATTCGGAGGCTGCCTATTACCGTCTTCATCAATAATACCATCCTCCCAGACAAAGTAGTTATAATACTTCTCGTTTCCATTCAACGCTTCTTGGAACCAAACGCTTTCATTGGATGTGTGATTCGGTACTAGATCCAAAACAACTTTTATACCTGGAATGGTAATTTTTTAGGATAAAATTCCTCGAATTTCGTCTTACTTGGTAAATATTTATGATGCTATTTTCTTCAGAGGGGGTACGTTATACGTCTACCAAAAGTTTCATCTCTACGAGCAATCTTATCGTCGTGTATTTAAGCTTATAATTATTTATTATTGCCATGATCGTAGAATAGTGTAGGCTTAAAAAAAAAACAATATCGCTTTTTATTAAATGTACGTATGTACTAAGATAAATTATCGTTGCTACATTAATTTATTTATTTTTGTAGCTGGTTTTAAAATGCACAGCCTCAGACTAACACTAAAAATATATTTTGATAGAACCAAACCATAAAGGACAATGTTTAGGCTGC
Source organism: Agriopis aurantiaria (assembly GCA_914767915.1). NCBI lineage: Eukaryota > Metazoa > Arthropoda > Insecta > Lepidoptera > Geometridae > Agriopis > Agriopis aurantiaria. The sequence continues at coordinate 16,567,147 of OU611982.1, read as the reverse complement.
TCATCCACTATAAAAGAGCGAGTAAAAGGAAAGCTTTACGTTCCATTGTTTACAAGCACCTCAAATGTCTATACCTCCAGAAAATTTATTCTATTTAGACACTCGTTCCGTCTCTGTTTCAGTGGATAGACACCCTTTGGGCATAGGTTATTTCTTCTTATGTGTACTTACCGAGCTCATTGGCCGTGTTGACAAGGTTCTCGAAATCTTCCATCGTCCCATATTCATCATGTACAGCGTAAAAATCGGATATATCGTATCCGAAGTCATACATCGGCGATTGAAACATTGGCGATAACCAGATTGCTCCGATTCCCAATCCTTTGATGTATTCCAGTTTTGATGTTATGCCTAAAATAACACAGGGTCGTTTGAAATAGCGTCTTCGTTTACTGATATTATTGATCTCTAATAAATCATTTTATTGCATTTAGCTGGAAACTAAAATTCTGTCGCTAAAAACTGACTTCAAGAATCAAACTTAAAATATGTCAAACTTGGTTACTATTAAATTGGGCACTTTCTTACAGAAAATATTAGGCTATTAGTAGTAAAATAATTTTCTTACCATTCAAGTCGCCAATTCCATCTCCGTCACTGTCAGCGTAAGACCTTGGATAGATCTGGTAGAAAATAGTCGACTCCCACCATTCCAGCTCTCTTTCTTTCCTTACTACATTCGCAAAAGTTAAACTTACCACCAGAGGTAGTAAAAATACTACCCTCATTATAAAATTTATTATTTTAGTAATGTGATGCGTGTGAAACCAAAATTTATCTACTGAATACTTACAAAATGACTTCCCAAGATTTATATAACAAAGATCTACTCGAGGTGATGTTATCAAGATAATACTGACTAGTGGTCTGATAACGATATATAAGCTTGATTTTCTTGATTTATTTTTCTTAATGGTACACGTTTACTTATAATTTAATTCATATAGCTACCATTACATTAGAATTATAATGTATCTGATTCAATAGGATGGTTCTGTACAGAACTGTAAAGGCAGGTCTGCTAATTTTGTCTGTTGGTCTGTTTATGTATTGATTTCAGTTTGTTTGTATTTCTGTACATTTATAACTTAAGATTTACTCCAGATTTTTCATTAGGTCAACTTCAATGGAAATAGTAGGTTATATTACAGTAAACAACTAGAGGGCTATGATTTTGTTTTTGTTATGTTGGTACATATTTTGAACTAACAATAAAGAGGTTCTGAATTCGACTCTATTTTTGCGTGGTTTGTTACACGAACTTTCTCCGATAGTAAACAAATTAATTAATACTTTTACTGAACAGGAATATATTATCTCGAAGGTAATTTTTGTTTTAAACACTTCAAACAATGGAAAGTTAAGGGATGCATCCCGAATTTTGCCCACTTCCCAAAAATACGTTATTTTTATTTAATTTCTTCGATATTATTGGATGAGTAAAACTTAAGTGAAACTCTACTGTACAATATTCCGTGTTGCCAACTGTAAAATTTCTAGCCAGTCTCCGAAATAAGCTTGCGTAGCTTGCTGTGAAGGGCAATGTGACTTAATTGGCCCTCTGTTTGTCCTATTTTCACGCTGGCGTGCTCTCAAATGCTATAAAGGGCTTTTGTACAAAATGCTTAAACATAGTCTGGGTAATACAAATTTTATTATCTCAGGATTTTCTTATATTGTGACAAATATATATATATTTACTAAGTAAAAAAATGCAATAATAACCATCTCGTGTGAAGATAATCTACAATGAAACACACTTACCTATAATAGGCATGATGACTAATATTTTTTATTACCTCATAAAAAAGCTGATCATAAATAGAGCACATAAAAAAAAACAAAATTAAAATTAGTTCAAAAATAAATAAGATATAAGATTTTTAATTTAATTTAATTTCATGCTAGACAGAGAGCGCACTATACTGAGCCGTGACGTCACGGCTCAGGAGCGCCATACAAATGCTATACTAACACACGCTTTGCGAGAAAGAGATAGAGCATCCCCTCCCTATCCCCACCTAAAACTTTAAATACTCATAGCTCAGAGATTCATCAGCCAATTCAAATTATTTTTTCAGTATGTGTAATGTATTTACTTATATTCATCGCTAAGCTGGTTATTTGTAATAAATTAAGCATGAGGACACATGCCTATTATCTACTCAAAAACCTGACTTCAAAATAGGTAAATACGCAGTGTCGTTTATTTGGATGAAATATTTTTTCTATTTAGATTTAAAAACCAAACTACTAAATCAATTTTGATGAGAATATGTCTATGAGACTAATCTGAAAGTATATCCTTTCAAATAAAATAATAACTTTCCAAACCGGTTCATAAATGATGGAGCTCTGAAATACATAAAAAAAAATAACGAATCGAGTCTTTGATTAGTGTTAATAGAGTTAGGAGTTCTAAAGGGTCGGCAACGTATTTGTGATGCCTCTGGTGTTACAAGTATCCATAGGCGACGGTGACGGCTAACCATCAGGCAGCTCGTCTGCTTGTTTGCCATCTATGGCATTAAAAAAAACACTAGAGTTTTTATCCGAGGTCGCCAGTTAGTGGAATGCACTACCTTAATAGGGTTCCCAATAGTTACAATCTGGGTGTATTCAAGTCGCGAGTGAATCGGTTGCTTCTAAGCAAACGTGCTCCATCGTAGACCGCATCATCGGTTTTTAGAGTTCCGTACGTAAATGGTAAAAACGGGACCCTATTACTAAGCCTACATTGTCCGTCTGTCCGTCTGTCCGTCTGTCTGTCTGTCTTTCTGTCTGTCTGCCTGTCCGTCCTAAATTTAAAAAGCTCTATCTTTTGAACCGTAATAGATAGCCAGTTGAAATTTTCACAGAATATTTTAATGTTACAGCGAATTAACGGAAAAATAAAAAAAAAGTCAAAAAGTACAAAAAAATGGGGTCCTCATACAACAAACGTATTTTTTAAAAGTATTTTTGTATTAGCTCTAATGTAAAAACGGTAATACATACAAGCGTCAAATTTGGCACGATTATAGTACAAACTTAACAATGTAACAAAAAATAATAAATAATGGCCAAGTGCGAGTTGGTGATAGATTTCTGTTCATTACCAAGTTAGAACTGGTAATTTCATTATTTAATTTTTTTGAGGTCCGGAACCCTCAGTGCGCGAGCCCGACTTGCACTTGGCCGTTATTTTTATTGTCACCCCTAAAATTTAAACGATCAATCAATTTTGAGAAGTAAGTCTTCGTTAGATTTTTAAAAGGTCCAAGGAATTTTCCTTGTTAAAAATTGTCAATCTTGAATAATATTTCAAATGAGGTGAGCTCAGGTCCTCAAGAGCTTAATGTTGCGACCCTAAATGGCTAGGTAATTATATTTATATATTTTTTAATTATCTCTATCCGTAGAATTGTGAGTTATCAATTTAATTTATAATTTAAACAACATAGGAAAAAAACCATTGCATGATCTTCAAACGAAGTGGTCGTATCTGGCTGCCTGTCAATCTCCTCGATAGTCACGAGCCAGTTGTTATCAGCCGGCTGATAAACAACAAACTGCAACAAACAAACCTTTACAGAAAACATTTGCAAGTTTGTATAGTTTCAATGTAGGTAAGTAAAAGCGAATTTGGATTGATATATCCACAGAAAATATGTTTTTTGTTGTTTAAATTAGAACGGCTGTCAAGGTATTTTTGTAAGGTTGTAGCCAGTTGCACCCATATAAACGAAACGTCAGTCATTCAAAATCAGTTAGCAACTGTGATGCGGAGTTCGACGCGTTGATTCTTAAATAAGAATGTACAATTAAGGTTCACTCATAATGCCTGGTAACAGATTTTCCTTCTCATTTCCGTTCTATTTACTTCTCTTTTCTGTAGATATATCCCGTTCTCGTTACAGTTAATGCAGTGCGTTCTACCCATTGTGTTTATTTTATTCTCACCATTGTTTCAATCGTTCATAAGATCTTATTTGTTAATCTTAGAGCAGTTGTTTCCTTCGCTCGTTGCGTTTGGAACTGACTTCAAGGAGGAAGAATTCAATTCGTTAATTTTTCCTTTTTGATGTGAAATCTTTAGCACTTTTTGGGATGGGGAAAAGCACTGAATTCGCATCACCATCACGCTAACATACTCGTTCGAGTAAAGTCGACTCGAGTCGACTAAAGTAGCGAGAGAGATATAGTCAACCATTAACCTCAATATGCGAAAACTGCTAAATGGTGTTTAATTATACAATGTATCTGTAATTTAGTTATTTATCAATGTATGTTTTCCAAATAAAAAAAAATAAAAAAATAAAAATTAAAGGTTTCACTTCTGTCGTGTGCAGTGTGGTCTTAAGCACACATTTTCTTTTTTTCTTTATATGTAGGTATGTACTCACACCAATTACATTTGTTAGTCAACCTACGTGGTTCTTTTTTATTCTATACATAAAGCTCTCGAGGAGTTCCTCTGAAAAATTTATTAACTTCGACTCAGTAGTTTTTTACCACCAATAGTATGAATAATTTCATTCGAGCGCCTGTAGATTTGGCAATTTACCAATTATTTTGTTCGATCGCTTACTCATTTTGGAGTCGGTTTTGTATAATATATATAGGATAATTATTGTGTGATATTATACTGTGATAATTATCTTATCACAAGTAAGTGAGAAGTAAAAAATAATATTTTCTGCGATAAATATTACTCAAATTCAAGTTCTGCCTCTGCGCGAAACAGAGACAAAAATGTGCTATCTACGCCTGCAGGAAGATATACGCACGAATCGGCACCCGCCTCAGAACTAAATAACGGAAGCGACATTTGCTAAAAACTTCGAATTACTCAAGAACTATTTGAATTTTAAATAAAACGATTAAATTACACTATAAAAATGACCATTAGAATATGAATAAATAAATTGTTACCAACTTCAAGAGAAACGTGGAGAAAAAACTTAAAACGTGTTTTAGAAAGCCTGTTTTCGCCGAATTATTCTATCGAGAATAGTTTCACCAATCATGTTTCCAAAATTACATTTAACTTAATTGTATACTTAACTATTTATAATCAAAATATTAATTTATTGCTGTTTGCCATAACCGCGTAAATTGATGCAACGCTACTCAAGTTCACGACATATAAACTCTTAACAGTACTTTGGTAATTTCTTTTTCGTCTTAACAAAAACTTTAAAAGTGAAGAGAAAGGTTGAGAAGTTTTTTGCTCTGGTTATGGTTTCGCACCGAAAGTATGCTAAAGGTATGAAAATAACCATTAAGATACAAACGAACTTGTTACCCAAAGATTTTATATGTACGTAGTAAAATCTTAGTTGTTTCAGAGCAAAAATACTTGAAAAATTGACAGTTAAAAAATATGTCTAACTTTGCTTGTAGGTACTTGAAAAAATAAGTAGGCTTATTTTAATAGCCAAATTTATTTTATAAATTTCAATTTTGAGTTTAAATAATAATAATAATAATAAATTTATTTCCAAAAAGAACACATAATAATTTACAGTAGATATACACAAGAGAAATCCAAATAAAAAAATTCGGTGGGCCCCAAACTAGGCTAAGCCTGTATCTTGGGTACCCTGAGAACATAACATACGTATTTTTGATCAGCGCTGACAAAATGGAACAAAAATTTTAGAATATAACTTAAATAAGTAAACTAAAATCAATAGTTTCGCAGACTATTACACACAGAATAAAAAAAAAAAAAACAATGCTTAGTTAAAATTATCTATCTGTTTCAGTATATAAGATAATTAGTTATTCTTTCGCCGAAGATAATGTAACAATTTAATTGAAAAAACAAACCAGTGTGAGATTGCGATCAAACGTTAGCCTAGTCCGACGTAAAATAAATGCACGATTAAAGTCACAAAGTAGAAGAGGCATAAATAACCCAATAATACTCCAATGAGTCCATATAATCTTATATAAAATGAAAAATTATGATAAAACATTTAAAAAAATAAAAATTTCTGGTCATAACCTAGACTAAAATAAAATGAATGGACAGGCCCTAACCATTGAAATTGCTCAGTAAAAACGAGTCAAAACCGTCGGACATATACTTCAACACCTAATTATAAAAATGTACAGTATATTTGTTACAAAAAATAGATCCCGGTTTTATTTGTGTATTTACACTTCGGGAAAGCATATGAATGCATAATTTTGTCAGATGTTTTGTTATCGCGTAACAATAGACACGTGTTGCACTTCCTACGGCTAGAAACCGACTGAAATGAAATGAGAGTAGGCGCTCATTTTATTATCTTCAAAAATGCACTGCTACTGGGCCTGTCCATTCATTTTATTTTGGTCGAAGGTCATAACTATTTATGAAATTATTAGTCAAACCTGACAAAATCTTATAACAGAGCTAATAAAATATTTTATAGTACACTTCTTTGGTCTCAAACTTGCATTCTAAGAACCAAAGCTTCGTCACCAGCTAAATCCAAATAACTTGCGCTTAAATTGTCGCTGAAAATGAAAGAAACAGTAAAATTAAATATTTTCATATAAAAAAGGGGGAAAAAGGCAAAACGAAACAAATTATATTGAAGTTTGAGACTTTGTATGTTTGTAGGAGGTAACTAAATTGATTCTCTAAATACTTTCACTGATAAAAAGCTATACTATTCTTTAGTGACATAATCTATGATAAGTGTCTACACAACGCGAGCAAAACCGAGGGTAAAAGTTACTTTAAAATATTATAATTTACGTTCAAGATTATAAATTACTAACCATTTTATTTTTTTTATAAATTAGACGAATTTTTTATAGCCAAAACTATGGAAAAGTGATATAATGGTGATTATAGGAAAATTCGAACGAACAAAGCTTTGCGGATTAGCCAAAGAGAGACTTGTTTCGTTCATAAATAAAAATGTGTCTATTGTTTCAACATTTAACTATACATGGTAGCGGTTTAATAGAATGATAGTTAGGTTTTAGTTTGTTGTTTTTTTATTTTAATTTTAATGTTTGGCAGTAATAGTTTTAGGCTTTAAATATCTGTGTTATAAATATTTTTCGTGTAAATAATCATAATCATAATTTATTCAAAAATATAAAAAGGTCTGACAAAAATACAAAAACATAAGTAAACATAATTAGGTCTATAAAACACGTGAGCCTGAACTAGGTAATCCTGTGTTACAGGCGAACGAAATAAATATCCACTATACATTAAATAAAATTAAAATAAATATTCGGGACATTTTTTGCACACACGGCAATCTGACCCCAAACTAAGTAAGTATGTAATATGGCTGCCAAACACTGATATACAATATATTTTTAAATACATACTTAAATAGATAACAACCCCCAACAAGAGAAAAGCGAGAGAGACAAGAATGGGCATGCAAAAAATTTGCATGCCCATTTCACATGTACCAGATCCACATTTTTCCATACATTTAAAATAGTTATTTATACTAAAACTGTAATCGTGCAAAGTTTCATGCACTCATCTTAAACAGTGGATATAAGTTAGACAGTGGATATAAGTTAGACAGTGGATATAAGTTAGACAGTGGATATAAGTTAGACAGTGGATATATTCGGGGATATCATTGTACTCATTATTACGGGACGAACCCAGAAATCGCGAAAAAAATATATCACCTGTTCCATACAAAAATTTCATTGTCACTTGATGAAATGTATAATGGGACAGCTAATTTTTTATTCTTTATTTCAAGCTTTGTCGCAAAGTAGAAGTTGTATATAGTGATATCCCCGAATATTTCCACTGTCTTACCAGTCACCCAGTAGAAGTTAGAAGGTTCTAAATAATTAAGACGGGCGGGCAGACGGACGTCGACGTTGTAGTAGTTACTAAGGAACCCTAAAAAGGTTGCAAGTTTTGGCTTCACAAGAACATGGGTAAATTAGAGTTGTTGTTACTTTCATGAATATAACTATAATATCTCTGCAAAGTCTCTATACTAAAAAAAGTGTTACCTGTAACTCCTAGAAGACAATATGCTGCTAGCTTCCACTTCCAGAGACCCGAAGACGAGATCGAAAGCAGTCAGGTTCACTACTCGGAATGTCCTTCCAACGTTCATTACCACCAGGTAGGTGTCATCATTGTACCACCTGGAAAATTTGTAGTTTATTTTTTTATTACACACTTTATAATCCTGGGTTGATAATTTTTGAAACTTTTTTTTTATAGTATTATGTAACCCATTGGAAATGGAAGAGAATATAACAAAAATTAAAGAAAAAATAATTTACAGGCGATCTGAGGTCGGGAAGTGGGGGGGAAGTGTGTGGGGCATTTTTTATTACCTATAACTTTGCCATATAACGTTTTTCCATAGAACTTGTAGTTTTGCCGGAAATCAAGATAAACCGTATTTTACCTTTAAACCCCCCCTCCCTCCCACTTCCTGACCTCAGATCGCCCATAAATTATTTTTCCTTTAATTTTTGTTATATTCTCTTCCTTTTCCAATGGGTTTCATCCTACTATTATTTTTTCACTTTTTTTCAATTTTCAAAGGCTTCTGCACTGGCCTATTAATGTTACTACTTTACCCGTTAGATTTCATCATCATCATTTCAACCTATCATTTTCCCACTGCTGGGACTCTCTTAGCTCTCAGGCCTTCTCTTAGTGAAAGATACATGCACTCGGCCAGCATGGTGGATTAGTGGCCTCCTAATCCACCATGCTGGCCATGCTGGCACCATGCTGGCAGTGCATGTTAGTGAATGTCTAATGTCTTTGAACTTTGAGGTTTTTTGAGGTTCATACTGGTTTACTTACGATGCTTTCCTTTACCGTTTTTGAGCGATGTCATTGAAACTGCACATAATTAATTTAGGTACCAAATAAGTCATTGGTGCAGGGCCGAGGGTCGAACCGTGTGGCTTCAGATTGTAAAGCGCGCATGCTATCGCTCGGCCATCATCGCTCACTAATAACTATGAAACTTTAAAAAGGTATTTCAAGGCTATGAAAACTAAAATATTAGAAAATTATAGAAAGTTCCAGATCTAATAAGGCTTAGCTCTAGTCTACCTCGGAGAGTTGTCAACAAAAACTAAGAAATTTCATTAAAACTTATGTTTCAAAGTATTGTTGGGAATACAATAAGGTATAAAATCTTATTGTTTTTAAGTTTTGAGTTTAAATACATTTTAGAGTGCAACCGAACTCTTATACTCGTAAATTATCGTTTTAACCGACTTCAGACAGTTGAAGTAAAAAGGAGGAGGTTCTCTTTATACTGTATTTTCGTGTGTATGTTACATAATCTTCGTTAATTGGTAACCAATTTCATTTTGTTTTTATTGGACAGGTTATAATTTCTAGCGTGGTTGTATTTAAATTGTAAGGTAATATTTGACTTCTAAGGGTGACAAAATAGAAGATGAATCTAATCTATTGAATCTCACCCACTTCCCGCTAAGGGATTTAGTAAAAACTTGTTTTTTTTTTATATTTAAAAGATGTAGAATGTAGATGTATGCACTATGAAAAGATGTAGATGTATGCACTATGAAACTCGCATATTAATGGGACCTAGAGCTGATTTGATGATGGAAAAGACAGGCAGTCGCACAGTTGAGAGGAACTCCGCAATATATATATATTTTTAGTTCAAGTTTATATGGGCCATGTTTTGAAGTCAAAGTGTTTAATTTTAATTGAATTGAAAACTTCTTTAGCCACTTTGGGCACTTTTTGGGATAAAAAAGCACTGAACACGCGTGACTGTCACGTTCTGATATTCGTTCGGCTAAAGTCGGCTCGAGTCGACTAGAGCAAGAGAGATAGATCACCCATCAACCTTGATGATAGTCTTAAGCTTCTCAGTATAGAACACCGCCGTAATGTAGCGAGTCTGTCAATTTTCTACAGGATTCATTTCGGAGAATGTGCATCAAAGCTACATGACCTTATCCTGCCATCCCCTTTCTACTACAGGACAAGTAGGAAAACGGCCCAGTATCACCCATACATTGTGAATTTTCCTTGGATACGTACCAAACGTTTCGATTCTACGTTTCTAATCCGTACGGCCAAAGATTGGAACAACCTGCCCGCTTCCTTGTTTCCTGAGAGATATAATCTGAGCCTTTTCAAGGCCAGAGTAAATAGGTGTCTTCTAAGTCTGCGTGCTTCATCTTCGACCACAGTCATCGTCGCTTACCAACAGGCGAGTTGGTGGGGTTTTTTTTTTTTTGTAGGTATCAAGAAATTAAAAAGGTAAAAGTAAAGCAACAAACCTCTTAAAAGCAAACACATCATTAGCCAGTGCCATGGACTCGTATTTCCCCAGTCGGAAAGCAGGTCGCATGCGCAGACTAGTCAGCGTTCTGTACACTTGGTAATGAGAGCGGACCGCTGCCTTCTGATTGTCCACGTTCAAGCTGTCGAAACCATCAGCCACTGGCAGCCATGAGTTGTCGTTAACTGAGAAACCTGGAAACGAAGACTGCCGATCAGAAAGTATAAAATTAAAACCTTTGATATCTCGTCGTAAGAAAAGAAATCATCAGTGATGAGCGTCGGTGCTGTGGACTTCCCCGCAGCGCTGATTAGCACTAAACAATATTTTGACAGCTAGACAATGAAAATACGCTTACAAAACACATTAACAAGCTAAAGGTGTAAATATTAAGGACAGCTGAAGCTAGTATCCTAGTAACAAAAACTGACAATCAGATGATAATTTTTAGGGTTCCGTAATCCGTACCCAAAGGGTAAAAACAGGACCCTATTACTAAGCCTACGTCTGTCGTGTATGTATATCTGTCCGTCTCTCCTACCTATTTTCGAAAATTATACATGTATCTTTCGAAACGTAATAGGAAAGAAAGGTTCTTGAGTGGAGACCACGAACCAGAAGACGCAGCGTAGGTATGCCTCATACCATCTCATACTAAGGTGGACCGGTGACAGCGTAAGAGTCGTGCGCATCCAGTGGATACAGATGGCAGGCTGTCGTTCACTGTGGAGGTCTTCTGGCTGATGATGATGATGATAATACTTTGATCGTGAATTTTATTCTAGACCTAACCCGTGTTTGTAAATCAATGCTTATTTCTTTATAGTATGAGTCAGAAAACAATATGTCCTACGGTTAGGTAAACCTTTATCAGATTATAACTAATGACTGTCACATTCAAAATAAGAAGAGTATATCAATAAAGTTAAACCATTTTCGTTAAATATTGACGTCAATCGGTCTATGAGTCTAATCCAATTATGCTTTCTGGCACCAGATTTGCGATATTGGATAAAATTAATCAAGATCCACTTATAAATAACCCAGACGTCAAATAACAATAAAAAAATATAAAAATAGTCTAATAAAAAAAAATAAAAAAAATTACAATCGCATTGATAACCACCTCCTTTTTGAAGTCGGTTAAAAATATGGAGGATAGAGTATGGAGTATGATACGAATAAGTCATGTTTTATTCTCCTTTCGATCAACTGACAGGAGAATAAAATTGCTTGTATTTTAATATTTAGAGGAAACACTATTTTACTTAGAAGTTTATTATTGGGGATCATCTCTTTAAAAAAAACTAATAGAAGCCTGATTGAAGTGACGCGTAAACAAAATTTTGGCGTTTTTCTGGCTCAACGTTTGGACGAATCCCCATGAAAACAATTTTTGTTATTAATTAAACATTTATCCAAAGCTTGCTTGGTCGCTGGACAGGATGGAAGAAAAAGTGCACAGAGTATATATTATCGACTTATTGTTTAATATTTGACAGTGTAACAACGTTTAGAAATTAAGCTTGAGATAGCAAATAGTCCTGACCAATTTATACTTATACCTACAGCGGATGGAAATGATCAGTGAACTGATAAGAGACACGACGTAATGTTAGACGACTATAGAATTGCTTGTAATTTTCTAATTTTTTTGAGGATTTTGAGGTACATAATATCCATATCAAATATTCATCTTAAAAAAAATTAAGTGTCGAGAGAGGTTTTATGCGTTTGACTTAACCTGTCCTAAGTAAAGATGTGACGAATAAAAAAAAGCACATACTTTCATTTTAGCCTATAGCTTTACAAGGGTTTGGTAGGTAACCGATGCAGCGGGCTAGGCAAAAGACTTGGAGCTAACATGGTGAAAAAGTGCTACCGTCACATTTTGATTTTCTACAGATGTTTTCATTCACTGAGAGCTAAAACATCATCATCATCATCAGCCAGAAAACGTCCACTGCTAATAATAGGCCTGCCATCTGCATCGACTAGATGCCCGCGACTCGTGGGAGGCCTACCTACGCTGCGTCTTCCGGTTCTCGGTCGCCACTCAAGAACCTTTCTTCCCCATCGATTATCGGTTCTTCGAGCGATATGGCCTGCCCATTGCCACTTCAGCGGTGACTGGTTCTTTGACGAATATCCACGTTCCGGATTATATCGCGCAAAGAAACTCCGAGCATAGCTCTCTCCATTGCCACTCTTCATTGAAAGCTAAAACGAATGGTTGTAATTTATGCAGCGTGGCATACGGTGTACCTATCATTAGATTCACTGTATTTGATCCAATGCTAATAATTTTATCTGGTTTTTATGAAATTTAAGCAATAATACAACAGCCAGCTTCGTCCCTAAAAATAAACCTTTCACCCATATCAAAAACAAAACATAAATACTTAATAACATTCACAAACGAAACAAATGGTTAAGCTCAAACGCGTTAAAAATGTACAAAACGTTCGTAAAACAAAGTCGTGACATTTCATCGTCCAGATTAAGTGACGCCATGACTGACGTCACGGCGCCAGAGTGCTTTAGTCAGGCGGAAACGCAAAATATTCAAAAGGGTCGTCAGGTCAGTGGGTAAGAACTTCATAGAACAGTGACTAATCTCTAAGCCAAAAAAATCCAAAAAACAAAATGTTTTAATGTTTTAATGTAAGTTTTTATATTGACATTTATTATTATTTATGGAAACAAATCCGCTGGTTCAATTCGTGACACAAAATTCAAAATAAAACTACCCAATAACCTTAGAATAACTACATAAAGAAACCAAGTACATTCGCAAAATTTAAGCCATTCAAATGGTGTCATATATGGCTCCAAAAAATATATAAATATTTTACTATGACAATTTGCGCGGTGAAATCGTACCACAACAATTCAGAAAAGCAGCATAAGAGTTATGGTGTGACATTCCACAGGTAATCCATTAATTTTCTTGCTTAAATCGTAATACCAATCGAAACGTAAGCTACAAAGCGAATTTGTAGCTTACGTTTTGAGAAGGCGTTGTTTGGGAACTTACCTTCTCTGAGTAGTTATTCTAAGCCAATAACCCTAGATGGGTTATTGTTGAACCACCCATTGTTTACCCATTGTTGATTTTCCCGTTTGTCATCCCATAAACTGCTTGTAGTAGCATTCTTAGAAATGGGAACATTGATTATCTAGTACAAATTTAAACGAATAATAATATATAGTAAAAAAGGTTAAACGAATTTTCTCAAACCATAGCTAAGAACATTCTTGGTCAAGTCACTTTTCAAACAAAAACAAACTAAATCAAAATCACATTTTATTTACATGAGACAGGAATTACTCACGTATGATTAAGCCGGTTACTCCGACTATAGTATCAAAAAAACTACAGTCTGATTGCAAAAGTAGAGATGAAAGAATTCCCACGGCAAACAGCGGAACTAAATTTCCATGTTGTAGTTGTCAGGTGTTGTTACTGTGTTTGGACGCTAGTGAGATTTTTATTAATTTTCCATCGTTAAAGAGTCGTGTATGATGCCAAAAGTTGTTAAAGTTCTACTCGAGAAATGATACTGATAGTGATTGATACGCGATGATAGTGCCGCGTCTGGGGGACTTCAAACATGAAAAGCACTCTATTGTGTTTTTAAAGTAGAGTCGGTGTGTAGTTGTGTTAAATCAAAATCAGTTCAGCCGTTTGGGAGCTATGATGCCACAGACAGTCAGTCAGATACACACGTTAAACTTATAACACTCTTCTTTTTGAGTCGGGGGTTAAATATAAACAATAGACAATAGACAATATTTTATTTGTAGCAAAAATCTACACACTTAGAGCTACACACAAATTTAAAGTTAAAAAAACGTTGGTTTTTTGCCACAAACCGGCCCCAGCTCAGCATACAATATACAATTTCTTGTTTAATTACCATATGTTAGGTTATATCATATATGGTAAATTTTATCACAAGGTGAAATAACATGTGCTCATATTGTGAAAATGAAATTTACAATCTTACTACAAATTACATTATTAGTTGTACAAGGAAAAAGCTATCAAGTATTTCTTAGGCAAGCGCGTGTCCAATCATCAACAAGCAAACATATTCCACCGCATAATCGCTTCCCATCAAGTCAGATTGTGGTACTAAAAAGCATGCATAATACGATGTAAAAAATACGCTGGCATAATCGCATAGCGACTAAAGCCCCAAAAAACAAAAAAAAGTAGATTAAAAAATAAAAATACGCTGCGACTTTACGTTCTTACTGGCAACAAAAGCTTGAATACTGTTTACTATTTATATCATCGTCAAAGACACAACCTCTTTAAAGGTACACAGGGCCAGTTAAGGACTACAAAAGTACACTTGACTAGTAATGCCATCTGGATGGTATCTCGTTAGTATAAAGGCTCCTTTCGTGGTTCTGAATTTTACATAACACGTAGCCTAAAATGTAAATTCCGTGAGCTCTTGTCAGAATACTTTATTTTATTTATGTAGGCTTGACTTAGTATTTATTTTACTTAGTAAAAAGATTTGCAAGCAACGGAATCTTCTAAAAAGGTAACACGTCTCACATCACATGAAAAACTACAATGTATCACGTTTTGCATATCATCTTAGGCAGGTACAGTTTTAAATAACTCTGGAATCCCAACTATCAGTATCTAGCAAAGACTTTCTATAACTAGACATTTACCGTCTTACTCTTAAAAAGATTTAAGAACGCTATAGACATGTGTTTAGCAGTTGTTTCACTGTGAAAAATATGTTAAACACCTGTCTAAAGCGTGCTTAAATCTTTTGTAGTAAGACGGTTAATGTAGGGCGAACGTTCAGTCACTACATCTGATGAAAACGTTTTATGTAAAAACACGCCCCCTGAAGGTCACGTCAGTACCAACTAAGCCTGCGATCCGTCAACGTTTCCGTGCTCGTCTTATAATTGTCTATTAAAATTATTTAAAACCGCGCTACGTTTAGTTGTAGCAAAAAATATTGCGGATAAATTTGCCAATTCCTCACCTCGCTCTTCAGACATTTGACTGAATTGTTTCCATTGAACATAATCTTAACTACAAGTCTGGGCTACGTAGTAGCTTTACCTAGTCTGTGGTACCTAGTGACGTTACTACAAGTTTTTTTTTTTTTTTTTTTTTTTTTTTTTTTTTTGAGTATTATGTCATTACCTGCATTTTTCCATTACTTATTTTTTTATTTATTGAGTATTATGTCAAGTTATGTCAGTACCTGCATTTTTTCCATTACTCCACTGGAAAGGCGTACGGTACGGGTCGCGGGTCACGTCGATGAAATTGACAGGGTCGTCCGTGTTACAGGCCAGAGGGTCTCTTGTTTCGCTCCAGGTAACAAATCCGTTGACCATGCCGATCTCTTCACCCTGAATAATGCATAATATGCTGAGATAGAGGACATTGAATGATTCATCCGAATAACATTCGATCGGTTATCCAATTATTCGATTATGGATAAATAAAATATTTAAAAGGCTAACGAAAAACAACCTAAATGAAAATTAATTAAATGCGTAATAATTCCAATTTAAAAAGTTTTATAGTTAACGTAAAATATATGAAACCCAATTTCATTCCAATGTTATTCGGTTTCGTATTAATATCGAACTAACTCCTGTGAAATGCACGCAATGTAACCAATGGATGCGTTGGTACTACCCAAAGAAAAGAAAAAAAACAACATTTAGGTAGTATCGCAATTATTCGAATGGAAAATTTGTCATTCAGTTTGTACTTCGATTCTATTCGTGTTTATTTTTTTACTGGAAGTTTACCTCAAACGTGTGGGCTAGTTTGATCGTATTTTTTGCTGACGTAGGGTTGCCAGTTTGAAACAGGCTTGGAACCGGGGTCAGTATAGTTTTATTTTTTACCCGAGTTTTGTACTTGGTGATTTGGAATTGAACACTTTCATTTCTTTGTTAACGCAATAGCCTTGAAGTTTTTTTTATGGCGAAACATCAAGTAGGATATTTTTACAAAATTCGATATTGGAGAAAGATTTATTTATTTATTTATAATGTGAGAGAATTTATTTTGAAGTTATATGATTATTTACGGGATATTTACCGGGGTAAGGTTGTGGAATGAGCTCCCGATATTTCGGCGCGGTTACATGCACCATGTTCATGGGAAGACTCAAGAATGCGGGTTGGTATTGATCGAACAGTAAAAAAGTTGAATTAATATAAAATATCGGAATAGAAATTATATTGTAACGATGCGGTACGGTTTTATTATATCATATTTCGATGTAGAATTTATATTATATCGATTGTCAACTATTTTCATTAACATTTTGAAGTACCAGCATCATATTTAAATATTTTTTTTTTTAATTTATTACCATGTAAGTAATTCCAATTCCAGGAAGTAGAAGGACAAGCATGTTGAAGGCATCGACTAGTTCACCTCTGAATCGTGATGACAATCTGCTCTTGTCTTGGTTTCCAATCTAAAAAACATTTAATAATTCTACATTCAAACGGACAATGAAACAAAAACATAGAGTGCTTTTTATGAAAGAAGTCCCCCAGACGCGGCGCTGTCATCGCGTATCAATCACTATCAGTATCATTTCTCGAGTAGAACTTTAACAACTTTTGGCATCGTACACGACTCTTTAACGATGGAAAATTAATAAAAATCTCACTAGCGTCCAAACACAGTAACAACACCTGACAACTACAACATGGAAATTTAGTTCCGCTGTTTGCCGTGGGACTTCTTTCATGAAAAGTACTTTACAAACCTATGCCTTCTGGATTAACGCACATTTTTAGAAAGAATATTGATTTTTGAAGGAACAACGATTGTATGGGTTGAAAGGCCAGGCCTTACGTTAGAGGCCTTATGCCTGTAACGAGGTTGTTCTAGGACAAATAAAATACGTCAATCCCTGTAATAATTGCGAAAACTAAAGTAATAATTAGTTAAATAATTACTTAAGTTTTCGCAATTATTACACATTAAAATTAAAAACTTTCAACGAAATTTGTCGCGAGTATTTTATATAATATTAATTTTTGATGTTTGAGTTCTTTGCAGATCAAAAATATCTATAGAAATCCGTTAGGAATTTTTAATTTCAATGTTTCATCAACTCCTGATTATATTTGAAAGAAAGAAAGAAAATAATTTTTATTCGACACCTTTACAAAAACTTATATCTACAGGATACAATCAGTGTCGAATGGGTCCGTCTCAGCATTTCTGAAAACCGGCGCTGATAGTCAAAGACTATCAGCGCCGGTTTTCAGACGAACTCTTGGTTATTTCTTAGTAGCCCACTAAAAACAACCACCAAAATGAAAGCTTACCATCCAGTTAGCCTGTTTTTTCAGAGGCTTGTAAGTCAACCACTTGTCTATAGTGAATTTAATATCTCTCGCGTCAGATTCTTTATCAAGATCGCTCATGAAGTAAGTGTTCAGAGGAATATGAGCACCATTCTGGACACCTTCTCCGTAGTATCTGACTGCGTTCTTTATACTTGTGTAAGATGTTTCAGTCAGCAGCACCCTGAGTAAGATCCAAATTGTATAGTAAAAATATCTTATGTAAGATAGATTCCATTAAAGATGAAAGCATAGTGAAATATATATAGTTTTTGAGTTTAATCTTTATTAGGGTTCCGTACCTCAAAAGGAAAAAACGGAACCCTTATAGGATCAATTCGTTGTCCGTCCGTCTGTCCGTCTGTCAAGACCCATTTTCTCAAGAACGCATAAAGGTATCAAGTTGAAATTTATAATAAATACTTGAGTCTACAATTTATTTCGGCTGTAAAAAAATAAAAATTGTAAGTCAACGCAATCAAAAGATATGAACGTTTATGTCGCATATTTTGCGATTTCACAGGAGAATCAAAACCTATAGGGTACTTCCCATTGACCTAGAATCATGAAATTTGGCAAAAGGCAAGGTCTTATAGCACATATATAGGAACAAATCCTAGTTACTAATTTGAAGTTATATGATTTAAAAATAATTATTTTGCTATTACCAACTTACATTTTGTAGTTGGAATGTATGGAAGAAACTTATAGTCAACTACAAAGTTAAGTTTGTCTTTCAATATTTCAACTTCAGTTAGTTTTTTTTGGACTCGCGTTTTGAGGGTTGGACGGAACCCTCGGAGCATAAGTCCTACTCGTATTTGTCCGGTTTTTTTTTCTTTAATTGCTGTAAAATTAAATTGTTAACACCTAGACTAATAATAAGCAAGTGTGAAAATTATGATATCGAAATTATTAATTATTCAAAAAACGAACCTTGTCATATTATCTCGCAGAGTGATTGAATCAAATACATCCCTGAATTGGGATACCAACTCATACGTTTCTTCTTGATCTTTCGTATACTCATGTTCAAGGAATCCGTAATCTTCAGAGCCAATTCCAGGCTTGCCGGTAATCGGCTCATTAGGGAATCTCCCGCCGTACATATCTTTATCAACTTCGATAAAATGATTCACGGAACTAATCATTAGACCTGCAACGCCTTTTTCGAGCCAGAATTTGAGAACGTTCTGAAGTAGAAAACGTTTTATAAGAACCAATACATCTTCTCTATCTCTATATCTACCTTTACCTCTATCTCTATCGCTATCTCTATCTCTATCTCTATCTCTATCTCTATCTCTATCTCTATCTCTATCTCTATCTCTATCTCTATCTCTATCTCTATCTCTATCTCTATCTCTATCTCTATCTCTATCTCTATCTCTATCTCTATCTCTATCTCTATCTCTATCTCTATCTTTATCTCTATCTCCATCTCTATCTTCTCTATCTCTACATATCTCTTCTTCTCTTCTCTTCTCAGACAGTCGCTTTCAGCGTCTGTCTGTCTGTCTGTATGGCCGCTAACTCCTCCTAAACGACGCAACGGATTTTGATGCGGTTTTCACCATCAGTTAGATAAATTTTTACGGAAGGTTTATATATATAACTAGCAACCCGCCCCGGCTTCGCGCGTAAATTACACCCGTGCGAAGCCTGGCGGGCGGGTCGCTTGTAAAATATAAATATATTTTAGTGATAAATACTCATGCGCTTAACCGCCACCTCATCTGATGTTAAGCAATGATACGGTCTACGATGGACCACACTTGCTTAGAAGAAACCAATTCACTCGTAACTTGAAGACATTAATTGTAACTGCCGGGGAACAATTCAGACAGCTCCATTCACAGTCTAGCGGTTTGCAAAATAAAAGTGGAATCAAAGCGCTTCAATCGTTTATGTGAGCGTTGACATAAAAAGAAAGACGTGGTCTCTTAAACACACAAGCTGAAGCATCTGAAATAATTGGCTAATTATTTGAGCTACGGCAGGTTAGTTTATTTTTGTGTGCCTCCGCTTGTTCACTCTTGGGGCTACGTCTCCCTATTTTTCGTCAAGATTTGAGTGTGAATTTTACTTTTTACCTTCAATTCGTCAACGACCACGGGGTTTCTAAAGTTCAAGTCAGGTTGAGTGTGACCGAATTGGTGAAGATAGAATTGATCCCGAGTAGGAGAGTATGTCCAAGCACCTTTTTTGAATACACTAAGCTGTAATAAAAGTAAAAGTATTTCTGATATCCAAAATAGAACAATATACGAAACTTGGCCAAAACTTGCCTTGCTTAGCCAAGACTAGTCAATATTAATGCTAAAATATGAAGCTCGTGAATTTATTTTCATTAAAGTAATTCCGCTCTTCAAAATAACATTAACAATTCTGGATTAACATTTAAGATACCCAGCAGCTTATTTCATTTTTTTGAGTCTTAAGTATGACCATATTGATTATTCAAATAAGATCGTGTAATCCTGTCTCAGATCTGGGTTTACTGCTGAAGACTGTTTTGATTTGCATTACTTTCTATTTACCCAATTAGTAGGAGGTTTTCTAACACCCTTTGCATCAACATGTCCGTGCTCCCAAATATACCAGTCGCTGTAATACTCATCTCTATGCATAGACTTAATGAACCATTCACTTTCATTGCTCGAATGATTCAAAACAACGTCCAAGATAATTTTGAGGTCTGAAACAAACCAAAAACATCAAAGCTCTAAAACAGAATCGGCATTTCACATGAAAAAACAACTTTCAAAACTTCAATTAGGAAAGCAATTATTGTAGATCATACTGATTTCCTGTTCATTGAATGAAATAATTACTTCAATGGATAGCTCGCCAAGTTCTAAATCTTTAGAATCAACATAATAAATAAACAATATCGTAGTACAAGATTCATTCAAGCGATGCTTTCCTCATTCGATTTTGAACTTCAAATCTTGTTAAGAACGTTGAAGTAAGAAAATTTCGGGCATTTTCGTAATGCATAAATTTACGTAATTTGACAATGAATATTTATAAGACTCACTGAGATCGTTCGCTTTTTTAAGGAGAAGCTCGAAATCTTCCATAGTGCCGTATTCAGTGTGAATAGTGTAATAGTCGGATATGTCATATCCGTAGTCATGCATTGGAGATTTAAAGATGGGCGAAAGCCAGGCCACATTTACACCGATCTCTTTGAGATAGTCCAGGCGTGCCGTTACACCTGCAGAAGATAAACATATTATCAAAATCAAGAGAGAGTATATAAAAGGATCCTCCGCAAAAAGTCAACAAGTAAAGATTTCAAATGTAAAGTACTGCGTAAACCATTTTAAAACGTGTCAGTATGCGAATCTAGTCAGTGCTATGGTTGGGTGCTCTAAACCAATCACAGCAGTTAAGTGACTTTCTGTGGTGGGACGGGAATTTACAAAAGAATGCTGACTTTTTGTAGCATACAGATGGGACTTTAAACCGTTAGGTTGTCTTAAAGACGTTTTGGTGGCTTACAAAAATGATGAAACTAGGGCTATAGCCATCGATCCTAAAACCGGGATCTTAAAACACGGCTTTAGTTCCCTACTTAACATAAGAACCAATGAAATGCCTTTGGGCTCGCAGGTGGACAGATTTGGAGATCTACAGCGAAGACTACGGCATGGAGATGGCATGTGCCATTGAAGAGGAAAGGAGAATAATGTTACGGGAGCATTTTTAGGGTTGTAGGCTCGGACAGCGTATTAGAGGTACCAGTATGTTCTTATGGAGATTCCTGTGCCCTCCTCCAAAAATACAGGCAGGCAACCTAGGAGGCCTTAGTACGTACAATTCTAAATAATCAAATCGATTTCCCCTCTGTTTCCAAAAAAATCCTTCAGATG
This sequence comes from Agriopis aurantiaria, assembly GCA_914767915.1. Taxonomy (NCBI): domain Eukaryota; kingdom Metazoa; phylum Arthropoda; class Insecta; order Lepidoptera; family Geometridae; genus Agriopis; species Agriopis aurantiaria. The sequence continues at coordinate 16,545,639 of OU611982.1, read as the reverse complement.
CTGCAAGATAAGCCAATGTAACTGAATGTTAACTTTTGTTAAAACATTAGGTTTTTTCAAAGACTTGGAATTAAGAGAGTCAAAAAATTACCATTAAGATCGCCGACTCCATCCCCATTACTGTCCATAAAGGATCTCGTATAGATCTTGTAGATGGCTGATGTTTCCCACCAATCCGTCTTCACGTTGATATTTTCATACCTTGCGTCACTTGTTACCACCACAGCGCAAAATACTATTATCTGCCACATCACTAGAAATTAAAATTAAAAAAAAATAAAGAAATGCATAAACGAATCGAAGTCGATTTTATTACAGGGTTACACATGTGTACTGAACTAAGCCGAAAGGAGGTCATTGCACTCATCATTATGAACAACTTATACTATGTGACCAACCCTGAAATCGCGATAAAAATATTAGCTGTTCCATTGAAAACGGTCATTACCACTCGACAAAATGTATAGAATAGCCGTTATTTTCGCGTTTTCAGGTTTGGTCCTATAATAAAAGTTGTTCATAACGATTAAGTACAAAAATTGGCTTACAAAGTGTAAATTGGCTTTATCAAATAAATTAATATGAATATGAATATAATTACCTTCTTTCGGCTTAGTACAATCTATATGCGTAACCTTGTATACCTAGGTACTTCTAATTATCGTACCGATTTGAAATAGCTCAACAAGTAAGTGTAACCTGGATGGCATAAAAATAATTTGGTGACAAAGAACTCATCTGATGATGAAGCCAGGAGGTGGATAGTGGAAAAAAAACTATTTTGTTGATAACTTCTGTTTAAATAAATGTTTGCTTGTATAAAATATGTATAAATATATTAAACTACTACAAAACTACAAAAAACCCTAGCTACTACAAAAAGTAGGTAATCTATTAAAAATTATGTACACAGTTCATCATCATCATCAGCCAGAAGACGTCCCCTGCTGAACATAGGCCTCACACACACACATAGTTGACAAACAGTGTAAAATTAATTATGTACAATTAAAATTGTGTTTAAGTTTACTATAAAAATATCAAAGGCATAAGCAAAGGGAGGCCTATACCCAGCATTGGGTCACTCAGGGCTGATGATGATGATGATTATAAAAATATCTTGTACCTCCATAGGTCTCCACTTCGATCAACTAAACCAACCAACTGAAACAGATCAACTATATTTCTTTCTCAAACAATTGTTTTTTTGGTTCTCTAAGAGTATTTTTTGCAATTTTTCTTTCTCTGTTATACTATTATTTGAAGTCAAAGTCAAAGTAATTTATTAATAAACATAATACATGTTTACAGGTCAGGCAATTTTAATATTATTATTTAAGAAATGCAAACGTAATAATTGATATACAAACTTACAATAAAATGTCGACTTACTGCTTCACTAAACTCTCCCTAAGATAACTTAAACCATTTATCTTCAGAGTATATTTCTATGAAAACATATATCTTCGGAGTGTATTTCTATGAAAACATATATCTTCGGAGTGTATTTCTATGAAAACATACTTAATAGTGATCCAAAAACTACCATCCTCAAAATACTGAGTGTGTTAAAAAAAATGGAAGGTTAAATTATTTTTATTAGAAAAATCTATTTAAACCGCAATTACACCACTTCTACTTACTATTCACTTATAAACACATTCTACAGCAAATATGCTGATTTAAAACCGACACTTTAAAATATACCCAAAATAACTTTTGATGAATATGAAATTGTAATTATGATTCCCTGAATCCACGACTAAGAATCGTAACAAAGTCAATTTCAATGAAAGTACTGAAGAAGGCACCAACTTTGTTTTCCAAACCAAAGTTGTTTGAAACTGGTGTCATAATGTTTTGATTCGCTGAGTTTAAATAGGAAGTTCTTTGCAAAATATAACTCCAAACTAATATTATGTCTTTGCGGTTCAATTGATACTCTTAGGATTTCGAGTTCAAACCAATTTGAGAAAGAATAATTGGTAAAAAAACATTATTATAGCTCTAACATAAACAGCCTTACTCATATTCAAGCTCAACCTCTTTATTCATAACAACTAATGATATTGTATATTATATTAATACAAATACAAAAAAAATAACAAAATTAATTGATAACAATAATAAACTATTACAAAACGGCTTACGCTCACGTTATGTTTATCGGTCGAGACGAGCGACCAGTTTCGAACCAATTAGAGCTCCTTCATCAGGGAATACGCGCGCTCCAGAAGACGGTCGCCCGTTTAATCGACCGATAAACATAACGTGAGTGAAAGCCATTTTGTAATAGTTTATTATTGTTATCAATTAATTTTGTTATTGTTTTTGTATTTGTAATAATGTTATGTCAATATGTTTCTCAAGTTAGTTATTAGTTTATTACGATAGTTTTTCAGAAATATGAATATACCTACGAAATATCATTTAAAGGGTTAAAACATGACTACAAAAAAGATAAAATATAACAATGAAATTCCTACCTTTAAAATGGTAAGTGAAGTTGAAATAGACCATCACACTTTTCTGCAATCAGACCGCAATGCACCATAAATCAAATTAAAACCATAATTTCTTTGATTTAAACACTGAATTTATAAATAACAACCTCAATTCTTTATACTGTATCAAGGAGTATGTAAACTGTACCTTGTCTGACTCGACACCTTTTGGGTCAGTGCTCAATAAAATTAACTTCTTATAAAGATTTTGTTCACAACAATGGCTTTGTCAAATGTTGTATTTGAAAATATGAAATTTTATTATGATAATTGTCTCTATACTGTTTTCATAACATGTTCATCATTTCAGTCGTAGGATGTCCACTGCTGGACGTAGGCCTCCCCCATCAATCTCCAAAAGGGCCAGTTGGAAGCAGCCTACAGCCAGCGTTTCCCTGCGGTCTCTTTTAGGTCGTCTGTCCATCTTGTACGTAGACGTCCTAACACGTACGTACGTCGTAACAATTTTCATAACATATTACGTAATAATAATAGCTGTATAGAAACATATTCATTTTGTCTCACCAGCTAAATGCAAGTATAATTATTCGCATTCTAATACAGATACATTATTCTAAATTAAAATATACTATGGACTCTATGGAAGAGCTAAGATAGACAAAGATGTTTTACACAACTTCCCAATAAAGGAGTGGAGGCCTAATTTCATTTATGTTTGTACTTAGATCTCTTATTTCCACATAATTCTTGAATACCTTGACCGATTTTGTGTGATATCGTTAAAATTCTTGCGTTATCCTAATGATCATAAGCTATAAAATAGTACGACAATGGAACCATAAATTAAACCAGACAGGAATCTATTTTTTTTCAATGTACATACATACATTTTATACTTGCCTGAAAGTTTATATATGAAATTATATTAATACTACCTGTGCTCCGTGATTTGACCCGTGTAGTGATTAAAAATGGTGACGGTGATGATGATGATGATGAAAATTAGCCTATGTTACCCTCCGACCATTGAACTATACCCATCCAAAAAATCAGCTCATGTTGCTGCATGAAAGAGGAACAAACAAACCAACAAAGTAACAAACCAACAAACAAACACACATTTATAATAATAGTATGATATGATTAATGTACTTATTTTTTTACAGGTAAGCTGCTTCACTACTATCGATTTATACTCTACGTAAGTCAAATTAATTTTTTATCCGCTTTATCACAAACAATTTATTTCATCTCCTAGAAGATCTGCATGGAGTAATATTCTATCACAGCGTAGGAGAAGGGAACCATATAGAGCAAGCCATGATTATTGATGCTATATCTATACAGAGTTAAACAGGATTACTAACAGCTGGTAATCAGTTTGGCAGCGTTTTGTCCATACAAACGTATTCTCGTGTTTCCTCCCTGGATAATACCGCTAGAGTTGTATTTTTTAATAAAATTTATTTCCTCCATTGTCATGCTTGTCGTTATTTTTTTCTTATAAGTTAACTATAAAAATATAATATAAAATAATAAGAATAAGAAATATAGTAAAAAATATGATATAAAATATTCCTTACAAAAAAAAACATTTACTACCGACAAAATATATGAAACAGTTGATTATTTTCGCGAATTTTAATAAAGTTGTTTGTTTTGACATTTGACTACATGCGTAGAGAAAAAAAAATGTGTGAAAAGACCTATTCAACGATATCCCACACGAGGATATTGCATCGCCATATCACACGTACCAGAGCCACCCCTAAAATGCAAAATTATATTTTTTTTATACTTTTAAAACTGATATCTCTAAAACTGTATTTGTGCAAAAAAGTTCTAAATAATTAGTACGGACGGACAGACAGACACAGATGGATGGACAGAACGAATTTATAAGGGTTCTTTGTCAGGCTACAGAACCCTTAAAATATCAGCTGTTCCATACATTTTGTCGTTTTAAGGAACAATTGGTTTTTTCCGCGTGTTCTCCGTTGATCTTATAAATAAGTATTGTTTATAGTGTACGTTTCAGTCAGTTATCTTTTTTCGCCTCAGCAACACCGTTCCGCGTAACCCGCCTTAAGAACCATTATTGATTCTTTGAATTGAATTATTAAATCTTCTTTCAACTTTGAATAATTTAACCTGTCAGCATTACTTTACTTCCTAATGACAAAATTAATTATTCATATCTGCTGATGGACTGGATCTAACTTACAACGATATAACTCTAAAAATATATAGATCTTTGGCTTCATTATTTTATTTAAGGTGGTACGTTTCACCTATGGCGGGAAATTCAAATTTCAAACAGTTTTCTTGTCCTTGTAGCTAGGCCGGGTAATTATTGTAAACGATCATGATGTTTGCGCAAATTGGTTATTATTCTTTACAAAATCATGTAAAGCTATTTACCTCTAATGCACATTAATACTTACATTAATTTGTCAATAAATAATTTTTTGCTGTTTCTAACGGTTTATTGACAAATGTAAGTAATATGGTGCGTTACTGTTAAATAGCTGTACATGATAATGTAAAGAACAATCAACAATTTGCGCAAACAATGTGTCATTTTCAAATAATTACAAGGACAAATAACTGTTTGAAATTTGATTTCCCGCCATAGCTGAAACGTCCCACCTTAATGGTACGATTTATGATTTGAAGACTTCTTCTATGCAAACGTATTCTATTTTAAACCGCCTGGCTGAGTTCACAGAAACTGCTCACAAAAGTTTAATTTTCAATGATAAATATTGTCGACGTAAAAATAGATATTTTAAATGTTAATCGGGACTTATCACGTATTATGTAATTTTAAATGTTAATCGGGACTTATCACGTATTATGTAATTTTAAATGTTAATCGGGACTTATCACGTATTATTTAATTTTAAATGTTAATCGGGACTTATCACGTATTATTTAATTTTAAATGTTAATCGGGACTTATCACGTATTATTTAATTTAGGTAAAAAATATGTACCTTTCGCTACCTTTCGTTAGTAAGCTATGCCACGAACGCTTTTATTTACTTCGGGGTGCTGATGCTTGTACATAAAATGGCATTTTAAATAAAAATCGGAGCGCAGAATAAAATGAAAAACATTTTCATTTCAAATAAAAATTTACCGCCAAAGATATCAGTTTCTAGACATCGAGTGCTATTTTCTCGCTGCACCCGGTCTCATCCCGACGGACGCGAAATTTATCCCTTTTGTCACCAATATAATAGATTTTATCCTTTTATCCCGACGGGGAACTTTCAATATTCTTAAGTAAATTTCTATTGGTATTGTAGAGAGTTAGTCAGCTGTGAACTGGCAATTTCCGTTACTTTAAAAGAAAATAAAAAATAAAATTCAAAAACTTTTTGTATTCTTAAATCTGTTTAAAGTTTTGGTGGTGCTTAATCAATTAAAGTTAAATAATGCAGTTTTACTAATACTACAGCCGCGCGCGCGCATTCACCTTGAAAAAGACTGCCTAATGCGGTTGAAACTATAGTCGGAGTGACCGGCTTAATCTTACGTGAGTAATTCCCGTGTAATATAAATAAAATACTACTTAAGGCTAAATTTTCCCACTTTTACGCTTGTTACTACAGATGACTAGGCTTAATAGGTTTATAGACATTTATTCTCATATAAGATGTTACATCACTTCCATGAGAACACTGCTAACAATACATTTACAGTTCGTCGTCGCAAAAATAACTAATAACATTACAAACATGTAGAACAAAATAATATAATAAAGCATTCAGTACATAATATCTATCTAATTAATCGTCCATCACATTTGCTTGATAACATGCTCAGCAAGCCGCTTTTTAAATGCGTTGAACGACTTAGTGTTTCTAATTTCCGAGGGTAGTTTAATATTATATTAAAGTTGCATTTAGTGGAGCAAAACGCTTCCACACAATCGTGCGTTTCGCTACTTTTACTTTGAGATATTTCTCATATTTTTAGAAATATATAGCTGTAATATAAAATGTGCCTTTACGGTTCCCTTCATAATTATGGAATGTGTATAGTAAGATATCGTTGATATAATTTAGTAACTCAAATAGGTATTTGAACCAAATCCAAAAAATCAAGGAGAAAAACATAAATCAGTGTTACTTAAAAAAAAAAACAACGAAATGTCCTTAATCGTGATTCGATTTTACGGGTTTCTAGATAAATTATTACATTTTGATATGGCTTCATTTTTATAATTTTAAGCTTACAATGGAAGTAGCCAAAATAAAACTAGAATGGCCAAAATTGCTAAAACTGGGAAAAGTGGGCCTTAAGGTGATAACACCGCAAGGATTCCTTATTATCTTTTATCATAACTTTATAACTATACCACACTTCTTTTAAGTTAGATATCATAGTAAAACGTTAACAGGTAAAAGTAAAAAAAATACCTATTCATCTATCCCATAAATTCTACATAATTATAGTTTAACGTTGCTAATTTACAAACAACTTTAGAGAACCAAGTAGTCATGTTTTGATTATTTTCACCAAATTAAGGACGTGTCAGTTTCTAAAATTTACGACTTATTAAGATGTATGTTTATTAAGACAAGCAGACAGACAGCGTATGCTTAGTAATAGGCTCCCGTTTACACACTTTGGGTACGGAACCCTAAAAAACGCACATACTATAATCCTAGAGAAATCAAGTCAAAAATATGTAGATTAATGATCTGACATCACGTTTGCCTAAACGCAAACCTTTCTCACGAAATTCAGGGCAGCTACGTTTTACATACCAATTAAGTATGTACTTAGTAAAATAGATACATAGTGCCGTCCTAACGTTATTAAATAGACGGATTACAAGACGGGTCATTAATTTCCCTTACACGAGCATATAAATCGCCTAAAATTTGGGCCAACTTGCGTTTAATACGAAGTTACTGGGCCGTTTTACACTTTACTTGAAATGAATGGGGGCTGCTTGAATATCTAATGTTGCTTTTATCTTCCCGTCCGCAATTTTCTTGCTTTGAAATATTAACACTATTCAAGAATATAAAATCACTGCTTATGAATATCCAAATAGTGAAAAAACGTTTTTAAGGTTCCGTAGTCTTGCAATGAACCCTTAAGTTAGTAATACACTCGTTCTGTCCGTCCAGTGTCCACTGTCCGTCCGGCTTAATTTTTTAGAACCCTCTAACTTCTATCCTTTTTAATATACTTAGTAGCATGAAACTTTGCACAATGACAGTTAAAATAAATAAGTTTAAAATAAAACTAAAAACTTAAAACTTGTTAAATTCTTATTGACTAAACCATACAAAGTATATGCTATGTCAGGATGATACATCTTTGAAATTTGGCTAAGTCCACAGAGCTTCGTTTGTATTTTTTTTTCTAAAATCTCCAATTCCTTAACTATGTATGTGACTATGGCTTTTGTTACGGAACCCTACCCATAAGCATGTCTCGAAATGCTCTTGGCCAGGTTTTATTTGGTCTATAATAATATAACAAACAAATAAATTTTCGTTCTGATGTATTTTAATTTTACCGAGTTTTTTTCACATCGTGCGTTGATGGAATGTTGTATTTTGAATTTACGTTTTTTATCACACACATTCCTGAAAATACAACACCACAATTATATACTCATAAAACCAATATGTCCGTTGAATGAACACCTTACATTTTGAAACCTTCTCTCTCGGTCTATGACATGTGTTGCTCACTTTACATGAAGTTAATTAAGTGCGAAACAAGCTTAAGAGTCAACCCTTCTGCTCTTTGCTTATCCCGAAATAGTTAACACGGGTGGAAGGATCTAGTCGGATATGAGTTAATCTCGCTGAATAGAGAAGATAGAGTGCTTTACAACATATCTAACTTTACGTAACTAATTCAGTTAGGCCTGCCACCCATGGTATAACGCGTCAAATCGCAAAACTAGATCCAAATCTAGTTTTGCGATTTGACGAAGAAACGATCGACGAAGATTATTGTGCCCAATAAGCTTAGTGCGCACAATGAAGGTTAGTGCGAACAATCAGGAAAAATAAATCTATATACCTATATATATAAAAATAAATCCCTATTTATCTTGGTCACGCCATAACTTGAGAACGACTTAACCGTTTTTTTTTAAGTTTTCTAATACTTAGTAGAAGCTTTTTACGGAAAGAAAAATTAAGAAAATAGCGCAGAAAATTGAAAAAAAACAGAAAACTTAACGACAATTTTAACCTCGTTTGACAGTTCTAAGACTGGACTAGTAGGACGACGTCTGTCGGGTCTTCTAGTTAATAATAATTTAAAAACTATACAAGATTTTAGCCTTAGCATATTTAATTTATCTATTCCATTTATCATATTTTAATGGGGTATCTTGTTGCAGCAGTTCAGCAGTTCCTATGGCCACCTTCCATCATCATCAGACCTTTAATATCACCTAGGAGTATCATTAAGACCATTCCAAAGAGTCCAAACACGATTGGGTTATCTTGTTGCGTTCAGTACCTAGTTCCTATGGCCACCTTCCGTCATCATCATCAGACCTTGAATATCACCTAGGAGTATCATTAAGACCATTCCAAAGAGTCCAAACACGATTGGGTTATCTTGTTGCGTTCAGTACCTAGTTCCTATGGCCACCTTCCGTCATCATCATCAGAGCTTGAATATCACCTAGGAGTATCATTAAGACCATTCCAAAGAGTCCAAACACGATTGGGTTATTTTGTCGCGTTCATTAGTTCCTATGGCCACCTTCCGTCATCATCATCAGAAAAATTCCATGGTAGTAATATTAATGCATTGTCATCCAAGTTACATAAGTGAATCAAATTTCAACTTAACGGCCAAATTTGACGGTTTAAATCAATTTTATTCAGTTAAATTACAATATTTGAGCTGGAAAAAAATACATGTGTTTGAGTTTATGATTTGGTGCAAAACACGACAGAATAAAATTACCTCGATCAAAAAAAAATCTGAAACAAAATCGATGTAGTTTTTTTTTTTTTTTTCGTTTTATGCTCTTGTGAAAGCTCGTAACAACCTGGAAATTGCATCTATTGAAAGGCAATCCTATTAAAAAAAAATTGGTTTGGATAGATTTTTTATAGTGAATAGTTTCGTTTTTTAGTGAAATTAAAAGCGTAAAGAGGTCGCGAGAATTTGCGCGCGCCTCGCGGAGTCCCGCGCCAGGCGTCATCGAGGTCGGACCCATGTTCGATTTGTCGTTGCACTCCCCCCGCGGGCCTCCTGACTCTTGCGTGGCAAAATACATCGTCGCTATAACTTGGCGGGGGGCTGAGGGATCGTTTTGTTTGCCTACGCGGTTATCCACCGGCCGTTAATAGAGCGCTGGGAAGTGGGTCAAATTAGGCTTCCAAGATTTTTACTTAACATGAATAGAAATACCATCAACCATAAAAACTTGTAAAAATCAACAGCCGACAACCCACAGCTTGGTGAAATTAAATTTATCTCTCCCTTTCTTCGCAAAAAATCCCTTTCAGTTTACCCTAGGGATGAATTCTCGCGAAATTTGTGCAAACAGGCTTTTTAGCTACTTTGGACGTAGAAAAGGTATTTGTAGCTAAAGTAATGTTTGTTTTTTGCTTAGTTTTATTACAGGTTTATTGGTTACAAGTTTTTTCTGGCTAAGCTGCTACGATAAGCATATATCGGATTTAAAAAAGATTCTTTTGATATCTTTCATATCTGTGGGCTTACTCGTTTTTTTTAAATATTGAGCATGTCTAGCGGCTAACCGAACATGCCGTATGAAAAATCAATTCGATTATTATTCAACTCGTAAACTACAATATTTCTTTCTATGGCCTCTTTAACTCCCATATCTAGCAGTCAAAGTAACCAAACACAATCAGACTTCCCGCGAAATGGGGTAAAACAATTCAAAGAACGATAACAGACACATGTGTCGGGTGACAATGAGTAACAGCACTGACGGAAAGTTTTCTTAAATATTAGTTATAAGATTTACTTCAAATAAAATGAAATAAGTGCCAGAATTTGAGAACTTGTTTATAAATTTGGTTTAAATAAAAATCTCCAAATAGAACAACATAAAAGTGGATTTAAGGTGACAACGGAGAGTCTAAGTTTGTTGTTTGTGTGATTTTGATTTTTGGTTATTAAAGTCCTTTGTTATTTGAAACTATATAACAAATAAAACAAAAAAGGTTTTCTTTTCAAGCTTGGACGGGTTAAAATTAATAATTATTTGAAAACTAAGCACCAAGTTAAAGAAAATTTTTAAGGGCTTCAATGTACTACAATGTACTTACACCAATCTACATAAATACATAGCAACTATTCAAAATGTTAATTACCATGACAATGATTTTTGAATATTTACTACCATTTTTCCAGCAATAAAATTCTAGTTTTGTCTCTATAATTCAATAAAAAGAAAAAGTATAATAATAATGATTTTAATAATTCATATTATGATGAACATTTGTGTCTGTTCTATATCCCCAGATGTTAATATTTATTTAAGTATGTATTTAAAATATATATGTATGTATATGTATATTAGTCTCTGGCAGACATATTACAAGCTTTGCTTAGTTTGGGGTCAGATGTCCGTGTGTGCAAAAATGTCCCGTATATGTATTATTATTAATTATGTACCGTCCAAGATATTGAAAAAGTGTGGTTACAATACCTAAGCCGTCGAAGGGGATTCGAAGCGTCTAAATTGGTGTTTACGTACGAAGTTAGGGGTTCGGAAACCTCTTCGTGAGAGAAGTGTGCCACGTCTTTTGTTTTATATTTCTGCACTCCAAATGTATCATACAGTCATAACATCTATATAGCATACATAGTCGATACATACATTTGTGCCTAAACATAAAATTTTATTTGGTTAGAAGGTAAGATAACAAAGCTGAACCAAATTTTCCACTTTGGAGTACAAAAACTAGAGCCTAACCTTCTATTATCAAGGTCGCCAGAAAAAATACAGCACACAGATAGATAAACAGACAGACAGGCAGCGTAGGCTTAGTAAAAGGATCCCGTTTACACCTTTTAGGTACGAAACCCTAAAAAACACTATGAAGTTGTATTGACTATGACTCTTGATAATATTTATTTATGTTTTTTGAGAAGGTGATCATAGATTTGTTGGCCAGTTTGTTTGATTCCGTCGAATTACTCGTAGCTTATACCTAGGTTAAATTTCGCTTACACTGAGCATTGCTACTTCGGCAAAATTAAAGTTTTACCTTTCCCAGTGTAATTAGAGACGAGACGGCAGCCTGCAGCTATTACCCGGAACAAGATATCCAAGCAGAGTGCACTTAATGTGGTAATGCGAGTGCCCTTAAACTTACACTGAGTCAGCTCAGACGCATTCGAATTAATTGATGAAAATACTTCTAGATGACTTTTTTTATCAAACAAATGCAGGGTGCAGTAATGCACTGAAAGAATTTCTATGGTAATTTCGGGGGTAACTGAAAAGGAGGGGGGCACGGGACAAATTTTGTGGAACTAATTAGTACAGTTTAGTTCACCTAAGTCGAGCCACAACACGAGTTTCAGAGAAGGCCGGGCCAGTGGTCTAACTATTCAATTTAATACAAATTAATAACACGAGTCGAATATGCGAAATCAAACGAATGTTAAAAATACAAGAAAAGAAAGTTATATGATTATTTACGGGATATTTACCGTGGTAAGATTGTGGAATGAGCTCCCGATATTTCGGCGCAGTTACATGCACCATGTTCACGGGAAGACTGAAGAATGCGGGTGGTTGGAGAACAGTTAAAAAGTTAGGTGCAGACATAACGATCTACCCTCTAACTTTAGTGAACAACCGTGATAGTTTAAAACCGTGTTATACAAGAAAATGTTGGAAAAAAAAACAAGTCAAAGTAAATTAAATTATAGAAAGCAGCCAACATATTAATAACGCGACTGCATTGTATAAATAGTAGGTGACTAAAAAGTAGCAGCGGTGGGCTGCGTACCTATCTATACCTACTCGTACCCTATGTCACTCCCACTATTATAAAACGATTCAAATTACACCCACATATCAAAATCCATTAAGCCGTTTAGGATGTAGGGCGTGCCCAAAAAACCATCATACATACATACATACATACACTCGAAAAACATAACCCTCCTTCTTGCGCAGTAGGATAAAAATAAGCGAATGTCAAAAAAATCTATGCCAACTGTGCACTCTCGCTTAGATAGAATGAAAAAGGCCGAGAATGAGTATGTACAATACAATACAATACAAAAACTCTTTATTAAAACACCACAAAACAAGGATAACATAAAAATTACAACAAAAATATTATCTAGGCTTTTAACAGGCGGCCTTATCGCTTAAAGCGATCTCTTCCAGGCAACCGTGCACGGAAAGGAATTATATTTAATACTGTGTGGCCTTAACTAAAAATAAAAAAATAGAAAGTAAATACCTATGCAAATAACAACAAACAATCAATAGACTACAAATAAATATTACATACTAATACATACATATACATAGACTACATAATATAAACAACATACTACATACCTACCTACATAATTAATAAACTACATCAAAAATATTTAACATACCTACTGTTATCAAAGATACATACACATGTTGATACTTACATACATTATATTTGTCACAGAAATTAGAGTATAGATAGCAGCTATAGTGCGAGATAGTGCGCTTTTACGCGGAGTTTGAAAACGTCGAGGGAGGGGGCACGCTTGATTTCAAGCGGCAAGTCATTCCAGAGTTTGACAGCTTTCACCGTGAATGATGAGGAATAAAAAGTCGTGTTATGTTGAGGAATGTCAAGCGTGCAGTTTAAACTGTAACCCCTGTTTATGTAACTGTTTTCCCATAGACGTTGGGTGATGGGCTTGCTAGCTTCGCCCCTTGCTTAACGCGGTCTTGCGCGAGAGATCTTAGTATACAGCTGACAAAGGCATCATCATCATCAGCCAGAAGACGTCCACTGCTGAACATAGGCCTCCCCCTTTAACCTCCACACTGAACGACAGCCTGTCTTTTGCATCCACTGGATGCCCGCGACTCTACAATGTCGTCGGTCCATATGCGGTCCATACGGTTGCCATAATCCCCACGCTTAGCAAGCGGCTTGGGGATCGCAGGAGGTTCCACCATTCAAGCAGGAGGATGCTGCTGTCCATCCTCTGGTGGTTCTGGTCGCAGTTTTAGGACATACCCGGGTCCAAAGGCAAAGGGTGACAAAGGCATATTATAGGTGAATTAACTTTCAACAATACATGTCTAGCGTTTCAAATTTTTCCTGCAGCTTTGCCCTCATTATGTGAAGAAAACATAGCCTTAGTGACTCGGTGACAGTATACAATATACATTTAGTTCTAGTAGTGAAATATTTTTAAAATCACCTCGTCCAAACATACACACTTCTTTATAAAATTAAGTGCAGACACAACAATAACAATAGAGCAGTGACCTATGAAAAAAATTGGGAGAGATCAAAATAGCCAACAAGCTTAGCAACGCAAATTTATATATTCAGCAGGCTGATGATAATGACATTACAATTGCTCAACAGCTACCATGCCTAAATGCGCCCTTTCATGGAATACTGCAACTACATCTAGGATGATTCGGCCACATACCAACTCGCAGAGCATTAGACTCAGTAGAGCTCTTTAATTCAAACATCAAAATTTTACTCGTCGTTTGGATTTACGATGCGGTCAAATAAAAATACAAAAAATTCAGCTACTGACGAAATATACGAGAGATGCAGCGATTAACAAAGGGACAGAACGCATAACAACAAACTCTCCACACCTTCAAAGCACGGCAGTCAAGGGGGGTTAGACAAGACCCATTTTCTGTTAGCGTTAGCGCCTGCGGAAAGCCCATTTTCTGTTAGCGTTAGCGCCTGCGGAAAGATGAAATTGTATGAAAATTACATTAGCTTAAGATAATATCTCTCAAGCTAATGTCATTGTCAATGTCATTTTCATACAATTTCATCTTTCTGCGCGCTAACAGAAAGTGGGTCTTGTCTAACCCCCAAGGTTATAACTGGTAAGTGAACGGATCAGGATTGGTAGGGCAGTTGAGATTATAGAGGTGTTCGGATTAGTGGAGATTCGGATTACCGAGGCTGTGCAATTAATAACTAGGCACTGGTTGAGAGCTGGTTGCTAAGATTGGAGCAGACGTTGAGTGGCTTGTTTATTGGTGTTCTATCGCATCCATTTCGGTGAGTGTCCTCAATCAGTTTACGACATAATTCCATTGTCTCCATTCCGCTATATAACTACTAGTCTTCTCTCCTAACTGCCTGCTAGGTACTTGTATTTTAATAACTTATCGCACGCGCAGTAGATAAATGGAAATCTCTTTTGTCGTTGGTATTCCCTGACACCACCAACCATGGTGCTCAAAAAAGTAAATAGGTTTCTTCATGTTCTATATTCGCTTCCATCAGGCAAATTGGGACAAAACTTAAACCGACATAATTAATTTTAAAAAAAAAAACTCTGCAACACTAAAAGTATATTTCGATTATTAATTAACACAAAAAATACATATTTGGAATCATAACGAACTTCCTAAATTAAAACCAATATACAAAACGAATCTAATAGACCGCTGCCCGTAGGCACCGTTCCCAAATGCTGACCACAACTCTGCATTGGATGCAATACTAAATATTTGGGACATTTGGGACATTTTTTTTTTTTGCACACACGGTCATCTGACCCCAAAATAAGCAAAGCTTGTGATATGGCTGCCAGAGACTGATATACATACATATATAGTTTTAAATACATACTTAAATAGATATTAACAACCAGATATAGAACAAACACAAATGTTCATCACATAAATGTTTGTCCTACGTGGGAATCGAACCCACGCCCCCAAGCTCAGAAGGCAGGTTCACTACCAACTAGACCAACGGGCTATCAAACGCGTTGCGCAAGGTACAGGCCAGCATTTTAGTGACTGGATGCTTCAACCAGACGAAGTGAAATATTTTAGTGCCCGGCCCTCACGGTCCTAAATTTTCGACTCAATTAGGCTCTAACATGTATACCTATTGTTTATACCATATTTACGCCTTTTGAGGCCTTCGGATTTGTGAATTTGCACTTGCAATCACATCATTTGCAATAGTTAAGTTATTCTTGCATCTAAAAACAAAGTTACTTTCATATTTACTAACACGACAAACACTAAAAGGAAAGACAATATTTATACGCGTTGCGCAAAGACCAGCATTTTAGTCACTGGACGCTTCGAACAGATGAAGTAAAATATTTTTAGCTCCCGGTCCGCACCGCTCTAAAGTTTTGACCCCAAAAGACTCAAATATTTACAGTCTATAATATATTTGCGCTTTTGGAGGCCTTCTTCAAAATCCCAACACTTGCAATCGCTGTGTATTATTGCATCTAAAAACGAAGTTACTTTCATATTTACTAGCACGACAAACACTAAAAGGAAAGACAAAGTCGTGACACCTCTATTTGCAAGAGGAAACGAGGCGATATGGTTTCCGCTGAAAATCCGCCAACGGATGTTTGAAGCTATTGTTATACGGAGTTTATCCTTCGTTGAGTTTCAATATGTATTGTTGTAGCTGAGCTGCCCAATAATACCCACTGAGCATCTGCTGTTGCAATTTGTGATTTGAGTTTTGACTTCCTTACTTCTTCATTTTAAGGTGCGTCCAGGTAAAAAAAAGCGCCACAACCATTAAGCTAGGATATGTTGGAGGCCTTCGGAAAGCATTAAACATAACTCTGACAATGGGTTTGGCAAGTAAAAACATTAATATTTCAAATTCAAATTCAAAATTCATTTATTTCAGGATTAACCCAATAGACGGTGCTAGTATAGATTGTACCATTTTTTTTATTTCGTATCCAGACTTCATGTTTATTTAGCCAGTATTTTCAAGTAGAAGGTGTGTAGAAGCAAATTTTAAAATTAAATAAAACACTGCAACGCATAAGCATTGTCATTTAACGTGGTAACGCCGCCGTGTGCCCAGCACACACGCTGCAAACTAGTAGTGGGCTTAAGCATTTGGATTGTCCTCAGACCTTCAATGGTCTATGGGCAGTCTAACTGTATTTGTAGTGTTAGTATTAGCTTGTATTTTGTTTAGTTAATAAAGACACTTGCCCGGTAAAAAAATGTTATAGTAATTTCGTAATAACAAATTATGAGACTAGAGTCTAGCAAGAACACCAAAATGATCAAAATACGCTATGACAGAAATGGTGGCAAGAGAAGCCCTAAAACCATTATAGTTGAGCTTCATATGAACAATTTTTTTATTGCGTACTGCAGTAAATGTTACGTGAAACGGAACACCAATATTTTATTTAGCAATAAGCCACCGGCAGTAAATTTGAGCAAAACGAGCTTCAACCGGAACGGGATACAGCTTATAATTTGCATAAATCTACACCTTTACCTCGTTGAGAGTTTATTTTATTTTGTATCAAATACTTACTGTTACAGGTTTGATCATAATAATATAGTTTGGATTTGCCTTAAACCAGAGCTGGATCAAAAAAGTCTGTCAAAAACTGAAGGGTAAACACGTATTGCACACACTGATATTCTTACTAGCTCTACAAACGCACACCTTAATATTGAAC
This sequence comes from Agriopis aurantiaria, assembly GCA_914767915.1. NCBI lineage: Eukaryota > Metazoa > Arthropoda > Insecta > Lepidoptera > Geometridae > Agriopis > Agriopis aurantiaria. The sequence continues at coordinate 16,528,510 of OU611982.1, read as the reverse complement.
AGCACACAACTACAAATGAGATGATCGAATAGACGACCGAGGGGGGTGTAAGTTCTAAAGGGGAAACTGAAGGTATAACACTTTAATTTTTTTCCTGAGGTTTACAGTACCTGTAGCTATATATATAAGGATTGTATTTGATAAGTTACAAAATGTTTAATGATTTTTTTTGTTCTAAATTACTCAACATTTTAAGTAATATTCCAATATTACACAGCAGTCCAATATTACTTAAAATGTTGAGTAATTTAGAACAAAAAAAATCATTAAACATTTTGTAACTTATCAAATACAATCCTTACTACTATTATAAATGCGAAAGTAACTCTGTCTCTCTGTCTGGATGTATGTCGCGTTTTCACGACTAAACGGCTGAACGGATCGTAGTAAAATTTGATATAGAGTTGCTGTATATCATAGAGGTGGACATAGTATACTGTTTTTGACGATTTTGTTAAATTATAAAACACTGTTTTAAACTATCACGGTTGTTCACTAAAGTTAAATGATAAAAAAAAAAAAAAAGAATGTTTTTTTTTTTTTTTTTTTTTTTTTTTTTTTTTTTTTTTTTTTTTTTTTTTACTTTTTTGTTAAATTATTTTATGAAATTCTACAAAATAAACGAAAATAATAGGACATTTTGGCACTCACATAATGCATCACAGAATAGAACGTAGTAGTTGAGGTCAGTTGCGTTTCACAATGCGATGTTGCCACTTCGTGCTGACAGTTAGGCGGGATGCGGACGCGGGCCAAACCGCGCTGTGCAACGTTGCCGGCGCTGTATCGACTTGATTTTATGCATTATGCATGGGTATAGTTTAAGTGCCGGATAGTGACATAGGCTAATTTTCATCATCATAATCATCACCATTTTTCATCACTACGTGAGTGAAACCGCGGGGCGCAACTAGTATATTATAAAAGGCACGATAAAGGGGTCCTTAGTTTTTTTTTTATTGTAAAACGAGCATTTTTCGAGTTAAATTTAGATACATTTTAGAAAAACCGACAAATTAATTTAAATCGCAAGTCCACACATCAATGTTTAATTTCATAGTCTAAATATACAGATAACCTTAGTAGTAAGTATGGAATTACCTTTCCTTTGGTTCGGTCATTTATAACGTTAACACCAAATCTATAGCATAAATTTATTTGACTATCATGATTTTTTTAAGGCTGCTGGTCTTCCTCTGAAATAAATAAATAAATGAACTTTTTTAGTATCATGGCACACACTGGTAGATTTGGTATTACACTGGTAGATCACTTAAATTTGGTTAGATAATAATGTTAAATTTAGTAATAATAATAATGTTTTTATTTCTGTAACCAGAACTACAGAAATAAACTAATTAAGTTGGAGGCTTATTATAAGAATGAAAATACTCTATTCCACTGTTCCATATCCATTTTGTAATAGTTACAGATGAAACTAAGCAAACGATTCCCAAAAATTCTTGCAAATGTTACTTAATTTTGAACAAAAAACAAAATTAGAATAAAATTGTAATCATACCTTAGAATAACTTATTCTAAGAATCATACTTAATATTATAAATGCGAAAAGTTTGTTTGTTCCTCTTTCACGCAGCAACAGAGCAACGGATTGACTTGATTATTTGCATGGATATTGTTCAATGGCCGAAGAGTGAAATAGGTTACTTTTCATCATCATTATCAACATTTTTCATCACTACGCGGGTGAATCCGCGGGGCGCAACTAGTACATAAATAATTACAAAAACGATACTAATTCAAACTATAATGTCGTGGTTATAATCATTATTCTCATCATATTTGCCCAAAAATAATAATTACCTGCTCAAATAGTTACTTCATTTCACTCCTGCTACTTCAAACTGCAATGTATATTCAAAAAGTCTGAAAAACCCTCGAATAAACCTCCCCAGCTCGTGACTAACAGCAAACAATAAATCCGAAAGGCAAAACCCGGTAAAAATATTCCCGTAGTGATATAAATCTAACCACACGAAGGATACCTGGGCCAAGTTTAACAAATATATTCTACAAGTTTTGTACCTAGATTATAATTCTAGAGAAAAAAAAAAATTGCAAAAATTTGGAATCAATAATAGGCATGATGACTAATTTTTTTTATTACCTCATAATAAAGCTGATCATAAATAGAGCACTTCAACATAAACAAAATTAAAATTAGTTCAAAAATAAATAAGATATAAGCATTTTAATTTAATTTAATTTCATGCTAGACAGAGAGCGCACTATACTGAGCCGTGACGTCACGGCTCAGGAGCGCCATACAAATGTTATTCTGACACACGCTTTGCGAGAAAGGGATAGAAAATCCCCTCTCTGTCCCCACCTAAAACTTTAAATACTCATATCTCAGAGATTTATCAGCCAATTCAAATTATTTTTTCAGTATGTGTAATGTATTTACTTATATTCATCGCTAAGCCGGTTATTTGTAATAAATTAAACATTATGAATCATGCCTATTGTATAATCAACGCTAGCTGCGCGGTTCCCGCGTTATAAATATAATTTCTTGAAACAACCCGGTTGTTGTCAGTAGTGACAACTTATTGATTTGACTTAGATTTTTTTTTCTATCATACTTGAAAGTTTGTGTATGAGTGTGTATGTTTGTTAGTTCTTCACGCAGAAACGGCTGGACGGATTTAGATGAAATTTTGAATATAGATATCGTATGTCCTAGATTAACACATAAGTTTTCATCATCATCACTTTCCTTCCTACTTCCTTCATCACCACGTGAGTGAAACCGCGGGGCACAGTTACTGATGTAATATGCATGGACGTAACGACCCTAAAGGGATTCGGTTTCATAGCCCATTGGTCCAGTTGGTTGTGAACCTACCTTCTGAGCCTGAGCGAATGGCTCTGAAATGACAAATGTTTGTCCTACGTGGGAATCGAACCCACGCCGTTCGATTCCCACGTAGGACAAACATTTGTGTGATGAGCATTTGTGTTTGTTCTATATCTGGTTGTTAATATCTATTTAAGTGTGTATTTAAAACTATATATGTATGTATATCAGTCTCTGGCAGCCATATCACAAACTATGCTTAGTTTGGGGTCAGATGACCGTGTGTGCAAAAATGGCCCAAAAATATTTAAAAAAAAAAAAAAACTATATCTGGTTCTTAATATTACGTCCATGGTAATATGTCAATGTATAGATTTATTATTACAACTTTAGAAGAAGGAGATAGAAAGCCACTTTATTATTTATATGTATTTGTGTGATTATTGTAGCTTTCGGTGCCAGATTGCTTGATTGCAGATTTTGTAAAGGTGTCGAATAAAATTTATTTTCTTTCTTTCTTTCTATCTTAATTTTAGAATATGTCACTATGATCGTAACAATAAAATCTCCTAAAAGAAGTTACGATAGTTACGCAAAATAAGTACCTACTCAGTGTTACAAGACTTGTCGATTCTGTTAAATACGCCAGTCAGGTACATTTGCATGTTGGCAATGCCCCACTCCCCAAGGAGTGCAATGCGGTAGGATTCGAAACGCAATACCGCAGTAGAATTGCCTTTAAGTGGAATATCATCACGAAATGCCGATGTTTTAGCGATTTAAGTACTAATGGCAGCGTAGTGCAGCTGTTTCGAGCTAACTGAACTATTGGTAATTGTAATACTATTTTCTGAACGGTATAAAACAGCGGTGTGTGAAATAAAGATGGCTTTGTTATGTGTCTTTGAAATGTAAACACCGCTCCACATTTTTACCCACTATCTTCGGAACCTGTAATTTTTTTCGAGATAAAAAAATACTCATTAAATTACTTATAAACACACTTACGCTGAAGAGTAGTAAAAAGAAAAAACAGATAAAAAAGTATTCAAACAGTTTGGCCATCACTTTTAAAAAGAGTCTTAAATATTTTAGCATTTAGGCAACAGTGACAAAACTATAACGTATTTGAATGTTGCATAACTATAATAGATAGATGAAGAAAAGAAAAAAATACGATCTAATTTTATCATTCCCATTTCTCATTCTCATTTATTCATGTAATAATCCATCATCATATTTTTTTTTCAATTCCCAATTAATTTTTTCCATTGAAAAAAATTACAATTACTTTTTTTGAACCAGCAAGTGCATTTAATATCTTTATTAATTTAAACCTATTATAAGTATAGTCATTATAATAAACTGATATAGAAGTTATATAATAGAACTGATATAATAGACCGTAGATATAGAAGGTCTAGACACAATCCAAATGTTCAAGCCTACTACCAGTTTACCAGCTGGCGTAGCCAGCATGCTGGCAGCATTACCACGCAGAATATCAATGTGTATACGTTGGGCCACAAAAAAAACGCCAGCATTTTGGTCACGCGTCTAAATAATTATGTATTTCGATATGTATAAGATATGATGATAATATGTAAGAAAGAAACCTCGGGAGTCTCAATTTACCAATCGCTCTATTAAATTTGCTTTAAATATTTTATAATAATGGTGTGTGAGGTAGAAAAGTCCAATGAGAGTAAAGCCGGGTAAGCAATAATTTGCAATTTTTTCAATTTATCAACAATTTAAATCCCACACAAATAAAATTAACATGCTATTGAAGCTTTCCTTTCATAAACAGAAACAAAATTGCGGATAAACGTAATAGTTTCCAGTTCCCAGGAAGAATAATTTAAATGGCTTGCGTGCAGATAACGGCGTAGAGTTTTATAATCCAGAGCTTACTTGAAACAAAAGAGTTGCTGTTGGTTTTTCCAGTTTAAAATACTATCAAGTAAGCATGTTTGCAGAATGTGTGTTGAAATATAGGCAAAAATGTCACGCTCCTGTGCTTCAAGACAAGAAACGACCTCCAGGGAGACCCCGGAAACGGTGGGCGGCGAGAAGATCTGACGCATTCTGCACTAAATAGCAATACAAGAAAAGGATAGATGGATATTATTCAGTAGATTAGAGTGGAAACGGGTGAAAGCCTCCCTTCGTCTCCTTTTTTGCTCAGCAGTTAGATAATATAAGCCAAGAGCTTAGAATAACTACTCAGAGAAGGTAGGTTTCCAAACAACGCCTTCTCAAAACGTAAGCTACAAATTCGCTTTGTAGCTTACGTTTCGATTGGTATTTTAAACGATTTAAGCAAGAAAATTATTGGATTACCTGTGGAATGTCACACCATAACTCTTATGCTGCTTTTCTGATTTGTTGTGGTACGATTTCACCGCGCAAATTGTCATAGTAAATTTTTTTTTTTTTTTTGAGCCATATATGACTCCATTTGAATGATTTAAATTTTGCGAATGTACTTGGTTTCTTTGTGTAGTTATTCTAAGGCCAAGAGATTTTTTTACCCAATTCAGAGCAAGTCGGTCATTTTATGGGAAGCGTGGCGTTTGCTTAACAGTTTAATGCCACCCGTAATTTTGAAAACTTTATGCTCGAGGAATACATGCGCTCTCTCTAATTTCATTACATGTACCTACGTATTTTTTAAAGGTGGTTTGAATAAAACTTGCGAAAGTTAGTCATTGCGTAGTATTTAAGCAACTACTATTTAATTAGAATTGACCACTAATTTAAATTAGGTATCACGAAAACGGAAGACAATTTTATATTTTTTATGCGATAGGTGGCAACAAGCTGACGGGCCGCCTGATGGTAAGCGATCACCGTCGCCTATGGATACCTGCAACACCATCACAGATACGTTTCCGAAACTTAAAGACTATTAACAGCCTTTTTGAAGAACCACTTAATTTATTTAATATACTAAATAAGTAATTGGGGCAGGGTCAAGGATCGAACCGGGTGCCGTCAGATTGTAAAGCGCACATGCTACAGCTCGGTAACCATTGCTTGCTGATTCACCTTTAAATATTACACTCTACGTTCACGCCTCACTGCATGTCAGAGAAACTACCTACATCAAAATACAGCAGTTACTTCACTTCAACTACCTAAAACAGGGGTGTCCAACATATGGCCCGCGGACCACAATGCGGCCCGCCAAGGTTCCTAATCCAGCCCGCGAATGAGTTAAAAGTTGAATATTTTTTTAGTTTTTAAAACGTAATTTTGTAAAGAACAGATATTCATATCTATACCAGTGTGCCTGTGCATACAGTTACAAGTGAAACCTGCTGTGAATTCCGCCAAAAGGTTATAATTATACCCTTTCTACCATTTTACTTATATTATTAGTCTTGACTTGCTCAGTTACGAAACATCTCTTGACCCGCTAAAGTGACAAAGTTAATAAATCCGGCCCGCCACAAAATTTTGTTGGACACCCCTGACCTAGAACATAATCTTATTACTTCCACGCTAGCAACTCTTACAGTATAAGCTAACTTTGTGTAACATTATTTCCTACTGAAATGTATACCTATCTTATATAATTATGTGCAGCTGTTGAACACTCGTACCAATTGTATTGCAATTTCTAGACGAATATAAGTTTTGGTTTAGTAGATAATGACATCAATTCCGTTGTACCATTCACCATAGTCATCATCAGCCATAAGACGTCTACTGCTGAACATAGATAGGCCTCGTCCTTAGAACTCTACACTGAACGACAGGCTGCCATCTGCATCCACTGGATGTCCGCGACTCTCACGATGTCGTCGGTCTATCTAGTGGGGAGACTTGCCTTGGCTGCGTCTTCCTGTTCCTGGTATCCACTCAGAAACCTTTATTTCCCATCGGTTATCGGTTTTTCGAGCGATGTGGCCTGCCCATTACCACTTCAACTTGTAATTTTTAATACCTATATCGGTGACTCTGGTTTTTTGGCGAATTTCCTCGTTCCGGATTCTACCATAGTAAATTATGTGCAGTTTCGATGCCACTGCTCAACAACGGTGAAGTTAAACATTGGTTGAAGAAGGTAAACAACCTTCGAAAGCAGTTGGTCGTGCGAATGGAGTTAAACTACCACAAAATTACTCTCGCGACGTCCAAATAATGCTTGTGGCTTCTAACTTTGTACAGATCTGTGATTCGATCTCATTCGTTGCATGTCGCCTGCGATCGACTTTAAAGCGATCTGATTTCCTTTATTACGATGCGGGAAACCGACTGAATAAAACATGATAATATTTCCGATAGAAAATTTTCTAGAATTGTGCAGACGACAATTATGATATTTCTGCAGCAGAATTTTACAATGAAAATACGTTTAACGCTGTAAATGTTTTTCAAATATTTATTTCTTTTACTGAAGATATAGTAATTTAAACAGCTAATGCTTGTTGTAGTTCAGATATTTCTCGTACTATTTGTTGTTGTAATTACTTAGTGTTTTTTTTAATGTCCCTATCTGTCTATATGTTACCACTGGGACACAAGCTTTCTCTCAGAGAGGGGAAGCGAGAGAGGATGGGCCCTATTCCACGATGCTGACCCAGAGCATGTTAGTGAATTTTATACTTTTTTGAATTTTTGAGGATCTCTGATATATCGGTTTGCTCACAAAAATGACCTTCACTAGTTTTGTGCGATGTCATCAAAACTAATACTCAAAATTTATTTAAGTACCAAATAAATTAGTGGTCCAGGCTCGAGGATCTAACCGGGTGCCATCAGATAGTAAAGCACACATGCAACCGCTCGGTTACCATCGCACGCAACGACGCAACCAACGCAATAAAACCTTCGCTCAATCAAAAAAACTGCATTTAAAACAGTCTAGCTTTTTTGGAGAAATTTTTTTTTCAAACAACCTCTAACCCCAAAGTACAACCATTTCCGTTCCGCCACGCCATGGGTGAAAAGTAGTGTCTATTTTAAGACAAAAAACAATAAAACTCGTGAATAAAGCAAGGAAGGTATAGAACAACGAGAATGTATAGTTTTTTTGTTCTTTGTATTTTAAGTACAAACCCCAATGACTGTTTTAAAATTACTTACATCAATGACAAACCCATTTTGTCACGATACATCAGCTTTTGTTAATACAGTTACTAACACCGATGTAATGCGAATCGGATTATCAAAATTTAGATCAGCATGATAGCCACTTTATTAGTAAGATTCCGCAATTTTTTCAAATGCTAAAAATTCCGTACGCTTCCTGAATCCAAGGAACTTTTAATTGTGCTAGTTACTTGCAGTAATATCACCATCCATTTTTGTTCTTACTATAAACTCTGATTTTCCAAACACTATGTCCATAAAATAGCTTTTCCTGATAATTGAAATAGAAAGTATTCCAAGCTAAAATAGCATTGATGTAAGTAAATAGGAACTGTCATTGTAAAATAGTAATCAAATTAGCAAGCTTAAAACATTCAATCATACGCAAATATAAACCTTATTCCCTAGAATTTAGAAAACAAAGACCCGTCTTTGTTTTCTAAATTATATTCGTTAATTTAAAAAACACAAACATTAACATACGGTGTAGTATTTAAATCAAGTGCACTGGTTTTGTAAGCACAAAGCGAGAACGCTCGCGAGCTCCAAATGGAGGCACTGGAATGTACTCGTATAGTGTAATATCAGTCAGTACATAAAGTTGATGTTGTTTACTTTTGAACTACACAACACGCGGTAGTGATATCGGCAACATGGTTCGAGGTTCCAATGTTAATCTTGTTCATGTTGAAATAAGCACCTCACAGCTGTGCCTAAACGCTCTAGGCCAAAATGTAATAAAAGCATGTAATTTCAAGTTGATAGGTTTTTTTTCGAAGCTATACTTTCATGCACTTTTTCTGTACCTCGAGATAGAGATTTTTATTTCGGATATAATATTGTGAATGCTACAATAACTAATAATTACGAATGAATATTATACAAGTATGTTATATTTATTTGTAGTCTATTGATTGTTTGTTGTTATTTGCATAGATATTTACTTTTGTACTTTTTAGTTAAGGCCATTTTTTTTAATATAATTTCTTTTCGTTCACGGTTGCCCGGAAGAAATCGCTTTAAGCGATAAGATCGCCTGTTAAAAGCCTAGTGTAAACGGGATGACATATAAAACACGCAGAGTGGCGACAACTTCATTTATTCAGCAATCGAAATGAACAGAGAGAGAGTTAGCTGGCAGGCTGGCTTATATATCCACTCCCCTCAAAGGCTTGGCGAGCTTGACAGTGGCATGGCGTGAGGGAGGGGGTGTGTCATGGGGGCTGGCTCGTTGTCATTCGTAGTTTCGCAGGCAACGTCACGTCCGTTTTGTTACACTCGACCATCCTGCAACAATTGCTCCCGCAATTGGGAACAAACAACAAGGTTTAGTTTCTAATAAATTAACAATGTGTTCAGTCTGAGGCCGACTACTGGCAATAATAATGGCTACGGGCAACATTAAGGGCTAGTATTAATATTAAAGGCCAATGGCAATATTAAGGTGAAACAGAAGAGAAATAAATATGCTCGCAGACAATTAACTTGATTTATTTCTCAGTTATCGGACAGAGTTTCGACTTATCTTCCTTAGAGCACCGTAAAATAATAATCGACAAATGAGCTCTTGCACCATTTTAAAGGTTTACCGGTAGGTATAAATGGTAGGCCAGCCGGAAATGACATCGCGGCCAATCAACAGCTGACTTTGCTGTCATTGAAGGACTTCCGCTGTGGCGGTATATTTAGATGATCAGTCGAAGGCTTGGTTTGGCTTGGCGTGCCTTGGCTTGGCTTGGCTTGGCATGGCGTGGCTTGGATTGGCTTGGCTTGGCTTGGCTTGGCATGGCATGGCTTGGCTTGGCATGGCGTGCCTTGGCTTGGTATGGCGTGCCTTGGCTTAGCTTGGCTTGGCATGGCTTGGCTTGGCTTAGCTTGGCTTGGCGTGCCTTGGCTTTGGCTTGGCATGGCTTGGCTTGGCTTAGCTTGGCTTGGCGTGCCTTGGCTTTGGCTTGGCTTGGCTTTGGCTTGGCTTGGCTTTGGCTTGGCTTGGCTTTGGCTTGGCTTGGCTTGGCTTGGCTTGGCTTTGCTTTGGCTTGGCTTTGCGGGGATGGCGTTACAAAGGGCTACTGGAGATATTCCAACTATCAGTGATCGGTTCCATCAAACCTACAATTGCCTTCAAAGCTTTAGTTACCATCAAAGCTATAGTTACCATCAAAGCTATAGTTACCATCAAAGCTATAGTTACCATCAAAGCTATAGTCACCATCAAAGCTATAGTTACCATCAAAGCTATAGTTACCATCAAAGCTATAGTTACCATCAAAGCTATAGTTACCATCAAAGCTATAGTTACCATCAAAGCTATAGTTACCATCAAAGCTATAGTTACCATCAAAGCTATAGTTACAATCAAAACCATTGAGGCTGCTTAAACTATTGAAGCCACCGAAACTATTTCTTAATAAAATTACCGAAGATGTTAAAACTACTGGCAGTTGCTACTGGCAAAGTTAGATCTACAGAATTATCAGAACTACTGGGTTATTAGAATAATGAGAGCTACTCGCACTATCAAACCTATAAGAATTAATTACTATCACCATCAGAACAATCGGCACTATCAGCAACATACTTTGAAACAAACAGAACTACTACTGCGCAATACTCTAATTTATCAGAGTTCGGTATCATTCTAATCAGAAGTACTTTACTGCATCACAGTACAGCGTCGTCACGTTTGGTATAATACCATATTTGATCTAGAATGTTTGTACCTGATATCCCCGAAACCTATGTAAGGAATTAAGGATTCGTTTACAGAGCAAATTCCTCGCTGCAATTCATACGAAGATACTACTTATTTGTAACTTGACCATAATATCAAAATATAGACATCAACTAATGAATGGTAAGTACTAAGTTCATCTTTGGAGCAGTAAAGGTATAACAGCTATGCCCATCTAAAAAATATCACAATTCCATGGCAAACATCAAATCTGACACACCTGTTACAGAATGAATATAAGGTACGTACTACGTAGGTACTTCAAGTGCTCATATAAATTTATAGCACTGACAGTCTTATATTTATTTTAAAGGTACATCATAACAACAACTAAACTAAAACGACGGCGTTAGGCCATTTATTAAGGTACCTACACCTTGCATATTAAGTACCAAATTAATTTTAAACTGGCAATGCTATTCCTATGCTATCAGCAAACTATTGCTATCAGTACCTAACCATTACTTTCGTGAGAATCAACCAACTCATAGTTTATACTCTAGTTGCGTTGCATCATTTTGCGCGGTTAAGTATGTCTAACAGTAACAAATTCATATTTTGGTTATGAATACTTAATTGAGAACATAAACAATTTAAATGTAATTTTGGAAACATGATTGGTGAAAGTTTTCTCGAAACTTAATTTAGTGGAAATTAATTTTATTTTAAACTTCAATGGTTCCTTAATAATCTGTAGTTTTAGTATTTGTTGCTTGCACTTTTCTTTTCTGTTCTAAAGCGTGAGCCAACTCTTGCGTAATAATTCCTACAGGCGCAGATCGCACAGATTTGTCACCGTTTCGTCGAGGGGCAAAACTTGGCTTTGAACTGACGATGTGGTACCGAGTATAGACTCGGCACAGATTTGAAATAAGCTACCCCCATGTGTTTCAGTTTTAACTGTGGTTTTATCATGCTCAGTACTGGAAATGCTATTATCCCTTTTCGTTTAGGTGTGCATTATTTTAGGTAGTTGTCATATCTCCCAGGCTCAGTAGAGATGTAATGACTGGGCTTTGCATTGCTATTTGCTAGACTCACTAGATTTATTTCCAGAAAAATCAGGCTTCTTTCGCCAACTGAATAATTTTCAGGTTTTTAATGACAAATTTTCAGTCTTTAGTAACACCAGTCCAATTCACCAGTACCTAATCTGAATCATATTCCATCACAAATTACTACTTTGAAACGCGAGAAATTGCTTAATTATTATCATCCAGTCTACCCGCAAACATGACAATAAAAGTTATTTTCCATCCCACCCACAGACTCGACTTAGAAATAAAATGAGGTATCGAACTAACGAAGCTAGCACTTCCACAATGTAATTTTTCTAATCTACCTACAGGTTTCGTAGTTTCTCTGATCAAAAGTGTAAAAGTCAATTATAAATCTTTAGACAAACTCGGCATCGATTAAACTGGAGTGAATAGTTGTATCTAATCTATGTATGATATGTAAAGGCTGTTTAACCTAAATCTTACATGTTCATAAGCACGTACTATTGGGATTACCCTCAAGTTGTGCGTAAGGAGTGTGATTGCACGTCAATCTACCAACCATTGCAGTTTTATTTTATGATCACGGAAGAAAATTATCGAACTTTCGAGTGCATCTAATACAATTACTTTTTTTTTGTTTCGTTTTGACCTACCAATGAGTAGTCACTAATAATTAGAAAGCAAAGCACGGGCCAAGATAATTATTTAGTTTTCGTCTTTTCTTCTGTACAGTCTAAATCACGTCTGTAGGTACAATCAAATCTATCGGAATTGGAACTAGGCAATTAGGTACGATAGTTACTTAGGAAATGTGCATGGTTTGCTCACTGCTATCAGTCAATGGTCATATTTTGAAGTCATATACTTGTAAATTTTCTAATACTAACTTGAATTAGTGGCAATAAGGTCAAAAATAGGTATATCTCATAAGCATAATGGCAAGTAGAAACAAACACACCTGGCTATTAGGCTAAGGCTCCTCGCTAGCTCCAACTGATGCAGGCTGGCCTCCGCTGCTTTAGGCCCTAGTTAGGTTAGGACCTCGCCCGGCTGCTACACGCCACACGGATGCAGGCCCCATGCTGGCAGGCAGACAGGCAGATTGGCACGCAGGCGGGCAGGCTGGTAGGCAGGTAGACAGTAGTATCTTGCCACGTGTCTTGCGGCCCGAGATGGAATCTTGAAATCTTCGATGTCACAGTTTTCGCACGCAGTGGGTAGTAAGGTCACGGGCAGAAAGTAGGGTTCGCCGTGTTTAAATGCCACGGAAGCAGCAACAAGTAATATCCTTATTTCTTCTTCTTGCTCAGTACGTGGCGTCGAATGATTAGAAAACAGGGTGGGTGGTGTTAGATCTTCATGATTGTGGCGACATTATTCTGCATTTTTACTTCGTTTTTCATCAGGCCAACTAAGTAGCACGATGCTTTAGCTTGGCAGAGTCAACCTTCTTGCAGTACATAATTACGTCATCGTAAATTCTTCTCAAGCAGTAACTTCGCCGTTATAGACAGGATTATATAGTCTTCTTCCAGGATCAGAATCAATTTGACCAAGCGCCATGAAGCCGCAATGCGCGTAGGTATTAAATTTTCTTCTTTATCCCTCTTCTGAATGTAAACGGGATGACATATAAAACACGCAGAGTGGCGACAACTTCATTTATTCAGCAATCGAAATGAACAGAGAGAGAGTTAGCTGGCAGGCTGGCTTATATATCCACTCCCCTCAAAGGCTTGGCGAGCTTGACAGTGGCATGGCGTGAGGGAGGGGGTGTGTCATGGGGGCTGGCTCGTTGTCATTCGTAGTTTCGCAGGCAACGTCACGTCCGTTTTGTTACACTAGATAATATTTTTATTGTAATGTTTATGTTATCCTTGTTTTGTTGTATTTTAATAAAGAGTTATTGTATTGTATTGTATATTCCTGATGTATGAGTATTCTTTTATAATGCTCCTAAACTATTTAAAAGATTAGATATGTTTGAAGAACAAAGAAGGACAATCAACTTTGGAGGACTTTGTCAATCGACATTGGATCATGCCACAGCAAGTTTATTAGTGTAATTGAATTCGATTTCTCCTGGAGTTAAAACCTATGTAGGTAGATCAATGTACTTCTAAAACTCTGATCCTATTCTTAATAAAGGGCAGTAGCCTCGGAATAGTTAATCCTTCTTTTTGCGAGGAGACAAAACATGGAGCAATTGGAGGAATGTCCCAGTGACGGATTGCATCTCAGCATGTACAAACTTAATTAATGGTACTTGAAATAAGTAGCTTAGGTACTGTTTTCTAGTGTAATGGTTTAATTGAGCAGAATTTCAGGTCCTCTTTCGAATAGAGTTCTCCAGTTTTAAACTGTAGTGTTTGTTGTGCATATAAAATTAGAATCTCGCTTTCAGTACATAATACAGAGATACCTATTACATGACTAGTTTTATTACTGTACCACTAATTATAGTATCACCATTATCTTTAGATGCTAAACTTAATATGTTTTTTTGTTGTTGTTTTGTTTTATTACAATACGAAAATAGGTTGAGAATGCACAGTTATTAATAAACAAAAAATAATTCTCATTTCCGGTGGTGTCGTGATTGGCTAATAGTAGTTATAAGCTATAACTTTTTTTTTCTGAAATGGGCTAGCATTTGACTACAAACTCACCTAATGGTAAGCGACGGTGCGGTCTTAGATGGGGTACGCTTGCCCATGAGGTGCCTTTTCACTCTTGTCTTGAAGAAACCCAGGTTGTACTTTAGTTTGGTTTTCGGGCAACATTTTAATGAAATGTGTAAGTTATGTGTATGCATTTTTTTCTGAATATTAATGCATTGTTTTAGAAAAGTACTATACAAGTATTGGTAGCGCCTTGGCTTACATTTTCACGTTCGTCCTTAAAAGCTTCTGTTGGAGGCCGCTGTATGACTACAGCGTAATGACTTACTAGAGCTACTGGGATAATACAAACAAAACAAAGCATACCAATTCAAATGTTTAAACATATCAGCTATAACGTCTTTCTTTGTTCTGTTAACTTAGAATGCTCAAGATTAAATCCGAGTGGAATCTCAATTCACTGCACATGGGAACTCCGACAAGAATGCAAAGATCACGTCCGATTTCGAATTGAACTCGATAAAATAGTTCGAATAGAGATTTCAAAACTTGCACTTGATCGGTTTACATTTAAAGATGTCGAGAAGTTACATTCGAGTATCAAAAAGTGGCAATGTTATTTTTAAAATGTTTTCTAACTTCTGACAATAATCTCAGTCGATTGTGTATTGATTTATTTTATTCTTTTTCATCACTAGCGTTCGGTAAGTGGCTCAGTGATGACTCAAAATATATTGATTATATTGATGTGGGCGGCAAATATCACTTTACCTTATACCCTACATTTATTTGTAGAATAGGTTATTTTTCAAGTCTGGTCCCATTTAAGTTTTAAGAAAGATAAGAGGGATAATTAGATGTTGAATTCATTTATTGAACTTCCCTTGCAGGGTTTTTTAATGTAATAATAATTATTGTGTATATACACAATATGCAATAATATTTTTTGTTTGTTTATTTGATTGATTTATCTGTGTTCATTCGATGCTGACTGTATCCTTTAGATATAAGTATTTGTAGTAGCCCATAGTAGTATTTGTAGTTTGTGTTGGTATTAGTCCCAATCACCCTTTCGAAGTAGGCTATAACTCCAGCAGTGGACTGTAAAAAGGCTGATTATGATGATGATGATTTATAGTAGTATTGAAGAAGTGTTTGAACTTTTTTTCTAGATAAAAATATGAACCTTAAGAACCAGTACCACAAGGGGCCTTATCGCTAAAACCGTACTTTTTTATGATTAAATAATAGGCTTGTGTATGAACGCCAACTCGTCTGGTGTTAAGCTATGATGCGGTCGGCTTAGAATAGAAAAAAAACTAACGTACCTACTAGTCAATTCCCGGAAAAATTTAAGCCAACTCCTTTGCGTAGTTTTTCCACTCACTACAAAGATCGTGACAACTTCGTCTCACGTAGAACTGAATTAGTTTTCGTTGTGTAAGCTTCTGACAGAGTACGAATTGCTTTGGCGCCAGTATTGTATTACCATCGTCTTGTAACTTTAACGATTGTTTTCTAGCTTTTTAGGGTTCCGTTTGTTCCTTTTCAGGTACGGATTATAGGTTCGCTTTGTTATCCGTCTGTCTTTCTGTCTGCCTGTCTATATCTGTCACGACCCTTCTTCTCAGGAATGTGTAGAGGTATCAAATTGAAATTTCAAATACTCGGGTTTACTGTATCTTTCAGCAGTGAAAAAATTAAACTTGTTAGTCAACTCGATCAAAATATATGACTGTTTAGGTCGCATATTTTGCGATTTCACAAGGAAATCAAAACGTATAGGGTACTTCCCATTGACTTAGAATCAAAAATTTGGCAAGAGGCAAGGTCTCACAGTACATAATAAAGGAAAAATCCGAAAGTTGTCTCATATAAAAAATATTGTTTTGCAATTACAAACTTTAATTTGTAGTTGGTATGTATCGAAAAACCTTATTGTCCACTACAAAGTTAAGTTTGACTTTCAATATTTCAATTTTGTTGTTTTTAGGGTTCCGTACCCAAAGGGTAAAAACGGGACACTATTACTAAGCCTACGATGTCTGTCTGTCTGTCCGTCCGTCCGTCTGTCTGTCTGTATGACTATCTGCCCTACCTATTAACGGCTGTACCTATCGAACCGTAATAGATAGCCAGTTGAAATGTTCACAGAATATGTAATGTTACAAAGGATTGACTAACAAATAATAAAAAAGTCAAAAGTAAAAACGAAATGGAGTCCCCATACAACAAACTTTAGGTATGTATTTTTTTAACGTATCTTTGTATTAGCTCTAATGTAAAAACGGTAATACTTACAAGCGTCAAACTTAACATGATTATAGTTCGCACTCTAAAGTATAACAAAAAATAATAAAAAATTGCCAAATGCGAGTCGATGACAAGTTTCTGTTCATTACCAAGTTATAACTGGTAATTTCGTTATTTAATTTTGTGGTTACGGAACCCTCAGTGCGCGAGTCCTACTTGTACTAGACCGTTTTTTTTAATAGTTTATTTATCTATTAAATGTACATAATAGTTTGGGTAATAAGTACCGAAAAAGTGTGTCGATTCTCAACTTTACTGCACGCACTAAGTCAATTTAAGCAATAGCGCAAACTCAAAACTTAGAAATTTAAAAATGTATATATATACATTTTTTTATATATACAAATAAGTAAGTACCTGTATTTATAATTTCGCGAGCAAGCATCCATCCATTCTGGTAACATAATATTGTTATTTCTGTGATAAGTTACCTACCTCATCCTACAAAAAACATTCTAAGAGAAGTTACGTACAAATCCATAATACTGCGCTCTTTGTTGCAATGAGCAAACACCAGCATAAGTATTGTAAAGGTTGAAGCACACATATCAACTCGGAAACGGATCATTATTGCCTCGCCTCGGCTACGGTTCGGCGACGCCGCGCTTACGGCTCAGAGACCGCTAGTTGACTGCAAAAAAAGGCTTCACCTGGAGGCGACTTAACGTCAACGGGTATACTTTCTCAGTATCATACAACGAACCTTGCCCTTGACCTATTCTTGTTTTTATATGCCCATAGGTGGCAAACAAGCAGTCGGGCTGCCTGATGGTAAGCAGACACCGTCGCCTATGAATACTGCCAAGAATTCGAATATTTGTAGGTATGTGTTGATCTGAGTATACTTCCAATCAGTTTGAAGTTGGCCGGACGAGGGATAAACTCGGGGACTGCAAGTTGACCGCGTATTGCTTGCGGTTCTCGAGCTTGTTTCAAGGCGAGGCGATGCCGTTACTATGCTATGATGAGAAAGGGCCCATACACTAGGGAATTACATACAAAGAGTACTGAACGAATCAAGTTTAGGCGGTGATGATCCGTTTACGAGTTGATATGTGTGCCACAACCTTTAAGATTATAGAGGCACTTCTCTATGCTCCAATGCCTATTTTAGTATCATGTCAAAGCTTCGTCAACAGACAGGAAACGTCCACTGCTGAACAAAAGCCTCCCTCTTAGAGAGGTGTGTTGCCATAATGCCCATGCTTGGCAGGCGGCTTAGGGATCGCAGTACGTTCACCGTTTACTTAATAATAGGACGCTGCTGCCCATCCTCCGGTAGTTCTTTTCACATTTTTAAGACCACTATATCTGGGTATGTCAAGGCTTGCTAGGGGGTTATTCCAGGACCCTGCGATATTAGTTTTGTTTCCGTCAGTCTTATTCAGACTGACATAAGTAAGACTGAGACAGGTGTTTCAGGCACGCTACGTGCCACGTGTCTCATCATTTCAAGCATTTGTATGAGCAAAAAGTCACGTAGCATCAACTCGAAACCGGGCTATGTCTATTTTGCTACGCTACGCATCATTTAGAATTCTGGAGTCTGAATATGATGCGTAGCAAATATTGACAAAAATGCGTAGCAAATGCAGAGTAACAACGCTTGAAAACATTAGCTACGCTCACCCGAGGCGAATTCCATGCGACGTAGATAGCATGTTTTGACGTTAAAAGACAATAGCGTAGAATACTTAGATATTGTAAACGTACTCTTAAAACACAGCCGCGTTTTGTTTCTGACATACAAACATTACCGGCCCGAAGAGCAAGTTTAGATCTTATTACACGAGTCGATTTTCACTGTGCGGTTTGACGCTTCGTAAATCGCCACAACGCCACAAAGCTAGCCCATTTACACAGTTGACACTAGCTCATTTTGGTTGAAAATATTGCATTATGAAAGCAAAGCATGTGCCTTATTGTGCAAGTCTGGTTGTATAGGTGATCACATGCTATCCTGCTCGCGCCAACTTGTTCTCACCAGTTGGAAGGCGTCTTCATGATTAAACCATTTACGTAATTCGTATAATTAAAGTACCTTTCTAAAGGTGAATTACTTTTGACCTAAACTGGGTCACTACCAAAACATACTGACCAGTGAAAAGCCCCACTTTTCTATTTTAAGCACGATCAGATAACATACCTTATCATCAGTAGGACGCTCGCCTGTGTCGCATTTCGTCGTAGGCACAATTATCGTGCTTTCCTGACGTGTTTGCTACGACCCGACACGATAACGAGGACGCTGAGGGATGTATACCTACAACTACTAAGGGAAAATGGCGTCAGCTCAAAGCTAAGGGGAATAGAAAACTTTACTGGACAGAGAGTTTTTGCATTAGTTTTTGTAAAAACTGCAAAAGGTGGTATCCTACTTCATTGTTTTAAACTATCACGGTTGTTCACTACAGTTGTATGAAGACTAAGAAATAGGGCAGATCGTTTGTTTGCATCTAACTCTGAACTGTTCGCCCATACACCCGCATTTTTCAATACTATTCCCGTGAACATGATGCATGTAACTGCGCCCAAATATCGGGAGCTCCATCCGCAATCTTATCACGCTAAATATTGTGTTAATAATCATGTTATGACTGTATCTTACTCCATCATCATTAACCTTTGATACTACTGCTGAGTATATGATTCTCTTTGATTACCTCATCAATCTTGGACCCATGCCTTACCTTCTAATATCGTATGCACAGTTACTCCACGACCTAATTACTGCAGAAAGTTAATAGGTTTTTCCTAGGCAAGCGTTCTACATTTTCGACCACATCTTTGCTTCCTATCAGGTGAAGTTGTGGTGAAAAGCATGCCTATTCCGCTCTTTAAAAAATAATCGCAAGACCACCTCATTTCTCGGCCAGCCTGGATTCCGCCAACCATTAATTTCCATTTCACTTTACTGAAACATTAAAGTCCTAAGGCCCAACGCCCACCAAAGACTTAAAGCTGCGTCACGTGCTTGTGGCTTCGAATGTCCAGTCATTGGTGGGCCTTAGGTTTTCAATAAAATCCCAAAACGATAAAGAAATTTACCAACTGACATCGGTGACGCGTGAAGTAAAGTTCTGCTCGGATTTTGAAGTTTGAAATTCTGAGTGGAATATTTACTACAAAATGTTCTCATCAGGCGTGCCGCTTACTATCAGGTGAAAAACTTGCACTTCTCGTCACCTTTCGGCACAAAAGGCTAAGCTCATATCCACTATATATCAGACTAGCTTTTGCCTGTGGCTTCTCTCGCGTTGTTAACAAAACATGTCACTCAGTGTACTTATAGTTCAAGACATGAATGTTCCGAATTGATTCTGTAGTTTCAAACTTTACCGACATACAAAGTCACAAACTTTCAAATGTTACCTCTATTTTATTGTTTCTTGCGTTAACTGATCCCGCTCAAACTAATCCTGTGGGATCAGTTGACATAATGCATATTTTAAATTGGTGTATTGGTCCCGTTGATACATTTTGTAATTTGTATAGACACAAAGAAAAGTGTTTAACATTAACTTTAGTGTAATCTTCCAGAACCAATTTCCTAATATGTTTACAAAACAGATTGTTTCTTGAAAATTACTTGGAATCTTTACTAATTAAGTCCGCCTACGCTCTTTTGATTGGCAGGTGTATCATGTTTACGTTATAATGAACTAATTGGACCGCTTCATATTAATTCCATCATATTCCGCTTAATATTCATTATTATTGGGGTTTTTTTCTAAGAATTAAAAGAAGTGTAGCGGTATTAAAACAAAAATTTACATTGGATAGAATATCTATTAAAGAGTACTACCAAAGAAGATAGACTAAGAGGAAAGACAATAGCGGAACATTAGAGCGTAGCTCGGAAATTTGCTTAAAAACGGTATGAACTTAGATGGCGCCGTAATTTGAGTGATTTTTTATTTATTTATAGGACCCTTTCGTACGCTCTCTGACTGCAGCGTTTACCGAAGTTCGAGACAACCTATAGCAGGCTCAAATTACGGTGCCATCTAAGTTTATATCGTTTTCAGGCAAATGTTCCGAGCTACGCTCTAATGTTCCGCTATTGTTTTTCCTCTTAGTCTATCTTCCTTGGTACAACTCAGAAAACAGACTGAGAAATTACCTTTAATTGTGATCATGTCATCGAACAGTGTGTGTTGTATTACACCAAGAGTGTAATTATTATGAAATTTAAAAAAGGCCAAATACTCGAAAACCTTGACACTTTTACGAAACACAAATTATGAATTTTTTTATCAGTCATGATGGCCCCCAACCCTACGTAACGAGCTGACTACTATTTACACCACAGCCTGTATAGGGATCATACATCCACACATTCCCTTTAATATTTAAGAAGAAGGAGATGTCAAATAACTAGCATAGTTTTACCCTTCGACCAAAATAAAATGAATGGACGGGCCCAGCAGAAGCGCATTTTTGAAGATTACAAAATGAGCGCCGGCGCTCACGTCGTTTCAGTCAGTCTCTGTAGGAAGTGTAACACGAGTCTAATGTTACGACTTACGAGATAACGAAACATCTGACAAAACTATGCATTCGTATGCTTTCCCGAAATGTAAATACACAAATAAAACCGGTACCTATTTTATGTAACAAATAATTATACCGTACATTTTTATAATTAGGTGTTGAAGTATAAGTCCGACGGTTTTGACTCGTTTTTACTGAGGAAGTTGATGTTAGGGCCCGTCCATTCATTTCATTTTGGTCGAACGTTTTACCAATAGATTTATGCGTAGCAAAAATGCAAGGGCTGTTGCTTTACCACTTATCAATTACCTACTTATTCAATAAACTCGTTTCTTCTAAAAAATTACCAGCACAATTACTTTCCGTCAAAATAAACAAGCCTTTTACGTCAATGGTAATGAGGCTCCAAAACGGGCAAGTAAAAATAAATAGCTTGTCCGAATACAATTAAAAAAGGTCCGAATTGTCAACGGTAAAGGAAAGATGCGGTAGAAAGGTTGCTTATCCCTTGTCCCTTTACAACTGTCCTTTTGACAGAGTATTTTTAAGTGATAATAATAGCTAGTATCAAGGAAGATAGACTAAGAGGAAAGACAATAGCGGAACATTAGAGCGTACCCCGGAAATTTGCCTAAAAACGGTATGAACTTAGATGGCGCTGTAATTTGAGCTTCGCCGCTCGCCGCTTTGAGCGGCGGTCCGCCTTTCGTTTTGAATTTTTGACTTTTTTATTATATGTTAGTTAATCCGCCGTAACATTACATATTCTGTGAAAATTTCAACTGGTTATCTATTACGGTTTGAAAGGTACAGCCGTTAATAGGTAGGACAGACAGACAGACAGACATCGGAGGCTTAGTAATAGGGTCCCGTTTTTATCCGTTGGGTACGGAACCCTAAAAAGGAAGATTAAAAAAATAGTGGCCCTGAGAACTGTGATATAGGTTGTCCATACTAAAAACTAAAAGACCGCTGTATGCTGTGACAAATAGTCCAGATAAAAAAGAAATGTTAAAATATAATCCGAAATGAAATAAAAACATTACTCTGTATTTTACTAAACATTTTCATTTAGGCGTGTCTTATCCTCCTGAAAAAAACATCATGAATTAATTAATTAATAGTAACATTCAAATTAGCATGTGATTTTTCATTTTGTTATGGGATGGTTTTATTTTGTCATATATAATGTGATCTACATTACGTACTTAAATAATAAACATGTCAGTTAAATGTTTATGTACAATAACAAAAAAAAAATTACAAACAACAGCTAATTAAATTATTAAAAACCTTATTATACCACGTTGTATAGCAAAACTTGCTCTTTGAGTAAATGAAATCTAAATAGTTTATTCCAGATGTACATCCATATAAATTAAAGTATTATAAAGAAAGTTCCATGTAAAGTATTATAAATTATAGTTACCCACTTTTTTGTATATTGTTCCGAATCAAGACATTTTTTAAAGTACGTGTTCACTCGACCCACGTATGTCCTAAAACTGCGACCAGAACCACCGCGGGATGGGCGTTCTATTAGTACACGGTGAACGTACTGCGATTCCCAAGCCACCTACCTAGCGTGGGGATTATGGCAACACCCCTCTGAGGGAGGACGTTTACTGGCTGATGATGATGTTGATGTGTCACGCGTCACCAAAACGACACCAGGTCGTCACCGTCAAAGAAATTTTAGTAGAAATTGCATAATATTGGCCCCATACGGTCACGTCCTGGTCATGTCATGTCACGACCAGCGTTTCACAGTAACCACTGCGACAACAGCACGTCAAAAACGAGTATTGTTACAAATGAAACATGCTGGGCACTAATTCCGTAAACAAAACACGCCAATAACACGCTGCAAACGCGTTACAACACAGTAACCATGGTCACTTACAACAAGGTAACTATATGGTTACATAATTAAAACGCGTCAAAAGAATCAAACGCTGGTAACGATTGGATACTACATTCTCTTGACAAACGAGCACGAAATGCGATAACTTGGTCTACGTTATTTTAACTGTACAAAACGAACGCGTTACAAAGGCATTAAGTTTGTCTAGAACCT
Source organism: Agriopis aurantiaria (assembly GCA_914767915.1). Lineage (NCBI taxonomy): Eukaryota > Metazoa > Arthropoda > Insecta > Lepidoptera > Geometridae > Agriopis > Agriopis aurantiaria. Next base: position 16,505,352 of record OU611982.1, on the reverse strand, counting down.
CATCGCCTTAGTAGCTAACGCGATGAAGTTCTATACAAACTTGAAATTGCCAATTCCACGCAGATAACGTACCGCGGCCGCGTAGTTTACCTATGTGGTCATAGAAACATAGAGCACAGAGTCAATTTTTTAACTAAATTATCATTTTAACACGTCGCGCGTTTATGGCAAGTAATCTCATGTGTAGTGATGTAAGTTAGAAAATAAGAGCCCAGGGGCCTTACGGACAACTGCCATTACAGGCACCTAATCCGCTCAGTTGGAAAATCACGAGACCGCAAACCTTATCACGGCCAGATACGGTTTGCGGTCGCGTGATTATCTAACTGAGCGGATTAGGTGCCTGTAATAGCAGTTGTCCGTAAGGCCCCTGAACTAGATGCGCGCTGATACAGGGTTTGTCAACTCTTTTTAACGATCAAAAACAAGACGGGGCCTTAACGTATACGGGGCGTAAACGTAGCCTTTACACGTTCTTGTTCGAAAAAACAGACTGAAGAATGCACTGCCTGAATGGATGTTTCCCGATAGATAAAAACTGGGTGATTTCAAGTCGCAGGTGAACCAGTTTCTTCAAGGCAATAAATTATGTGCCATCGTAGACCGCAAAAAGAAATGTCTTGGGGACTGCTGACAGAAGTATTGTCACATAAGCATGTCACATAAGCATGTCGGGGACGCGAGCCCACAAGTTTAGTTTTACCCAAAAATGCGGCTAAAATAGGCAACGCGGCTAAAGAAATTTTCACTCAAAAATAACCGGGGTTTACTCTACGCAAAAATCATTCAACGCGGCTAAAGTTTTCCCTTCAAAAACCGGTGGGGTGCCGGCGTGCCAGTGTGCGCCTGCCACCGTCCTTGCGTTGCCCGCGTATTAACTACAATGAAATAATAATAAAAATCAGAAACTTACTATTAATTTGCTTGACTTTCTTTAATAGGTCTTCATAGTAGTTCAGCTCTTTTTTCTCTGTAACCGAATATTAGAGACTAAATTTTTAAGACTAGATAATAGGGTTAGTTAAGTTTTGAGATATAGACATTTGTACCCCTATTACTAAACTTGGAGTAGCCTTGGAATAGTTACTCCGTCTTTTGTCTTTTTCGATCGAGTTCAAATTTTGAAAGAGAGAAATAGACAAAAAACTGCATAACTATTCCAAGACTACTCCACGTTTATTAATAAGGGGGTTAAAGTTTTTGGTCGGATTATGAAGGGATACTCTATCCCTTTCCCGCAAAGTATCAGTATAGAGTTTGTTGTTTGTACCAATTGTACAAATGACGTCATTAGTAATTATAGTGCACTTTCTGTCTAGCAAGACATGCTTCTAATGTATTTCTTAAATTTTAAAACATTTTAATTAATTAGCGGTGAACGGCTCCATTCAAAGTCAGTTTTTTATCATCATTATTTCAGCCATAGGACGTCCACTGCTTAACACAGACCTCCCCCATCGATCTCCAAAATGGCCGCTCGGAAACGGCCTGCATCCAGAGTTTTCCAGCGGTCTCTTTCAGGCCACCTGTCCGTCTTGATCTCACTGCCACTATGTCGGCAACTCTTGTTCCTCTACTGATCTCCTTAGTTTTTTATGAGACAATAAAAAATATCAGTCCAATAGCCTATTATTGATTCAGTAAATAATCTTGATTAATTAGAAAATTAGTTAATATGTTAGTCGGATATTACCATAAGAATTAAAAACGTTTTACCTTCTTTGCTCAAATTTTCCTCTGAGGAAATAAAACAATATCTTTGTACTCTTTTATATCGTTGCCATAGGCTTGCAAAGCTCTAATATCAGAATTTAAGCAACAAAAAAAAAACCTCCACGCATTATGCTTTTTATTAAGCTCAATCATCGAGATACAATACATAGGTATAGTTCTATAGTCAAAATCGTGCCAAAAAAATGTTCGAACCAAAACTGCGCCGACATTTTGGTTAGTTACAAGTAGCCGCGATCCGACTACAATGCCGCCGCGCGATGCCAGAACTACGATGACATAACGGACAACTAACGTTGAACACTATGTAAGCGACATAACGTCTAAATTGGAGTAAATGTGGCATGGTCTATATTGTATCTCGATGAGCTCAATCCAAAGTATTGTCACTTGTCACCGCTTTTAGAGGAATAGATTTTTCTCTACTCAGATGATATGCCTTAGTACAATTATCGTTCGTATTCAAATGTCTAAATTTTTCATATAATTTATTTTTTCGCTGTCATTTAACCACTTGACGCAAAAACGGTAAGTTCGAGTCACTTACTTATGTTTCTTGCAGCAAGATGAGTTCACACCCACCACGCCACCTTACCATAATTTTATCCCTTGTTTGAATGATCTGAGGTTGTCTATATATTTATATTTAGCCGACAATACTTAAAATTGCTCTATCTCGATTTCGCGTCTAACAATTTCTGTGAGCAAGTCAATTGACCAAGCAATTTGAGGTATTCATAACTTTAGTAACGTTTTTAAACACGGCCGACTAAATATATATATTATGGCAGATGTGAAATAATGCTGGATTATTATTTATTACGTGTTTGTTAACATTTATTTAACTCTTTGCCGTATACTCACGGTATATGGCAAAGAGTTGCTTTTTGTGTTGTTTCCTAAATTAAAATCCTAATCTCCACCACTTTGGGGCATGACTTGGACTTTACCATAACTTACTTTGCTTGACTTTGGCGGTGACTATGATATTATGATATTTATTCAAGCTTGGCATAATTTAAATACTGGCAAAATGAACAAAGCGTTCTACACCAACGTCGCCTTAGGAGAAAAAATATATAAATTGTCTTTTTACTTTGTCACTTACTGAACATATTCTTGTAATATTTCTCGTCCAATTTTCCTAAAGATACAACATTTTAATTAAATAATTATCTCCGCTTTCTTTAGTCGGCCCGTGAACAATTCAAATAGACATCAAAGGAGGAGGGGGGACCTCAAGTCAGTTTCATAATATATTTATAACCTAACCACTGAGGAACCGCTGAGCTTACGCCGAGACATTGGTTCGCTCAGCTTGTCCTACAGGTATTATAATGGGGAATGCTCTGATGAACTCTTTGACCTCATCCCTCTATCGCGGTTTTACTATCGAGCCGGCTGCCATCGCCAAAAAAGCCATTCTCATATTATAGATGCGTGGAAGTCTCGCACTGTTCGATTTGATCAACTGTTTCTGCCACGCACCTGTAAGTTGTGGAAATGCTTACCAGCTTCGGTTTTTCCTCCAAAATATAACCTTAATTGCTTCAAGCAAAGAGTGAATAGAGTCCTCAAAGGTAGGCAACGCACCGCCATTGCCGCTGGGTATTGTAGGTGTCCACAAGCGACGGTGACTACTTACCATCAGGTAGCCCTTCGCTTGTTTGTCTACTTGTTTGTTACCTCAAAACTCCGTCATTTATGATTTAGTTTTTTTTTTTTTTTTTTTTATTGAAAGGATATTATTCCTACTTTCAAATTCGTCTCATAGAATTTTCATCCAAATCGGTTTAATATTTTGGCTTTAAAATCAAAATAACTGGATAATTCGGCTACTTGGATGGCAATAATATATATAAAACACTGCTTTAGACTATCACGGTTGTTCACTAAAGTTATATGATTATTTACTGGATATTTACCGTGGTAAGGTTGTGGAATGAGCTCCCGATATTTCGGCGCAGTTACATGCATCATTGTCACGGGAAGACTAAAAAATGCGGGTGGCATGGTAAATATCCCGTAAATAATCATATAACTTTAATAATATATATATGGTCATCAAAGTAACCGAAAATGCGTATTTCACTCATTTTGTGAAGGCGGTTTTGTTGGTAATCATTATGCTTGTTACTAAGTTACTTACCAAGGTACTTATGATACTTTATTAGTTCTGAAAATTATTTACGTCCATTATATTCAGAATTTTTAACTAAGCAAAACCACAGAACAAATTTTAATATACTACAGTGAGTACAAAAAACATGCTTCGAATTACTCTGAAATTACATTTAACAAATAACGACGTAGCGATGTCGCAATAATTTCGATTTTAGCACGAAAGGAAAAGCATCTGGAAATGTTTAGCATAATATAATTATTATTAATAATCATTAATAAAATAAAGAATTCTTATAAACTTAAATTAAAAAGTCCATGACCAATTTGGAACAGATTAAATAACTTATAAACGGTTGAACTGATTTTGATCAAACATAAACTACCACAATAAAATTGGTTTTCATCAAATGAAAACCTCATTCAATTCTGTCAAGCTGTTTTGGAGAAAAGTGATTTTAGACATACATGACTTCTGGAGCTCGATTTTTGAATCATTCATTTGATATTTTGCACGAAAATATATCACTTTGGAACAAAATCCCAAACAAAAGTAGCATTTATTAAATAATCACATCCCTCGCTAACGCAAAGAGTGGTTTGAACTTTTCGAATTTGCATCAATAGAAAATCTTTCAACGAGCGTTTCAAATATAGAGCCCCTTATCCCAAACGTATAAATGTTTAAATACATTCCGTCTTCGTAAAGGTTTAGTACTGATTGATGGATTACCTTTGCTAATTTCGGAATCCGACTCAGAACTGTCAGTTCCAACACTAGATGATATATCTGGTAGTGGTTTGTTGCCTATAACAAACAAAAAACAATAATAATGCACGAAAAGAAACTATAAAAATCTTATGTATGTGTGTGTATATACTGTTTCTGGCTTAGGTTTCTTGTGTCTACACTATAAAGTTTCTTTGACAACATGGCATCAAATAACCCCACCTAACAGATTTTTATAAGGGTAGTACTACAAGGAACCCTTATAAGTTCATTCTGTCCGTCCGTCTGTCTATCGGTCTGTCTGTCTATCGGTCTGTCTGTCTGTCTGAATTTTTTCACTATAGTTTTAAGTTGTTTTTGTCTTATGTATGTAATTTCTGGTGTGAACAATAAAGAGTTATCTATCTGTCTGTTTGTCTGTCTGTATGTCTGTTTATATGTCTGTCTGTCTATCCGTTTGTCTTGATTTGTTTGAAACTATATTTTCATAGCGATAAATATGTAATAAATTCAAGACGTTCTTTCTCAAAGGTCATTAACCTTTTCGTGAAATGGTTAATCAAAGAATTTTTCCGTAGTATTTTTATTTTTGACTAAACAATTAAATAGTATATTATGTTTTGTTGGGATGATACACCTCTGAAATTTGGCAAGTCCACATTCGAGCATCATTCGTTCGAATTTTTCTATAACCTCCATGTTCAAAATGTTCTGAACTATGAATGTAACTACAGTAAAATTGTTGCTTTGGGCACCGGAACCTTACAATATGCGTGTCTTGACACGCTCTTGGCCAGTTATTTGATGAAGTAATATAAATTTTAGTGTTCCTGTGGATTTTTATACCACTAGCTTTTCGGTGAAGGAAAACATCGTGAAGAAACTTGCATATGTACGGAGAAGAAATCCAATGGCGTATGTGAGTCCACCAACACGCAACTGGGCCAGCGTGGTGGATAACGCCCAATCACCCTGTCGGGGGTACGCCTATGTCCAGCAGTGGACTATTAAAAGGCTGATTTTTCTATCTCTCTTTCTCGCGGGATAAAAACGGTGGAAAGACAAATTGTCCACGATCCATGCTAGGCTAACAGGGGTAATAATATATGAGCTACCTATTTCGTCTTTAAAGATCATATCAAAATTCAACGTTTTCCCAGAATTGCCACCAGACACCTCCAGTAACAAAAGTAGTATCTGAAACAAATTACACCAACGTGAATAGTAACACAAAATAAAAACACAGAATACAAAACACGCTTAGCTATTGAAAAATTCCACTAGCCAATTCCTGACTCCATCATCTGACCCTGGTAACCAAGTGTCATGTATAGAACTGCGTTAAAACAAGCCAAATGGGTCCAATTTCGAAGACTTTACTAGTACTCGTATATTACCAATATGAGTCTATATGGTATCAAAAAGTATATTTTCACTAATTTACAACACAGCACTTATCATTCGGCCTTTCGGCTACCAATTCACAGCTCGACTGTCCTGATGTTTTTTTTTTTTTTTTTTTTTACTTTTACTGTTGGCCTTTTGGCCTCTACAGCTTGACCGGACTAGTTAGCGAACGCAGAGTGCGTTCGGCATAACTTGGTGGTTAAGTTTATAGGCGACTAGCACAAGGGCACCTCGAAGGTACGAACCTCGGCTTGGGCCGTCGCCGGGAGTGGGAATCAGACTTGCCCAGGCACCCCAGAGGGGGTGTGCCCTGGAGCCCTAACGGTTTGTTGAACTGAATGATTATTTGGAGAGAATCTAACCGATCTTCTAACAGATCCTGTGGGTCCTGACGGCCACTAAACAACCCAATATATACTTTCCCTCTCTACTTCAATTAGCCCCTCCTACTGCAATCGCTAACAACCAATGACAATTGTCGTAGACTGACTTTGACACTCATAGAATATTTATACATATTTGCAAGAATCGCCACTGGTAGCTATTTAAAAGTTCCACAATTCCCCTGGCTTCATCATTAGGTACACTTTTTAGGTACTGTGGGCAGAGCACGCAGAACAGGTGGTCAATGGGGCTGAAAAACTCTCAAGTCAAGACTACTCAGAGAAGCGCAGTGTAGCACGTCCACCCACAAAATGGACAGACGACCTAAACGCAGGAAAACGCTGGATGCAGGCCGCTTCCAACTGGCCTTTTGGAGATCGATAGAGGGGGCCTATGTTCAGCAGTGGACGTCCTATGGCTGAAATGATGATGATGATGCTACTGTATTTTCATCAGAATAACAAATACTTAAAACAGTTTTAAACCGGTACAAATTTAGAAGTAGGTCAAATTCGACTTCCAAGATTTGTTTATAAAGTTAGTAACAGTTATTAAATTAAAGAAGCTATAGCGTATTAAAATAAATAAAATATTTAAAAAATATACTTGAATCAAAACACATGACGTGAAGTATGGACCCATTTTAAATCACTCTGACTGAGTAATGGAATGGCAACGCTCGTATTGCCAATTAATTTCATAGATCATTGCAAATAAATAATTGATTAATGGCTGTATTTCATTGCTTTCATTAATTAAGCGATTGGTCAGTCACGTAACTACGGTGTCAATAAATAACAAGTTTATAGCATTAACAAGTATAAGTTTGTTATTTTATATTATATTATTCCACATTTATTGTGCGAACTGCTAGTCTGTGGAATTCGCTGCCTGAGTGGCAGTTCCCCGATAGTTACAATCTGGATGTCTTCAAGTTGAGAGTGAATGGGATTCTTCCAGGCAAGCGTGCTCCATCGTAGGCCGCATCATCGCTTAATATCAGGCGAGTTGGCGGCCAACCGCAAGTCTATTTATAATTAAAAAAAATATTTAAAACTCCCGATAAGAGCTGATAATCTCTAAACGACAGAACAGTTTTTTTTTGGAATCTAACAGTCTAGATCAAGTCAGCTTTCAAAAAAAAAAAGAAATCAAAATCAGTTATCGTTTGAGTGTTACGATTCTACATTCTGATTCGTATACACTTTGTTATGCCTACATACATACACACATATACATAGATACATACGTTAAACTTAGGTATTATATAACACCGTTCTGTTTGGTTCAGATGGTTAAAAATATTTAAAAACCTGACGATGGTAATTTGGCATACATCAAAAACAGTACTTCTGAACAAAAAATTATGTAACAAACCTCATTTTCTTTTGACCTATTTAATGATACCTACGTCACATGAGGGTCCGGGGTACGTCGTCGGGTGTAATCTATTTTTTTCCATTCCTTCTTTACAAATCGCCATCGTGTATTTACGATGACCGCAGAATTCGTTTTAGTAAAAGTACAGAAGATTTACTCCGCAAAAACATTAATATAAGTAGCGACTCTGCTATTACACAATAAAGTGCAATTCAGGACGTGCGAGCGCTAACTAGTTACAGCTATATTAACCTAGAAGTTGCCTCTCTTTTTATATGATAGCCATATTTTTTATATGAAATATTAATTGTCAAGGTTTCCTTGTCGCGGATATAATAGGCATGATGACTAATATTTTTTTATTACCTCTAAAAAAGCTGATCATAAATAGAGCACATCAACAAAAACAAAATTAAAATTAGTTCAAAAATAAATAAGATATAAGCATTTTAATTTAATTTAGTACCAAAACAAGCATTAAAAACTAAAAATAAAATTACCCGTGACTTGCAGACTTACTTGACTTACATAAGAGATGGACAGACAACGTCCGGACCACAAATATAAAAAAGTCATTTCTGGACCATAATAGTAAATATTCTATGCCGGACACAGCGAAGCTATAAGCCAGATTACAGTAAATGTTCTGTTTTACTATAAAACCCTAGACACAGTTGAAATAAACATACAAAAGTCAAAAAAAAACTTTACTGTATGTAATTGCTAAAAAACTTTAGCGATATTGACATAAAGTCAAAACAAAATAAATTTAGAGAAGTTTTCGCGTAGAACTAGTAGATTGCTGATGTCGAATATTAATGGGACATTCTATAAACTTGACTGCAAAGTGTCATTACACTCAAAAGCAAACGAGACAGATAATTTTAGTGCTCCATCCTTTCCTCTTCACCTAGCAATAAAAACTCATTAAAGAGAAGTAAAGTTTTTCAGAGTCAGCTAACATTCTCCTACCAAAACATAAAACCACTGTCTCATAAGTTTTAAAATTGCGAACAATTTATGAATGTGTCAACACGTCTGCCTCCCGGAAAAGGAAAACAAGAAAAGTTCCAATCTCTTGATGTCTCTTCTGAAACAAAAGGAACTTTATTCGTCTGGATTTATAGTTGGTTTTTACGTATCAACTTTGTAAAATTTTCAGCTTTTGAACCAAAGTAAAACAATACAGCACCATTTGTGTTGAAAAAGAAAACAAATAAAACTGTTTCGTCAGAAATATGCATAATGGATAAAAACGCAAAACGGGGTAGGTACAGTTTATTTCAGGATTTTTATTCTGTAAATATTAAATTTTAGTCTTCAATACTCAACTTAGTTACTTGTTTTTGCATTTACTAGTGGCAATGGTGTATCATGCATAAGGATTATAAAAATGGTTGTAGTCTGTCAACTATCAAAAAATATACATTGGCGCCGTCACATTCACACATCTTCCTGAGACACTAATATGCTAACCTTGGCAGTAGTTACATATTTGAGCAGTTTGAAGTCAAGACATTGGGCACTTGGAAACCAGGAGCACACCTCATTTTCAAAAAACTTTCAGAGCGCCTGCAACGCATGACTAAAATGCTGGCGTGTTTTTGGCTCAACGCATAAGCATTGCCATTCAGCTTGGTTATACTGCCAGAATCTGGGTACGCTGCCAACTGATAGTGGGCTTGAGCATTTGGATGATGATTTGGATTGAGTCTTTAGACCTTCAAAGGTCTATGGGAGGTTTTACTGTGCTTGTATGTTAACTTGTATTTTGTTTAGTTAATAAAGACACATGGCAGTAAAAAAATAAACCCCTAAAAATTATGGACAATACCTAATACCTATACCTAACCCATATTTTCAGGGGTAGTATTCGCGGGTGGGTGATCCTATAGAGCGACAATGAGCTTGCGACCAATCGTAGTGTACGTTCTCATAAATTCTTTTTCACCTTGAAAAGATATTGCAAGTGATAAGAAACACCAAGCCAGGAATTGTGTCCGTAATTCCTTAAATTAGCACCAAAACAATCTTGACCCAACATTTTTTTTATCATATAATGTTATCCTACTATTTTCACATAATTAACAAGACAAGACATAATTAAAAATCAAAAACAAAACATCAAAACCACAAAACAAACATCAAAAAGGGCTTAGTGGTTTTTTTATTCCTCTACTTGACAATTACTTAAATGATACAAATCTAGTAGGATAAAAAGATATAACAAAAAATATACTGTTCAGGTCTTTCCGTCAGAGTAGTGTGAAAATTAAAGATTTAGTTGGTACCTTAACTGTAGGTATATATTTTCCTCTTTGTATAAAACAATTTATAACGATCATAATATCTCGAGTCCAAGTCGTTTTGATAGTCACTTTAATGGCGTTACCCACGCGCAAAGTACGAAAACAATTAAAAACACATCAACACCCTTGATTAGAAAAAAACAGATGGTCAAGTTAGAAGAAAGCAAAACCTACGTACCTTTTACAGCGTTATTCAGAAAGGCTGTTTTTTTATTATTAAATTTTAAGGTTGCGTTTGGCTGCCAACTCGCCTAATGTTAAGCAAAGATGCGGTCTATGATGGAACACGCTTGCCTAGAAGAAACCCATTCACTCGCGATACCCAGATATTCGCGATTTGTTTTATTCAACCCCCAACAATTTACTCGAAATGCCGATGAAAATAAAAAACATCGTGAAGAAACCATAGTATAGCACTGTCTGGTACTGTCTAGTATATTCGGCTGGCTAGCTACCACCCAAGTAAAAAAAAAACTGTTACGAAGGACTGGTCTTCTGGTCATTTCTAGTCTGTGCTTCCACTCTAGAAGATTGGCAGACCCTTCTCCAGTTTGTAAACAATATCGATTCAGTACAAGGAAGGATGAAAGTCTTTTGGAATTTTCCACGTTTTACGAAGAAATTCTTGGATGATAACGAATTAATACGTTTTTGAACTATATTTATCTCTATTGACGTCACTTGTGGGTACGCTATTCTAAACTTTAACGTAACTCCTTCCACAATCTTATCACGGTAAATATCCCCGTTAATAATCATATAGGTAACTCTCCATAAAACCAATTAAAATTATAATAAATCCCATGCGACCACACAGTCAATCAAACTTTGAATTAGTTCCGCAGTCCTCCAATTTATGTTTTCAGGTAGTTTTCAGGTTATTCCAACAATATGAATATCAGATTGCGTGCCAAAGCTTTGAGTGCGAATAATGGCAACTTAAAAAGTTTTAACGTGTTATATACTCACGTAAAATAGGGGTTTAACTTTGAAATGTCTGTCTGCAAAACGTTTTTGTCACTGCTGTACAATTTTCAAATCTTTCTTGGGCAAAGCGGCAAAATACGTGAATACTTACTTGAGGGTAATGAGGTGTAAGAGAGCGATAAAAACTGGAAAATGAAAGGCTAAACGCCTATACCTACTTACACGGACATCGCAAACTGACACAGCTTTCTTTCACATCGTATAAAAGCTTCATAAAAGTATCTACTTCTTTTTCATAATGATAAAGGGAACGGCACATCTAGTATAAGTTCATTTAGACCAGGGGTGTCCAAATAAATTTTGTGGCGGGCCGGATTTATTAACTTTGTAACTATGGCGGGCCAAAAGATGTTTCGTAACTGAGCAAATCAAGACTAATATAAGTAAAATGGTAGAAAGGGTATAATTAACCTTTTGGCGGAATTCACAGCAAGTTGCACTTGTAACTGCATGCACAGGCACACTGATATAGATGATATAGATATGAACTTCCGTTCTTTACAAAATTACGTCTAAAAAAGTTTAAAGTTACTCAACTTTTGACTCATTCGCGGGCCGGATTAGGAACCTTGGCGGGCCGCATTGTGGCCTGCGGGCCGTATGTTGGACACCCCTGATTTAGACGGTTTCAATTTCAAAAAACTTATGTAATTCCCAGTGTGATATTGTACTTTTTTTTTAGTACAACAGAAATCTTTTACCGAGTAGCAAAATCTTGAAATTAGGTTCAAAATAAATTTGTTTATGTACTTCTAAGTTGGATTTAGCCCACAAGAGTGCTAACTCAGCTAGTTATAGTATAACTAACTTATTACATAGATGTATAACGTTATATGACACAATAATATTATCTAAGATTTAGAATACATTTTAACAAAACAACAAACAGTCGAATGGATAACCTCCTCCTTTTTGAAGTCTGTTAAAAATAAGTACTATGAGCTCGTCCTCACTAGAATCCTCTTCTGTGTCAAAAATTCTTCAGCACACGATGCTCACCACATCACCACCAGTAGCATGGTCACTCCCACGAACTCCATGAAGACAAGGTCTCCAAGTCAGTAGCAGAATCCGTCTTCGATCTCTATTGGAAGATGGACGTCTGCTGATATCAACTAAAATGTGTCAAAACCACGTCAGCTTCCATGATAAAATTATAATGTAGTTTATAATTATAGTGTACTAGCGGTCCGCCCCAGCTTCGCACGGGTATAGATTATAGCCTAAGTCACCTGGGGATAGTGTAGCTTCCTAACAGTGAAAGAATTTTTAAAATCGGTCCAATACTTTTTGAGCCAATTCGTTACAAACACACTTACATACAAATCTTTCCTCTTTATAATATTAGTATAGATAGTTTAGATAAGAACGGTGGGAGCACCATATAAGGTCTAAAGGTATTAAAAAGTTACAATTTAGTTACTTATACTAATGGATTTGAAATAGTTTTACTAACGAGAAAAGCATTCATTCCAGCCACTTAATATCTTTCCATTTACCCCGCCGTAAGCCAAGTTAACCCCTTCAGAAACATGTGCGTGAGGTTACAAGTCAATAAGTAATTACATTCCGACATATTCCTGATTTTCTACTAATTGGTTAACACATTCTGAGACGCAACATGTAGTTAATGTGTCAACGACAGACGTAAGCACTTTAGTAGAGTAATTAACACATTATGGAGGCAAATTATTTTTCCCAAAACGTCCCCGTCTTCTATGTTTTCCATAAATCCTTTCCATCCTAATAGTGTTAACACACGTATGGATTTGGTTGATCTCAACCGCCGTCTGACCAACGGGAGAGAAAGAGAGGGAAATATGATATTCTCACTCTTTCTCTCCCGTTGGTTGGACGGCGGTCCGTCAACCAAATCCATACGTGTGTTAACACTATAAGGTTGCCAGGAAGAGATCACTTTTAGCGATAAAGCCGCCAGTTGTTACACTAGTTTTTAAGAGTTTTTTGTCCTCTGTATCAAAGTGAACAATAAAGAGTTAACAAATCAATCAACCAATCAAAAAAAATCAAATGATTGTTTACTAATATTGGCCAGGTATTGAATGTGTTACCTACCCTAGTACGAATATACTGGTGCAGAGAAGGTAGGTTTCCAAACAACGCCTTCTCAAAACGTAAGCTACAAATTCTCTTTGTAACTTACGATTCGATTGGTATTTTAAACGATTTAAGCAAGAAAATTAATGGATTACCTGTGGAATGTCACACCATAACTCTTATGCTGCTTTTCTGATTTGTTGTGGCACGATTTCACCGCGCAAATTGTCATAGTAAAATTATATATTTTTTTTGGAGCCATATATGACACTATTTAAATGGCTTAAATTTTGCGAATGTACTTGGTTTCTTTGTGTATATATTCTAAGCTGGTGGCTGAAGAATATTGAGAATCGCCGATATTGTCGGATGCAGAGTTTTATGACAACTCGGAAACCTTTTCAGTGACTGAATCGGGACGGCTGATATTTTTACAAGCTTAATGATATGCATGTTAAGTACAAATGTTTTAAGCCTAATTTGACCCACTTCTCGGCGTTCAATTGGGTTGAAATTTTGTGCACCTATGTCACTTGGATGACAATGCATTAATATGTTACCATGGGTTTTTGATGATGGAGTCTGAAGGTGGCCATAGAAACTACAGAACCAACATAACCTCATCGTGTTTGGGCTCTTTGGAATGGTCTTGATGAGTATTATACTACGTGATATTCAAGGTCTGATGACCTTCTGATGGTCTGATTACGGAAGGTTGCCATTTCTGAACGCAACAAGATACCTTATTCAATATTTTGTAAATTAAATATGCTAAGGCTAGAAGCTTGTTTAAAAAACTGTTCTTTTACTATTAACTTATTTATTAATGTAATAGGCTTGCGCTTGACCACAATTTCGTCTGACGTTAAGCGAAGAAGCAATATATTATATACTAGCGACCAGCCCGCCCGGTTTCGCACGGGTGTAATTTACGTGCGAAGCCGGGGCGGATCGCTAGTTATATATATAAACCTTCCGTGGAAATGTATCTAACTGATGGTGAAAACCGCATCAAAATCCGTTGCGTGGTTTAGGAGGAGTTAGCGGCCATACAGACAGACAGACGCGGAAAGCGACTTTAAACCTTCCGTGGAAATGTATCTAACTGATGGTGAAAACCGCATCAAAATCCGTTGCGTGGCTTAGGAGGAGTTAGCGGCCATATAGACAGACAGACGCGGAAAGCGACTTTAATTTATACTATGTAGAGATTATGTTATTTTTCTTTCAATTTGTAGCAAGCATAATACTTTGTTCTACCATTTTCAACCGTTCGTAACTCATAACACTTCTACCTTGTCTACGAAACTGAGGTAATTTTCTAAGCGAATTTCGGACACGTTCCCTCCATAAAGAGTACTTTAGTAAGTTTTCTCCGGTTAATAAGCAGCCATGAGGGACTAACCTGAACGTTCAAATAACAACGTGATGGTTAGAAGGTAAAGTTAGATATTTATAGTCTGGCTAGTTTAGCAAGGTTGTAAATTAATATTATCATGTTATCGAAAAATAAAAACACTGTATGAAAAAAAAATTGTTTTAAATGTTACCGAGACTTATCACGTATTATTTAATTTAAGTAAAAAAAAACGTACGTACGGTTTTAAATAATACGTGATAAGTCCCGATAAACATTTAAAACATGTGTTCAAATCGCAAAAGTTCAAAAATAATATGTCATAAAAAAAAGCAAAAATACATGTAAGATACTACGGTTTAGCATCCTGCGGTTCTTACGGTTAACCTTCATAAAAAACTAGCTAAGAACGTGTCAAGACACGCATAAATGCGTGTCTTGACACGTTCTTAGCTAGTTCAATAAAGCTGTACTAAATTCAAGACGTTTCAGATCAAAGGTCATTGAATCGTAAAATGATGACCACAGTTATATTGCTTTGGCCACGGAGCCTTACCATATGGTAATGGTAAGGCTCCGTGGCCAAAGCAATATAACTGTGGTCATCATTTTACGATTCAATGACCTTTGATCTGAAACGTCTTGAATTTAGTACAGCTTTATTGCTTTTTTTAAATCAAAGAAGTAAAAAATTTTTTTTTAAAAATACGGTTTTTAATACGACCTATTAGCATGGCAAGTTATAAGTTTCTGTCTAATAGTAAAGAAATGTATTGTTATTTTGAGGTTTTCTAGGTTCCGTCAAATTATTCCACATAAAAAACTTCGTATCAGCAATGTTTTCGTAAGTACGTGTTTTGACATCGAGATGAGAAAAATGAATACTTTGTAATATTGTAAAAGATTTTTACGTTGAAAGGGAAAGTCAAAAGCAGGTACCTGACTTTTGAAGCGTCTCAAAGAACGTGACTTATCACGGTGTTGTTTGTCATTTACTTGAGGATAGATAAAGTAGCTGTAAGGCTGTGCGATATGGCAAATGCTGTGCTTTAAGGTAAGTATAAAATTATGTTTTACATCACTACAATAAAGGATCGTACTAAGCCAAAAGCGGTTTATATTACCCATCATTATGAATTACTTTTACTATGAGACCAACCCAGAAATCGCGAATAAAAGTTAAGCAGTTTCATAAATTTGAATGTGTGAATGACCGTTTTCTATGGAACAGCTGATATTTTTTCGTGATTTCAGAGATGATAGTAAAAGTTGGTCATAATGATGGGTAATATGGACCCTTTTCAGCTTAGTAGCACCTACACGCTTTCAGTATCTTTCGTATCGAAAAAATAGTTAAATTATGTTATTATCTTCGACCAAAATAAAATGAATGGACAGGCCCAGTAGAAGCGCATTTTTGAAGATACCAAAATGAGCGCCGGCTCTCATTTCGTTTCAGTCGGTCTCTAGCCGTAGGAAGTGCAACACGTGTCTATTGTTACGCGATAACGAAACATCTGACAAAATTATGCATTGCATTTTTCCCGAAGAGTAAATACACAAATAAAACCGGGATCTATTTTTTGTAACATTTTTATAATTAGGTGTTGAAGTATATTTCCGGCGGTTTTGACTCGTTTTTACTGAGCAATTTCAGTGGTTAGGGCCCGTCCATTCATTTTATTTTAGTCAAAGATTATTATGACATCATAAAATAACATCCTTTGATAATGTCAGTAATGCCACAAGATTACCTAGTCCAATGCCATACCAGTAAACATATCAGCAAACTACCCAGTTACTAGTAAGAATTACAGTGTAATCCAGTCGTGCTTAAACGGTAGTAAATCGGTAGAATTTGCCTGTCAACATGGCCATTATGATGCTGATAAATGTGACAAAATTACTGTGGACTTGCATGGACCTACATAATTATATACTTTTATTAGTATACTAGCTACGCCCCGTGGTTTTAACCCACGTGATTATGATAAAAAGTAGCCTAAGTTACTCCTTATAACATTAGCTAGGTATCTGCCAGTGAAAGTGAAAACAATGCAACCTTTGAAGCAACCTCTTTCGTAGCGACCTCCTTTGCCTTAGTTGTCGCGACGTGTCGCGATGACAATGACAACTGAACATGGCAAGATGGCAACACTGAGGGAGCGGAAAGCTCGCTAGTGTGCGCAACCAAGTAAGTCAGTTTGAATTCAGCCGTTACACCGTGAACAGTGTGTCGGAGCTAGAGTCAGTGTGAACTTGTACAGTGAACGTGTTGGTGCTCCTGGGAGTCCTGAACCAGCAGATGAATGTTAAGTACTTAGGCTAAGTTCTTTTGCTACATTATATCTATTGCAATAACTTGTGTGACGAGATGACTGATACCGCTACCTTCAGATAATGACCGTGAGATTACTGACTCTGTTCCTGACTGATGTAATATGTAAGATTTACTAGACCTAGGTATGTAATAGTTTCAGAGGCACTTGTACTGTTGGTACTTGAACTGTGGTACCTCACTAGCCCATGTGCTCATCTGTAACTTGGTACTTGAACTGTGGTACCTCACTAGCCCATGTGCTCATCTGTACTGTTGGTACTTGAACTATGGTACCTCACTAGCCCATGTGCTCATCTGTAACTTGGTACTTGAACTGTGGTACCTCACTAGCCCATGTGCTCATCTATAACCTGGTACTTGAACTGTGGTACCTCACTAGCCCATGTGCTCATCTATAACCTGGTACTTGAACTGTTGTACCTCACTAGCCCATGTGCTCATCTATAACCTGGTACTTGAACTGTTGTACCTCACTAGCCCATGTGCTCATCTATAACCTGGTACTTGAACTGTTGTACCTCACTAGCCCATGTGCTCATCTATAACTTGGTACTTGAACTGTTGTACCTCACTAGCCCATGTGCTCATCGATAACGTGGTACTTGTACTGTTGGTACTTGAACTGTTGTACCTCACTAGCCCATGTGCTCATCTATAACCTGGTACTTGAACTGTTGTACCTCACTAGCCCATGTGCTCATCTATAACTTGGTACTTGATATGGTACCTCCCTAGCCCATGGCTTATAATTTATGTGGTACTTGATATGGTACCTACTTAGCCCATGGCTCATGTTTTATGTGATATGTGTACTAACCTAGCCTAACCTAATCTAGCGTTTGGCTCACAAGTTTGTCCGTGGTACGTAGACTTGTGGGGAATCTAGAATATAGTCCTTCGCTCTGGACTGATGTATTGTGCTCATTGATATACGGAATGTGTGTAACCATGAACGAGCCCGTCGCTCACTACTGTAATGCCTTTACCTTACTTGAACTGACAGTTTTACAGCAATATGTGTATCGTGGATTCTAGCCTTAGTACCTACTGGGGACCACTGCTCGGTGCAGACCTTGCGTGAGTCCCATCGCCGGTGGCACCACTTACCGTGGTGTCACCGGTATCAACTTTTACAGATTGCACAGCAGTACCGGTCCCTCATTCTCATTGCGAAGCAGATGTGATCACGTCGGGGCATTTAAGAGGGGAGGACGACCCTCACCTAGGACATTGCTTCAGACGCTTGGGTAAGCTAGAGACACACCCAGTCAATACTTTATTTTATTTTTCGTGACATAACACTAGAGATACGAGTACATTCAGATCGCGGCTCGTTCCTCGTGGTGCTAACGATGCGCTGCGTAGGCGAGTTCGCGACATTAGTGACATTTTTTTTTTTTTCTATTATGTAATATACCTATGGCTTTAATTCTTGTTCTTGTTTTTGTTTTTTGAGCGAGGATAGCACGTATTGCATACACTGACATATTTTTACTAGTTCTACAAACGCACACTTCAATATTGAGCGGCACAGATGATCACAATGTCATGTAATTGAAGACCAAGGTGTAAGTGCTAGGGGAAACTGTAGGTATAAAACTTTTTCGGAACGTTGCATCATTAAGTGTCAAGTTTTTTTTTTTTTTTTTTTATGTGGGAAAACTGAAAAATTACGAGTAAATCGGGAGTTTCACCTCAAACCAACTCATTTTATTTTTCACCCTTCAAACTCAGATCTTGTTTCAAGAGTTCAAACTGAAATTTTACGTGATTTAATTGGCAAAACAATACCAAGTAGAACCAAGGCAACAAAGCAAATCTTCAACACAAAGCCAATCCGGAGTAGAGATAGCATTGTGCCGGCTGGATTATACCTATTGTACCTACGTCGGGATGAAACATGGTTCACTCGGGCCTCTGTGATTGGATGCTGTGGGACTTCAGACTTATTGATGTTGGATTAAATCATTCAAATACGTACTTTACTTTTCTTTTATAGTCAATTGGAAGCGCCGTGTTAATAGGCATGATTCCTAATGTTTAATTTATTACAAATAACCGGCTTAGCGATGAATATAAGTAAATACATTACACATACTGAAAAAATAATTTGAATTGGCTGATAAATCTCTGAGATATGAGTATTTAAAGTTTTAGGTGGGGATGGAGAGGGGATGTTCTATCCCTTTCTCCCAAAGCGTATGTTAGTATAGCATTTGTATGGCGCTCCTGAGCCGTGACGTCACGGCTCAGTATAGTGCGCTCTCTGTCTAGCATGAAATTAAATTAAATTAAAATGCTTATATTTTATTTATTTTCGAACTAATTTTAATTTGATGTGCTCTATTTATGATCAGCTTTTTTATGAGGTAATAAAAAAAATATTAGTCATCATGCCTATTGCCAGAACAACAAGTTTCATCCAAATCATCATTTGCAATAGCAATGGTTTTTTTAAAGAAAAGTGCTACAATCAATCAATCAATCATCAGGCAATCGTTTCGCCTGATGGTAAGCTGTAATCGCCGCCTATGGACATCTGCAACACTAGCGGCGTTGTCCATAGTTGCCAGCCCGGAGAAATGTTTGTAGATACCTTTTAAAACACTCTCATCATTGTTTAGATACGGCATCATGTTTTGGTAAAATAGTGCTGGGAAAGAAGCTGTGTTTAAAACACAGAAAAAGAGTGTTAGAGCTATTTGCAAAATGAAACAAAAGGACAGTAGTTAACCTTGTCTTCTCTTTATATTTACGAATGCGTAATATTTGTACAATACAGCATAAACTTAGTTAAAAATCTTATAAAACTACAAATAATAAACACAGCTAGTATTCTTGAATATTCAACAAGTTTGACAGCAAGAATGGTTAAAGAATTTGAACAAAAAATAAAAATCTAAATCAATTCATAATTGGCGGACTAATAGAATTACGAATAAACAGTTACGAAAAATAATTGGCTAGCTGTTGGTTTTGAGTCAAATCTGACTAACTATGATTTTTGAGAAAAAGTAATAGATGTTAAGTGTATTATCAAAACGGAATTTTTGTAGTTGTTTAGTATCTACATATTAAGTCAAACGACCAAAAGACTGACTTAGTAATGTATTTAAATCTATGATATGTGTGTTTATTTGTACGTTCACTTAGACTTAGTTGCTTGTATTATAAAAAGTTTTAATCTTTTAGATTAAAATTTAGCATGATCTGTGATTAATTTTTTTTTTTTTTTAATTATTGTGTTATTTCTTTTTATCCTGACTGTACTAACTTCTACTGAAAGTTTACCAAATGGGATACAATACATAAAAAATTTAAAAGGTTACCAAATGTTTACCAAACGCAACTTTTTAGTAGGTATCTCAAGTGGTTTACCAAATGGGAGTCTCACCAAACGGGATGTACCCGAATTGAAAACCTTCCTATTTTGAATTCGGTAAAAAATCACACATAAATATAGCGGTAAAGGTAAAAAGCAATAACGATCCCAAGAGAAATTATTATAATATAGAATACCAATATAGATAGAAATACTCGTGCGTGACGTCTTTCTCCTTCGATGGATAGCAAACATCAATACCGATGATAAACATTATCAAACCTCCATTAACATCTAATAAGATCCACGCAATAAGCCTGGTATTATTGCGCCTACTATGCCGATAGAATCTTCACATAAACGATATAATGAAACCGTTGACCTAGTTACGCCGGCCGGATTACTGTGGACATGTCTCGAGTTTTTTTTATTTTATTTATTTAACATGCAACTCCACCAGTGACTTTTATTATGAGTATACATTTTTATATGATTGTGTTGTATTATATGTAGAAATAAATAACAACAATAATAATGGAAATAGTTAAAATTGTTACAATCTGGGTGCCTTCAAATCACGAGTGAATCGGTTTCTTCTAGGCAAGCGTGTTTCATCGTAGACCGCATCTTCGCTTAACATAATTAAGGCGAGTTGGCGATCAAACGCAGCCTATTACAATTTTTTTTAAACTAAGATATAGGGCGACCAAACTCGTAGTAAAAAAGTCTATGATTTTGAAAAGTTTTACCTTAACTTAGTATAAGTAAAAAAATAATTTAAAAAAAAACTTTGGTAAGATTTTGATCAATCTATGGAGTTGTTAGCATGTTCGAAGATACGTCGGTACCGTAGAGTTTGTTTTCAACCCCCAACCTCTTTCTTAGCGCTCAGGACTAGCCATCACCATCAAGTTGCAAATCCATACACCTAACGGTTGTAATCTGTCAGCCTCACTCGAGAGTCAATAATAAGTAAATTTTCTACTAAACAAAACCCAAAAACAATTCGGAAAAAATTCTTAATTTTTAAACCGTTTGCCAGATTTTGTCTAATCAAACTTTACTCAGAACCACCACAATAAAACCTGCTATCAAATACAAAAACGCATTCAAATCGGTCCAGCAGTTTTGTGAAGTTTGTAACACTCAAACAAACACAACCGCTTAAATCAAATCAAATTCACAGAAGACATAATAATATTATGGCTGAGTGTTGTGTTTGTGTGTGTGAGTGTGTGTGTAACAATCTTTTCACAAAACGGCTTGACCGATTCGAATGCGTTTTTGTATCTTGTCCCAAACGCATACAACTTCTCCGTTGCGTCGAATGTAAAAATAAATGAGCATCTTAAAGCAGCCTCCTAAAGCTACTTTGACTTCCGTGCATCGCAGCCGATCGCAGCCGCGACAAGTCTTCGCAGTATGAAAATCTATGGCGCCGCCTCCGAGGTCTGCGTCAGACGCGTGCGGCCGACGACTGACGTCACCATACATTTTCAAATCGCACCAGCTGCGCGCATTAGTCGCGCGCGGCTGCGATCAAAGATAATAAAACCACTTGATCGCGCACGAGTCATAATTTGTTTGTGCACGACGTAAGCTACGTCGGTTGTAGGAGGGGCGGAGACATCGTATGGTGCTTATGATTGGAGAATCATCGCTTGTAAATGGAGACTCAAATAAGTCATTCATTCAATTCGCGCCTAGGATTGGCCCGCTAAAAAAGATTATGCTGAAAATGTAGTATCTTTGGATTACGGCGGGGTTAAGGATGAGCAGTCAAGTGGTTATATAGTCATTGGCTGCTATATGTACGGAAATCAGCCTTTAAATTTGCTCGTCCAAATTTTACCTGCCCGCCGGCCACTGACGCTTAAGGTGGTACGATTCACCTATGGCGGGAAATTCAAATTTTAAACAGTTTTTTGGTCCTAGTAGCCAGGCCAGGTAATTATTTTTAAATAACACAGTGTTTGCGCAAAATGTTGGCTGTTCTTTACATTATAATGTACAATTATTTAACAGTAACGCACCATATTACTTACATTTGTGAATAAACCGTTTGAAACAGCAAAAATTAGTTTATTCACAAATGTAAGTAATAATCTGCATTAGAGATAAATAGCTTTACATGATTTTGTAAAGAATAATAATCAATTTGCGTAAACATTGTGGTTGTTTACAATAATTACAATTACGGCCTAGGTAAAAGGAGAAGAAAACTTTTTGAAATTTGAATTTCCCGCCATTTGTGAAACGAACCACCTTAACGAAGAAATAGTTTATAGTGACCCATTAGATAAATTGACCTATCATATTTTAATTGCAAAAGCCAAGACGTAGATACATTTTGCTTGTATAGCAAAATGTATCTACGTCTTGGCTAACAGAACGCCTATAAGTGAGCAGTATAAATTGAACTGCGCCCTACTTCGTGTTTAATTGCTTCGGATAAACTAATTACTTAACTTGGTAAACTGAATGCAGGTGAATGAGGAAGGTTTCATTTTGTTTGTTTATTTGATCGGAATTAACTAATTTTATTTACTTTCATCATCATTTTAGCCTATCACCATGGCCCTAACCACCATGCTGGCCCAGTGCATGTTGGTGAATGTCATTTATGTCTTTGATCTTTTTAGGTCCTTGGACATCGGATTCCTCATGATGTTTTCCTTCACCGTTTTTGAGCAATGGCATCGAAATGCACACATATTTTTTTAGTAAAAATATCTTCTATAGAAACTGAATGAAGTTGATTCCATCCATCGAAGGGAACGTAAAACGGGTGTTTTTTAGGAAAGTTTAAGATTATTTTCTATCAAGCCATATTTCTTTAATCATGTATCGGTAAACATATCCGAATAAAATATTTCAAGAACATTTATTACACACTAGTGGTCCGCCCCAGCTTCGCACGGGTATAGATTATAGCCTATGTCACCCGGGGATAGCGTAGCTTCCCAACAGTGAAAGAATTTTTCAAATCGTTTCAGTAGTTTCGGAGCCTATTCAATGCAAACAAACAAACAAACAATCAAATCTTTCCTCTTTATAATATTAGTATAGATAAAGGAATAATGTCAATTAATCGATTTTAAATGCCTACTTTTGAATATTCGTGAGGACGAATCGTCAAATTTGAAGCATATTTCGTCTTATAAAATTTATTTTAATCAGTGTTCTCGTAACTTCGTATCCCAAAAAATAGCAAGATCGTGACGTCATATCATGCGAACATAGTAAAGCTATAATATATGAAGCCATAACATATTATGCGATGTGTTATGTGCTATGTCGCATCGAGACTGAAATCTAATATGTACAAGGGGACAACCTCACGTATACTTAACGGGCGAAGGACGTGACAGGACTATGAAATGCTATGCGTGTGGATTATCCAGTTGTGAAATATGATAATTTGCTTTGAAAAATAAAAGTTGTAGGAATATTTTTCAGGGTGAGTTGTAAGAAATATTATTTGTTTGTCTTATTGAAAAAGTTTATACAGAAGTCAGGCTGGGCTCTGCAATTTTTTGTTGAATATATCTTAGCTTCGTAGATGATATTTCCTTGGCTTTTGAAGACCGAATCTTCAACTTATTTAGTCCTAAGAGTTTCGTTTTGATTGCTACACGGGATTTGCTCATGTTTTATTGAGCCAGAAATTCCACTACAAGCTCAAGCTGGTATCACTGTTTTTTTTTTTTTTTTTTTTTTTTCAAAATGAGTGAATAGCCTCGTTGGTTTCCATTTTAAAGTCAGTTTGCTTTCTTAACCAAATACTTATTTAAGGGCTTCACCCTTAACAGCACAACTTAGCACAATACACCCCAAATGGGACGTTAGTGCAGGACTTATCGCCCCCATCTCGAATAAGAATAAGAAGGGTATAACAACATTCGTCTAGATACGTTTTGTTAAGATCGTAATATAATCTCATGGACGGAGAATACATCTCTTACTACGAGTTTCATAACAGTACCTAATTACGATTATCAACGCACAAAATTCTAAGGAACATTTGGAACGTTCAAAGACGACAATTTTTGTTCGTGGCGAAAACTATAGAAGTGATAGGCATGTTGGTATAAGAGACTAGACTTGAAAAAGATAAAAATTAATGCAACTAGATTTTAGATTATTGTACAACCAAAGCATGAGTAAAATTAGAGGAACTGTAATCTTTACCCCTTACTAAAATATTATATAAAACGTGAAAGAGGGAAATATTATATACATGACGCAGCGCTCAATTAAAACACATCGTCAAAGTAGTGAGAAAGTTAGTTTTCTTGTGCAATAGATGCCTAGATCAGACAAACAGCAGTACAATTATCATTCATGTTCAAATGTCTCCGTGTTTCTGGTTTAGTCGACATTGGGCCTATTCTTAAAACTTACCCTTAGACTTACCCCTTAGACTTACCCTTAAAATAAAAACCTATTCGCCGATTGACTTATTCCTAAAAAGGTCTATTCGAATAATGACTTATTCCTAAAAAGGCCTGTTTGCATAAAGACTTATTCCTAAAAAGACCTGTTCGCATAAAGACTTATTCCTAAAAAGACATGTTCGCTTAAAGACTTATTCCTAAAAAGACATGTTCGCATAAAGACTTATTCCTAAAAAGGCCTGTTTGCATAAAGACTTATTCCTAAAAAGACCTGTTCGCATAAAGACTTATTCCTAAAAAGACATGTTCGCATAAAGACTTATTCCTAAAAAGACATGTTCGCTTAAAGACTTATTCCTAAAAAGACATGTTCGCTTAAAGACTTATTCCTAAAAAGACCTGTTCGCATAAAGGCTTATTCCTAAAAAGACATGTTCGCTTAAAGACTTATTCCTAAAAAGACATGTTCGCTTAAAGACTTATTCCTAAAAAGGCCTGTTTGAAAAGTAATGTGCTGAAGTACCAGCACGTCAGCAGTCCCGTACAATTTTTGTTTTCACAAAACTTCTCCCACTTTTTTCACCATACCTCTAAACCACTTAACGCTTAAACTGTTATGGAATCCCAGCATACTTACTGATTTTTCATGTATACAAAGAAACTTGCAGCGATATTAATAAGCTAACTAATAATCCACAAGCAAAAAAAGAGGCGACAAAAGTGAGTTCGACTAAAAGCCTGATTTAGACCTGATGCGTTTGCATCCGTGATGCTACATTACCATAAAGCAGTTTTTAAAACAGTGTGCTACATTACCATATCTTCCTTATTTTTCTGGGCTGGGGTGCCTGCCTTGTTTGTATACCAACAAGTAACTTCCAATTTTGGTCCCAACTGGAAACCCCTCGACCATTCATTACAACAACATGGCAGCGATAAGTACTATCGCAATGACAAGCATTCGTATTTGTCCGACAGCCCATCAAAGAAAATTTATCTGCCAAATGGTTCAACGTTTCGACCTTATGTTGAGAAAATACGGGTGGTTTCAGGATGACTTCGAGGGTAGGTTATTGCTTGGACACTCCCCGGCTTATCGAAACATCGGATAGTCGGGCCCGGCATGCGTGTTTCGTATTTGTGATGGAATTTAGAAACACTGATATCTATAGATCGTAATTGTGAGCATAGCTATTATGTATTGTTTCCAAACTTCTTGTGATAGTAACCAGATTTGACGTATAAAGAAATTCTCATGTAGTCAATAATTTTAAGTTTTAGAAGATGAAACATGTCATTGTCACAGTTAAAGTTAAGCAAAGTCACAGTCAAGAACAAGTCATGTCCCCGTAAAGTGGAGAGTTTACTATAGGTTTCTATGGAGTTTTGGAAATAACACGAAAAGATAAAAGATAAATAAATACCTACTATGCATCTTGAAGAAGCACGTAACATACTTTGAACTTGTGGCGGCATGCATCTGCGGAGCATTCGTAGACGTGCGCACCGACCAGCGGCGCGCGGAGATCTGACGCTAGGGGGCGCTCGCGTATATTTATATGGACGGCAAGCGTCGCGGCGCGGGAACCGACGCCGTTGAGAATGCTACCGGACAGATCCTAGATTTTAGATAGTTTTAAGTATTCAAATAAAGGATAGAATATTGTGTGGTATTAATTGTTAGTGCAGTAAGAAATATAGGTAATAAATATTTAGCTAAGGCTCACGTTTAGGTAAGGTTTAGACGTAGGATAGTAGGTTAAATATTATTATTAGTTTTAGCGTAAAATAGTATATAAGGCAGACTATTACCGAATAAAGTACGAAACATTGGACTCAGAGTTTTATTCTAACAAGAACAGTCATCCAAGCAACACCTGACGTCGGATGCGACCATCCTCGCATCTGTACATTGTAGTTGGGACATGTAGCTCCCACATTGGTGACCTGCCGACTATTTTGTAGAACACACGAAGATGTTACAAGGGATGGAAAACGCGCAGTTCGAGCTACTCACAAAGAAAATTCAAAAGCTTACGCTCGAGATCGCGGAGTTGCGTGCCAATCAACGCAATGATGAACGCGCGCGCTATCACTCGCGCTCCCGTTCATCAGCGGAAAAACGAAGAAAACCAGGAGATTCCGATTGGAAATGTCGGTACCACTTCCGATACGGAGATAACGCCCGACGCTGTGAGTCACCGTGCGCGAAATCAAAGGAGACGGAAAACTAATGCCAACATCGACCATGGCGGGCGTCGATGTTCCTACTGTAAGCCACCGCCTATGCGTCATCGATATCAACACACGGGAACGCTTCCTGGTCGACACCGGCGCTGACATATCGGTATTAGCAGCGCAGAACAGAAAGGGTCAACCGACTACACCGGAATATCAACTTTATGCGGCAAACAACACGCCTATTCGTACCTACGGAGAACGTACATTAGAGCTCAACCTAGGACTACGGCGTTGTTTCCGATGGACCTTCGTAGTTGCCGACGTGAAGACGTCGATTCTGGGTGCCGATTTCCTGAGAAGCCACAAGTTGATAGTCGATCTGCACCGCCGCAAGTTACTGGATCAAGTAACAGATATCCGTATCGACGCAATCAAGATCAACAATCACGATCCTGCCGTATACATGGTTAATCGTGATCACACCTACCATGACATTTTGATGAAGTATCCAGACGTACTCCGACCCATGTCACTGAAGACTCCTCCAAAACACAGCGTGACTCACCATATCGAGACAACGGGACCGCCTCTGTACGCTAGACCACGCCCATTACCCCCGGACAAGTACAAAGCAGCGAAGCTCGAATTTGAAAAGATGATCGACATGGGTATATGCAGGCCGTCGAAGAGTTCCTGGGCCAGTCCTCTGCACGTAGTCAACAAGAAAGATGGCTCGCTACGTGTGTGCGGGGACTACCGAAGACTGAATGCCGTGACTACACCAGACCGCTACCCGATTCCACGCATTCAAGATTTCACGTACCAGCTGCACCGAAAGACCATATTCTCGAAACTTGACATCAAGACCGCTTACTTCTGGATTCCAAACAGAAAAGAAGATGCCGAGAAGACAGCCATAATCACTCCGTTTGGCCTGTTCGAGTTCTCGTGCATGACGTTTGGCTTACGCAACTCGGGACAAACGTTCCAACGTTTCATGCATGAAGTACTACGAGGACTAGATGACCACGCCTTCTGCTTCGTGGATGATATTTTGATTCACTCGAACAATCCAGAACAGCATAGAAGACATGTAGAAGATGTACTTGAGCGCCTGAACAAATTCGGCATTTCACTTAACATCGATAAATGCGAATTCGGAAAGGAGAAAATACAGTTCCTCGGATATGAAGTAACACCGGAAGGAATCAAACCTACAGAAGATCATATCAAAGCCATCACGAAGTACCCGAAACCAAAATCAGTACAAGAGCTAAGAAGATTTCTGGGTATGGTTAATTTCTACCGTGACTGCCTTCCTCACCAAGCTGAAAATCAACACGAGCTAAACAAGTACCTGCACAACAGCAAGAAAAATGACAAGACACCGATACAGTGGACGCCAGAAGCAGAGAAATCGTTCGATAAGTGCCGCCAAAGCATTATCGAGGCTACTACACTGACGCATCCGGTACCAAACGCTCCTTTGTGTCTTTTGACTGATGCGTCGGACTCAAGTCTTGGCGCTGTCCTGCAACAGAAAATTGAAAACATCTGGAAGCCACTCGCATTCTTCTCAAAATCGATGAGTGAAACGCAGCGACGATACAGCGTGTACGATCGCGAACTATTAGCCATGTACGCAGCTGTTAGACATTTGCGACGACTTATAGAAGGCAACGACATAACTATATATACAGACCACAAGCCACTGTCGTTCGCACTCACGAAACATTGGACTCAGAGTTTTATTCTAACAAGGACAGTCATCCAAGCAACACCTGACTTCGGATGCGACCATCCTCGCATCTGTACATCGTAGTTGGGACATGTAGCTCCAACATTGGTGACCCCGACGTGACTCACGAAACCACCAACTAGTAGCGACACACCGCGGCGGGAACGTCAACTACACTACGTTAGCCAGTTTTGCTCGAAAATCAAGTACATCGACGGTGCAAGAAATCAAGCCGCAGACGCAATGAGCAGACTAGACAAGATCGAAGAAATCGAATTGACATCGAACATCGATTTTCAAAAATTAGCAGAAGATCAAAACGCAGATGACGATTTGAAAATAATAAGAGAAAACCGCATCCTGAGATTCAGAGACGTAAAAGTACCAGGCGTTTCGCAAACAATTACCTGCGAGTCATCCACTGGCAACCTACGACCATACCTACCTACGGTTTATCGTTATGCAGCATTCAAAGCGCAACACGATATGAGTCACCCGGGAGTTCGGACTACACGCAAGTTGATGGCATCTAAATATTTTTGGCCCGCGATAAACAAGGACGTTGGTACATGGACGAGATCGTGTATAGGATGCCAGCGCGCAAAAGTTCATCGTCACGTGACCAGTCCCTTCGGCGAGTTTCCAGAATCGAGTCGCTGGGACCAGATTCACCTGGATATTGTAGGACCTCTTCCGATATCCAACGAATTCCGGTACCTTGTTACCATCATCGACCGCTGCAC
This sequence comes from Agriopis aurantiaria, assembly GCA_914767915.1. Taxonomy (NCBI): domain Eukaryota; kingdom Metazoa; phylum Arthropoda; class Insecta; order Lepidoptera; family Geometridae; genus Agriopis; species Agriopis aurantiaria. The sequence goes on along the minus strand of OU611982.1, from coordinate 16,476,166 downwards.
GAGATGGCCCGAAGCGATACCAGTACGTGATATAACCGCAGAGACCGTCGCAAAAGCTGTTTATGAAGGATGGATAACAAGATTTGGATGCCCACTTCGCGTGACTACAGATCGTGGACTACAGTTTCAGTCATCCTTGTTCCAGACTCTGATGAAGAAGTTTGGCATCTCACACATCATGACTACTTCTTATCACCCGTCATCAAATGGGAAAATCGAGAGATGGCACCGTACCCTCAAGGCCGCACTAATGGCTAGGGGCGCGTGCACACGGTGGAGCGAAGAACTTCCCACTGTCCTACTTGGCCTGCGAACCGCCCTATGTGCAGACACGAACCTGAGTCCAGCCCTGATGACCTACGGATCAACGTTACGAGTACCGTCTGATTTCTTCGTACCTAAAAAGTCGAATATTGAAGACGCGGCGTTCGTGCGCCGCCTCACAGAAACCATGGCATCACTGGTACCTGCCCAGAGAAGATCAACATGTAAACAAACCTTTGTTTACAAGGACCTAGCGAGCTGCAGTCACGTATTTATCCGCAATGACACTGTGAGGGGTGCGCTTAAACCGCCTTATGACGGACCGTACGAAGTAATCGAACGACGTGACAAGTATTTCAAGCTACAATTACCACTGCGCACGTCGAACGTTTCGATTGACCGGTTGAAGCCTGCCTACGTACTCAGCGAAGACACCGAGCGAGTCGAGCCCGAGCGCAGTGAGAGTGTACATACGCGTACGTCGGCAACGCCTCCGCATCAGACTACTCCGAGCATAGCACCACCGCCAACATGTCAACCCGGATCAGCGAAGCCTTATGTCACGAGATCTGGGCGCGTCGTGAAACCATGTGTACGCTTCGCTTGAAGGGGGGCTATGTGGCGGCATGCATCTGCGGAGCATTCGTAGACGTGCGCACCGACCAGCGGCGCGCGGAGATCTGACGCTAGGGGGCGCTCGCGTATATTTATATGGACGGCAAGCGTCGCGGCGCGGGAACCGACGCCGTTGAGAATGCTACCGGACAGATCCTAGATTTTAGATAGTTTTAAGTATTCAAATAAAGGATAGAATATTGTGTGGTATTAATTGTTAGTGCAGTAAGAAATATAGGTAATAAATATTTAGCTAAGGCTCACGTTTAGGTAAGGTTTAGACGTAGGATAGTAGGTTAAGTATTATTATTAGTTTTAGCGTAAAATAGTATATAAGGCAGACTATTACCGAATAAAGTACGAAACATTGGACTCAGAGTTTTATTCTAACAAGAACAGTCATCCAAGCAACACCTGACGTCGGATGCGACCATCCTCGCATCTGTACATTTTAGTTGGGACATGTAGCTCCCACAAACTAAAAAAAATTGGGTCCCAGCCATTCTTCTGTACCTATTTGCTTTTTCAAAAGGAAAAACATATAATATCGCTTATGACTCATCCTAAAAATATTCCTTACAACTTTTAGAATTTTTATAGTATAAAATTTATTCTAAAGTAACCCTAGCATACAATTTAGCCGAGGAAATGAAACATGGCTGCCGGACGACGCTGTCTCATCTCAATATGCAAAAGGTACGGTACCGTCCCTTGTATAATATAAGCTATGAAAGCTATTTCGCTTTTATCCCCGTCGCAAAAATAATAAGTTATTAATTTGTCATAAATGTCTAAGCTGCTGAGTATTTGTGAGAGTAGTTATGCAGTGGACGGTCTGCTGTGTATAGTTAAGAAAAGTCAGTGTATGGTTTTCCAGAACGGGCAAAGAAAGGTGAAGGAAATGCAACCGTTTAACTGAATACTGTGGAACTACCAACTAAAAACTGTGGTGCTATGATATTTGATACACAAAGTCCATAAATAAAATATGCAAGATGCTAAAATACCATAAAACCGCGAACCAGGCTGATATTAGCGATAACATTATTATGTTAGGGGCTGGCAGCGGGAGCGCCGAGAAGATTAATTTTTTAAATGGACCTGACCGTAAGGGTTGGTCCTGATAAATAACGTTTTCATCACCTTTGACCTTTGGAGGGTACTTGATGTGCACGCATGTTGAAAGGTTTAACTTATATTAGACTAGCAACGCACCCCAGCTTCGCACGGGTGTAAGTCTTATTTTTTTACACCTTGGGTGTTATTACTGGAGTTTTAGTAAGGATCCCTATTATTTTTGAAAATATAATATAGCCTAGTATGTCACCCGAGGATAGTGTAGCTTCCCAATAGTGAAATATTTTTTCTAGTCCGTTCAGTAGTTTCTGAGGTGTAAACGGGATGACATATAAAACACTCAGAGTGGCGACTACTTCATTTATTCAGCAATCGAAATGAACAGAGAGAGAGTTAGCTGGCAGGCTGGCTTATATATCCACTCCCCTCAAAGGCTTGGCGAGCTTGACAGTGGCATGGCGTGAGGGAGGGGGTGTGTCATGGCGGCTGGCTGGTTGTCATTCGTAGTTTCGCAGGCAACGTCACGTCCGTTTTGTTACACTCGACCATCCTGCAACAATTGCTCCCGCAATTGGGAACAAACAACAAGGTTTAGTTTCTAATAAATTAACAATGTGTGCAGTCTGAGGCTGACTACACGACTGGCAATAATAAGGGCTACGGGCAACATTAAGGGCTAGTGGTAATATTAATGGCCAATGGTGAAATAGAAAAGAAATAAATATGCTCGCAGTCAATTAACTTGATTTATTTCTCAGTTATCGGACAGAGTTTCGACTTATCTTCCTTAGAGCACCGTAAAATAATAATCGACAAATGAGGTCTCGCACCATTTTAAAGGTTTACCGGTAGGTATAAATGGTAGGCCAGCCGGAAACGCCGTCACGGCCAATCAACAGCTGACTTTGCTGTCATTGAAGGGCTTCCGCTGTGGCGGTATATTTGTATATTTGTCGAAGGCTTGGTTTGCCTTGGCTTGGCTTGGCTTGGCTTGGCTTGGCATGGCGTGCCTTGGCTTGGCTTGGCATGGCGTGCCTTGGCTTGGCTTGGCATGGCGTGCCTTGGCTTGGCTTGGCATGGCGTGCCTTGGCTTGGCTTGGCATGGCGTGCCTTGGCTTGGCTTGGCATGGCGTGCCTTGGCTTGGCTTGGCATGGCGTGCCTTGGCTTGGCTTGGCATGGCGTGCCTTGGCTTGGCTTGGCATGGCGTGCCTTGGCTTGGCTTGGCATGGCGTGCCTTGGCTTGGCTTGGCATGGCGTGCCTTGGCTTGGCTTGGCTCGGCTTGGCTTGCCTAAGCTTGGCTTAGCGGGGATGGCGTTACAAAGGGCTACTGGAGATATTCCAACTATCAGTGATCGGTTCCATCAAACCTACAATTGCCTTCAAAGCTTTAGTTACCATCAAAGCTATAGTTACCATCAAAGCTATAGTTACCATCAAAGCTATAGTTACCATCAAAGCTATAGTTACCATCAAAGCTATAGTTACCATCAAAGCTATAGTTACCATCAAAGCTATAGTTACCATCAAAGCTATAGTTACCATCAAAGCTATAGTTACCATCAAAGCTATAGTTACCATCAAAGCTATAGTTACCATCAAAGCTATAGTTACCATCAAAGCTATAGTTACCATCAAAGCTATAGTTACAATCAAAACCATTGAGGCTGCTTAAACTATTGAAGCCACCGAAACTATTTCTTAATAAAATTACCGAAGATGTTAAAACTACTGGCAGTTGCTACTGGCAAAGTTAGATCTACAGAATTATCAGAACTACTGGGTTATTAGAATAATGAGAGCTACTCGCACTATCAAACCTATAAGAATTAATTATTATCACCATCAGAACAATCGGCACTATCAGCAACATAATTTGAAACAAACAGAACTACTACTGCGCAATACTCTAATTTATCCGAGTTCGGTATCATTCTAATCAGAAGTACTTTACTGCATCACAGTACAGCGTTGTCACGTTTGGTATAATACCATATTTGAACTAGAATGTTTGTACCTGATATCCCCGAAACCTATGTAAGGAATTCAGGATTCGTTTACAGAGCAAATTCCTCTCGCTGCAATTCATACGAAGATACTACTTATTTGTAACTTGACCATAATATCAAAATATAGACAGCAACTAATGAATGGTAAGTACTAAGTTCATCTTTGGAGCAGTAAAGGTATAACAGCTATGCCTATCTAAAAAATATCACAATTCCGTGGCAAACATCAAATCTGACACACCTGTTAGAGAATGAATATAAGGTACGTACTACGTAGGTACTTCAAGTGCTCATATAAATTTATAGCACTGACAGTCCTATATTTATTTTAAAGGTACATCATAACAACAACTAAACTAAAACGACGGCGTTAGGCCATTTATTAAGGTACCTACACCTTGCATATTAAGCACCAAATTAATTTTAAACTGGCAATGCTATTCCTATGCTATCAGCAAACTATTGCTATCAGTACCTAACCATTACTTTCGTGAGAATCAACCAACTCATAGTTTATACTCTAGTTGCGTTGCATCATTTTGCGCGGTTAAGTATGTCTAACAGTAAAAAATTCATATTTTGGTTATGAATACTTAATTGAGGACATAAACAATTTAAATGTAATTTTGGAAACATGATTGGTGAAAGTTTTCTCGAAACTTAATTCAGTGGAAATTAATTTTATTTTAAACTTAAATGGTTCCTTAATAATCTGTAGTTTTATTATTTGTTGCTTGCACTTTTCTTTTCTGTTCTAAAGCGTGAGCCAACTCTTGCGTAATAATTCCTACAGGCGTAGATCGCACAGATTTGTCACCGTTTCATCGAGGGGCAAAACTTGGCTTTGAACTGACGATGTGGTACCGAGTATCGACTCGGCACAGATTTGAAATAAGCTACCCCCATGTGTTTCAGTTTTAACTGTGGTTTTATCATGCTCAGTACTGGAAATGCTATTATCCCTTTTCGTTTAGGTGTGCGTTATTTTAGGTAGTTGTCATATCTCCCAGGCTCAGTAGAGATGTAATGACTGGGCTTTGCATTGCTATTTGCTAGGCTCACTAGATTTATTTCCAGAAAAATCAGGCTTCTTTCGCCAACTGAATAATTTTCAGGTTTTTAATGACAAATTTTCAGTCTTTAGTAACACCAGTCCAATTCACCAGTACCTAATCTGAATCATATTCCATCACAAATTACTACTTTGAAACGCGAGAAATTGCTTAATTATTATTATCCAGTCTACCCGCAAACATGACAATAAAAGTTGTTTTCCATCCTACCCACAGACTCGACTTAGAAATAAAATGAGGCAACGAACTAACGAAACTAGCACTTCCACATTGTAATTTTCCTAATCTACTTACAGGTTTCGCAGTTTCTCTGATCAAAAGTGTAAAAGTCAATTATAAATCTTTAGACAAACTCGGCATCGATTAAACTGGAGTGAATAGTTGTATCTAATCTATGTATGATATCAAAGATTATAATGATATGTAAGGGCTGTTTAACCTAAATCTTACATGTTCATAAGCACGCGAGTGTTGTAAGGGCTGTTTAACCTAAATCTTACATGTTCATAAGCACGCGAGTGTGATTGCACGTCAATCTACCAACCATTGCGGTTTTATTCTTTTCGAGTGCATCTAATAATTTTTTTTTTTGTTTCGTTTTGACCTACGAATGAGTAAGTAGTCACTAATAATAATTATGTAAATTATAAAGCAAAGCACGGGCTAAGACAATGATTTAGTTTTCGTCTTTTCTTTTGTACAGTCTAAATCACGTCTGCAGGTACAATAAAATCTATCGGAATTGGAACTAGGCAATTAGGTACGATAGTTACTTAGGAAATGTGCATGATATGCTCACTGCTATCAGTTAATGGTCATATTTTGAGGTCATATTGTAAATTTTCTAATCCTAACTTGAATTAGTGGCAATAAGGTCAAAAATAGGTATATCTCATAAGCATAATGGCAAGTAGAAACGAACACACCTGGCTATTAGGCTCGCTAGCTCCAACTGATGCAGGCTGGCCTCCGCTGCTTCAGGCCCTAGTTAGGTTAGGACCTCGCCCAGCTGCTACACGCCACACAGATGCAGGCCCCATGCTGGCAGGCAGACAGGCTGATTGGCACGCAAGCGGGCAGGCTGGTAGGTAGGTAGATAATAGTGTCTTGTCACGTGTCTTGCGGCCCGAGATGGAATCTTGAAATCTTCGATGTCACAGTTTTCGCACGTAGTGGGTAGTAAGGTCACGGGCAGAAAGCAGGGTTCGCAGTGTTCAAATGCCACGGAAGCGGCAGCACGCGCACGCTTCTTGCTCAGTACGTGGCGTCGAATGATGAGAAAACAGGGTGGGTGGTGTTAGATCTTCATAACTTTGGCGACATTATTCTGCATTTTTACTTTGTTTTGCATGAGGTCAAATAAGCAGCACGATGCTTTAGCTAGGCAGAGACGAACTTCTTGCAGTACATAATTACGTCACCGTAAATTTTTCTCAAGCAGTAACTTTGTCGTTATAGACAGGATTATGCAGTCTTCTTCGAGGATCAGAATCAATTTGGCCAAGCGTCATGAAGCCGCAGTGCGCGTAGGTATTAAATTTTCTTCTTTATCCCACTTCTGAATGTAAACGGGATGACATATAAAACACTCAGAGTGGCGACTACTTCATTTATTCAGCAATCGAAATGAACAGAGAGAGAGTTAGCTGGCAGGCTGGCTTATATATCCACTCCCCTCAAAGGCTTGGCGAGCTTGACAGTGGCATGGCGTGAGGGAGGGGGTGTGTCATGGCGGCTGGCTGGTTGTCATTCGTAGTTTCGCAGGCAACGTCACGTCCGTTTTGTTACAGAGGCTATTCAATGCAAACAAACAAACAATCAAATCTTTCCTCTTTATAATATTACTAGCGGTCCGCCCCAGCTTCGCACGGGTATAGATTATAGTCTATGTCACCCGGGGATAGTGTAGCTTCCCAACAGTGAAAGAATTTTTCAAATCGGTTCAGTAGTTTCGGAGCCTATTCAATGCAAACAAACAAACAATCAAATCTTTCCTCTTTATAATAGTAGTAGTAGTCTTTAGTATAGATTATAGTATAGATGTAACAAATATTACCATCCTTTTACTCGTTTTTTTTTTCTCTTCTGTGCTTTTACTGTATCCAGTTAGATAGGATGAAGTTTACTGCTGTCAACTCTTTAAATTTTATTAACTAACTAGCTGACCTGACAGACGTTGTCCTGTCTTAGAACTGTCAAACACGCAAAGTCAAAATTGTAAATCTAATTTTTTTACACCTTGGGTTACATTATTGGAGTTTTAGTAATGATCCCATTAAAAAAAATATAATGTACCCTATGTTACCCGGGGATAGTGTAGCTTCCCAACAGTGAAAGAATTTTTCGAATCGGTTCAGTAGTTTCGGAGCCTATTCAATGCAAACAAACAAACAAACAAACAAACAATCAAATCTTTCCTGTTTATAATATTAGTATAGATTAATTATTATCTTTTATATAAGTGTATTTAATTTTTTATTAATAAATTTTTATTTTATTAATTTATTGATAAAAACCCCATTAATCATCATCATTTCAGCCGTAGGACGTCCACTGCTAACGCTCGATCTCCAAAAGGGCCGGTTAGAATCGGCGGGCACCCAGCGTTTCCCTGCGGTCTCTTTTAGGTCGTCTGACCATCTTGTGGGTGGACGGACCGTAGAGGTACCGGCCTAAGAATAGACCCCACATTGTCTTCCCGTGGCTGCCGTAGAAGTCGGCTAAGGGACATCAATCAGAAGATGGGCAGCGGCGTCTTCTGAGTATAAAAACATGTATCTGCATTCGCCAACCCACCTGCCAAGCCTGGCGAGTATTTGCAATCACCCCCAAATTTAAAAAAAAACATGATAAATGCTTAAATAAACAAAAAATGAGTATATTTTTTTTTTGTCTCGTTTAGCTACCCATTTGACCATTAACTCGTCTCTTGGTAAGCGCAGATATGGTCGAAGATAAAGCTCATATTATAGTACTTTTACCTAGATTATAATATAAATTGTCTCTCAGAAAGCAAGGAAGCTGACAGTTTGTTCCAATCCTTGGCTTAGCTTGGTTGTTTTTTTTTTTTTTTTTTTCACTGAAAAACAAAGCAACGGAATAACGTCACAAACACTATTACTACCAAACTTAAAACTTGAACAAACCGACTTTTGTATATAATTATGCATGTAAACCTTGTGCTTTTAACTGTTTGTATGTATATTTGTTTTACGATAAGTTACGTGCCGTTGTTGATCCAATTATCATGAAATTTTAAAGGCAAGTTGTTCTTGAACTACTATGTTGTGGCCCTAACTTTAACATTAATCACCCTCTAAATGACATGACTGTATAATCAATCAATTTAACTTTGAATCTGTAATAAACTAGTCAAAGTTACCAATAGTTTAATAAAACTACATCGAAACATCCGCGTAATTTAAAGTCGTTTTTTGACAAAAATATGGCCAGGTAAACAAGTTCTTAAAAATTCAATGCGATTAAAGTTCGATTATAATAAAACATTATACCTACTTCAGAAGCAGAACTCTTTATTTAACAATATAATATTCCGGTAGGTTACTCAAACTACAAACGCTGATTCCTCAACTCCCAATTACACAACTCAAGGCTTGCGCTCCGCTTCGATGCCAGCTTGATGCGACCGTTCGCGACCACCGTTGCCAACCGAATGCCATTATCTCTTTTATTAGTAATTCAAAAAGGCGGTTGACGTTTTAAAGCAACGTCAACCGTTCCATGGACAATATTGTGTTCAAAAACTCGAGAAAATCGATTCAACTCGATTCGAAACCTAACACGATATGTGGCAAGTAATTAGGTGATAAGTAAAAATCAAAATAAAATTTCTTGTATTTCACAAATCCAAAGACCCATTAAGTCTATTGCTACAAATTGCACCTAACTAAACAAGGTCCCAATAGGTCAAAAGTAGTTCATTGAACTTTCCAAACGATCACCTCTTTTGTGTAAAAGATACCTCCTACTTCAAAGTTTACACCGAATTACAGAAGATGAATAGCCCAATGTAATTAATGTCCTCCAGCCTCCTTCTATCAATGGCTTGGGGATCCGCCATCAAAGGAACAACTTATAATATTTTGCAGTAAGTTTACTTAATATTCATATTTTATTTGCTCCATCGTAAACCGCATCATGGTTTAACATCAAGTGAGTTGGAAGTCAAACGCAAGCCTCATCATCATCATTATCATCATTAACTTTTTCCACCCACTGCTGGGTATAGGTATCCTTTTCAACGCGCCATCTTTTCAGTCCAGTGCCAGTCTCGTCTACAGCTTTGAAAAAAAAAAACTTAAGACTTTGCTCACCAGTTATCTCTTTCTTTATCAAGATTTTTGAAGATAAAAAACCAACGAGGGATTTAAAAACCCGATAAAGCATTGTATTCAGAATAACATAGCAAATAATATACCTACCACAACGCATCATTGACGATTTTATAAGTGCCATAACACGAATTTCTCGGCTGGTTTTTCGTCCAATGAGTGTTTTCGTTTTGCTAATTCGTAATATCATGTTCCCACTGCTGGGACTCAGGCCTTCTCTCAGAGAAAGAGAGAGAGAGGATGGGCCTAGATCTATCATTCTGGCCCAATGCATGTTGGTGAATGTCATAATTTCTTTAATTGAACTTTTTGAGGTTTTTGGACATACCGATTTCCTCACGATGTTTTCCATCACAGTTGTTGAGCGATGGCATCGAAATTAGGCAAAATAATTTATTTAAGCACTAATAAGTCATTGAAGTCATTGGTGCAGGGCCGAGGATCGAACTGGGTGCTGTCTGATTGTAAAGCGCACATATTACCGCTCCGCAACTATCGCTTTAAATTGTCTCACTTTCGCAACAAAAAGAATACCAGCCTAAAATAAACTAAGAACTTGTGTTACTACATTTTGTGTACGTCGACATGAAGCATCAAAAGGGTGATTAGAGACGTAATAGGCTTTAGCACTACTAAATGGGTAGGCTTATACAGTATACATGTGTTCGGACCGAGTGATTTGTGAACGCGTTCAGTTGAATGAGATGTTATGTTTGAAATTTTCGACATATAGTAGTTTCGATCGGCCCATTTAATGGAATGAAAGTTCACTCGGTTTTTGGGATCTGAGTATGCAATCTATTGCGTACTCAGTTACGTTGGTAGCACATTCTTTAAGAAGTGTTACCAACGGGAAGACCAACACACAACAGCTGAACATGCTGAAATATCGGGAGCTCCATGCACAACCTTACCACGGTAAATATACCTTCAATAATCATATAACTGTAATGAACAATAATAATTTAAAACAATGATTATTAATCATTTCCCACAATCAATTGAATTATTGTGACAAACTAAGTTTTTATTTTAACATAATATTAACTTAATGTTAAATTCAAGTATTTGACATAATAATTGTATACTTTTACACAGATACAATAATTTTTTCGAATGATTTCTTTTGATATGCCACCTGCCAATCTGCTAATATTCATTTAAACCAACCATTGAACATTCAATTCAAATTCAAATTAATTTATTTCAGGCAACGAAACAACCCATACAATTCATTAAATAGATCATCAATACATATAACACTAATTGTATAGCAAATTTTTTACATAATAATATTTTGTATACTGCCTGACTTGTAATTCTTATAATTATCAATTAATATATGTCTATGTCTATAAAAATAAACTAAGGTAATAAATCAAATTCATAGTGACACAATACAATTCTAAATAATAAGTTAATAAGCAATGTAAACATTGAATTGTATAATTTTTTTGGTAATACTAAACATTTATTTTTATTACTAAATTCACATGCCGAGTATTGCAAAATAGTAGAACTAAATATAAAATAGTGTATAACCATATTTATAGTCGCCGGCCGAAAGGTTCTGGAATGGAGACCACGAACCGGTAAGCGCAGCGTAGGACGTCCACCCACAAGATGGACAGACGACCTAAAAGAGACCGCAGGGAAACGCTGGATGCAGGCCGCTTCCAACCAGCCCTTTTGGAGATCGATGGGGGAGGCCTATGTCCAGCATGGGAGGCCTATGTCCAGCATTGGACATCCTATGGCTGAAATGATGATGATGATGATGATATTTATAGTGAATAATTTTCGTTTCATTTCACAATCAGCTACGTAGGTCTACTCTTTGGTGCACTACCTACTCTCGTCTTCTTTTCAGCTGTTCTTTTACGTTGTCGGACCAGCGAGCTACTGACCCAGTATTTATAGTAGATATAACTATGGTTCATGATAGTGATGAATTTGATTTCATATTGAAACAAATTATCCTGTTGAAATAAATAACAATTTCGAAGGCGCCAGCAATCGGCGTTCATTCCACGCCCACACGATCAAAGCGACAAACACATCAATTCTAATAGACGAGGAAGCTTTCATGACTGGGTTAATTATTGAAAGCCAATGCTACTAAATTTCTTTTTAACCCTGGACGCAAAAAGACGGATTCTATAAGTATGACGTGTTTAACCGTGTGCCTGTGTGTGGCATCGTATAGCTCCCAGAAGCTGAACAGCTTTTTTGTTTTGTTTTAAATGTGAGTTGATCGGTAGTGTTCTTAGCACAGAAAGTTTTTTTTTTTTTTAATTGAATAAATTTCAAGGCATTTTTGTAAGAAATTTGTTGTAGCTAGTTGCACCCATATAAACGAAACGTCAGTCATTCGAAATCAGTTAGTAACTGTGATGCGAACAAAGAACTTTGAGACCTAACCCAAAAAGGTAAGGACAAAGTTCCTTGGATGCAGAGTTCGACGCGTTGACATAAATAAGCATGTTCAATTAAGGTTCACTCATAATGCCTGGTAACAGATTTTCGTTCTCATTTCCGTTCTATTTACTTCTTTTTCCGTGGTTCTTAGCTATGATTCAAGAAAATGTATTCAGTCGTTTGAAGAATAGTTTATTGTTCAGCAGGACTTTTATCGGGAGTTAGGATTTATCTCTATTAACCGGTATGTTTTAGTAATTCTTCAACTGTGGAACAACAATTCAAATATTAAAAAAATACTTAAATGGATCGAGTTTGTTTAACCCAGGATATAGGACTGTTTTTCTCTACTATTGTCTCAGCCATTCTGAGAAATAGCATCTTAATATTTCCCTTCTTTCAGATCTTACAAACCGTTGAGCGCACAAAAAGCTTTTATGGTTTCGTCGTAGCATAGGCAATATTTTCCGGACAATTTCCTTACCATTCTAGTGTTATACGCTCCGGCTTTCACGTATCGTATTTGATACGCCGCCGCTTCCCATTATACTACCGTCTCCGATGAGATAAAGTGGCCGGCGGCCTTGAGCTGATTTATGTCCTAACGGTTAGCTTAAGATTTTTGTAGTATTTGCAAATGAAGCTCATTTTTGCATACTAAATATTAATTAGATACGACACTTGTAATTTTAATTTTTTTGTTACGCAATTACTCCGGCAATAATTATGAATTGATTTTTTAGTTTGGTAGATCATACTTCAGAGGTGTCCCATAAATATTTAGACAAAATTGATTAACGCTGATTGAAAAAAAATCAACAAAATCAAAATATATATATATACCTACAGAGATGAAGCTTTGATTTGTAGTTCCCTTCAGCAAAAGTTTTGATGAAGACTTTCAACCACTGTTTTAACTGTAATTTTTCTACTTTGTAGTTTATGTTTGTACATGTAGATATAGTCTTGAAGTCGCTTTTAGGATTCCATACCCAAAGGGTAAAAACGGGGCCCTATTACTGAGCCTACGCTGTCTGTCCGTCCGTCTGTATGTCCTACCTATTAACGGCTGTATCTTTCGAACCGTAATAGATAGCCAGTTGAAATTTTTACAGAACATGTAATGTTACGGTGGATTGACTAACAAATAATAAAAAAGTAAAAAAGTAAAAACGAAAGGGGGGTATATACAACAAACGTATTTTTTATGTATTAGCTCTAATGTAAAAACAGTAATATTTACAAGCGTCAAACTTAACATGATTATAGTACACACTCTAAAGTATAACAATAAATAATAATAAATGGCCAAGTGCGAGTCGGTGACAAGTTTCTGTTCGTTACCAAGTTATAACTGGTAATTTCGTTATTGAATTTTGTGGTGGTATGGAACCCTCAGTGCGCGAGCCCGACCCGACTTAGCCGGTTTATTTTATCTGCACCCGACGTTTTCCAACGCTTTTCTAGTTTTTATATATTTTTCTGCGTAAAATATGATTTGCTGTTTTTTTTAAATAGTTACTTAGTACTAAAATAGTTAGTTTAGTACTTGCGCTTGGTCGTTATCTCCGCTGTTTATTTAAATTCAAGGTAAATTCTTATTGTTTTCTCACCATTTAATATAGTCAAAAGCTTCAGCGATTTAAGCTTGCCAAGGCCTTATTAAAGTCGGGCGTAAGATCTTTATAGCCCGTTGGTCCAGTTGGTAGTGAACCTGCCTTCTGAGCTTGGGAGCGTGGGTTCGATTCCCACCTAGGACAAACATTTGTGTGATGAACATTTGTGTTTGTTCTATACCTGGTTATTAATATCTATTTAAGTATGTATTTAAAAATATAGAGATATATGTATGTATATCAGTCTCTGGCAGCCAAGCCAAGCTTTGCTTAGTTTGGGGTCAGATGACCGTGTGTGCAAAAATGTCCCGAATATTTATTTTATTTATATTTTTATTGTATCTCCAAAGAAACATCCAACTTCCTAAATATTCATCATATGAAGGTTTCTCCTTTTCTCATCGTTCAGCTTGTATATCTTTCAGCTTATATGTTTGTTAATCTTCGTAAACCTCTCTTAGAAATCTCAAGGAAGCAAAATTATCTAAAACCACTGTTAGCTTATGTACTTAGATGCCGTGACAAGGAATAAGCTACCGTAATTCCATAGGTATAAGAGTGTGCTCAGGGCTTTGAAAGATGGTCGGATTAATCTATACATACATGGCAAATACATTTATTCGCTGACTCATCACGAAATCTCTAAACTTACTTGACATACCAAGCTAAAATTTCGCAGGTATTTCGATCCCTACGAGATGTAGAGATTTACTAAGAAAATATTTTTTGAAAGGTCTGAACTCAGAATTGAGGTTGACAAATGGCAAAGGCATGATGACAATTTTTTTTTATTACCTTATAAAAAAGCTGATCATAAATAGAGCCCATCAACGAAAACAAAATTAAAATTAGTTCAAAAATAAATAAGATATAAGCATTTAATTTTCATGCTAGACAGAGAGCGCACTATACTGAGCCGTGACGTCACGGCTCAGGAGCGCCATACAAATGCTATACTAACACACACTTTGTGAGAAAGGGATAGAGCATCCCCTCCCTATCCCCACCTAAAACGTTAAACGCTCATGTCTCAGAGATTTATCAGCCAATTGAAATTATTTTTTCAGTATGTGTAATGTATTTAGTTATATTCCTCGCTAAGCCGGTTATTTGTAATAAATTAAACATGAGGGCACATAATGCAAGTCGTGGGCAACAACTAGTGTTAAAAATTTGTTTTCTTATTAGATTACCTTCAAACCAATATAATTGTAGCTAAGAAGAGCGAAAATTTAAATTCAATAATTTGACGACCGGCACATAGCAAATTCTACCGCGCCCCTTTACGCCTGAGAGATATAACCTGGGCCTTTTCAAGGCCAGAGTGAATAGGTATCTTCTAAGTCTGCGTGCTTCATCTTCGACCACATCGTCGCTTACCAACAGGCGAGTTGGTGGTCAAACGCAAACTTATCAGCTTTAAAAAAAAAAACGCCTCAAGCGCTCTATCCACTTAGCTACGGCTGCCCTCCTGTTAGCCTCCATATTCTTGAGCTTCTTTGCAACCAATCTATAACAGCAGTTTATAATATTTTAATATCGCTGCTCAGCATGCGCAGAGACGTTGGATCTCTTTGTATCTTTTATCGCATTTACAACGGCCGGCTCGGCGTTGCGGTTTTGTTCTCGCACTAGCCGCCACTTCCTGAACACTCCTCTACATATCATAGATCTGTAGAAATCGCATACTTTACGTTTCAATCGATCTTTTTTTGCGTGTGAGGTACTGCAATATGTGGAATGAGCTCCCATCCCTCCTGCGGCATTTCCGAATAAATAAAACATGGGGATCTTCACTTCAAAGGTCGCCAACGTATCTGTTATGCTGGTGTTACAGGTATCCATAGGAGACAGTGATCACTTACTATCGGGCGGCCCGTTAACTTGTTTGCCACTATGGCATAAAATAAAATCTCAAGTGTGGAAAGTATTATCAGTTGTTTATCTCAACAACCACCTAAACATATTTATTATCTAATTATTTACAATTTTTTGTGTTCCAAATATCAATAGTTAATCGAGTCCTAAAGGGTCGGCAACGTATTTGTGATGCCTCTGGTGTTACAAGTATCCATAGACGACGGTAACTGCTTACCATCAGGCAACCCGTCTGCTTGTTTGCCACCTATGGCATAAAAAAAATACAATACCAAAAATATAGCTTTTATTCATCATCATCATAATCAGCCTTTTAGCAGTCCACTGTTGGACTTTTAGCCTACCGGGAAGGGTGATTGGGCTATATCCACCACGCTGGCCCAGTGCGGATTGGTGGATTCACATACGCCATTGAATTCCTTCTCCGTACTGTTAGCTTTTCAGCCAAGAAATCACCTTTTAAACTGTTTTACACACAATTCGTTTACACTTGTTATCGCTTCGAGGTTCGAGCAAAGAAAGAGGGTGATTGCAATGCAACCGCCACTTATATACTGTGTTCGTTGGCAGTCGACAAAAGACTGTCAACTGTCAACGAACACGTGTGAACTTCGCCAATACAGTTTCATTATAATGGTGTTGTTAGTTCATCTATCCATTAAATGATTAAACTAAAGTTGTTCTACATTCGGCCATCCGACTCAATTACACGTCCTCGTGTATACGTGTCATGTATTATATGATAATAGACGTTATACGTGTTAATTAAATGTGTACTTTACAATCTTATTTTGAAGTCTTATACTATCGTTTTATGTTACATAATATCAGAATGCAACTGCATACTGAAAAGCACATCATATCAGACTAAAACCGAATCTGGTTTAGTTAAGTCAGTACGCAACTGCGTACACTGTCTCTTACGCAACTGCGTACATCGGCTCTTACGCGACTACGTACACCGGATCTTACGCAACTGCGTACAATGTCTCTTACGCAACTGCGTACATCGGCTCTTACGCGACTACGTACACCGGATCTTACGCAACTGCGTACAATGTCTCTTACGCAACTGCGTACATCGGCTCTTACGCGACTACGTACACCGGATCTTACGCAACTGCGTACAATGTCTCTTACGCAACTGCGTACATCGGCTCTTACGCGACTACGTACACCGGATCTTACGCAACTGCGTACAATGTCTCTTACGTAACTGCGTACTGGAGGCTCCGCTGCAGGCTCAGCTGGCAGGTTCGACGGCAGGCTCAGCCGCAGGCTCAGCCGCAGGCTCAGCCGCAGGCTCAGCCGCAGGCTCGACAGCAGGCTCAGCCGCAGACTCCGCGGCAGGCTCCACTGCAGGCTCCGCTGTATGCTCCGCCGCAGACTCGACCGCAGGCTCGACAGCAGGCTCAGCCGCAGGCTCGACGGCAGACTCGACAGCAGGCTCAGCCGCAGGCTCGACGGCAGGCTCAGCCGCAGGCTCGACAGCAGGCTCAGCCGCAGACTCCGCGGCAGGCTCCACTGCAGGCTCCGCTGTATGCTCCGCTGCAGACTCGACCGCAGGCTCGACAGCAGGCTCAGCCGCAGGCTCGACGGCAGGCTCGACAGCAGGCTCAGCCGCAGGCTCGACGGCAGGCTCAGCCGCAGGCTCGACAGCAGGCTCAGCCGCAGACTTCGCGGCAGGCTCCACTGCAGGCTCCACTGTATGCTTCGCCGCAGACTCGACCGCAGGCTCGACAGCAGGCTCAGCCGCAGGCTCGACAGCAGGCTCAACGGCAGGCTCGACAGCAGGCTCAGCCGCAGGCTCAGCCGCAGGCTCGACAGCAGGCTCAGCCGCAGACTCGACAGCAGGCTCAGCGGCAGGCTCGACAGCAGGCTCAGCCGCAGAATCGGCGGCAGAAATTTGCATATATAACAATAAGTACACTAATCGGATATATAATCTGAAGAACTTTTAACATGAGCACAGTTATTTAGTAATTAGTATTAAATTAATCATTAGTAAATAAATTATAATCAAGAAAACGCAAGGAATAAAACAGCCACTTTGTAAAATAACTATTAATTAGGGCTCTAAAAAAAACATGACTAGCAAACAGGTTTTGAACCACTTAACAAAAGACAAATTACACTCTGTGGACATGGGAAAATAAGAAGACATCTGTAACTTATTAATCCCGATTCTGATTTGTTAGCTTTTCAGCCAAGAAATCACCTTTTAAACTGTTTTACACACAATTCGTTTACACTTGTTATCGCTTCGAGGTTCGAGCAAAGAAAGAGGGTGATTGCAATGCAACCGCCACTTATATACTGTGTTCGTTGGCAGTCGACAAAAGACTGTCAACTGTCAACGAACACGTGTGAACTTCGCCAATACAGTTTCATTATAATGGTGTTGTTAGTTCATCTATCCATTAAATGATTAAACTAAAGTTGTTCTACAGTACGTATGCAGGTTTCCTCACGATGTTTTCCTTCACCGAAAAGCCAGTGGTATGAAAATCCGTACATAAGCTCCAAAGAGCTCATTGGTACGGGCCCGTGGTTTGAACCTGCGACCTCACGCTTTCAAGTCTAGCGGTCTCCCAAATGGGCTACCACGGCTTATAGCTAGCTTTTATTAATATAGCATTATTTATCAATAAATCTTTTGCGAATGTGTTAACATTTTTCTTTTCTTCTTTTGTTCCAGGTAAGCATCCCCGCATCAACGATCGTCTCGTCTAATATCATTTTCATTCGTAAGTAAACATGCAATATGCAAATCAAAGAGGTATTTACTTTTATTTTACACTTTCATATTTCTATTTTTAAACATACTCACAAATAGTTCTAAAACTACCAAAAATAACATTTTCAACATTGTATTACTCATAAATCTCCTACTGAACCATGATATGAAAAACTCATTAGTTTTTGTAACACAATTTTTTTCATCTGAACGGAAAAATTCCACAGCCGTCCTCTCTTTTGTAGTAAAACTTTAGAAAATATTTGCTACGAGACAAACGACGTCACGACAAAAAGGGTTGACAACACGCTTTGCTCGTTTGTTAGGAACACGCGAGCTTTTATACGAGCGAACTTGATAAATTGACTGGAACGGTGTAAACGATCGAGTGATTTAAAATTCAAAACTACCCTCAATAGAACCGCCAACTCACGGGTTTTTGTATCGAAGTTGACTGGAATTTGACCTAGTTTAAACAGTAGTATATTCGCCTACTAGCAATCCACGAATAATTTATGAATCACTACACCCCGCTGTTTCACCCGCGTGGAAATTCTCTCAAGAACCGTATATTTTTCTGGGGTGTAGAAACCTACATTATACTCTATGTCACTTTCCGGTTTTTCAACTGTGTGCATACTATGCATACAACCACATCGATCTATTTCTGTGATGCTGCGCAAAAGAGAAACAAAAAAAAAACACTTTTGGATTCATGTTATTGTTATAAAGTATGGATAGAATTTTGATAATACAATAATACAAATATGTTAATTGGAATACAAAGAAATTGACGTAATAAACAAATTGCAATTCAAATACTAGGTAAGTACTTATGTTGTAACTCAGCTGACGAAACCGGAATCTGACATAAGTCAACCGAATCAGCAAATTTGATTTAAATCATCACGAATAACCACAAGAAAATTCTTTGACTGCAACCTTCACTGCCAAGTATCGACTCGACGCAAGAAACGCGCATTCACCTAAATTAACGCCAACTTTTTCATCACCGGAGATTCAATAAAGTAGAATATAGATACTATTATGAGTGAAGTTAATTATTTTACCGTAATAACTGTTCATAACTTTCATAGAAAGTTTCACTTTTTAATGACAAAATCTAACCGTCAACCGTCCGTAACAATCAGAAACTTACTATTAATTTGCTTGACTTTCTTTAATAGGTCTTCATAGTAGTTCAGCTCTTGTTTCTCTGCAACCGAATATTAGAGACACGCCGTCTTACCACAAAAGATTTAAGCACGCCTTAGACAAGTGTATAGCATATTTTTCGCAGTGAAACAATTGCTAAACATATGTCTAAAGCGTTCTTAAATCTTTTGTGGTAAGACGGAAAGTGTCTCAGCAAATCAAGTCAGCAGAACAGCGCATACAAATTCTATCGAGTTCAAATAAGCTCTATTTCTGTACACTATGCAAGCATAGTTATGTCCAGTTCAAAACAACATTTCGTTAGTGCAGTACTCGCTCTTGTTCAAGCATTTTGATAAATGGTTCGCAAGACGTTGGTTATAGCGATACTGTTATGTAAACAAGCTGTTACTGGTGTTATATCGGCTATTTTCAATTATCTTAATAATCATCAGACCTTGCAAATGCATTCTATAACAATCACTCAATCGTTCAGTTTCGTACTTCAGTTTGTTCAGTAACTTGTTTTTGTTTCAGTTTTGTTTCACTGTTTAGTTAGTTTTTCCTAAACTTGGCGTCTAACATGAGGAACCCTTAGTTTCGTTATCCTGTATTTAATGAAGATGATATAGTTTTTGTAGTGTTGGAAGAGAGTATCGATACAAAAAAAAATACTAATAAATTAATAAGTATAAATACTCGGCAAAAAAACTCTCCCCAAGCTAAATAAAATAAAATATTCCCGGAGTTTTTCAGAACGAAATTAAATTTTACTTTATTTAACGCCAGAAATTAACTGTTTCGAAGAAAACAAGAAAGTCAGTATAATTTTGTCAAAACAATTCTCGGAATTTTTTCAAAAGTGTTTAACGTAATTATCTGTGAACTTACACAAAATATAAGTCGTTATTATTAAAACATTGAAATGAAACTTTTTTTTAATACGCAGTAATTTTCTTATCATTTTCACTGGACTATTTTTGTACTAGAATTTTATTATTCGTGTCCATATAAAAGCGGAGGCAATAGGTATTTCATTCGTGCAAACCTTTGGAGACTGGTTGTTATAGCAATTTTATGCCCATTTTAACGGTCCCATTTACGGTTACCGGTTGAAGTATACATTACGAAAATATGGGGGGAAATGGGGCATGTCTTCGTTTTTTTTAAATAACTTTTAATTAAACTTTCCTTGTTAGTTTATCTCAAATCTTGCAACTGAATTTTGAAACAGTTTATCCCCATAAGCGATTGAGCTGGTTTCTTGCATACATGTTAAGTTTGGATGACAATGCATGGTTAGCAAAGTAACGTTATTCCAAATTCAATATGGTGGACTCCCAAAGATGAACAGTTAATTTTTTTATGCAACCCCATGATATGAGTATCAAATGAAAGGGTTTGCTGAGAAAAATACTAAAAATAATATGACGTCACACTAAATTCAACATGGCGGATACCTAGAGCATAGTAGAAACAATACTGTGCCTAAAAGCTTGTTTTATAGTTTTTTTTAAATCATCATTTCATTCAAAAGACGTCCACTGCTGGACAATGGACACAGGCCTCCCCCATCGATCTCCAAAAGGCCCGGTTGGAAGCGGCCTGCATCCAGCGTTTCCCTGGGGTCTCTTTTAGATCGTCTGTCAATGCAGGTGGACGTCCTACGCTGCGCTTACCGGTCCGTGGTCTCCAGAAACTTTCGGTCCCATCGGCAATCTATTCTGCGTGATATGTGCCCTGCCCACTGCCACTTCAACTTACTAAACTTTTTTACATGTTATATAATACAAGGGCTTAACTTTAATACTTCCAAACTATAAAGGAGATACCTGTTTTAATCTCATTAAAAGCTTAGACCAATTAAAAGTTAAACTTACTTTAGATTCCACACATGTCGTTTGTGAAGCTAAGTACTCATTAGCGTACAAAAGTAAAGTAGTATCTGAGGCTGATGTATTATTTGAACTATTAAGTGTAGTAATTAGTTAGGAAACAATTCAACACACCTTCGCTTTTGGACAATATTCGTTTTGAAACCCCCCTATACATTATTATTCAACAAAAATCTTCTCCGTACACCATTTTAGGACCAAATGATTTACTCATATTCATTATGAACATTCATCGCCAAGCATGTATACGACTTCATTATTAAAAGACATAATGAAGAAATTTTAATTGTGTACTTAGTTTAAAATTTCTCAACAAATAACGCTCAAAGCATAATGATTGTGATCAATCCATATTCCTCCACACCAGATGAATATATGTTTTAAATTTTATTTTAATTACATTATAAGATTTTTTTTTTATATTCCTTTACAAAATTGAACAAAACTTTACGGGATTTAAAAGCACGTAGCTTTTTTCCTCTTTACACGTATAACCAAAAACTCAGACCTGTTGGGAAGCGACGATGTAGTCGAAAAGGAAGCTTAAAAACCCTGAATAAGATTTGAATTCTGACCTTGAAAAGACCCGTTAAAAACTAATTGCTTCAACAATTACTGTCGTGACTATTGCAACCGTCTTGATACGTCGAAGTCTGAAGCTGACTAAAAACTGGTCCCGTTAATCTCGTAAAATATTGTGTGCAAATCGCCTATCCGTAAAAAAACGTAGTTTTTATAACATGGTAAATTATTGGAGCAACCCTATTCCCTTGCGGTGTGAATTACGCTTTTCATGGTTGGAGCGCAACGGATAATCGCACCGACAAACGTTAATTCGCAGGTTTCGCTGAGTTACTCTTTGAGAGAAATAGCGAAGGGAAGCGCAGTCTAATTATTTGATGAATTTTTCATTGTGCATTTATTATTAAGCGCAACAGGAACTTCTTTTTTTTTTTACTTTTTTATGCAATAATGTTAAATACATAAACTGAGGTAGATACGTTTTACCACAGAAAATTAGACGAAAAAAATTCTCTCGTCTGTGCGTTTTACCGAGGTCTGTGAGGCAATACAAACAAAAGTTAATTAGCTTGAGTGAACTCAGTCTGTTCTGTGTTTGGCGACGATGCAAACGTACGATGTGCGATTTTGAAGTATGAAAAATGCCATGCCAAAAATGCCATGTGTATTTAAAAAGTGAAATACTTATACTGGGACGACTGTAAAAGGCTGCAACTGTAAAGTTCAATGGTTCCTATTTAGATAGCTCTAATAAAATAACGCCATGTTTTAGTGCTTTTTTAATGAGAGAATGCTTTTTTATGACATCTCTATTGGTAAAACCTCATTATTTTATCAGTTTGTTAAAATATACTTTACTTATTTAAAATAAAATAAAATGTATTAATTATTTTTACTGATAATAGAATTAGCAAAGCAAATATTATTCGCGAGTTTCAAGTTCAGATAAATCATAATAATTTAATTTATACACTTTTCATTATATGTTTCAAGTCATTATAATATTGTATACCACATAATATTTTATTACGTATTATTGCTTGCTAAGCCAACAAATTGAAACAATAAATTGAAACAATCTAAGTACACAATAATAAACATAAACTAACAATTTTATTATAAGTATAAAGTTGAAAATCTTTAGCAACTGTTCCTAAACTATAGGCAGCAATATTTGTGTCTTAACCAAGTATGCCATACACAGCTGCACAAATGTTAAAAATACATACATCTATACTAGTATTATAAAGAGGAAAGATTTGATTGTTTGTTTGTTTGTTTGCATTGAATAGGCTCCGAAACTACTGAACCGATTTGAAAAATTCTTTCACTGTTTCGAAGCTACACTATCCCCGGGTAACATAGGCTATATTTTCAAAAAATAGGGATTCTTACTAAAACTCCAATAATATAACCCAAGGTGTAAAAAAATAAGATTTAAAATTTTGCTTGTTTGACAGTTCTAAGACAGGACAACGTCTGTCAGGTCAGCTAGTAATATAATATATTAACATACATAGTATTTATGAATTTTAATGCACTCTATACTTACCTACAGTACTGCCACATGATATCTTACCTTTACTGTTCATTGCCTACGAGTACGACACATAAAAAAACTCCCCGAACTTTGATGTATTTCCTTTACACAAATACATTATTTTTATCCGTGAGCCACATTTTTTTTTTTTTTATTGTGATGGTGTCAATATCTTTTTATTTTTCCAATATTGACTTAGCATTTGCAGTGACAGTAGAAAACTACAATCACGTTGTATAAATTACGCTTCTGCATTTCTAAAAACACTACCGTCACTTCACTGGCAGCATTAAATAATAGCATTGCAACACATTCAATACACAAATCTTTTTTTTTTTTTCAAACATTGCACTACACTTCTGTCTGATAAGAATTCTATTTCCAAAACGTACCTATGAAAGTAGAATTCTAATATCATCTTCATCAAGATTTTTTCTTATCGCCAAACTATCACAATACCATTACTATTATTGCCTAATTAATCTTATTCATCTCTACATCATCTCTTAAATATTTTGTGCTTCTTATTTGTCTAGCTTCTTTTATTTTATTTTAAATAAGTTCAAGTTTTCTTAATTTCACATAAGTATTTTGTATTTTTTTTTACTTTTGTGATCTTTACCTAATGTTTCACATTATTATCATTAATGTCATTAATGTCATCATCTGAGTTTAATTTTAAATTATCATTAGTGCCATCATCTGAGTTTTATCATATTATAATTGTTGTCATCATCTGAGTTTTAGCATATTACCATTAATGTTATCATCTGAGTTTTATCATAAATTACCATTAATGTCATCGTCTGAGCTTTATCATATTATCATTAATGTCATCATCTGAGTATTAGCATATTATCGATGTCATCATCTGTTCATCTGTTCATAAATTATCATAAATGTCATCATCTGAGTTTTATGATAAATTATCGTTAACGTCATCATTTGAGTTTTATCATATTACCATTAATGTCATCATCTGAGTTTTATCATAAATTATCATTAATATCATCATCTGTGTTTTATCATATTACCATTAATGTCATCATCTGAATTTTATCATAAATTATCATTAATATCACCATCTGAGTTTTATCATATTATCATTAATGTCATCATCTGAGTTTTATCATAAATTATCATTAATGTCATCATCTGAATTTTATCATAAATTATCATTAATGTCATCATCTGAGTTTTATCATAAATTATCATTAATGTCATCATCTGAGTTTTATCATTTTCTAACATTTATCGTCGTCTTCTAAGTACCCTCATCTTATTTAGCGCGTTGGTGTTGCAGTGGCGAGCCCACCGGGCGGCGCGGGCGCCCCGCGTGAAGAGGCGCCGAGACCTCCGCCGCCTCCCGCACCCCGCAACGGCACCCCTCCCAGTAAGCACGCCTCTAAGACCCCTAGAGGGCCTGATAAGCGGTTATCACGATTTAAATACTAACAATTGCAATAGAAACAAAAAAAAACAGTATTTTTAGTAAAACCAAAAAGATATAGCTTTCTGTCAGTTTTAATTCAAAATTAAGATTCTGTCTTTTCACTGTTGATCGAGAGCTTCCCATTCGAGTTCTAAATAATTTAATTTATTTGTTTCTCAGTGGTTATTAATCTTTGTATACATATAATGGTACCTATAACCTCTACAAACGTGAACACTAACTAAAGATTCTCGAGTGCTTAAGGAAGCAATAAGTACAAATTTTCAAAAATAGTTATCAAATATCATCAACATTTATATTGTAGCCAATAAGAACAAACCAAATCGCAATAACCGCTATGTCAATTCGTGCACGTTCATTAAAATACCTACGTTATCGATATTGTAAAACTTTGGCATCTACTTTTTTTTACTGACGTGCTAATGTTTATTTTTCTACTTTTCCGTAACTTTAGTGTTATGCATCAATGTTGTCGTAATTTTAATGTCCACAAATCTATATATTCTTTTAGTTCTGTTAAATCCTTAATATTGTTAACCTTACTATATTATTTTAATCTTTATTGTTATGTTGTGTTATTTCTGTCTGTCAATTTTATTGTTGTGCGTATCTAAATGTGTTTTTTTTTGTTACGTAGCAAGGGTAGTATGTTTTTATGTAAGCCTTTAGTTTACATGTTATAACGTGCTTTACATTTTGATGTTGCATTAAAAAAAAAAAAAAAGTTGGTAAATATTACCTTGCAAACCTAGTAGGTTTGTTCAACCAACATGTTCTCAGCATCAGTACAGTTTACCAAAAATAACATGTCTTAAAACGTAATTAATGGTATTAAAAACAAAGTTTTGCATTAAATTTTGCCTATTTTCGATGTATAATTGTTGATTTATTTAGATCAACGGTTACACTACCATCGATCGATACTCCATCCTAATTTTATGAAAATTCTGATGAACTCATAGATATTCTAAATACATAAAAACAAACCATATTCAACGGTTCACCTGAGAGAACAGCTAACTGTCATATCAGAAGCAAAGACGCAATAAATACTGCGGTTCCATCGGCCCATGTTTCTGCCTCAACGAGATAGGAGACTTTTATTTCACTACAAAAAGCCGTCACGTAAACCCGACTGTGATGTACATTTTATTCAAAGGTAACAAGGGTTTTATCTAACTTGTCGGCAATAAATAAAGTCATAAAGCTTCTCGTAAAAACGTTACGTGATTATTGTGAATGTAAAGGTTCGAGACATCTCGTGGTAGAGACACTTCCACGGGACTATGGTGGAAGGTTCGTTTTTTAACAAACTTTTATTTAACTTTCCCTGTAGTGTGGGACAAATCTTGTAACCTAAATCAATGTTTATTCAATAAAACTTACTAGTCAAATAAATACTAACTTAAATTAGAATATTTACGAAAACTTAAATTAATGACTAAAAACTAAAACTTATATTAAAATCTAAACAAACTACCTACAAATTAAAATTTTAAATACAAACTAAATATTTAAAGTAAATAAAAAATATAACAATCAATCAAATAACCCGCCCCTAACTGTACCTGGTGCAAAGGTGCCCATAATGCTAGCAGCATTGCCACGCTGAATGGCTATGGCCAACCTTTGCACCAGGTACGAGCCGGAGCGAGGGTCGTTATTTTTTTCCCTCAACCTGCGCCCCAACTCGCCAATGAAGCTTCTGGCTTCAGTGGCCCAACTGCCCATGGTCTCCACGGCAATCGGTACACTTGTTTAATCTTGTAACTGAATTTTAGACTATTAACCTCAACCGATTGAGCTGAAATTTGGCATACTTATGTAATTTCGGTTACAATGCAATGTTATGGTACCATCGAGCTAGTTTAGTAATGGAGACAGAAGATGGCCAAAGGAACTCGTAAATAAAACAACGTAACACCGTCGAGTTTGGGTTCGTTGGATTTTTCTTCTAAAGCACTCCTATCTAGTAGGTCCTACATGATAAATTCAATATAGTAGACGCATCATGAATGAGTATCAAAAAAAGTTTTTTTATTTTTTTATTTAAATTAATATTTTTTTATTTATACTTAATCTGCGATTTACGAAAACAATAGACTTTTATGGGATCCCAAACATGCAGAGTAGGTATTGCAATAATTATTGAAAAAAGACGCGTGGCGTCAATTCACGCACGTGTTATGTGAGCATCAGGCGTGGTTGTTTGCAAGCTCACCCTGAGCATGTGCTATATTGTGCTGTCTAAAAAAGTGCGGTCGCATGCCGTCGAGATATTCGTGCAATGCATGCGACGCATACCTCGTGACGTCTGAACTCTGGATGCATCTGAACCAAAGATCTTGATAGAAGCCGTAGTTATATTACCAATACCTCGGGTTAAGTTCTACCGCGTAAATAATAAGTTATTCATGGTGAAATCTGGTCCTCTCTCTTGTTTGACGTTTATATTATTAAATTTATGCTATATAATTTTGTATAAATTATTAACATGCCCAACCCAGCCAGCACCCACTTGCCATTGCCTGTGACCATTTCTTAATAATTAATTGAACCTCTTCAACATGAATCTAAGTATAAACTTTACCCTTGATAGACGCTTGTGTATATAAGATATAAGCCGAGAAATTACTTATGGTTTGGGTAAGTTCGTAAAGGTTGAGCGACCAGCCCCAATGTCAGAGTCTTTAAGGCCGCCTGAAGGCCTCTAACATGGCTAAACGTTTGCTGATAAAGGACAAACAATATGGAGTTACAATTAACGCGTCATCTGACTCATGGTAGCGTTGTAAATGCCATTCGCGGTCACCTAACCGAAGGCTGATCATTAGTCCGTGGCTATGAAAAAATCATATGCTAACTCCCCAAGGGCCACGGCTTTGGGTTTAAAAAAAAAAATAGGCTTACGTTTGAGGCCCGCATCACCTGATGTGAAGACTTTAAAGACTATGAGACTTAACGGCCTCATATACCAAATTTGACGGTTTTAAATCAATTTTATTCAGTTAAATTACAATATTTGAGCTGGAAAAAAATACATGTCACAGATACATCTGTGTTTGAGTTTATGATTTGGTTCAAAACACGGTAGAATAAACTTTCCTCGATCAACAAAAAATCTGAAGCAAAGTCGAGTTAGTTTATTTTTTTCGTTTTATGCTCTAATGAAAGCTCGTAACAACCTGGAAACTGCACGTACTGAAAGGCAATTTAATATTTAATTTTTTATAAAAAAAAAATATTTGGATAGATTTTTGATAGTGAATAGTTTCGTTTTTTAGTGAAATTAAAAGCGTAAAAAGGTCACGAGAATTTGCGCGCGCCGCGTTCAGTACCGCGCTAGGCGTCATCGAGGTTGGACCTATGTTCGTTTTTGTCGTTGCACTCCCCCCGCGAGCGTCCTGATTCTTGCGTGGCAAAATACAACGTCGCTATAACTTGGCGGGGGCTGAGGGAGCGTTTTGTTGCCTACGCGACTCGGATAACCGGCCGTTAAGTCAAGAAAAAAGAAAAATGTAGCACGATATTTATTTTACTATCATATTTTAACCTACTCAATAAAAACAGAAAGTTATGCGAAAATTCCAATAAAGATAACACTTTTATCCATTGATATATATTTGTTACAAGCTTTTATTGAACCTTACATGTTTGTATGTAAGTATATGTGTTTGTATGTTAAGCAAATGTTACGTACAAATCATGCAACCCTAATTTTACCCACTTCCCGGCGTTCAATTGAGTTCAAATTTGGTATATCTGTAACTTGGATGACAATGCATTAATATGGTATCATTGACCTTTCCTGATGATGGAGTCGGAAGATAGTCATAGGAACTAATCAAATGAAAGGGCTTGAAGAGTACAAAATGATAAAGTGAGTATCATCACACTAAATTCAATATGGCCGCCGCTCCAATATGGCGGATTACATTTTGTTTGCTAAAAGCTTGTAAAAATGCATATTTTTTTGCTATTAACTTATTTTTATCTGATTTTCTTGTCTGACTGATTCGCAACACGGTATTCGAAAATTCTGATATAAGCTTACCCACTTCTGCCAAGTGTACTACTTCGATCTCGTTGCTATGGCGATGACACCAGAGTCAACAAAACTAATACAGACGCAGATAATAGGAAAGGTGGATTCGTAATACAGAATCGAAGGGCTCTTGTAGCTGCGATGATAAGACTCTTGCCTTGTGTTGGTGACGAGTTGAGAAGAACGTTTGCGTTTGACAAATTGATATTTCCTGATATTACCAGCTAGTAGATAAAAATAAATATTGCAAATTGTGTATGCGTATTTTTTATGTCATAGGAGGCAAACAAACAACCGGGCCACCTGCAACATGTGAAGCAGATTAGTAGCATCACAGATACGATAACAACCTTTAACAGGTCTTCTGACGATCCCCATGTTAGTTACTTGGAAATGAAGTAGGATGAACTCATTCCACATATTGCTAGTGAGACATAAAATACAAACTGTAAAAGACTCCCTAAATATACTTACTGTTAAAATCCAAACTGTAAAAGACTAACGCCTTAAAATATACTTACTGTTAAAATATAAATTGTAAAAGACAAACTCATGCCTTCTGTTAAAATACAAACAGTAAAAGACTAACACCTTAAAATATACTTACTATTAAAATCCAAACTGTAAAAGACAAACTTTTTATACTTACTGTAAAAATACAAACTGATAAGTATAGATTTTAACTTAGGTACTGTTAAAATCCAAACTGTAAAAGACTAACGCCTTAAAATATACTTATTGACAAAATAGAAATTGTAAAAGACAAACTCATACCTTCTGTTAAAATTCAAACAGTAAAAGACTAACACCTTAAAATATACTTACTATTAAAATCCAAACTGTAAAAGACAAACTTTTTATACTTACTGTAAAAATACAAACTGAAAAGTATATTTTTTACTTAGGTACTGTTAAAATACAAACTGTAAAAGAATCTTTATACTTACTGTTAAAATCCAAACGGTAAAAGACTAACGCCTTAAATATACTTAATGCTACAATACAAACCCTAATAGACAAATTCTTTATACTTACTGTTAAAATCCAAACTGTAAAAGACAAACTCTTTATACTTACTGTTAAAATGTAACAGCAAATTTTAATTCCAGAACAAGGCGCGCTCACGATCGTGCGGCGCTCCTCGAGTAGGAGCAAAGCCGAGAGCTGTCCGACGCCCACGGACGAGCAGCTGGACCAGGTTGACTTAGACACCGAGCACTTGCCTGCCGTCGACACGCCCGACGCATGCGACAAGGCTGCACTTAGGTAACTATGACGATTTATACTATCCAAATTGTTTGAAACCGACTTCAAAAAAGGAGGAGGTTCTCAGGTTGTATGTTTTTAGGGTTCCGTACCTAAAGGGTGTAAACGGGACCCTATTACTAAGTTTAAGCTGTCTGTCTGTCCTACATTTTAATGGCTGTATCTTCCGAACCGTAATAGATAGCTAAGTTTATATTTTACGGAATATGTAATGTTACGGCGGATTAGCTAAAAAAGTCAGAAAGTCAAAACGAAAGGGGGCTCCCCATACAACAAACGTATTTTATTACGTATTTTTGTATTTGCTCTAATGTAAAACCGGTAATACGTACAAGCGGAAAACTTGGCATGATTATAGTACGCACTCTAAAGTATAACAACAAATAATTAATAATTGCCAATTGCAAGTCGGTGACAAATTTCTGTTAACCACCAAGTTAATCAACGTTGGGAGCGGACGGTACTTGGATAGGTGTAATTTTGTCTTTTTGCACTACTTTCTGTATTTTATGGTGGTACGAAACTCTCAGAGCGCGGGCCCAACTCACACTTGACCGGTTTTTATTTTCAGATAATTCTCTAAAGCATAAATGTACTTGTTTAATCCGTACTTTGAACTTTCTATTCAGCTTATGTATTCGTGAAAATATGACATGGTGTTTTGGAAGGACCAACGTTACGCTCCTCCATACAAATTGTTGTTAGTTTAGGATGGCTTAGAACTCCGTAAGCCTTTTGTACTTCAAATAGCCGTGTCGAGTCGTAATTCAAGATAAGAGCGCACTAGGCGTACCGTTAGTGGAGTTACAGCACGCGATAAAGCATTTTCTCACCTATGCTCGGTTATTTTGTTCTTTACTGTGTTTGGATTTCCGTGAATACCCTTGCTATGATAGAGAAAATAGCTAATAGTAGCTTTTGCAACAATTGGGTATACATACATCTATGTCCAAATATTATGTCCAAGAACCCCAAAAGTTCAAAGACGATTAAGAAGAAAGATGGGCAGGCAGACCTAAACCCGACAAATAGACTTATTTTTTATCGATTAC
This sequence comes from Agriopis aurantiaria, assembly GCA_914767915.1. Classification (NCBI taxonomy): domain Eukaryota; kingdom Metazoa; phylum Arthropoda; class Insecta; order Lepidoptera; family Geometridae; genus Agriopis; species Agriopis aurantiaria. Next base: position 16,445,200 of record OU611982.1, on the reverse strand, counting down.
GTAATCATTTTGTGTTATCTGTAAAATTCCGTTTTTTCTCGGCTTTTGTTCCGGATCTTCTCATATTTGAGACCACTTTGTGGTATGAACATCTAGTAAGGCTGTTGTTTTTGCCTTATAATAAATAGGCTATCGGACCGGTTCGATACCTAATATGAAAATATTATTAAAATACAACATAAAAAGATTTCAATAAAAATTTAAAGTATTGTATTAATAAAACCTTATTTAAAAACAAATATTCAAATAAAAGCTTGTAGACACCGACATAATTGTTAAAATTTGCAAGTTGAAGTGGCAATGTTATGACACCAAAAAGTTAACAATAGTTTTTTGGCCATGATGACTAGTTTAATGATAAAACTGCGATGAAGGGATAAGATCAGACAGTTCATCAAAAGTGGTGATGAAAGTTTGATGTCATCATCATCATCATTATCAGCCTATCATATTCCTACTGCTGGGACACAGCATTCTCTCAGAGAGAGAGATAGAGAGAGAGGATAGGCCTAGATAGATTCACCATGCTGACCCAGTGGGTCAGCATGTAGGAATATGATAGGCTGATAATGATGATGATGATGACATCAAACTTTCATCACCACTTTTGATGAACTGTCTGATCTTATCCCTTCATCGCAGTTTTATCATTAAACTAGTCATCATGGCCAAAAAAGCTATTCACACATTATAGATGCATGAAAGTCTCGCACTGTTCGATTTGATCGATTGTTTCTGCCACGTACCTGTAATTTGCGGAAAGGATTACCACATTCGGTTTTTCCTTTCGAAATATACCCTCAATTGCTTCAAACGATGGATGAATAGTCTTCAAAGGCAGGCAACGCACTGCCAATGCTCCGGGTATTGTGGGTCCATTCGCCATCCATACGGCAGTGACCACTTACCATCAGATGGCCCGTCGCTTGTTTGTCTACTATTACATTAAAAAAAACACCTCACACTAATATCGTAAATGCGAGATTATGAGATTTATTCCCTTATTTCTATTTTTATATTTTTTACGTAATAAACATTTCACAAACTTATTCAAACTATATTTATGTCAAATCAAATAGCCAGCCCCGCACTGTTCCTGGTGCAAAAGTAGCCATAACACTGGCAGCACTCTCACGCATTCAGCCATTCAGCGTGGGAATGCTGCCAGTGCTATGCATTGGGCAGTGGGCCAATCTAAGGTAAATATCATATTTGTCCCGGAAAAGCTGGATATCTGGGGTGATACTTTAAGGAGATGTCGTGTCTTGCCGCGAACCGCGGCGTAGTGAGTGACGCCACATTTCACCTGAGCTAAGTTACATACTAACTTGTAATGTACACAGGTAGAAATTCGTTCAAAATTCATGGATAAGATACAGTCAACGACAAAATCTTTTTAAGTGTTTTACCTACAAAAGAGCGATGGAGCGCAGCGTCCTAAGAATCAAAAGGACAGTCCGAGTCCGAAACACGATGCTGCGCTCAATTACTGGAATCGCTGATGTTGGCATCAAAGCTTCCAAATTAAAATGGGGTTGGGTTGGTAAAATGCACCCTGATAGATAAGCCCAGAGGATCACACAGTGGGTGCCTGAAAACGGACGAAGGAGCCAAGGCAGGCCGAGAAATCGCTGGCGCGATGACCTCGACACGTTCCAGATACAGTGGTCAAGTCTGGCGGATAATCGCGCTGTCTGGAAAAAAATGGGGGAGATCTTTGCCCAGGAGTGGGACAGTATAGGTTAATTTAAAAAAAAAAAACCTACTAAATTATTGCTTGTTTCGTTTACTTAGTAAATAATAATATTGGTAACCTAACTTTTTACCAAAGATATAAGATATATCGTCATTGTTTTTTACCCATAGACTGTTGGACCGATAAATTTTAGTTTAACCAGTATTTTTGGTCACGATTTCCTTAAATCAAAATACACTAGCTTGACTTGGTCTTACGTGAAATTCCCAGCACGTTGGCGGTATATATATTCATTTTGAAATCGGTTTATTTGATAATAAACACAATGCAAGTCGGTGATTGCGACCGAGAGCAAATCACCCCGTACTTAAAAAAAAATTTATTTAATTCAACTCGGGATCTTTAGCACGCGTCTGACTCGCACTTGGCCGGTGTTTATTATTTGTTGCTTTGCTTTAGAATATGTACTATAATCATGCCAAGTTTGACGCTTCTAAACATTGCAGTTTGAACACTAGAGCAAAGACTAAAATACGCTAAAAACAATACGTTTCTTGTTCGGAACCCCCTAATAAAATCAAATAAACTTTGTTTATTTGATTTTATTATTATTTTTAGTCTTCCGTAACTATTTTTTAATTTTCAACTTGCTATCTATTACGCTTCAAAGGATACAGCCGTTAAAAGCAGGACAGATAGACTGATAACATAAGCTTAGTAATAGGGTCTCGGTGACCCTTTTTGGTAGAGAACCTTAAAAACAGCCTGCAGGGTCCAAAGTACTAGTGACAGGATTTCTTTCAATCTTTTTACGATGTCGACTATACACAAAATATAAGTAATTTTTTTTTAAACGCAATTGTCGACTTCAATTATAAACCTACATGAACAAACTTAAACCAAAAAGTAGATTGGCTTTTGAATCGACTCCATACTATGAGAGAGCTTTAACAGAAATGACACGGTTGCGCAATCTTTCCTTCAATAACACAGATATACACAACCAGATCGGCAATATATTTTAGTGAAAGAGACAACTTGATATGGCTCAGCACAAGTACGAAAAGGACATAAATAGAATTTGTTGTCCTTATCGGCGTGACCTGTTTTTGGTACCTCAAGTGTCAAAATCTGTAATAATCAGTGACAAACAAAACGGGTCTGAATTATATTTATTGCCTTTTTTTGGTGATTTAATGTGATAAATGCGTGTTTCCTCTGAGAAATAATTGTAAAAGATATTTTACAATGGTTGGTTGTAGCATTTTGGGCTGCAAGAAGCGCAGTGAGCGAAAATACGATGATGAGCGAGAGGCACTGAGCTAGCCACGCTCATTGAAAATCTATAGGTAGTAGATCTGTGTTCAATAAAGTAGTTTTTTTTTTAGGAATAGGTACATACTAACGTAGGTATAGGTATAATCATTGTGATACCTCCTTACAAATACATACAATCTTCTTTGTTCTAATGTTTCTGTGATGACAGTTCAACAGAGATTGACAGTCCACATCAAAACGTTTGCTCAACCCACAGATCTACTAGCTCAACCCCGGTGTATATATTACTCTATGCATGGGCCACACATGGGCTGTAATAGTGTTCCGTGCACATGGGCCACAACGGCACCACAAACCAAAATGTCGTCTGTGTAAATCTCAGAAGAAGAACTAAAGGTGTAGGTTTTTTGTTGTTATTTTTGTTGATTTCTCAAAAAGTGCTAAATCAACTTCGATATCATTAATATGGAACCACCTTTGAGGTATGACCTCCCAAACAAAAAAATATCATCAACATTTATAATCTTCGATATCATTAATATGGAACCACCTTTGAGGTATGACCTCCCAAACAAAAAAATATCATCAACATTTATAATCTTCGATATCATTAATATGGAACCACCTTTGAGGTATGACCTCCCAAACAAAAAAATATCATCAACATTTATAATCTTCAATATCATTAATATGGAACCACCTTTGAGGTATGACCTCCCAAACAAAAAAATATCATCAACATCAATCTATAATTGGTGGAGTAATCGCGTAACATACATTAAAAAATACAGTCGAATTGATAACCTCCTCCTTGTCGGTTAAAAAGTGACATTCAGCCGTATTCAAAGGACAGTATTTTCATTAGGCTAGTACAAGCTTTGTTACGACTTATGGCTAGTATTTACTTACTGAGCTTAGATTTGGGTATTTATTTTGCTTTTCTTTTATATTCGGGAGGACGCTGTAATAATCTGGACAGGGACAATCCCTAGACTTATTATAATAGACAGATATTGCCTAATATGGCAAGTCTAAAGATGCCACCACTAAAATTCTTTTTTGTATCTATTTTAACAAAAGTTGGCGGTAAAACGCAAGCCTTACTTAATAAAAAATAGCAATATTAACATCATTTTGTTTATATTATACAGGAATTTATAAAACGCAACATTACCATCACTTGTAAACAAGTTTTGAAAGTTGACGTTGGTCAAAAAAGGAGGCGGTTCTAGATTCGATAGTTTTTTTCTGTTTGTTACCTAAGAACTCCTTCATTTATAAACAGATTAGGTAATTCTCTTTTTATTTGAAAGGACATTATACTTTCTGTTTGGTCCCATTGAAATTTCATCAAAATCTGTTCTGTAGTTTTTTCAATCAAAATAACTGGAAAAAGTATGTCATCCAAGCAAACGAATTTTTTTATACTAATTTTGAATTCTGTTTATTGAAATTGATAATTATCTGATACATGGTACAAAATGTGTTCATTATTTGAAGAACCCACTTTACGAAAATTTAAGTTTTTTTTTAACGCTGATAAGTCCGCGTTTGACCACCAACTCGCCTGTTGGTAAGCGACGATGTGATCGAAGATGAAGCACGCAGACTTAAAAGATGCCTAGTTTAGAAAGACTAAAGGAATTGGTGAATGATTTTTCTCATACTACTTCTCACCGTTATCTAGTCGCGTGATAAAACTCCATAAATATTTGTCTGTCTCTGATCGTGGGTCATTATGTAATTCTGGTTTTGTACATAATTGTTTTTCTGTATGTTATTGTTGTTCTGTATAAAATTGTTGTTCTAGTGTTTATTATTCGATTTGTATATATAATTTATGATATGTATTTGTACGCGCGCGCACGCACAGATATTGAGCGTGACGTCACTTGCCGGGCCCAACAGAATACCAGCGCTGGTTGTGTACAACCAGCAACATGCTGAGTTGGGGCCGGTTTTCGTGATAATGTACGCACTCATATTTGGATAATTGTGTTTGTCTTTAAATTTCATTATCACATAATAAACATTTCTGTATTTCTGATAGAATTATTTCTGTTTTTTTTAAATAAAAAGAGCGGCAAACAAACATGCGGTCCGCCTGATGGTAGGCAGATACCGCCGCATCTGCAACACTAGCGGTGTTAAGGTGCTTTGCCAGCCCGGAGAGGTAATATACATCTTTTTATCTATGAATGAGTGCCTAGAGAGGTTGATTGATGAGAACTTAAATATTACTAGCATTTCACTCTAGTTCACTCTAGATGTCTCACAAAGTGCTGAAAAAAACTGATAGGTATTTCATCAAGCCTATGTCTGCTAATGGGTGTGTGATCAGTTCGATACCGAGAATTACTTACCTAAGTGCTTATCTTATGTTAGTCTTCAAAAAGTAATTTGTATTTAAATATTATTTCACAATATTTATATAATTTTTTACGTTTTTTTTTAATGAACTGTTCCCTATGTAGGATCATAATATGGTGACTGGTCTTCACAGAAGGTCATGACCAGCACATGTCAGTTCTCCAAGATAGGGAAACCCGGCCGTATTAGATAGGGAAACTTTCTTAATTGTATATACCATACAATTAAAAAAGTTTTTACGTCTCCTAAAAAACATACATAAATGAATCATAATCTCATAATTTATAAATGAATCGTTATTTACCTTCGTCAGGCCATAACCTGAGCATGACTTTACCGATTTCACTCGTCTTTTTTTTTTAAGTTTTCTAATACTTTGTTGAAGGTTCTTACAAAAGAAAAGTTAAGAAAATTGCGCAGAAAATTTGAAAATTTTAGAAAACAACGCGAATTTCAACTTGCGGGTGAAACTGCGGGACGCAACTAGTAAGTAAATAAAGAGAATCAGATGTAGAAGGGGGTGAAGTCAGAAGCCTAAAAAGCCTAAATTATACTGCCGTAAATACACTACAATGCTAAACGGTAGGCACCCGTATTTTCGCACGCTCCATCGCATTGTCGATTCGACTATACAGGGATACTCGTTTGGTAGTACTAAGCGGAAAGAAGGTCATTGTACTCATTAATAAGAAAAACTTTTACCTGGGATATTACTATTTACTGGGATCAACTCTGAAATCGCGCTAAAATATTTGCAATTTCTCACATTTTGTTCGCTGCTAATGAAATTTTCCGTAACCATGAGTAACAGGCACTGAATTCGTTTAAAAATATTAGGGTTGTTTCATACATTTCATTGACTGTAAATGTAATTTTTAACCGACGTTAGGGAGAGGTTCTAAATACAGTCCGGTTTTTTAAATGTTAACGATTATTTCGCTATTTGTGAACCGATTTACGTGATTATTTTTTATTATGTAGGAAGCTTTCGTGGTAGTGCCACAAAAATTTCATTGACTTTGGCGTAGTGGTTTTTAACCATCTCCAATAATACGAATAATTTTGTTTAAGAGCTTAGTTGGTTTTTAAATTGATATTATTATTACTCTATGGAACAGCTGTTTTTTATTTAATTTCAGTGTTGGTGTTTAGTGAAACTTGTTCCTAATTATGAGTACAAAGACCTCCTTTCGTCTTAGTAACACCTTCTGCCTAACCCTTGTTACCGAGTGCCCTCAAGCAATCGAGATTGAATTGCCACTCTCATGCTTTGTTATTCTTTGTTCTATTTGCACAATCCTACCGTTATGTTTATCTTGTAAGCTTTGACGGGCTCACACTTCATTGACTGCGCAAAAATTGCTAGCCATTGTTTCGAGTAGGCCTTTGTTGAGGCGTTGTGTGAAAATGTGGATAAAAATTGATGTTGTCATTTAATTCTCGAATGTTGCCATATTCACGATCATAAAAGAATCGGTTAATGATGTCGGCGAACCAGTAACGTAGTGTGATGACTGACTATAGTTTTTTAACCCCTGACGCAAACACAGGGGTGTTATCAACGTGTGTAATGTGTATCTTTGTGTGTCTGTGGCATCGTAGCTCATAAACGGCTGAACCATGATTTAGTTTTTTTCGTGTGAAAGGTGACTTAATCGAGACTGTTCTTAGCCATAGTTCAAGAAAATCTTTGTAGTGGACAATAAGGTTCTTCCATACATAATCGCACTTTTTTAATATGATGTAACTTCAAATTACCAACTTACAAATGTTTCCCTTTTTATGTGCTATGAGACCTTGCCTCTTGCCTAATTTTATAATTCTAGGTCAACGGGAAGTACCCCGGTTTTGAATCCCTTGTGAAATAGCAAAATATGCAAAAATATGCGACACCAATGGTTACATCTTTTGATCGTGTTGCGTTTGTTTGAGTTTGATTTTTTTTACGGCTGCAAGAGACCGTAGTCTTGATTATTTGATATAAATTTCAACTTAATACCTCTACGCATTTCTGGGAAAAGGGTCTTCAATTCAATTTCTACTTCGTGGCTTCGTGCGGTATTGCCACAACTTGCCAATGTCTTGTTTAGAGTCGAGTAGGCAAATATTCTGGAGATTGTCCGGTTTATTGGTGGCGGGATCCCAATTTGTGAAGATGATCGGTGAAGTCTTGGGTCTTGAAGATCTTCTGATAGTGATTTAATCTTCTTGATGACTGTCACCTGCTTAAAAGGACAAACACATGACAACACAACATATATTGAATACAAATATTAATATATAGGAAAATACACCACACCTATTAGAGTCTAATATTTTGAATTTTAATAAATTTACTAAGGATAAACACAAAGGAGGAAAATGCAAGAGGGAGTAAATTGGTCTTGACAGACAGACAGACAGACAACAAAGTGACCCTATAAGGGTTCCGTTTTTTTTTCCTTTTGAGGTACAGGTCCCTAAAAAGAGCGTTGAGGTTGTCTGCAGGGTGAATTCGACTAAAGGTATTAATACAATACGGTCGCTTTCGCATTTATAATATTAGTGCAATGAAACAATTTTCATGACAGCATGATACACGCTCCAAGTAGGTAGTTTTAAGTTTTTCCACGACGCACAGTTACTCCGCAGAACTTTCATGGAATGACGTAGCGCTCAAGTTTCCATTTTGTTGCGTACAAGAAACTTCGGTTATGGTTTTTCTAATCAAAAGTTTTGTCAGTGATAAATCTTTTATGGTCTTCAACATAAATTATGTTCATTAAGCATATTAAAACTTATGGTGTAAATCTGATTTCACGTTCTCGAATCTTATTTACATGTGCCTTCCATGGAAGCGGTGATGGCCGAGCAGTAGGTGCGCTTTACAATCTGACGGTACTCGTTTCGATCCTTGACCCTGCCAATGACTTATTTAGTACTTACATCATCTAGACACTCGTACAATAATTATAGAGTCACAATCTCTAAGTTAAACCAGTTAAAAATCGACCGAGTATAACGTTGCAATCTACGGGAGTACCTCGGATTGAGTTCCAGGAAAGCTTCCTTGGATTATCTACAGTTTTTAGTACTTGCCTAGTATTCTTTGTTAAGTGCGCGCGTCTGTCACATACACAGATATAGTAGATCTGTGGTCACATACCTCGTAAGCGGCGCCATATATTTTCATGGTGCAAGTAATGTCGCGCACGTTAAACTCGCCCTTCAGACGTGCGCGGCTGCGAACGGCCGCGATGTACGGAAGTGTACTTTTAGGGGGAAAATCTTTGATAAAAAGAATATGCCACCTAGTAAGGCTTGCGTCAGCCGTTAATCAAGACTTGAATCATTAATGCATTACTTTATAAACGTTGTGTCAAATACTGTTACAAACTGTGGCTATAGAACTGAACCAGACATAGTCCTGTATCGTAAACTAAATACCACCAATTCGATCAATTCTCAGTGAAGCGTGTGAAGCACGCAATTCAATTTGGTGGGGTAAGGCCTGAACCAATCTCGGATAACCTTTATTCGCTTTTAGAAGCCCAGTGCCCTTTATGGACCCCAAATTTGCAAAATTTTGTTGGAACTAGCCTTCAAATCTTTACTGACGTCATTGATGTTGACCGTGCAAAAATTTTGGTTGGTCGAGAACAGAAGAATAAACGAAATGGGTATGGATCGTTTTACCGTTGATGATGATGCCAATTGTTAAACTAATTTGACTGAAAAAAAGGAAAGAAAAATATTTATTTAGTATCTTTTTAAATTTAGAGTTTAGATTAGACTGGTGTGAAATCATCGTTGAAATGTGACGTTCATAATTATAGCACTGTCTGATTACCACAGTATATAATGATTATTAACGGGATATTTACCATGATAAGGTTCTGGATGGAGCTCTCGATATTGCGGCGGCGTGAACATGTTGCATGTAGCACCATGTTCACGGGAAGACACGGGGTTGTGATGAAAAACCGTGATAGTTTAAAAGAGTAATGCACAGTATCGAACCGCTCATAAAAAAAATTGGCAGTCATGGGGACTGACGACAGAAGTGAAAATTAATACATCACATTAGCATGTCGGTGACGCGAACTATAACTTTTGGCCCTACCAAAAATCGCTCAACGCAGTCAAAGAAGTTCTTTAAAAAACACTACAAACTAAAATCTCTTAAAGCATCCATAAATTAGTTTATGTAATAAGCTAGTTATTCAATTTTCAAATTCAAATTCATTTATTTCGATCGACAATTTGATCATACAATTATTAAATAAAACAAAAAAACATAAAATTCAAATAAAATTAGGTACATATTTAAAATTAATAGTATAATAATTATATATTAATATTAATATTTATAGTATGTAATAAAAAATAAAATATTCAATTAATTTATAGGAGAGGCATGGTTGAAAATCGACAAAACTAATAAAGTAAAAAGAAAAAAAAATCTTATCTTTAGTTCCCGCAACGGTATTTTTGTCAGTATAGTAGGTGCCACCAGAGATGAGCCTCACCAGAGAACAGAGTATAATGGTCTCTGGTACATTGTACCTGCGCAGGCTGATGATGGCATTTACTATACCTAATCTTTTAAGGAAGGAGAAATGTTAATTATGATCGCTATAAAATTATCTCTGAAAACCAAAGGTGCCTAATAAGTAACTGTTTTACTTTTGACCACAATAATTATTACTTTACTAATCAGTCCCTTTCTTTGTCCACAGATTACGATATCTCCTAAGACAATTAAACAGAGGTGAAATATCAGCAGAGACATTACAAAAGAACCTACAGTACGCTGCGAAAGTTCTAGAAGCCGTCTACATAGATGAGACCAAGTAAGTCATGACTACTACAATTAGGTACCTACTTTCCTTTAAGATATTTGGAATGTGAGATAACTATGCGTCTCAAATACCTAGTGGTTCTTTTTATCGAGATGGGAAAAAAGTATATGCCAAGTATATGGATTTGAAGACCATGGCATAGGCTTTTCTTACGTGTCTATTAGATCCAAATTTTTCCGCTTCGCAAAACGTAGCATATTATAATATATAGACTTATATAGTGCATATAGATGCATTTGAAATAATAAAAAAGTTAATCAGGTTGATGGTGGCCGATCGGTAGCCTAGCATGTGCGCTTTACAATCTGACTGCACTCGTTTCGATTCTCGGTCCTGCATCAATTATTTAATACCTAAATAAATGATGTGCAAGAACATCATAATTTCTAACACATATGACATGCACTGGACCAGCATGGTGGATTAAGGTCCACCTCTCTATGAAATAAGGCCTGAGTTCCAGCAGTAGGAACATGATAGGCTGAAATTATGAATCGAGTATTATGAAAGGAATAGATCAATTTGGTCTACCGAACGGGGTACGTAACTAATTTCGTACGAAGATATTTTAAGTTTCTATGAAAATGAAACCTATGGTACGCAACATGCGCAGAACCTTGCTTCTTTTGTAAAGTCGGTTAACAAAATAATTTACCGCCGAGAAGAGTCGATACAAAGCAAGTATAAATAGCTAACTAAACACTAGTTAAAGGTACGGACCGAAGTAACTAAACTTAAAGTTTACTTTCCAAAGCTTTATTGAACTTCTTTTGTCTCAGACTTCAGCTTTTTAGTCGAGCGCGCCTGAATAAATTCAAATTAATCCAGTCTTGAACTTACAACGGATTTTCAGTCATAAAAAACGTTATTTGAGACGCACAGTCGGACTCGTTAAAATTTTATTCAAAAATCGAGAAATACTTTCATAATTTTTAATGTTTCAGATACGTAGCAGCCTTTTGAGTTTTATTTATAGCGTTTTGTATTCATACATTTTACTTGTGGGAGACCTATTTTGTCCATATTATTAGTAGAGCTTTATACATGATTAGGTCACTATTCTACTAAATTTATTTTTATCGTTTTCATTTCATTTGTGTTCTTTTGTGTTGAATTTCTGAGTCTGCAGCGGATTTTTTACAACGGATTTGTTGATACATGGGATTCGAGACTTCATTAGGTATCTCGTGGAATTTCACACAGCTAGGATTTGAGAAATCAATAAATTTGCTATATTTAACACATGATGTTGGACGGACAGAACGGAATTCAAGGTGTGATTGTCTTTTCATAGAGATTTAATTAAAAAAATCTTTGCATTAATTAATTAATTTAGAGAGACAAAAATTTAAGTAGGTACAGCGGAATTCCGGAAAAATACTTAATTGCTAAAATATGAGGTACAATTAAATAAAACTATTTCAGGAGCCTTCAGGAGGTCTTTAAGAACTTTAGCTAGTCAGCCTGCGCTTGATCTACCATGAAATAACTAAAATCTTTTTACACAAAAGTTTAAACTGCCTTCATGGAAGAGGGTAGGTATATTCAATAATCGAGATTCAACACTCTAATATTACACCGTAGGAGGTGGAATATTTTCTTTAGATTTAAATGGGACCACCAGTACATATTTTAAGTTACTGGGGGCAGTGGGGACCGTCTCAAGAATCACGGCTATTCAATAAAAAGATGACCATTAAATTCAGTTCACAACCAGTGAAAAAATAAACCGGGCGAGTGCGAGTCGGGCTCGCGCAGGGTTCCGTACCACGACAAAATTCAATAACGAAATTAGCGGTTATAACGTAATGAACAGAAACTTGTCACCAACTCGCACTTGGCCATTATTTGTTATACTTTAGAGTGTGTACTATAATCGTGCCAAGTTTGACGCTTGTACGTATTATCCTTTTTACATTGAAGCTTTCGTTTTATTTTTTATTATTTCTTAGTTAATCCGCTGTAACATTACATACTCTGTGAAAATTTCAACTAGCTATCTATTACGAATGTATCGAAAGATACAGCTATTTAAAGGTAGTACAGACGGACGGACGGACAGACAGCGTAGCCTCAGTAATAGGGTCTCGTTTTTACCCTTTGGGTAGGGTTCCGCCCCTAAAAACATCAAAATTTCAATACAGAGTTGGTTGGCAAGTACCACCTGCTTGAGATCTAGTCATCAAATTAATAAAATCTCATGCCCGGCACAGTACTGCAAGACCTCTGGAAATTGACTTCTGCGTACATAGGGAACGTTTTAATAAAAAAATATTGACGGTGCTTATAAATAAATTTATAACATTTGAAGACCGTCACCTAGTCTACTTGTGACCACGGACAATGCAAAGTGTTCGAAAAGTCAGGAATGAAAATAATGTGAAATACACGCAGTAAAATCCATTTCAATTCAAATTCAAATTAATTTATTTCTGGCAACAAAACAACCCATACAATTCATTAAATAGATCATCAATACATATAAAAATAAACTAAGGTAATAAATAAAATTCATAGTGACACAATACAATTCTAAATAATAAGTTCATAAGCAATGTCAAATAAAATAATAATATGTCAAAACAATAATAGTTCAGTTAATTTACAGTCAATAATTAATTAAATACAATACAAATATCCCTACCATAGTTAGTATTTTCGCTTCGGCATCGGTACTGGAACATGCCTGTTACAGCAATGCCGAAGGAAAGCACAATCGAGCCTGGCCACAATCATCGCCAGGGGCCTTACGGACAACTGCTACCGCAAACCGCAAACCTTATCGCACCCAGATACGGTTTGCGGTCGCGTGATTTTCCAACTGAGCGGATTAGGTGCTTGTAATAGCAGTTGTCCGTAATGCCCCAGGACGGCATTGGAGCTGGCCCGCACTCTGCGCACCAAGGACATACCTCGCTTGCGCATGGTCGCGTAAAAACAGTCTGTGCGCACACCTCTTTTTATAAATTATTATCAATATAATTATAATATCATGAAAACATAAGAAATAGTTTTTGAATTGCGACCTTTTCTACTGTAAACAAATGGTACTGGATTGGTTTATTTATTATTTTATTTATATTTATGTTTTGTAGTGGTGTACTGTATGTGTGCCTGTACCGAGACATCACCAAACGGCTCCAACGGAAGACCAGCGCTGGTTAACAGCCGGCATTATGCTGAGTTGGGGCCGATTTGTGACCTTATATACCTTGTGTCTTTAAACTGTTTAAAAAAACGTAATTTGGTCACAAATAAACTTTTTCTTTCTTTCTTTCTTTCTTACTTACCTTTGAGAAAGTAATCAATTGACTTAAGGCATTAGGATCCAATTACGTTTCTAATTAATAAACAAAAAAAGAGCTCCTTTAAATCAAGTCTTCGCAAATCGAGGTCAGTTTATAAAAGTCGTCTGAGAAAGTAATGAGAGCTTTTTAAGGAGAACCCAAAGGTAGGGAATGGGCGTAGTCAGAATTTTCAATTGGGGGTATTACTGTTACATAACAGGTGGTCCAGGGATAAGGATATCACATAAAAATTTAAAAAATCCTGACATTTAAACACTGTTTTAAACTATCACGGTTGTTCACTAAAGTTATATGATACATGGTGCATGTAACTGCGCCGAAATATCGGGAGCTCATTCCACAACCTTACCACGGTAAATATCCCGTAAATAATCATATAACTTTCCTGACATTGACGGACAAATGACAAAACCGGACAAAGTCTGGACAAAGGTTTAAAGTCCGGATATGTCCGGACAAATCCAGACGGATATTAACCCTATCTAGGGATAAAATTATTGTTAGCAAGTTACTAATGATGTTAATTAGTAAGGTATCTTCGACCACATCGTCGCTGATAGCCAATCCTATAAATCTATATAAAAAAGTTAAGATCAAGTCGCTTTATGCTAATTAGCCATTTAAAGGGTACCTAAGTTCTAATAAGGATAATGTTCTCCGTGGACTAGTGGAGTATGTAGGCAATCAATACTGAATCAATGAATAATCTAAACTAACTATCTAACTATATAACGAACCGAAAGACGCAGCGTAGGTAGGCCTCCCACTAGATGGACCGACGACATTGTGAGAGTCGCGGGCATCCAGTGGATACAAAAGGCAGGCTGTCGTTCAGTGTGGAGGTTAAAGGGGGAGGCCTATGTTCAGCAGTGGACGTCTTCTGGCTGATGATGGTGAATAATCTAAACTTACATGAAACAAGTTTATTTGTGCATAATGTTAAATGTATTGTAATCTATAGTGTTACTTTCAGATGGCTTTTTTTATATATCAAGAGGTAGACCTCGAAGCCGTATAAAACAAATCTAATCACCAGGCAAAACAAGAAGCAAACTTAGTGATTAAGAAATAGATATTTTATTAGCACAAACAAAGTAAATCATACTATGTTTGTAAGGTTTACTGTGTGTGCATACGCATGAACATAGGTTTTAAGCAATATTAGTCACTTGAATGATGTTTAGTATATACTTTTTTTTTTTGTATATTATAATGTTTTAATATTAGGCGTAATATTTACTGTACTAATAATTATACCGTCTCTCTAGATTAGTACGATTCATTCAAGATTTTGACAAGAATTAGCATTATATTTAGTTAACTGATAGAAATTTATTTATCTAATGGCATAACAAACAATTAACTGGCACTTAATCGCCACTGCTAACTTCATTTAATCATTTCAAATCAATATCTTTGTAAACACAAAAAACCGTCCTAAATAAACTCGTTTTAGGTCCTTTCTTAATTTATACACATTATACAGTGGTTCATTAGTAGATAAGTAACAATAGGTAGGTTACTTTTTTATCGTGTACGTCCGCGTTTGACCGCCAACTCGCCTGCTGGTAAGATTTTGATAGGGACAGAAATAATTTCGCATTCACAAATACCGACCTTTGAGCTTCGAAAACTGTCCTGGTTACATCCCTTGGGTGGGAAAATTGGATTGAAGCCTTAATCATGAGCTTGAACAAGGATCCAGGTTAATTAGGAGGAAAACGCCGCTTTCGTGTAATTTTGCCCTTGAGGAGCAATTGTGGGGCCCGTTGAGAACATTCTGGTTACATTTTGGCGATTGAAAATACCTTCGTAAAAATTAACCGAGTTAAAAAAAATCGAACTAAAGAACGGTTGATATTAATTCAATCTGTTGGCAATTTACCAGTTTCTTACTTGTAATCTATTGGAAATAAGTTTTTCTCTAATACTTTTAGTATAACAGTAGGAGTGCATTGCCAGCCGATGACTTGCGTATTCGAAATTTATCCATAATAATAGTAACATCTAGCTTAACTTTGTTTATGCTTGCCTGTCCCACCTTTAAAGTTAAATACTGCTAAATTATACTCCAAAAACTTCAGTTCTATTAACGTGAAAACTACTTCAATTGAATAATTATTTAATGCCTACACAAAAAGTTAGAGAATCCTTACTAGTTTCATCTTATAGTAAAAGTATATAAAGAAATATAAATGTAAATTACCTAGGTACGTCGTTCCTCGAAACTGCCTAAAATAATCCTAGTGACATGACATTTTAACTCTGATTGAAGGATTGAAGGCACCGCGAATTTCATGCATGACACGTTTTAACTACGTGAAATCTTCGACCAAAATAAAATGAATGGACAGGCCCAGTAGAACCGCATTTTTGAAGATAACAAAATGAGCGTCGGCTCTCATTTCGTTTCAGTCGGTTTCTAGTCGTAGGAAATGCAACATGTGGTGTCTATTGTTACGCGACAACGAAACATCTGACAAAATCATGCATTCATATGCTTTCCCGAAGTGTAAATACACAAATAAAACCGGGATCTCTTTTTTGTAACAAATATACTGTAAATTTTTATAATTAGGTGTGAAGTATATGTCCGACAATTTTGACTCGTTTTTACTGAGCAATTTTAATGGTTTGGGCCCGTCCATTCATTTTATTTTAGTCGAAGCTTGAATTGACATCTATGTAAAATGACAATATTATATGGGAGAAATGTTACTTACGATGACAACTACGCAAAATGTAAACTACGCAATATGTAAACTATGCAATATGTAAACTATGCAAAACTATCACATTGTACCTAAATTTGCTGTAAAATTTACACCTGTGATTTTTACTCTTTTTACATTTACTTTTTGATATTTCCATATTTTCTTACGTTTTAACTATTTTTCAGTGACATTGACAACTTCATTTTTGTTTTTATTATTCAGGATTTTTTCTGTAACTGTACCATAACTGTCCTTATGATGTTATATAGACAACTTTTTTTTTTTACTTTTTGACTGACATCTTGATGTTTTTATTTATGTGTGTCAATTCGTGTAGTCTCCACCTTTAGGCATGACTTTTTCTTGATCGTGACTCTTTGTTTGACTCTGACTGTGACTGACTTGTTTGACGACATCACATCAAACTTGCTATTATTTAATACTTGACACTGGCAAATGCACTAGAATTGCGACGCCAAAATTCTTACAGAGGAAAGAATAAAAAAGTAAGAGCCCGCGTTCGTACTGTGTGGTTACAAAGTAACACTAACACTTAGCACTCAGGTGGGATTATTTAAATTAGAACAGCTACATACTTATTTAGGAGGAGTTATTTAGACAGTTACGAGTATTATTATTTTTTGTAACCCTGGTTGTGATAGGATGTATTATTTTAGGACACGAGTCGTGTACAATGTAGATGTTTATACATTAAATAATGGTAAAAAAATGAACACTAAACGTAAGGTTTAAAGCTAAAATAATGTTATGATTCACTTGATTATTAATATTAAAATCTGTCAGAACGCCTGGTTTGTGTAATTTGGATTATCTTTAGACTATTAACGGTCTATGGGAAATCCGACCTATTTTGTGCAATAAGTTAAATACCTACCTACTTTAATATAATAGTGTGGCTAAGTAATATTATGTTCGATTCATAAAATATATATTAAAAAACAAATACAAAATACAAATACAAATACAAACTTATGATGTACCATTCATTTTGTATAATATAAATAAAGTATATACAATATACGTTTGATCGAAATTTAAAACACATATTTTAAAATAAAACCATAAAATACAATCCGCAAATGAAATAATAATTATTTAAGATACCATCCACTACGTATACCAATTTTGATCGAACTTCAAAAAACATACGTAATTAATCATCGAGACCATAATTTTATTATATTTCAAACATAAAAAATCATCATCGTTTGTCATCGCACCAATATAAGACTGCCTTAAGACTAGTCAGTTATGATGACAAAAGAATTGCCTTAATATTCTTCTCCTAGAAGTGTCTTCAGGCTGATGGTGAATCACGCGTTGGCAAAGACTTTGTATACCCGTCAATAGGGTATACAAAGTCCTTGCGCGGAGTTGCGCGTTTGATAAAAAATAATATGGCAACCCTGTGCAGTACCGGCAATTTACGCCGTCCAGCCTCTTTTATAGTAATTTTTGCTCACCACATTTTAAAGTGATAAAAACTATCTTCGAGTACGTTGACATCGTTAAAGATATAGCAGTTATATAACTGAGTAATGTTCACTATAAATTTTAAAGCAGCCATAAAATTCTACTGGAATATCACCGATAGCTAGCTTATAGCTCACTTTCTGTCCGTGAATGGACGTCGTGACTTAAGAAACCTTTGACTTTAATCGTTCTCCTATTTAAAGTAAAGCGGCAGAACGTTGGTTCTACTCATTTATTCACAGGCCCTTTTAGAGTAACTGCGGCAAACTGTAATGCTTGTGGTGCAATAATTAATTACCTATCAAGCAAAAGATCAAATTGCAAGTTTATCATAAACTAGAAACCTGTGTTGGCTTATAATCCCGGGAGATTCGCAAAACAACGCATTCAAACAAGTTGGTCCTCATATATTTATCAAACTGGTGAGAGTGTGAAGCTACCTACTTGACTCTTATAATTTAATTAGGTAACTTCACACTGTACCTAAAGACATACAAAACTTGCATATTTCCGTGATGGGTAACATAGGTATAACATCGTGAGAAAACCGGTATGTCCGAGAACCTCAAAAAGTTCAAAGAGATATGAGATACGCCAACATGCACTGGGTCAGCATGGTGAATTCTTCTCTCTCGCTCTGTTTCTCTCGCTCTGTTTCTCTCTCTCTCTCTCTCTCTCTCTCTCTCTCTAAGAAAAAGCCTGCGACCTGCCTGCCGGCCTGTGCCTGTGTGTGTGTGTGTGTGTGTGTGTGTGTGTGTGTGTGTGTGTGAGTGGGAACATGAAAGGATGATAATGATGATGTGAAAACCGTGCACATCAGCTCGAACTAAAATGTGAATGAGTTGTTTGAAATACATTTCTACAAATTTAGACTGACATAAAGTCAAGTTACCAAAATTAGCTAATTTTAGGAATTTACTAATTATAGTGTGCCAAAATAGTCACAAACTTTGATAGATATTTCCGTAACTGTATGTTGCATTAGGCATGACGATTTCAAGCTAAATTATATACGAAAGCAACCCTAACATGATAAAATTTGCATTCATATATGAGTAGGAATACATTTTACATAATTTCACTTCATATTCAAATTGACTTTTGAACGGTGAAATACAATTTTTGAAGTAAGATTGTTTAGATTGAATTCATTTTAACAATTTTATCTATCTTGTTACAACGTGATCTCAAATTCCGTTCTTGAGATCTACTTAAGTACTATGAAATTGATAACCAAGAAACTGAAAATATTATTCTAATCATAATATTCAAAAAGAAACCTAAAGCATCAAATCAAAAAGATAAAAACAAATTTTGGTTGATTAACTTAGACAAGAAATTGATACTTGCATCTTGATTTTCAATGAAATGAATTTAGGGTTTTAATATTTTTTCCAACATCTATTAGAGATCTACCTCAAGAGTTAAAGCAATAAAAACAAAGCCGAACTCGTATCAAAACGCTCCATAATTCTTGTTTAAAAAGAAACCGTACACATGTTTGATTCAAACTCAATTAAACTGGGAATCCGATGAAATGTTCTAACGTATTGGTCTCGTTTAATTAATTATTGGGTGTATAATTTACGCTGCGTTTTTTTAGTTTATGTTTTATTTGTTGTTATTTTTAGTCTAATTCAACATCATGCTCAAAATGCTCATTTTCATTAGTATCAATAGAATCACTAAGGGTGTGATATAAAGCTTGAGAGCGGATGTTGCGTCGCGCCGCTAGTCATTCTGTCTCACACAGGGATAGGAGAGTCGCAGAGGAGCTGCCGGCACAGCACACCACTCTCCACACCAGACGGCTTCGAACTCCTTGCTGGGCGCGCTCTCAGAAACCGAACGAAGCAAAGTTAATACCGTTACAACAACGCCGACATTGGCCAAGTAGTCGCGACTCCCTTCTGACCGAATTCTGCTAGGTCTTTCTGTTTTGTTGAAGCTTCAGTTCTCACCTCTCCTACTGTTAGTTTAGTCTTTTCCCGGTTTTTGTTGCTGTTATAATATCTAGGTTTTGTTTTTTTAGGTATTTTTGTGACTAAGATTTAAGAGGATAAGTTACGCTGAATCGCTGAGCTGCTTACGTGTGTCGTAAGCGTAACTTATTCTAGTGTAGCTATAGAATTCTCAATTTAGATTAGACATGGAATTAGTCCCATATGTGCCCTTGTGTCGTTTTCCCCATGGCGTCTGTTTGTGATCGTCCTTGTTTCTTTGTCTCGACTATTTCTGTCCTCAAGGCATGTGTTTCTTTTGGGTGACCCCTCTATAGCATATCATTAAGCTTGTTTATATTCTCGTATCAATACTTCTTTTAAATTCGTCTCTGTTCTTTGTTTATTAAACTTTCTTCCTTTTCAGAGCATCAAGTTACTTTAGCTGCTCTCGCTTGAACATTATTTATTTCATGTTTATCTAAGAATTTAATTCTAGGTATAAATGTGTAGTTTGTACATACACATTTTAATGTATTCTAAATTTTATTTTATAATATTTTGTATATATACAGTGTTACTATATTGTACTGGTATAAACACTGGTTGTCATATTCAAGAAGTAAACAAAATTAAGTAACATCTTAGTCATAATTAAAATTCGATCCAACCACAACGACATAGACCACAAAATTCTCTCAGAAGTAGAAGTTTTTTTTTTTACACTGGCACTAATCTCGTGCGTTCTGTTTCTCACGCCTCAAAATTATCAACCAGTTTTTATACTTTAACCCTGTGATACCAGTTCCTTGATAACTGCTCTCCTGCCCGATCCCTTATGATTTGTTCCCTATGACCCCATTGACGTGGTGTTTCATTTTAGACCGGCAGTGGCGCGTCAGCAGTCAGCCCCAACCCTGGTGTTTAGGTGTGTCGATGTTGCCAGTTATATTGTACTCTATTACCACTTCAATTAGATCAGAATTTGCAAACTTTTGACTGGATGCACTATGTTTAATTTACATCGGTGGAGACTAGCTCTCAAACAATTACGCTATATTAGAGTCGATTTTTAAAGAGTAGCGTACCCAATTTTTGAGGTGGTCATGCGCACAAAAGTAATTAATCATATTTTTTTAAAGAAAATGTTTAAGATTATAAATACCCGTGAGACTGTAGCTTGTTTTTTTTTTTTAGAAAGAGTTTAGTCTCTTATCGATTTATGAATATTTTATAAGTTTAAAAAATTACTATGTTTGAATATACAACGAAAATATAGAACTGCCCTTTAAATCACGATACAGTTTAATAAGTAGGTCTCGCATCACAATTGATCAAATTGATGTGTCTATCATTATGATCCTTTCAAGCAGAGATAAGAGTTTGTCCAATTATCGCGTCTCGTTGCTTGTTCATACCATAGACATTGTTCAAATTCTGGTTCGGTTCAAGTGGCAATAGAAATGGAGTCCCCACTAACATCCCAATCGAGTCCCGCTTCACCGTGTGAACTGTTGTGTGCTATATTGCTTTCTGTTGTGACTGCTAGTTAATTTAACTAACCGCCTATTTTCATCATTAGATCGACTAAAGACATGATTTATATATAATTATAATTATGTATACATACCTATCGTATAGTTATTGTATACAAGGAAATATCACAACGCTATATCATGCCACATTTCCCAAAGAACTGAGCCAAGCTCGAGACTGTCATGGCCAGGTCGGGACCGAGCTCTGTGGTTTACACATCAACATAGTATGTACTTCTATGCCCATGTGATGACTGATGATATTGGAAGTATTTATATCATTTAGAGTATGTGTCACTTCACTTAAAGTGCGGCCGTTGAAAGATTGCGTCTGTCAGTTACCATAATATTCTAAAAAGCGAACGAAAACAGTAAATTCTACTCGCTTTTACTAACTTTTTGATCGTAAGATTGTAGCTGGTAGCCAATATAGTAAGTACTAATACTAAATGTCCCAAAAATATTTATTTATTTATTTATATCACTACTTATATTTACGAATGTTTTCATTCAATCTTTTACAATGTTATTGCAGCTGTCAGACGCATTCTTTAAGCGGCCGGACTATATGTCCATATGATAACATTAGAATGTACTTCTTACTATGTCCGTGGACGCACATTGAGGATGCTTTTTCATCAGAGATGTGCATGGGAATTCATACGAAATACAAGTATTCATAGAAAATACATTTAAAAAAATACATACAAAAAACAAATATATTCATACAAAATAGAATAGATAATAGTACAATATACAATAAAATGTAATAAAATGTAAATGTAATATACAATATCTGCATACCAGTGAAATATAATTATTATAATATATATAATAATTATAACCAATAACTTTGGCATAATTATATGAGCGAAATGATAAAAATGCTTTTCAATAAAATCTAAAAGCCATTATCAACATCTGTCTTATTGATCATAAATAAAACATCCATAAATAAAACCTAATGGAATTTATTCACAGATTTTTAATAGGCATTTAGACGGGTTGTAATTTTTTTATTATAACTGAGTAAATACAATAAAACAAACATTTGTATTTTAATTGTTTACCGTAAAAGGTTAAAAAAAATATTAATGAATTGGAAAATAACAAAGTAAAGAACAAATATAGACGGAATATAGAAAATTTTGAAATAAAATTATGTTTTATTTGGCGTTATTTCAATGGAAAGCAATATACCAATCTTTAGTGATTTAGCACGTTGCATGCTACCACAAAACGACCTTACCAATAGAATGTTACGGAGAGTTGCCATCTACAAAAATATCTTGACAGATATAGAGTAAAAATCAGGATTATTAAAAGTAAAAAAAATATGTTTATTATGCTTTGTTCACATCGAACTTTTTATTTTCAAGTTATAAATTAATAATGGCAACTCTACGTCTAACAACAACTCACGTAAAAGCATCTGTTTTTCAACTCTTTATTCCAAACGTTTATTTCACATAACACAATCTTATTCTGAACAATTTCAAGTTCTATTACATCACAATAGCAATTTTTTCCAACCACCAAACAATCAAATAAAACTGGATCGTTCAATAAACCAATAGAAATTGAGGTTCCATTTAGTTGATTATCGATGAGATTGTCTATGGTATTACACTAAATGGATCTTCAGTTCTTTTATTAACATTTCTTTTTCAGATTCACTAATTTTATACCTTTTAGCATATTCGACAGTTTGAACGCTCTTTGAAGAAATATAGATAGAATTAGTAACTAACAATTTCTTGATAGATTAAAAATGTACAGGAATAGCTGTTACATTAGAGTGCGACTCTAGATTAGTTTTTATTTCAGTAAAATTGTTATTTCCAAGAAATAAATGCATGACAAAATATAGGACAAAATAAACACAGTCGAATTGATAACCTCCTCCTGAAATCGGTTAAAAAGATAATGTGCTACCAATTCAATGCACGATAATCGACTGAATTCGACAACAGAAATTATTAAACGTAATACCATATTTTGCGTCTTTTAAAAACACGTGAAACACTTAGGTGAAAAGTTACAGACAATACAGAAAAAGTCAATAAATTACTAACAATATCTTTGCCGCAGCTTTGCAGCTTTCCATGGAAATAACAACGATCACCTCGGCGCCTTAAGGGCCAGAATACTGGGTGCAGTGAACTCGCTCGCGCATTTGTTGTTTTTTTAAAGAACTAAAATAATATAATACTTTTGAAAAATGTGCTTCGATTATTTTAATAAATATTTAAAAATAATTTGAGAAAAACAAAATGCTTCGATATAATTACTGGCCTGCTGACTGCTGACGGCTGACTGGCCAGAATAATTTAAAAAAGCTGTTTATATCCCATTTTTGTGGTCATTATAAAAAATATTAAACCAAAAATGTGTTCTAATTATTTTGTAATATGAACTTCGCAAAAGACCGAAGCATAATTTTCAGAAGTAGACACTTCCGTCTTACTACAAAAGATTTAGTAACTTTATAAATAAAAATAAAAAACTTCAAATGCGCGTTTGACATAGCGGCTCGCCATATTCTAGGCCTTAACAAGAACAATTTTCACTACGTCCTAGTATAGATCTAACTATAAATTGTTCTGAACAGGAGATTGGCAGACGAAGATGACGAGCTATCGGAAGTGCAGCCGGACGCCGTCCCGCCTGAAGTCCGGGAGTGGCTGGCTTCCACCTTCACCCGGCAGCTGGCGACGGCCAAGCGGAAGTCAGACGAGAAGCCCAAGTTCCGGTCCGTCGCTCACGCGATACGGGCCGGGATCTTCGTGGACAGAATATACAGGAGGGTCACGAGTACCGCGCTTATGCAGTTTCCTCAAGATGTTGTTAGAGTGCTCAAGGTTAGTATTATTTTTACTTATATGTATTCTGTGTTATTACAAAGTAAAATCATCATCATCATCATCATCATTTCAGCCGTAGGACGTCCACTGCTGGACATAGACCTCCTCCATCGATCTCCAAAAGGGCCGGTTGGAAGCGGCCTGCATCCAGCGTTTCCCTGCGGTCTCTTTTAGGTCGTCTGTCCATCTTGTGGGGGGACGTCCGACGCTGCGCTTACCGGTCCGTGGTCTCCATTTCAGAACCTTTCGGCCCCATCGACCATCTGTTCTGCGTGATATGTGCCCTGCCCACTGCCATTTCAACTTGCTAATCCGGTGGGCTATGTCGGTGACTTTCGTTCGTCTACGGATCTCCTCATTTCGGATAAAGTAAAATACTAATCATCAATCAATCAAGCGTTTCTGGCTCAACCAATGACAAAACGTATAAGCATTGCCATTCTGCGTTGTAATGCCGCCAGCATACTGGATAATCTGCCAATTTGACTTGCCAATCTGGTAGTGGGCTTGAGCATTTGGATTGTCTTTAGACCTGCAACGGTCTTTGATGGGCAGTCTAACTGTTTTGGTAGTAATAATGTAAGCTTGTATTATATTTAGTTAATAAAGGCACTTGCCAGAAAAGGGGAGTTCATAATATTGAATTTGCGTTTGTGTAAATAATGATTAACGAAGCTATTGACAGTTCAATGGCAAAAATCAAGGTCGACTAAAGCCTTTCTGTACCTATTTATTTTCTGATGAATCCCAATCAGACTTTTTTGAAATTTTGAGTTTATTGTACTATGTTATTGCAGGTGCCAGAGCAAATAAATGCTTGAACCGAGTTTAATATTATGTTAGTTAAGTTATTCATCATCACGCTAACAAAGAACTGTTGCAATTGCAATTATTCATTAAAATACAGAACAAAAACCTAGTGAGAAAATTCATGTTTGAATTTTCCTATCCCAGTAAAATCATTACGCAATAGGCTAAGCCAATAGACAACGGGAATGTGGACGCTATTATATTATTCCGAGCAAGGATTGTGTCAGGAATCACCGGAATGCTCGGAAATGTTACCATACTATAGGTCTAGCACATGCCAATACAATTAATGATATGTGTGAGCCGAATTAGTTAAAATCCATTATAGGAAAAGAAGAAAAAGATATACCGTCTTACCACAAAAGATTTAAGAACGCTTTAGACATGTGTTTAGCAATTGTTTCACTCCGAAAAATATGCTAAACACTTGTCTAAAGCGTGCTTAAATCTTTTGTGGTAAGACAGAAAATGTTTTATTAGTGACCTAATTAATACGTTTTAAAAATAATGCCACGCTTTTAGGACGCTGGTCTTCCGTTGGATCCGTTTGGTGATGCCACGGTAGAGGCAACAAACACAGAACACCACTACAAAAATAAAACCAGCCAAGTGCGAGTCAGGCTCGCGCACTCAGGGTTCCGTACCACCACATAACTTGTTAGCTGGTACAAATTAATTTTACAAAAGGCCAACGCTGTCACAGTTTCTGTGACCTCCAACTAGTTAGATCGACTCCGACTCAAAAAGAAGCAGTCTAGATTTTGAGTTTCGTCAGCTATATTACCGCGAATGTTTGTTATCTGCAGTCAAGGGGATCGTTGGTTTCCTAAAATATCTAACAATAGAACTTATATGACACTACTCTAAACATGATGGATCTATCAGTCCTTCCTCCTTGGCTCGACTCTGCAATATTGAAGATTCGGAAGTTGGGTATCAGCTTCTCCTGTACGTCCGTTTTACTGACTGTATGGAGAGTTTAATTCAGGAAAACGCTTTCTTGCCTTTCATTCGATCAGAGAGCGTCTTTGTAGAAAGAACGGTCTATTCCACTTTATTCACCTGAGTGATATCACCTGGGATTATAATCACCTGGGTGATAATAGGTGACTCCATTTAAATTATTATTTGAGTATTCTTTGATCACTTGCACATAGGTGACCATAGGCGACTCGATTAAAATTATTGTTTTGGTATCTTTTGATCAAGACCGAAAGAACTTAGACACAGTACATCTGTGTCATATTTATGTGTTACCTAGTCATATTTAGTAACATA
This sequence comes from Agriopis aurantiaria, assembly GCA_914767915.1. NCBI lineage: Eukaryota > Metazoa > Arthropoda > Insecta > Lepidoptera > Geometridae > Agriopis > Agriopis aurantiaria. The sequence goes on along the minus strand of OU611982.1, from coordinate 16,419,072 downwards.
TAATTTTGCTCGAGAGAACAATTTATAATGGTGGTTCATTAAGTAGGGTTACTCGTATCCAATTCCCTCTGAAGCAATGGCTCACCAGGCTCACAGTTAATCGAAAAAGAGTAGGTAATTTTTCAATGCTGCCTTTGGTTTGGCCATGTTTCTTTACGTCAATTTAATTGATTCTTCTTTTCTTTTTCTTTTTTATATTTTGTCTATCAGCTATACGTCCTTATAGCTGATTGTACGCAGGGAAAAATAAATTCAAGATTAATTTCACTTTTCCCTACTTAGATAGTCTCTGTACGATAAAACCAGTGGGGTAAAGTGGAAACTCGTAGTGTCGTAGTATAGGCACGCTACGATGCCCGCTAGTCAAATTTGTCACCTAGATTGATTTTAAATCTGAATTTGTGCTATTACAATAAAATATAAACCCTATATAGCTTTTCTCAAATTAACATGTTATTTTAATGTGTACATAATCGAGTTCTACAAACTGTGAACACAATAAATAACAACTTGTCCGAAAATTTTCGAACTACCTTAACTATAAGGTCTCCATCTTAAAGTAATGAATAATAAGAAACACCTTAAGAGGCTCTCGCTAGATTAAGTCAAGGGTCAGATGCAGAAGGCGGTCATCCTGGACATGGCACGCATTATCAGGAGGTTCCTCACTCTGCAGCCCTAACCACCGGAAGCTTGGGCCCTGCCCCGCTGCCGGTGGCACTCTAGCTTTAGCTTTTTTTGATATTTTTTTGTTTATAATATGTAAATATTGTAAAAAAACTTAAATTTAAGAATGAAAATAAATAGGTAATAAGTACAATGAAGTTAATTACGATTGTTCACAAAAAGGCTATGTTAGAAATGGTCATCTTACTAATTTCAGACAAAAAAATTGACAGTCACCTCGGCCCACATTTAAGTTCGTTCATAAAATGTTTGTGTTGTCTGCCGCTGCAGTAAACCAATAGATTTTAATTGGTTCTTTCTTATCCAAAAAAAAAAGTAAATTAAATGTACATAATTTTTCAGAAATGTTTAGATTCTTGTAGCCTGACAGTGTAATTCATCATAATAATATATCAATTAGTATGATGGTAATTTACTGTTTCTCTCTGCACTGTGGTCGTAGCAAACTTTAGCAATATAGCAGCTTTAATTTGCAGGTTGCTCCACAGAGAGATAAAATGGAAAAGGGAACGTTTGTGAGGCCACAACGTGTCGCCATAATATTCCCAAAAGTATTGCTTTCTAAGATACAAACTAGGCTAGGCTATTTTTGGTTATAAATCGGTTTAAACGCGGATTTAAGTTTGAGAATACAAGAATTTTGTAATGCAGCAACAATTAAGTTTCTCTTCCTTTCTCAAAGCCATTTAATTTACATATACTACGTCTACGTTTATTGTTTATTATTGAATGTGAAATCTCTTTATCCCTAGTAATTTCACTGGAAACATTGCTCTTCAATACAAAACACAGGAATGTTAGTAAAAGAGTATAAAGCCTGGACTCCTGCGCCCAAAACCTAACAAAACATGCTAAGCTAACATCGGGCTTATTATGAAATCCATTCGTGTAATCCCGTTCCATTTACTTACTCGCACCACGCGCGTGAGCGAGATATCACGCGATCGTAATCACAATCCGAATCACAAACGAACATTCATAATAATCCCGATAGCTAAACATGTTTTGTTAATTTGTTTTCTTAGATTTAAGGCGCAGGAGTAAACAAGTTCGTATTGAAATTGAAACCCGTTAAAGTCAGCACCCAATTCATCAAAATGAAGATTGAACTGGATGTCCACACTCATCAAGCTTAATTAGCCCCCCGTTAATTTCACCCTCTTCATTGTACCGAGCTGGTGAATTTTTGATGGCTACCGGGTAGATTTATCCCCCACCGGGGTAGATTTACTGGGGTAATGAGAATTTATTGTTTTGCCCCGGATGTGCTTGAGAGCAGTGCAATCATTTATAATTTGTTGTATCATTGCCGTTTATTTGTTTGTCGGGCAAGGATTAAAATGATTGTTGCAACAATAGAAAGCTTGTTAGACTTAACGTTGACTAAGCAATGTTGTTGACTTGCTCCAATAATGTAAGAGCGATGGTGGCAGAGCGCTAGCATGTGCGCTTTACAATTTGACGGCACCCCGTTCGATCCTCGGCCCTGCACCAATGACTTATTTAATTTAATACCTAAATAAATTAGATTAGGTGTGCAGTTTAGATTTCGATGCCATCGCTTAAACGGTGAAAGAAAACATCGTGAGGAAACCAGTATGTCCAAAAACCAAAGACGTATGACATTCACTAACATGCACTGGGCCAGCATGGTGAATTGCGGCCCATCCTCTCTCTCTCTCTCTCTCTCTCTCTCTCTCTCTCTCTCTCTGAGAGAAGGCTGGTGTCACAGCAGTGGGAACATGAAAAGCTGATAATGATGATGATTTTTGCAACAATGCTAATAGTGATTGAAACAAAATGTATGTACCAACGTAACGGAAACGAGTGATATAAAAGCTTACGTAAATTATTCCCGTTGCTTATATACCTGAATATTTGGTGGTCCCAGTTAACATCATCATCACGGTCATAATCAGCATATCTTAGTTTATTTTACGTATATTACAAGGGAATTACTCGCGTAAGATTAAGCCGGTCACTCCGACTATAGTTTCAACCGCATTAGGCGGTCTTTAGCAAAGTGAGAGGCTTAATCTAAATAATTTCCGTGTAATATAAATAAAATGTGTGAAAACCACGTCAGTTTCTATAATATCTTAGTTCACCGCTGGACATAGGCCTCTCCCGAGGCCTCACCCACCCCAATCTTTGTTTGGCTTTTTGCTCCACACCCAACTACACTATTTTCAGTCGTTTATTTGCTCTAACAGTCGCAATAACATTGTAAAAAGTTGATAGAAAACATTTTCTTTTGATTTAATAATGTTAAGTACCTATATCGGGTACCTGCTTAAAATCCTAGCGAAAGTGATCAAAACTCGTATTTTCATTCGGCTTTTTGCAATATTGCAACTGTCAGAGAAAATTAATACTTGGACCGAATTTAAATACCTCATGTATATCGTCAATCTACCAAATCCTGTGCGCAGTTTCTGTGGCCTCTTACTAGTTAGACTGACTCTAACTCGAAAAGAAGCCGGAGAATTAAGTGAGTAATGAAGAAGTTTTTTTTTAATGTAATTAATAATAGGCATGATGCCCAATGTTTAATTTATTACAAACTAGCCGAATCCCGCTACTTCGTACGCGTAGAGCTCGGCCTTCGGCCTCGCTACTATAAACCTATATGCTATAAACTTTACGGAGCCCGAGACCTTTTCAACGAATGCAAAACCGTGGAAATCGGTTCGTGCGTTCTGGAGTTATAGCGTCAGGAAGGAAAACCCGACTTATTTTTATATAGTAGAGATAACCGGCTTAGCGATGAATATAACTAAATACATTACACATACTGAAAAAAATTTGGCTGATAAATCTCTGAGATGTGAGTGTTTTAAGTTTTAGGTGGGGATAGAGAGGGGATGTTCTATCCCTTTCTCGCAAAGCGTGTGTTGGTATAGCATTTGTATGGCGCTCCTGAAGCGTGACGTCTCGGCTCAGTATCATTAAATTAAAATGCTTCATCATCATCATCATCATCATTTCAGCCGTAGGACGTCCACTGCTGGACATAGGCCTCCCCCATCGATCTCCAAAAGGGCCGGTTGGAAGCGGCCTGCATCCAGCGTTTCCCTGCGGTCTCTTTTAGGTCGTCTGTCCATCTTGTGGGTGGACGTCCTACGCCCTAAAATGCTTATATCTTATTTATTATTGAATTAATTTTGTTTTCGTTGATGTGCTCTATTTATGATTAGCTTTTTATGAGGTAATAAAAAAATATTTGTCATCATGCCTATTATAATGAACAAAGGAATTCATATGCTCAGCACACTGTAGACCAGCCGGTGGTGTCACTGGTTGACTAATCCTTCAGCCACAGCGATTCGCTCCAATATCTAATCTTGGAGTATTTTAACACAATGGAAACCGCCTTTGTATCACTGAAAATCAGTATTCTATGAAACAGTTGCTTGATAATTAAGTCAGGATCCCAAATCATAAGCAAATCCTTTGATGTTTTAGTAAAGTAAAGGATTATACGAAATATGCCAAATTGTTACTTCGCAATTATAGAGGTAAAGCTGAACGTTGTTTGTTCAGAGAAACCCCTTTTTGTCTTTTGCCCCTTTAATTTTAATCAAATATAAAATCATGTCAAATTCAAGCACTAAGTTACTAAATTAGAAATTAAATTGAATAATTTTATACAATACAGGAGAGTTTTCCCACAAGACAGTATCAGTAGATCAGATTCAAACGAAATTAATTTCCACCAACGATTTAAAATATTCCTGAGATTTATGTTACTAATCTTTGTTTTTTACATTAAATGTATTTAAATATAACAACAAAGATTATTTTAAAAAAAAAAGATCTAGGAAGCGGGTTTGATTTTATAAACAAGCTTTTGTCGTTGGCTTTTAGCTTGGCAAATGTGTAGAGCCGTATACCAATATAATTTAAATAGTTGTTTTTCAACTAAAACTACCTTCAATGGTAATCATTGGACTAGTTTCAAAATTATATCTTAATATTCGACCCTTAAGAAGTCCATATATTATTATTGGATTAACATCTCTATGCCAAATCTTAGCTCGATGGTACCAGTGGAACTCGTCCTAAAATATTTTTTTTAAATATATATTATTATTATAATACAGTACAAATTAATACAATCATTTTAAATAAACAAACACAGATAAATATCTTGTAAAAAGCTTACAGTAAAAAAAATATACATCCTTACAAAGTTGTTTATAAAAGCTAGTAATTTTTAAATTTTGTGCATCCTTTCAAAAGTTGCGCTACTGCCTAACCAAAATATTGTCTTATTTTTCTGTCGTGGCGTTCCTTTAACTTGGCAAGTACGTTCGGAGGGATTTCAAATTGTGGTCTCCTTTATTGTCGAGTCAAGTTTGAATTACTTTAATATTATTTGGGATGTTTTTTTAACCTCAGTTTATAAGATTGAATTAGTTTTCTATTTTTGTGCTAGTTTGTTTCTATTTTTGTGCTAGTTTGTTTCTATTTCATTTTAAATTGTTTTCATATAATTTGGTTAACCATTTCTTCTCTTTTAACCGTGTTACTTCAAAAAACAAAAAACAGTTTAACCAAATATTAAGCAAATTTTTCAAAAAAACCCACCCAATTTGGCTTCTGCCTACAGGGGGTCTAGACAAGAGCCACACACTGTTAGCGTTCACGCCTGCGGAAAGATGAAATTGTATGAAAATGACATTGACAATAACATTAGCATAAGAGAAATTATCTCAAGCTAATGTCATTTTCATACAATTTCATCTTTCCGCAGGCGTGAACGCTAACAGTGTGTGGCTCTTGTCTAGACCCCCTGGACAGTAGTAATTAAAGCCCTTCAGCCGTCTACGTAACGGTAGTTCCGTAACCAGTTACGAATGAGGAAAAAATTATCTTATTACGAAACTTGTTTCGAGCCGTATCTTTAGTTAAAACTTATTACCCTTATAAAATTATAGGTTTATAAAATAATAAAACAAAGTCTGAATTTGCATCTTAATAATGAAAACAGGTAGATGCAAGAAATAAATTTCAATATCCGGTCTCATAATAAAATATGCAAGTTTACAGTCACTTGGAAGGAAATGAGAAATTCACTTTATGAATCTTCCGCGAACAGAAAGCTTTTGAACAGCTTAGACGTAAAGAATGGTTGGAAAATGGAAAGGAAATATTATGCAGCACCTATTCAAAAGTACCTAGGCACTATTTTGTTGTTATGTCCACTTTGACATGTTACGGCATGACACTTGACGCAAATACTTGTTTATAACCGACGACGCAAAGACAAAAGGAAAGTATGCTATTTAAACCTGGTACAAGCATTTATTTGCTCTGACAGCTGCAATAACTTTGTAAAAGGCTAAATTAAAACCAAGAATTAAGATCACTTTAGCTAGGTTTTAGAAGTCTTAAGACAGTTTTAAGAAAACAAAAGTTTTTGGAACAAATATTTTTCAAAAAATGTAGCTATATCTATTCAAAAAACATACCGTCTTACCACAAAAGATTTAGACATGTGTTTAGCAATTGTTTCACTGCGAAAAATATGCTAAACACATGTCTAAAGCGTGCTTAAATCTTTTGTAGTAAGACGGATAATAATTAATCGATTTTAGTTGGGTGTAGTTGTAAACCGTATTGTTTTTGGTTTACAGGTCACTTCCCATACAAATTTACCTTATTTGAATAGACTAACCCTGAGTTAATCTATTCAAATAAGGTAAATTTGTGACGACACCTTTTACGTGAATTTCGTACTAGACCCAACACGTGAATTTTGCAGTAGACCCAACATTCATAATATCTGCAAATTAATTAAACCCACACACGAGCTATGGAGAAGGCTATGCTCGGGGTTTCTCTTGAGATAGCATCAGAAATGAGGAGATCCGTAGACAAACGAAAGTTACCGACATACCCCACCGGATTAGCAAGTTGAAGTGGCAGTAGGCAGCGCACATATCATGCAGAACAGATGACCGATGGGGCCGAAAGATTCTCGAATGGAGACCACGGACCAGTAAACGCAGCATAGGATGTCCACCCACAAGACAGACAGACGAACTAAAAGAGACCGCAGGGAGACGCTGGATGCAGGCTGCTTACAACCGGCCACTTTGGAGATCGATGAGGAGCCTATGTCCAGCAGTGGATGTCCTACGGCTGAAATGATGATGATGATGATGAATTAAACCCATACTAAAATACTATTTTTATCCAGTACTAGATTGTTTTCGATATTGAACGTGTGAGGGTATGAAGTGATGATAATTTCGATGTTACGTTCGCAGACGTTGGACGAGTGGTCGTTCGACGTGTTCGCACTGCACGAGGCGGCGGGCGGAGCGCCTGTCAAGTACCTTGGATACGAGCTACTCAATAGATACGGCATGATACATAAGTTTAAGGTAAGCTTTCCACAGAACTCGAGTAATAAGCTGGTAAAAGTACCCTGTAAAAAAAATTCAATAACATTTCTCTCTCAAGCTAAAAATGCTGTGCACTGCTTAGAATATTTGTAAAGGGCGCGTTTTTTTTTTTTTTTTTTGGTTTGGCTCCAAATTTGTTGACTATCATAAAATTTGCAAGTAATCAATTATATATACCAAGTTTTAAAAGATCTAATAAATCATTATGCTTAGTCACAGTCAAAGTAACTATTAACCTACAAAACCATTACCAGTGGGAATTGTTCCCAAAATGCTGGCCCCATTACCACGTTGTATGGCGATGCTCACCCTTTGAGCAAGGTAGAAGCCGGCATTTTGGTCACGAGTTGCATCGACCAGACGTGAAGACATATATTTGAATATTTTTTTTGCCTCCCGATCCCCACGGCCCCACTTTTTTTTGGACCCCAACCACCAACCCACCACCACAAAGCGTCATCTACCATCCACCATCTCGTAACAAAACATTTGAATCACAAGTATAAGTAGAAATTATTTACCTCGAAATAAAGAGATGAAAACTAACGATCTTCTTTAACATACGGAAAGCAGTTCGAGGAGACACCTAAAAGGAGACCATAACATTTCACCTCATAACGAAGGTTGCCAATAATACTCCGGTAATAGAAGAGCTTCGAGCTGGGGTTGTCACCCGTAGTATATAAATCTTAATCTAGTTTTACCCCATAACGCAAAACCAAAAAGAGATTGTGTTTAACGTGTATGTATGTATGTCCCACGTATAGTTTATATGCCTCAAACGGTTTTCAGAACTGAGGTGTCGATGGATTTCTCTATGTTCAGGGGCTTTACGGCTAACTTTTAACACGAGCTCGAATTAGCGCTGTTCGGAAAATCACGCGAACGTGAACCTTAACGCGCCGAGATACGGTTTGTGGTCGCGCAACTAGCCGTAAGCAACGGATAAATAGATAGCCCGTTGGTCCAGTTGGTAGTGAACCTACCTTCTGAGCCTGAGGGCGTGGGTTCGATTCCCACGTAGGACAAACATTTGTGTGATGAACATTTGTGTTTGTTCTATATCTGGTTGTTAATATCTATTTAAGTATGTATTTAAAACTATATATGTATGTATATCAGTCTCTGGCAGCCATATCACAAGCTTTGCTTAGTTTGGGGTCAGATGACCGTGTGTGCAAAAATGTCCCAAAAATATTTATTTATTTATTTATTTATAAATGACATCATTATAAACAAGATCGCGAGTTGCTCATATAGGTGAATTGAGGATGGAGATGAATCAAAAATTATTTACTTCAATAATATGTTATTAACGTGACGTAATAAGGTGAATGTCAAAATCAAATCAAGTCAAAATCATAATAATAGTTGAAATTAGTTTTTATTTATTGACCGCGATTTAATTTATTATAACGCAACAAGTCGGAAAACTGAAGTGGGACTAGGTCGGCCACGTCAGTCGATTGTCAGATGATTCGTGAGCAAGAACCACGACCGAATCATATGACAAGTCATACGACCTGGCGGGCCCAAGCGAAGATGGTGGGACGAAATTGACTCCTACACAAAGGACTCAACCAACTCACACAAAGAACCTACAAAAGGAAGGGAGGCCTTTGCCAAACAGTCGGAATGTGAGTGAGTAACGCCTGATAAATAAAATAAAAAATAAATAAATATTCCGTTAAATATAACGCTAAGAATCACAAATCGAATTAAATAATGACGTGGCAACCCTACCTAGCTTTCACATCTTACATCCATTTGAGGAATACTCCAGAAAACACCTCTTACCTTGTGATAAATGTACGATGTTTATTTCTCAGTAACGAGAAATGTGAAATCTTTTTACATCAGAAAAATAATGATTTCTAAGCACCCACTTACGTCGTATTTGCTATTGCCGAAAATACCTAATAGTTGTGACAATAAGGAAAAATTACACTTGTGATTAATATTGGAACAAGAAATTGGTTGGAGTCCATTGAAAAACGTACTAAGAAGCTCTTTAATGATGAACCCCTTTACAGTTCAGACTAAGCTTCAGTTTTGAACATCGGCGCAAAGTTGGTGCAAATTAATGGCGAGACGGACCTATTCGACACTGATTGTATCCTTTAGATATAAGTTTTTGTAAAGGTGTCGTTTTTTTTTTTATTTTCTTTCTTTATTTCAAAATCTCTCGGTTTTTATCAAATGTCGCTTCTTTCCCCATGCTCCACTAAATTGCTCAACTGCATCAAGTTTACCAGTGGGTTAATACCAACGGCTGGTCTTTCGGCGAATATCAAGGTTCCGGATTCTATCGCGCAAAGAAACTCCGAGCATAGCCGATTGAAAATAATTATACAATAAATCATGTAGCGAAATATATGCCTGTCCCGTAAATCTCTGAACCGTTTTCTAGTAGTATAAACATGACCCGAACAAACCTACCCAAATTTTATTCTATAACAAAGAAAAACACTGATCTGTAAAGGACAAAGCTTCGAGAGATAATGATGCACAGATTTTCCTTTGAGGCATTTTTTTCTTGAGAGCCTTGTATCCATGGAACTATAATAATGCCTTTGTGTTTAGATGGCCGTTTCATGGTATTAAGTTCTTTGTGAAGAAAAAAATTAAATAATAACGTATCTTACATTAAAATAAATATGTGAATTTGAATTTTGTAGGAGATAGGAGGTAGATAAGCAGCCAAGATTTGCCTGGCGTAAGGTCGATCATCGCTATATAATCATAATTACCTTAGACCACAAATATATAGACACATGGCTAGTACAAAAATATAAAAGCAAATACAAATAACAAAACACTCAGGCAATGACGTTTCAAAACATTACTAAATCGATTTGTGCCTTAAGTGGCACAAAGTAATAAATTCTCGAAAAATGTTATAGCTTGGCACTTGACAGGTGTTATAGTACGATAAAAATATGTAACGTAAATTTGCCATTCAACGTGGTAATGCCGCCAGCATGTTGGGTACGCTGCCAACTGGTAGTGGGCTTGAGCATTTGGATTGTCTTTAGACCTTCAACGGTCTATGGGCAGTCTAACTGTATTTGTAGTGTTAGTTTTAGCTTGTATTTTGTTTAGTTATTAAAGGCACTTGCCCAGTAAAAAAAAACAAAAAAAATAAATGTAACGTAAATATTGAATGTGAAGTCACAGAACTAAATTAAAGATTAACATTTTGTGACGAAAACGTATGCTTGGCTATATGTTTTCGTGTTTTGTTACTATGAAAACTACTAAAACGAACGTCAAAATATACAAGAAATAGAATTAAGTTTACTGACTAATCAATTTCATTGTATAATTATAACTCGCTTTCTAAAGAAAAAATATATAAATCAAATATTAAATTTAATTCATCGTTCAGTTACGTTCTGTTACCGATTAATGGCATCATTATAATTTATAGGTGTGGGACTTGCTTAATTATTCAAATATTCAAATTCTTTGGCTCAAATAAATTGTTCATGGGGTTTTTGACGTGAATTTGATGAACGTCTTCCTCGTCACCCCTGCGAGCATTCGAGAAAATACCGTTATGAAAATGTGTACTTTTGAGAGCTTTGGTCTCCTAAAGTTTAAAAGATACAAAAGTGAAAGTTATATCCACAGACTGACCCATAGTCTGTGATTATATCGTTGTAAAGATCCATTTGGCAACAACACAAAAATATATATTCACCACCGCACAGCACCACCATACAAAATGCTTAAGGAATTTTTGAGAACCACTGGAAGTATGATTTCCAAAATTAATGCTAAACAGTGTAATGCACTGCCTTTTTTTCCTAGAGTTACTATCTTTTAGAGTCCTTCTAAATTTGCAGTAGCACTTAATCCAAGCCTTATTCTTACTATGTCTTCTGCCTCAGTCCTGTGCTATATAATTGAGTCCAGTAGCACCTATTTGCAGTTTAAAAAAAAAAAGTAATTTATCAACAAATGCACCATTAGACGAATTAAAATGTATCAATCTGTACCTAAAACAATCGTTACTCGGTAGTTAATTACCTTAAGTGACAAGTGCCAAGCTATTTGAAAACTACAATAATAGTTGGACGTACCTATTTAAGCTCAGAAGAAGGACTATTATTATTCTGAGTATTTAACAATAATGTTTAGGCTGCGGTTTCACAGCTGTACGGGTGACCCTTACTACGGGAGACGGGATCTACGTGGAGGCAAGTCCCGTACGGAACGATCCGCGTCGCTGTGAAACGATGTTTCAGAGCCTCACGTATGTCTCCGCTCCGGGAGTCCGTACGGGCGACCCGCACGGGTCTCCTCTCCAGCTGTGAAAACAGCCCAAGTTCAGAGCAACATTTAATAATTATTTATATTATTTAATAGCAACGTTGACAATATCATTGCTTCCAGAGACAAAAGCCTTTAATCGGCTTGGCAAACAATAATTACCAGTATTTAGCTATTCATTTGATGTTATACTCGTAAATGCTGGTATTCACTGTGAAATTAAAGCGTAATTATAATTACTACACAATTCAAAGCCGTAAATTCGCTTTCAAAAATTACTGTAGATAGCTTGTACTGAACATTTAATAGCACTGATTGAACATTTCATAATGATAAAAAATTGGGTGTATGGCACTGCATTCTTTCTCGAAAAGAGTGCTGAGAAAGATGCGTTACCCATCTTCTATGTATATAAAAGGCGACGTGTGTATGTATGTATTTTTTAAAGTGCGGTAAACAAGCTTGCGGTGCTCTTAATGGTAAGCATAAACCGCCGCCTATGGACATCTGCAACACTAGCAGTGTTGCGATGTATGTATGTTCTACGGACTCCAAAACGGCTGTACCGATTTAGACGGGATTTTTACTGGCAGATAGCTGATGATATGAGGAGTAATCCATGCGGGAGAAACAGCGGGGCACATGCCAAATAAATAGTTAAATCATGACATAATATAAGTTAAAACTATTTTCAGAACAATTGAAACCATTCATTACGACACCAGCTTTGTAGACAAGCACAATCAACCCCCATTTTGCCACGCATTAATCTAATTTGTCGGATTGTTACCCCCCAGGGAAAGTTTCCTTTCTTACCTTTTCTCATTTAATTTACCCTAAAGGAACTGATAAGAAAGACCACAAAGAAATGTTTACCTAAGGATAAATGACTTGAGAAAAGGCTGAAGGCATGTAAGCCTTTGGGGAAAAAGGCATATAAGCAGATAGATAGATAGCCCGTTGGTCCAGTTGGTAGTGAACCTGCCTTCTGAGCTTGGGGGCGTGGGTTCGATTCCCATCTAGGACAAACATTTGTGTGATGAACATTTGTGTTTGTTCTATATCTGGTTGTTAATATCTATTTAAGTATGTATTTAAAACTATATATGTATGTATATCAGTCTCTGGCAGCCATATCACAAGCTTTGCTTAGTTTGGGGTCAGATGACCGTGTGTGAAAAATGTCCCGAATATTTATTTATTTATTTATAGATCTCAAGGGGTTTCGTTTCTTTTTAATACACGTGACAAAGAGGGGTGTCATAAGTTTAACGTGTTTATTTGTGTGTCTCTCTGTGCATCGTATCTCCCAAACGGAAGAACCAAATGTTCCTAAAGGATCCGTATTTTTTGGGTATAACGGGTACAACTTTATGCGAGACCCGCGCGAGTCGCCCGTCCCGACCGTATGGTCCCGGAGCGGAACCATACGTGAGGCGCTAGAACATCGTTTCACAGCAACGCGGATTGTTCCGTACGGGACTTGCCTCCGCGTAGATTCCGTCTACCGTATTACGGGCGACCCACGCGGGACCCTCACACAGCTATTAAACAAGCCTTAAAATTAATTTCTGTATATCAACATAATCAGCCTTTCATGTTTCCACTGCTGGGACAAGGCCTTTTATCATAGAGAGAGGATGATCCCTAACATGGAGTTTTTCAAAAGGGTCGGCAACGTATCTATGATGCCCCTGGTGTTACAGCTATCCATAGACGATGGTGATCGCTTACCATCAGGCAGACGGCCAGTTAGCTTATTTGCCACCTATAGCATATAAAATCCATCCCTGTTATACGAGTAGGTAACTATATAAATAAATTATACAAATCGGTTCAGCTGTTCCGAAACAAAGATACTCTAAAACTTTCACATTAAAATATCACCGTGATACTAGATAGGTGGGTGGGATATTAGAAAAGTTTTGCCACAAAATAACTTTAAAGGTACGTAAAATAAAGAGACGCGCACACAGGCACGCCACGGGCACGGCACCAGCATCATCAATGTATCGCTTACATAATATTATAGTCGTTCGTTTCGCTACTTAAATTTTTAAGGATTTTCTCATATATTTTTTTAGGTAGCTGTAATGTAAAATATACCTTTAACAGTTCCCTCCATAATTATGAAATCTGTATATAAAGATATCGTAGACATCATTTTAGTGAATAGGTATTTGAAAGAATCCAAAAGAACAGGGAGAAAAGCGCAAATCAGTTTTACTTTTAAATAAATTTTTTCTATCGAGCGAATTGTTTTTTAGCTTGTTTCGGTCTTTACGGTTTCCCAGATAAAACATATTTTGATATGACACAATTTTTATAATTTTAAGCCTTTGACAAAATGTATTTTAAGCTAACCATGATAGTAGACAAATTAAAACTAGGATGACCAAAATTGCTAAAAGTGGGAAAGGGGGCTTAACAATTAAGGTTATTAACGTATCACGTCGGTAACGTCAGTGACGGGCCCGTGATTGTGACGGCAGTGGTGACGTCAAAGTCTTGTGGGGCCAATAAGATAAGATAAGATAAGATAAGATATTCTTTATTGTCATAAGAGTAAATCTATTATTATAATCTAAGTATAATAAAGATTACGTTTATGGACTCGTCCAGTTTACACAAATTTAAGTTTTATATAAATGCAAATGTCGGTGTGTATTAAAAATTATAAAATCTCTTCACAATTTACAAAATTTTGCTGTACAGGGGCTTAATAAATAAAATAAAAAAATTAAATGTAGATTAGCTGTATATGGGCTTCGTCAATAATTATTAAATATAAAATATGCAATTGTCATAATAATTGCAACTATTAACTATTAATTTTATAGTTGCGGTAGTCATGTTTTATGTAGTCGTCTATTTTATATACAGTTTTAGACAGTAACAGATTCTTGACATTTGTACAAAACATATTACATGTCGTAGACGATTTAATACAATTTGGCAGTTTATTGTAAAGTTGCTGGCCGATCACTATCGGATTTTTGGTAGATCTATGTAACCTATGCTTTACTGCCACGAGATTGTCTTTGTTACGTAAATTTATATTTTTATACTCACCACGAGTTTGATACATATGGAGATTCATTCGAACATATTTTACAATTTCGTATATGTATACTGATATTGATGTAAGTATGCCTAGACTCTTAAAAAGATCTCTGCATGAGTCTCTATACTTAGCCTTCACCAAAACCCTAATAGCGCGTTTTTGCATTTTTAATATTCGCTCATTGTCTGTGGAATTACCCCACAAAATAATGCCATAGGACATTATTGAGTGGATGTATGCGTAATAAACCTCCTTAAGATAGCATTCAGTAGCCATTGGTCGTAATTGCATTAATGCATAAATTCCTTTGGACATTTTATTGCAAGTGGTATTTATATGAGCTTTCCAGGTAAGAGCTGGATCAATCTCGAATCCGAGTAGTTTTACCAAATTTGTAGTCTTTAGAGTGTCTGCAGCTTGCATTGTGGGAATTACAATTATTGGCTGTTTCGGAGAGACTGGATTAAAGACAATGACATTAGTTTTGCTTGAGTTCAATTTTAGACCATTCATATCAAACCAATCGCACAGTATTTCCATATTTAGCGCTATATTCTCTTTTAGTTCATCCATGTTTTTACCGGAAACAATAACTGTAGTGTCGTCGGCGTATTGGATCAGTTCTCCTTTTAATTTTAAATGAGCCATGTCATTTAAAAATACTATAAACATTGTATTTCCTACAGAAGACCCTTGGGGTACACCAATGTTTAGTTCACGCGGACCAGATCTTAGTGATTGTCCGTTAGTTTTTATTTCAACCACTTGTTGCCGGCCTGTCAAAAAAGATTCTACTAGCTTCTCAGTTTTGCCTCTAATTCCATATATTCGAAGTTTATTAACTAGTAGTTGGTGGTTCACCGAGTCAAACGCCTTGGATAAATCGATGAAAATACCTGCAACTTTTTGCTTCTGATCAAGGCAACTAATAACCTTATCGACAAAAACATGTGCCGCTGATGTAGTTGATCTTCCTTTTCTGTAGGCATATTGAGTTCCAAAGGTTTGCCTTGCCAATGAAATGGCTGTGTGCGCGTCCCTTTATTTTCACGCCACTGTCATTGTCGTAAGATCTCAAACTTTTAAACTGTTTTCCAAAGGTTAAAATTAGTTTAATATTTCTAACTTTTTAGGTTGATTTTGCGATTTATGCATAATACTCTCTAAACTTCTGAAAGATTAACACCTGCAGTTATAGAAGTTAGTTTTGCATGTTATTATAGAAGCTAAAACGCTTATTTAGGCTATGCAGCCTTTTGAGCATTAAATGTGAACTATACATAGTTATTGGAGTAAATACAGGTGATAATTAAATGAGTCTGTATTGCATTTTTTATACACACAACGTGTTGCTGGAACTTTCTGCCAGAGTCTGTGTTTTCCACAGAAAAGAGGAGGTTATTTTTATTATGTTTCATCTGCACTAATATTAACTTGGGGCACTAAGACGTTGTGTCTCTTACGTTCCACTACTTCTTCTCTACATAGTATAAATTAAAGTCGCTTTCCGCGTCTGTCTGTCTGTATGGCCGCTAACTCCTAAACCACGCAACGGATTTTCGATACATTTTCACGGAAGGTTCATATATATAACCCCGGTTTCGCACGTAAATTACACCCGTGCGAAGCCGGGCGGTTGGGTCGCTAGTTATAAATAAAATCAAAATGAACTATTTACCTTGTCACCAGGTTCCATCCACAATCCTCGAGAACTTCCTCAGCCGGATAGAGGAAGGCTACTGCAAGTTTCACAACCCGTACCACAATAACCTGCACGCGGCTGACGTAGCGCAGACGGTACACTACATGCTGTGTCAAACGGGGCTCATGGTAAGCACCTTTATAGATAGCCCGTTGGTCCAGTTGGTAGTGAACCTGCCTTCTGTGCTTGGGGGCGTAAGTTCGATTCCTACCTAGGACAAACATTTATGTGATGAACATTTGTGTTTGTTCTATATCTGGGTGTTAATATTTATTTAAGTATGTATTTAAAACTATGTATAATATGTATGTATATCAGTCTCTGGCAGCCATATCACAAGCTATGCTTAGTTTGGGGTCAGATGACCGTGTGTACAAAAATGTCCGGAATATTTATTTATTTATTTTATTCTGCTTATTGGTAACATATTCAAAATATACTTGACTAGGTTATCAAGTTATAACCTGCTTAAATTCTTAAATTCCTTTAGTGTCCGGGCACTGCGACACCATACTAAATACTCTCAAATATTCAAGTAGTCTCTGTACTCCAGGGACTTAGGTTATAGTAGGTATGTACTTATCGCGTCTGCATTATGTGTGTATATTATACTAGCGGTCCGCCCCAGCTTCGCACGGGTATAGATATATAGCATATGTCACGCGGGGATAGTGTAGCTTCCCAGCAGTGAAAGAATTTTTCAAATCGGTTCAGTAGTTTTTGAGCCTATTCAATACAAACAAACAAACAATCAAATCTTTCCTCTTTATAATATTAGTATATATATTTATTTATCATACTATGAATCACTTAGTAGTATTTATTTAATGGTACCATTAAAAGTGTTTTAGCATCACCCGTCGATTCTGTTACGTAAATTCTTTCCATCCAATGGTTGCCTAGAAGAGATCGCTTTTAGCGATAAGGCCACCACTTGTGGCACTAGCTCGTAAGTGTTTTTTACCTTGTTGTAATTTTTATTTCTGGTTTACACAATAACCTATCATACTCATGGATGCCCCTCACCCCCTCTACGTTTATTGAAGCATTATCGCGAAAATTTTGCGATCATTCTCACTGCACTGCTTCCCATCCCAACATCCACAGCCGTTGTCTTGTTTGAACTAGTTACCTTACGCTTATTGATATTGATACAAGTGCTACAAGCGCTACGAGTGCTACAATAACTACGAACATTAGGATTGCTACGAGTGCATGGTACAAGCGCTACGAGTACTACAAATGCTACGAAAATTAGGATCGCTACAGGTGCATGCGATAAGCGCTATGAGTTCTACAAATGCTACGAATATTACGATCGCTACGAGTGCATGCTACAAGCGCTATGAGTGCTACAAATGTTACGAATATTACGATCGCTACGAGTGCATGCTTCAAACGCTACGAGTGCTACAAATGCTACGATTATCAGAATCACTACGAATACATGCTACAAGCGCTCCGAGTATTTGCTCTCAGTGTTACAAACGCTAAGTGCTCGACAATTTATCATACCATTGAGGTACTGAATAAGTAAAAGAGTTAATCTCGGCTTAACCAATTTAAATCAATCTTGATACGGAGGTAGCTAATAAATATCTTGAATAATAAATATACTTATTATCCAATTTCAGTTCCATCCTCGGCCACACCGTCGCTTACCATCAAGCGAGTTGGTGGCCAAACGTAGATCTATTCTATATTGAAGAAAAATAACATGAAAACAGCGTTTTGCATTATGTTGTAATAATTTTCCAGAACTGGCTCTCAGACCTGGATATCTTCGCCACGCTGGTCGCGGCGCTGGTCCATGACTTCGAGCACACTGGCACTACCAACAACTTCCACGTCATGTCTGGCTCCGACACGGCACTTCTCTACAACGACAGAGCAGTCCTGGAGAACCATCATATCAGCGCGGCTTTCAGGTGAGATAAGGGATTCCATTGACTTATACAGGTTATAATGTCATGGACGTGGGTATATCCTAAAACAGTGACCAGAACCACCGGAGGATGAGCAGTAGCGTCATATTAGTACACGGTCAGGCCTGGCGCACTCCGCACTTTAGGAATTAGCTACAAGTAGCCGACTTGTCAGACCTGCCGCGCGATAGACAGAGATAATGCGACAAGAGTTACGCGATAGACACAGAGGCAACTTCTAGGTTAATATGGCTGTAAGTATTTAGCGCTCGCACGTCCTGAATTGCACTTTATTGTGGAGTAGCAACAGTCGCTACCTATTTAAATTATTTTAGGAGTGAATCTCCTGTACTTGTACTTATATGAATTCTGTGACACGGTGAACGTACTGCGATCCTCAAGCTGCCTGCCAAGCGTGGGGATTATGACACCCCTCTCTAAGAGGGAGGCCTTTTTCAGCAGTGGACGTTTACTGGGTGATGATGTGTGTGTGATATGATACAGGTTATAAACTTGGAGAGTGCTAATGAAGTCATTGTAATTATCTCTATGAATAACTTTACTATGGGACAAATCATGAAATTACAAAAAATGCAAACATTTATTCGACGCTACTACAAATACTTATACAGGGTCACGCAGAAAAGGTGTACTAAGCCGAAAGGAAGCCATTGTACTCATTGTTGTGACATAAAGTTGTTTTTTTTTTTAATATGTTCGTAATATAATTCAAATAAAAATATCAGCTGATGCAGGTCAACGATCGACCTGCGCCATGCTTTGCCACACACACGCTTGTATGCTGTACATTGCTGGTTTGCAAAATTCTAAACCACACCAAACCAACATTAAGTTTAAAGTTAGTCAGTAAGTATGTATGTAGTATTGTGTATTTATTGTATACATAAATGTAGGGATATATAAATTTGTTAATATTATTTTATGTACACCACCGACCGTTTTTCACATTTTTTAATCATGTCCATCCAAAGGTTGCCTGAAAGAAATCGTTTTAGGCGATAAGGCCACCCATTATACTGCCGTGTATTTTTTTATTTTTTTTAGTTTCATTTCTATTTTCGGTGTGTAGTAAAGAAATATTGTATTGTATTGTATAGTAGCGTTTTTGCTTCGGGAGCATTACCCTTAAGCCTGGTATCTGCCTAATATTATAAAGAGGAAAGATTTTATTATTTGTTTGTTTGTTTGCATTGAATAGGCTCCGAAACTACTAAACCGATTTGAAAAATTCTTACACTGTTGGGAAGTTACACTATCCCCGGGTGACATGTTTGCCACCCATGTTTCCTTTTCACTTTTTTGTATTAAAAGTCTACCGTCCAAGTAGTTGAACTGTTTAATAAACTGTGCTTTGTGTACCGCACTGCAACCCGCCCGACTGCAGATTTGCATTTTAATCGAATACTCTGTTCAACCCGCAAACGGGAACTACGCGCGGTATAATGCACCAATATTGCTCGACGCAAAATAGCTTACTCTTTGTTTAGTAAAGTGCAAACTGGACATGATTGGAAGGATTAGACCCAAATAATGGCATCATTTTAATCAACTTCACAAATGCACCAATATTGAAAAATAAAACTTAATTCAAAATTGGAAAAACAAATGAAATTCGGGATAAAATGAAAGTATCCCCCACTGTGGTCTCCAACCACAGAAAAGAGAAGTAAATGGTATGGAAATGAGAAGGAAAAGCTGTTACCACGCATTTTGAGTGAACCTTATCTTAGCGATAAGGCCGCCACTTGTGGTACTAGCTCGTAAGTGTTTTTTATCTTGTTGTAATTTTTATTTCTGGTCGACACAATAAAGAGTTCTATCTATCTTATTTAGATCAACGCGTCGAACTCCGCATCACAGTTGTTAACTGATTTCTAATTACTGACGTTTCGTTTATATGGGTGCAACTGGCTCCAACAAATTTCTTACAAAAATGCCTTGACAGCCGTTCTAATTAAACAAAGAAAATTTTTTTTTTCTGTGGTCTTCACAGACTTTCTGTGCTTTGTACTGCAGAAAGGGAAAAAACCCTCATCATCATCAGCCAGAAGACGTCCACTGCTGAACATAGGCCTCCCCCTTTAACCTCCACACTGAACGACAGCTCACCTTTTGCATCCACTGGATACCCGCGACTCTCACAATGTCGTCGGTCCATCTAGTGGGAGGCCTCCCTAACCCCTACAGCACAACAAAAAACCCTACAGCACTAATTACTAGTAGTAGGACAGCTTGGTAGTTAGGTTAGTTGGTAGCTAACTTACCTACTTGAGGGTAGTAGCGCGAGCCCAGTCACGATTGTCATCGTGCTAGACAGACCAGCAGTAATCTGTGTCTTATCACCATGCTTAGATTTCATCATGGTGTTTTCACTGAATTATATTCTCTTCTCTTATATCGTTAAATGAGCAATTCTTGTAACTATATAAATTTATTTCGCATATCTCGGAAACGGCTCTAATGATTTGGATGGAACATCGTTAGAGCCGTTTCCAAATGAAATCCAAATTGCCGAGAAATGTTCAGATAAGGCTTTGCTTTTCAAGTTTACCTATATAGGTAGTTGTATTTATTGTATAAACTAAGCGAAGCTCGGTCGTCCAGGTACTTTTTAGGGTTCCGTATCTCAAAAGGAAAAAACGGAACCCTTATAGGAACACTTCGTTGTCCGTCTGTCTGTCCGTCTGTCAAGACCCTTTTTCTCAAGAACGCGTATAGGTATCAAGTTGAAATTAATAGTAAATATTTGGGTCTACGGTTTCTTTAGGCTGTAAAACAATAAAAGTTGTAAGTCAACGCTATCAAAAGATATGAACGTTTATGTCGCATATTTTGCGATTTCACAGGGAAATCAAAACCTATAGGGTACTTCCCGTTAACTTAGAATCATGAAATTTGGCAAAAGGCAAGGTCTCATAGCACATATATAGGAATAAATCCGAAAAGCACAAATTTGAAGTTACATCATTTAAAAATAATTATTGTGCTATTACAAACTTACATTTTGTAGTTGGAATGTATGGAAGAACCTTATTGTCAACTACAAAGTTAAGTTTGTCTTTCAATATTTCAACTTGATAGTTTTTTTTTTTGGACTCGCGCTCTGATGGTTCTGGACGGCCACGGAACCCTCAGAGCCATTGGCGGATCCCCAAAACACCTAGTAATTCCATACATTCGACTCAATTTTTCGATTTGATTCCTTCGAACCTTGTCAGAATGCCCCCCCCCCCAAAATGAAATCCTGGATCTGCCCCTGCTCAGAGCACGAGTCCTACTCGTACTTGTCCGGTTTTTTTAATACGAAATAGACGTATCAGTTACCCACCTCAAACTTTCAGAAGTTTTTCAGAAGTACATTTATATTAGCCCAAGAAAGAACCCCACAACAATGCCTAACAAAATGTGAAATACAACAAAAGCTTGCGTTGGAAATTCGGGGTATTTTTCAACAAAAGATCCGAACGAGGCTCGTTATCAAGAGATAATAATTTCCCTCGAGGGCTGGATGTTGCCCTTTGCACTTATTATTCGGGATGGTCGATGATTGGCAGCTTGTTAAAAAGAAAAACGAGCCCAAAATATATCTAACACTCCATTGAATAGGCATGTGTCCTAATGTTTAATTTATTACAACTAACCGGCTTAGCGATGAATATTACTAAATACATTACACTTACAGAAAATATAATTTGAATTGGCTGATAAATCTCTGAAATATGAGCATTTAAACTTTTAGGAGGGGATAGAGAGGGGATGTTCTATCGCTTTCTCGCAAAGCGTATGTTAGTATAGCATTTGTATGGTGCTCCTGAGCTGTGACGTCACGACTCAGTATAGTGCGCTCTCTGTCTAGCTTGAAATTAAAATGCTTAGATCTTATTTATTTTTGAACTAATTTTAATTTTGTTTTTGTTGAATGATCAGCTTTTTTATGAGGTAATAAAAAAATATTAGTCATCATGCCTATTACGCAGAAATTTGGCACATGTTTGATTTGTCAAACAAGGATATTCTAATGACGATGTTTGATTAAGATATCACGTTATGGGAAAGAGAAGATAACCTCATGATTATTAAGTAAACGACATTTTTTTGTTGAATTTATTTTGTCTTTTGTCTTGCCCTGTTAGTATGTATGTGTGGGACAAGTCTTGCAACTGAATTTTAAAACAGTTATCTCCAACCGATCGAGCTGAAATTTTGCATACACGTTTAGTTTGGATGCCAATGCATGGTTTGCGTAGTGACGTCATTCTAAATCCAATATGGTGGAATCCTAAAGATGGCGGACCAGTTATTCTTATGCACCTCCATTATATGGGTATCAAATGAAAGGGTTTGCTGAGAAGAATACGTAAAATAAAATTACGTCACTAACATACGTTATTAACATAGTTTTTTTACTAATAATTTTATTTGTTTTTGATAGATTGTATTGTAACTATGCAAATGTTTCTTTGGTTGTCATAGATTTAAAGCATGTTTAGCAGAGACCTATGTCCAAGTAGACGCCACAAGTCGACATACCTTTAATTTCATATTTCCGATACAATTATGATTAATCGTCGTAATTGAGTCCGGCTAAAATCAGTCTGCGCAATCGGTGCCGCGACAATACGTGTCAGTTTGAAATGAAAATGGATAATTGTGCAATACTGAGTTGTAAGAATACCACAAATAGAGTTGGCCGACAGAATAAAGATATTTACAACACATTTGCTCAAAAAGTGCACTTACTAAGCCTGTATACATCGTTCGAAAGTTAAACATTACGGATCATACAACGGAGAGTGCTGTAATGAAACGCATCATACAACGGAGCGTGCTGTAATGAATTTGTCCGCACGCTCCGTTGTATAGCACCGTGCGTGTACGTTACGGTATTTTTTTAATTTCCATTTTTAGCTTTTTTCTCGCAACTGTGTTGTAAAACGTTGTATGGCACACGTGCGGATTGGTTATTACAAACTCGTGACTATGGTAAGCCCTCGACTTCGTCTCGGGCTTACATTCGTCTACTCGTTTGTAATAACCAACTTACCGCACTTGTATCATAAATAACTATTCTTTTTACAGGTACGAAAAATTTGGCACGCTTAATGTTCATACAGTTTGGACCGCTTATGAAGTCTACTAAAAATATAGGTCTGTGATGATTAGGTATGCCCATCAAGACACCGTAAGGTTTTCAATTATTTTATTATTAGCGTATCAGCGACGAGCCGCACCTTTAAGTGATAGAACCACCCATATGGGGCGTTCCTTTTCCAGGCCGTTGTTTGTTGAAATTTACGTAAAAATGACTGAAATATCAAAATTATGGCATTTTATCTATGAAACAATTTAAAACATTATCTAAATAGTGTGTACAACAGAAATATTCTGCTACAATATGAGGCTTGTCTTATGCAACTGAGACGAGCTAGTCAATCGTCTGATAGTAAGCATCACGCTTGCCCTAACCAGTACAGCGCCACTCAGAATTCATAACTCTGCAGAGCACTGCGCTTGATACCCTGAGATATGAGTGCCTTGACTCAACAAGCTGAACCCACTTAGCCTCTAAAGAGTTCCCTCTGCATTTTCTATCGCTTGTTATCCGGGGAATGCTCTGAAGAGCTTATTGATCTCATTCATGCGTCGGACTTCTACTACCCCACATTCCGACACCGTCAAAAAGCTCACCCCAACATCTAACAAAGCTGAAAATGCCGCACCGTAAAAAAAACCACTCCTTTCTTCCACGGGCCTGCAAGTTGTGGAATGTCCTGCCCCTAAAGTTCTTCCCGTCGAGCTTCAACATGAAGTGTTTCAACAAGGGTGTCTACAACCACCTCTTCGGGCTGGCAAAGCACCGTCAACACCGTTAGTGTTGCCAGGTGTCCATTGGCGACGGTTTCTGTTTACCATCAGGCGGATAGCAAGCCAGATAGCCGCTCTTTTATAAAAAAAAATGTTACGGTAAACTTACGAGTGCATTAATTACTCACTTTAACGAGGTGCATAATCTACTTTTCTTCTAACTACCAATCTTCCTACCGTGATAAAATATACCTAATCAAAATAAAAACTCAAGTTAATGTTAAGAAACAGAGACCCCTTATTTTTATTGTTTATTTGTTTATGTTGCCAGTGTACACATTACATAAGGTCCATAAAACTACATGTCGGTACAAAGACCCTGCTAGGGCGCTGCAATTTAACATATTTTAACACATATATAATTTACTAGCTGACCTGACAGACGTTGTCCTGTCTTAAAACTGTCAAACACCCAATGTCAAATCTTATTTCTTTAGACCTTGGGTTACATTATTGGTGTATTAGTAAAGATCCCCATAAAAAAAAAATATAGCCTATGTTACCCGGGGATAGTGTATCTTCCCAACAGTGAAAGAATTTTTCAAATAGTTTCAGTAGTTTCGGAGCCTATTCAATGCAAACAAACAAACAATCAAATCTTTCCTCTTTATAATATTACTAGCTGACCTGACAGACGTTGTCCTGTCTTAGAACTGTCAAACACGCAAAGTCAAAATTACAAATCTTATTTTTTACACCTTGGGTTACATTATTGGAGTTATAGTAAGGATCCCTATAAAAAAATATATATATATAATATAGCCTATGTTAACCGGGAATAGTGTAGCTTCCCAACAGTGAAAGAATTTTTCAAATCGGTTCAGTAGTTTCGGAGCCTATTCAATGCAAACAAACATACAAACAAACAAACAAACAATCAAATCTTTCCTCTTTATAATATTAGTATAGATATGATGATGATATATGATATGATATGATTATTAGTATAGATAACTATATTCTATTATAAACTATTCTATTATCTTAAATTATAATAATAACTATAGAACAAAAGCGTTTCTATTAATAAAAAATAAAATAAAATATATATTACACGGGAATTACTCACGTAAGATTAAGCTGGTCACCCTTAGACCCAGACCCAGAGACCCTTATGTTATATCTACGTACTTACTAAGCACGAGTAGGTACGCTGTCTTGAATATTTTATGCATAAGACCCTAAATCTTAAGACCCACGTTTTATCTAAAGTAGCTAAAGTTAACATTTTCCCAACTAGTCTAGACCACAAAAATCTGTTTGACATGCTAAAAATATATTTACCGTGCGAGATAAATTGACGACCCAGAGACCTAAATAAATATTACTTAGAGCCGTTATAAGCTTTTCTAGGGCTTCTCGAAGATTCTACGCATCTCTTCTTGTAGAAGGTATTTATTTTCATGCTTCATCGACTGAATGATGGACGATGAGAACGTCTTGACACAATATTGAGATTCAATACAAAAATGCGCAGTTTGTCTTCTCGACGTCGTTTTAAAAATACTATTACCTATACCTACTTGGTCCATGTTTTTTAGCTATAACAGCTACAGTATTTTGTAGAAAGCAAAATGATTACTGTACATTCTGATCAGTTTAGCTACGGTTTTAAACATAAGATTGTAGCTGGTGTCCGATATATTACAGTGAAATATTTAAAGAATCCGGTATCATGGAAATAAAATGGCCACTTTACATTTTAGAAAACAATCCAGCAGGACTAGTATATGCTAATTATGACGATGACATTTTATTTATATTACACGGGAATTACTCACGTAAGATTAAGCCGGTCACTCCGACTATAGTTTCAACCGCATTAGGCAGTCTTTTTCAAGGTGAATGCGCGCGCGCGGCTGCGTCTCGCTTGACGATGACATTTTAGCAACACAAATGATCAACAATCCTATGGTTGCAGAAAGAGATCGCTTTTAACGATAAGGCCACCGCTTGTGGCACTAGCTCTAAATTTCTTTATCAGTAATCTATATTCTGTATATATAAAAATGAATCCCTATTTACCTTGGTCACGCCATAACTTGAGAATGACTTTACCGACTTTTATTCATCTTTTTTTTTAAAGTTTTCTAATACATTGTAGAAAATTCTTAAGGAAAGAAAAATTAAGAATATTGCGCAGAAAATAGGAAGATTTCAGAAAATTTTACGACGATTTTAACATCGCCCTTTTGTCAACGTCTGTCGGGTCAGCTAGTTTAATATAATTATATCTTTTATTTCTAACGTGCACAAGTTTCTACCTATCTATCGCTATTATATATATTACGCGAGAGAGCACCGATCACATACCTTGACCTAACAACGTATTAACCTGACCTAACATAACCGTAGTAGGTAAGTGGGTACCTAATTACATGCCACCTATTCTAGTAGGTACGGGGCTTATTGGGTCGCCTAACCTATGTTTACCGGCCGTAGTAATTAGGTTAACTGACTATTACTTGAGGTTAAAGGCTCATTGAACTTAAATTACGTTAGCTATACTAGTATTTTCACGGTTGTCTAGTTATCGTATTTTCAAGTATCGTTGACACTATAGATCGGACAACAAAGAAAAGAAAGAAAATATTTATAATTAGATATATTTTTTACAAGGGAGATATCCGTATTATCCGTGTCATCGTCTGCCATAAGACCATCGACACCGATTTATGGTTGATATTCCGAAAACCCGTACGAAGCTATGATTCCAATTTTATTGTGCCAACTGCTATTCTGTGGAATGCGCTACCTGAATGGTCCCCCGATAGTAACAATCTGGGTGTCTTCAAATCAAGATTGAAACGGTTTCTTCCTAGCAAGCGTGCTCCATCGTAACGTAAACCGCATCATCGCTTAACATCAGGCGAGCAAGACAGTTTTTTTTGAAAGCTTGTTGTTGCTTGTTGTTCTATGGAGGCCCTTTAGAACGACAGCTTTGGCGCATAGGTTCCTATCGTCGTAATTTTAAATATTTAATTGTTTATAACATTTAAATACCTAATAAAATATGGCACACACTTCAAATTCACAATTCACAATTCAAATTGGGGTTACTAATTTTAATAATTCAAAAGTTGATTTCATTTATTTTCCAGGCTGTTGCGCGACGAAGAGTGCAACATCCTCCAAAACCTCTCCCGTGACGAGTTCCGCGAATTCCGCACCCTCGTCATCGACATGGTGCTAGCGACGGACATGTCCTTCCACTTCCAGCAGCTGAAGAACATGAGGTCTCTCCTGACGCTTGCAGAGCCGACCATCGACAAGAGCAAGGCAGCGTCCCTCGTGCTGCATTGCTCTGATATCTCGCACCCGGCTAAAGTGAGTCATCAAAGCTCTACTAAACTGCCTCATAGATCAACGTCTTTAGGATTAAGGGTAGACGTTGAACGAGATTGCCACAAGATTTTAGCTAAAGGAAATACCTTTGTCAGTCAGTGGACTGAAATAATGATAACGACATGACAAAATCATAACGTAGTTATATAGTAGGAATTTTGGATTATATGGCCAACAAATTTTGAGAAACTTTGTTACGACTATATTTTCATGTTTTTCAGAGGTGGGACCTACACCACAGATGGACAATGAGTCTCCTAGACGAGTTCTTCCTACAAGGTGACAAGGAGCGAGAGCTGGGTCTGCCGTTCAGCCCGCTCTGCGATAGAAACAACACCCTAGTGGCTGAATCCCAGATTGGGTTCATAGAGTTCATTGTGGAGCCCAGTATGGGGGTTTGTGCTGACATGCTGGAATGTGTGCTGGGGCCAATGCACTCTAGTACTAAGAACTCTACCAGCACGTCTGGGAATGAGACCATCAGTGAAGATAACGCAGGTGAGATGAACGGCATTACCAGTTCTGTTGAAGGTACTTAGTTCAAAGACCTACCTACCTACGACCAGTCCAAACTACGAACCGGGTTTACGCCACCGGCTCATTTTTGGTTTGAATTCCAAACTGAAAAATTTAAAGACAAATTTAATCAACCAGTAGTTTTTAATCACTGCTCTATTCCTACTACAAAAAAATTATGGACACACCATGACATCGACATAATATTCAAATTAAATTTATTTTCCTTTCAGTGAACGAAACACCAAAGTTCAAGATTAGAAAGCCGTGGATAGCTTGCCTCAGTGACAATAAGAAGATATGGAAAGAGCAAGCTACTAAAGGTAAATCCTTTAATTATTTCATTTATATTTTTTTTTAAAGTAAAGTAGGTAAGTGTACAAAAAAGGATATATTAATATGTAACAGCATTTACCAACCACTAAAGTTTATTACTAACGCCATATGAATCCATCAGTAGGTGAATACCTCCTTACTTACGTCGTCTTCTGATCGAATGGGTGTTCGAAGGTTTTAAGCACGCCCATTGTTCATATAGATATCACTACTATTCACTACCTCTCTCATTAGACATGTCATAACTGCGAAAGTGGCACAATAATTATTATAATATTGACCGCAAAACAATAGCGATGCCAGTGTAAAAAAATCATACTAGATTGGAACTTAAGGCCTATTTGAGGGTTACCGGAATAGCTACGCCGTTACGCGTATGGAAGTGGTATTAAAATTATTAAACTTTTACTTTAAGACCAACCCTGAAATTTGATAGCGAAAAAAAATCAGTTTTTTCATTAATTTCGTAAAAGTTGATCATAATGATAAGAACAACCCTTTTTGAGTTAGCACCACCGTACTATGGAGACCGTGTGTCATTTGGTGTCGATGCAATCGTGCTATGGTTTTATTATATTAATGATCATGTGCATTTTTTTTGTTGGTGGGGGGAAATCTTCAAAAGATACCCTGCTGCATTGGGGTGAAGCCGGGTTATGTGAGATTGCACCCACTAAAACCCCCTTGGTGGCCGACCTCTGTGCCAGACGGAGGGTACCGGGATCTCCATAGGAACGCACCGGTATCCTCCTAGCACACTGCCTGAAGCAACGCTCCCGGGAAAAGCTCAGGGCATTTCCGTTCCTTTCCTTTATAACAGCGTGGGCCACACCGCGCCGTTGTCTTCCCTGGGTTTGCTGAATGGGAGGTCAGATCCCCAAATCTGACCAACCACAAGCCCAAAGGCCCCCTTTTAGTCGGCTTTTACGACTGACAGGGGATACTGAAGCAGTATTCTAAGACCCCGGCTCCAGGGATAAATGATCATGTACCTAACGATTATCTTGCAGATGCTGAAGCACGAGCCAAACAGGAGGAAGAGAGCATCAGCACCCCACCAACTGCAACAGAAGAATAATATTTGGCCTCCTTTGTAAATAGCGTTAGGACTAGCTGTTGCAACATGTTCAACTCATTATTGAACAAAAGTTAAACATTTAAACGTGCATGGACGCTTTTATTCGTCGCTATTATGTTTTGTGTAACGCACAAAATGCGAATCGTAGCACAATTAACTGTACAATGTCATTATGTGGAAGACAACATAGTGAGCTAATTTCGGAAAGGCGGTGACGAATCGCCAGTAGTGTAAATTGTTATTCGCTGCTAAGACACTTTAGCCTAGCCTAATTTAGTCTAAAAGCTTAAATTTAATCTACGCCATATATATTTAGATAAAGTGGACCGAGGTGGCCTCCCTGTGGTACTCCAAACGATATCTCTGCTACCTTTATTGATCGTTAGTAGGATTTACCGAAATCTGTTCAAATGTAACAGATTTTTACTCATGTTCTTGTGTAAAAATGTACTGAACATTTCAAACATTTTGTAGTAGTTTTAAGGGATGAAATAAAATCTATTAGTAGATAGTACTTACCTAACTTATGAAAACGCTGGTTATGGAGCAAACATAATTTAAACACGAACAAAACGTGCACCTTTATATGAAAATAACTTTTTTGAACGTAGTTATCCTTTACCTGTTATACTTCGTACCTATTTATAATAACATTATTGTAGCTTACTTAATATTAGTGTTAATCCATATGAAAAATACGCTTATTAATTTTAATGTTTCCGATCAAATTGGAGTCTTGATATTCTCGACCAAATGTTATTTAATATGAAATTATTTTCTAATATGCCATCTCAAATTTTAGATAATAAGTTTTAATAGATATCCCTGTAACCGTAGTTAGTAAACTTCACGATAAACTTAAATAATTAGAACTAAAGTTAGGAATGTAATATACTAAGGATATTAATCTAAAATTTAATACCTCCGACACTTTTTACAACAACAACAAAAAACGAATCTAATTGAGAACCTTCCTTCTTTTTTGAAGTCTGTTAATGAAGTTTTCTTAATTAATAACCAAATAAAATGTAATCCACGCTTATCAGAAATTGTGAGACTGGTAAAAGTCTAATAGAAGAGCTTGTGTCGGAGGCTAAAATTGCTTAGGCACTTGTAGGTAGTTAGTAAATTAGGAAACCAATAAGAGTGTATCATCTAACATCTCAAGTTTAAAGTTAATGCTCAAAGCAAACTTGAATCTATCAAAATCACCTATATACTTCTAGACTGAATGGTATAAAGGCTAAAACGCCGAGGGCAGAACAGGAAAACCTAGTTAGGTAGGCTTGGAAAAAACTATGAAGGACCTTAAGTAAGTATATTTATATGTACCGTCCTTCAAAGTAGAATACGGAGAGTGTGAAATTGAATTTAAATAACGTTTTCGGCCAAGTATTGACTTATGACGCTGATAGATCTGGGTATTCAGTTTTAGGTAAGTAAGCACACGGACTATTCGAAGTTTAAGACGCTCTTTTCCGACTTTTAGCAATTATGGTCATTCTAATTTAAATGTGCATACCTCCATGGTTAGCTTAAAATTATAAAAATGGTGTCATAACAAAATTATATGTTTTATCTGGGAAACCCATGAGACCGAAACACGATAAAGCACATTTCGCTCGATAGAAAAAATATATCAAAGTAGCACTGATTTGCGCTTTTATCCCTGTTTTTTTGGATTCATTCACTTACCTATTTATTAAATTATGTCTGCAATATCTTGATATATAGATTTCATAATTATGATGGAAACCGGTGAGGTAAATTTTACATCACAGCTATACTTTTGGAAAAATATGAGAAAAACCCCAAAAAAAAAAGTAACGAAACGCACGACTGTGTGTAAGCGCCATGGTTTTGCTCCGCTAAATGCGACTTCAATACAATAATCCAAGGATTATGGTCATTTGTAGTAATAAGCGTTACTTAAAAGTGGGAAAACCTCGCCTTAAGCTGTTTAAATGAATCTGAACGGAATGACAAAAATAGATGCTACGTAGATACGAACATTAATCATCTTCATCAGCCAGAAGACGTCCACTGCTGAACATAAGCCTCTCCCTTTAACCTCCACACTGAACGACAGCCTGCCATCTGCATCCACTGGATACCCGCAACCCTCACAATGTCGTCAGTCCATCTAGTGAGAGGCCTACCTACGCTGCGTCTTCCGGTTCGTGGTCTCCACTCCAGAACCTTTCTTCCCCATCGGTTATCGGTTCTTCGAGCGATGTGGCCTGCCCATTGCCACTTCAACTTGCAAATTTTAACAGCTATGTCGGTGACTCTGATTCTTTGGCAAATATCCACGTTCCGGATTCTATCGCGCAAAGAAACTCCGAGCATAGCTCTCTCCATTGCCACCTGTGTGACTCTGAGTTTTTCCAAAAGGCCATCAGTTAAGGACCACGTCTCAGTACCATAAATGTCATCATACCATACGAACATTCATTCGATCATTATTGCGAACGCTCATGTGAAGCTATTTTTTTACGTACAAACTTTTATTTAACTTGCAATATTTGTTATTAATATGTTTAGGTCAAACCTTGCAAGCTGAATTAGAACCAGTTCCTCTCAACAAATTTTGCTGAAATGTTGCGTACATTTTGGGACCATACCGCGATTGAATTGGTTGCGAAAAGTTTGGCGACCACAAACCGTCTCTAGTGGGGAGCTTATGAGGATAAAACTTTATTTTTAATGTTCCTTACCCGACACACGGAATCCTAGTGGGGAGCTATGAGTGCCAATTTTTTTTTATGTTCATTTAGACGAATTGGTCGTGTTTTGACGAAGATTGTAAGCTATACTTTTTTAACCTATCATTATAACAGGTATATTATAAGCTCATTGCAAAAGAATGACCAGGTATATCAACGCCTTTACAGATGCCAAATTTTCGCTACGCTTCATCATACAAAAAACTTCGATTTCAGAGGCCTAGATTTCCTGAATGGTACTTGGGACCATACCTACTCATTGAATATCAAAAATAAATACTATAATCATTATAAAATCGGTCCCTATTTCTTTTCAGGGATTATTATTATACTTAGATGTATTTATAATCTAACTGGTGACGCTTATTGTAGAAAAAACGATGGATTTTTATATATTTATCGTCTATTTTAATGACTAGATATTTATTATTGAAATCTGTATATTGTGCATTTAGTGTAGTATCTATTCATAGATATAAATAGGTATATAAATATTCTAGTATTGGGAGAGTAGTTTAGTGCCATTCTGATTGGGGACAGCTTTATCAAAAGTAGATTTTAGAATAATGAGCCTTATGTACATAATCGATTGTTGTTTCTATATATTATGAATAATTATTATAGCTTGCAGACCTTGCAGTACGCCAATTATTTATAAAGGTGGACTTCCGTGCAACGCGTCCGATCGCAGCCGCGCGCGTCGGATGCTATTCGTAATGAATGGCGACGTCAGTCGTCGGCCGCACGCGTCTGACGCAAACCTTGGAAGCGGCTTCATACATATTCATAGTGCGAAGACTTGTCGCATCAGCCGCGCGCATTACACGCATGCGTCAGACGCGCGCGGCCGCGATCGGCCGCGATGTACGGAAGTCAACCTTCATTATTTTCCTAAAACCTGAAGCATTGTTTACTTGCTACGTTACATCAAGGCAATAGATACCTACCAGTAATTTTGACAAAAGTTGACAAACCTTACCTTTAAGCCATCGAGATACAATTTCTATAGATTTACAATCTCTCAGTGAAAACAGTCAAAAAACGTCCGAGCGTCATTGAACATACATTGTATCAATTATATACTTCACAATGCCACATTTACTCCAATTTAGACGTATTGTCGCTTGCATAGTGTTCAACGTTAGTTGTCCACTATGTTATCGTAGCTCTGGCATCACGCGGCGTTGTAGTCGGATCGCGGTTACCTTGTATTGGTAACTAACCAAAAAGTCTGCGCAATTCCTAGCGCAATTCCGAGTTTTGGTTCGTATAATTTTTTTGGCATGATTGTGACTCTATATGTATTGTATCTCAATGCTATAAGCAGGTAAACTCCATGATAGAAGTTGTGAAACTAAATTTTTTGACTGCAACGCAGTTTTTTATACTGTTTTACCTATTGGTTTGTGCCTACTGCCTCATTGTGCTAAGTATGGTATGTGGTATGTGTAAACATATCTCAAGTTCCTTCTTAACATTCCTTACAAGTATTTTGTAGCACTTTGGGTTTGATATAAAAGTAATAAATCAACATAATACCAAATAAGGAAACCTACACCTATGTACTTCTAACATGAATTTATAGATACGTAGCAAGCCTTTACAAATAAGATAATTTATCATACTTAATACTTCATTCTACCCACCCATATACTACAGTTCAGTTATTTATTATTCCTAGTTTTCAATTCAGGGATAATGTATCTCTATATGACAAACATATTCAAGGATATCATTGTACTAACACTAGGTATAAACAATTTTTAATATGGGACCAACACAGAAATCTCTAAAAAACAGCTGTTCCATACACTTTGTTGAGTGTTAATGACATTTTTCTATGGACAACTGTTTTTTTTCTCGATATCAATGTTGGTCCCTAAGTAAACGTTTTTTATAATGATGAGAACAATGATTTGCTTGATCTATGTCTGTCATCTATATGTATCTATGTATATATTTATATATTATGTATTTTTACTTCATCAGACATTAATGGCCAGCATACTATTTAAAAAAAAACCGACTGCATAATGTAGCATAATTATGACATTCTGGACATTAAAACGAATCTAATCCAACTCAAACATGCCACTTCAAAATCTGTCAAGCCATTTAGAAGAATAATGTAGAAACAAACAAACATACATACACCTGAAAAACCTTACCCTCCTAAGACAGTCGGGTAAAAAGTAATAGGTTTAGAATGAAATGGAAGTCTGTTTAGTTATTTGGCACAGTTTTAATTCAATGATTTACACTGGGCTTTAAATATTTTACCAATTTTTATTAATGAAAACTCCTATTCGAACTGATTGTTGGTAAGTGGTTAACAGACGAGACGGACTTGGTTGACGGACCGCCGTCCAACCAACGGGAGAGAAAGAGTGAGAATAACATATTTCCCTCTCTCTCTCTCCCGTTGGTCAGACGACGGTTGAGGTCAACATCAAATCCATACCTCTGTGAGTACTAGTATAGAGCAGGGGTGGCCAAAACGTCGTCCGCGGAGGCATTTGGAGTAGCCCGAGAGAAAGGCCCACCTCGACTCGACTCTTCAGTCGGCGTTGTCACTTAGTCACCTGAATTCAAATATGTATACTAGCGCCACTTTTCCTACTCTCCCGCTGCCATATATAATAAAAAAACTTTTTTTATCATTACTGGTGGTAGACCACTTTGAATTGTAATGTAGACCGCATACTTCAAAAGTTTGGCCACCCCTAGTATATAGAATAGAGATCATCAAATATCTTGAGTTGAGTGGCGGAATGGGGAAGTTGTCGCATGTACATGCACACATGCTCACAACTAATCGAATCGAATCTGAAATACACTGAAGGTATCCCCTTTCAGCCTGCCAAAGATATTTAAAAATTTACTATTGTGCAGACAAATTTATTTCTCAAGGTATTTGCCGGTACCTCCCATAACCTGAGCTTTAAGTACCTACATAATCAATGCCCAGGATTTCGACAAAGCCGAAACAATCGCGTTTTATGAAGCATAGTATTGGATTCCTACATTTAGAATGGTTTTTTTTATAATGTATCTTTGACCGTGCATTTTTCTCTAGATGTACCTATATCTAAAATTAAGTTGTGAAATCTCAACACAATTTTTACTAACATTCTTTTTCTAATGTGTAAATAGATTTAAAACACCTTTTAGTAACATATATGTAAATCAAACTATGTAAAATAAAAATAAAGATTTTCGTAGAAACATGTTTACTTTGATTTCTTTATACACTGTAAAATCATAATATATAAAATAGCTTCACAAGCTAAATTTGCTTAAAGGTATTGTTAGGCACTGCATTAGCTTACAATAAAACAAAAAGTCCTTAGTAATAAACATGTAGTAGCATTGGCAGATATCCTATATTTCTTGTTTGCACTTTTTTTTTACTTGATCAAACAATAATTGAAAGCGAACGTGTTGGAGCGCATTTTATTATGCGTTAAAGGAAATTTAAGTGTTTGTACAGTAGTTCAAGTTCATAAGTTCATTTGTATTATAGTTCTTGGAACTTGGATAGCGGTCAGGTTATCATTGTCCCGGTACTTCCTCCTCGTAATGTTGCAGAGGAATGACATATATGTCAGGATGGTATCTTTTTTGCCAAGGTAGGTTGCTGGGGCTCTCCATCCAGAGAAATTGGATGCCAGTACCCAGACCAATGTGAACCCAGCTACATCTCGAGCATCCTCAAGGCGCCATGCGGTTGGTCGTATCTTCACTAGGACCTCTAAGCGTTGTCTCAATTTTCCACCAGTAAGATTAAATTAGATCAACAGCGCTTCATACAGCTTTTGGGTACGGGGTCGATGTAAGGGGAGCGGTGTGAGAACATTGGTGACGAAGGCATGCTCAGAGGTGCCAGAGGACTACTTAGAAGGTTGGGCACACTAGTTGTATATCTCTCAGTTGATTATACTGGAGGCATGAAGTACTCACAGATTCAAATATTTCACTAGCAAATTATGGGAGCCAACAGGTTGGGTCTTTCACGGAACGAATTTAAACTTTACATACACTTTAATTTCAGAAATAGCTGGTTCCAATGCACACCGTTCGACCTAATTAAAGACTACTCCATATTCATTAATAAAGTAGCAACAGGACAAAATTCAACTTGAAATTAACTAAGTATATATTTGAAACTCTTTCCAAATATATTGATTTGCACTGACAGAGCTCTGACGTCCGTTTTCTGTCTATTACAAATTATTGTTCCTTCTATCACATCACCTTTTTTAACTTCTTTACAGTCTCTGAAATAGAAAACTGTTTGTTTCCAATGTGTGGACGTTGAATGAGGTCCTGTTGAGAAAGAGATACTCTCCGGCAGATTGAAAAATGTATCAAAATATCCAACCAATGAAGTTAATACTCCATCTTTTGTTATCTGTAGTTTAAAATCTGATGTAAAATCCATAACATCAGTATTGCAAGTCCTAATATCTATATCTTTCACAATGCAAGGCTCTGATATTATATTCTTAGAAGCAACAATGTCTATGCTAGCCTCTCTAATTACTTCAGATTTCATGCAGTTCATTTTGAAGCCGTAAACATCTGACCAAAAATCAATGAGCTTTTTGTGTGTTTCAACATCTCCACTTGCAACTAGACTAATGTTGCACTGGTCGGGTAAAAGACGGCCACCGGGCTTCAAATAATTGTCTCGAGCATAAATGACACTGTCCAACATTCCCTCAAAGAGTAAGAAGTATCCCATCCACTCGGAAATAATGACATCAACTTTTTCGTCTAACTTAGTATTCTCTAATCGACCCTTCACTGGTTTTATTACATCTTGTAGGTTATTTTCTCGGATGATATCCATCGCATGGTAGATAACTTCAGATTGGTCTAACGCATAGACTTTCTTAGCACCAGCCGTTGCACAGAACATTGAGAGGATTCCCGTTCCACAACCCAGATCGAGTACGACTTTATCTTTTAAAGTTTCCTTGTTTTTCAAAACAGCGTCTCTGTAAGTTTCTGTTCGTACTTTATCAGAGAGCATGTCATAATGTATACCGAAATGAGCGTAGGTGCTGAAATAACCTTCGTCACTTTCAAGAGGAACTTTCGAAACACAATTAACAACATCAACATTGTCTTCCGTGGCTGAACTTGAGTGACCACCTTCAACAAGCGTTTTCATGGAATCCTTCATTTTGTTAATGTCTTCCTTTGCCATTACGACATGCGCTTGACTTTCCTTCAACTGTTCTGACAAATTCTGAATTGTTCTTTGAAGCTCAGTGAAGTGTGCTTGTGACAGAGTTACTAATCCATTTTCTACATTTGCATGGTAAGTTGTGGGTGGGTTGGGCTTGTCTGTGAGAGATTCGAAGTCGAACATCAGCCACTCATCATCTTCGACAGGCTTTAAATACTTTTCATCGTCCCAAACGGCGTGTTTCGTGGTCATAACAGCTTCCGGAGTAGGTTTATGAGTTTTGATGTAATTGATCAATTTTATGTATGCATAGCAATCCATGTTGAACTTAGACTTTAGTGTTTTTATGGCAAAGCTGTGGACGGCCTCACAGTGGGTGAAAGCTTGTTCTATTGAGGGTAAAATGTTGGCGCAAAACAAGCATGCCACCGATGTGTTGTTTGCCTCCATTTCTTGCCATTCGTCTTCTTCGAAATTCTCCTCGTCACTGCTTAAGTCTGGTACGTCGGACATTTTAAAGTAACACTTTTATCTGCTATATTTTAATAAACGACTAATATTTTAATTTTCTCTATTTTAAGCATTGACAAACCTTTACAAACGAAACGAACATGTGAGAAAAGAAAACGCAAATTACGCAAATGGTGACATTGACAGTTTGTAATCTGCATAACATCTGCAAAAGTTGACAACTGACAAATTGTAAATTTTTTTACGATACTTTTTTTTCCCGAGCAGATTTTGGGCTAGCACGTCAAAAGCATTCGTCAGACAGTCGTCGTTTGACACTGATCAAGTTTTTGTTATATACTTAGGTATACTAGCAGCCCGCCCCGTCTTCGCACGGGTGTAAGTTAATTATTTATATAAACCTTCCGATCGTAAAATTGCCTTCTTTTGTTAGACAATCTATATAAATAATTATTAAAGTATTTGAAACTGAAAAACTGGAGTTATAATTTTGAAAATATATATAATAATAATATTGTTTCAAGGCTTTGTGTATAATAATATTATTATGTCATCGTCAAAGTTACAAAAGCCCTGATTCCGTAATTTTAACAAGCACCGCGCTAAGTTAACCTCTAAAAATCTGGACTCTATTTCCAAGGAATAAGACCAACTTTTAGGGGTTAACTTAACACGGCGCGTTATGTGCGTGTTTGTAGTTACAGAATCAGGGCCAAGGTTACGTTGTAATTTTATGAAGTGTTAAGTGTTGAAGTATTGTGTTGAAGTGTTGTCTTCAAGCCTTAGGGTATAAAACGTCCTTGCTTCAAGCCGAGAGTGAATCGGTTTCTTCTAGGCAAGCGTGCCCCATCGTAGACCACATCATCGCTTAAAATCAGACGAGTTTTAATTTATAATAAAAAAATAAAAAATCTACACATTATGGTAAGTAAATATGAACACTTTGGAGCGGCTGTACTGTACATAATTAGTGTGCAATTATTATTTCGCTGACAATTTCTAATGGAGACTAAATAAGTTTCACACTCCTGCCACCTGCACTCCGACCTTCAAAAAGCTGCTATTATATAAAATGGCCTCCTGTTATCTCTTAAATCCATAATAAGAATGGCAACGGCCACTCCATATGCATCGCGATCGCGTGCCATCTCACTTACGCACGTGGTTCGAGTAAATAGATACGAACGGGATCACGCAATCTCGATCCCGATCAAAGAATCATAATAAGGCCCCATACCATACGTTCCGCTGTCTTCTCAAACAAGTTCAAACAACAAACTCTCGGGGGTTTAACAAACCTAGGGTTGTTTTGGTTATAACGTCCATGCTTTTACCTACAAAACAAATTACGATTTCCCACAGCGATTTCCCTTTATTATGTTATAGTTATAATAACGTTCTTGTGTGTTCGTGTTCCATAGCAACCGAAACTTCCTGACAACCGACAAGAACAACAAAACAACAATATAATTATTATTTTTTATCTTTTCTGTGGCTGTTCCATAGCAACCGAAACTTCCTGACAACCGACAAGAACAACAAAACAACAATATCACAAATCACAATGAAATTAAAAATATCTGGTTTTAAAGAACCTGTACATGCGGCAGTTGTTGTTTGTGTTAGTTGGAATAACACTGAAGAAGTATTTTCGTGTGGGTAAGTAGTTGTAACTATTACAGAACGAGAAACTTATTTTAGAGTTGAGTGGTTGAGTGGAGCCATGACCAGAATAAATTTTTTTTTTGTTAAAATCTTCATGAGCGTGGATTCAATGTCCTTTACTCGTAATATTAAACAGTTTACTTTGTCTTAATAGCGTCAAACAAGTCATAGTCACAGTCAGAGTCAAGCTAAGTAAGTCACGGTCAAGTCAAACTCATGCCCCTGTAAAGTGGTGGAGACTTTAC
Source organism: Agriopis aurantiaria (assembly GCA_914767915.1). Lineage (NCBI taxonomy): Eukaryota > Metazoa > Arthropoda > Insecta > Lepidoptera > Geometridae > Agriopis > Agriopis aurantiaria. The sequence continues at coordinate 16,379,544 of OU611982.1, read as the reverse complement.
AAGAGGCTCCTATGGAGTTTTGGAAACAACACGAAAAGACACGTTTCACCTCGTTATATCACTTTCCCACACTCGAGCACATTTACGAGCACTTAATGAATAATAATTCACCATTTAGTACACATTAACACTCGAAAATACACAAGTTTAGTAAAATAATCCAACGAGCCGACATGTTTTTTCCGCGTTGGCGCCAAAAACTCGACCAGAATTAATGGGGAACAGTGTTTACCTACGTAGTATAAGTATGAGATCTTTGTCCCATTTTTCTGTGGTTATCATAAAAAAAGTGGACAAGTACGAGTACGACTCGCACTATGAGGGGTCCTTTTGAGGTAAGGATGCCTAAAAATTTTGTTCTTAATATTTTGAATGATTAACTTTGCAAAATGACCGAAGCACATTTTCCAAAGTAGACATCATAGACTTGGTATAGCTACTACGTAGGTAATTTTATATCTAAAAACATCAAAGGCACATTTTTCAAAAGTGAACTGTAATAGGGTATTTGACTACTTTTGGGAAACTATTGCACATTATTGCCTGATATAATTTAATGTATACTGCATTTATATTTTCTGGATATCAGTCGTATTTGCGATATAAATCGATGTTAAAGTTTGAATAAAAAAATATCGCGCCAAAACGCAGACCTGCGTCATAGCTCCGGTCGAGCGACTGATTGACGTCACACAAAACAAAACAACTGCAGCCAGGCAGCAAAAGTTTGATAATCACTAATTTTCTAATAGAAGTAATGGTTTATAAATGTTGTGTAGTGCCACAATGTACAAATACTTCCATAAAACACCGGAAAAACTATTCGTTTCTGTTCCAATGGACCCCAAAACTCGCAAAAAGTGGTTGGAACTAAGTAGCTCGTAGAGAACCTAAAAGTATTGGAGCTAATTCAAGTGTTTCTATGTGCGAAGATCATTTTGAGGTACATATTTGAGTCTATATATTTCTATTATAATTTGTGTTTTTATTGCATTACTATTTTATGTACTGTTACTTTCTTTTTAAACATTGTAAAGCTCGACATAACCTAACAAAATAGTGATATCCACCTACTACAACATACTTTTTGTACAACTTGATTGAATGTTTTGCTTGGAGAACAATTAAAAATTAATACTTACATTGTGGTTTTTACGTTTTGAGTTCTGCAGCGTAGAAACAATGTCGTAGATTATTATTGAAGAAATATGCAACCATAAATACATTCATTTTGGGTAAGTTACTGCTGTCTGCTTGCACAAAATGTTTCTCCAGTCTTCTCACATTTAACCTCCGGAATGTTTTTGGTGATAATTTCTGGATAAATCGCTCTCAAAATAGCTTTACAACATTAAATTCGCAAATATCAATACAAAATCTGTTTGTTTAGATTTGTGTGACGTCACTAGGGATGAAGCCAGTTACAGACCGTTTTCGATCACGTGATCAAATGTCGAAAATACAGTTATTTTATTCGCGTTTTTTACAAAAAATAAGCATATTTTTATCAAAAAATCAATGAAATATGCTTTTTCATTATGTCATGTTTATGGATGGCGTCAATTGGCATAATATTTTTAATACAGTCAAGTACCCTATTTTATTTTAAAAAGCGTGCATTATTAAGTAGTTGTACGCACAGACCTTTATAAGCATAAAGCATATTTTTAAAAAAAACGGAACACTGGTAAAAAATATCTGGTCACACGTGCACACGTCAGTTCTTATTCTGATGTAACTAACTCAAATATTTATTTATTACTTTTTAGTGATGACCACAAACTCGTGAAATGGAATCTGGTCAAAAACAATTCAATGGTAGTCGCAGTTTTCGCGGACGATTTATATCCGACTGGAATGCACTTGTTTCCAAAATTAAATCTCGGTGGAAACAAACATCAGCACGATGTTATATTGATTTCTGGCGCTGATGGGAAGTAGGTAAATTTGTACGATTTCTCAATAATTAGAACTTATTGATCTAGAGGCGTATCGGCAAACGTAGAGTAGGACGCCCTGCAGCCAGGTGGAGTGACGACCTGCGAAAGGCGGCTGGTGGCAAGTGGATGCGAAAAGCAGAAGATCGTGCCTTGTGGCGTTCTTTAGGAGAGGCCTACGTCCAGCAGTGGACGAACATTAAATAGGCTGATGATGATGATGATGATGATGATGATCTAGAGGCTCATAAATTTTGTTTCAATAATATCTTATTCTAGATTTCACATCGTAAACCACAATGGTCGCATTGAAAAAACAGTAAATGCTCATCAGGGTGCGTGTTTGTCAGCTCAATGGAGTCCTGATGGTGCAGGTCTTCTTACAGGTATAATCACAAAATAAATATCATCATATTTTGCGCAATAGTTGATTTTCAGGGTTGAGAGTGTGTATCCTCAAACTGTTTGCCGCTATTTCTATTTAAAAAAGTTAAATTGAGTAGGTACACCAACTTTCCCTCAGTTTCTTTTTCTTCACTTATCCTCAAAATATTCGGCAGTCATACTAAAACTATTTTTCTTAGTGATCTGATATCGACAGGTTTTTTAATGTGTTTATTATTGCCAGCCGGTGAAGATGGATTTGTCAAAGTATGGTCTAGGAATGGTCTGCTTCGCTCCACGATCGTGAAATCTGACGCACCGTGCTACAACGCTGTGTGGAGTCCAGACAGTTCTGCCATATTATACTCGAAAGGAAACGTTCTTACCATAAAACAGTTGAATTCTAGTACTAAAGTTACTAAGGTATGGTCTTATTTATATGCTGATTATCGATTATGTAAATGGAGTTTACTTTTTCAACGTTGTTTTTATTTTCAGTGGAAAGCCCACGAAGGTCTCATTTTATGCGTAGCTTGGAATGCCAACAACAATTTGATAATTTCGGGTGCTGAAGATGGGTTTTCCAAGGTGATGGCAAACTTTTGACTATTGTTTGTGGTATTATTGTATTATACCCAGTTTAATAAATAACCTAACTTGACTTAACTGTTATAGATATGGGATTCATTTAGTCAGCAAATATCAGTGAGCGTGAAACACGACAAACCAATAACAAGTGTGAGTTGGTCACCAGCTGGTGACATGTTTGCCATTGGTGGATTCAATCTTATCAGACTTTGCAATGCAAATGGGGTAAGTGAATCTTTATTATTCTAATTACCAACGCAGTGAATCTTGTCCTCCAATTCCAAAAGACGCCACTCTTCCCTGTCTTGCGCAAATTTATGCCAGCCATGAACGTCCAGCTTCTACAGATCTTTTCCCACTTCATCTTTCCATATACACCTGGCATGTCCGAAGGGCCTTCTCCCTCCCTCAACCCCTATTAAGTCCTTTTTACGGCACGATCCTCTCCCATCCACTCCAGATGTCCAAGCCAGTGGAGTCTATGAAACTTTATTTCATCTATGATGTTGGACTCTGCCACCAGCTCTTTGATCTCTTGGTTTTCTGATCCAACTACCGTCTTCCCGCTTATCTGTCCCTTGAATTTTTCTGTGTACCTTGTGCTTTGCCCCAGCTTGTTTTTCTCCTTTTGGGTATCTTTTTTCCTTTTTTTCTCCTTAAGTATCTAGCCTAGGCTTCACACCCATGCATAATTAATTACTTTTGATTACCAGGCATATTGTAGAGGTAGGCAAGTATGAATTGATCACTTTAATATTTTTATCACTATGTTGTAAGTCACTCTTGCATCTGGAATAAGGAAAACCTATACCTATAGGTAGATACATAATTTTGCCATGTTTTTTTTTAGTGGTCCCAATGTTTGGATAGGCCACAAACTGGGAGTATCTACAACCTTGCGTGGTCTTCGGATGGAACACAACTGGCGGCAGCCTGTGCCAATAGTCATGTATTATTTGCTCACATTATAGAGAGGTAAAAAACTGATTATAATTTTTTAATCTCAGCTTACACGCTTTCTTAACTTAAGCCATTTTTAAAACAACAATTTCAGCTGAGATAACGATCGAATTGATATTATCGATTCTTTCTTTCATCATCATCATCAACCATTTACCACCCACTGCTAGGTAAAGGTCTCCACTTCAGCACGCCATCTTTTCCGATCCTGTGCTAATCTCGTCTACTTGTTTTTCTTTTTCACCTCGTAATATATTTATCCCTGACAAAATTATTATCTACTGTGGCCGATATATTTTCAGAGAGTTTAGATGGAAAGACTTCGTCTGCATTCAAACTGGTCGCACAGTCCTTTCCATAAAAGACATGTCACTTGACCAACATCAGATACTGGAATATCCTGACAGGGTGATCCAAATAGCACTCGGATTCAGCCACCTTGTAGTGGCAACTGTGAAGCAGTGCTTTATTCATAAACTAAGCACTTCACAAGTTGCGAATACTCCAGTTACGTTCGACCTGAAGGAAGGGACTATCAGTATGATCTTGCTGGCTGAAAGGTAAAATCAAAAACTTGCCATTTTGACAAGTAGGCTTCAGTCAAATAGCAAGTTTTCATCTAATTTTGGTTTGCCATTTAGGTGTATGTGTGTCGTAGAACGAACAGGCGTTTCGATCTACAGCTATATGGGCAGGCTTTTAGCGAGTCCTGGTTGGGGAGCTCGACCCGAAACTCTTGGGCGAGCTGCCGTTTCCCTTGGACCTGATACTTTGGCTGCTATTGATCAAAATGACCGGAAATGTAAGTAGAAAATATAATTGCTTAGGTAGTAAATGTATTATATTGTTGTAATTTTACTTAACATTTACGGAATGTACTTAATTTTGTCTATGTGTAAGTAGTTATCACGATTTTAAGGGTCAATATTCTTTTATTTTAGTAATCCACGTTTTTGATCTGCCAACTGGGCTGATAGTTCGCAGCTCTGCTTACAACGCAGTAACAAAGCTTCGACATAAAATGACCGTGTCGACTATAGCTCTCAGTCAGACCGGTGCTATTGACGAAAGGCAGTTGGCGTTGCTTGATTATAACAGAGATTTGTATGTTGTAACCGTTAAGGATAGTAAGCAGAAGTTTGTGAAACTAGGTAAGTAAACGACTATGACAAAGGAATCAAATTTTGATATCATGATGAAATTAAGTAGTACGGAACACAGAATTTTACCAAGGTTACGCTGAAAACCCGATCTACAGCGTATTACCAATTTACCATAGGGTATTATTCCTTTTTCTATGGCATCAGATAAGTAACATCGTGCCAAATGACCCCAACATTAGTGTAATTTTTCAAGGAGTGTGTAGTACGCATACGGCTGCGTCACTTATTCCAAGGTTTAGAACGAACTAAGTAGTTTTCTTAAATTATAGTTTATGCCATTTTCACTACTAAGTAGTAGTTTTACCATTCTTCAATCTTAAAGGTGAATATTTACTTTCCTAGGTTCTCAGATACTAAGCATTCTATGGAGTGATGAAGCCGAGATGCTGATCGGCTTACGAGCTAATTCTGTTGTGGCTTGGTGCTGTCCAAGAGCATCGGTACAGCCAGACTGGCTGGCAATCACCACTCTGAGTAGAGAAATCACGTAAGTGAACATAAAAAAAAGAATGATCACATTTTTTTTTTAACTTTATTTATCAGAAACTACTGGAGACAACGATTGGCATCGCTGTAATTATTATTGTAATTTAATGATAGCTAGCACTAACACTACCTGAGAGCATTGTGTAGACTCCTTATTGTGGTAGCTTTGCATTGCAACAACAACGTCGCAACGCTAAAATCAGCAATGCCACGCGTCCCAAATCAAGAAATTTGTTCCTAGGTACAGGTAGCATAGGCGACATTGATACAATGACTCGAATTTATGATACAATTATATTATACACTAGCAGAAGTGCACTTGCACTACCACCAATGATAGTAGAAACAGCGGGTCATAATTTTATGACATAATTATCTAATCAAATAATGCTTTTGTTTTAATTATTTGTAAATATTTTTGGGGAATTTAATATTTTATTTCAGTGACTTGGGCCGCAACCCTGCAGTCGTTAGTGTGGTAGAAGGCGTAGTCAGTATTTGCCGTGGAGATGGGTCCTTGGTTCATGTGCCGTTGGCTGAGTTTGCGGGAAAACTTCTCAAAGTTGTTGCTGATAATAAATGGCAAGATGCATTACAAGTAAATATAAATATAAATAAATAAATATTTTTGGGACATTTTTGCACACACGGTCATCTGACCCCAAACTAAGCAAAGCTTGTGATATGGCTGCCAGAGACTGATATACATACATATATAGTTTTAAATACATACTTAAATAGATATTAACAACCAGATATAGAACAAACACAAATGTTCATCACACAAATGTTTGTCCTACGTGGGAATCGAACCCACGCCCTCAGGCTCAGAAGGTAGGTTCACTACCAACTGGACCAACGGGCTATCTAAAGTAAGTAATATTTTATGTGAAGCTCGGTTGCGAAATACATTTCTAAGGCATTTTATATAATTAGTAATAAATACCATAGACAAAAGGAATATTATGATCCTTGTAAATACATAGAGTAAACCCGTCAAATACCATCATACAAATTAACGAACAGTAAGCATCTTGAAAACGCGTAATAGTCGCTTTTTGTTTTGGGTTTGACAGTGGGTTTAGAGTAATTTTGATAACCCTGCAGTGCAATTGTTAGTGTGTGTACCTATGCCTGCCTGTAGGTACGTGCGCCTCTACCTACTACTAATGTCCAATTTCCAGACAGAATTGAATTTACGCCAATTTCCCTCCACTAATTGCTTTTTACTCAAGAATACTCAAGATGTTTGCTGCCTGCTAGTCAATATAATTATTAATAAATACCTACAATGAAGAACGAAACTTGCAGCTTTGCCGTAATGTTGAGAATGATACGCTATGGGCTTGCCTTGCCGTGTTATCTTGGCAAAATCATCAGTTCGAAGTTGCTGAGGAGGCCTTTGCACGCATAAATCTGTACTATCAGGCCAGTTATATTCGGCATGTGAGGGTAAGTTTACAGTTGGTAACCACTCAATTAGGTAAAGCTTTAAAAAATTAACCGGCCAAGTGCAAGTCAGGCTTGCGCACTGAGGGTTCCGTGTCACCACAAAATACAAAAAGTAGTGCAAAATACAACATCCCGCCCAAGCGATCACCCATCCAAGTATCGACCGTGCACTACGTTGCTTAACTTGAACTTAATGAACAGAAATTTATCACCGACTCGCACTTGGCCATTTATTATTATTTGTTGTTATACTTTAGAATTTAGAGTGTAGGTATACCTACTATAATCATGCCAAGTTTGACGACCTCCGTATTACCGTTTTTACATTAGAGCAATTAATACAAAAATACGTAACAAAATACGTTTGTTGTTGTGAGTTTGTTGTCCCTTTTGTTTTTACTTTTTGGGTTTTTTTGTTATTTCTTAGTTAATCCGCCGTAACATTACAATTATTCTGTGAAAATTTCAACTACCTAGTTATCTATTACTGTTCGAACTATACAGCCGTTTATAGGTAGGACCGTAGGACGGACAAACGGATGGATGGACAAACAGACAGCGTAGGCTTAGTAATAGGGTCCCGATTTTATCCTTTGGGCACGGAACCCTAAAAACTGTCATTCTTTTGTTAGAAAAATTATGTAGGTACTTAGTAGTTCCACGGATTAGTTTACAATAGTAGTCGTACTATCAGCTGTTCTACGGTAGTGCATGCTGTTCGCAATGGATTAGATGACAAGATTTTCTGGCAGAGAATATGGCGCACCCATAGAATAACTATGTGTACAATACAATACAATACAAAACTCTTTATTAAAATACAACAAAATAACATACACAAGGATAACATATACATTACAATAAAAATATTATCTAGGCTTATAACAAGCGGCCTTATCGTTTAAAGCAATCTCTTCCAGGCAACCGTGCACGGAAAGGAATTATATTTTAAAATGTGTGGCCTTAACTAAAAAATATAAAGTAAAAACCTATGCAAATAACAACAAACAATCAATAGACTACAAATTAATATTTCATACTAATATATACATAATTATACATAGACTACATAATATAAACAACATACTATATACCTACCTACATAATTAATAAACTTCACAAAATTTTACATACCTACTGTTAGTAAACGCGCTGTTGCTGTGTAGTTAATCTAAGGGCGCACCACCATCTTACTCGCACATTTGATGCGCGAAAACATCAAATGCGCAAGCGAGATCGCTGCACCCGGTATTATGGGCCTTAACAAAATTGATTAACGATGCATTTTTGCTTATTTTCAGGACAATATTCCACAAAGGTTACCTTCATAGTCAGCAAAAGCAATGTTTGGTGCTTATGTGCAATTTATAAGTAATACTTACTTGTTTATTTACCTACTAATCTATTTAATTAAAAACAGCTGAATTTAAAAATTCATATAATTTTATGATTGTTGCAATGGCAACAAACTAATACATCAACCATATATTAACTACACAGAGATTGTAAGTTTCCAAACAACGCCTTCTCAAAACGTAAGCTACAAATTCGCTACGTGTGCTGTGTTTACTTGCATCGTCACGCACACAGACGCAAAAATTATGCGGCAATAATTAAGTTAATTTTTTTAGGAGCTCTTAACACTATCACCTGACTAAGAGCACTGACCACGGAACACTATTACAGCAGGCACTGACCGCGCGAGCGTCGTTTGGTGTCATATATGGCTCCATTTGAACGGCTTAAATTATGCAAATGTACTTGGTGTCTGTATATAGTTATTCTAAGACATCAACATACAATCCTTTTTCGTTTCGTACCTCTACGACATAACCCAGTTCATGTGCATTGTTTGTACACAATTTGTGTACAAGTAGATAGGTACATTACACCATTCAACAGATTTTTTGGCGATTATTCAAAACACGGAACTTTCACTTACATAATGACTGAAAAAAAACAGTGAGCTGATACCAAAGAGAATACAATAGGCTGATACTGATACTACTTAGAGCTCTAGATACTAAAATTAAGAGTGAATGTAGGATGCCTAATAACTTTTTAAAAGTTATTATCCTACATTCGCATTCGTACGTACGCACGTACACACACCCCAAAGAGTACCTTTTATATACCACACACCCCTAACCCCTTATAAGTTGTGACATGGTCATGAAATAAATTAAAAAAAAAATGGGAAGTGTCAGTGTCAGCTGAGTTGACAGACTGACTGAATCAAACAAATTAACAAAATCAAATCAGTCTGTTTTTGCCGCGAGTAAATGTTGACGTACGACGTGCGTAAAATTTTACAAAAACTCGCGACGAATAGATTTGTATTAAAACTTTATTTTTGTAATGAAAGTTAGGTTCATTACTGAAACAGCTAATTGATTGATCACCTAAAGTAATAAACAGTGTCTTAGAACATTATTGCCGCGTTATAATTCTGTGCCCTACATATAAAAGGTTACATTTCTAAAGAAAGTTGTGATGCGTTTAATTGCGTTTTCGTAAAGATGCATACGACAAAGTTTTCAAAGTTTATATTTGTGTTGTTCAGTGTATTTTTCTCTGTGAATGGTGGTGTTAACGATAACGAAGTGAGTGAGGGAAGTGAGCATTCGTTGGAGTTGACCCAGTCCTTGAACTTGGCTCGGCAAGAGTTGATACAAGACAAATGCCGCCAGTTACCGCCTAAATACTCTTTGGACGATCTTCCTCCATCGCAGTTGGAACACATTTTGGTAGACGAACAGCACAAACTATTGTACTGCTATGTGCCAAAGGTGAGTTTCTTCAAGGTAAACCAGTCTAATAACACATATCGTCATATCTTCTATTAAAACTAACTAGACAAGACACACAGACATGAAATTACATTATTAAAATATAATCTGTTATACGTTTAATGTTTTCTAGATAGATAACTACCTTGCTACTTCCTGAAAAAATATTCAATGTAATAATTTTCCAAAAAGTCTTAAAAGTTTATTAGGCAGTTATGCATTATAATTGGTTTGTTTACCTTGGCAGTCAATGTTCCACAAAATAATTATCAGTAAATCTACCTAATAACATTACCTACAAAAAAATTACACCAATTTTTGCTCTTTAAGCGGAACTTCCTAGTTCTATATTAATGTAAATACCTAGTAAGTAATCTATTTGTTTATATGCGACTTTGTTAACAATAAATATCATTGCCACAGCAAATTTTTATAGGCAGGTATTATAGATAGAGATAGAAACTTTTTTCTTTTTTTTTTTCCCCTCTTTTTTATGCTTATGGGTAACGGTTCATTCTTAACCCAGTTGTTAGGAAGTTCTCTCATCATAGGATATTCCTGATTTATTCCTTCATATTCAGTCGAAATATAGGTTTACTTCATAAGGAAAAAAAATTGTAATGGAAATGCTGGAAAATTATGTGTGATATACGAAATGCTAATAGTATTTACTGTTATGAATTATGTGGTAAAAAGTTGATAAAATCCATTAAAAGTGTTTATGTGTACAATTGTGAAAACCTAAGAAATCTTCTAAGATTCTAAATTCAAACTGTTCTTTTTTCTAGGTGGCCTGTACAAATTGGAAGCGAGTGTTAATGATACTGGCTGGCAAATGGAACAACACGGATGTGCTGTCCATACCAGCCAGTCTGGCACACTCCCCCGGAATGTTCCGGAACCTCAGCACAGTGGCCAAGCCGGAACGAGATTACATGTTGGAGAACTTTCACAAGATGATTATTGCAAGGAATCCATTTGAAAGACTGCTGTCGGCTTATAGGAATAAGTTAGAAGGGGAAACGCAGAGCGCGAAGTATTTTCAGGTGTGTATTATTTACATCATCATCATCATCATCGTTTCAGCCATACGATGTCCACTGCTGGACATAAGCCTCCCCCATCGATCTCCAAAAGGGCCGTTTGGTTGGTTTACAACAGTTTATTATACCAATGAAATGCTGTTAAATATTTGATTGGCACTTACCCCCATATTCTTAGATGTAAATAAAGGTAGCTTTAATCCTCAAGTGATTTTTTTTATATGCCAAAACACCACTTGAGGGTGACGTGAGAATTCGAGGTACCTTTATTTGCATCTACATGGGGGTTGGAAAATGGAGGGGGGGGGGGGAAACCATCACCTTGATCTGGCACAAAATGGGATAATAATTGATTGTAGATAGACTGTCAACGAACCCAGGGACGACAACCTGTTCCAACAACAAGGGACTTGTCACTTGAGGTAGAAGGGAGGAGTGTCCCGGGAATGTTGTCTCAGGCAATATGTTATGAGGCACCGAGTTTTTCCTATATTATAGCGATTCTGGTGCCATCCGAGTTAGCCACCGAGAGGGTTTTCATGGGTTAATCTCACATAACCCAGCAGCAGAAACTTATTTTACAATTGGGCTATTGCCTACTATTTTACTATTGGCAAGGTCTATACAAGCGCTATCATAAGCCCCAAACAGTTAGGTATCGCACTGACATTGTTTGTGTTGATAATCATTTTGTTTTGACTGCGCTTGATCTCTTGACCAATCTCGATAGGCCGTTGATAAAAAAATTAAAACAAAATCCATGACCTTTGTCAAAAATCGTACTTGAAATATTAATGCTAAAGGTAATCTCTCTCTGTTTCTATGTTCGTTATCTTTTAAACCAACTTTGATAAAAAAGGTTTTTGATTATTATTTTTTTGTATGAAGAAAAATGCGAGGTATGTGTGGTTGAGGCGACACAGCTTGAGTTTGACATGCCAAAAACACGTACGAAGCACTTTGATTCCACATTTATTGTGCGAACTGCTATTCTGTAATGCACTGCACGAATAGTCCCCGATAGTTACAATCTGAATGTCTTCAAATCGCTAGTGAATTTTCTTCTAGGCAAGCCAGAATAGACCGCATCATCGCTTAACATCAGGCGCGGTGGCAGTCAAGCGCAAGCTTATTAAAAATAATTTGCCAAAGAGCAATAGAACGAAGCGTCATCATCATCATCATCAGCCGAAAGACGTCCACTGTTGAACATAGGCCTCCCCCTTTAACTTCCACACTGAACGACAGCCTGCCTTTTGCATCCACTGGATACCCGTGACTCTCACAATGTCGTCGGTCCATCTAGTGGGAGGCCTCCCTACGCTGCTTCCGGTTCGTGGTCTTCACTCCAGAACCTTTCTTCCTCATCGGTTATCGGTTCTTCGAGCGATGTGTGTGGCCTGCCCATTGCCACTTCAACTTGCAAATTTTAACAGCTATGTCGGTGACTCTGGTTCTTTGGTGAATATCCACGTTTTGGATCTTATCGCGCAAAGAAACTCCGAGCATAGCTCTCTCCATTGCCCGCTGTGTGACTCTGAGCTTTTCCAAAAGGCCAACAGTTAAGGACCACGTCTCAGTACCATATGTCATCACTGGCAACACACACTGGTCAAAGACCCTCGTCTTGAGGCACTGTGGTATCTTGGACGAGAAAATGTCACGCACTTCCCGCTGCCCGAACGCAGCGTGCTTGGTATCAAAAGAATAGGCAGAGTCCGCAACAGCGCATTGCGCTCCATAACTGGTGTGGTTGGCCAAAAAGCTGGCAGATTAAAATGGGATTGGGCGGGACATATAGTGCGAATGGATCCCGACCGATGGGCCAGGATCGTCACACAGTGGGTGCCTGATGGACGACGCAGTCAAGGAAGGCCTAAGAAACGCTGGCGTGACGATCTTGACTCATTTCTCCGGAATGAGTTGGCAACCAAGAAAAGTTGGTGGCGGAGGACCGGGATGTATGGAAGAAAATGGGGGAGGCTTTTGCCCCTAGGACAGTATAGGTTAAAAAAATCACGTACCTACACATAGTATAATAAATTTTATTTCATTTTTAGATTTACATTAATAGACCTTTGTGTATAGAAAACAAATCAATAGATTTTTATTATACTTAGTTGTAAAAACTTAGCATAGGGATTTCTAATACATACTATGCTAATGTAAGTCTGAGAATGACTGATTTCTTATTTTATTTTGTACCCATCTCCCAGGACCGCGTGGGGCGGCGGATCATCAAGGCATACCGCGAGAACCCGTCGAACGAGTCCCTCGATCACGGTCATGACGTCACTTTCAAGGAATTCGCGCTGTTCCTCACCAACAAGTCTGAAGAAATGGCAGACGTGGTCAATAATGAACACTGGTTGCCTATCACGAACCTGTGCCATCCGTGTCTCATCAAGTACAGTTTAGTTGGTAAGTTACAATTATCAGCCACAACCAATTGATCGCGCATGTATTCAAAATTCCCTTTTGCAAAATGATGCCACGTCGGTCGCGGGGGGCAGCTTGTGATTGGAGAATCAAAAGTCATTCATTCAATTCGCGCCTAGGATTGGCCCGTTCTAAATAGTTTAGGTTGACTTATGCGGGGTAAAGGATGAGCAGTCAAGTGGTTTTATTGTCATTGGCCATAGCTGTATAAAATGCTTCTCTCAAGGCACGGCACATCTTCTAAAATCCTAGGATAATCCTTCTAAAATAGGATATACCTGGCTGCATTGGGGTACGGCCAGGTTGTGTGGGATTCCCACTAAACCACTGCCAAATAAAACAATGAGGCGACATGTTTTTTCACGTGTTGGCGTCAAAACCCTGGTCGTCATTCCAACACTAACATAAGAGTACCTAGAAGTTTTTCTGTTACATTGGTACCTAGATATATCAATGAAATGTCTTCAATATGCGATTCTATCTGCATAGAGTACATAGCGCTATGGTTGTTCCATTTGATAACAGTTCATTGACTAACCAGACGCGTCACATGCATTTCCTTTCCATCAATATTTATTGTCAATGCCATTCACACTAAATGCGTCCAACTTATCTTATAGAGTTGAGTGGGGGAATCACCGCTTTTTTTTGAACTAAACTGATTGGCACTGACTTACCAGACACGATTCTCTTATACCAACAGACTACGCTACAAAGCGTCGAATATCGCCATCAAGTTGCTAGTCTATCGGTTTTCCCCGGATATATTTCGGAGTGTGTGCATCTGATCTGCATGACCTCGTGCCCTTTTTTTCTATCGGAAGCGGGCTAGAAAATGCGACACATTTGCTTGGTTGATATTCCGGAAAGAAACGCTTTGATTCCACTTTTATTGTGCGCTAGACTGTGAAATGCGCAGTCTGAATAGGTGTTCCCCGATAGTTACAATCTGGGTGTGTTTAATTCGTGAGTGAATGGGTTTCCTCTAGGCTAGCGTGCGTCCATTAGGCAAAGTAGCAATAAAGCACAATTGTATATTTTTAGTCATAAAACTGTTAGTACCGATAACCGATGGGGAAGAATGGTTCTTGAGTGGAGACCACGAACCGGAAGACGCAGCGTAGGTAGGCCTCCCACTAGATGGACCGACGACATAATAAGAGTCGCTGGCATCCAGTGGATGCAAAAGGCAGGCTGTCGTTCAGTGTGGAGGTTAAAGGGGGAGGCCTATGTTCAGCAGTGGACGTCTTCTGGCTGATGATGATGATGATGAGTCATAAAAAAAAAAAAAAAAAAAAATGATGTCTATGTCTATGTCTATGTCTAAAAAACTGATTAGTTCCCGTGAAAAGCTTCAGTGTTAACATTGGGCCATACCCACCAATAAAGTCGCATAGATATGCTGTGTCTATCGTAAAAAAAAACTGACTTTAATATTAGTAAAATATGCAATTTCGGCTACTTTCCAGTTTTTTTAAATTGAAAAAGCAAACTATTGAACCGATTTTAATTAAATTTCTACGGGTCCAATCTGAAAGTATATCCTTTCAAATTCTTCAAAGAGTTCTGAGGTAACAAATATTTAAAAAATACAACTGAATTGAGAACCTCCTTCCTTTTTGATGTCGGTTAAAATAGACTCATACTCACAATATGAAGGTTGTGTAACCGTGAGACCGTGACATAAGCTGGCATACGAACATAATGTGCTAAACTGCTAGCGTATGTAGCTTTCCTAGAACTTACCTAGATGACAAGCGGTTTAGTCCCTTTTACTCATCTAAATAATGGGTTTTCCATTCCATGTGGTCTATTTCTAAACCTACTTAATGGAAACTGTCGAAAACAGCAGATTTGGTAGTAGGTGTCGATTTTTTTTTTTTTTTTTTGACATTTTCGCACACACGGTCATCTGACCCCAAACTAAGCAAAGCTTGTGATATGGCTGCCAGAGACTGATATACATACATATATAGTTTTAAATACATACTTAAATAGATATTAACAACCAGATATAGAACAAACACAAATGTTCATCACACAAATGTTTGTCCTACGTGGGAATCGAACCCACGCCCTCAGGCTCAGAAGGTAGGTTCACTACCAACTGGACCAACGGGCTATCAAAGTACAGATTATGGGTACAGATATAACATTACTTTTTGTTATTTTTTTTAAGCATATGTGTTAATCTAGGTATAAACTACCCCATACCAAATTTCATTCAAATCCATACGAAGTTTAGTGCGGACACACATACACACTTATATATAAACTTTCACATCTTCTCTACATAGTATAAATTAACGTCACTTTCCATGTCTGTCTGTCTGTATGGCCGCTAACTCCTCCTAAACCAAGCAACGGATTTTGATGCGGTTTTCACCATCAGTTTCAAAAAAAAAACTCGGAAGGTTTATATTATATATAACAAGGGACCCGGCTTCACACGTAAATTACACCCGTGCGAAGCCGGGAGGGCGGGTCGCTAGTTTATAATATTAGTTTGATGTGATGTTGTGCTTAGTAGTACTCCCACTGCCACTAAGTAAAACATTGCAGACGATGCGTAGTAGGCACTTGCAACTTGTACTAGGCATGGTCTGCAACGGCCTTTAGCTTCCGGTGCATCACCATTACCAACCAGCCTCTAAGGCTGTCATAATTTTGCGGGATTGTCTCGCCTTGTGAAGAAATAATTGCTTCACGGTGACAATGCCTGGCTAATTTTCGTCAAGGGAATGGGCAATATATTTATAAATATTTTTGTGATTTTACAAATTTAATTTTAAATGTTTTTTTTTTCTTTCGGTTAGTAGTTAGTTATGAAAGATTTAAGATTATGAATCTTTTATACGCGAAATATCATAACGTGTGTTGCCAAATCTGTTAATTATAAATATATTTTTTCGTCTGACAATGTCATTATTGAAATTTTGCTCTATCCCTTTTTCATATTTGGCAGGGAACGAGTTCAATATTATGCCAATAATGGCGTCATTAGAGGGCAAACAAAAGTCTACAACTTTAATTTAAAAAAAACTATCATCGGCCATTATTTTTCTACAAAATCTGATCTAGGTATCTTAATCAGGGAAACTATTCATTCAAATGGATTAAAATACAAAGAACTAATGAACTAAACCAAGTTCAGCTGTTGAAACTTACAGCCTTAAAATATAAGTAATAAATTGATGAGGTGACTGGCCAATTACAAGTTTCCGCCAATAGAAACACTGAACTGTTGTCGGACAGACAACCATCGTCAAAATGTTATAAATGATACGTCTCTGAAATATGATATGTGCTACGTCGCGTCGGTCGGCGACCTCAAGTCGCTGTAAATCGCCTGACCAACCTAGGCACGCGTCACATTGCGATATTGTACTAGCTGTGCTGCGTTGTTTCAGATCTTTGCACTCTCCATCGGAGAAGATAGAAAAAAAAAAAGTTTATTTCGATCTCCTCCGCCATCCTATATTATATCAACACGACAACTGCTTTATACTATTTGTAATGTTATTCAGAAGATGATGCGCAATTGTTTTTTTTAAATTCTCACTCAGTGATGTTTTATTTTCCATGTGAGAGATAGGATAGCCGCGCGCTTTTGTGCCGCGCGCTTTTGTGATTTTATCTGATTGTATAGCTTGTAATTTACATTATTTTAATTTCTGACTAGTCTAATAATCTAGAAAACCTACCATTATAATCTCTGTAGCTATATATATGGTAAGTAGTATATATGGTATGGCTATATGTATATGATGCATATACATTTGAATTTTTTTCATTCTTGCTCATAATTCAATGTATTCTAATAAGAACATCCAACTGCTGTTTATCTAAACCAAATGCGTACTTCTATAGGTACCTACTTGACCTAAGTCATTATTTTGTACTGAAAATATCACACCATAGAAACTTGTGTGTTTGCCTCATTAAAATTCTACCAGCTGGAGGCCAGTCGCTTCACCTTTCAATATTTATCTAATTTAATATTACCTAAAATAAAGATTATTATAATTTTATTTATATTACATGGGTATTACTCACGTAAGATTAAGCCGGTCACTCCGACTATAGTTTCAACCGCATTAGGCGGTCTTTTTGAAGGTGAATGCGCGCGTGCGGCTGCGTCTCGCCTTAAACGTTTTGTGCGTTTTTGTAAGGTAGGTAGGCAGCTTTTGTATGGTAGGTTCACTACCAACTGGACCAACGGGCTATCCGGTACGTATATAGATAATCCATTACGAAGGTTTTTAAGAAGGAAATGCCATAAGTCACAATCGTTTAATGATTGCGTAAATTGTGTCAGAGCCTGCGTCAACGCCGAGGCTATCTTGCAGAACTTGTTTGTATTGTGTCAACATTGGTTATTCACGCTAGAGTGACCAAAACTTGATAAAGAATCATTATTAGAAACGAAGTCGTCATTTCTTAACAGGTGTGTAGATCAACAAAATGAGTCACATTTGTGTGGTGAATCTAACCTCAGAACATAAAAATAAGGAAGATATGGTAAGGTTGCGTGGTGAATACAAAGGCATGAGACCTAAATCAGGTTTGATGCCATTAGTCGAACTCATCCTGCAGAATTCCTCAGCCAAAATAAAACACAACAGCATGAAACGTTAGATGTTATTTGAAAGATATTTTTTATTTTTATTCTTGCTTATTTATTTTTATTAAAAAAATATACGAGTAAAACAAGCAAGTGGGGCCAAGCAGGTTCTTAATAAACAATCATCTATTCTGGTTAATTCCACTTAGCATAGTATATTTTGTGTCTGTTTGCGTCAATCCACACCTTGCATGTTTGCGTACGTCGTCGTTCGAGCTTCATTCACTAAATATTATTTACTTTTGTATAGCAATATGTGCTAGAGCTAGTTAGTACTTAGGTAAACGGAACGCGCCAGACGTGACCTCTGACCCGAGATGACAACTTATACCATATTACTTAGCTACGACAGAATCGACGTTCGTGAACGTCGCGAAGTCCACTAACTTGTTTAATCTATTAAGTTAGGTTTTATACACACCTACCGATACAGTGAGTCTACCGGCACACAGCCGTAGTGCAATTTTTCAAGATCAAATGAGGGTAGAAGTCCACAACACCCGCTCTTCCGCCGGACTCACCCGCAGTTTTCCTTTTCAGTCAGCTCGTGACCATAGTAACATGCTGCCTTATTATGGATGATTCGGATCGTGATCGCGATCGCGTGCCATCTCACTTACGCACGTGGTGCGAGTAAATAGATACGAATGGGACGGCATGCGATCTCGATCCCGATCAAAGAATCATAATAAGGCCCCTGGTTGAACTTTAGAGCTAAAGGTACATATTTTTACGTAAATAGACATTCAAAATATAGGTTAAAGTCGCGAAAGTTTAAAAGTTACTTTAGGTTTAAAGGTTTAACTAGACCGTTAGGTCCCTTGATTTTCTAGTTGCGTTGTAAATCATTCGATCAATCATATTAGTTCATTATACACTGAATAAATATTACAACTACTAATTAATTACTTAGTTAAAATCATATTTTTATGTCAGATTTCCATTTCTCTTGAATAATATATTATGATTGTTTACGGGATATTTACCGCGGTATTAGGTTGTGGAATGAGCTGCCGATATTTCGGCGCAGTTACATACGCCATGTTCACGGGAATACACTTCTGAATTAGATTGTCTGAAAGTAACACCTATAAAATCCATAAAAATAGTAGAAAACTAATATCAAAAATTAAATTTAATGATTGAATGATTAACTCTTTATTGTTCAAACCATAAAATTTAAAAAATTGTTCAATAATTGTTATTTCTATTACCCCTTATACGTCTTAACATAGTCCATTATAATATTGTAGAGCTTAGGCTTATTAAAACAACATACCCAAACAGCACCGAAAAAACGTTCTCTATAGTCTAGACTAGAGTTACGAGCCAACCGAATTTGGGTCTTTCTACATCGGCATAAAGACAGTTTGTTATCAGTTTTATATTTTTACTTACTGTCCCA
Source organism: Agriopis aurantiaria (assembly GCA_914767915.1). NCBI lineage: Eukaryota > Metazoa > Arthropoda > Insecta > Lepidoptera > Geometridae > Agriopis > Agriopis aurantiaria. Next base: position 16,360,274 of record OU611982.1, on the reverse strand, counting down.
CTATAGGCGCAAAACCTGTATAAAGCTAATTATGTGTGACGCAATAGTAATACAGCGTCTCAGATTTATTTCTTGTATCTCTACAGACATGTAATTAAAAATACCGCTCGCCTGATATGCAAAATCTATGTTGATGTACGATTCTGTTCAAGTTATTATTTGTAACTTCTTTTTCGGGAAACAGATTACTTAGATGTACGAGTACGATTCTGTTTCAGTTACAATTCTTAACTCCTTTTTCGGGAAACAGATTACTTAGATGTACGAGTACGATTCTGTTTCAGTTACAATTCTTAACTCCTTTTTCGGGAAACAGATTACTTAGATGTACGATTCTGTTTCAGTTACAATTCTAAACTTCTTTTTCGGGAAACAGATTACTTAGATGTATGATTCTGATTCAGTTACAATTCTTAACTCCTTTTTCGGGAAACAGATTACTTAGATGTATGATTCTGATTCAGTTACAATTCTTAACTCCTTTTTCGGGAAACAGATTACTTAGATGTATGATTCTGATTCAGTTACAATTCTTAACTCCTTTTTCGGGAAACAGATTACTTAGATGTACGATTCTGTTTCAGTTACAATTCTTAACTCCTTTTTCGGGAAACAGATTACTTGGATGTACGATAACTGATAAATCACGTGTGAGAAACGTAACGTTCGGTAAAAAATTTATAATCGATTTTGAACAAATTTTCCAGCGGCTTAACTTTTAACCAGCGGTAACTTTAAATATACTTAGAACAGAATTAAATGACAATGCCATTGATTAAGACATAAATAATATATCGGCATAAACGAAACGTAAATAGCAGCCATTACGTGATCGGCCGATGTGTTGATTTACATCCTTCACCTCCAATAAAAGTTGACTATCATTTTAATTAATCATACAATTGGTACAACAATCTACAGGGCAACAATGGCCAAGGTTGGGTCGCTTCATTTTGGTAGTACTGACTCATTGTTTCTAGACTTCGCCAAAATGCCTGTGCGAAAATACATACGTTTTGTTTACGCTCAAGAAACTCGGTGTTAGGTAAACATCTATAAGTTAACCTCGGACTTTGAACTTTTTATTGGGACTTGATCAAAACGTTATTTACGCGAAATAGACAGTAATTTTCCCAAATTAGTAATATTTTTATTTTTAGGGTTCCGTGCCTCTAAAGAAGAAAACGGAACCCTTACAGGATCACTTTGTTGTCCGTCTGTCAAGTCTATCAATCCTTTTTCTCAAAAACGCGTAGAGATATCAAATTGAAATGTATATCAAATGCTCGAGTCTACGGTTTCTTTGAGGCTGTGAAAAAAGCAAACTTGTAAGTCACCGCGATAAAAAAAAAAACATTTAAGTATGTCGCATATTTTGCGATTTCACAAGGGAGTCAAAACCTACTTCCCTTAGAGCTCGAATCATAAAATTTGGCATGAGGCAAGATCTCATAGCATAATTACGAGTATATAAAGGAAAAAATCCTAAAGTTGTTAATTTGAGTTAGGTTAATAAATAAATAAATGTTTTGCAATTACAAACTTACACTTTGTAGTTGGTATTCATAGATGAAACTTATTGTCGAAAACAGAGTTCAGTTCGTATTTATTTGTTTATGCTATTTCAACATATATATTTTTATTGGTTTTTTTTTTGGTTGGTCTCGCTCTCTGAGGGTTCCGTCCAACGTAACCCTCAGAGTGCGAGTCCTACTCGTACTTGCCTGGTTGTTTTATTATATTTAGAACCTTGCACCACTCTCGTGAAGTTCCTCGCTATTATGTCTGGAGAAAACAATGGAAAAAGAAGCTTGCTGGTGATCAATAAAAATTAAAATTTCAGACTCATATGGTATTATCCAAGTAGTTACCATGCTGATATATTTTAAAATATATTAATATTATAGTATTTATATTAATATATATAATATATTGATATATTTTAAGTTCAATAAACTGCATTCATCATAGGTCATAGGTCATCCCCTTAGAGCTCCACACTGAAGGACAGCCTGCCATCTACATCCACTGGATGCCCGTGACTCACGATGTCGTCGGTCCATCTAGTGTGAAGACTAGATGGACTTATCTAGTCTACCTACGCAGCGTCTTCTGGTTCGTGGTCTCCACTCAAGAACCTTTATTCCCCATCGGTTATCAGATGACCGTGTGTGCAATAATGTCCCGAATATTTATTTATTATTTGAACACGAACGATAATTGTCCTAAGGTATATCTCCCTTGTTTCCCTCTAAAAATATTCAAATATTTAAGTTGCAGACAGCCCCGTCTGCCTGTTTTCATCTCATGGAGTTTTTTGTCGTTATTAAACCCGCCGCCTGCGATTTGCGTCATGTGACCTCCAATTTGCTAAAGTGATGAATAGTTTTGCTTTAACTGGTTTTTATTATGATATTGCGAATGTGGAATTATTATTATAACATGCCTTCATACCGAGTGTTTTTACTGGGACGGAAAAATTTGGGTGTGACAGGTACCATGAAGTAGAAATCTAATCCCCTACTTTAACCCGGTCCAAGTATTTATTTGCTGTAACAGCTGCAATATCATTGTAAAAAGCTGAATAAAAACCACGAATTCTGATCACTTTCGCTAGGTTTTTAGGGTTCCGTATCCATGGGGTGTAAACGGGACCCTAAAGCCTACGCTGTCAGTCTGTCTGCCGTCTTTCCGTTTCGAACCATAATAGATAGCCAGTTGAAATTTTCACAGAATATGTAATGTTACAGCGGATTAACTAACAAATAATAATAAAGTAAAAACGAATGGGCATACAACAAACGTTTTTTAAGCGTATTTTTGTGTTTGCTCCAATGCAAAAACGGTAATATGTACAAGCATCAAACTTGTCATGATTATAGTTTACATTATAAAGTAAAATAATAAATAACGGCCAAGTGTGAGTCGGTGACAAATGTATGTTCACCAGTTTTACCACCAGGTTAAGCAACGTCGGGCGCGGTCGGTACTTGCAATGAGTGGGTGTCTGGGTGACCGCTTGGGCGTGATGTTGTCATTTTTCACTACTTTTTGTAGTTGATTGAATCAGGCGTAGCTACTTATTGTATTTTGTGGTGGTATGGAACCCTCGGTGTGCGAGCCTGACTCGCACTTGTCTGGTTTATTTATTTGGACCTAGAAATAACAGGTTTTCTAAAGGCTGCAGGCTGCAGTCTGGCTCTGTTCAAGGCTTGAGAAATCCTCGTTGTCTGAAGCTTCGCAGACAATGCAACCGTAAACCGTTGTTCAAACTTTAAAAAGGCATCCAGAATATTGTTTTACAGTTAACACCGGACGCTTTAGCTGTTCTTAGAACTTCCAATGGAGTCGTTATGCCATATCTATAGAGGTCACTAGATAGAGCTAGGTATAGTCTCGTAACGGTTACACCATGGGTACAAAAGAGACGACGAAACCTTATTTGGAATCTAGGTTTTAAGTTAATTGAAACTTAAAACTATTCTGGTGAATGTGATATTATTTCTGTCTCCGTCGCACTTATGGTCAATCCGAATGAGAGCGACAGGTGACACAACTTATATCTATGTTCCTGGAATAAGCTACCAAGGTAGGCTATCGAATTTATGCACACACGGTCATCTGACCCAAAATTAAGCAAAGCTATGGCTGCCAGAGACTGATACATACATATGAATTTAAAATACATACTTACATAGATACTAACATCCAGATATAGAATAAACTCAAATGTTCATCACATGAATGTTTGTCCTAGGTGGGAATTGAACCGAAGCGCAGAAGGCAGGTTTATTATCAACTGGGCCAACCGACCAAATAAATTTGCCTAATATTTACTTATAAAATAGAACTATTTATGTAAGATAATTATACCTATGGATCTACGATAGGAATAATGGTATCAAATAGCAAACGTTCTAATGACTCAATTTATTAAAAATCTGTTCTGATCTTTGAAGATTATCAGCTCTTCAATTTATGCTTGCAATTCTTTGTGGCTTTAGAGTTATAATTGTAAAAAAATAGACCTCAGCTGTGCATTATAGCCATAGAGTTACAAACCTACTACATAGGATCCATACTCAAAGATGATAGCCAATAGATATATTTTTTTGACGAAATTACCAGTTATAACTTGGTAATGAACAGAAACAGAAACTTATCACCGACTCGCACTTGGCCATTATTTATTAATTGTTGTTATGCTTTAGAGTGTGTACTATAACCATACCAAGTTTTACGCTTGTACGTATTACCGTTTTTACATTACAGCTAAAACAAAAAGACGTGAAAAACATACGTTTGTTGTATGGGGACCCCACTTTTGTTTTTAGTTTTTAACTTTTTTTATTATTTCTCAGTTAATCCGCCGTAACATTACATATTCTGTGAAAATTTCAACTGGCTACCTATTACGGTTCAAAAGATACATCCTTTTAAAATTAGGACGGACAGACAGACAGACAAACAGACGGACAGACAGACAATGTAGGCTTAGTAATAGGGTCCAGTTTTTAAAAACGGGACCCTATTACTACCGTTTTGGGTACGGAACCCTAAAAATAAGCTTCATCATCATCATCAGCCAGAAGACGTTCACTGCTGAACATAGGCCTCCCGCTTTAACCTCCACACTGAACGACAGCCTGCCTTTTGCATCCACTGGATGCCAGCGACTCTCACTATGTCGTCGGTCCATCTAGTGGGAGGGCCTACCTACACTGCCTTTTCCGGTTCGTGGTTTCCACTCCAGAACCTTTCTTCCCCATCGGATGTAGCCTGCCCATTGCCACTTCAACTTGCAAATTTTAACAGCTATGTCGGTGACTCTAGTTTGTTAATTGATTGATTGATTGATTAACTCTTTATTGTTCACACCATGAAATTTGATACAGAGGACAAAAAACTCTTAAAAACTAGTGTAACAACTGGCTTTGCCAGCTTAAATATGACTTAATGGCGATTTTTCATCTTGCAGGTAAATACGATACTCTCCTAGACGACAGCTTGCTTGCACTCGACACGATCAACGCGTCATACGTCCAGTTTCCGAGACTCGCCCACACTTCGGGGACGTCGGAAAAGCTCTACAAGTACTTCTCGCAGTTAGAACTGCCTCTAGTCAGGAAACTGTACAAACTGTACAAGTATGATTACAGAATATTCGACTACGATCTGGATAATATTGTCGGATTCGATTTAGGGTAAGGAAGGAGTGAATTAGACAGGTTTTTGTTTGTTAATGCCTGGGTTTTAATATACAGTGTTTGGATTTGAGTTTGTATATTTAGTTGGGCAATCCAGGCTCTATACTGTCTTGCATTTATGTATTTGTGTCATATAGAGTTACCAGCATATTTTGTCAAAAGGCATTTTTTTTGTCTACGGTTAACGTCAAACAAAGTACAAATCAGTATGATGACAATATACAGGGTTACGCGAAAAGGGCATACTAAGCTGAAAAGGGCCATAGTACCCACCGTTATGAACAACTTTTACTATGGGACCAACCCCGAAATCGCGAAAAAAATATCAGTCGACAAAATGTTTCATACATTTTGTCGAGTGTGAATGACATTTTGTATGACATTTTTCTATGGAATTGCTGTTTTTATTTTGCGATTTCAGGGTTGATTCCATACTAAAAGTTATTTATAATTAGTTCTATCAAAGATTATATACTAGAGTTCTATGGACCCATTTCCGCGTAATCCAGTATAAAATCTTTAATTTTCTCGCCGTCTTCTTTGACTATACGCTGGCTTTCTAGTTAGTATGTTTCAATTGCTGAATGGAGCCCTAAGATTTTGGATTTTAATTTCTAATATCCAAGCTTAAATCCAAAATTTAGATGTGAGATCGGTCAAAAGTACATCGAAAAATGGATAACTTGTTGAGAACAAGTTTTTCTCGAATAGGTAAGACGTATTTGTCTTAGGAGATTTATTTAAATTCAGCATATCTGCACGATTAGAATCTTAAGTACATATTTTGAATATTTCCTTTTTAAGAAACATCAAATTTTTAGCATCGAAAACTGGATTTTTGGTATAATTTTTCTTTCAACTAATAAGATCTGCCACGCACCTGTAAGTTGTGGAATGGCTTACCACCTTCGGTTTTTCCTCCAAAATATAACCTGTATTATATGTATTGTAGGTGTCCATAGGCGACGGTGAGCACTTACCATCAGGTGGCCCGTCGCTTGTTTGTCGACTATTATATATATATATCTTTTATCTCTCTCTCGCTCTCTCTCTCTCTCTCTCTTTTATCGGAAGACATCGATTGACATTGTCTTCTGATTGGCCGCGGCGTGATCGCCACCGCGCACGCCACCGCGGATGCGAGCTGAACGCGTTGGTTTGGCCTAGGCTTTATTTTTCTAGTTTTAGTTCTCTGTGTATACGATTTTGGGTATTTTAGCCAATTTGTATATCTCCAGTACATTGTAGTTATTTTAGTTTATTGCAACATGATTCAACTTAACAACATTAAAATTCGACTTGAGAAAGGAAAGGACAAAAATGATATCTAGCGGACAGAGAAGATACGAAGCACAGGGGCTCGCTTTATTCGGAGACCAGCATCGATCTATATGTATTCTTTGGAGACCAGTTCCAAATAGATCTGAAAAACCAGTTCGAAGGTTTCAAAGAGTTGAATTTGGATGCTGACCATGTTAACCAGAAACTTTGCGATGTAATAGTAATCCTAAGCTACATTTCTGGGCTACATGAAAATAGTTTTGTTGTACTTATATTGAAATGTGTTGCAGATATTCCTAGCAATGTAATAATTATTATTTTGCAGTGAAAATATACCACACTGACATATATTACCAATGCAATCGTTTTCCTATGACTTTGTTGTTCGGGCCTTACGCTCAACTCGTTAAGTGGTCCCAAACTAAAGTTAAAACCGCGCAGTTCAGAAAATCGCGCGAACGTGAACCAGATACGGTTTGCGGTCGCGCAACATTTTTTCATCACCTAAACTGGATTGCTTTAAACAGCTAGGCGTAAGGCCACTGGACATTAAATGAACTAAATGCTCTATACTAGGGGTGTCCAACTAAATTTTGATGCAGGCCGGATTTGTTAACTTTGTAACTATGGCGGGCGAAGAGATGTTTCGTAACTGAGCAAATCAATACTAATATAAGTAAAATGGTAGAAAGTGTATAATTATAACCTTTTGGCGGAATTCACAGCCGGTTTCACTTGTAACTGCATGCACAGGCACACTGATAAAGATATGAATCTCCGTTCTTTACAAAATTACGCCTAAAAAAGTTAAAAGTTTGCCAACTTTTGACTCATTCGCGGGCCGGATTAGGAACCTTGGCGGGCCGCATTGTGGCCCGCGGGCCGTATGTTGGAGACCCCTGCTCTAGACACTGCACTACTGGAGTTGTACTACTTGGCTTTCCTTTAGCTGGAATAGATCTGTTAATTTGTTTCTGGCTATTTTATCTTTAAGTATATTAGTTTAAGAGTTGTATTGGTTTTATCTATGTTAACAAGCATTTCATTTACATGTTGTTAATTAACACTTTTTTTTAACTCTTACGATTATTATTTTGAATAAAAATACTCATCGGAGTACATAAATAATATTACTGAGAAGCTTTTTCAATGTGTAGCGACTAGTTTATGTGTGTATGTGTATGTATGATGTTTTTTAAGATATAAATTGTCTGTCTACTTTAGAATGTGCTTCGGTGATTTTACGTTAAGACGAAATATGCTTCAAATTTGACGATTGGTCATCACGAATATTCAAAAGTAGACATTTAAAGTCGATTAATTGACATTATTTCTTTATGTTTAATTAATGTTCTTGAAATATTTTATTCGGATGTGTATACACGATTAAAGAAATTTGGCTCGATAGAAAAAAATCGTTAACTTTCCTAAAAAACACCCGTTTTTACGTTCCCTTCAATGGATTGAATCAACTTCATTCGAATACAATAGAAGATATTTTCATCAAAAAAAATTTTTTTTTTGTGTTATCCTAACAATGATTCAAATACTTTAGTGGTCGCAGTTTTTTGTGAAAGCGTAAGTTTATTTGTAGAAAATAAAGAAAAAAATTAATATTAAAAATATTTGTAAGCGCGCACGCCGCATTACCGCCATACAAGTGTACGGTTCTCTACCATTACGCCTTAATAAATATAATATTTCTTTTTTTTATTATTATCACGAAAAAATGGGATAAACAGTTTTCCCATTTATGACCACAAAAAATGAGTTTTTTCTATTTATTCTGGTTTGTCTGCCATTTAGTCTGTATTTCTGAAAATATTAACTTCGCAAAAAGACCGAAGCACATTTTTCAAATGTAGACAGTAATATTTTTATTTAAAAAAAAAAACATCAAAATTATTTATGCGAGTGAGTGCTGGGCGCCATATTCTGGGCCTTGCGATCCGAAATTATTCCTGGTAGTCATCGAGATAGAATACATATAGAGTCACAATCGTGGCAAAACAAAAGCGAACCAAAACTCGGCGCACGCTACGAATTGCGCTGACTTTTTGGTTAGTTACAAGGTAACCGCGATCCGACTACAACGCCGCGCGATGCCAGAGCTACGATGGCATAGCGGACAACTAACGTTGAACACTACGCAAGCGACATAACGTCTAAATTGGAGTAAATGTGGCATTGTGAAGTATATAATTGATACAATGTATGTACAATGACGTACAGATTGTGACTATAGGAATAGGCATGATTCCTAATGTTTAATTTATTACAAATAACCGGCTTAGCGATGAATATAAATACATTACACACATTGAAAAAATAATTTGAATTGGCTGATAAACCTCTGAGATATGAGCGTTTAAAGTTTTAGGTGGGGATGGAGAGGGGATGTTCTATCCCTTTCTCGCAAAGCGTGTGTTAGTATAGCATTTGTATGGTGCTCCTGAGCCGTGACGTCACGGCTCAGTATAGTGCGCTCTCTGTCTAGCATGAAATTAAATTAAAATGCTTATATCTTATTTATTTTTGAAGTAATTTTAATTTAGATTTTGTTGATGTGCTCTATTTATGATCAGCGTTTTAATGAGGTAATAAAAAAAATATTAGTCATCATGCCTATTGTATCTCGATGTCCGTAGTCTATTATTTTTAATTAAGTCCTATTTTGTATCAGTGTTGACATTTCATGATTATTTCCAAAGCACTCTGTGATAAGCTTTTCTGAATAATCCAAACAATGCAGTAGTTAGATAATTATTAACCTTTGGTAGGTACACTATTGTGTTATCACCAGTAATTATACAAAATGTATTTAATATTTTAATAGATTGTACATTGTTTACTTGCAATAGTTGATAACGAGTTTTAATGAAGTTGTTGTGATTAGGTACATAGCTTATTATCAGATTTGGGGTTCACTTATATTTTGTAATTTAATTAAATTTTGTCCAAGCATTTATTCGCTCTGACAGCTGCAATAGCATTGGAAAGAGCTGAATAAAACCATCTCTCCTAATATTTCACTGAAGTATATCGGGTACCTGCTACAGTCTTCGTTCAAAAACCTAGCGAAACTAAATAAAAAATAAATAAATAAATATTCGGGACATTTTTAAACTGATGAGAATTCGTGGTTTTGATTCAGATTTTTTAACAATCTTATTGCAGCTGTCACTGCAAATAAATGCTTGAACCGAGTTTAATGAAATAGCCATTAAACTAAACACACAAATTCTATGTAAGTTTCGTTGTTTAAATATGTACATTTTTCTCCTAATTATAATTTATACTTCCAATTATAAATAATTCCTAATTAACGTTCTCGCCAAGCCTACAGTCCTACATAGCAAACGTGAATTTAATTTATGATTGGTAGGTCAGTACTTAACAATGCTAATTGCTTATTAAATTTTAATCTTTAAAAGTAACCCACTCAACGTCATGCTTAATTTTCTAATCTAAACCATTGTACGATGTCACCAATATGAATGTACAACTATGCTGTTTTTAGGGTTCCGTACCTAAAGGGTGAAAACGGGACCCTATTACTAAACCTACGATGTCTGTCTGTCCTACATATTAACGGCTATATTTTTCGTACCGTAATAGATAGCCAACTGAAATTTTCACAGAATATGTAATGTTAGGGCGGATTAACTAAGAAATAATAAAAAAGTCAAAAAGTAAAAACTAAAGGACAATACAACATACAACAAACGTATTTTTGTATTAGCTCTAATGTAAAAACGATAATACGTACAAGCGTCAAACTTGGCATGATTACAGTACACACTCTAAAGTATAACAACAAATAATAAATAATGGCCAAGTGTGAGTCGGTGTTCACGTGTATTTTAGTTCATTACCAAGTTATAACTGCTAATTCCTTACCTGGATGACCTCTATAATTTCACCGGATCGAAATGCCTTACTAATTTGAAGTCGGTTTTTTAAATTGCTAATTATTGTATTTTGTGGTGGTACGGACCCTCAGTGCACGAGCCCGACTCCCACTTGGCCGGTTTACTTTTTAGTTGGTAGATGATAGAAATAAACATAGGCCTTACTTAAATCACTTTGAAAGCCTTACAAATTCTGATGACATGACAATGACACCTGCTGATTCGACTTTAAGAAACGTGTGTACCCTAGTTGTGTGACCTGTACTCGGATCAATAAACTGCGTTGCTCCAGTTTTCCGTGTTTTTAGAGAACTTATGTTGTAGAGTTGCAACGATGACGTTAGCGTGGACTGGACTATGCTATTAGAAACGACGCTGAGAAATGCTGTAGAGACGTTTACCTTAGGCGTTTTAGAGCGCATGATAAGCTTCGACCAAAATAAAATGAATGGACAGGCCCAGTAGAAGCGTATTTTTTAAGATAACAAAATGAGCGCCGGCTCTCATTTCGTTTCAGTCGGTGTCTAGCCGTAGGAAGTGCAACACTTGTCTATTGTTACGTGATAACGAAACATCTGTCAAAATGCTTTGCAATGTATTTCTGCAATACCATAACAACAATTTCCGCATATATTCTAACTCTAACATCTTCGCTGGAGGCAAAGGGACAGTTTTATACAGCCAGCTCACAGAAATAGTAGGGGGTACTCGCCCCGCACACCGAAAGATGTTATACAGTTTATTATCTGCCCTCGTATGCAACGAGGGCATGCTTAACTGTGTAACATCTCTCTTCTGAAAGTTCTAAAGTTCAAACGACACCGCAAAGACCAGACTGACAGCCTTCGTTATCACCTCTCCGAGGAACTTGACATCTTGAACAAATTTGCGACAGCATGCGATGTCAATAAATGCGAAAAAGACTGTGATATTAGCGCATGGCTGCACGATTTTCTTTTAAGGCCAGAGTGAATAGGTATCTTCTAAGTCTGCGTGCTTCATCTTCGACCACATCGCCGCTTACCAACAGGCGAGTTGATGGTCAAACGCGGACATAGCCGCGTTAAAAAAAAACGACGCTGCACCAATAACTGAGAATACTTAGATGATGGACAATTGGAACATAGCGCTGTCTTCGAAACATTTTATGCGTGTCGTGGAGGGAACGGTGATAAATGAAACTGCTGAACGAACACTGCTGCCTAGCATAACCGGTCGTCCCACAGACGATTAGGTACATTAGCTAGGGCATGTGCACAGAATTAAGCCATTTAGTTTGCCGAGGCTCGTCGCAGACATTACGCATGACAAGCCGGCCTCTTCAGATTTAAGGATAGCGCGATTTTTCCTCCTTCAATAAGTAAGTCGCAGAAGACCGCGACCGCTGGAGGAAGATCACTGCGGACGGTTAGTTTACGACACCTGGTTCGAAGTATTGGCTCAGAAGCGCGCGAAAGACACCTTCGTAAGCAACTGCCACCCTCACGATGCTGCACCAATAATCTTAGGTGCACCATTGTAAGTTGTAGAAATTGTATGCTATCGGGGTTTATCGCTATATGGGTGTCGAACAATCTCCTTACATGGAGAGATCGGCAACCGCAACGGCAAGGCGGCTACAATCAGCGGCGGACTGGTCGAGGTAGGATAGGTAGTCGAGGTGGCCCCAGCCTGCGCGGGCACCCAAGAGCCTTCGACCAAAATTAAATGAATGGACGGGCCACAGCCATTGAAACCACAACAGCACCAGCACAGCTTACTCAGTAAAAACCGTCGGGCATATACTTCAACACCTAATTATAATCATGTACAGTACACTTGTTAAAAAAATATAGATAGGTGTTTTGTGTTGTTTTTACACTTCGGGAAAGCACACGAAGACATAATTTTGGCAGATGTTTCGTTATCATGTAACAAGTCATGTGTCGTACCTCCTACGACTAGAGACCGACTGAAACAATGCGAGCGCCGGTGCTCATTTTGTAATCTTATAAAAAGCGCTTCTTCTGGGCCCGTCCATTCATTTTATTTTGGTCGAAACCAGAGCCTGGTTTGCGGAGCTTGCCGCAAACCAGGCAGCAGTGCAAGTTCGTTCTTTATGGATCGTCAATTAGTCTATCTTCCTTGTACAGTCGCTTCATAAATATTTTTTTGTATATGGAAATAGGCTAATGATGATGATACATTGTTAGATTTTAGAATTCGTCCATAAAATTGTTACGCCATTATTCTCAATCAACAGTTTAAAAAAGTGCCCAGTTTATAAATAAAAGCTGAAGTTTACACTGGGTAATTTTTATGTCAAAATAAAAACTGATAATATTTTAGGTTAAGAATCCAAGCATTCTAGTTTTAACATATTTTTTATTTAGTAAATTTATGGTGCTAATAGAATGTTATAAAAACGCTTTTATCAATACAATAAAATCTGTGAATTTATTGTGTACGTACAATGATACAATCAATATTTTAATGAGGACAAGTTACGTTTATTATGTGGTAAAATTTAGATATTTGCCTAATTAATGTACATAAACTCAGGTTTTTCTAATTTGTGAACAAATTTATTCTGTTATCATTAGAATTAATTAGTGCGAGTCGATATTATATTTTTTGTCGATAAGCATTTTTTTTTTCAATCCATGTACATTTATTTAAGAGCACTTCTGTTTGTTTTTGGGATTTTGTGTGAATAAAAATATTTTTGGTTTGAATTGAACATTATTTTGTTTCTGGAAAAGCTTCATCATCATCATCATCATCAGCCGGAAGACGTCCACTGCTGAACATAGGCCTCCCCCTTTAAACTCCACACTGAACGATAGCTCGCCTTTTGCATCCACTGGATGCCCGCGACGCTCACAATGTCGGCGGTCCATCTAGTGGGAGGCCTACGTACGCTGCGTCTTCCGGTTCGTTGTCTCCACTCCAGAACCTTTCTTCCCCATCGGTTATCGGTTCTTCGAGCGAGGTGGCCTGCCCATTGCCACTTCAACTTGCAAATTTTAACAGCTATGTCGGTGACTTTGGTTCTTTGGCGAATATCCACGTTTCGGATTCTATAGCGCAAAGAAATTCATATAAACCATATTCCATTGCCCAGATTTTATAAATTAAGCACATCTTATTTTTAGATTTTTATTTCGAGTTTTCGTTTAACAATCTCATATTTTTAAAGCTCATTTTAAACTAAGCTTAGAATAACTACACAATAGAAACTAAATACATTCGCAAAATTTAAGCCATTCAAATGGAGTCATATATGGCTCCAAAAAAATATATAAAAATTTTACTATGACAATTTGCGCGGTGAAATCGTACCACAACAAATCAGAAAAGCAGCATAAGAGTTATGGTGTGACATTCCACAGGCAATCCATTCATTTTCTTGCTTAAATCGTTTAAAATACCAATCGAAACGTAATCTACAAAGCGAATTTGTAGCTTACGTTTTGACAAGGCGTTGTTTGGAAACCTACCTTCTCTGAGTAGTTATTCTAAGAAACCAAGTTTATTTTCTTTTTATGTGCGTATAGGTCTTAGGTAATTGTTCCCTATCTGATCAGCTGGAAGCTCGCAGTCTTTCCAAGGCGTTGTGCGAATAGGGAATGGACCTTCTCCTGTTAATGTCACTGAAAAGAAATAATGGTATTATTAGATCATGTAGCGGCCAGAAATGTTTTACACAGATTACAGTAGGTATGGGGTTGTTGGAATAATTTACTTTAACTTCGAACTTTTACTTGCACTTTTAAACTGCACCAACCTATTTATTGTACACAGTATTGGCACAGTAGATATGCTAAAGCAGTAGTTCGACTCGGACGTGTCCTTGAATTCAATGCCTATGTCGGTCACCGCGCTAGGGTTGCTACTATCAGGTTTTAAGAAAATTTTCATTATCAATATTCTAGACATTTTTGCACACACGGTCATCTGACCCCTAACTAAGCAAAGCTTGTGATATGGCTGCCAGAGACACACATACGCATACATACATACATATATAGTTTATACATACTTAAATAGATATTAACAACCAGATATAGAACAAACACAAATGTCATCACATGAATGTTTGTCCTAGGTGGGAATCGAACCCACGCCCCCAAGCACAGAAGGCAGGTTCACTACCAACTGGACCAACGGGCTATCGCATTATTTCACACGCTACTTCTACGCTGACACACAGCGAATCTCAATGACTCGGCGCGCGCGACTATCACTCTGGGCCCAGGGGCCTTACGGACAACTGCTATTACAGGCACCTAATCCGCTCAGTTGGAAAATCACGCGACCGCAAACCTTATCGCGCCCAGATAAGGTTTGCGGTCGCGTGATTTTCCAACTGAGCGGATTAGGTGCCTGTAATAGCAGTTGTCCGTAAGGCCCCTGATTCCATAACTACAAGCACGCGCGTAACGTTGGCCTTTATTCCTTAGGAAATAGAGTTCAAATTTTTTCAGCGTGTTAAAGTTACGAAATCGGATCCCTGAGCGTACCGTGAAGTATCGCCGCGGGCGGGGAAGGTGCGCTCGTTTGATTACGTCACTCGATTCGGGCAATGTTTAAACTAAATTTTTATTTACTTATCATTTAGTATAGATGTTATGTTTTTAAAAATGATTCTCCTGCGCTCTATTTCTCCTTAAATAGTATCATACTACAATGTGCAAGTTATACCTGTCATGCCCGGCACCAGAGTGACGTTGTACTTCCCGTTGAACATGACCAGAGGCCAGTTGTCATCTATAGAAGACACCGTTAACGAAGCCGAGTTTTGTTCCACGTCCAGAGTCAGGACTGATCCTATGTACTTTATACCTGTCGATGAGAATACCACTTGAGTCATCATCAAATTACACAATTTAGTGTTATTTAAAAAACAATTATACGGGGTTACGCATTTACCATGTACTAAGCCGAAAGGAGGTCATTTTTACTCATCATTATTAACAACTTTTACTATGGGACCAACACTGAAATCGCGAAAAAAAACAAAAAAATTGTTCATAATGATAAGTACAATGACCTCTTTTCTGCTCAGTACGGTCTATATGCGTAACCACAAGTATACAGTATCCTGAACTAAACTTTTTTTTTAGTTTTCTCTCTCATCATCGTCAGCCAGAAAACACCACACTGAACGAAAGCCTGCCATCTGCATCCACTGGATGCTCGCGACTCACAATGTCGTCGGTCCACCTAGTGGGAGGCCTACCTATGCTGCGTCTTCCGGTTCGTGGTCTCTACTCAAGAACCTTTCCTCCCCATCGGTTATCGGTGCTTCGAGCGATCTGGCCTGCCCATTGCCACTTCAACTTGCAAATTTTAACAGCTATGTCGGTGACTCTGGTTCTTTGTCGAATATCCACGTTCCTGATTCTATCGCGCAAAGAAACTCCGAGCATAGCTCTCTCCATTGTCCGCTGTGTGACTCTGAGCTTTTCCAAAAGGCCTACTATTTATGTCTATCTCTTCCTTATTGAGTAAGACGGACTAACCTCTGATCTTGAACCTGGTAGCTCCTGGAGGCAGCTGCGGCCTCGTGATCTCCAGCCTGTCCAAGTGTATGCCGACTCCAGCGTACCCGAATATCAAGGTCTGGAGGAACCCTCCCATGCCGGTGAAGAAGTTTGCAGCTCCCACGTCAGGCCGCTGAAGTTCCGTCCAAACCTGAAATTGGTAACCAAATTTTGTACATACGAGATTCAATAATTTGATACTTACTAGGCATCGGTTAAACAAATATATGGTTATCATAAAAACTATGGTTTTAACAAGTACCATTACACGGAGTGAATAGAAACGACGGGGTGAATGGAGATGAAATAGAAAGTTTTTTGCCATACAAGATGCGTACCTAAAAAATGCAATATTTATAAAATTCATGCTATTTAAGGTAACAAATTTAATATAGGTATTTTGCATTACGTGGGTCTGGAAATTGTATTATAAAAAAGCTTTCTACCCGAATGCTAAATGAGAGCAATTCAGGGTTACGCATATAGACATTCAGTTTGTCGAGTGTCAATGACAATTTTCTATGGAGCAGCTGATATTTTTTCGCTATTTCAGGGTTTTTCCAATAGTAAAAGTTGTTTATGATGAGTATAAGACTCCTTTCGGCTCAGAACAGCCTTTTCACGTAACCCAGTATAAAGTGTGTAATAGCAGGCCTGGCGCACTCCTCACTTTAGGTATGAAGCTACAAGCAGCCTGTCGGACCTGATTTACGCGATAGACAGAGAGGCAACTTCTAGGTTAATATAGCTGTGGTAGTTAGCTCTCGCGCGTCCTGAATTGCACTTAATTGTGTAGTAACAAGAGTCGCTACTTATTTAACCCGTGAGGTGCCTTAAGTTTTATCTGAACTTAAGCAAAACAGGCAAAACATTTTTTTTGATGTACAATGGCTCCAGTTGCTGGTGCAACACGGGTTAAATAATTTTGCGGAGTGAGTCTTCTCTAATATATCTTCTGTGGTAATAGTAAGTTAGATATAAGTGAAGTAAAACGTGCAATAAAAGTTTACCTTAAACGGTTCCCTCACATAGTCCTGGTAACTTTTATTGAAGGCAGCTGATGCCTTCCTATCCTCTTCTAAGTGCAGGTGTCCTATTGTATGCATGCTCCACGTCATCGCCGGACCGCTGCCTCTGGTCACAGACTCGTAGTATGATAAGTCGTTGGCTCTGGTTGATCTATAAACGGATAAAATTATAGATAGATACATACACTCTATTATTTTTATCTTAAGACGAAAATCTTCGACCAGTGTGTTACCAGTGATGACATACGGCACTGAAACGTGGTCTCTCACTATGGGCCTCATAAGCAAGCTCAAAGTCGCACAACGAGCTATGGAGAAGGCTATGCTCGGGGTTTCTCTATGAGATCGAATCCGGAATGAGATCCGTAGACGAACGAAAGTCACCGACATAGCCCACCTGATAAGCAAGTTGAAATGGCAGTGGGCAGGGGCACATATCACACAGAACAGATGGTTGATGGGGCCGAAAGGTTCTGGAATGGAGACCACGGACTAGTAAGCGCAGCATAGGACGTCCACCCACAAAATGGACAGACGACCTAAAAGAGACCGCAGGGAAACGCTAGATGCAGGCCGCTTCCAACCGGCCCTTTTGGAGATCGATGGGGGAGGCCTATGTCCAGCAGTGGACGTCCTACGGCTGAAATGATAATGATGTTTATTTATATCTGTTTATACTTTGTATTTTTTTTCTTTTCATCTGTAATTATATGATTATTAACGGGATAACTACCGTGGTTCGGTTGTGGAAAGAGCTCTTGATATTTCGGCGCATTTACATGCACCTTGTTAACAGGAAGACTGAAGAGGTGGTTGGTCGAGGTTGGAGGTTCACTCATAATGCCTGGCGACAGCTTTTCCTTCTCATTTCCGTTCTATTTACTTCTCTTTTCTGTGGATGCCAAGTATTATCTCTTTTAGCGATGCCACATAGTTACTAGAGATTGTAACAGATGGCGCTACATTTTCAAGTGCTAGACAAATATACCTGTAATTTTTTTCTCAAAAGTCATTAGGTACTCCAACTTACATGTTCATAGCATACTGCAAAGGAAAACCTAGCAATACAGCATCAGCTTGCTTGATCTTCGCCCCTCGCTTGTAACCTTGGAACTGCGGATGGTAGTCCAAAACATCATCGTATGGGAGAGCCAGACTCCAAGCAATGTCCGCGTAGTGATCTGGATCTTTAGCCATGTAGTAAGACTTGCACAGGCAGGAGACATATCTGGAAGGGATTGAAAATTAAGTTTATATAGACTGGGTAGCCACCACCCCCAAGGAGGACAGACGACCTAAAAGAGACCACAGGAAAACACTGGATTCAGTCCGCTTCCAACCGGCCCTTTTGGAGATCGATGGGGGAGGCCTAGCAATGGACGCCCTATGGCTGAAATGATGATGATGAGACTGGGTAGCACTGTTCTGGGCAAGCGTGATTTTTAAGCCAGCCACAGACAGCTGCGCTATACGTGTCGTTTTTGTGTAACTGATTGATATTTCGAAAACCGGTATGAAGGGTTTTGATTCCACCTTTATTGTGGTGTCTTCAAGTCGCGAGTCGGTTTCTTCTAGGCATCACAGACCGCATAATCCCTTAACATCAGGTGATAGTGGTCACTAAGGCCGTAGGCAGGGGTTTGGGGTTGGTGGTCATGTATAAGTTTATTATCCAGTAAAAAAAAACTGCACGGCCCTTTGGCAGCGGCAGCAAGCCCGCAGCTGCCAGACCATGCACTTGTGGTCATGCAGGGTTTTTAATTGCTGAGGGATTTTTTATGTCGTTATATGCATGATCTAATTCCCTCCTGCCCATTTTTCTATCGGAATGCCTAGCGGGCACAAAAAATCGACACCGCTTTATGGTTGATATTCCGAAAACCCATACGAAGCGCTTTGATTCCACTTTTATTATGAGAACTGCTAGTTGGTGGAATGCGCTGCCTGAATGGTGTTCTCCGATAGTAACAATCTGGATGTCTTCAAATCATGAGTGAATCAGTTTCTTCTAGGCAAGCATGTTCCACTGTAGACCGCATCATCGCTTTACATCAGGCGAGTTGGCGGTCAAACGCAAGCCTATTGTATAAAAAAAAAGCGTGGAATGACTGGTGGCAGCTTTCTTGGCTGCTGCTATGTCGTCAGTGAGCTCCAACGTGCAAGCTTCTACCTCGTCAGTGTTGGACAATTTTCACCCAACAGAGATCGCAGTTTGTCTTGGTGAAGTCTAACCGGTTCTTACCATCGAGTCTGCATGACTACTTGTGACCTATACTACGAGTAGGTATTGGTTGTGAAAGAAACTGCTTTTATTCAAACAGTTGTGGCATTTAAGGAATAATAAAATTTACTTACTGTGCTAAATATAGCGCATAGCCAGCAACCACATTGGTGAAGACCGAGTTAGTAATGTTCGAATGATCTTCATCAGGGCCCATCACATCTGAAATTAATGTGAAAATAAAAATAAATAAAAATCCTGATAAAATATTGTCATATCAATTTTTTTATATTCTCAGATTAAAAGAAACAAAGACTATCTTATGTGAGTAATTCCCGTGTAATATAAATAAAATTAATCAAAAATTACTTTTTCTAGTAGCTGGGATGTTTATTTTTATTCAATACCTTGAATAAAAATAAACTGAAGTTATATGATTATTTACGGCAGCCATCATGTGGACAAACCCAAACCAGTTTATTTTTAAAACACTGTTTTAAACTATCACGATTGTTCATCATAATTATTATTATTTACATGATATTTACTGTGGTAATATCGGGAGCTCATTCCACAACCTTGTAAGGTTGTAGCCACAGTAAATATCATGTAAATAATAATAATTATGATGAACAATCGTGATAGTTTAAAACAGTGTTTTAAAAATAAACTGGTTTGGGTTTGTCCACATCATGGCTGCTTTGATTGAACACACAGACAAGGTTGGACCAAGCTTGATTTCAGGGATCATTCTCGATAGATCCATTGCTAAGATCCATAATGGATCTATAGAGATTTTTTTTTCTCTTTGGATACCATTTTAAAATTATGAATCTATCAAGAACTTTTTTCTCACTAGATCTATTAGTAGTTCCTCGATGGATCTATCGAGAATGATCTGATTTCAGTCAAGCTTAGTCACATCAGAATGGAACATGTTCACTCTCGATTTTAAGACATGCATATTGAGTTTTTTGTATTGAGATTGTACTTTTCGAGAAGAAACACAGACCTCAGTAGAGTTCCACATCCTTATGTGCATATAAAAAATGTGGTATCAAAGATTTTTCCGTGTACATGGGAAATTATGTGTGACTGGTTTCATTTTATCTCCGCATCCATAACAAAAGGGGCGCGTGGAATCAAGTTGTGCAATTTCAGGGCACACTCTCCAAAATGTATCTGCAACCTGATGTCGAGCTCAAGGCTTTGCAGCCGAGGCTGAACAGATTATGTTGCCATCAATCACTATAGGCGCATTACTAAATTGATTATAAAGAGTGTGGTCGCACTTACTTTCAATGTCATATAGTCCTGTGCTGTAGTTGATAACAGCCCGAGATGCCCAGAAGTCTGCGATGTGCGTTACCAGTGAACAACCACCATGCTGAAAAAAAAAACGTTGCATGTAAAGTCTACAGTATATAATGTTTACAGTCTTAAGTGAGAAAAAATAAAAACTGAATGCTTCAGGAAATTCTGGTGTCGCCATTTCTGAATTCGGGTCTCTTTGTTCATGAGCGGATTGATCGGATATCAGACCTGTGAAGCCGGGTCGCCTGTTATTTGGCCAAAAATTGCCGATTTGAGCATCATAACAAGCAAGCTCAGGTAGGTGGCATACGAACGATATTGATGTGGATTTGGGTCTTTTTGTTTATGAATTACCGGAGTAACCAGATATCCGTGAAGCCAGATATCCGGCCGTACATTGCCGACTAGAGCTTCGTAATAAGCTCACGTACATGCGTACGGCACACGAACGATCTTGCGGGCTCTGGTCAATACAGGTCACTTTGTTCATGAGCAGAGTTACCAGATCTCCATTTTATCTCCAGAAGGAACCATTTGAAGGTGAAAACATAATAGTTTCAAAAGACTACCTTCAACCAGTCTTCATTTCTGCTGGTAGCCAAGTACTGCCTGGCTGCGAAGGCGATGCACCCGCTGATGTGTTGTTCAAACTCTGCTACTTCAGAGCAGCATGGTTG
The DNA here is from genome assembly GCA_914767915.1 of Agriopis aurantiaria. Lineage (NCBI taxonomy): Eukaryota > Metazoa > Arthropoda > Insecta > Lepidoptera > Geometridae > Agriopis > Agriopis aurantiaria. The sequence continues at coordinate 16,339,110 of OU611982.1, read as the reverse complement.
CGTCACTTCTATACCGGTGTAGGCGCTCTCCCAGGGGAAGCTGAAATAAAACAGTGGTAGTAAGGCAGTGTACAGTTACGTTTTTATAAAAATTGACCAGAAAAAACTGGCAGTTTTTTAGTATCCAAAACAGGAAATAATCCAAAGTATCCAAAATCTGACATATCTTCTGTCGTCTGGACTTCCATACCTGGAAATAGGTTTCAAATCTCTTGGTCCAGTTTGGATGAACATGACCCATGCGTGGTGCATTTGGAATATGCACTGTAACATGCATGCCCCATACATGTTCCTAACAAGTTTTCACAAGCTTTCACACGTGTGAGCTTATTCATATTTATAGACATACACGTGAGCACTGAAACTGAAAAAATATGTTTCGAAAACCGGGCGACATTTTTCTAAGAATTGACAGTATTCTATCTTACACGTATGGGGTCGTACCCATAATTCTAGGTACACAGGGAAGGGAATGTGTTAGGTTGACTTTTCCGACGACCCAACTCACTGTGGATCTATTTTTTTTTTATGGACAGTGCACTGGTCTGAGCCTTGGAGTCATCAGTGGCATCGGTGAAATGTTTGAAACATCAATCTCTATTTGTCTCAAAAGCTCTTACCGATATCCTTTGTGCCCAGTAAGCTTGGCAAGTTCAGACGCCACATATGCAGTATCCAGCCTGTATTGAAGCAGCTTTTCTGCGTATTTCGGAAAGAGCAGCAAGATCGATGGAAACATCCAAGTTTCGGTATCCCAAAAATTGTGACCTAAAAGGAGAGTAAGTACTTAGTATACCTATAAAATTTCAGGCAGCGACGGCTATTTAGTGCCTAAACAAGGTCTATACTCTATACCATGGTGGAAGGTCAGGGAGCGGAAAGAATGTGTCCATAGGTTCTTCCATTTTCATGTAAAAGAGTAAGCTAAGGTTAAGCCGCTGAGACAAAGTGCAAAGGAAAACTAGGCATTTGAGTTGTAAAACATTGATTGATCACGATTCTCCATGAGAGATAAAATAATTAATGTAAAATAAATAAAACTTATATAAAAACAAAACAAATTAAACAAACACACTCAGGGAGTGCGCGTAAACATCTATCATCTGTCAGAAGTGTCAAAGACGTCCGTCAAAGTGTCAATAATTTATTTCTTGTTTTTACACCTATTTTTGGACAGGCTAAAGCTACCGTCTCATCTAACGCATTTTACTGCTTTGATTAGAGATTCTACGATTTTATTGTCATATTTATGCCTAGTAAAGAAGCAGAAACTTTACTAGAGGTTTCTATGGACTCGAATTATTTGTCATAATTAAATTTACTGTAATATATAACTGTAAATTTGATTTAATTGACGAATAATAACTAACTAACTCTTCAGAATATTTAAATACTTGACACTGGCAAACGCTTATAACGTACAACGCCAAAATCAACTGAGAAAACCTGTAAAATGCTCCATCGCACCCACAGAATAATAATCCATCCCACATGTCACAGACCCTATATCTGTGCCAAATGCCTATTTCCACCTATTTCAATTCATCACTAAGATCACTACATATCCTAAAATATCGTAACGTAGTGATTATAGAACTCTAGTTTCACATACCCTCATAGTCCTCAAAGGTTCCTCCACTGGCAAGTCCTACGGGGCTCAGTCCGTAGAATCTGTCCAGAGGGTAATGAGACTGTTCCGCTGGCAACGAGCTCAGGAAGTAGTACCAGATGCCGTTCACTATTTTGGCCTGACAAAGAAAGTGAGGTATTGTAGGTATTTAACATAAAACCCCGGGAGTAGGTAGATCATCATCATTATCATCATTTCAGCCATAGGACGTCCACTGCTGGACATAGGCCTCCCCCATCCTATCGATTTCCAAAACGGCTGGTTGGAAGCGGCCTGCATCTAGCGTCTCACTGCGGTCTCTTTTAGGTCGTCTGTCCACCTTAGATGGGTGGACGTCCTACGCTGCGCTTACCGGTCCGTGGTCTCCATTCCAGAACCTTTCGGACCCATCGGCCATCTGGTCTGCGTGATATGTGCCCTGCCCACTGCCACTTCAACTTGCTAGTCCTTGCTTCAACACATCTAAATCTTCTTGGTCCTTCTTGTTCATTCTGTCGTAGGCAAACGTGCTTCGAGCTTGCGAAATATCTAGGTACCTATCTAGGTAGGTAGTACTACCTACCCTTGAGTCTCAATCGTAATAAGGTACACCTACCATTGTCCGTGGTGCTTACCAAGTTCAAATTCCCTTCTATTTCCATCTTCCCTTGCTGATAGAGCTTCTGCCATTGGTCTACGTGTTTGTCCAACAACTCTTCACCGTCCTCCTGCAATACTAAACACACATTTACGTAAACTCTAGCAATACCTTCATAGCCCTAGTAAACTGTGCAGCTGTAAGTACGAGCCAGCAAGCAAACCTGTACAAGCATAACATGTTTCCACTGCTGGAACATAGGCCTTCTTTGAGAAAGAGAGGATGGGCATTAAATCCACCATGCAGGCCTAGTGCATGTTGGTACCTAAATGTCATAATATCTTTGAACTTTTGAGGTTCTAGGACATACCGGTTTCTTCACGATGTTTTTTCCTTCACCGATATGGAGCGATGGCATCGAAACTGCACATAATTTATTTAGGTATTAGGTGTCGGCAAATTGTAAAGCGTACAAGCTTCCGCTCGGCCTCGCTCTTATAGTCTACATTATAGCTGTGTTTATAAAACATGCAAACCTGAGAAAAAGATGATAATGCAAACGGGTGATAAGCAGGGGCGGATCCAGGATTTTATTTTGGGGGGAGCATTCTGACAAAGTTCGAAGGAATCAAATCGAAAAATTGAGTCGAATGTATGGAACCCCCCCCCTGGATCCGCCAATGGTGATAAGCTACCATCAGAAAGTAGCTAAAGGACAATAATTTAGTCTTTTCGCAATTTAAACTAGGAGCACCCCGCAGTTTCATCCGCGTTGATTACCTACTCCTTATAAGATCAGCTATTTGCCAGTGAAAGTCCCGTCAAGATATTTTTGGAGTCCGTAGGGACATACCTACATATTAGGTACCTACACACACACGCACAACACATCGCCTTTTATATGTAAGAAGAAGAAGATTAACAAACCTTTAATAAGCTCCTCCCTGGCCACTGTTCTGTTCTTATCTGCCGTCATGACAAAAGTGAAAACCCTCGTCCCGTGTTGCGGCACCACCAAGTGATCAGGCACTGACGTCCAGAATACACAGACATCTACCGACAAAGGCTGGTATACCGGATCTTCGGTCTCATCAGTCTGGCCGCAGGTGCTCCAGATAGTTCTGCTGTCGATTATTTCTGGATGCGGCGAGTGGAATGAAATGTCGGTGCTCATATCGCCTGGTAAAAGTTTCAGAGCGATCCACGTCTCCATGTGAACGAAGTTTGGATCTGTAAGAAATAAATGTGGAATCTTAGTTTGGGGTCAGACGACCGTGTGTGCGAAAATGTCCCGAATGTTTATTTATTTATCATCATCATTAACAGCCTATCATGTTCCCACTGCTGGGGTACATCTGACACAAGCCTTCTCTCAGAGGTAGAGGATAATGAGCACCTTATCCACCATGCTGGCCCAGTGCATGTTGGTGAATGTCATATATGTCTTTGAATTTTTGCGGTTCTTGGAGCAACCGGTTTTCTCACGATGTGTTTCTCTACGGTCTACGACACATAGCGCGGTAGGTCGAGCGCCGCGTCAGCGCACTATCTCCATAAACGAGGACTTATGATTCGATAAAATATTTTTATTGTCACAGTACCTACAGCTGTACGTAACTAGTAAACTGTGGGTGAAGTACGAATATTCTCTACGTAAAATACGTATCGAATTTGATACAAATTTTGTTTATTTTTTATTTTTATATATGATAGTTGCGTATTTTACGTAGCAAATGTTCGTATTTCGCCCACAGTTTACTAGTTGGTGACTGTAGTAGGTAACCCAAATGATTTATGTAGCAAAAATATTATCAAGTTTTGGCGCCAACGTGAAAAACACATGTCGTCTCATTGTAATTTTTCTAAACTTGTGTATTTCAAGTGTTAATGCATTGATGTAGGTAAAAGTAGGTAGTAATTAATTATTTGCTTCTTTTAAAAATACCACAGCGCAAACAAAACTTCAAATATGACGCCTACTTTCAAATCAGCAGCAGCACTCGACAAAAATAAATTTTTATCTACCACCTACTGCGAATTGAAATCAGCTATTACCTCAGTTCACACAAATAAGGGAGATATGGTATGGTGGCGTCGCGGATGCGAACGCGTCTGGCCTAAATCAAGCTTGATGCCTGTAATCGAACTCACCCTGCAGACGACCTTGCCACTCTTCTTTTGGATGTGGACTATTAGTAACACACACTGGTCGAAAACTTTCGTCTTAACGCACTGAGGTATTTTGGACGAGAAGACAAGAGAAGAAAAAAAGGGCTTGGTAGGTAGGTACTTTATTTAGATAGTAATTTTACCTAGAAATCATGCAAATCCTCCTAGACCATAGCTGTGGTTATTCTATGTCCTAGACATAATTTATCATGCAAAGTGTGAACCTTGATCTCAACCAATTAACCCAAGATGATCAGCGGAAGAACGCTTCAAGCTGGAAAATTATGGGGTTAATGAACTGCTTCCTTATAATTTAAGTAGCCTAGGTACTCGTACGTAATAGAATGTAAAGCTGTTCTAGTAGATTATAGTCGGTCCAAGATTTTTTGGGTTTGACAGTTGCTTTTGAGAGTAACATTGTACCTGCATTGTACGAACTTCGCCGAAATACAATATTGATCATAGACAAAGGAGTATTTGATGGATACTTGTAGTGATGAATAGTAAAAAAAAGTAAGGAAGTATCTATACTAATAATAATATTGTAAAGAGGCAAGATTTGATTGTTTGTTTGCATTGAATAGGCTCCGAAACTACTGAACCGATTTGAAAAATTCTTTCACTGTTGGGAAGCTACACTATCCCCAGGTGACATAAAGATCGAGAGGCGAGACCTAGCGAGACCTAGAGATACCTATGGCTGATTTCGGGCTGAGAACCAAGGTGATAAAAAAAGGTTTTAGTCAACTCACCCTGAAACTCGATGGAGTAACGATATGAGTAAGCCAGCCGGCAGTGACTGGAAGAGAAGCCGAACATCACGCTCGCACGCGTGATTGCATTGGGAGAGGCTTATGTCCAGCATAGGCATTATGATGATGAGTTATGGTGGCCGAGCGGTAGCATGTGCGCTTTACAATCTAACGGTACCCGGTTCGAACCTCGGCCTTGCACCAATGACTTAGGTGTTTAGTAACTAAATAAAGTATGTGCAGTTTCGACGCCATCGGTCAAAAACGGTGAAGAAAAACATCGTGAGGAAAGCGATATGTCCAAAAACCTCTAAAGTTCAAAGACATACGAAATTCACCAACATGCACTGGGCCAGCATGGTGGATTAGTGCAGTATGGGACATCGTGCAGTGCCCAGCAGTGGGAACACGATAGGCTGATAATGATGATGATGAATTAACTCACCATGGGGTTTAGCCACCACCTTGATCTGATTCACAATAGACCTCGTATAGTATCTATGCGCGTACACTCTCTGAGTTACGACAGATCGTGTTCCGTCCACCCTCACTGTGAAGACTGCCTCCTTCGTGTCCAGGCTGTAGACGGGCAGGTGATGTGGTGACAGCGTGGAGTTCAGCCTGATGTTGGCCCAGTTAGGGATCCTGGCACGGTGGCTCCTGCCAGCGCGCCCGTTGTAGAGGCCGTTCATGTAGACGGTGTCACTGAACACGGTGGTAGCGAGGTGACCGTTGCCGATGGAAGGCATGAAGCGAGCGTTGGACGGGAGCCTGTTAAAAGTAAGTAATTAATTTTTTTCAACCTAGTTTTTAAGAGGGGGCAGCCGAAATTTTATGCTAATTTGCCATGATATTCTAACTAAACCAAATATCCGATCATCGTAATAATTGATATATGTGAATTTTCAATTCATTTTCTTTCCGCCATTAAGACAGAAACATAATAGCAAGATATTTACTCGATACTTTAATGTTTTGAAAATGGTGCCTTTTTGCTAATTTTTTTGATTTTACTTGGAAAGTACTTCAGATACATATCTAAAATAAATACTCACCGAAGGAAAATATAGTTCGTTTTCCAGTGTTAAGACAAAATTTACCTAGATTAATTAGTACTCTCATAATAAATTATATTCGATTTGAGACTTACGTCCTTTAGTTCTAAGCAACTATTCGGTCAAACGGCAAGTCCGATATTCAGTCTTATTCTGGTGCGCTTTGCATCTAAATAGCGAAACATGCTCCGTTCAACCTCAGTACCGCACTGTGCCTCAACGGGGAAGGACGCACGCGCTTGCTTTTCGCCTTGGTTTTATCTTCCGAGTGCGATTATATCAACACCTACTGTATTTTCAAACAAAGGATAATATAAAAAATCGATGGCTCGAACGCGAACACTTGACGCGGCAACCAAGTGGTGCCAATGACCTTAGAGCACAGACTAGGTAAAGCTACTACGAAAAAATAACATAGATACAAATAAAATGGATATGACTAGGCCGTAACGCATCCATTATTATGTATGCTCAGTAATATAACTATTAGAGTCGGAGTGTTTCTTTGTGACAGACAAACAGACAGAGAGAGAGAGAGAGAGAGAAAGAGAGACGGAGAGAAGCAGAGAGAGAGAGTCAGAAAGATAAAACTAAAAATTAAATGACATTATAAAATAATTTAGGTTCATTATAATTTTACAATATTAAAATTAAAAATCATTTAAATTAATGTGATGGTTAATTTGACTTGAGAGTTCCATCCACATTTTTACGAGAAGCGGCTTTCTGCAAAAGGAGGAAGGTTCTCAATTTTAACAGACAAAAAATAGCTTGGTAATAATGGAAGCAAAAAAAATGCTTCTAATAAAAAAAATGAAAATGTGGAAAGTCAAACAATAGGTACTTATGCTTTTAACCGACTTCAAAACAGGGGCAAGGTTCTCAATTCGACCGGTATAAAAAAATACTAGTCGAATTGAGAACCTTCCTCCTTCTTTGAAGTCGGGTAAAAACATAAGTACCTACTGTTTGACTAGTTGGGTTGGCTCGGGTATGTGCTGGTAAGGGGAAATGCACAATACACTAGCGGGACTATTTACCTTAGTCAAAGTCAAATACTACTTACCTTTTTATCCGACTTCAAATAAGGAGGAAGGTTCTCATTTACCTTCAATTCGACCAGTATTTTTTTATACTGGTTGAATTGCAGTCCACCACTGCGGTGCAACAATGCGGTGCAACACTGCGTTGCAACACTGCGGTGCGACAGTGCGGTGCAACAGGGCGGTGCAACAGTGTGGTACAACAGTGCGGTGCAACAGTGTGGTACCATCTTTAAATATTTTGAATCAGTAGCATAAAATACGAGTTTCTCAGATCAAACGCTAGGTGGCACCACCAGTATTTCAGCAAAGTGAAGTTATATCAAAAAATAAATAGCTATTTTTGAATATTTTGAACAAATTGGTTGGAAACATAGGTGAGTTTTTTTTTTGAGGATTAGGTGAGGTTTTGCGTGATTTGCGTCCAACACTAGATGAGAGCATTAATATTTCAGAGAATCTTGACTTGTATCGTAAAATATTTCTGCCATCCTTGCATATTTTAAATCAGTAACGGTGATTATAGATTGTTCAGTTCTAATACTAGAAGACATCTTCAATATTTCAGTGAAGACGTTAAATCAGAAAAGATTTCAGCCATCCTTGAATATTTAAAGTCTGTGTCATCGATTAATGGCTGCTGAGGTCTAAAGCCAAACGACGGCACCAATATTTCAGAGATTTTAATAAGTAGCTTCGCTAACGAAATTTCTTTATTTAATTCAAATCCGAAAATATTTTGACCATCACTACATATTTTGAATTTTATTCAGTGGTAAATGATTTCACAGGGTGAGTATTAGGGAACTAACGCAGTATTTTTCATACATTTTGGGTAATGAGAAGCCACAGGCAAACCACGGCAAAACTTATCTCAGATGGCGCCACCTTCGCTGGTGCTGTCATTTGTGGCTTATTTGAGGTTATAAACATTGCTCTTGAATGAAACAATAAAAATAAACTTTGCCTTTAAACAGTAAAATGTTTCTATAATGACAGTGGCGAATCTCAGTTAGATATTAACAACCAGGTTCATTGGCACCACTTGGTTGCCGCGTCAAGTGGTCGCGTTCGAGCCATCGATTTTTTATATTATCCTTTGTTTGAAAATACAGTAGGTGTTGATATAATCGCACTCGGAAGATAAAACCAAGGCGAAAAGCAAGCGCGTGCGTCCTTCCCCGTTGAGGCACAGTGCGGTACTGAGGTTGAACGGAGCATGTTTCGCTATTTAGATGCAAAGCGCAACAGAATAAGACTGAATATCGGACTTGCCGTTTGACCGAATAGTTGCTTAGAACTAAAGGACGTAAGTCTCAAATTGAATATAATTTATTATGAGAGTGTTATATATCTGTTAGATATTAACAACCAGGTATACTCGTAGAACAAACAGAAAAAGTTCATCACATAAATGTTTGTCCTAGATGGGAATCGAACCCACGCCCCCAAGCTCAGTAAGGTTCACTACCAACTGGACCAACGGGCTTTCGCGTATTTCGTTTCGTTTAGTATAGTATAGTATAGTATAGCGTAGCATAGCGTAGCATAGCGTAGCATAGCGTAGCATAGCGTAGCATAGCGTAGCATAGCGTAGCATAGCGTAGCATAGCGTAGCATAGCGTAGCATAGCGTAGCATAGCGTAGCATAGCGTAGCATAGCGTAGCATAGCGTAGCATAGCGTAGCATAGCGTAGCATAGCGTAGCATAGCGTAGCATAGCGTAGCATAGCGTAGCATAGCGTAGCATAGCGTAGCATAGCGTAGCATAGCGTAGCATAGCGTAGCATAGCGTAGCATAGCGTAGCATAGCGTAGCATAGCGTAGCATAGCGTAGCATAGCGTAGCATAGCGTAGCATAGCGTAGCATAGCGTAGCATAGCGTAGCATAGCATAGCATAGTATAGTATAGAGCATAGCATGGCATAGCATAGCATTAGTTTAGTATAGTTTGATTTAATGTTTAACGATCTCTGACACTGTCTCCAGCGTAAAATTTTAATTTGAAAATTAATTTAGGTAATTTCAATTTAGTTATATAATTTATTAATTTTATATTTATATTGTAGAAAACTTAAAAATGAAGTTAAAAAATAAACAACAAATACAATTTTGAAAAGTGAAATAAACAATTTACGGTTTTGCGCGCCGCGACCGAACCCAGCTAATCGCCAAAACGCCAACACTACGCTTATCCTGTGTTTATTACTCCTTGCCGCATGACGAGTCCAAGTACACGAGTTGTGTATACTGGAGCTGCGCGCGACTGCCGCGCTGCCGTGGTTGTGTTTCACACTAATGCGGGCGATGCGAGACGCGCGGGTGAAATCCGTTTTTTTTTTTGGTATACACTCGCTCTTAAGCATTTTTATCGCGTATGAGTCCACGTTAGACCAGGGCCCCGATTCTATTAAATAAATTGTTTTTAAATTGTAATTATTGCGATTTTAATTGTTAAATAACTGCCTCAAAATTGACAGTTTTTTTTAATACTAAGTTATAATATTAGGTGGTTGTATTTTTCTAGTATAAAAAATAATTCTATTCGATTTTAATTGTTCAATAACTGCCTCAAAATTGACAGTTTTTTTATACTAAGCTATAATATTAGGTGGTTGTATTTTTCTAGTATAAAAAATAATTCTATTTAAAACTGCCAATTTTGAGGCAAATATAAAAAAAAAAAATTGAAACAATTACAATTTAAAAACAATTGGTTAATCGCGGCCCTTGTTTTTTTATTATTTTTTTTGAATTGCCTCAAACTTGACAGTTATAATTTTTTTTTATACTTGAAGTGTCAAACGTGTTAATTTTGGGGCAATTGCCCAAAATTGACTTTAGAAAATATTTAGAGAATTTTGAATTTAGTAGAATCGGGGCCCAGCACTTGTACAATACAATACAATCCTTTATAAATAACTACATAGTAACAAGTCAAACTTCTCCAGTACACTTTTCTACAAAGATGTATTGTATACAATCTAAAATGCATCGATGTGTATCGATGCTATAATGTATATTTATCTAGAAGTAGGTATATCCTTACTAATATTATAAACGCGTTAGTAAACTTTATCTGTATATCTGTCTGTTTGCTTGCTTTTCACTACCAAACGGCTAGGTCGATCTTGGAACATTCTTAGAAAACATTTACCAGGAAGATAGTGTGCATCATGAGGACAAACATACGGAAAAACTGGCAACACAGCAGGATTCAGCTAATCCTTATTCTGGGTTACGCTGAAAGGGTATACTAAACCGAAAGGGGTTCATAGTATTAAAAAACAACAACTTTTACTATGGGAGCAACTCGGCAATCACGAAAAAAGTAAACTGTTTTATAGAAAACGGTCATGCATACTCGACAAAATATATGAAACAGCTAAAATTTCTTCGCGATGTTAATGTTGATCTAATAGTAAAAGTTGTTCTTATTGATAGGCAGGTACTATGGACCCTTTTCGGCATAGTACACCCTTTCCGCATAGCCTCACTCGCTTCATTGACCGACTCATCACGAAATCTCGAAAACTACTTCAGCTGAAAGACAGATTCGTTATCGCAAAATCTTTTCATAACGGACCACTGCACCCCTGACGTCAATGACGATTTATATTATCTTTGCCTGACATAAAAGTTCGCTAAGAAAGGATTTTGCGACTGGGACAAACGCATAAATAAAAGGGGTTAAAGTTATTATTAAATAATGGAAGAAACTTTGTTCTTCTGTCCTTTGTCTGTTAGCCTTTTACAACTGAACTATAACGAAATGAGACGACGAAGTAGTAGACCAGTAGTAGTAAGTACCTAGTAGTACGTTATACATGTATGTGTGATGGGTATGTTTTTTTTTACTGCACCCCCTCTAGTAGGGTATCGTTAAATAGGTTTAAAAAAAGATAAGGTTTCATTCATCACAATTTTTTAATAAGTGCTTTGCGAAATATAGATCCACCGCCAAAAAGTTATTAATCTTTAATATACTGGATATTGAGGTTTCCTAATTTGAGAATGAGTAGGTATAAAGCTTTGACAAATATACATGGTCCCTGATCTAAGGTATAAAGGTATGGCAAGTAAGTGTCATGGTCAGTAACCCAGTTTTTTTTTTTCGTAACCCTTTTTATCATCATATTAATAAATCCTCTTTCTCTGAGAGAAGGCCAGTGTCCAGCAGTGGTAACATGAAAAGCTGTTATTGATGACTATTCAACAGTTAAAAAAACAATACAGATGATAAAACGAATATCACAGGTCCGATTAACGTTTAACTCACGAGTCAGTGGCAAATATATGAGCTTCATCGCTAATATCTTCTGTCTCTTCAAACAGATTTTCCGCTGCGCTGTGCCTGGCTCCTTTAGTGGCTAGAAAGATGACCACAATGGCTGATCCACTCAGCAGCCCCAGCATAGCAGCAACCTGCTTGTTTCGCGCCAAAAAGTTCCACATCCAAGGTAACTTTATGTTCTTCGTTTTGAAAAACTGCACTAAGCACTGGCTGAATACACAAACGTATGGGAAGAAGATTAAAAATAAACTGTTTGTTTTTTTAAGGATTCGAGGTAAAAAAAAGACAGGCACAAAAAAATAAACTTTTTTAAAAATTGAATGGGGTGAAATTTAAATTGGCTTAAGCAATAAATAAAGTGAGCTAGATTTAGATTTTTAAAGCACTAATGAACATAGACTGCCATTGCTGGACACTGAATGCGAGATTACGAGTCCTACAGCCGGTGACATGCGCATGGTTCTAATAACAAAGATAACAATATTATTTAGGGTCATCTCTTTGTTCTAACACCTATTTATAGCGCATGAAAACAATCTGAATGGATGTGATTCAATTATTGTTGATTGTGAGGTTGTCATTGCAATATAACTATGTTTGTAATTAGTCATTGATTGATAAGACTTATACAAGCTGTGCGTCTAACTTAAGTTTAATTAGAGTTAAGTGCGGTATCCAAAATAAATTCTGAACAAAATGAACGGATAATCTTATCTTTGGCGTTTTGTTTATTTTTCTTTAGCTATATATCTACCTGTAGAGAGATACCTACCTATGAACGGTACATAGGTTACTTATGCAATGCATACCCTGATTTTTATGAGTCACTTCAAGCTGTCAAACCTCGCCACCGCGACAAATCTGCGAAGATCTTTTTATGGTTTGACCACAGTTCACCTGAGAGTAAGTATCGGTATGGTCGAAGATGCTCAATGACGATAATAACTACATCTATGGAAATGGTAGATGATAGTTTTAGCAGTAAGGTGAGAGCATAATAGAGCTACATATTAAGAGAGGGTGATTCAAACTTTGCGTCCCCATATATCTTTACCAACTACTTGAAAAATGTGCACCGTGGGTGAGAGACAATCGTACAGCATAAATATTATAAGAATGTATCCACATCTCATACATTCAATTAATTTCAGTCAAAGGATTTGGTTTCAACGATCCGATATAAATCTATAATTTTTTTCTTCGAATTGATGCTGACTAATTATTATGTACCTACTGACTTTGTTGATGGGAAAGTTAGATAAGTGGACACAAACCCAAGTCAATAGGTATTTTAATCTGAGTAAGATCTCATAAAATATGTTCGTATTGCACTCAACACATACGTACTTACTCCAGCCAGCCCAAGTGTCAGAGATCAACTTTAAAAATCTTCCAGAATATACGAAGTTTACTGGTCCATAAAATTAAAACAGTAGACAGAGCAAGGCAGCCCTATGACTAGACAATTGATTAATTCAATTGTCGCCGTCAATTGCATACACGTTTATACAGTGTCCTCAACTCCTCATATAGTATTAACTGGACACCTTACGTGGTATACCTAAGACTATGAGCAATTTAACTGAACGATTAGTTAAGACCATTCTTGTGTCTGACCGTTTTATGTTAAGTAAAATAGATATTTCCTCCTCCTCAGTTTGTTTGCTCAATGCTGAGTGTCGTGATGCTCCCGATCTTTTGTACTTTGGCGACAAATCTGCTTCCATCTCTGATGGTTTCCAGCCTGGTACATCGCGTCAGAGATGTTCGTGCCGAGCTCTTTTGACACTTAGTCGGTCCATCTTGTTGGGCTACGCCCCCTGGGTCTTTTTTCTAAAATAGATATTTAGTTATGGTAGAAAAAAAGCTTGTATCACAAGGGAGTAAATTAATATTCTTAAGGCTATGCTTAAGGCGAGGGTGGTATTTTGAAATCAGAGCAAAGCGATGGATTCAAGAGATCAGGGTTCAGAGATTAGAGATTAAGAGGGCATATGGGCAGCATTTTGTCCATACAAACGTATTCTCGTGTTTCCTCCCTGGATAATAGCGCTAGAGCTGTAATTTTTTTAAATAAAATGTATTTCCTCTATTGTCATGCTTATATCATTTGTTTTAACGTAGCGAAGAACATATCGATATAAAAGGCCCGCGCCAAAATATTATTTTATGTGCTCTACTTTTTCCCTCTACGAGAAAAAGAAAAACTATTCGCTGTATTCTGCACCACTTTACTGGGGACTTGAGCTTGTCCGAGACTTTGCTTATGACTGCTTGTTTAACGATATCCTCTACAATTTGTCAATTCTACTTAATAGACAAAACTAAAACTTTAAAAGAAAAAAGTCTGGCCAGTTACTTCTTTTCACATAACTGTAGTCGGAAAAAGCTGGTAGGTACTCCATCTACGTCCCGGTCTCCCGGAACACTACATAAATAACAATCATCTCTGTTGTTTGCCATCAATAATTATTGTTCCTTGTCTCTCTGTCTAACTTGGTTCACAATCAGGTGGTCGGTTCTAGGTCAGTCAAATTCATAATTCATAGGGTCTTTCTATGAATTATGACTATCTTCAATAAAAATAACAAATCGTTCACAATAATAACATCGTTCAAATTGAAGGATGGTTAGTTAGTCGCGGTTTCGAACCAGCGCGAGCATCAGACCATAACCATCTAGTTACGCTCTGGTACCTCCAGTGACGCCGACCGCTCTAGAAACCGACCAAAAATCGGTTGTTAAGCTGAATATTATGACATTCTAGTTTCCATCTAATTTCTCAATCTTTTCTTTTGCTTTAAAGTCAGGCAATATGTCAGAAATGTCACAAAACTTTAAATATTATTTTTTCTATTTGCGGGCCATATTCTGATATGTATGGTTCTAAGCACTGGCAACTGAGCACTTATGTATTCTACTGTATATTCTGAATAAAACAACAACGCATAAAAATACTTAGCGAGGGTTATTGTGAATATAAAATTTAAACACAACAGATGCTTCCCCCCGGGCTACCTAATCTCTGCTTATTCACTCAGCTTACACAACAAGCAAGCAGAGTTACTGGTCTTTAAGAAGAAAGCGTGCTCTGTCATAGCATATACCACCATAGCTGATGGTTATATCACTACACAGATTGTTCAGTCCACGAAGAGTGTTCCACACAGAGTACTACCCAAAGCCGAAAAACATGATAAAGTGGCCTACGATACAAAAAAGCTTGGGGAATCCTGCTCTAGAGTTTGTCCATTAGGTCGTTCGTTCGACATGCAACACAACAACACAACAAAAGCCTATCAAAAAGTCCAAAATCCAGCAAGCAATTCCAGAAGCACCCAACCAACCATTTTCTTCTAGCAGCTAATGATCTCGTGGGATATGATAGTCACAAGCAATGTGTCCCTGTCACTGCTTGGATCTGCTGTGTGGTCTTTCTGTGGAACTCTTTGTCTAGAGCAAGGATTTGTTCCCTTTAGGGTATATATAACATTCTTGGTCTAGAGTTTGGCTGACAGGTCGTTCGATAAGTGACATACGGCTGGCAAGTTCAAACTCAAATACAAAAGTTCAAAATCCAGCAGCTGGTTCATTCTAAGCATCTAACTAACCATTTCCCTTGAGCAGCTAATTATCTCGTGAGATATGATTGCCAAGAAGCAATGTCATTATCCCGTGGGGCGCGGCGGAGCGTATCGCCCTCAGACACGCTCCGCTTGGCGCGGTCAGCCACCTTCGAGGCTCCGCCGGAGGAAGCTTTACATCTCTAAGATATTTGTAAGTATTACGAGCTGTTACCGCTGATTTTCCAGTTTTCGGAATTTCCTGGGATAAAATGTATCTAAGTTATTATCATAATGCACATATACAGTACTTGCCTTGTCACTAAAATAATAGTTTATAACTTAATCCATTCTAAAAGATCTTTCAGGCATTGTAACAAATGTTGCCAAAGGAAAGAATAAGAATAGAAAAATAAATCGCGATGGATATAGATCGATGGATGGATATTCTATAATAATATGGTAGAGTACCGCCTTTTTTGGAGATGCGCAAATGAATGGATGATCCTATTTCTATACCAAATTATATCTCCATAGAGAATGCTCGAACTATCAAGGAAACAAATAGCGATAAGCATTCCTGCAAAACCTACATTTTACTTATACTTTTTACTTTACATATTTTTATTTTAGTTTCCGTCAGCGTGATAATTAATAACTCTTTATAATTTGTATTATTATGTACTAACTCTACTCATTTTCACGTTAAAAAACCATTTTTTTTTTCTATCGTTTTCGTAAAGACATTTATTAATACGCTAACTATATACAATCCATATAAGAAGACGGCAACTAGCCCTTTCTTAACCTCTTTACAGACCTCTAGAATTCTATAATTATTTCTGTTCTTCAAATTTAGCATAGGTACATACTTAAAACGATTTTTAGTGACCGTGGCAGCAAATTATCGTTTTTTAATCTATTATTTATTTTATTATTAATAGACTTGCCTTTGACCGCCAATTCGCCTGGTGCTAACAAATACAACGTCAGTTAAAATCTAGGACTTAAAAAAATACATATTTTTGTTTTTAACCGCCAACTCACTGCGATGATGTGGTCCACGATGAAGCACGCTTGCCTAGAAGAAACCGACTCAATCGTGATTTTTGATTTTGTGATCTGGGTGACTTCAAATCACGAGTGAATCGGTTTCTTCTAGGTAAGCGTGCTCCATCGTGGACCACATCATCGCAGTGAGTTGGCGGTTAAAAGCAAAAATATGTATTTTTTTAAGTCCTAGATTTTAACTGACGTTGTATTTGTTGTGTGTTGGATTGTTTTGTTTATGTCGATGCTTCACCAATATCGAGTATCGACCAATCTTGAAAAGCTATAGCTGAGTAGCTATTAACGTTAATGATCTATATTAATCTAAATACGCTTTCTTAAGTTTATTAAGATACATAACGGTCTTATTAGTAATCAGCAGTAAAACATCATTTACTACGCAATCAACTATTCACAATTAAACTGAAACTCATGTAACGGTGTGCGTTTCTATATATTACACAAGATAAAATATGAAATCAAAACACATATAAGTTGGATTTGGAGCAGTATAACTAAAAGACAGTGACTAAACTGCATACATGAAATGTGAAACATTTTGAAGAATTGGTGTAGATAATACTGCAAAGCTACTCGACGTCAACTGCTCAGAACGGATGCCTTACTATCTGTTCCCCGCAGATTCACCTGTGTAGTTCTCAGGAACCTTAAATTTTCCGGGACAAAAATATTTCTCTCCAGCCTTCCAGGCTCCAGCTATATTTGTGCAAAAAACCACCTCGAACCGTTGTTGTACGGTTGCTGAGTGAAAGTGGAATAAACAAACAAACCGACAAACTAACAAACCTACAAACACACTTTCGCATTCGTAATATTAGGTGCCATCTCCTAACGCAGGTCGGCTATCAAAAGGGCTATTCAAACTTTCCACACAGCTGCTCGAAATAGGGATCTTGAGATCAGTTTGAACCACATCTGGAGATTTTTGAGCCACAAGGTAGGTACGTGTTCTTCCGTGTGGTCGATTCCCTTGGATTTAGCCCTGTATAATCCGCTGCAAGAGTTCGTATTTCTCGTTACGCAATTTATGACCCAAATATTGTAGGTTCCTTTTTAAGATAGTATTATCTTATTCATTATCTGCAGTGTTCTGTTGTGCATAATATTATATATAATGATTTATCATACCTGATCTATTGTCATCGTTTTACGAGAGAATAGAAGAAAGTTTATAGTTAACCTGAATTAGATTGAATAAAATTGACCAGGATTGTCATATGGCTAGAGTTCAGTGTTTCTCTGAGGGAACGTATTCGGAACGAAGTTATTCACCATAGAACCAAAGTCATCGACATAGCTCAGCGTATTAACAAGCTGAAGTGGCAGTACGTCGGTTATATGAGTCATGTCTGTCGCAGAACCGATAATCGTTGGGGTAGACGTGTTCTAGAGTGGAGACTACGAATCGGTAAACGTAGCGAAGGACGCACTGAGAATCGTTGGATCGACGATATACATAAGGCAGCTGGCAGTGGCTGGAAGAGAAAAACCGAAAATTGGGTTGAGTAGCGTGCCTTGAGAGAGGCCTATGTACAGCAGTGGACTGGTAGGCATAGGCTGGTTATCATGTTGATAATGAAAATTGCCAAGAACTTTAACTACAAGTTACATACCAGAAGAAATTACAATTTGTCTTCTTAGTCATTCACTCTTGTCAGACTGGCCGAGATACACGCGGAGGCTTCTGAAGCCCTCACCCTCGTAGATCCTTTGTATCCTTTGATCCTGTGTAGATCTTTCGAAAGTGTACTTGTATTTGTACCCAATTGAAATAAAGATACTGAACTGAACTTCTAAGAACTCTTGCTCGTTTCTAGTGTCTAAACTTCATTTCTTTTCGTATCCTTGTACAGTTTAATGGACAATATGAAAGTTTATTGCGAAATTAGTTTAGAATGGTTTACTGTGTCCCAATTACAGTGCGTCGATGTTTAACGGCTCCCGGGCGCGCGGTCGGTTGCGCAGCGTCGCGCTCGGCGAAGCGTGTCGATCTCATGGCAACAGGTGCGATACTCCCCTTAATAGGGCAGAGCGGTCTGACGAATATACCCTTAACACGTGCCTGGCAGATGCAGCCTTATTACAAATTTCAATACTGTCATCAGTCTTTGTTGGTTCACTGCTGGACGTAGACCTGTTCTAATGTACGCCACCGAGATCGGTCCTCGCTTTGCGTAAGTCTTCATTCTACTTAGCCACGAGGCGTCCTAATCAGTCCTTTGTGCAAAAGCTGTCTAAAGGAAAACGAGATCGTGGAGCATGTGTTACTGCACTGCGAGGCCATAGGTCAAGACTCCTTGAAGAAACTCCATAACAAATCTTTAACACCACAACACCTGACAAAATTGGTGTGGAACTGGTATGTCAACGACCTAAGGCCATGATCCGTTATTTTAAGCTCGCTGGCGGTGTGGGTAGACTGGATGGGGGAAATGCACAAAACACCCCAAGCGAGACTTCAGTGCAGGTCAAATCACCCCCCACCTAGAATTGGATTTATAGGTGTCCATATAACTACACGACATGTTCTCCACATAAGAAAAGATGGATTGGTCGGGTACTCTTGGTACCTTTGTCTAGAACTCATTTCAACATCATCGGCTTGGCAGCTCATTTAGCCCACTGCACAGCATAAGCGTCCTCCCTTTTTCGCCAATTTTCCTTGTTTAACGCTAATCTCTTCCTTTTATATCCGCAAAGCTTGGTTACATCGTCAGGTCACTCTAGAGCTCACCCTAGAAATCACTCGTAGCATTCATAATGTTCATAATGTCCATAATGCTGACCTCCTTTTGGCTTTGCACTTTACAGCGAGTCAGTCTTTATAGATAGGTAGTCTAATATTAGGATTTGCTAAGTTCCTGTAGTAAAATGACCTAAGTAGTGACGCATAGCAGATTGGTCTAAATTAAGCGCACATGTCATCATGTGAGTGGGTGTATTATGACTTGGGAGTAGTTCTGCTGGATTAGCGCTTATGTCTTGTTTATTGACCGTTGGACTAGGTAACAGCTAAAAATCTAGATCATCCTCGTTACGAACACTGGATAATGTTTTACACGAAAGCGCTACAGACTTTAATTTAATTGTCTTTGTTGGTGGTCGTTGTTGCCTTGTTGCTTATTGTTGATTTAAGCGAGTATATCATCGATCTGTGGAAATCGTACACTGTGCGATTTACTCGATCTTTTTTGCCTTACACCATCAATATGTGTAATGAACCTGCTGCATTTCCGATTAACTATAACATGGGGTTCTTCAAAAGGACTGTTAATAGAGTCTTTAAAGGTCACCAACGTATCTAATCTATGATGCCCCTGGTGTTACTTGTATATCTTTGCTTGTATCCATGAGCAACTGTGATCGTTAACAATCAGGTGACCCGTTAGCTTGTTTGCCACATACAACGCCACAACTTCATACTGACACTCACTTTGCGGGAAAGGGACAGAACATCCCTCCCTAATGAGGACAAAAACTTTTATGTAAGAATTTTAGAAGCCGATTTGGTTTCTTCAGTTACTGAAAAAAAAACTGAGCCTATTATTTTTGACAAGTCAAACGTCTGATATCCTCTTGTTGCCTGAATTCATGTTATTACACAAATGAGTTACAACACAAGCAGACTGTTACCCTGATGGTAAATGCCACAACCTCACCGTAACAGCTTATTTTTTATGGTTAAGGCGTTTGACCACAATTAAACGATTGCTCAATTTAAAACGCAAATCTTTAACTAAACCAACACCATAATGATGCTCATTGGACATTCTTCCCATGCCTGTGGCAAAACTCCCCACTGGTAGATATCTATGGTAAACTTCCCATGTGGTTTTCCATAAGAAATCAATAATTACCGGTACTAGTCACAATTACATGTGTCTGATCGCGCGATGGCCGCACATTACACCGATCAGTAACGTCAAAATTGTGCTGATAGAAAAATATTAGCTGAATAAAGGCTGATCTTGTAATTTCGGTAAATATTTTTTTTATATTAACTTACGGTTACTGAAAATATTATATAAAAAACTCATATACCTACATTATCTATACAAAACATATTATACAAACCGTGCAGTCACGCAAATACCAATTTTACTCCAAAACAATACATAATCTGCATTTTGCACGCTTCCCATTTTCAAATTGTTTTTTTTTATAATATCTTATTATTATGAATGGATTATTTTTAAATTTCAGGGCATTGAAATATTATGAACAGGCATGGCAATTAGTACTACCAGGTGAACATTTTACTGTAGGTATTACTAGCTCAAAATATAGTTACAAAAAATATACTTAGAGCTTTTTAATAGGTACATATAAGATAAGATAAGATAAAGATAAAGATAAATTTATTCACAAAAAAGAGGAAACTTACAAAGAATTAAAAACTAATTAGTAAAACAAATTTCTTATAAGTAGACTAGTATTCTTTGTAAGACACGTGTCAAGACACGATATGAAAAAGTAATTAGCGTAAACGGAAACTTACATACAGTTTTATGCCGAATTCGTAATGGAGATTTTTGCATAGGCCGTTGCTGCTCTTTGCCTTGCTACCCTTCAGCCTGCCGCCTTTTGCCGCGCCACCCTTTGCCCTCCCGTCTTTCGACCTGCTACTTTCACTGCATGCTGCCCTTCGCCCTGCTTCCGCAGGCCACCATCACGGTCTCGTCACTTAGTCGTCACAACATTTCTGGGCTTTGAGCTTGACAGCGGTCTCACCTGGGAAGCTCACATCGGTAAGGTGTGCGGGAAGCTAAACGGAGCTTGCTTCGCCCTCAGGCGGCTGGCCAGGTTTTTGCCTAGAGAGGTGGTACGGTCATGCTATTTTGCCACAGTACACTCCTTGCTACAGTACGGAGCAGAAATTTGGGCTGGGGGCGCCGAGTGGAAACGTGCTTTCGTATGCCAGAAGAGAGCCGTCCGCGCGATAGCTCGAATCTCACAGGACCAGTCGGCTAAGCCGTTTTTCATTTCACTTAAGATTCTCACTCTGCCATCAATAGTGATAATGCAGGTTGCTATATATATGCGAATAAATCTCCAGTCGTATACAGCCTTCGGTGAAACGCTACGGGAATCCCAGCAGCGCACTACTCGCCATAAGCACAGGCTCCTACCCGTAAAACGGTCACTCGCCAAGTCCACGAAGTTGACTCATGTTATGGGCACAATGATCTACAACAGGCTTCCCGAGGATGTAGTTGAGGCGTCCAACTTGTCCATTTTCAGGGCAAGGTTAGCACGCTGGCTTGTCAGTCAAGCGTTCTACGACATTGATAAGGAATTTATGGCTCTTAAAGTAACATCCTAAATATATTTAATTATTATTAGTTTGTACCTACCTACTATTAAGTACCTACTTTGTTTTGACATTTTTATTTATAATTTTTACATCTGACATATACTGATCGTATGAATAAATGAGTATGAGTATGAGTATGTATGAGTAGTTATTATAACTACTTAGGTATTTAACGCTACACTTCCGTGTGACAGCGTCTTATGCTCATCCATCGTAGATCGGCGCGTGCGCAGGCCGCTCGTTAGAGCGAGCGTAATGAGCCCCCCTTATTTACGAGGCCACCGAACGCTGTACTGTTGCGGTTTTGTCACAGAATAACGATACATTTTACTTCTACAATGACCAAAATACCAAAGCCTACTTGTTGGGTTCTTCTTTCCAACAGGTTGTTGACCTAGCTCAGTGAACTCGTAGGGCCGAGATTCAACTCTGCTCGTGGGCTCTGGAGGTATAAAAGGCCGACTTATACGCTCAGATTAATCTGGACTAGTTTACTCCACAAGTAAAATCGAGTATATTAATAAAGACCTACAAAAATGCATCTATCGGGCGTGATCCCAGTTCACACGTAAAATGATATTACATACATTAAAAAAGTCGGCCCAGTCGTTTGCCAATTAGTTTTACTACAGAAAAGGGAAAAAAACGTTTATTTTTAAGCTGATAATTTTTAATGCTTGTCAACTGTTGTCAATTGAGTTACTGCATGAAACTCAGTAAATCGCTGAACTTGTAATGGTTGGTCCGGAAATCTCTACTGCTATATTGATCTAAAACTAAGTAAAAAAAAAATGGAAAATTTGTGTGGAACGGACAGTGTCCATTTCAGGCCCAAAAAACAACCCAGAGTTTAGAAGAAAACAATTGAACTGCGAGAATTTATCCGCGCTGAGCCCAAACATCCAAGTGTCTTTTTCTGCACAACCGTCAAAACGGTTAACTTATCAATTATATTCTCTTGTTTCAACTACGATTACGATGTGTGAAGTTCTACTCTTGACTAATCTGTGACCAAAGTACATAATAGGACGGTTGTATCAACCGGTAATTTACACTAACCGGTAAGTTTAAATAACGCTCGAGCATCAGCCGTTTGATTTCGCATCGCCAATCCACCAACGGCGATTTATCAGCAGTTGCAGACGAGCGATTTTGAGTCGAGCCTTTTAAAATTTTGACATAGGTATCTATTGATAAAATCAGTAATAATTATTAAGCAAAATTTTTGAAGTGATAAAATTTAATTGTTAAGCAAAAATTTAATTATTTTATTAGTAATTATTATTAAACAAAAATTTTTAAGTTCTACTCTTTAGTATTTACTATTTATATTAAAGACTATATTATTTGAAGTGTGCTAGGATTTTTTCCTACGTAGCTACGCTGCGTCTTCTGGTTCGTGGTCTCCACTCAAGAACCTTTCTTCCCCATCGGTTATCGGTTCTTCGAGGGATGTGGCCTTACCATTGCCTCTTCGACTTGCAAATCTAAACAGCTATGTCAGTGACTCCGTCTTTCAGTCCGGATTCTATCGCGCAAAGATACTCCGAGAATAGCTTTCTCCATTGCCCGATGTACGACTCTGAGTTTTTTAAAAGGCCAGCAGTCCAATCAGCATGGGTTGTCAAAAATTATATCACTTTTTGGCCTCATTTAGATCTTCCATTGAAAAGGCATTAAAATATTGAAAAGTGGCACAAAAAAGCGAAATTGTAAGATAACACGACAGAAAAACGCTCGTGTGACTTACCTCTAACAAGTTTTTACTGTGTTGGCAAAGGTAATATTTGCCTCCGTTTATGTGGAATGGCTAGTTTGGATAGGCAAGGTATTTATTTGGCTTTTCTTTAAGCTGTAACTGTTTTAACTGACATGGATAATTTACTATTTGGTATTAAACACTAGTTAGCGATAATCTTTTTTATTCGATTTAGGTGTTCGTTTGTTTGACCACACCCTTCCTGGCAATGAAGCAGCCAATATAGTTAAACAGGAGTTTTGGCGCCAACGTGGAAAAAAACATGTCGGCTCGTTGGATAATTTTCCTAAACTTCTGTATTTTCGAGTTTTAATGTAAACTAAATGGAGAATTATTATTTATTAAGTGCTCGTAAACGTGCTCGAGTGTGGGGAAGTGATATAACGAGGTGAAACGTGTCTTTAAGTGTTGTTTCTAAAACTCCATAGGAGCCTCTTGTAAAGTCTCCACCACTTTACAGGGGCATGAGTTTGACTTGACCGTGACTTATTTAGCTTAAATCTGACTGTGACTATGACTTGTTTGATGCTAATAAGACTATGTAAACTGTTTAAGATTACGACTAAAGGACATTGAATCCAAGGGCATGAACATTTTAAGAAAAAAAATAGTTAAACACTATGACAAAACTTTTAATGTAGTAAAACAATTTTGATAGTGTTTGTTTGAAATTAACTAAATATATCAAAATGTGGCCATTATGAAAGTACCATGTAACAAAATAATATACTGCTTTGAGTATAACAATGGAAGAAAAACCTATGATTAACCTATGATAAACCTATGATAACAAACAAAATTTATATATATAAAAGCAAAATTCATCTACTCACTCATTAATCACGAAATATCGAAAACCACTTGACCTACGAAGCTGATATTTGGCAGGTAGATTCCTTAGTGGGTGTAGAGGTTCGCTATTGCCACGTCCACAATTTTACGAAAGGGCCGAATTAAGGATGACAAAGTCACGGGCAACAGCTAGTAATATGTATAAATAAGCACGTAGCTGGTGAAAACTCAGAGTTCAATGACACTACATGTCCACTGTGGTTATAATTATGAATTTTCTGCTCCAGCGCAGAACAAGTAATAGGAGCTTTTTTTTTATTCGAATTTTTGGTAGACAATTGACGCGCCACCTGATGGTAAGTGGTCACCACTGCCTCTAGCCACCTACAATACCCAGGGTATTGTTGTGCGTTGCCTTTGAGGATTCTATTCACCCTTAGTTTGAAGCAGTTCAAATTATACTTCGGACGGAAAATCAAAGGTGGTAAGCCATTCCACAACTTACAAGTACGTGGCAGAAACAATCTATCATATCGAACAGTGCGAACTGAACAGCGTTTCTTCTGAACTTGTTCTTTGGGCCTGAAATGGACACTTTCCTTTAAACCTATTTACAAATAATCCCGAGAAATCTTTATCATTTTACACCAGCAACCTTTGTATCTTAACAAAGAACTTGATAGTACTAAACTCATGACAGCAACAATAACAGTATAGTGTGCCGAAACATTACTGCTTTGTATGGAAATTGGCTCTAAAATAACAACACAATATTGCTCTAAAATAACATGACAATATTGCTCTTTAGAGAGCTCGCCCACGCAGCTGTATGACGTTACCTAAGTTAGGGCTTAGAAACCACAGACCTCTATAAAGATTAATTCTTTGTCCTGACAAAGATCTGTGTAGGTTACAACCACTGATTTGTTATACTTACTGGTTTTAAAAACCTTACAATCTTTGCATTATAAAACCATTAATGTCAGTTTTCTAGTTGCTGGTACTAGCTTTGAGCCACCTCAGATAGCATGAAAATCAACCGGCTGTTGAGAGTATGATAAGCCTCAAATCAAGTGTGCAAGTGCAATAAGCGCATGACTTAACATTACAGTTTTATTTAAAAAATCTGTAGGGTAAAACATAAATAATAAATAAATAAATATTCGGGACATTTTTGCACACACGGTCATCTGATCCCAAACTAAGCATAGCTTGTGATATGGCTGCCAGACTGATATACATGCATATATATTTTAAAATACATACTTAAATAGATACTAACACCCAGATATAGAACAAACACAAATGTTCATCACATATAAATGTTTGTCCTAGGTGAGAATCGAACCCACGCCTCCAAGCGCAGAAGGCAGGTTCACTACCAACTGGACAAACGGGCTATCAATCCCTAATTCCTTATAATTGTGCTTGATACGACGTTAAAGCGGAAATGTACACTATTAAAATAGGTACACTATTCGTCAAAGAAACAGTTTTAAAGTTGAACTTCCGCAAAGTAACGCCTGATTCAATCAGTTAGCAATGGTTGCATACTTCTATAGTTTTGTGTTTCTAATAAGCATGATTCTACGTTGCTTTATATACTTACATAATAAATACATACATCCAAACATTCTAAAATATTTGCCGCTCAAATGCTTACTCCGATTGAAGTGCGATGTAAAATAATCGTACACATACATTTAGTCCTTTGACGGCTGACCGATCGAGCCAGTTACTGGATTCCCGTCATTCCTGATCACTGGATCCAGTTAGCTGATAATTGGCGGCGTACCAAAGAAATTGTTCAAAACCCTCAAAATGAAGAGGTGATCACTAAAGTCAGGCTTATACAGGATTACGCGGAAAAGCAGGTACTAAGTAGACAGGAGGTCACAGTATTAATCATTATGAACAATTTATATAATGGGTCTAACCCTGATTTCATGAAAAACATATCAGTTGCTCCATACTCTATACTTCTATACTATAATATACTATTACTATATTACTTTACCTCCACAGCAAGAGAAGTGATGATGAGTTGAAAGTGGGGAAATTTGGCTGTGGGCAACGGAACCCTAGGGGACAGAGGCTGGCCGACTTTCTGGAGAAAGAGGGACTTTTTATGATGAACTCTTTCTTTCAGAAGCCGCCTCACAGGAAATGGACCTGGATGAGCCCCGATGGTTCTACGAGAAATGAGATAGACTTCATTATGACCACCAAGAGACAAATATTCAATGATGTCTCTGTGATTCACAGGGTGAAAACCGGTAGTGATCACCGAATAGTAAGAGGCACATTGAATATTAACGTTAAAATTGAGAGGTCCCGCCTAATGAAGTCCACGCTCCGACCGAACCATGCCCATATTCAAAACCCCGAGAGCTTTCAACTCGAGCTGTCTAATCGCTTTGATTGCCTGGAGAATTTTGCTTCCGTGGATGAGATTAATAACAGGTTAGTGGAAACTGTCCATGCGGTAGGTTCTAAGTTTTTTAGACCTGGCCGGCGCACAGATAGACCTCAAAAATTATCCGACCATACCCGTAACCTCATGGCTGATCGACGCTCGTTACAACTACAATGTTCCGATGACGCTGACTCATATAGGCAGCTCAATAGACAAATTTGGAAGTCATTGCGGCACGACATACGTACCTTTAATACGAACAGTATTAAAGAGACGATTGAGCAAAACAAAGGCTCCAAAGTGTTTGCAAGACACATGTCTATTGGGCAAAGCCAGCTGACAAAGCTGAAGAGGGAAGATGGTAGTGTAGCGTCGACCAAAGCCGAGGTATTAGGGGAAATCGAAAGGTTCTATGGACAGTTATACACTTCGGTTGCTAAACCTGTGAGCAGCTCGGCCAAAGACCCAAGAGCCAAGCTGAGCCGACACTATACCGAAGATATCCCGGACATCAGCCTGTACGAGATTAGGATGGCCCTGAAACAGCTCAAGAACAACAAGGCGCCGGGGGACGATGGAATCACATCAGAGCTTCTGAAAGCGGGTGGAACACCGGTACTCAGAGTCCTTCAGAAGCTCTTTAATTCTGTCTTACTCGAAGGTATAACGCCAGAAGCATGGAACAGAGGCGTGGTGGTGCTGTTCTTTAAGAAAGGTGACAAAACCTTGCTGAAGAATTACAGACCCATCTCGCTTCTGAGCCATGTTTATAAGCTGTTTTCGAGGGTCATCACGAATCGTCTCGATCGCAGGTTCGATGACTTCCAGCCTATCGAACAAGCCGGTTTCCGAAAAGGCTATAGTACCATAGACCACATCCACACGCTACGCCAAGTTATACAGAAGACCGAAGAATATAACTTGCCACTATGTTTGGCGTTTGTGGACTATGAGAAAGCCTTTGATTCGGTCGAGACATGGGCGGTGCTCGAGTCTCTCCAGCGATGCCGTATTGACTATCGGTATGTCGAAGTGTTGAAGTGTTTGTACAATAACGCCACCATGTCGGTCCGAGTACAGGAGCAGAGTTCGAAGGCAATTCCATTGCGAAGAGGCGTGAGACAGGGAGACGTTATCTCTCCGAAACTGTTCACTGCCACAATGGAAGATGCCTTCAAGCTCCTGGAATGGCAAGGACTCGGCATCAACATCAACGGCGAGTACATCACTCACCTTCGGTTTGCCGACGATATTGTGGTCATGGCAGAGTCGATGGAAGATCTCAGCATGATGCTCGAAGGCCTCAATCGAGTCTCCCAACAGGTGGGCCTTAAAATGAACATGGACAAGACAAAGGTCATGTCAAATATCCATGTTGTGCCCACCCCAGTATCAGTTGGGAACTCAGTTCTTGAAGCTGTTGACGCGTACGTCTACCTAGGACAAACAGTCCAACTAGGTAGGTCCAACTTCAAGAAAGAGGTCAATCGGCGAATCCAACTCGGCTGGGCAGCGTTCGGTAAACTACGCAACGTCTTCTCGTCCAAAATACCTCAGTGCCTTAAGACGAAAGTCTTCGACCAGTGTGTGTTACCAGTGATGACATACGGCACTGAAACGTGGTCTCTCACTATGGGCCTCATAAGCAAGCTCAAAGTCGCACAACGAGCTATGGAGAGGGCTATGCTCGGGGTTTCTCTACGAGATCGAATCCGAAATGAGGAGATCCGTAGACGAACGAAAGTCACCGACATAGCCCACCGGATTAGTAAGTTGAAATGGCAGTGGGCAGGGCACATATCACGCAGAACAGATGGCCGATGGGGCCGAAAGGTTCTGGAATGGAGACCACGGACTGGTAAGCGCAGCGTAGGACGTCCACCCACAAGATGGACAGACGACCTAAAAGAGACCGCAGGGAAACGCTGGATGCAGGCCGCTTCCAACCGGCCCTTTTGGAGATCGATGGGGGAGGCCTATGTCCAGCAGTGGACGTCCTACGGCTGAAATGATGATGATGATGATGATATTACTTTACTATAATAATAATAATATTATAAAGAGGAAAGATTTGTATGTAAGTATGTTTGTACGCGACCGCAAACCGTATCTCGAAGCGTTAAGGTTCACGTTCGCGTGATTTTCCAACTGAGCGGATTTAACGTTAGTTTGGTGCCGCAATAGCTGCTGTCCGTAAGGCCCCAGTCCATCCTAAGGTTATCTGGAAATTGGGTTTAAGGAAGCTCTTTATACTGCCGTATATTTATTTTTGACGTTTTAAACTATTACGGTAATTCACTAAAGATATTTGATTATTTACGGGATATTTACCATGTTAAGGCTGTGGAATGAGCTCCCGAAATTTCGGCGCAGTTACATGCACGTCTTTCCGTGAACATGGTGCGTGTAAAGGCGCCGAAATATCGGGAGCTTATTCCACAACCTTACCACGGTAAATATCCCGTAAATAATATTATAACTTCAGTTTAAGTTTCATTTGTGTTTTCGGTGTGTAAGAAGGGTATTATTATATTATATCATTGAAATCTCATTCAGCCTACTGCAATACATAAGCCTCTTCCCGATTTTGCCAATGTTATGCTTAACGCCTGTCTCGTCCGTGTATTTCCGCAAAATTTGATTACGTCATCCCGTCACCGCTGTATATCTTCCAGTGCTGCGCTTACCCTCGCGTGGTATACATTCCATCAGAGATCTACTCCAGCTGCCATCACTGTATCTGGCCAAGTATAAGTAAGTACCACTAAGTTTCGTTATACGGGATCCGATATCTTCTTCCACTTTAGTCCTTCATCGGATTTCCGTATTTCTAACTCTGTCGCTGTAACGTGATGTCTAACATGACCCGCTCCATGGCCAGTTGTGAGACTCGCTTCTTGTGCAGTCTCTTTGGTGAGCGTTTAGGTTTTGGCACCATCATACGTCATTCTGGACAAAGAGTAAGTCTTTATTAAGATCAAAATAAATGCTAAAATTTCCTCATTTCGCATTTTCCAAATCTTAAAATTCTCATAGTTTTAAATTTCAAAAATTTCTCGCCTTTAATTTCTATAAAATAAACCGGCCATGTACGAGTCTAAAATTAAAAATATCTATACTATATCATGCTAAGTTTGACGCATTGCCGTTTGTGTAGGTTTTAAATTATTATTATAATTTTATTTTTTTTAAATAATTAATAGGCTTGCGTTTGACCATCATCACGCCTGATGTTAAGCGATGATGCGGTCTACGTTGGAGCACGCTTGCCTAGAAGGAACCGATTCACTCGTGATTTGAAGACACCCAGATTCTAACCATCGGGGAACACCCATTCAGGCAGCGCATTAGAGTTAGAGTTATAAAAAATTATTAAGTTAGTTAAATTAGAGTTATTACAAAAATACGTAAAAATACGTTTATTGATGAGGAACTCGTTCGTTTTTACTTTTTAACTTTTCAGTGAAAATTTCAACTGCCTAACTATTATGGTTCGAAAGATACAGCAGTTAAAAGGTAGAACAAATAGACAGACAGACAGACACAACGTAGGTAACCTAAGTAATGGGGTCCCGTTTACACCCTTTGGGTATTAAACCCTAAAAACAACACACAACTAAGCTTATGAAGCAAAGCACGTCGTAAAGTTAACTCACCGTTTTACTAGTTTGTTGGGTGTTGCAACAGACAGATTTGTCATCTGAGCCACTCGATGGCGGCGGCGCCCTGCAGTCTTGCGTGCTTAGGAAAGTATGGCAACTTGCGTTACAATGTTTGTTTTAGTGCAGGAATGTATTGTGGAACCATGTCATAGTAATTTGAGAGTGGAATTCAAGAATATTTAGTTTATGAGGTTGAGATTTCAACTGTGACCTTCAGCGGTCTAAGGTCAATCCAACTGTTTTTGTGTGATACTTATAGTTTAGGTTTTTAGTGTTAGTAAATTTTCCACAAACCTGACGAAGTAGGGGTGGGGTAGTTACCATATACTTTCCTGTTTGTTCTACCCTATACTAATAAAAAAGAGAAAAAAGAATTCCCAGTCCTACTAATAGAACAAGTTGTAAATCAAGTGTCATTTTTGGTTTTTAAACTTATCTCCGAAACTACTTTTTACTTCGTAGTCCTAACAAGCTGACACCATCACGGTATGGCTAGACAACAAGCAACTAGCCGATGTAAACACAAATCATGTCGTGTAACGCTCAGACGTGGTAGTTACAACACAGAGCTTGAAAACTGGTTGGCACGCTTAGTAGGACGCGAGGTAGGCTACAGGAGGATACCATATCGAAGCAGTCGTTTAATATCACACTAAGACAAACTCCTATCCTATCAGTGTGTAATTAAAATATGGACAAAATCGCGCATGTCGGGTATTTCGTACGCTAAAACATGTTTAACATAGGAACAATATAATGTGGACAGAAACTATAAAAAAAATAAACTCAATTGTAATTGGGTCACTAAATAATCTGAACTAAACTGTTTGAAATTGTAAAATGGAACAACGCATCTATATTTTTTTATAATAGTATAATTTATAAATCGAACGTAAAATTTTTGTCCGTATGTCCGCATTGACCACCTACTCGCCTGTTGGTAAGCGACGATGTGGTCAAAGAAACACGAAGACTTGGAAGATTAAAGTAGGTAATATAAAGATAATTCAGATGTAGTATATCAATGGCGTCGCGCGTTTTTCTCCTAATATGTCCTTTAGAACAACGGCGCTTAGCATGCCTAGGTATTCCATATTTTTAGAACAGCTCTCTCTCTGTAATAAAAGGAAATAGATTTCCAGATTCCAGAATAAATGCTCATGTTCTGATATAAATCATAAGAGAAAAAATAATTATCTAGAAATTTGTTTAAAAACAAATTTGCTTCTTAATAAATGCGATTCATTTTTAAATTTCGACCTCTAAAACTTTAGAACTTATTACGTATTTTAGTAAACATAAATTATAAATTAAAAATATCTCATCTAGTTTAACCAAAAACTACGTTTTTATAATGTTCTAGGTATTAACAAATATTATAAGCTATAGGTGCTATCGTTTCTTATGAATTTATAGTTGCATATTTTTAACTGTTTGAAATATCTTAAATCCTTCGTCAAGAGCGCTGCCAAATCGTGGGAGCTAAGATTGCAATCTCAGAATGAAACAATGAAGATTCAGGTTCAAAAAACGTCTAAAGCAGCGTAATCAAAGCCTAGAGCAGCTCGGAACCGGAACACGACAGTTATATCGCTCTTCTCTAACTAACGGTACAGCCATTTGCTGTACTTTTTCTTTGTGCTTTGCCATTAGAGCGTTACTATTGTGCGGAAACTCGATAGCGGATTGACTTCCGTTTTAATTTAAAAAAATTGCCAGTTGACTGCCTTTTTACATGCTTTAATTTAACTTGCCTTATTAGTTTGGGTCAAATCTTGGAACTGAATTTTAAAACATTTATACCCCCAACCGATTGAGCTGCAATTTTGCATACACATTCGTTTGGATGACAACGGTTAGCTAAATGACGTCATTCAAAATCTAATATGGCGGACTCCTATTATAGAGATGGCGGACCAGCAATTTTCTATGTACTTCCATGATCTAAAATTTGGTACCCACATCATTTGGTAACCCTTTCATTTAACGAAAAGGGTTGCTGAGAAGAATACTAAAATAAAATAACTTCACACTTAATTTAATATGGCGGACGCCTAAATGCTTGTTTTTAAAAAGTTTTTAAGATTAATAATTTTATATTAACACTCAATAAAATTAGGTAGAGTTTTGGCGCCAACGTGAAAAAACCTATTACTTCATTATATTATTTCCTAACTTGTGTATTTTCAACTGTGAGTTTTCAATCATAATGGTGGATTATTTATTAAGAGTTCGTAATATAATGAGATGAAATAGTACATTGTTACCCTAGGGGTGAAAGTAACTTATTTAGTCCCGAGACGGGGCTAGACGCCCGAGCGTAGCGAGGGCGCTAATAGTTCGAGGGACTAAATAAGTATTTAGCCCCGAGATAAACACTGTGCTTTTCATTAAGAATACAAGGAAACTAAAAATAAAAACATGAACTGACTAAAGAAAATATTAGTGAATTTTATTTAGCATAAATTAAATTTATTGGTTTGAAATTTATTTTCCACTACTGCTTTAGTCTCTTCTCTTATGAAATAAGGCGTTAATTCCATATCGGAATCAGATGAACTCATTGTGTTAATACAAATCTGCTATACGGTAGTATAAACAAAACTCTACAATGAAGATTGGAATCCCGCCATTTTTTTTACCATCCTGACACTGGCACATGCACGACAAGTGCGGGACCATAATCCTTTGAGAAGAAAAAAAAAGTTGGAACATGGTTCAATACAAATGTGAAAATAGAACTAGTTTTTTAAAAATAATTTGAGTGTGTCAGTTGTCAACCGTCACTGTCAGTTGAAAGTGATTCTCCCTATGGCTGAAATGTATTACTTTCAACCCGCTCTTCAGGCAACTTCAGACCTACTTTCCGAGTATGAGTAATGAATAGTGTATTTTCATGCTGTTTCTATAACTCCATAGAAGCTAAAGTCTCCACTTCTATACTGAGGTGTAAAATGCATAAGACGAGGTATGGCCTTAATGGCTTTAGCTTGCCTAGTAATAGGTGAAATAACATAAAAAATATACTAGGGTTCTGTCGAAATAAAGTTACAGTAATAAATTAACAAAGAATAATTTCAGACCTTGTAGACAAATTTTTCATATAAAAAATCTGGGCTAGTGCTTTTATTAATGACAACAGTAACAAAATACAAGCTAACACTACAAAAATAGTTAGACTGTCCATAGACCGTAGAAGGTCTAAAGACAATCTAAATGCTCAAGCCCACTATCAGTTGGCAGCGTACCCAGCATGCTGGCGGCTTATTCGTTGAGCCAGAAACTCGCCAGCATTTTGGTTTCGTGTCGCATTAACCAGGCACTCTGAAAGGTTTTTGAAAATGAGGTGAGCTCCTGGTTCCCAAGGACCCAATGTCTCAACCCCAAACGGCTCAAATATGTAACCACTGCCTAGGTTGGCATATTTGCGCCGCTTGTGCTGCTCTGCCGAAATGGCAGCTGCAACAACAGCCCTACCACCGACAGGCCTCTTGCTACTTTTCATTAAGTAAAAGTGCAAATTATTATTTATAATGAAATTGAGAACACCTTTTTTAACTCAATCTTTGGTGCTCCAGTGGCTCAGTTTTGTTCAGCTTTTTTACAATGTTGTGGCAACTGTCAGACGTATTCTCTCAGAGGCCTCACTTTAGGTCAACTCTCTAGATCGACTAGGTTTTCGGTCATTTTACTGGCCTTACCACGCAGTTATTTTAGTTTTTTACTTCGATGAGAAGAGATCGAGTTTGAGTACAACAGTAGGTTGAACTCAAGTGCATTCTGTGACAACTAATACGACTTACCAGTCTTCTAACGCAGTGAGAGGTTGAGTAATACACACTAATATAACGGAGTCTCTTTACACTTTTTAATTACAGATCAATTTATTATTTACTCGAAGATTTATTATTTTTAAGCACTTGACAACATATTGTTATTTTTCTGACAGACCTTACTTCACAGTTCACAATCACTCTTGTTTTAATTTTGATTATAGAAAAGTTTCTAAAGAGGTTGCACTTAATGCTATGACAACCTCAACACTTTCCCTCATTAATTAAGTGCATGGCACTGTAGACCCAGGGCATTACGAATTGCTATGAGTCTTGGCTTTGGAACTGCCTTAGTCATAAGATCTGCTAATTGACTAGTAGTGACAGTCTTTTGCACATCCACAAGTCCTTCTTGTACAGTCTCTCTCACAAAGAAATGTCGTATACGGATATGCTTCGTTCTCTTATGGAACTCAGGGTTGTTCGCGAGACGTATGGCAGCTTCATTGTCTACTTTCAATGTAGGTATTCCATCCATATTGGTAAGTGAGCTGAATATTCTCTGGAGCCATACTAGTTCACGAGCACCTTCGCTTGCTGCTACTATCTCGGCTTCTGTAGTTGAGATCGAAACTGAAGGTTGACGTTGGCTTAGCCAAGAGACAATCCCTCCAGCAAAAAGACATGCTACTCCTGTTGTAGAGCGTCCTGTTTGCTCGTCTCCTCTATGATCTGCATCACTATATCCTTCTATTATGCCAGATACGTGCTGCGCTGTATACTTGATACCATAAGAACAAGTGCCTTTGATGTACCGCATAATTCGCTTTACGCGTAGCCAATCTTCTTTTGTTGGATTTTCTAATTTTCTAGAAACTACTCCAACAGCGTAAGCAATATCAGGTCGTGTCCCTGTCATTAGATAAGCTAATGCACCCACTGCCTCTCGATAAGGAAATTTCTTATCTTCAGTATTTTCAACTTTCCCTAATTCAGAAGTTCTTTCTATGGGTGTTGAGACTGGGTTACAATCCATCATTCTAAAACGTTCCAGTACCTTCTTGGCGTATGACTCTTGATTGATTGTAATAGAACCATCCTTTGATTGGACAATTTCAAGTCCCAAGTAGTATGACGCTGGCTTGCTGGTGATCTTTAGCGTTTCACCTAGCTCCTTCAAGAATTGGTTCGCCAGTTCTTCATCAGTAGTAGCTACAAGCCCGTCATCCACATACAGGGTTATCAATATTTTCTTGTTGCCTATATTTTTCGTAAACAGACAACAATCAGATGAATTCTGTATGAAGCCTTTTTCTAGCAAAATCTCTTCAAAGCATGAATTCCAGCACCTGGGAGCTTGCTTGAGACCGTACAAACTTCTTTTGAGTCGACATACATTTGATGTACCATCGCTGAAACCATTTGGCTGCTGCATGTAGATTTCTTCTGTTAGCTTGCCATTTAGAAATGCAGTCGAGACATCAAATTGTGCCAAATATAACTTCTCTTTGGCGGCGACACTTAATAAGGCTCTAACCGTGGCCATCCTTGCAACAGGACTGAATGTTTGTTCATAGTCAACTCCTTTCTGTTGCTTAAATCCTTTAACTACAAGCCTTGCCTTATATTTGTCAATAGTACCATCTGGGTTTCTCTTGATCCGAAAGACCCACTTACATGGTAGCGCTTTTCTATTCTTCGGTAACTTGCAGAGCGTCCAGACATCATTTTCTTTGAGTGAGTTCATTTCACTCGCCATCGCACCTAGCCACTCAGTTTTGTCATCCCTTAAAACAGCTTCCTTGTACGTTTCAGGATACAACTCTGTGCCTACGGAGCACACGTAGTCTTGAAATCTTTCAGGGCGTGAGAGATTAGCTCGATCGCGCAAGTTATAATGTCGAGGTGTTGTGTCCATTGACAATGGTTCAATTATTTCTAGCTGCTCATCAGCATCAACAAACTCTTCGTTTGCACTCTCATCATCTCGGGTAACACTTCTATCTCCCGAAATTTCGTCATCGTTTCTATGTCTTGAAACTTCTTCATGAACTTGATCTTGACCTACTCTATCTCCCTCTAGAGCATGTTCATGACCAGTTTCTTGCTCTACAGTACTTTCTGGCAAATTTTCTTGCATTAAAGATTGGTTATCTCCCTCTGAATTTATAGGCATCTCTGTAGATATCCGGAATTCGACATCAGTCTGGAAAGTGATGTCTCTCGACTTCAATGTTTTATTTCCGTCCCAAATACGATAACCATCATCGTTTTCATACCCTATAAGCTTGCCTTTTACTGCTTTTTTATTGAGCTTCTTGCGTTTTTGTTTAGGAACGTGAGCAAAACATTCACTCCCGATTACCCTCAAGTGACTTATCTTAGGCTTCTTTCCATACCAGAGTTCGTATGGCACTTTCCCATCAACTCTAGTTGGACCTGTCCTATTTAACACGTACGCGGCAGTGTTTATAAGCTCTGCCCAAAGCTTTTGCGGTAATTCTCCTCTTGTATGTAGCATGGATCTAGCAGCTTCAACTAAGGTACGGTTTTCTCGCTCACTACACCCATTTTGTTCCGGGGTGTAAGGCATTGTCAACCGTTGTTGAATGCCATGTCTTTGAAGGATATTGCTTACCTCTTTGTTATCAAATTCTCCACCGTTATCGCTTAGAATTGTTTTTACGTGATATCCAGTGGTCTTAGCTTCTTGAAGCATTTGAAGAAGTTTATCCTTAACTTCAAATTTGTTCTTTATGAAATAGACCATTCGATACCCAGAGTAGTCGTCTTTGAACAGTACATAATATTTAAATTTAGACATACTTTCTACAAATGGACCACAAACATCAGTATGAATCAATTCTCCTGCAGTTGTTGCTCTTTCTCTTGTTCCAAATGGTTTTCTGTGTGACTTCCCGTAAATACAGCCTTCGCATTTCATATTGTCAGGACTCAACTGTATACTAAGCTCTCTCTTGACAAGGCGAATAATATGCTTCTTGTCCTGATGAGCAAAACGCTCATGGTATAGCTGTAGCATGTTAGAGCCAGTTACAGCATTCACTTCTATGGTCTTAGGTTTTATTGGCATGACCGTCTTCATGTCCAATTTATACAGGCCACCATTTTTAATCCTTTTTCCAACTACAATTGCATCGCCATTTAAATCCAGCCTGCACTCCTTGGTGGTGGACGTAAATATGCTATCTTGCAGTTTATCTTGTGCTGCTAGCACCGAAAATAGATTCTTGGTCAGTGTTGGCACATACCAAACATTGTTTAGAGTGAGTTTCAACTTTTTGCCGCTAAGATTTGATTCAACTTCCACAGACCCTTTCCCTTTTGCAGGAACTATAGTCCCATCTGCTGTTGTAACAGTGTGGTTCGAATCTAACTCCTCAAACTTTATGAATACATCGCCTTTTACTGAAATGTGGGTTGTTGCTCCATTATCGACAAACCAGCTCTCTCTGTCTTGAATTTGTGTATTGGAACAAGCATTCACCATCAGCGAAATATTTTGCACTTGCTTAGAAGCAGCTGCTGATGTGCCTGGTGTGGGCTTGGGCGGCCTCCCGTCCTTGATCCACTTCTTGCACTTCCGCACTATGTGTCCTTTTCCAGAGCAGTAGTTGCAGATCAGCTGTTTCTCGTTGCTTTGCTTCTCTCTCTTCTCTTCAGTGCGAGCTGTCACTAAAGCCTCTTGCTTAAAATCTTCTTTATTCCCTAGTGCTCTCTCAAAAGCACACAGGTGACATGTCAAGTTGTTTACCGTCCTTTCTCTTTGGTTAAGTAACAACCAGCTTGATTTAAACGCAAAATATCGTTCGTCTAGGGTGTCAAGGATTTTGCAGATCAGAAATAAGTCCGGCAGCTTCATGGTAGCATCCATCTTTGTGATCTCGACATTCAAACTGTTCCAGATATTTTTCAACTTTGACATGTGAGTGGATATGTCATCCTCCTTATTGTACTGCAAACTGAAAAATTCTGTACACAAAGTGTACGCCCTATCATCCGACTGTCCATCAAATAATCTATGCAATTCCTGCCAAACTTCTTTTGCTGTGTTAAATCTCATCACCTTTTTGAGCGTATCTTCGGACATATTAGTGGTAAGTATGAGCAGAGCGCTACATTCGGTCTTTCTATACTTCGCCAAGGCTACATTATAGATGCCGACTTCAGCGTCACCAACTCCTCTGGCAGGGGCAACGGGTCTTTCGAGGGTGCCCTCGGCTGCTTCCATAGCACCTTCTACGCCTCGTAGCATTATGGAGATTTTATATTTCCATGTGGCCCAGTTCTCTTTCCCTTCCAGATTACCTATCTGTAATTTTGTTGTGAAATTATCCATTTTTCTCTTTATGTATTACTTCGATTTAGTAGTACCTCTGTAAGCCCATAACCTGTGACAACTAATACGACTTACCAGTCTTCTAACGCAGTGAGAGGTTGAGTAATACACACTAATATAACGGAGTCTCTTTACACTTTTTAATTACAGATCAATTTATTATTTACTCGAAGATTTATTATTTTTAAGCACTTGACAACATATTGTTATTTTTCTGACAGACCTTACTTCACAGTTCACAATCACTCTTGTTTTAATTTTGATTATAGAAAAGTTTCTAAAGAGGTTGCACTTAATGCTATGACAACCTCAACACATTCACCATGCTCGGTCGCTGGCTCAAAGAGGATCGTTATTTGGGCTCGTTTTGAACGTAGGTATGTCTTCTGTAACTACATTAGATGTTATCATTTTTCTTTTATTTTATGGAAACTAGTAATTATGAATAAGTAATATTAAAAAATACAGTCTTTTTAAAGTACTTATTGTTTTTTATTTGCTTGCTGTTAAAGAATAACTTACGTAAGACTTAATTTAAATAGTGAATCTTTGTGCGTCAATGTACTTAAGAAAAGGACCTACGTAAAAATTCGAAAACTAATGGGAATAGTTCATAGTTTTTATATACGAATAGTTTTTTTGTAATTTTCTACCTAATACATATTGACAATTTTAAGTTTAAAAAATTAATATATTAGTATTTCTTGCGGTAGTTATTTATATAAAAAAAGTTAATAAAAAAACCGACTTCAAGATTATACCTACATGTACAAACTTAAACTAAAAAGTAGAAAAATTACAGCTAAAACAGAAATGAGAACTTTCAAGCCCTCTCAAATCAAAATTGGTTCTCATTCGCTACCATTATCAGACCTAAAAATTATCTCACTAGTAGTACAAACATCACATTTCAGCAGCGGCGTTCTAACACACCCACCGCCGATCAGATCACTTCTATCCCGATCACATATTAATAACAGGTTTCACATTATATCTGTACGTGCAACATGGAATTAAGTCATTAGTGCTGTGTTTGCCTCAAGTAGCTGTGCCGAAGCCCTGAGGCGGCTACGGCTATATAAATCAGTCCTATCGTAAAACCTTCAATAACTAGCAGAATATACTGACTTGTAGTACCAACAGAACCGTTAAAGAATAATTATTTTATGGCTAAATGAACTAAGTATAGGAAGAGCTATCATGCGTATCTTTTAGTTGGCGCAAAAAGTAAGAAGAATAAAAAGGTAGGATGTAATAGAGTAGACGCTCTCTGCGTTGGCGGTCAAATGCAAGCCCACTTATTAAGAGATGAAGAATTTTAAACCAAACACCTGGCATTGGTGGTTTATTTGATAATATTTTTATTAGTTAGTTCATGTTTTTGATCCGGCAAAGTTTGGTTTTGAGTGTTAACCTCTTATTGTTTATTTTTTTTGGCATTTCCTTTTTATATTTCAATTGATGCAATGTCTTTGGTTATGTGAAACTAATAAAATAACAAAATAAAATTAAAAAGGTAAAGCAATATTTCGCCAGGTCAAAAATTTGTGAAAATTAGCCGCTAGGCAATGAATTTAATGTATATAGATCGATGGTGCTAAATAATATCATAACACTGTGAAATGTGAAAGCGCAGAATCAATTAACTAAACCACGAGCATGATCATCATTTATAAAATATCATGCCCATAATTTCTTAAAATCGCATAAAACTACTCAAATCTATAATTACCAACTTACTTCGTGCTCACTTGAAGCTATGAATCGTAAAACTTGATTAATTCCTAAACCAATCCAACAGCCATGCGTTTTTAATGGTGCAACTCTTCCAATAATGTTCAAGGGGTTTTTAATACTTCTTACGTTAAAACACGTGGACTCGGTTCGCAGACATGTAGTCTCCGGACACGTGCTTGGAGGAGAGTACACAAACATTAACAAGTACCCGCACGCAGTTTTACTGGACGTACACAGTAAAGTTAGCTGTTTGTGTGGAGGATCTATCTTAAACCAGGAAATTGTGTTGTCAGCTGCTCATTGCTTCGACGATTATCTGGGAAGGAGGAGAGACTCGGTGACTATAAAGTATGGTGCCACAGCTTTGTCTAAAATGACCCAAATTAGCACGCGATACTATAGACTGTACGACTATTACAACGAAGTTACGATGTACGGGGACTTAGCACTGCTGCGATCTTCAGCTCCGATTAAATTTGGGAGTGATGTTAAGAGGGTGGCGATTATGATAAGGCCGCCAAAAGAAAAGTTAGCTTACGTGTCTGGATGGGGAACTATAGATGTGAGTAGATAAAATAACAAGAAAGTGTGAATGTGGTACATAGCTTTACGCGGGGCAAACGAATATATATTTGTACGAGTGTGGCAATGGCGATTCCAACGTAGGGCTGAAATCAATCCAATATTTGAAATCTATGGTTTCCTTCTAGCGTGCTTAGTATTTTTTATCATATTTACGAGGAAATTACCTTCGAAATTACAGAATGGTTTCACTATACTTTAACTTGTTCAGTTGTAACGAACTATGTAAACAAATCTTGGGAGTACGCTTTAACCGACTTGGGTAAAATCGGCGCTGGAACGGAAAAATGGCCCAATAATGAGGTGGCGACAGATCAGCAAAGATAATATAAATTGTCATTGGTTTATGGGCATCATAAAGAAATAATACCTATAGTTAATTTTTGTTTACAGCGTGATAATAATTTGCCAAAAGGTATAAAACACACACAACAGAAGCTTCAAACACACAAAACATGTGGTAAGTATTTGAGCTTGCCAGCGGGAACATTTTGTGCTGGACCTATTGGAGGTAAAGGGCACCCTGGTGGGTAAGTGCGTTTTTTTAAATTAGTTTTTAATTAGCTGTAATTGTATAGGATAGGCTGCGTACCTATAGTCCTAGAGGCAGAGTTTTTAGGCCTTCAGCATG
Organism: Agriopis aurantiaria; assembly: GCA_914767915.1. Classification (NCBI taxonomy): domain Eukaryota; kingdom Metazoa; phylum Arthropoda; class Insecta; order Lepidoptera; family Geometridae; genus Agriopis; species Agriopis aurantiaria. The sequence goes on along the minus strand of OU611982.1, from coordinate 16,297,930 downwards.
GCCAATTTTTTACAAGCTTTTTTTTAATTTGCAATGTATGTATGTAACTACGTTTGTTTGGGTGGAATCTTGCAACTCAATTTTGAAGCAGATATCTTCAACGGATATAGCTGAAATTTGGCACACATGTGTAATTCGGTGACAATGCAGCATTATAATACCTACGAGCTGGTAGAAGTCTCACCCAGGGCACTGCTTATGCTGGAGAACTAAACGACGTAATCCCGTCGAGTTTGGGTTCATTGGATTTTGCAAGCACTTTGGTCCTAGATGATAAATTCAATATGACAAACGCCTTAAAAACGATTTCAAAATGTTCAAATCATGATATGGGCATCAAATTAAAGGGTTTCCTAAACAGAATACGATTCACTCGTGATTTGAAGATACTCAGATTGTAATTATCGGGAAACACTCATTTAGGCAGTGCATTTCACAAATCTGGAATCAAAGCGCATCGTACGGGTTTACGGAATATCAACCATATCCATTTTCTAAACAGAACTTCATTACCCACACAGTATTGACCATGTAAAAAATGCAGGCTACGCAAAACAGGGATCGTTGAGCTTTCTATCAGTGATGTCCAGCATAGAGACTGGACTGAAGCAAACACGCTCTAGCTTTTGCAATCACTGTTTGCTGAGTTTTTTATATTATACAACGAAACGAGCATTATCACTTACTAGATAGCGTCACGCTTGTCCATAACAGTTCAATGTCATTCAGAATTGATAACTTCATCAGCTCAAAACCCTGCGCCAAAATGCACTACACTCGTCACCCTGAAATATTAGATGTTAAATCTCCGTATGCCCAGAAGTTTTACTGGAAACATCCCTTTACTCCGAAACTTAGTAATGTTTGCAGTGCTTAGCAATTGAATTACTAGAAAAGTTAGTACTTTCTCAGGTGCATTCTGTAATAGAGCCCTCCCACTACTATGACTTGGTTTTTAGGGTTCCGTACCTAAAGGGTAAAAACGGAGCCCTATTACTAAGCATACGATGTCTGTCCGTCTGTCCATCTGTCCGTCTGTCCATCTGTCCGTCTGTCCGTCTGTCCGTCTGTCCGTCTGTCCGTCTGTCCGTCTGTCCGTCTGTCCGTCTGTCCGTCTGTCCGTCTGTCCGTCTGTCCGTCTGTCCGTCTGTCCGTCTGTCCGTCTGTCCGTCTGTCCGTCTGTCCGTCTGTCCGTCTGTCCGTCTGTCCGTCTGTCCGTCTGTCCGTCTGTCCGTCTGTCCTTCTGTCCGTCTGTCCGTCTGTCCTACCTATTAACGGCTGTATCTTTCGAGCCCTAATAGATAGCCAGTTGAAATTTTCACAGAAATGAAATGTTACGGCGGATTAACTAATAAATAATATTTCGTTATTGTATTTAGTGGAGGTACGGAACCCTCGGTGCGCGAGCCGATTCGCACTTGGCCGGTTTATTTGTATAAACACGCTATGAGAATTTCATTTAAATTACATTATTTGGAGCCTTAGGCATGAATGATATTTATTTAATATTTTTTTCAGCGGAGATTCTGGCGGTGCACTTATGGTAAAACAATACATTCAAATTGGAATAGTGTCATTCAAAGAATTATTAACACCTTTAGTGGTGTATACCAACATTTCATATCACTACACTTGGATCAGAGAAAACGCAGTTAGCACTTTCTGTGCCTAACCTTAAATCTGTTGAAATTATAAGACTGGAGAATCATTGTTTAATTAGTAAGGTGGCGTTGAGAATGGAATTAATAAAATATTTGTGTTTGCATGCTGTTCTTTTATTACAAGTTTTTATTTAACCTATGATGTTCATTATCATCATCATCATTTTAGCCATAGGACGCTGGACATAGGCCTCCCCCATCGATCTCAAAAAGGGCCGGCTGGAAGCGGCCTGCATCCAGCGTTTTCCTGCGGAAACATGCCATGTCAGGTTGGATCAAATCTTGCATCTGTATTTTAAAACAGTTATCCCCAACCGATTGAGCTGAAATGTTGCATACACGTTGGATGACCATGGATGGTTAGCTAAATTACGTCATTCTAAATCCAATGTGGTGAAAGCCCAAAGATAGTGGACCAGTTATTTTTATGCAGCCCCATGATATGGGTATCATCATATTTAAGGGTTTGCTGAGAAGAATACAATAAATAAAATGTTGGAACACTAAATTGATAATAAAATCAAAGCGGGGGATTTAAATATAACGGGTGTATCTGTGTGTCGGTCTTTGGCATCGTAGCTCCTAATTGGCTGACCTAGATTAATTTTTGTTTCAAATTTGACTTTTAACGTTCTCAGAATTGGTCAAGAAAATCTGTTGAGCCATTAGCAGATTGCGCGGTGCGGCGACATTGTGGTTCGTGGTCCCACTCAAGAACCTTTCTTCCCCATCGGTTATCGGTTCTTAGAGCGATGAGGTTTGTCCATTGCTACTTCAACTTGCAAAGCTTTACAGCATGTGTATGTACAGTACATTGTGCAATAAATAAATAAATAATTTCACTGCAATAAGTATAGTACGCCCGAAATAGGCCCAGTGCGAAAACATTTATATTTTTTATTTTTATATAAAATTCGGGACATTTTTGCACACAGGTCATCTGACCCCAAACTAAGCAAACCTTGTTATATGGCTGCCACTGACTGATATACTTACATTATATAGTTTTAAATACATAATTAAATAGATATTAACAACCAGATGTAGAACAAACACAAATGTTTGTCCTAGGTGGGAATCGAACCCACGCCCCCAAGCTCAGAAGGTTCACTAAGATTTATAATAACAATAATAATTTGCTATACTTGACCGCCCTATCATCACGGACAAGACTATTGTCGCAAATATCATCAGCATTGACGAGCACTAGCTATCGCGACACAAGGAATCCTATAGCGATAACTAGCGACTGTAATTAGTTATTGGGCGCGTTAAGGTTCACGTTCGCGTGATTTTCCAGCTGAGCGGATCTAACGTTAGTTTGGTGCCGCAATACCTGTTGTCCGTAAGGCCCCAGGATTCTGTTCGTTCTCTAAACTGGATATTGTTTCAATACCTTAGTTTTAATGACTTGGATGTTGAAATAATAACCTAGTGTATAACTTACCTTATACAAAGCACACTGTCCTGTGGCTTCAACAACCATTGTTTTTAGCGTACATTTATGTATTTGTACAGGTTAATAAACATATTTGTATTGTATTAGATTCTTTTGAGTCGTAGTTAAGTGATATTTACATATTTTAGAGACATCTTTGTACACAGAGTTGCAACAAACTTATTCTTGTATATTTTTTCAAAAATTCGGGTTTTTAGGGGAAATCCAAAGGATGGGGAATAACGAAAGAATTTTTTTTAAACTTAAAAACACGATTATTTAATAACGGAAGAGAATATACCAGTACCGGAGGCAACGGTCGCAGTGCAGGCGGGTGCAAGGGCAGCAAGAGCGGCTGCACACTCTGCGCGTGCGCGCACCGCCGCCGCGGCCTTGGCATCGCCAGTACGCGGGTGACCTTCTCCAGAACCACGCGTATTCCCTGAGGAAGGGGCTTTAATGGCTCCGAAACCGGTCGATCGTCTCGACCGATAGAAATATAATCGTGACTGCAAGCCGGTGTTATAATAATTTACAATTATTTAACTCTTTAAAACACACAAGTGAAGCTAATAAAAACGAGTAAATATGATCAGACTCTGTTAAGGCCACAAATGCCCTAAACGGCCTAACCTTTCATCTATCTTGCACCCAGCTACCAATACCCTGTATAACACACCACATAGTACCTACGTGTACTTGATCTAACCTTAATTACAAAACAATAAAAAAAGCAATTGCTATTAGCCTAAATAATACTGCATGAGGTATGGTTCTCCAACGTCATTGAACAGTCTTGTCTGATAATGTACGAAAAGTTTTTATTCGTCATGTGTTTGTGTTTGGTGAAACACGTAAAATCTAAGATGGAAGGATATGTAATGGAAGGGGAATATACTGATTTAACGCAGTATCCTCATCAAATCTTCTTAGAGATCTATGGTGTCATACCTTGCGTTTGTGGAGGATCAATTTTAAATCAGGTTATCGTTCTTACGGCTGCTCATTGCTTGGAAGATTTAGATACAAGCCACAGTACAGTGGTCGTTATGTACGGGTCTGAAAATGTGAACTATATGAAATCAAAGGGTGTAAAAACATATATGATTCATGAAAATTATAACTCTGAAACTATGCAAGCTGATATAGCGTTGATACGATGCAATACTCCGTTAACGCTGGGCAAGCTAGTTAAAAAAGTAGCTATAATGAAAAATCCACCGAACTGGAGTTTAGGCTATGTTTCAGGATGGGGAGCTATGAATGTAAGTATACTTTACTATTAATGAGACAAAATACAAGCTTATTAACACTAAATAGAGTCCTTTTCACGAAAGAAGTCCCACGGCAAACAGCGGAACAAAATTTCCATGTTGTAGTTGTCAGGTGTTGTTACTGTGTTTGGATGCTAGTGAGATTTTTATTAATTTTCCATCGTTAAAGAGTCGTGTACGATGCCAAAGGTTGTTAAAGTTCTACTCGAGAAATGATACTGATAGTGATTGATACGCGATGACAGCGCCGCGTCTGGGGGACTTCAAACATGAAAAGCACTCTACTTAAAAGTCAACACTAAATTTTTTACAAGAACGAGTTGGATTGACTATGAGACCGTTGAAGGTATAAATACAATCCAAAATATGCTCAAGCCGACTAACAGTTGAGAGCGTCTTTACCCAGCATGCTGGTATCATTACCATGCTGAATGGCAATGCTTATAAATACGTTGCTAATAAACGCTGTTTTAAAAGATTTTTGACTAAATTTGAGGGGTTAAACGCCAACCAATTTCCTTAGGTCGACGATTTTGTAAAAATTCGTCAGAACCGAGATGAAATATCCAAGAAGAGATGCTTATGCTCAGCTATGGGTGATTCATATGGAAATGATGAAACTATTAAGGAAATTTGTTTTTGAATAATTTTTTTATTATTATAATATATGTTATACAATCAAGTGTATCGGAATACGGTTATGACGTCCACCATTGTTTTTAATCCACCATTGCAACCAGCTGCCAGGACGTTCCGCCTTACGCCATGCCACCGCCTAGCTTGGAAAAACTTTTGGAGGATGTAGTGTATATAAGCCAGCCAAACAGCGAGCCAGCCAGCCAGACAGCCAAGCAAATCTCTGTTCACTTTGATTGCTAAATAAATGAAGTAGTCGTCACTGAGTGTATCTGAAGGCTAATACACAGGACTGTAGCTGGCACACTTGCATAAAACTCCTTCCTTGCACTTATATTTCATATCGTAAAACAAGTGACAGTGATTATACTAAAAACTAATTGTGAGTCAGACTTGAGAATCCCGAACTGAGAGAAAGAGAACACAATTTTTTGGTAAATTAAATACATGGCACATTTTTTCTTAACACACTATTTTTAATATCGGGCACTCCAACCACAACGTAATCACGGTAAATATACCGTTAATATACTACTACACCTTTTTGTGTGGTGGAATGGAACCTTTGGTGAGACCTGATTTTCTTGCACGTTATTGCAAACAAGTGTGGGCTAAAAAATATATGAATTAAATATTATTTATACAAATTACTAGCGACCCGCCCGCCCGGCTTCGCACGGGTGTAATTAACGTGCGAAGCCGGGGCGGGTCGCTAGTTAAATTTATAAGCGACTTTAATTTATACTATGTAGAGAAGATCAATAGTTTTATATTTGAAGTCCACACTTTAGTAGTATTTACAATTTAAGTGTTATAGAAAAAAATTATAGCTTAGATCGTTTGCAAACAGCTCAAGAATTTGAAGGCTGACAGGAAAGTGACTATAGCTTAGCGGAATGAGCGCTCGGGAGCGCGTTAACCCAGGTGCCGCAGGTTCAAATCCTGCTGGTCGTAAAATTTTTGAATAGTAATTTAAAAATGTTTGTTTCTTAATAACAAAATACTCTGCAGTGAACTTGAAACATAATTTACAAGTCGTTTTCAGCAACAATGGGAATATCCAGATATCCTCAGGCATACCAAGCAGGAGGTTCAAAGCTATAGGGTTTGTTCGAAGATAGACGTACCGCAAGGTACATTCTGTGCTGGTCCTGTACATGGACCGGGGCATCCTTCTGTGTAAGTATTTTGATTAAACTAACTACCCACCAACCAACTAGTCGAGATTACCCGAAAGCTCATCCACATAATCATAGATCTGTAGAAATCGCACACTGTGCGTTTTATGCGATATTTTTGCAATGTGTGTTAAACCGATCACGAATTTAAATTCCTATGCTTTGGTATATGCCAAACTCGAAATGAGCTCCCACTTGCTGTATTTCCAAATAATTACAACATAGAGTAATTATATTAAATAATTAAATATTCAGGATATTTTTGCACACATGGTCATCTGACCCCAAACTAAGCAAAGCTTATGATATGGCTGCCAAAGACTAATATACATACATATATATATTTTGAAATACATACTTAAATATATATTGACATCCAGATATAGAACAAACACAAATGTTCATCACATGAATGTTTGTCTTAGGTGGGAATCGACCTCGCGCCCCCAAGCGCAGAAGGCAGGTTTACTACCAACTGGACCAACGGGCTATCAAACTAGAAACTACAACATTTTATTAGTTTAACTAGGGATGAAAATTGAAGTAAAAGTGAGAATAAATTTAAAAAAGAAAAAAATAATAATAGGATCGTTGTCGTGGTTACAGGCCTAGCCTAGTACGGAAATCGCTATTTATTAATGTAGCTATAATCTCGATAAACACAAGCTTCCAGTTTAAATTAATAAGGGATGAAAGTTCATATGGAAGTATGATCATTTTAACAGGTAGAAACGTAACAGTTGGCATTTACGCTTTTCTTTACAAACAAGTCATTTGAATAATCATTTATGGAATATCGTTCCCTAAGGGGTTAATAAGGGGATGAAAGAGTATGTTTTTTTTCTGATTTTGCGTAGATAAGGGCTGTAACAAGGGAGCAAATAAATGTTAAGAGTTTAAATGAAAATCTTCGCGTTCGAAGTCGTGGGCAACAGCTAGTCAAATAACAAATAAAATATCAGATGCTTCATATATTTTTTTGAGGGCGAATGAATGATGTATTTCATTCGACAGCTGTTTTTGCGGTTTAAGGGTTTAAATGTACTTATTTAGTAAAACAAGAAAATTAAACACATCCTACATTAAAATCCATAGTTGGGTTGTTCCCATAGTAAAATTTTCCATTCAACCCTGTACACAGGGAGTTAAATATATCGTATCTTGTGTTCGCCCGACATTCTATTGGAAAAAGTAAACAAAATATAAACAAAATATAAAATATATGTAAATTTGTGTTAAGTGTAAACTCAAGGGTTCGTCTGAAAACCGGCGCTGATAGTCCTTGACTTTCAGCATTAATGCCGAGACGGACCCAAATTCAAATTAAATTCAAATTCAAATTATTTATTTGTCAGAACATGGTAGGTACACATACATATAAAGTAGCATACATGGTCGTAAGAATGGAGACGTATCTCATGTCCTTGCCTGTTACAGCGTTCAAATGTTAGTGTTTTATTAATATTTTTATTAGTTTTTGTTAAAGTTAAAAAGGAAAAAAATAAACAAAATTATGTCTATGTTAGAATATTGTTAGAATCATATTTTGGTTTAGTTGTATTTTATACCTTAATTAGATGTTTATTACTACCTATGTAAGCTATTATTATTATTTTATTTGTTTGTTTTGTTTTCACTGATTGTATCCTGTAGATATAAGTTTTTGTAAAGGTGTCGAATAAAATTTATTTTCTTTCTTCTTTCTTTCTATAAATTATAATTTTAAATTATTATTATTTTCAGCGGTGATTCAGGTGGCGCGCTGGTTATCAACAAATACATCCAGATTGGCATCGTTTCCTACAGAGTTCACGCTTATACACTCGTTGCGTATACCAATATTTCCTATTACTACTCGTGGATTTTTAGAAATGCTCGTTATTTGTACTGCAGGAATCGTAATTATAATTATTATTGAGATTAATACATAAATGTTTTCATATATGTCGGCTTTCATACACACATTGTTGTGAGAAAAAGTTGTGTTCTTCATCGATCCAAAAAAAATTACGGATTCAGAAACTATCTTGAAACGTGATTAAAGTGATCTCAAGGTTAGATTGACAAGGTAGGTAATAAAAATTTATTAAATGCTTGAGTGACTGCTTGGGCGTTCTTAATTAACAGTAACTTGACGATGTAATAATGCTCAAGTCATGTTTTTGATAAGTTTTTTCTTTATAAAATTTGTGGAATCTTCAATGGAAGCATTTGTAGTAGGTGGGCAAATGACCACAACAACGGTTTATCCTTATCTGGTATTTCTAGATATACACGGGAAAGGAAATTGGATCTGCGGGGGGGTTCGTTCTTGAACCAAGTTTTAGTTCTCACTGCTGCTCATTGCTTAGATGACTTAAATAATAGCAAACGCCAGAAAGTGTTTATTAAATACGGATCAAAAACTATAAAAAACACAAAGATGAGGAGGATGAAATCATACAAACTACATCCTAAATACGACTTCCAAGCTTTGTTTGCTGATCTGGCGATGGTGCAATGTAGAAAAGCAGTACGACTGGGAGATACAGTTCAGAGGGTGGCAATTATGAGGAAGCCACCAATCGAAAATTACGCTGTCGTAGCTGGCTGGGGAGTGATCGATGTGAGTTGGATACTTACGGTTCTTTTCTCGTGGTGGTCGGTAAGATAGCGCAAAATGACTATGTCAACAATGTCTATCTCTAACAAAAAAAAATTTAACTATGTATCTTTTGTTTCTGTCATTAATAAATATTTTTCTTTCTTTCTTTCAAAATCCAATTTCTATCAAAACTACCTACAAACTAAGTAAGCGTTTTTGCTTGAAGCTCAAAAATGACACGATTACTACCAACAGAATCATGTGGTAGAAATGGCATGGGCAAAAAATGGCAAATTTAAAACCTAATTAAATGTTGAATACTTACAGGAAGCCTTGAGTAACACTGATATCCTCAAACTTGTTAAGCAGAAAATGTATTATAAGGATGTGTGCAAAAATCTACAGCTACCAAATGGGACCTTTTGTGCCGGCAATGCCGGTGCTAAAGATGACATCGCATTCAAAGGCTATCCGCCGTTGTAAGATGTTATTTAATAACAAGAAATAGTGTTTTTCATCATACCACTTTAGTATTATAAATGTAATAGTAGCTATGTATGTTTGTCACCTGTTAAAGAGCTGAATAACAAGGACATGGGGTACTGTTTATCCGTAAAACTGGATAATAGCGAGTGAAACCACATGGTACATCTAGTTGACCTTTTGTTGTTGGATAGTAAGATTTGACAAACTCGAACGAAGTTAACTATGAAGATAAAATTAATACAGCGAAAATCATAAAAAAAACCGGACAAGTACGAGTAGGACTCGTGCTCTGAGGGTTCCGTTAGACGAAACCCTCAGAGCGCGAGACCAAAAAAAACTAACTGAAGTTGAAATATTGAAAGACAAACTTAACTTTGTAGTTGACAATAAGGTTCTTCCATACATTCCGACTACAAAATGTAAGTTTGTAATAGCAAAATAATTATCTTTAAATGAAATAACTTCAAATTTATAACTTTCGGATTTATTCCTATATATGTACTATGAGACCTAGCCTATTGCCAAATTTCATGATTCTAGGTCAACGGGAAGTACCCTATAGGTTTTGATTCCCCTGTGAAATCGCAAAATATACGATATAAACGTTCATATCTTTTGATTGCTTTGACTTACAACTTTTATTTTTTTACAGTCGAAAGAAACCGTAGACCCAGGTATTTAGTATAAATTTCAACTTGCTACCTTTACGCGTTCTTGAGAAAAAGGGTCTTGACAGACGGACAGACAGACAGACAGACGGACAACGAAGTGATCCTATAAGGGTTCCGTTTTTTCCTTTTGAGGTACGGAACCCTAAAAATCATAGCACAATTACCTTCTCGAGTAATGTCGCTACACAAAATAGAAAACGACGCCACAATGAAAAAAAAAAACCGGACAAGTACGAGTAGGACTCGTGCTCTGAGGGTTCCCGTAGACGGAACCCTCAGAGCGCGAGACCAATAAAAAAAACTAACTGAAGTTAAAATATTGAAAAACAAACTTAAGTTTGTAGTTGACAATAAGGTTCTTCCATACATTTCAACTACAAAATGTAAGTTTGTAATAGCAAAATAATTATTTTTAAATGAAATAACTTCAAATTTATAACTTTCGGATTTATTCCTATATATGTACTATGAGACCTTGCCTTTTGCCAAACTTCATGATTCTAGGTCAACGGGAAGTACCCTATAGGTTTTGATTCCCCTGTGAAATCGCAAAATATACGACATAACGAAACCCTCTGAGCGCGAGACAAAAAAAAAACTAACTGAAGTTAAAATATTGAATGACAAACTTAAGTTTGTAGTTGACAATAAGGTTCTTCCATACATTCCAACTACAAAATGTAAGTTTGTAATAGCAAAATAATTATTTTTAAATGAAATAACTTCAAATTTATAACTTTCGGATTTATTCCTATATATGTACTATGAGACCTTGCATTTTGCCAAATTTCATGATTCTAGGTCAACGGGAAGTACCCTATAGGTTTTGGTTCCCCTGTGAAATCGCAAAATATACGACATAAACGTTCATATCTTTTGATTGCGTTGACTTACAACTTTTATTTTTTTACAGCCGAAAGAAACTGTAGACCCAAGTATTTAGTATAAATTTCAACTTGCTACCTTTACGCGTTCTTGAGTAAAAGGGTCTTGACAGACGGACAGACAGACAGACGGACAACGAAGTGATCCTATAAGGGTTCCGTTTTTTCCTTTTGAGGTACGGAACCCTAAAAACTATTACACCGAATATAATTACATATGTAACTCACTTCTACTTTCAAAAACCGTAATTGTTTAAAATAATCTTATTGCAAATGGCCAGTTCCAGAAACATTTCGTATGACCCACGTATGTGTTGTAAGACAGCAGTCCTGGGCCCCGATTCTACTAAACAAATTATTTTTAAATTGTAATTTTATTCAATTTTAATTTTTAATGTTTGCCTCAAAATTTACAGTTCAAAAAAAAATTACTAGAAAAATACCACCACCAATTATTATAACTTAGTAAAACTGTAAATTTTGAGGCAATTATTAAAAATGAAAATTGAAACGATTACAATTTAAAAACAATTGGTTTAGTAGAATTGGAGCCCTGTCCTCATAGTTTTTAATTCCTAAAAAGTACGGTTTCTCTCCGAACAAGTCAAGCAGTTTGTGATTATAGTCGGCTGACCAGTCCTTCGTTTGGTTCTTCAGCAAAATAAATAGTTTCGAATGGTCCATCATAACAAAGAGATTAAGGCTGCGCTCATCGGTCACAGTTATCTCTTTCACAAGTTTTGAACATTATTTAAGATAAAAAAATTACTGACTTATTGATTGATGGGCGTGGCCTTTTTTTGAACCCTGCAAATTTTGTCCTAGCGGTTTTTAACAGCTCTTCGCTTTTTCATACCAAATCTGTCAAAATTCATTGTTAAACCATCGTTACAAAAACGTGAAAAATGTGATTAAGAAAAATAGAACACCCCCATGAAGCCTTATTCACATGGTTTATAATTTTCAGAGGTGATTCAGGCGGTCCTCTGGTGATCAGCAATTTAATCTAAATCGGCATAGTGTAGTACAGGGTCAAGGGGCAAACTAAAGTAGCATACACAAATGTTTCTTACTACATGCCCTGGATTAGACGCACTGCTTTTGCCATGTATTGCTTGAACTAAGTTTTTGTGAATGCCAGAACAATTTTTATAATAAAGGGTTGAATTTAAAGACAGCTGCTATTATTTCACTGACCTTTTTCAATATGATTACGTTCAAATGTTTATTACAAACGTAATAAAATGAACGGCTAAACCGCTCTTGATTAAATATGGCAAGTAAGTAGGGTGTATGAAAACATATACTAGATCCTATTTACACTGGGAAAAGCACCAAAGTTATGGAGTGCAACGGAATGGAAGTGACGTCTGCCTGCAAATCCACCAATGCCAGCCAGCCGCCATGACACTACCTCTTACATCCTGCCCCCGCTTTCCTTTGCCTAGCCTTGGGGAAATGTATATAAGCCAGCCAGCCAGCCAGCCAGCCAGCCATGTTTCTGATCATTTCGATTGCTAAATAAATGAGTGAGTGAGAAATTATGAGTTGTAGGTGACTGTCGAGACCAAATTAGGTTTTCAAATTGCAAGTTTATAGATTTCAAGTTATGGCGGGGTGAATAGTGCCAGTCGTGCGTGGGTTCGTATACGAAATTTTTAGGATGCTCACTTGGCTGGACACGCTTTGCGCATCTCAATACAAGACAATTGCTACGAGCATGTGTTTGGGCTAAGAGGTTGTTTGTGTGATTGTCTGTTTGACACCACTTTTCTCCAAAACGGCTGGATTGATTTTGATGGAGTTTTGTGTATTTGAAAGCGGGTTTCACTGCGGTGCGGTAGTACTTTGCTACACTCATGTGTGATGAAAATAGTTCCAGTAGTTGAAAAGTTATGATTTCGAGCAGTTTTCCGTATTTTTTTTTTTCTGTTTTTTTTTTTAATAATAATAGTAACGTTCTGAAATTACCTAATAAATTAAGAAATTAATCAGAATTATCATCTTTCTTGGGCAGTCGGGCACCGTGGATTTTCTGAATACATTTAGTTCATCTAATCAATAACACCAACAGTAATGTAGTCATAAAAACAGTAGTGAAATTAATTATAACTCGATCATACGTAACGTTAATCTTCTAAAACCAAACTCGATTAAACGATAAAGGTCTCAAAGATTAATCGAGGACTTTGGCAAGAGTTGACGTACTCAATGTTGGCAATATGTATATTTCTGGGCCTGGTGATAGCCATCCAAGCTCAGATGGAAGGTTTCATAGTAGGTGGAGAATTCGCTTCCATCAACAGGTACCCCCACTCTGCGTTTCTAACGGTAGCCTGTGTTATTGAAAGGCCTGAGGCCGCTATGAATCTCACTTGGGTATGCGGCTCCTCAATCATTAACCAAAGGATGTTACTCACGGCAGGCCACTGCGTCTACCCTTGCACCATTGGTACGCGTATTATGGTGAATATGGGGAATGATGATAGAGAAAGCGGCGTCAAAAGATCTGCAAGTGGTTATATTCTTCACGAGAGATATAGGCCCGATATTAGTACCCATGATATTGCACTGATAAAGATGGCGAAGTCAGTGACATTCAATTCGAAGATCAGTCGCGTGGCAATCATGAAAAGGCCTCCATACACTGAGCCAGCAAATCTTGCTGGATGGGGGATGGTTGATGTGAGTATTGCACTACTTACTCTATATACCCTTTTCTGAACGTAGTCAACCAATTTTAATCGTCTTACTTTTTTTTTGTGCTGATATAATGGCCTTTCATATTTTATGCTCTTGAAATGTAATTTTTTGCCCCCGGCGCAAACAGGGGGGTGTTATAAGTTTAACGTGTGTATATATGTGTCTATCTGTGTTATCGTAGCTACAAAACGGCTGACCCTATTAAGGGACACAGCAAAAAAAAATTATCTGCATTAATTTACCTTACAGAACATAAAATAAAATAAATACATAAACTTTTTAGGAAGCAACCGGAAAACAAAGCGCGATACTAAAAGCAGTAGACCAAAAAGTGTGGAAACGTGGCGCTTGTCAACAAATGTTAGGCAGTTTACCCAGAGGAACTTTCTGTGCTAGCAGCAAAATACGGCAAGATTTCGCTGCGCAGTAAGTAAATTAAACATACTGGTACCTGGGATACGCAAAGTATCTAGTTTCTTATTAAACATACTGGTACCTGGGATACGCAAAGTATCTAGTTTCTTATTAAACATACTGGTACCTGGGATACCCAAAGTATCTAGTTTCTTATTTGAAATAATTATGTGCTTTACTTGAAACTATACAGGGTTACGTGGAAAGGGTGTAAGTTGAAAGAGTTGTCTATAATACATATCATTATGAACCACTTTTACGATGGGACCAACCCTGTAATCTCGAAAAACGTTTTCTTTTAGAAAACACAAAATGTAAATGCAAGAGGTGATATTAAGTGCTAAATAAATTGGTACAGAAGGCCACCTTCGGCTGACCTTGATTTTAATAACCTACCTACGCGCAGCCATAGCTCTAGGGCTGGCATAGCAACTATAATGTTCTGCGAAAACTTTTATTTTAGGTATGTTACTTAAATCCTTAATCCTAATAAAAATCAAAAAATTGGATAACCAATGGGGAAGTAAGGTTATTGAGTGGAGACCACAAGGAAGACGCAGCTTAGGTAGACCTCCTACTAGATGGACCGATGACATTGTGAGAGTCGCGGGCATCCAGTGGATGCAGATGGCAAGCTGTCGATCAGTGTGGAGTTCTAATGGGAAGGCCTATGTTCAACAGTGGACGTCTTCTGGCTGATGATGGTATTGAAAATATAATAATACATATTTAATTTCTTTTTCAGGGGAGATTCGGGGTCCGGCTTGGTGGTCCGCGGGTATATCCAGGTCGGACTGGTCTCTTACAAGATACCCTATGTAGCTAACAACGTCATCATCTACACCGACGTTGGTTTCTACTACGATTGGATAACTTACAACGCCCAGAGGTTGTACTGCTCCACTTAAATCGTTTACTTAGACCTTATTAATCTACGACTACTTACTAGTTTAGTCGAGCGATTTGATATTATCGATTTGATGTTGTATAGTGACTTTCAATTTAAGCTCTCTCATCTTTCTTTGTACTTTTGTTTTAATGTGAATTAAAGATAATTGTGGAATTTATTAAGTATTGCATGGTTGCATGGTTACGTTTTTTATATGGTTTTAAACATATTTCCGAATGGGTGTTCCCCCGATGGGTATAAACTGGGTGTCTCAAATCGCAAGTGAATCGGTTTCTTCTAGGCAAGCGTATTCCATCGTAGACCAGCAGCGCAAGTAGCGCAACTCTATTATTTAATTATAATAAAATAAAATAAAATAAAACCGTTTAGAGATCCGTCACCTATGCTGAATTGCTGAAGCAAGTGTATTGTGCCTTAGGGCAATTTGTCAACTCAAATGCATTTCACTGTGAGATGGTATATATGCCACCAGCATGAAACACTTAGAAAAAACACAGACAATTCATGGCATTTACTCTAGAACACGACGACATGGCGGTCTTTTGTAAATGCATTATACTTTAAATCTAGGTAGTAGTGGTAGGTTCAGGTAAGTACAAAAAAATTATTGTTCTTATTTCCACTTTCTGTATAATTATGATGGAAAGCAGGAGTTGGACCTAGAATTCAGGATTACCAGGTATTTGCGTGATAGAATCCGGAACGAGGATATTCGCCAAAGAACCAGTCACTAACATAGGTATTAAAATTTGCAAGTTGAAGTGGCTATAGACAAGCCACATATAAAACAGAAACAAAAAGAATCTTTCTTTCCTATTGGTTATCGGTTCTTCGAGCGATGTGGTCTGCCTATTGCAACTTCAACTTGCAAATTTTAACAGCTACGGACTCTGATACGTCCTAAAACTGCGACCAGAACCACCAGAGGATGGGCCGCAGCATCCTCCTAAATGAATAAAATAAAATAAAAAAAAGCTAAACAAAACTTTATTACGATGACAACTTTGTTAATAAAGTAGAAAAAGTATAGTAATCAACTTTTATTTCACCATTAAACATTAATCGAAAACCCAATTCAATTAATCGATAAAGCATTGTAAAAAAAATAGGGGCTTACAATAACTACATCAGCCTCTGGGCAAGTATTTCCTGACGTGCACTATGTTAGGGCTTTGTGTATTCATTGGCTTGGCAATGACCATTCGAGCCGAGATGGAAGGCTACATAGTAGGAGGTTCCTTCGCTATGATCAATCATTACCCCCATTCTGCTTTCCTGACAGTGAGCTGTTTAACCGTTGAGAATTACATATATAGCTGGATATGCGGAGCATCAATCGTGAACCAGCAGATTCTCCTCACGGCAGGCCACTGCGTCTCCACTTGCATACGTGGCACCCATATGTTGGCCAATCTGGGCAACAAGAATAGAAATAAAGGCATCGTTAGATCCGCAAGCAGTTTCATCGTTCACGAAAAATATGACCCCGCTTCTAATAACTGTGATATTGCGATAGTAAAGCTATCAAAGCCGGTTAAGTTTACTTCGATGGTCCGTCGCGTGGCAATCATGAAGGCGCCTCCTTATCGGGAACCAGCTAATCTTGCTGGATGGGGAGACACTGATGTGAGTTGACATGTTTTATTTCCTTTGCACATATAACCCCATGTTATTATGCCCCTGGTTTTGGTATTATAGGCGACGATAATCGCTTACTATCAGGCAACCCGTTTGCTGTTTTTTAATGAATTCAGAGGCAAGATTGCGTTACTCTTGATGGCAAGCAGGAACCGCCGGCTATGGCTACCTGCAACACTAGTAGTTTTGTTGGTGCTTTGCCACACCGAAGATGTAGTTTTAAGATTTATAACAGTCACCAACATGCATTGGGCGTCTCTCTCTCTTTTAGGGAAGGCCCGTATCCCATCAATGGGAACATGATATGCTGATAATTATGACGATGATGAATGTATGGATCTACACGAGACCCCAGTTAAATTTTAATCCTAAGTCACTGAAAACTGAACATAATTTTCTAACCGGACTAATAGTAGTAAAAAAATTGTAGGAAAAAACCAGAGAACAAAGCTATGACTTGTTAGAAACAGACCAAAAAGTATGGAAACGTGAAAATTGTGAAAGACTTTTTTACTCTATGCCCAGAGGAACCATCTGTGCGAACAGCAAGAAACGGACGAGCTACGCAGCTTCGTAAGTATTCTTGAGAGACGGCTTCTTCGTCTGATTTCTTTAGAATATTGGAGACTTCTGCATTGCCATCGTCATTGGTAGCAGCCTTACTTAGAAACATTGGTCAAGTTATTAGTTAAGTTAATGCTTAAAATTGCTGTCAACTTCTTGCTGACGGTGATATTCACACGCGAAAACTAGACAAAGCGAATTAAAGTTAACACACGCGTTATTAAGGTTACCTCAGCGTTTATATTTACTGGTGGGTAATAGGTATATCATAGGTAAAGATAATTGAGTGAAGGTGGCCGGGCGGTGGCATGTGCGCTTTAAAATCTGACGGCGCCCGGTTCGATTCTCGGCCCTGCACTAATGACTTATTTAGTACTTACTTAAGTTGTGTGCAGTTTCGATGCCATCGCTCAACAACAGTGAAGGAAAACATCGTGAGGAAACCGGTATATCCCAAGAACTTCAATAGTTCAAAGACATATGACCAGCATGCACTCGGCCAGCATGATTAAGGGCTATCCTCTCTCTCTCTCTCTCTATCAGAGAAGGCCTGTGTCCCAGCAGTGGAAACATGATAGGCTGAAATGATGATATTTTTTTATCGCGGATAAGTCCGCGTTTGACCCAACTCGCCTGATGGTAAGTGACTTTGTGATGGAAGATGAAGTACGCAGACTTAGAAGATACCTATTCACTCTGGCCTTGAAAATATCACTATGGCCCTCATGATGATGATGAACTGCAAATGGGTAACACAAGCTAAACAAAAACAGATTCAAAATAGCATTTATAAAATCTATAAGTAAATGCTTAGTATGTTGCAACGTAACTCTAAAAAGATTTTTATATATTTTCCAGGGGAGATTCTGGGGCTGCCCTGATCGTCCGAGACTATATCCAGATTGGGCTGGTGTCTTACAAAGTGCCTAATATAGCTGTCAATGTCATCGTCTTCACCGATGTCGGTTACCATTTTGAATGGATCAAATTCAATGCCCATAGGCTTTACTGCTCCGGTGGTAGACTAGCTTAGTCCGAAGGCAAACTACCAAAGGCAGCCAGGAGTTAATCAGTACAATAACTCCTTAGCTGCCTCTGGGCGATCCATTTTAGTTTGGTTCAGGGTAACTTTAAAATACTACTAACACTAATACCAGGAATTTCTTTGGAATATATTCAATAATTTTAGTTTTATGGCTTTTATTAAATAATTCATAATTATTTTATCTTCCATGAAAAACAACTGAAATATTTAATTTTCTGTTATTTACGGGACAAACTCGGACCTTTATACGGTAACAATGGAGCCAAATCAAACACTGACAGGCCTTTTTATGAATAAAAAAAAAATGCGTGGATTTGGATGACGTTGGTAAATGGATATATTAATACTATGGCTATAAATAAACTGGGCTATTAAGGAACTTGTGGACTGGAGACTAGATCTATGTAAAAACACAGATAAGATCTGTGATGTAAAAACAATAAAAATAAGTAGAGTCGAGCAAGACAGATGTCACTTTGACATTTGATCGTGTTTCGTTTTCATCAATCTAGGCAGAGCACAGACCAATTTTTTTTTTATATGCAACCTTGATCTATGAGGCAAAGAGTATTTTGGAGACAGGACGTTTCGCGAACGGGACGTTTTACGAATGAGACATTCGTCAGAATTAGAAAAAAATTTACAACTGCGGTAGTACAAAAGTAATCGAATTACTTGTTTTACTGCTAGTAGTAAGAATGATAGCAACAAGGGCAACAAACGATTTTTTCATCCCTACTTTACATACCGCCAAACTGTTCAAACAGGTTCCAAATAAATAAAAAAACATATTTTCTATCGACTTATAATTGTCTATGTTAGCTACCTATTTTTTTTTTTGTGTTTTTGGACTATTATGTATATAGACAGGATCTAGTGACAACTACCGTAGCTGAACTCACACTCGTTTATTCGACAGCTTGTTGGTGGGCGCAGCCACCACTATAAGTACATACAATGTATACATAACAAGGTCCTTTACGCTTCCTTTACATGGGTAGTTAGGGCTATATTAATACAAATGTTTTAATGCAATAAAATGGCTGGCATTTAATATAGGTACTGAACCCTAATAAAGAAGACAGGACAGCAAAAAAAAATTCGCTTCTCGTACTGCCGCCATTCTTTCTGTGTATAGTCTTAGGTAACTAATCCCGTATAACTTTGGAAACTAACGATGTTCTCATATAACTATAAAATGTCACGTGCGTCTGCAGCGCTGTATTTTCGGAACAAAATAATGTATAGGTACTCTAAAAGTGAAAATTTCTAATTCCATCGCATAAGCGCTCTTCAGGAAGACTGCTGCGATGCTACTGTGGTCAGAGCACGAAAAGTACACGTAGTAAACGGCGCACATGCACGCAACTTACCATGAAATTAAAGTTATTGGAGCATTCAACAGATAATCTAAGAATGCCACTCAATAATTCTATAAGAAACTATAATCACAATTTTGTCTGGACTTTAGAGACTATGTCGGCCTTAGCGTTGAACGTTTTATTGAGCTTTGCAGTAGCCATCCGAGCCCAGATGGAAGCCTTCATAGTAGGTGGTGCTTTCGCTAAAATCCATGCACACCCCTACGCTGCGTATTTGGCGATAAACTGTGTCGATCGTAATGGTGAGAACTCTAAATGGGCTTGCGGATCATCAATAATAAACCAGAGAATTCTTCTAACGGCAGCTCACTGCGTAAACGAATGCAATAATAAAACGCGTATGGTTGTCCGTCTGGGCAATAAAGATAGAAAAAATGGTACCATAAGATCTTCCACTGGTTTCATTCAGCACGCCCTATATGATGATGTTACCTTATCCTATGATATTGCTTTGGTAAGGATGTCTAGGCCAGTGAAACTCCATTCAAGAATCAGCCGCGTAGCAATTATAAGATTACCTCCATATAATGAGTCAGCAATTGTTTCTGGATGGGGATTGACAAATGTGAGTCGAAATGTAACTTTATTTTCAAGGTGGTGGCAAATGATATTTACGATAAGTCAGAAGAAAAAAATCATTTTGATTGGATTACAGTTGAACGGGACGATTTATATTACGTTGAATGCTGATATCAGTTTTGAATAATCGTCAGTTATTAGGTTTTATTGCAGGTAAAAACTGAAGAATCTAGTCAAAACTTAAAAGAAGTAGACCAAAAAGTGTGGAAGTACACCGCTTGTAAAAAAATGATTGGTTACATGCCTAAAGGAACTATCTGTGCAAGCAGCAAGAACCCAGAAGCCTTCGCTGCGCAGTAAGTATAGGTATACTCAGCGGCAGAAAAGAACTTCTATCTGCTTAATCTGCTAAAACAGCCACGTTCAAAGTGTGCTTGAAAATGTAGCAATGTGTATCCGTGGACCCCTTAGGGGTTCCAAGGGGAGGGGCGTTCAAGTGGAAAGAACGCTTGATTTAGGTAAGTACTTTTCTACCACGTCTTTTCATGGATCTATATTTTGGCCTTCATAAAGAGCTTGTTTTGACGGAGCAGCCAAGTACCAGCTAAAAGTTTTATAGTCGGTAGTTTGCTGTGAAATTGGTTGGGGATGACAAACTAGCTGCCCAAAACTACTAAAACTCGAGCACTGCTGCAAAATAGCTTGTCTATCGATTATCTACCGGATACATTTCGGCGAATGTGTGCAAGAGCTATATCCTAAACCCACTCTTTTTTTACTACAGGACAATTAAAAAGACAGCACACTACTAACCGCCAAATAGACCTAGAAGGTTAGGTTAGTAAGTGGATAGACTATTGTAGACAATTAGTGTTGGCCTGCCTTCAAAAGCGTGTAGGATTTCTTGTTTATTGCTGGTGGTTTAAGTATCAGTAATCAATGTGTTTTCTAGGGGAGATTCAGGCTCCGGCTTGATTGTCCGAGGCTACATCCAGATTGGGCTGGTTTCATTCAAGATAAGCCAAATAGCACAGAACGTTATCATCTACACCGACGTGGGCTACTTCTACAACTGGATCACATACAACGCTCACAGACTTTTCTGTTATATCCACTAATAGGATTATAGACAACATAACCTTGACATTTAATAGTCATACCAATGATTTCATACTATACATACTTAGATCGTTGGGTCACAATTACATTCTAATAAAAATTAATTTGTCACTAGGTAATTTTTTGCCAGAGAACGTGATAGGTGGTCAATTCCATCAATATTTTCAGAGCTGACGAAACTCAAACAATTTTTGACAGGTACAAACACTTTATCAGGACAAACCCCGCAACGCATTGTAGGTGTCTATAGGCAGCAGTGACCACTTACCTAAAGGTAGCCAGTTAGTTGTGTGCTACTTATTTTATTTTTAAAAAAGTTGTATGAAATCCAGCGTGCCGCCTTCGACCAAAATAAATTTTGGTCGAAGCGTGCCGCATGTTTTGTACCTTCTATGACGTCGCGAGAATTTTGTGTAGTTTTTTGTTAGTCTTGCGATTGCGTACTTTAATTCCATTCGCATGGCAACTGCTTTCGAAGAGTTTTTACAGTTTACTCTGGCGCAATTTTTTATTTTTTTTGTATTGACATTTGACGTAAGCGATCGAACTGAATCCCGTATATAACACAGATCTAACCTATATCTGTGGTATATAATTATAATGTGCTTCATGAACTGAATTATGCTGCGTCATCATCATCATCATTTCAGCCGTAGGACGTCCACTGCTGGACATAGGCCTCCCCCATCGATCTCCAGAAGGGCCGGTTGGAAGCGGCCTGCATCCAGCGTTTCCCTACGCTCTCTTTAAGTCGTCTGTCCATCTCATGGGTAGACGTCCTACGCTGCGCTTACCGGTCCGTGGTCTCCATTCGAGAACCTTTCGGCTCCATCGGGCATCTGCTGATTATGCTGCGTGCTAGTTTAAAATTTTCCTTCCCCAGCTCACCCGCTTCCAATCGCTCTCTCGCACGTTGGCGTAGCGTATGTCAGCTAACAGTGCAAAGACTACTAGCATTATGTACATAGCCGCATCGGTACATCGTGCCCCGTAGCTCTCTTGTCAATCAGCGGTCTGCGCCCGGCTTTATGCTTGATAAAATCATTTGAAAAGAGTAACCATATACATAAACACTATGTTATGTTTTGTTAACAATGAAGCGAGAAATAAATTTTATGAAATCGCAGTACTCCGCAGTTTACCTTGAGTGTTTTACTTAGCCAAGTAAAAACAAGTAATTAAAGAAACTATTTTGTAACTAAAACTAATGACTACGATGAAAGGCAATAAGTTCTCTTTTGAGGTTTAAAGGCTATTTGGAAAACTCAAAGTAAAGCAGATTCAACGGTAATCACAAAAGGCACCGTATCTAGACGACCTTACAAAATAATTAAGAAACCGATTTATTCCTGTAATTACATCATAAAAAAGGAAATTAAATTGTTATAATTTTTATTCGACCATAAACTGTTAAACGAGAAGTAATTAATTAGTCGATTAAGAGCGATCAATCACGGCTCCAGCAAGAACTTCGGCCGCGCGCTATGTTGGCACTATATATATTCCTAAGCATGGCGGTGGTCACTCAGGCCCAAATGGAAGGATTCATAGTAGGAGGCTCCTTGGCTTCCATCAATAGATACCCACATTCTGCGTTTCTGACGGTGACCTGCATTAATGGAGAACGTGGCAGGCTCAACTGGATATGCGGATCATCTATCTTGAACCAGAGGATTCTCATCACGGCAGGGCATTGCATTTACTCTTGCGTTCCTGGCACGCGTATATCGGTCAATATGGGTGATGAGCATAGAGAAAGCGGCGTCATGAGAACTGCATCCGGATTCCTTATACACGAGAAATATAACCACGCCTTGAGTGCCTATGATATTGGTTTGGTAAAGATGGCGAGGCCGGTGAGGTTTAACTCGAGGATCAGTCGCGTGGCAATCTTAAAAAGGCCTCCTTATAGTGAACAAGCGAATCTTGCTGGATGGGGACAGACTAATGTAAGTTTCAATGCTACTCTGTTCACTCTGCTCTGCAGCCTTTAACACTAAAAGTGAAACGTTCCCCTGGCTGAAACTGACCTCAATAAGGCCGGTATACGGCCTTGTTGGGGTCTGCTATTTTCATACTACAACAAAGAGCTTTTAAACATAGTGGCGTCTGGCCCATCACAGTTTTTTTCTATTTTTATGACCAAGTACACACAATTTGTTACCATGGTATTATAGAACAGGATTTCAGTTTCATATATGTGAAATCGGGATAAGATATCGAATTTCGAAATCTTTAAGATATAATCTTTAAAATTTAGCAAATCCACTCTTTAGCAATCTGGGAATACGTCTTCAAAATTTTACTAGCACGAAACCCTAGACTAGCTAGTTTTACACTCGTTTTTCTAAATTTGTTATCTCCGTTCCTTTGCTCTCATATACCTGTTAACCAAAGGTTATATACAAGATCTTTGCTGTTAACTAAAACCCATTTACTTGTGTCAATGTGCTGTAAAACAATGATTTGTCCTAATTTGATGTTTATAGGAAAAAACTAAAGCGCAAGGTATTATCTTAAAAGAAGTAGACCAAAAAGTGTGGAAACATGCCGACTGCCAGCGGTTGTTCGGAAAATTGCCAATAGGAACTATCTGCGCCAGCAGTAAAAAAAAGAATGACTTCGCTGCTGCGTAAGTAAAAATACCTTCGACCAATGTAACTACCTAGATTTTGAGCTAACAGATTTTGTTGGCAGATTCTTGTGGTAACAGGTATCAAGAAGTCGTGGTGACATGGCGTTATCTTTTCCACTGAATGTACTTGAGAGGCAACCAAAGACTTTCTATAGCTAGACACATAGAGGGAGAAAGCAAGCTAGACATAATATGTAGGGCGAACATGTTCACTCACTCTTTCAGTCAGTAGTCAGTCTTTGTTTTTATCAGATGTGATGAAAACAAAGACTTTGTAGTAGCTTTGCTTAGTCTGTGGTGGCAACAGATCAGCGAACATGAAAATGTTGTGATCAAAATTTTGTGTGTGTTTGTGTTTTGTGTTTTTGTGTTAATTTTGATAATCTGATCAGTTACTAGGACACAGCGTAGGACGTCCACCCACAAGATGGACAGACGATCTAAATGAGACCGCAGGGAAACGCTGGATGCAGGCCGCTTCCAACCGGCCCTTTTGGAGATCGATGGGGGAGGCTATGTCCAGCAGTGGACGTCCTATGACTGAAATGATGATGATGATCAGTTGCTACCTAAGTATGTATGTGTTACTGTACAGTGTACACTGAGTGCAGTAGTGTGAGGCCATTTTCTCCAAAAATTGCTGTTAAAGAAAGCGATTTGAACTATGCGTTTCTATTTTATTATGACCACAAAAATTTGATACAGTATTTATCAATAAAAAATGTTCTAAATACTTTCTTATAAAAATTACCTCGTAAAATTACCAAAGCACATTTTGTGTGACAAATGTAGATACAGATCAAATGCACGAGATCGCTGCACCACCATGTCGTTCTTGCATTCTGGGCCTAACTTCCAGCGCCTGAAAATTACTTTGATGTCTTTTTGTTTACACTGTGATTAATTTCCAGGGGAGATTCTGGTTCCGGCCTGGTTGTTCGTGGCTACATTCAGATCGGAGTGGTCTCCTACAAGAAGCCCTCTACAGCTAATAATATTATCATCTACACCGACGTAGGCTATTTCTACGATTGGATCACATACAATACTCATAGGCTGTACTGCTTTACGTCTCTTGTTTAGGGTTTACCTATTCACTGCCGTTATTAGACGCGCCTTGTCGCCTTGTTTCTTTGCGTTTGAGTCAATACTGTATTCAAATACTTATTATTATATTAGTAATTTTTCCTTTATTAAGAGAAATAAAAAATCTTGAACTATGTTTTTATAAATCGTCGACGCAAAATGAGACGTGTGTATCTGTGTGTCTGTAGGTATATGACAATGACGATATAACCACTTGACAGCTAGTCCTTTGCCCCGCGATGAAACCACTCTAAATTTTCGGCATAACCTTTTTCGAGCGGGCCAATCCTAGGCGCAAATTGTATGAATGGCTTGGAAATTTTATGTTTCAAGAGATAATGTTTGCGCAGGTAAAAATAAAATCAGTCATGAAGGCGCGCAATCCGTCAACGCATTCTTAAAGTTGCAGTTATTTTGGGAGTAATGGAGAAACAAAGAGAATGATTCAAACTTAACTTTCGTAGGAACAAACTAAAGCACAATACAATGTTTTAAACTATCACGGTTGTTCACTAAAACGGTTCGGTTGTTCACGGTAAATACCCATAATAACCGTAAATAATCATAATATCTTTAACACAAGACATACTCCTAAGAGCAATACACAAAAAACAGTTGAAACATGCCTACTGTGTGCTGCAGATTGAATATATTCTGGCAAGAGGAACTTTTTGTTCGAGAAGTAAGAACCAGGGTGAATACTTTGCGTAAGTAACTAAATGGAGCTCGCGGTAACAGATTCTGAAATCAGATTCTTCTGGTACATCAAGAACAGTTTGTTTTGAGGCTTGGCTGCTTTTTCAAGAATTAAATATTCTGCTCCGTTACCATGAACCCAAGTGTACCCAGCGTAGAATTGATCGTGAGACATTTTGTTCCACGGCTCCGGAAGACTATTTAAATTACTGAATACCACAATTTTTTTAACTGTTGACAAGCCTCTATTGTTTTCTTTTATCAACACGATTTTCAGAGGAAATTCAGGTTCCGCCCTCGTCGTTCATGGCTACATTCAGATTGGTATAGTCACCTAACAGGCCTAAAGAGCTTTAAACATTGACATCTACACCGATGTAGACTACAATACGTGGATCACACAAAACGCTTACAATCTTTACTACGATGCCATACCACATATATAGACCGTCTTGTAGACAAGTTTATCTACGTTTGAGTCTCAATTAAAAACAACCTTGTATGTAATATTGTACTCCATGTATTAAAATATAAATAACCTTGTATTTTAAGCTAACCAAACTTTTTCTTTGTAACGTTAGAGACTTCTAAAGATGCCCGCTGTATTGCGGTACAGCTATGTTATGAACGATTGTTGCATCTACTGAAACGCCTTTGGTGGTCTGCCTCTGTGCATCCAAAGGAATGCATCGGTACACCCTAGCACGTTTCCTGTGGCAACACTCCTAGGAAATGCTGGGAGCATTTATTCCACTTCTTTCCTCTACAATAACGCGACCCACACCGCGCTATTGGCATCCCTGGGCTCTTCTAATTAGCGGTTAGACGAGCCCAACTCGCATTTGGCTGGTTTTATTTTGTTTAGTGAAATCATTGCATTGAATTGAAATACTGCGTTCGTAATTGCAGGAAAGAAACCGCCACTGCCATTGTTTGATCTTGTACTGAAAGATCAGTTAAACTCGAAGAACGTTGTTTAAGGAATGACCAAATAAATACGCACGTTGGAGAAAAAATAATTAAGAAACCCACTACATCCACATTAATTTCATCATAAAAAGGGCAATTGCATTAATTTTATCCGACCATTAAAACGTAGATTTTCGAAAACCATACGACAATAAGTCGATAAGAGAATTTAATCATTCCAATAGACTAGCAAGTAGTTCGGGCGTGCACTATGGTGACATTGTATATATTTCTAAGTATGGTTGTGACCTCTCAGGCCCAAATGGAAGGCTTCGTAGTAGGAGGCTCCTTCTCCGAAATCAA
Organism: Agriopis aurantiaria; assembly: GCA_914767915.1. NCBI lineage: Eukaryota > Metazoa > Arthropoda > Insecta > Lepidoptera > Geometridae > Agriopis > Agriopis aurantiaria. The sequence continues at coordinate 16,271,135 of OU611982.1, read as the reverse complement.
CAATCATCCTCATTCTGCTTTCCTCTTGATAAGCTGCAATTTTGAAAACGGTAAGAAAATTTACTGGCGATGCGGTGCATCTATCTTAAACCAGAGGATTCTTCTCACGGCAGCCCACTGCGTTGACTCCTGTAATTGGACCACCCATGTAATAGCTAATATGGGCAATAAGCATAGAGAAAATGGTGTCGTTCGATCTGCAAGCGGATTCCTCATTCACGCGATGTATGATACAGAGACGATAGCATGTGACATTGCAATGATAAAGATGTCAAAGTCGGTGAAGTTCAGTTCGAAGATCAGCCGCGTGGCGATCATGCAGAATCCTCCTTATAGAGAACTAGCGAAACTTGCTGGATGGGGACAGGTTGATGTAAGTTTACCATGTTACTGTTTTAAGGGGAAGTTTTCTCACTTTTAAGTAACGCTTGTAACTACAGATGACTGTTACTACGATAAGGCTTAATTTATTGTATTAAAGTCGCACTTAGTGGAGAAAAACGATGGCCATTATACACAGTCATGCATTTCGCTACTTCTATTTTTGAGGTTTTTATCATATTTTTCGTAAACGGTTCGGGTTTTTTTTAGCTAATTTGTCTTCGGTCTCTTTTAAGTCGTGTCCATCTTGTGGGTGGACATCCTACGCTGCGCTTACCGTGGTATCCATTTGAGCACATTTCGGCCTCATCGGCCATCTATTCTGGTTATATGTGCCCTGCCCACTGCCACTTCAACTTGCTAATCCAGTGGGCTATGTCAGTAACGCTGGATGCAGGTCGCTTCCAACTGGCCCTTTTGGAGATCAATGGGGGAGGCCTATGTCCAGCAGTGGACGTCCTATGACTTTTCACAAATTTTTATTCGCCAAAAAGACATTGTTGAATATTAATAAGATTAACAGCATTATTGTCGGGGTTTTTTCAGGTTCTTCAATTTAAACTTGTTTATGCATTTGTGACGTTATTACTTTGCCAAAAGTGTCCGACGAAGAAGAAAATGTTATTAAATGACTGTCAAAACAGTATCATTTCTTTATTCGAACCGCTGAGATTTTACATAAGGACAAAAGGAAGGACAAGCATGTTATATCTTCAAAAATGTTGATTTCAACATTTTGGCTGGTGGCGAAATCCACAATTTTTTTTCTTGTCTTTACTTATATAATATATTTTATATTACGTGTGATAGAGAAAGAAAGATTTATCGAAACTTAATTTTTAAAGGATGAAACTAGTACACAAACCGTACTTCTGAAAGAATTGTCCCAAAAAGTGATTAAACATTACTTATGCGAACAACTGTTCGGTGCTATCATGCCCAGAGGAACTATTTGTGCGATTAGTGATGCTGAGGATAACTTTGCTGCGTCGTAAGTACAATGACAATCAAAAAATCGCAAAAAATATATCAGCTGTTCCTTATAAAAAGTTCATTGACCTGCAACAAAATTTATGGAACAGCAGGTTTTTTTTTCTGCGAATCTTCATGTCCTAGAAAAAAAGGTTTTGGATATGATGTACAGAACCGCACCTTATGAGCTGCATTATAAAATGCATCGTCGAAATGAAATTATTTTCGGGAATAAAACAAAAAAAAATAAAGCCGTAATTGTCAAGTCGAATATAATAAGTTACCATATTATTAAAATTGTTTATTAGGGTACCCAAAGGGTAAAAACGGGACCCTATTACTAGGGCCCGTAGTAATAGGTAGCCAGTTGAAATTTTCACAGAATATGTAACGTTACAATAAAATTGTCTAAAAGTAAAAACTAAAGCCCCATACAACAAACGTATTTTTTAACGTATTTTTGTACTAGCTCTAATGTAACCGGAAAACGCAGCGTAGGTAGGCCTCCCACTAGATGGACCGATGACATTGTGAGAGTCGCGGGCATCCAGTGGATGCAAAAGGCAGGCTGTCGTTCAGTGTGGAGGTTAAAGGGGGAGGCCTATGTTCAGCAGTGGACGTCTTCTGGCTGATGATGATGATGATGAAGTGCGATTAGGTCACAAATTGATGTTCATTACTAAGTTAGAATTGTGTTATACTCTAGCGCCAGTAGCAAACTGCGTAGCAATTGCTTCGACAATTTTGGAAGGCGTTATAACAATTGGTAATTCGGTTACTTGGACAACCTTATTGTATTTTGTAGTGACTTGCGCTTGGCTGGTTTATTTTTGTAAATTATTTAACGAAATCCACTCTTGAATGCTCCTTCCGAAAGATGTACGAAAAACTGCTATTGTACATTGAAGGTTGAACATTTAAAAAGTCCTGACCTAAAGCTTTAGGATGCTTTAGGTCAGGACTTTTTAAATGTTGAAATGGTAACCCTATCTGCAACGTAGGTATGGTTCGCACTGAGGCAGGCGCTTGCGATCAGCGTACCTACGCGGTAAATGCTCACAATAATCACGCCGTCCACACAACCTGAGACATACGTGCTTATATCATTCACTTCGCACGCCTCGCGATGTCTGGATACACCTTTAGTTTTTTTAAAGACCAACGGCCTAGTTGTCTTTTGTTTATACTTTTGAATTATTTCCAGGGGAGATTCAGGTTCCGCTCTGGTAGTTCGTGGCTATATCCAGATCGGAATAGCTTCCTTCAAAGTGCCTTCAACAATTCAAAACGTCCTCATTTATACCGACATAGGCTACCACTACAAATGAATCAAAAACAATGCTCGCAGGCTTTACTGCAGTAAATAATCTTGCATAGACACTTATAAACACCACAATTATTTGCGTCGAAACGTCTTTGAATTTGTGTCGATGCAACATTCTAGGTGATCCTCAATAATTTAGATAAAAAATAAATGCACCAAAACGTAAGTAAATATTTCTCGTCGAGGTTGCCGTGCTTGCTACAGATTTTTTTATTTTCATATAAAATGTTAAATCAATGGTTAATTATATTTTTTCTGTAAACTTTGCCTCATTTCCTACCAATTTGATTTACTCCATCGGTTTTTCCGCCTGTAAACGTTGAATATTTATAGTGTAGTACAAAGGGAGAGGGTATGATTGTTCAGGATTAAATCAGTCAATATTTTTTTTATAGATACACTTGCGCTTGGTCGCCATCTCGCCTGATGTTAAGCGATGATGCGGTCTACGATGGAGCACGCTTGCCTAGTAGAAACCGATTCACTCTCGACTTGAAGATACCCAGATTGTAACTGACGGGGAAAACTCATTCAGGCAGCGAATTCCACAGACTAGCAGTTCGCACAATAAATGTGGAACCAAAAAAATGCCAAAATTTTAGCCTGCTGGTATTTAGTATGTTTGGCTTGTAGGCAGAATGCAGGCATTGCTTGCTATCTTTTGTTTTTATAATTAGTATTAATGGCTCTTCGCATGCATGCAAGCTGCGGGAAACATTACTGATAGCTCGCTGCAGGCTTCCAATGACATCACGTGTTTGCAACCACCTGCCACTGATACCAGCTAAAAGCTTAATTGGTACATGACTCGTGCCAGTAGGGGGTGCGATTAGATACCAAACTTTGTTATGCCTAGCTTAGTATAGAACTAAGCTGACTTTTCGATACTAAAACTAACGATTTCTTTTTATTCTTTTTTATCAAATTACACACGAAATCTACAGAAGAAATTCAAGTCTTTACATTTTGCAGCTATGCTTGCTCTGTTTCTTCGGACTTAGGTTAAAAACAGTAGCTTTTTAGCCAACGATAAGAGAGAGGTGAGGACTGAAGAGGTTCTCAAGTAGGACAAAAGTTTGGATAATCATAGATGAAAATAATGTAATTCATTATAAATTAATATAGTGTACTTAACATTAAATTTTCATGTTTGAGAATCCTGACCTATCAATATAGTTATGAGTGCTGAAACCTACCTAGAACCCAAATGCTTATAGCAGCAACTGTTTTACTAAGTACATGTACATTACTAAAAAGTAAAAAAAAATAAAAAAATATCAAAATAATTGAAGCCATGAGCCTCGGTTTTTAAGAAAATTGTTTTTATTTATTCAACGAAAATATGCTACTTTGGGCTCGTGAACAATTGTGTGAAGAGGGTTGGTGATGTTTTGGTCAATCATCATCAGCCAGAAGATGTCCACTGCTGAACATAGGCTTCCCCCTTAGACCACACTAAACGACAGCTTACCATCTGCACCCACTGGACGCCCGCGACTCTCACGATGTCGTCGGTCCATCTAGTGGGAGGCCTATCTACGCTGCGTCTTTTGGTTCGTGGTTTCCACTCAAGAACTTTTTTCCCCATCGGTTATCGGTTCTTCGAGCGATGTCGCCTGCCCATTGCCACTTCAACTTAATTTAATAGGTATTTCGGTGTTTATTTAATGTGTGGTCACAAAGAACAGATTAATTAATTGAATGAACCAAACATGGCTGTTCTGGTTCCTATTTTCATTCACTCTTTCATTCATAGCCCACCTCGCCTTAATATTTAGTGTTCCTATACGTCATTGCATTGTTTCCTATATTAGGGTTGTATCACCAAGGGCATTCGGGAAAGTAAACCGTAAGTACTAACTAGGCAAGTCTATAGGGACAGTAGTAGGTACTAACTAGGATTACCTATTAGGAGTGAAATTTGCGCCTTGCTAACGTCAAACAAGCCTGTTGATAATTATAAATTTAAAACTAAAACGACTTATAAATTAGTAAAACACGCAATTTTGGTTACTTAGATGAAAATTACGTCGATTCTATCATTTACTCACTAAACTAAACCAATCTGACAGGACTAAAATTATCTGCCTCTCTTTCATTTTAATAACATTTCGGAGTGTGCTTTGGATCTGAGCTGTCTGATGATTTTATGGGAATAAGATCATCAGATCCGAAGCAGGAGGAGGGTTCCTGCCCAATTTTTACAATCTGAATGTCTTCAAGTCAAGTGTGCTCCATCGTAGACCGCATTACCACTAAACTTCAGGCGAGACGCCGGTCAAACGCAAGCCTATTCAAAAACCTGGCCGTGTTACAATCTATACTTCTATACTATTTACTATTATACTATATACTATACTATAATATTATAAAGAGGAAAGATTTGTATGTAAGTATGTTTGTAACGAATCGGCTCAAAAAGTACAGGACCGATTTTAAAAATTCATTCATCATTTGAATGCTACATTATCGCTGATTAATATAGGCTATTTTAATAGGCTATATAACTATACCCGTGCGGAGCCGGGGTGGACCGCTAGTGATAATATAAATTGTCATTGGCATGTTACCACAGGCAACGTGTTAGGGAGGTACCGGTGCCTTACGTTAGGCCAAAGGCAGGTTATAGAGAGTTTTCGTAAATGCAATTCTATACATTACCCGGCTGTACCCAAATAATTACACAGCTGGGGTTCTGTAGAAGATTTTCCTCTCGTTACCAAAAAACGATAACGTGCACTAGTTATACGGCACAAAAGAATTAAGCCTTGTATGAAAAGAGATGAACTCTTCAATGTAAGTAATTCTAATTATTACAATGTATAAGTAATTTTATTTCATTGTTTAAAATAATGCTACAAAATAACAATAGTTATTTATGATACAAGTGCGGTAAGTTGGTTATTACAAACGAGTAGACGAATGTAAGCCCGAGACGAAGTCGAGGGCTTACCATAGTCACGAGTTTGTAAAAACCAATCCGCACGTGTGCCATACAACGTTTTACAACACATTTGCGAGAAAAAAAAAATGGAAATGGAAATGGAATGGAATGAATTTTGGTTTAGATAGCCCGTTGGTCCAGTTGGTAGTGAACCTACCTTCTGAGCCTGAGGGCGTGGGTTCGATTCCCACGTAGGACAAACATTTGTGTGATGAACATTTGTGTTTGTTCTATATCTGGTTGTTAATATCTATTTAAGTATGTATTTAAAACTATATATGTATGTATATCAGTCTCTGGCAGCCATATCACAAGCTTTGCTTAGTTTGGGGTCAGATGACCATGTGTGCAAAAATGTCCCGAATATTATTTATTTATTTATCTATTTATTCGTCTACTCGTTTGTAATAACCAACTTTCCGCACTTGTATCATAAATAACAATTCTCGAGGTCCATGTGCGAACGTACCAGCCGTTTTAGTATCTGCTTGGTAAATTACTGTAAATTAAACGTAGTAAAACCATAAATATCCGTAGTTCTAGTGGAGAAAGACAATAAATATCCCCTTATCGCGCCTGCAAGACCTTCAAGTGCAGGAATAGTTGTTAACACGTGTCCCAGGCCATCGAGAAACGTTGATCGATGGATAGATATCCATAAATTTATTTAGCGTTTAAGTATTTATGGATTTTTACAATTTCTTAGTGCATGCGACGACGAACACTATTATTTTAGATAAATATGTTATCACTTAAGTGACAAATAATTGTCTTTATGGTAATAAAGTTCTTTAAACCTAAACCTATAGATTGAGAAAACTAATTACCTAATCCTAATTTGGAAATGGCACAGAAATACTTTTTTTGAATCATCATGGTTGTTCACAGTTATATGATTATTAACAGGACATTTACCGTGACAGAGTTGTGAATTGAGCACCGATACACACACAACAACACAACCTTACAACCACAATCACGCCCACGCACGCACACACACACACACATACACGCAAATCTAAATAAAGAAATGGATGTATTTGCCCACTAAAGAGACGACAGGCTGAGAAAAAAAGAAAAGAAAAAAACGGGTTTCATCATTATCAGCCTATCGTGTTCCCACTGCTGGGACACAGGCCTTCTCTCAGAGAGAGGATGGCCCTAATCCACCATGCAGGCCCAGTGCGTGTTGG